>OX637574.1:13265236-15665236 GCA_951800085.1 Comarum palustre
CTTCTTTGCCAACCGGTCTTTGAAGGTTGTCCACTGTAGATGAGACTCCTCCTCACGTGCCCTTCGTTCTGCCTCCTCTTCACGGGTCTTTTGTTCGACCTCCTCTTTTTTAAAGCAGCCTTTCGTAAACCTCCACTTTTTATTTTTCATGGGCAGCCTTTTGTTCGACACGCCACTTGTCAATGGCTGCCATTGCTTTGAAGAATTCTTCAGCGAACTATTCAGTCCATCTCGTGACATCTTGGTTCTTGACCATTGGATTGGTCATGGTTGTCATGTGCAAATCTGAGTTGTCCCTTTTCACAAACGTTTGCACATTGGAGACCATGACAAACTGCACTGCTATGTGGTTTGTTTGGTTTTTTGTGTGGTGCAACAATCAGCCCTCGGTCTATTGTGTATTGAAACGTCCAGCTTCCCAATGATGAGTTACAAAAACTACTCCTGATCTCACCAGGCGTGCTAATGTTTTGGCCTCGCTTCCAGCTAGAGGGAAGATAATACAAATGTAGAAATTAAATGCAGAAAGTAAATTACACTAGAATTAAAGAAGGTCCGGGCGTGCCACCGCACAGGTGCAGAATGTAGAAAGTAGTAGAAAAATAGGGGTGCGAGCCACCTGTACTTCACGTCAAACGAATGTACGTCACCGGTGTCACATTGGAGGAAATATTTTATGAGTAATCTACTACTCTAATTGATACTCGTGTAGAGACAAGCCAAGCTATCAAAGGGAATGAAACAAAACGTTATTCCGAGATGCTTCACACCGTGATGATGACTATAGGGAGTCAGAAGAATTTGCCAAGGTGTATGGCTTAAGTGTCTGGGCTTGTATTGACGAGGTCGAGTTGTTATTTGTATTTGTTGTTGATTGATTGTGTGTAAAAGTTGTTATGTGTATACCAGATCCTCGAGCTCCTTTATATAGAGGTGAATTCACTTAATTGTTGATAAGGATCGGTCTTCGCTGCTAGCTAGTTGATTGAGTTTCACAAGGTTTCATTTTTCTTGGCAAACACGTAATTGGGTGACGTAGTTCCAATCACGTATAAAGACTTATTTTAGGGCTACATAGATTGACCCCAAACAAGTCAAAGACTTGTAGAAGTCTTCAACGTTAATAGCGTAGGCAACGTTATTCACTACCTGATATGATTATAGAAGTCTTCAACGTTAATAGCGTAGGCAACGTTATTCACTACCTGATATGATTACAGTTGAGCGACGTAACTAATTGTCTCCATGTAGTCATGTATCTAAAGCAAGAGAGTCGCTTAAAATATGACTCTTAAATATATGAGTCATGTAGGTATAATGTTGTCTTTAAACTAAACTTTTTCTTTGTGCTTCACTCAAGGACGTATGCTTCACCATGTAAGAGTGTATTGCTAATGGATAAGAATCCTTAATACCATGTAGTCATCCATCTCATTGACTCAACATGGTCTTCTAATAGCAGCTAAGGACAAAAACTAGCTCATTTCTTCAATTAAGATTTGACTAGCTTACGCTTTTAGCTTCCCTCTCTTAAGAGGACATCCCTTCACATGCATGAATATGTACAGTCTTGTAAGGAACATAAGATGGTTTCCCTTCTTTAGTTAAACACATGATTGATCCACTCTTCTTATTCGTAGCAGACCATTTAAGCACACCCCTTTGGATGTGATTCGCATGCTTCCATAGTTTTAGAGACGTACACCCCATGCAAGTATATATAACTAAGGTCTAAGAATATGAATCCTTAATCAATACATCTTTCTTACATGTCCACGTATTGATCAGACAATCAATGACAAGTTTTTTATCTTTCAATCAAGCAAGCAAATACATCTTATACAAAGTTCTCTGCATTCGCTTCAACACGTATGACTCATCTTCTATATGAAGTCCATAGTGTCTCGCGTGGAAGCATCTTTCTTTGCATGCAAGCAACACATGTACTAGTCTTTCAAGCAATTAAAGGATAGTTGTCCTTATCCAATTAGTCACCATGCATAGCTCGCGACATTTAGTTTTCCTCTTATATGCAAACTTCTCTTCACAATCCTACGCGAAGACAACTTCTCTTATGCGCAAGTCAAACTCACATGCGAAATACTATCCAGCTCACATGGTTTTGTAGGCCACCACCTATAAACCCAATATGTCTGCCTCGTTGGTGTGACGTGAATTATGAATTAACAAATATTCATTTAAACAATTAATATCTAGTCAATTATTAATTTTTCAAATGTAAACAGTAGGTACCATAGAATTTTACATGAAGTATTTTTTTATAGAGAGCTAATCTATTCATACATCCATAAATTTCACCTAGACCTCTTTCTTTCTCCAATTGATAGTTGACTTTGTCAACTAATATCAAATTACCAAAAGAAATACAAGCTAGTTAGTAAAAAAAGAAAGAATTAGAAAAGTAATTTTTCTCCCTAGTAATGTCTCGAACTTTCATTTAAGAATCCTTGAATTATTTAAGAATCAGTGCCTCGATATTTTCAACTTTTGACTTCCAAATCCTTCATGATCTCTTAGCCCTTAGATCAAATTTTTCTTTTCCTGTTACTTGTATTTTGGTGAAATAATTTGGTGTTCATATCCCCATTTTTCTTTCACCTCTTATATTATGAGAGACTTTGCCATTGAAGTCAAGCGGTTGCGAGCAAGAACATTTTATTATATAATTTTTACATTGTGCAAGTGGACACCAAGTGTTGTCTCACGACATAGGGGGTGTTTGGTGACTTTTGCAAACCAGCTGTTGAGTGAAGCGCTTCTCCTAACTTGGGGTTTTTGAGAAGCTACAATTCGTAGCTTTTGAAACTGATTCTGTGGAACCGGGATGAAAACACAGAGCAACTTAATGAATTATAACAATATACTCATCATGTCCTTTTGTTTTCACAGTCAAATACAAATCTATTCATTCATCCTCTACTATCACTCCTTTTAGTTCTTTGCAGCCTCCTCTGCACATCTAGAGTTTTGGTAGCTAATTTCATTTCAACGACGCCATGAGGGCCAAGTATAAGAAGAAGAGAATGAAGAGGTTGAAGAGGAAGTGCCGAAAGTTGAGACAAAGATCCAAGTAGTTGCCGTCATCGATCGATGTTCAGCTCGGCCGGAACTTCCTTGTTTTCGTGATTCTAATCCTTCTATCAATTATCAAACACCCTCATAATTTAAATTTTGACAGAATCTGAGATTTTGGGATGTGTATGAATTAGATGAGAGAAGTTGGGACTTGAAGAGTTTATTTTATTTTTTAGGTTTGTTAATTTGGAAAATCAATTTGTCTTTGGTCATAACCAAAATGAATTCTGGGTTTGGTGGAAGAGCTGGGCTAGATGTTATATATTTGGATTAGATGCAAGAGATACGAAGATAAAGCATAAGAATAGATGAAAAAACTGGACGAACTGAGATCAAAGAAGATAAAAGATTTTATCAATGCCGAATGAAGATAACAATTGCGGGTCTAGATGCTAGAGATCATTATTTTCCTTCGATAAGAGTCATTGCTCTTATCAAATGTCTGATTTTGTAGTTTCACATAACCACGTCACTTTTGAAAAATTGTTCACCAAACACTTAAAAACTGATTTTCTTAACAACAAATTCAAAAACAATTCTGACCACAATAGATTCACCTTACAACATAGTTATCCCAAACAGACCCATAATCTATGTGACTGGAAGCTTCTAAACAAACCGATTTGTAACCCTCAAACATACACGCTCACTCAATCTAGCCTAAAAACAAAAAACGCAAATTTTCACAACCTAATTTCGTTTCTAGTAAAACTAGTTGAATATGGACCTCAATTGTTGTGCAACTGAGGAAACTATTTTTTTTTCAAGTCGAGAAAAGATCTAAGAACAACTGTTGGAAAACACTGCTTCTAGATCAAGAAAGTCCACTAACTAAATCTACCAAAAGGCTTAGAAGGAAGGGAAACCATGATAATAAATCAACACAAAGATGACCTAAAAGAGTTGAAGTTTAATCCCAACAAGGCTAACCTGGTCTAACATCATATTCAACCTGACAACATGTATGACTAAGCACTGGCCACAATCCTTACACCGTGGTCATTCAAGGAACGCCATCCACCACCTAAGTAGCTAGTTTATGCACCCATGTAATTCGAGCCAATTGGATTTGGGATACCTAGCACACCCACCATAAACTAGACCAACAACACCTCCAAAACCTTCAATTATCAACCTCGGTCGAGACTATGTTGTGACTTCTAAATGCTATTGCGAGATCAAAAGAGTAGGACACCAACCAACAAATACAGGTCTGTTTATCATGCAGTGTGGCATGGGATACAGCCAGAAGAAAAGCATTTACAGGGGAGGATTCACGTGACCAGTAGAGGGGGCTAGGGTTTTTGTGTGGCTGCAAATGCTGCGCACGCCGTACCGCGAGACACAACAGAAAATCTCAGCAAACACTAGCGTGATTGACACTAAAGCTGGGCCATTGTCGAACAAAAGTTCTTAAATGAGGACAAAACAAACTAAGGTGAAAGTTTATGCGGTCATAGAGAAATTAATCGGGTCACTCTTTTCTAATTAATGTGAAATCAACACTTATATCACCACCTAGGTCTTGACTTTTAGGCATTGAAATAATCGAAACCGGTCAATATCCCACCAAACTGACACTGAGACACTGAAATCGAATAAAACCTGGACCATCGGTTCTCGAAGCCGCGTAAAACCGAGTAGTACGATGTCAGTTTGCGATTTTGTGCTTCCAAAAACCACTTAAATAGATCAAACCGACATATGTTCATTTAACACTTAACTTTAATGATGAGGTGTCATATATTTATTGGTTATGGTTTATATATGGTAGGCTCCACACACTAGATTGTGGATTGTAAGTAGCCAAGTCTAACCTAATTCTCTTATATGCAATCTTTTTTTGATAGAACAAAGAATATATTAGATAGAGGTACCTCTAATGCTCCTAAGGTTTACAATGTCGAAGGCAAGAGCAGAAGACAGTTCTGGGAAACACACTCCTCCCACTAGATTGGCTAAAGCATTAGACATGAAATTTGCTTCCCTTAACACATGTGTCACACTTTGAACCCAATTTTGGTGGTTTCCAAGCACTCGACACCGAACCTGAGGCGTGAGCGGGAAACGTAAAAGAAAATAAAACGATTTCAAATACTTTTCTCGAAATAAAAGAAAAGAAAACAAAATGCTTACAAAAGACAAAACGATTTATAGAAAAAAATAAGGTATGACGATGTAACTCATTTCTAATCTTCCGTATACACCTTTTCTACTCTTGCACATGTCAGCGGAGCGTCACAATTAAACTTCTAGAAACACTTGTTCTTGTACAAACCTGAACAAGTCTCATAGGGGTGAGCTTATGCTCAGTAGGACCAAACCTTTTTAACGTTATTCTTAACTATGTAATACAATCAAGTTTTCAAATAATCAAACCACACTTCACATAAATAACAATAATTCGATGCATGAATGCGTATGAATTCCTTTCACTCATTATTGGCAATTAGTCCATACATCCGAGACATGTGAACCTATACGTCTCATACCGTGTAGATGCCTCGAATATATGACCTAACCATCAATAATACCTTACCACATGTACCTCTTTTGTTAGTCGTCTTGTTATACTCATAGTCTCCAAACCTGAAACCCAATAAGATCGTTTTATCAGCTATCGGCTAAGACGTCAAAGCCCCACTCATTTGCGTTGGTGGGCTGACATGGATTCATGGAAAATCTATGAAAAACTCAACTACACAAAATGTATTTATTCTATAAATCTCATTCTCCTCTCCATAATCACCAATCTCATTATTCTCGTAATTTCTCACAATGTATGATGTATGCTAATAAGTATCAATACTCACATTTCAACATTATACACATGCTTTTATGAAAAGTAAAATGGTGCATGATTTACGTCAATAAGCATCAATTGCAATACTTTATCGACTACATGTTTTTAATGAAAAAGCAACACCTGCAAATAACATAGTTTAACGATACAACATGTTTTTAAACGAAAGCAATAAACATCCAAGAGTTAAATCACTAAATGACAGACAACAAACAATTTCCAATAATAATTATTTAATTATTATGTTAAAGAAAGGTTCTCCGAGAGAGACCTTACCCGGAATCCAACCTCTAGTCCTGACGCTAACTAATAGTAGTGACGCAATGACTTGCTTTCTGAAGTCTTCATCCTCTTGCTCTTGAAATCTTGTCATTTGCATTCACTCTACGTATTACCTTATTCTGAGGATACCGATGAGCAAATGATGTGATCAATTATTCCAAAATTGATAAGGACACCCAAGTTCCCTTCATTTGGCGAACCGAGGATTAAGCGGTTTTCGCTACAATCTTCATTCCCCTATACCTGGGCCTGAGCAATGCTGAGAAAGCCACTGTCGGCCGCAGCTGCGTGCAACAAAGAGGCAGAACTTCTGAGGCTGAAACGCTTCAATCCGAGCCTGCTCCCCGCCTAACTAGGATCGTCATCCGTGAAGGACACACTTTTGAGGTATGTAAAGAATTTTAAGCCATACTTGTTTTCCTTTTTGGAGTTTTGTTTGCCCTTACCCTGCTGACCTTTTTTGACATGTTGCGTCTCGCCGGAATCCTGCACGATCTACAAGAAGTGCCCTTTCGCTAGTGGCATAGCCAAACTTCGAACTTAGAATGATCAAAATTTATACACCAAGAAAGTAAAATTTGATGTCAATCTTTAGCAAGTACACAATTTTTTTTCCTAGAATACAATAACACAAGCTTTCAACAATTGTTTTGTCCTTTATAAATTAGTAGAAAAATTGTTGCCGAAAACATGTATTTTGAAGTATTATATTTTCTTGTTGACCAAAAAAACGTATTATATTTTCTTGATATTAATATCAATTTTAAAAACAGTTAAATCATCTTGAATAAGTTCCATTAATAGAGATGTGAAAAAGAATATATCATATGTGTCATTTATATTTCATTTATTAATAAATAAATTAAAAAACATAAAAGATATTGAAAACACATATCAATAAGGTGAGAATTTTTATTAATTGGATGACACACATATCAGCTTAACTTTCTATATCATTTGTTTAAATTAGTATTCATAGATAATTTAAGCTTATTTATGATTTTTTGTCAAAATTTAGAAGGATCCTTTATTATGACTAATTAAACCATTAAATAAATTTGAGAATGGTCAATTGACCCTTATGGCCCTAGCCCTATGCTAGCTACGCCTTGCCTTCGCCCATCCCAACAAGAGGAAAGTCCGGCTTCTGCCACACTAGCGGAGGGCTATAAATCCTGATAGTAAGTTGTCTCGCTTGGTACTTTTCCCTTAGCACCTAGATTCATGTCCCCTTACTTGAGTCGTTCTCTTGTCCTCTAGTGGACAAAGTTCACAAAAGTGCGCCCTTGTTAACGAAGATGAAGCAGAAGAAGAAGGAGATCGTCCTTTTAAAAGCAGTTTGGCATGGTAAGCCCTTTGCCGACCCCTTCTGTCTTTATAAAGATCCGTTCTTCGCCTACTTACTTGGAATTTACAGGTTCGTCAACGCAACACTCTGCAGCGCGTGAAACCAGCTACGCACCCCACCATCGCTAAATCGTCGACGGAATCAGTCCCTATCGAGACTGAAGCAACTGGCGATTCACAAAAGGTAGTGATGACACATGCCTCTTTGCCAACGAACGTGCTTGTTAAAGAAATGGTGCCGCGAATGGTGGAGGAAGAGATGCTTGCCCCCCATCCCATATTGCCAGTAGAAAGACATCCAAAGTTGCCTCCCCCTGAGCAGAATGAGCCAGAAGTGGTTGTCGTTGAGGAGCGAGAGATTCAAGAAGTCTCCACCACCATCTCCGTTACTACTGAACCAGTAAGCCTTCACCATTCTAACATTTTACTTATACCTAAATGCATACATTTAACCAATCCCTTTGCTCAGGGAACAATTGAGATCACACCACCACAATCGCACGGCAAAACACCGTCTTCCTTAGCCAACCAGGCTGCTCGCTTTCGCCCCCAAGTGACCCCACCAACTAACCCCGAACTAGTGAGGTTGGCATGCGATTTCCTATGTGGGCTTATACACCAGGGCTCCACAATGGACACCTTCACTTTAGTTTGGCAAGCCCGCGAAGCCCATGGTGTTCTGGCCCGCTACTTTGCTAGCAACCAAGCCAACCTTGACCGCACCCTGGAGCTGATCAATGCCATCGAAGTTCAACTCTGGTGCACCAATGATGTCGCGGCCCAGGTTGCTGCCCAAGAGCACGACCGTCTCGCCCTTGACAACCAAGTTGTGGCATTTCTTGCAGAGCTCAAAGACACAGTACCCCCATCCTAGTGTAGGATTAAGCCTGAGAAGTTGAAGACCTTGAATTTCAAATTGCCGAGCTCCAGGCTCGCCTGAACCGAGCCCAGGCCAATCTTTCCAGGGCTACAACCACCAAAGCCCTCCTACAAACAGCCGAGGAGACCCAAGAGGCGTTGGCCTCCACGGTTGTTGCCGCTGACGAGGTGCATACTCAGGATGACGCTGAGGACTTGGCCTTAGAAGGCCTTAGGGTCGATCTGTATAGGGCCCTTAGAATAGTCTTGGCCCATGTGGTCCACTAAACTCTTATTGCTTTGTACTTAAATTAATAATATTTAAGAATTACTATTTTGTTTAAAATCTTTTAAAGTTGAGAAAGAGAAAAACACAAAAATGTAAATGGTTTAATTAGAAGGTCTAAAGAAAATCGTGAACAAAACCTTAAAAAAATTCTAAACTGAAAAAATAAAAAAGTAGTTGTGTTTAGACATAAATCTAATCGTAGCAATTATAATCGGTACTTTGTAAAATTTATATTTTCTAAAAAAAATTGTCATAGTTGCCCGATGAGATTCACATCCTGGTCCGCCAGTGCAGAGACGAGTACCATAAGACAGAAGAACGCACCGTACCACATCGCCCACCTGACATAGTGTCAGCAAGGGATCCAGCTAGGATCCATCGCAATTAGGCATTCACAGTTTTAGACCTCCAAACTATTTAGCAGCGCACCCAACTCTTGTTTTCACTATTTCACTTGTTCTTCAAAACCAGAAAAAGGTTGAATCTTTGGAGCCAGAAATGTCTCTAACGTGCGTGAAAATGTCGGAGGACGTGTGGTTAACTTGCATGACGCATGCAGTGTCAACCGAGACCGAAGAGATCATGGGTCTCCTTCTTGGTGATATTGAGGTTCCCTCTCTCTTATTTCAGACTTCTTCTTATTGGATTGCTTTCTTTTTTTGAGTTGGGTGTTGAAATTGGTTGATGGGATTGATGATGCTTTGTAGTGAATGTGGAGCGGTTTTGGGTTGTTTTCTGAATTGGGTTTCTATGGTAGAATTTTGGGCAAATTGGTCTACATGTAATTGTTGTTCTTTTGGAATGGAGGGTCAAAGTTGTTTCTTGCTCCTGGTTAGTAGTTGCTTGGATTGTTTTCCCAGTTGTTCTCTTTGACTGTAAATAAGCAAGGTGGTTCTGCTGATAATGTGTAGTGTACAAAGTTCTGTTTCTTCTGATACTTGCGTTTCATTTGGATTTATATGAAATTTTAATGTTCAAAGCTCTCTGTTTCCTTAACAAGTACTGAATTTCCTGTAAATTTGTGATCTTAAACTTCAGAAGGACGTGTTACTAATACTTGCAGCCCAAAAAGTCATCATGCACTGCACTCTTCCTTTTTTTGTTGATTCAAGTCATTCAACTGCCAACTATAACCAGAGTTGCATTTTAATCTTCTAGAGTTTGTGTTCTGGCCTGAATGTTGTGATTTGGTTTCTGATTCTAAGGTTCAGGTAGGCTAATGTTGCGAACTGAATGTATAAAATAGGATTGTAGAATAAAATAGCTGTGAGGACTGAGGAGTGCAGAATGACTTTCTGAGGGGAGACTCATTTGTTCACCAATCATATCAGTGTTAGTTTCTTTTGGCTATCTGAATTCTTAAAGTTGTTATGTTTGCTTCTCTAATGACTATTATTTGTCTGTTTTTTTGGTTGCATTCAGCTATTCTTTGCTCTATCTTGATGAATTTGGAAACATTAGCTGTTTTATGGAATTGCTCCATCGATGGTATTTGCAAAATCTTGTCCATGCCATATGGTACATTGTTGTAGAACATTAAGAGTGCCTCAGCCCAACTTCCTGGGGAATCATACACTAAGTAATCCCTCCCCCTCCCCTTTGGCCGTTGCCTGACCTTTTCTTGGCATTTAGAGACTTCAAGAGAAGCTTAAATATAAGAGTGCTGCTTTGGATTAGGTTAGGTGCAGAAGTGGTCCAGTACAGATATCACATCCACCAATGTTTGTGGTTGCCAATGTTCAAAAAATCCCCGTCTAGACCAAAAAATCCCCGCCTAAAAGCGATTAATCCCCTGATTAATCCTCTAGGCGGTTGTCCGCCAGACTAGCGCCTAGCGTTTTTTAGAACATTGGTGGTTGCCGATTATTAATATCTTGTCGATAACGAGTTTGTCAATTTGTAGCCCAGAATCTTTACTTCCTGTGCACCCTAACACCTGTTTCCTTGTTGACATATGTAATGCCATACAATCTGGCAACACAACCCAGGCGTGTCTTGATGTTTCATACACGGATTTAGATGTAAAGCTGTAGCTGTTCTCTACTTCACCAGTTACGTTGGTCTGTGAAATCGCAGATCTAAGTGGAACCCTCCCAGTGTTTAGTTATATCATGAATGCCCTTGTGTTTAAACCATAACGTTAGAGGTCTAAATATAGTTTTTTACATGTTTCGCAGTCTTTGAGAGTGAAGTTTTGTAATAAAGCATGATATGCACCTGAATATGATTGTGACCTAAAGAATTAAAATCTTGTAATTTGGATCTGCTATTCTGTGTGGCTTTTCATTTATTGTCCTAATTTTGTCCACTGTCTTATAGTTGTAACCTTTTCTTATGCCTGGAATTTCAGAACTCTACAAACGGGGGTGTCACGGCAGTAATTTGGGGAGCATCACCTCAGACCCGATCAGATCGGAGGAAGGACCGTGTTGAAACTAATCCTGAGCAGTTGGCTGCTGCATCAGCTCAAGCTGAAATATCCTTAACGCTTCTTTAAGTGCCTGTTTTATCTCTTTCAAAGTTTCTTTTGATGTTTCCACTGTTTTTTCATCATATGAAAACGCGAAAGAGTTCTTTTCTTATTTCTAGTTACCCTTTTAAGAGAAATATAATTATTCAAGAAAAAATTTGCTTGATTTCTCATGATCCTCATAGTAACATTATCCCAATATAAAGATGATATGCTTTAGAAGTATTGCTATACCTTTCACAAAAAAACTCAGTTTCCCTTCTTCATCAAGTGTCTCTCCTAACTGAGCTTCTGCTCTGTCAATTAAGAAAATGCATTCACCTAAAGAAGAGAACTAACTATGAAAGACATGTTTGATTTTTTTAAGTTTTTTATTACTTGGATCATCTGCCAAGTTAACTTTGAGTATATTGTGTAATTAACTCTATAGCACAGAATGACAATATCATCTGGAAGAACAACAAGAGTGATCGGGTGGTACCATTCACATCCTCATATTACAGTTCTTCCTTCCCATGTCGGTAAGTGTTACTTAACCATCCAGGATTTTTTTTCATTATAATCTCTTTTGAATGTCATCAGGTTGGGATAACAAGTCTACGCCTAATTTTTAACTTGTGAGATTACTAGGTATTGGTCTACTTTTGAATCTAGTGCTTCTCTCCTACACGTATCAGAAACAATTGAACTTCAACATTTTAATATATTCATGGATAATTAGTTGCCTCTTATATGTATTTTCTTGTGTAAATTTCTATGGGAAAGTCTGCACACACTATGCCAGTGGAAGAAAACGTAGGAAACATTTAATCCTTCTATGTGGCTAGAAACTCATGGTGGCTTGTCATGAAATTTTATTTTGTTCTACTCTAGAATAAGACAGGAAAAGAGGAAGGCAAGTTAAAAGCCAAAAATAGCCAATTCTATAATCTGTAAAACTCTGTTATACTATTTTACAAAATTTACTGTTTCACATTTGTTCACTGCTTTTTTTTAATTTTTTTTAAGAATCCCATTCTTCTATTTCACCTCATCTTAGAATTCCCTGATGCATTCAAATGACTTGTTGTGTTTTTGGCTCATTGATACAATCTGGAGAATTAGGATTCAGCAGGTAAATCCAAGTATAGAATGGAAATGGGACAGCGTTGTAGCTTTTCTATAAGTTCTAGGAAAGTTAATCTTTCAAGATTTTATTAGGATTTGTAATAGACTTGTGTCTATTAGGTTTAGGAATCCTAAACCATGTTGTATCACCAGCTCCTATTCAGTATAAATAGGAGCTGTAGGGGTAATCTAAGGTGAGGACAGATAACACAGAAAATCGGGGGCCAAGGGTGATAGAGAGATCTAGTACAGAGTTGGGGATTAGCATAGGGATTTCAATAAGTTCTTGTAATCAAGTTGTTATTCTCCATAGTGTTGGTGATCTCTCAAGAGAGATCACGTAAGTGGACGTAAGCCAGGATTTTGACTGAACCACTATAAAAATTGGTGTGCTGTGTTTTTGTTCTTCAAGTTCATCTATCCTATAGCTTTGCTTAAATAAAGTACCAGTAAAGACCATAAGAGATCCTAGGGCGCTAAATCACAATAAGTGGTATCAGAGCTTCGGCTCTGGTACTTTGCGATGGAAGGCAGCAAAGACATGGTCGATGTGAGATCGTTTATTGAGCCTTTAAGAGGCAAAAAAGACTTCACGCTTTGGCGGAGGAGGATGAAGAGTGTCCTGATTCTACAAGATCTGTACGAGGTTGTTCTCGGGTTAGAGAATAAGTCAGATAAGGTTTGACAGAAGATGGACAAGAAGGCAAGGAGTACAATAGAGTTGCATCTTGTATTGGGTCGTGTAGTGGCCGATGGAGGTGACAACATGAGCAGCAAAGAGACCTTGGATTATCTTTAGAAGGTTTATGCTGGTAAGTGTCATATTGGTGAGAATATGGACAGCAGAAAGACATTGGACAATGTCAAGGAGGCTGAAGCGGATAAACTCTTCTTGAAGGGAGGAACTCTTTAGTCTTCGGATGGAAGAAGGCGGCAATCTGCTTTCATAGTTGTGTTGCCAGTTTATCAGAGGTGGATGTGCTAGTTGAAGATGAGGACAAAGCAGTTGTGTTGCATACATATTTACTAGCTTCATACGACCAGTTTATTGCCACACCCGTTTCAGGTAAGGATTCTCTCAAGTATGATGAGATTACCGAAGCTATTCAATCTTACATTAAGACGAGTAGCATGACCGAGAGTTCTCAAGGAGGCCTTTATGACAAGGGTAAGGAGGCAGGTTAGTTGACGAGTATTGAGGATAAATCTGGCAACAAGGGTACAACAAAATCCAAGAGGAAGAACAAAGAAGGTTGTTTCAGATGTGGTATTGCAGACCACTTGAAAAGAAACTGCAAAGAAGGGAGGATGGAAGCAAGGGTGACAGCAAGGAGTTCAAGGCACAGCCAACATAGTCATCAACGATGAAGATGATTGTGAACTTGTGGTAACGTCTAGCTCCAACGCTTCCAGAGATTGGATTTTGGGTACCAGTTGTATTCCACATGTGTGCAAACCGAGAATGGTTCGACACATTGGAGGAGAGTACATCAGAGAAGTTTTCAGGGGAGATGACTCACCGTGTGGGATCCTAGGTATTAGATCAATGAAAATCAGAATGCATGACAGAGTTGTTAGAAAGCTGGAAAATGTTGTATATATTCCTAAGTTAAGAAAGAACTTGATATCTTTGGGTACTTTGGACAAGACCGAATATAGGTACAACTCTAAAGAAGGAGGACTCAAGGTTTTCAAGGGATCACTTGTTGTGATGAAGGGTGACATTCAACCTAACATGTACAAGCTTCAAGGGACTACCATAATAGGTGGAGTTACAAAATCTGCTGAAGTAAATGACAAGACTGAGCACAAGGCCAAAGGCGCATGAGTCAAATAGAGATGCATAAACTCTACAAGGAAAGCAAGGCAGAAGGTGTCAGTGTTTTCTGCAAGGATGGTAGTCATGGGAAGCAGAAGGTGTCATTCAAGTCAGTAAATTGTAAGAACAATAGCAATAGATTGCTAGATTATATTCACTCAGAAGTGTGGAGCGCATCACCAGTAAGATGTACGAGAGGCTTCCAGTACTTTGTTACTTTTCTAGGTGATTTTCAAGGAAGATTTGGGCTTGCTTTATGAAGGAGAAATCTGAGGTTCTCTTCAAGGTCAAGGAAGGGAAAAGCAAAGTAGGAAATCTGAGAGGAAGAAAAATCAAGTATTTGATAAGTAGTAGTGGCAGTGAATATAGAAGGAACAAGTTCTTGCAGTTTTACAAGGATGGAATCACGAGATGCATCATGGTGAAGGATAATCTCCAGGAAGACGGAGTTGCTAGAAGGATGAAGAAAGCTCTCTTTGAGAGAGAAAGAGACATGCAGTTGCATGCATGATTACCGGACGCGTTTTGGGAAGTAGTTAACCATATGCGTTGTTTGGTTAATCAATCACCATCAAAGGTCTTAAACTTCAAGTGTATAGAGGAGGCATGGCCTAGAGAACCAGCTGACTATTTTAACTTGAGAATGTTTGGTAGCAGTGCATATGCTCATTTTTCGAGCAAATAGCAAACCAAACTCAAGCCAAATTTTCTGGTTATTGAGAAAGGAGTTAAAGGCTGCAAGTTATGGAATATTGTCAGCAATGAAAGGGTTCTAAGTAGATATATCATCAATGATGAGAAGACCAAGCCGTTTAAAGAAGTAAAGACAAGTGAGGTGAAGAAGAAGACTGATGTTGATGTTGTAGATGAAGCACAAAAGTTCCTCTTACCAAAGTGATCATGGAAGAGACTCGGTGGAGCAAATTGAGCAGGTGGAGGCATGATAAAAGGGTTATGGAGGAAGAAGTCTTAGAGCGGCAACAACAGTCACTAATACTAGCTCTGGTGGAGCAATTAGCACTGCGAACTTACGACTCAGTTCGTCAGTCACTTGAGCAGGAGTTCCAGAGAAACATAGCATTGGACAAGTACGCTCTAAGTTTCAGTCCAGGAGATCCAACCATGTATCATGAAGCTATAGCAAGGTATGTACGGGAAAGTTGGATGGGAGCTATGTTAAAACATAAGTTCATACAAAAGGACTTGGTTCAGGAGTCGGTTCCTAAGTTTAAAGATAGACATCAGGTTGGCTGTAAATCGGTTTATAGGAAGAAGGAAGGAATGCATGATAAGGAAACCATGAGATTCAAGGCTCGGGTATTGGCTAAGAAGTATACGTATAAAGAAAATGTTGAGTATGATCAGATCTCACCAGCGGAGAGATGCGTTTATCATCATGTGTTCAAGGATAGCATGGTATTACTATCAAGTCATGTGTTAACTACAAGTCAAAATGGGTCTAGAATGCCAAAGTTGGAGACACAACTAAGAAGGGAATTTGACATGAATGGTCTGGAAGCTGCACAACAGATCTGGAAGTGAAGATAAGGAGGGACGGAGAAGTGGTAAAGTTATGGTTATTGACTGAACCTGTGTTTACTCCAGCAGTAGCACACTTTCAGTTTAGTGTGCAGGGATCATCTACAATTAAGTTGGATGAGATGATGATGCAAGTGTCATATGCAAGAGCAATAGGATGTCTTATGGCTAGAATCTGCACAAGACCAGGTTTAGCTTAAGCATTGAGTTTTGTGTCAAAGTACATGATGGATCCGGGTAGACAACATTGGCAAGCAGCGGCGTGGATTCTGTATTACTTGAGAGACACTAAGGAGCATGGATTTCTGTTTGAAAGACAACAAGAACAAACATGCATTGTTGGTCATGAGAGTTCAGATTTAGCAGGAGACTTAGACAAAGGAAGATCTGCAACAAGTAATGGATTTACTTGTGCTGAAGGTTCAAGACGTAGAGCAACTATGGAATCAGTTGAGATATTGTCTACTACTAAAGAAGATTGTATGACACTAAATGAAGCTTCTGTAGAGGCATTATGACTTAATGGGTTAATGACTGAGTTTGGGATTCAAGAAGTTGTGGTGAAGAATGGTGTCATCATTTTGACAAGGAGTCAAGTGTTTCAAGGAATGAAGCATATTGATGTTTGTGGTCATTGCAACGAAGTTTGGATCAGCTCAAGGAAGTTAACAATTGAGGAAGAAACACATTCGAGGGAGAATGTTTCAGATTGTTTGACCAGGATCATTGCCATGGAGAAGTTCAAGCATTGCTTAGACTTGCTCACTGTCACAACTTGCTGAGTTGTGGTGGAGCACCTCCTCACTTGAGGTGCGTTGAGGCAAGAAGAGTCTTGCCAAGGTGAAGGTTCTTTGAGGTTTGTTCAGGGTTACTTCAAGAAGATTCAAGATATCCTAAATGGAGCAGCAATCATTTGGTATCAACTCACCAAGGTGAAGATTGTTGTGTTTTTGGCTCATTGATACAGTCTGGAGAGTTAGGATTCAGCTGATAAATCCAAGTATAGAATGGAAAGAGGACAGTGCTGTAGCTTTTCTATAAGTTCTAGGAAAGTTAGTCTTTGAAAATTCTATTAGGATTTGTAATAGACTTATGTCTATTAGGTTTAAAAATCCTAAACCATGTTGTATCAGCAGCTCCTAAATCATGCTGTAAAGGGTTTTCTAAGGTGAGGACAGATAACACAGAAAACCGGGAGCCAAGGGTGAGAGAGATCTAGCACAGAGTTGGGGATTAGCATAGGGATTTCAATAAGTACTTGTAATCAAGTTTTATTTCTCCATAGTGTTGGTGATCACTCAAGATAGATCATGTAAGTGGACGTAAGCCAGGATTTTGGCTGAACCACTATAAAAATTGGTGTGCTGTGTTTCTGTTCTTTAAGTTCATATATCCTATAGCTTTGCTTAAATAAAGTACCAGTAAAGACCAGAAGAGATCCTAGGGCGCTAAGCCACAATATGACTTACATGCATCCAAGTGATTGTAAACCCAGATTGAAATTGAAAAAGAAAGGAAACCAAGAAGAATTTTAAGAAGACATTAGGGAAAAAAGATAAAAGATGTTTCAATTATATCTTTGCAAATCAGCCCTGATGTGACATTGACTAATGGGATAATTATAATCTTGTGCTTCCCAGTTTGGTAGCCATGTGTTTTTCGAGTTTGAAGAAGTGGTGAAGGTAGGAGAGGAAGAAAAAGAGTTGTTAAAAGGAGTTGCGTTTAAGGTTAAGCATAGCTTAAAGGACACTCCTCTTACATTGTGCAGCGAGCAAATAAATGATGTGATAAAGGAATATTCAACCATTTCATGGTCAAGCATCTAAAATTTGAAAGTTGGTGTCAAAATGTGGTCGTATACTGCATTACTTTCATTCTCTAATTTTTGTTACTGGGCTTCTATTGATATACTTTGAAGTATTTTACTCTTTCAAACATTTGGATCTGATAAACTGTTTTGTGGAAGGTAAGTTCTCTTAATCAGTGGCTTGAGATTGATACACCTACTTTGTGCAGACGTACGAACTCAGGCCATGTATCAACTTCTAGATTCTGGGTTCATCGGGCTAATATTTTCCTGTTTCAGTGAAGATGTAAACAAGGTATCTATTAAAATGTATCACATGAGAAGGCTAGTTTGTCCAGATCCAAATATATAATCTTTGTCAGTATGCTTCTTACTCTTTAGTTATACCTGGTATTTTCAGGTTGGACGAATACAAGTCATTGCCTTTCAATCCTCAGATGGGAAGCAGCATCATATGTCAAGACCTATATCTTTATCTCTAGTAAATAGAAGTTCAATTATAGAAGTTGAATCGTCTTTAAGCACCTCAGAAAGTGCATCAATAAGATTTGGCTCTGCTACAGCAGAAGCTGTTGAACAAGACACAGCTGATTCAAGAACTTCTGGAATTATAAAGGTATTATCCATTCTATTAAGCGTGCAAAAAGACCCCAAATAAAATAATAAAAGCCCATGTTAGTTGATCCAGGCAGCAAGGTTCTAATATTGGTTAGGTTCCCTGATGAATGATATCAGATCTATAATTGTTTCTTTCTTGTTTCACCACGTAAATAATTGATTGTTACTCAAATCTACACTGCATATATGTGTATGTGCGTGTTGTATATGTTATATAAAATAGTGTTTTCCAGTTGCATATATGATTTGGAAGTTAGGTTCTGGCTTTATTTAGATGTCCAATTATGATGTATCTGACTATAATTACTTAAATCCATCAGCCATGATATCGTATTTCCAAAACACTAGTTTATGTACCAAATTTCATTCATTTAAGTTAATATGCAAATTTAAGTGGTTAATTTTCCATGGACTAAGAGAGGTCTCGGTGATTTAACTTTATTGTGTGGATTATTCATGTATGTGAAATAGCATGAGCCTCTATTCTTGGACTGTTAGTTGTCTAAATTTTCACACTGGTTGCTTCATGCTATGAACAAAATTACGGGTGATTTGCTTAGGGTGGTGGTAGATCTTCAGAACTTGGGATTTTCTTTGCTGGTGCCGAGGCAAATCATCAAGAAAGAGAAACAATTGGAGGGAACTACCGCCCGGAAACTCCAGCCAATAATATTGTTGATATAGATCCCATGGATATGTCTGAGAGTATGCAAGAAGCAATGCACCGTTCAAATTTGGATATGAGGTATGCATGAGTTTGTACTATTGTGAATTGCAATTAAATATGTGTAATTGGTGTTACTTAGGAAGTTGGTGCTTTTGGTTCAACCTGTGTTTCAGATTCAGCTGCAGATTGTCATACTCATGCCTCTCCTCACCTAATTGTCACTGTTACAAAAATCAAGAACCTTTGCTGTAAAGCTAATTAAATTGCAGTAAGATTTAATTTTTCTCCTTGTACCAAACTTCCCTATTGATGGAAGAATTTCCCAAACAGTTACCTGCTTGTAGCGGACTTAAAAAGTATCACTAGATGACTTATTTGGACCCGAGTTCATCCTAGCTAGTTCCTGGAAATTTTAAGGATCAAATCTCCAAGATTGATTTATCTGTGGACTCTTGCCATAGTCAACTGCAGTTTGCTAAAGCCAAGTAATTTGTGGAATGGTTATGGTCTATTGGTTTGTTTGTTGTTTCCTGTCGATACCTACTATTACATGATATATCTTGGTGTTGATTTTTTATGTAAGGTTGTCTTCTATCTTTATGACTTACATGGCCCTCAGAGAATCACTACTAAATAGCAGCATAATACCAAATTGCATTTTAGATTTCAATTTGAGTATGATGAGATAATAATCTACCATTTCTCGATGTACTTGTGTCTTATGAGAATGCATCAAGTCTGATTTGTGAATATGGGGGCATTGTTGTTTCCTAAAAATGGATGGTCTGATTAGTAGATTATTTGGGACTGTTGGATAGGCCAGTTAGGTTGGCTGTGTTTCCGTCTTGATTTATCTTTCTGTTCTCTTACATTTGCGGCTCAGAAAAAAAAATGATAAAGATCATCTACAATAAGATCCCTCAATGAATCACCTGTTATATGTTCATAATTGATGAGGACATCACAGTCAAACCTTTGAAAGGTTTATGAGCGAAAGAAATGGAAAAAAGAGACCACCTAATCATTCCCTTCCCATATGGCCTGATTAATTGCTCTCGATATGATTTCTACAGCTGAGTCTGATTGTAGAAATTCCTAAGATTTGTGTCCGTTCAAATTTCTACCTTGTGTCTTTTCAGATTTCCATTACAGTAGAAGTGGTCTCCTTTAGTAGATCTTTTATGCTTCAGTTTTGGAGTTTAAGAGTTGTAATGAGTCTTTAATGCTAGTTAATGTGAGCTATCTGCACAAGTATAAATATATGCAAGTGCCGAATGGCAAAGGCATGATATGATGAATAATATTATCAGTGTTTCTGCGTTTTCCTGTGATGGGATTGATGTGAAGCCTAGATTCTGTGTGTTTAAAACTCCAAAACTTAGAGCTTGTTGATCCTGCATTAAGTTTACTGGATCAGTTTTGGTATCATCAGTAACAGATAAATTTGATCTATGAATTCTGATTTTTTTATTTGTGCTTGCAGTGGTGCTGAGTATGTCAGAAAAGAAGTTCCTCTTCATGTTTTACCGACCTCATCTCTTATTAAGCTTGATTCACCTCTAATGTCATTTACGGAATTGCAACGAGTACTATATCAGGAGGAGCGAGCGGCATATAATGAAGCAATCGTACAGAATATGAGGTGAGCCTTTGCTTTGTTCTTCAGTTTCTTTGAACTATCAGATTACTGTTAATGCTCTAACTAGTTGTATTTTTTTGTCAGGGATGGGAAAATGCATCCACTCACTTTCATACATCATACATCAATGTATCAAGCTTCCATGTGCAAATTAATTGATTATTGGTCAGAATTCTATGCCCATCTCTAAATTTAGATTTTTATGCCTCGCCTTTTAATGTTACTTCTTTGCAATCATATGCAGCTTAAGTCCTGCCATAAATGCACTGCAGTGTCGGTTAAGAGAAAATGATATTCGGGTATGACAGCGTGCAATTTGTAGAAATTATTGATTTATTATTTTATTTACCGTTATTATCTTTTTTATTTTTTATTTATTTTTATATCTTGTTAGCTTGGAAAGTCAAATAAAAGTCGACTGGCATGGAATTTCATCTTGTTGTTAAGCCATTTGGCAATTCCAACCTATGTCCAATTTTACTTTTCAAATTCATTTTTACCTTTCATATTCTCATTGGGCTTCAATGCTGGACATGTTTTGATGGCCTGGCATACTTGGCCGTAAACATATGATTCTGATATATACCCAAAAACTTTGATTCTGGTTCATTGTTTGTGACAATATTCCAGATAAACTTTCTCGTGCAAATTATATTTTATGGATTGTTGCAACAGTTGGCATTGCTCATAGATGAAGCGAAGGGTTTGGAGAACGAAACACTTAGAGGAAGTGAGTCAAGTTCTGGATCTCGTCAAGTTTCATCGCCTGCACTCCGAGGAAGTGCTCCTTTAGGCCATAGGGAATTGTTTAGTCCAGCTGGATCTATCAGTCAGAGGAATGTAGCAGGTCCTGGTAGTGGAAGCAGAAAAGGATCATCATAGTGCCAATCAAGAGGGAATCCATGGGATACATACCGTATTATTAAACATTGTTTTGTTAAACCAATCATGCCTGCGCTTAGTATGAAATGTGTTGTGAAAGAGGACAACTATGGTGCAACTCACATGTATTTTACATGCACATAAATCAAACATTTCAGCATATTCGTTTCATTAAAATAGAAAGCATGCATAGTATTGAATTTGAAGGCCATTGTAGCACACTTCTATTGTTAGTCTAATAATAATAATAATAATAATTATTATTATTATTAATCATGAAGAAAAGCCATTCTAGAACTCATCAGAATCCACCAAGGCAATGTTAAAATTGGCTGGGGGCGGGGTTGTGTTCGTGGTTTATCGTTGTTTCTTTGCTTGTATCAAAAGTTGTCTAGATTGGCTGGAGTCAAGGCATATGGAATCCTAGAGGCAACAATATTGAAGTGCCACAAACTATTGTACCCAGTCGCTGTCTCCAACCTCGGTGAAGGTATACCACTAAACAAGAAGCTGCTGTCCATGCTCCCACACCATGATGTGTTCTCAAATATCCATATGAATGCATTGTTATCAAAAGCTTAATCTACAAGTGCTCAACTTACCCATCATTGAAATATTGGTTGGAAACGAAGCTTGCCTCCTTGCCATCGAGAATTCCTGAGATCAATTATTCAATGGCAACGCCAAGGTTAATACCAAGCTGAGCCGTCAGCCAATGATCATGCATTTATGCACAAGCAAAGTGCTAGTAGGCCTCCTTGCTGAAAACTTGAATGGAGGCCATGAAAACATGAGGAATCAAACAACAGTAAATCTCATTCTGCTAGTCTTTACAACGCAAATCATTTAAAATCTTATGTCCGTAGAGGATATCCTGAATAATAATAAGAATCTCAAACAACTCTAGGAATGACACAACTTATTTAATGTAGAAACTAGAGGTAAAATGAAATTAAAAATCTATTGTTTTTTTTATAAATTACCTGAAGCAGAAAAAGTTTTTTTTGGAATTGTGTCTCTTGCATTTTAGTTTCTTTTCAAGAGGGAGGCCTTACCACATCGTTTCCTTTACAAATTACAACTAATTAGCCAGTGACAATATGATTGCTACGATTCAATTCATTTTTTTTGCTGGAATCAACTTTGATAAAGAAAACAAAATAGTTGAAAGCAATAAGTTATCTCTACAAAGTGGTCTTGTAGGTAGTAGAATACTGGTCACCACACGAAAAGAGGAAGTTGCTTTGGTGATGGGAGCAACAACCGCTAATACGGTACACTTGGGGAAGTTAAGTGAACAATGTTGTTGGTTGATATTCTATCACATTGCTTTGGCTGAAAGGGAAAGAGATGAGTCAAAAGTGTTAGAATTTGTGGGTAAGAACATAGTAAAAAAGGTTTGACTCTTGCTGCAAAAGCTTTAGGTGCCCAAAATTTCTTTAAGAAAGAAAAGACCAAAATCTCTAAATTTTTTTTGCTTCTGCTCCAATAGCTTCTACATTTTAAAGATTTTGATATTTATTACAACAACAAAATGAGCTATATCATTATTAGTTATATAAAAAATTATATATACAAAATCTCTAAATTTTTTTTGCTTCTGCTCCAATAGCTTCTACATTTTAAAGATTTTGATATTTATTACAACAATAAAATGAGCTATATCATTATTAGTTATATAAAAAATTATATATATTTTATATTAACAATAACAAACTCAATAAAACATTATATATTTGGTAATTTTTTGTTGAAACATGTGAAACATTTTGTCAGGACCCACCCCGAGTTAAACCCCTTTAACTCGAAGTAAATCCTGCGGGGACCACCTCAAGGGAACTTCTTACCGAAACTCCCTTGAGATGGCCAACCCTTCCTGCACTCCAACTCAGCACTTCCATGAGTATCTAACAATAAACCCTAACTCATGAAAGCATCCTGTTCCCTAACCTACTTAACTAGCTAAAATAGGTTAATCAGAGCAGACTATAAAGAAGATTATCCTAATGAATTTGCGGCAGCGACAGATTGATCGACTATGCCTCGACTCTTGTACGCGCACGACCTCCGCTCTAGAACCCTGCACCACTGGGCATTAGAAAACGAAGGGCCCAGGGGAGAAACATTGAAAAACTGTTAGAGTGAGTGGACGAAAAATCAAATATAAAAACTCTATTTCCTTTAATGCTCTCCCAAAAATTTAATGATTTAAATAACATATATGCATGCCCACAATTACTAAAACTTCCACCAATGCATGATAGGATAAACAAGTAAAAATTATGGGAAGAGAAATGTTCACAAACATAATAAGTCTGACCTCTCAGACTAGGGTCGGAGCTAAGAGCTCTAGTTGCGCCCTCACGCTATGCTAGCTATATAAAATGGTAATGGACAACCCTTATAATATCAACCTGACCTCTCAGGCTTGTCTGTCCTCTCAGACCAGGGTCGGAGCTAAGAGTTCTAGGTGAAATGGTAGTGGACAACCCTTATAATATCAACCTGACCTCTCAGGCTTGTCTGTCCTCTCAGACTAGGGTCGGAGCTAAGAGCTCTAGGTAAAATGGTAATGGACAACCCTCATAGTGCACTACGTAGTTTGCCTGACCTCTCAGGCTAGGGTCGGAGCTAAGAGCTCTAGTAGCGCCCTTACGCTACTCTAGCTAGCATATTCATTGGACAACCCTTAATAAAAATTCATACAATACTTTACTCAAATACTCTTCCCAAAACAAATAAGTAAAACCATTCCTCGTCATATATGCATAAATCCAAATAAAACATTCAAGAACCCGAGGAAAATATAATTCTCGAAACAATCATAAAAACCCTGCAATAAAATCGATATTTAAGGCATGCATTCATTTAAAAATAAACTGTCCACTCACAGTACTATTGCGACCTTCTTCCCGCTCGGAAAGCTCCTCGAGCGAAACTCTCGAACTAACCGCGTAGTCGAGACCGTCTCACGTCCGACCAGAGACTGTACCAACAAATCAACATATTAGTCATTTCATCGTTGACTTGGTCTTTTCCTAGTTTGACCAGGAAATCCTATTTGACCACGTGTTGACCAAATTCCTTTCTTTTTAACAGCTTTTCAAACATCACACTTATTTCCGATTATCGACTCGAAGTTTGGTTTCTGACTTCGTAATCTCGGCGTATCGACTTTCCTTACTATTTCATTTGAAGTTAGGTCATCGCATAATAATTTTGTGAAATTACTATGCACATCCAATCCACGGCTTAAACCAAATTACTAATTGTGAGTCGATAAATCTAACAATAAATTTACCCAACTCATTCACAACAACCTAGGTAGTCACACAATCTTTTACTCCAAGCCTCCCATATTTACCCAAATCCTTTACTATTTAATTTCACCTTCCTTCATTTAATTCTCTTTCCAAATATTCACTTTCCATAAATAGAAAGTTTCTTAAATGAGAAGTTTCCCAAAATAGAACTTCCTTCTTTTGTCCAATTAACCGTAATTAATCCAATTCTTTAATTCACGGAAACTTTACGACAATTAGATTATTGAAAGAATCAATTCCTACCTCTTCGGCATTCAGCCGGTTTTACCGTATCACCGGAATCTTCGCCGGATTCCGGTGACTTGCCGGGATTTCACCAGAGTTTCCCCGTTTCTCTAACACCAAGTTCTCGACATGAAACCACGTAAACAACAACAAATCAGCAATAACACCAACAACAATTCAACTACGAATTCACAAAATAACAGTTCTTAGAGGAACGAGTCTTACCCTCTGCCTGCTTCCAATCTCGAACCTAAAACCAAACCCAGCAGCTCTCATGCTGCCTGCCAACTCCTAGACCCACTCCAACAGCTCCATCATCCTCAATCTCGACTTGCAGAAGCTCCGAGAACTCCAAATTCTCGCCTCAGTCACTGCCTCCACCGAACCAACACTTCATCACCTCAGGTGTTCTCCAAAAGCCTTTGCTGTAGCTAGGTTGTCACCAAGAGGCTGAGAAGGTCACCAAGAGTTCGAAGAACTCAGTCACCGGAGGAAGAACACGGAACCCAGAAACAGTGAACACAGAGGAAAAGGGAGAATTCGTTCAGGCTCAAATCAATCGTTCAGAGACATGAAAAAAAGAAGAGGAAGTGCAGAGGAGGCGAACCTTACCTTCCACGCGCTCTAGCTCTGCCTGAAACGGCCAAAATCCGGCGAAGACCGCCGCACCCCAACTCGGTCGATCTCCCTCATCCTTGCCTCTCGGAGTGAAAAGTGATGGGGGTTTTGAAGAGGAGAAGGAGAGGAAGATATTGGTGATGGTGTGCCGGTGTGGGGCGGCCGGACGCAGCTCCGACGAGGGGGACGGCGACGCTGTGTCGCGAGAGGAAGGGGGAAAGAAAAAGCTCGGGTTTGACCCGATTTGTGAGTCTGACCAAAGTCAACTCCACTACCACCTTTTTATACTTGAATGGACGATCCAGATCAAATCTCCAAAGGATCTGACGGTCCAGATTTAAAGAGGTTAAAAGTAAAAAGGTTAAATGGTAAATCTCCTTTTTACCGGATTAATTATTGAAAATTACCGTAAACTTCCGAAATTCACAGAAAATAGCCGGAAGCTCCGAAAAATATTCCGAAAATACCGGGAGACTCGTGTTGACACGTACTACAACATCAAGCCATCACTTCAGGTATTTGGAATACTTTTAAAAACTCGAAAATTAACTCGAGCGATAACTTATCGAATTACCGATCGCAATTAAAAGTCCTCGGTAACTCGTGAATCTCTGTGAAAGGTAACTTTTATTAACTTCAAAATATTCGGGGTGTGACAATTCTCCCCACCTTATAAAAATTTCGTCCTCGAAATTTCAATACTCAAGTCCAATACTGTGGGGGATAGTACCACTTAAAACAATAATATTGTCCTCCAATATCAACTTCCTTCATTTTCTGACACCCGGCCACACTTCTTGGGTCATAACTAAAACATCCAAAGTCTTACCGTGGGTCACAATGATTTTCTCTGGAATCATTGATTAACTGATTCACCGAATTCTTACTGTACTTCATCTCATTTATGAGGTGGAATACGACACCGCCTATCACTGATCCACCATCTGTAAACCTCCGATATCCATGTACAACGTGGGGTCAACACCCATGACAACATGCCCACGAGAAAACCATGACGACTTGTGTCACACAAACTATTACCTCATTTAAACCAAGGCTCCCTGTTCTGGTTTACGCTTCCTAGAAACCATTCTGTCAAGTTGTCCTGTTGTAGAGTAATTGTCTCCCCTTACTCTATCATTACTCAAACCACTTGCACACACAGGACATGAGTTGCCATGACTTTTAGCGTATTTCCAAAACCATAACCTTTACATCAGGGAGGTCCAAAAACTCCTGACATCGAGGTTCAACAATACTTACTCCTCGCCTGAAGACAAATTGTCAGACTACGTACCACTCACGTAACTATTCTGACACACAAATCCTGACTTTTACTCACAATCCAAACATTAAAGTCGCTAGCTCAAATATCACTTTGTGGGGTTACAGCATACTTTGCAACTGGTAATACATACCCGTACCATTCATAGGTGAGGTGCCACTGACCTCCCTATCTCATACCTTAGCCTGGAATGACGCATAGTGCAGAACTTGCACTTCAACCATAACTGTGCGTCTAATAAATATCATCCGCATCACACTTAAGGATAAACTTACCATTAAAAGAATCTCAGAGCCTTACCCGCTCAACAAGGATATTCCATTCCCAGAGGCCTCCATTACCAAATCGTCTGGCAATAACCGACAAAATCAGACATTCAACCATATCGAACATCTATATAAACTTTAGTGCTACTGGTGCACACCCAAAGGGACCCTTGATCAAAGCATCAGGAATTAATTTCACACCGAACTTAGCCATATAGATCACCGAGCATCCATTTATCAAAGCACAATATAACAAATTCCATCACCGCACTGGGCGCGTATACATCACAGAGTCAACTCGTACAACTAGATAGTTCCTAGCAAACTGTCCCCCTTGCTCTGCAAGTCAAGCATCCAACGCATCATCTATTCGGTAAGATTCAAAATGAACGACTACTTACATGCACAAGGAAAATCAAACTACCACTTCAGATCCTAGATTAAAAGATTCACTGTCACACGTTAACATCCCCTCAGATCTAACTTAATCTGAACGTGACTCAATCACTCCACGATTTCCAATGGAGTGTTGCTCAACTTAACGACATACCTTACCAATCTCAGTAACAATTACTACCCAACTTAGGCTCGTAATACCCTTTAAGTCATCAAGAAAAACTTTCCTAGTTCCAGTGCATTTCATACTCACCGAAACATTGACAATTTCGAAAGTCACCTCCAATGATCTTCCTTGTTACTACTCTACACACGTGGCGCCAAAGACTGCCGCTAGGTCAACATTCATAACAATTAGGGTCACTACTCAAATGACCAATGACCATAGCAATGCCAACAATTCCTTAATCCACTCAGGATTTCATTATATACACCAAAATTCAATTTCCCAGATCTAATCCTTATTTCACAGATCAAATTGAGAATATTTCCTGTCACTGCAGTGGATGTAACTTATGAACCCCAAACACGACTAAGTACACCTTCGGTTACAATAATTGATTAGACCACAGCCAGTGAGTGCACAAATTCTCATGCCATCAAGCTCAGTTAATCGCCCTCAAGGAAACTAAGTGTCATAACGGACGACTTTGGTTGCAGGTTGAAGCTTGACCATCTACAAACATTCTCACTCCTATTCAACGATTTAGTAAACCTTGCCTCACTGCTGTCACTTCACCTTTTCCGTGCATTTATCTCAGAAAACATCTGACCACCTACTAGCGACACTTAATAATCTCGCTAACCAGCATAAAAGTCGGAGCGACTAACAATAATCCACTTCCGACATATACTTAAATGGTTAGGCCATCTACTGGACGTTTTGTACAGAAACTTCCAACCAAACGTCTTTAATCTCCGTTCTCACTAAATGGAACTCTCATGAGAAATTCTTAAAATAATGTCATCATCAGCCTTAGTCACTTACCTGATGTCATTTTGACCACACACAGTTGTACAAACTAATTATGCCTTACAAGCATGTGAAACCCAGATTTCAATTTACCACTTCCCAACATAGGAGGGTACACGTGCTCATGTGGGGTATACCTATGTACATCTTCAGCCGTCGAAACAGTGCCGTTTGCACAACGACTGGTTCCTACACCACATTAATACAAAGTCAATCAAGACCCGTATCACTATCTCCGATACCCCAAGCACTCTTGATCCATGACCCGGTGGCTTGTTGCCACTTCCAACATGTTCCTTTAAATTCTGAAACCAATTACCCTTAGCTACAACTGGTAACACTCGCTCGATCTGTAAATCGGACTCTAACACAGCCAACCTGGAGACTCCTCCACAGGTGTACCAATTAAAATACTTTGACCACAGGTGGATAACTCACCTTATGGTTGACATGAGCCCCAAGATCTGGTGACACGATTTAATTTCTGCCTCCATGATAAATGGCCCAATGACCATTGTCACCAACAATTCAGATCACGATTGGACTCACTAACAAATCAAATCCTCCTAGTACCCCAACCATGGGCGGCTGGAGCGAAGAGAATCTGGTCGTAGCTGACGACAACAATGTCAACACCAAAGGTGACCCAAGCCATTAGTTTTAGTGGCTGTCCCGTAAAGCATCAAGTGACCAAAACAGCCTTTACTTCATTAACATTTCCAGTAGTGTCACATCATGGACTCGTCACTAGATCCAGACCACAAAATAACCATACTCAAATTTCCTTGAGTCATTCCACTTTCATATGTCCGTTGGTTTCTCCAAAACCACACTAATGATGAACCTCAACAAAGTCGAGGCAATCGTCAAAACTAAATATTCATCCTCACTGACTAATCGCCCTAAGCGACTTCAGCTCCTTTTTCCATGGCAGGATGCAACAACTTTCAATAACTCTTACGACTCTTTACTTTTAAGAGTCTCATAACCCGAACATTAAGGCCCCGCCTCTGGTTTCTACACATCCCTGTCAACAACCATGACAGCCTTCCAGGTGTGAATTAACTGTTTCACCACCGAGTACTCAAACAAAATGCTCAACCATGCACGTTATAAAACGTGAGTTTCCAGCTCGATCCCCAACTCAAGTCTCAATTAATCCTTGGGGAACTCATAAAAATAAATACATAACGAGCTTACCTAGTTCCTTACAAGAACTCTCTATGAGGTCGCGCGTACTGAGGCATAGTCTTGAAGATTCCAATGTTTATAGGACCACTCGGTCCATAAACTAACCAGAAAGTACTAACTCATATCCTTAATAACCACTAAGCGTCCGAAGCATAAAATGCCGATGGATCCGCCGCGGTCGGACCATCACTCTATAGACGCTAAGTGCTACCAAGTACATGAGGTAGTAACAGGAAACGATAACCTAATGCTCTGATACCAATGTCAGGACCCACCCCGAGTTAAACCCCTTTTAACTCGAAGTAAATCCTGCGGGGACCACCTCAAGGGAACTTCTTACCAAAACTCCCTTGAGATGGCCAACCCTTCCTACACTCCAACTCAGCACTTCCATGAGTATCTAACAATAAACCCTAACTTATGAAAGCATCCTGTTCCCTAACCTACTTAACTAGCTAAAATAGGTTAATCAGAGCAGACTATAAAGAAGATTATCCTAATGAATTTGCGGCAGCGACAGATTGATCGACTATGCCTCGACTCTTGTACGCGCACGACCTCCGCTCTAGAACCCTGCACCACTGGGCATTAGAAAACGAAGGGCCCAGGGGAGAAACATTGAAAAACTGTTAGAGTGAGTGGACGAAAAATCAAATATAAAAACTCTATTTCCTTTAATGCTCTCCCAAAAATTTAATGATTTAAATAACATATATGCATGCCCACAATTACTAAAACTTCCACCAATGCATGATAGGATAAACAAGTAAAAATTATGGGAAGAGAAATGTTCACAAACATAATAAGTCTGACCTCTCAGACTAGGGTCGGAGCTAAGAGCTCTAGTTGCGCCCTCACGCTATGCTAGCTATATAAAATGGTAATGGACAACCCTTATAATATCAACCTGACCTCTCAGGCTTGTCTGTCCTCTCAGACCAGGGTCGGAGCTAAGAGTTCTAGGTGAAATGGTAGTGCACAACCCTTATAATATCAACCTGACCTCTCAGACCAGGGTCGGAGCTAAGAGCTCTAGGTAAAATGGTAATGGACAACCCTCATAGTGCACTACGTAGTTTGCCTGACCTCTCAGGCTAGGGTCGGAGCTAAGAGCTCTAGTAGCGCCCTCACGCTACTCTAGCTAGCATATTCATTGGACAACCCTTAATAAAAATTCATACAATACTTTACTCAAATACTCTTCCCAAAACAAATAAGTAAAACCATTCCTCGTCATATATGCATAAATCCAAATAAAACATTCAAGAACCCGAGGAAAATATAATTCTCGAAACAATCATAAAAACCCTGCAATAAAATCGATATTTAAGGCATGCATTCATTTAAAAATAAACTGTCCACTCACAGTACTATTGCGACCTTCTTCCCGCTCGGAAAGCTCCTCGAGCGAAACTCTCGAACTAACCGCGTAGTCGAGACCGTCTCACGTCCGACCAGAGACTGTACCAACAAATCAACATATTAGTCATTTCATTGTTGACTTGGTCTTTTCCTAGTTTGACCAGGAAATCCTATTTGACCACGTGTTGACCAAATTCCTTTCTTTTTAACAGCTTTTCAAACATCACACTTATTTCCGATTATCGACTCGAAGTTTGGTTTCTGACTTCGTAATCTCGGCGTATCGACTTTCCTTACTATTTCATTTGAAGTTAGGTCATCGCATAATAATTTTGTGAAATTACTATGCACATCCAATCCACGGCTTAAACCAAATTACTAATTGTGAGTCGATAAATCTAACAATAAATTTACCCAACTCATTCACAACAACGTAGGTAGTCACACAATCTTTTACTCCAAGCCTCCCATATTTACCCAAATCCTTTACTATTTAATTTCACCTTCCTTCATTTAATTCTCTTTCCAAATATTCACTTTCCATAAATAGAAAGTTTCTTAAATGAGAAGTTTCCCAAAATAGAACTTCCTTCTTTTGTCCAATTAACCGTAATTAATCCAATTCTTTAATTCACGGAAACTTTACGACAATTAGATTATTGAAAGAATCAATTCCTACCTCTTCGGCATTCAGCCGGTTTTACCGTATCACCGGAATCTTCGCCGGATTCCGGTGACTTGCCGGGATTTCGCCAGAGTTTCCCCGTTTCTCTAACACCAAGTTCTCGACATGAAACCACGTAAACAATAACAAATCAGCAATAACACCAACAACAATTCAACTACGAATTCACAAAATAACAGTTCTTAGAGGAACGAGTCTTACCCTCTGCCTGCTTCCAAACTCGAACCTAAAACCAAACCCAGCAGCTCTCATGCTGCCTGCCAACTCCTAGACCCACTCCAACAGCTCCATCATCCTCAATCTCGACTTGCAGAAGCTCCGAGAACTCCAAATTCTCGCCTCAGTCACTGCCTCCACCGAACCAACACTTCATCACCTCTGGTGTTCTCCAAAAGCCTTTGCTGTAGCTAGGTTGTCACCAAGAGGCTGAGAAGGTCACCAAGAGTTCGAAGAACTCAGTCACCGGAGGAAGAACACGGAACCCAGAAACAGTGAACACAGAGGAAAAGGGAGAATTCGTTCAGGCTCAAATCAATCGTTCAGAGACATGAAAAAAAGAAGAGGAAGTGTAGAGGAGGCGAACCTTACCTTCCACGCGCTCTAGCTCCGCCTGGAACGGCCAAAATCCGGCGAAGACCGCCGCACCCCAACTCGGTCGATCTCCCTCATCCTTGCCTCTCGGAGTGAAAAGTGATGGGGGTTTTGAAGAGGAGAAGGAGAGGAAGATATTGGTGATGGTGCGCCGGTGTGGGGCGGCCGGACGCAGCTCCGACGAGGGGGACGGCGACGCTGTGTCGCGAGAGGAAGGGGGAAAGAAAAAGCTCGGGTTTGACCCGATTTGTGAGTCTGACCAAAGTCAACTCCACTACCACCTTTTTATACTTGAATGGACGGTCCAGATCAAATCTCCAAAGGATCTGACTGTCCAGATTTAAAGAGGTTAAAAGTAAAAAGGTTAAATGGTAAATCTCCTTTTTACCGGATTAATTATTGAAAATTACCGTAAACTTCCGAAATTCACAGAAAATAGCCGGAAGCTCCGAAAAATATTCCGAAAATACTGGGAGACTCGTGTTGACACGTACTACAACATCAAGCCATCACTTCAGGTATTTGGAGTACTTTTAAAAACTCGAAAATTAACTCGAGCGATAACTTATCGAATTACCGATCGCAATTAAAAGTTCTCGGTAACTCGTGAATCTCTGTGAAAGGTAACTTTTATTAACTTCAAAAGATTCGGGGTGTGACACATTTAATTTTGGAGAATTAAGGCTTTGCTGCAAATTTTGGAAACTAAGTGTTTCTCTTTTTTCTTCATCCCCATTTTAGAGAATGAAATTAGAAAGCTGCTGGACCTAAAAATAGTCAAAAATTCCTCAAAATTGATAATACTAATAAAATGGGAAAATTGTTGGGCTTGCTCTAAGAAAACCTCGAAAGAATGGGTAGATGTTTTTGAAAGTAAGATATTGGAGTTGGATCATGTTTTTCAACCGTTATTACTAAGTTATTATGATTTGTCTCCACAAATCAAGCGTTGTCCTTTGTATTGTGTAGTTTTCTCGAAAGATCATGATATTAAAAAAACAAAGTAATTGAGTTGTAGATGTCGCAAGGTTATCTTAGTTTAAAAGAAAACAAGAGAGGACAATTAATGACAGACGAAGTTTATTTCGATAACTTAGTGATGTGGTCATTCTTTCAAGATTTTGAGAAGGATAAACTTGGAAAAATTAAAAGGTGCAAAATGCATGACATTGTGCACGATTTTCTTCGGTTTTTGACCAACTATGAATGTTTTAGTTTGGATGCCCAAGGTGAAAACCAAATATAATTACAAGTGAATAAAAAGTTTCTCCATTTGACCATAACATCTGGATGCGATGTTCCATTTTCTGTTTCTTTTCATAGTTGCAGAAGTTTAAGGACACTAGCTTGCCACTTTTAGTTGTCAAATTACTAGTGTAATTAACTAGTCTCAACCGACGGTTTGTTTCGCAACTAAAATGCTTGAGGACCTTGAATTTGAGTAATAATGGTATGAAACAACTTCCAAACGAGGTTGGCGAGTTGGTGCACTTGAGGTATTTGGACTTGTCCAAAAAAAATGGAAGAAATTACCCGACACTTTGTGTAGCTTGATCAATTTGGAAACCTTGAGACTAGAAGACTGTTGAGATCTTAAAGAGTTACCCCAGGCCATGGGAAAGCTGATCAATTTCTCCATGTTAAGAATAATAGGGAACTGAAGTTGCCAGAGTTAGTTGCGAAGCTGACGAGTCTACAGACACTAGATCAAGTTAACATTTTTGGCAATGGCTTCAAGGTGGGTGATCTGAGAAACATGGATCAGCTTCATGGAAGCTATTCATAAGCTTGTGGGACCTAGAGTCAGTGACTGATGCCGAGAAAGCAAACTTGGTGAACAAGAAACACCTTGTTTCTTTGAAAATAAGATTTTGGGGTGTGTTAAGCCGGAGTAGCATCCATGAAGAAATACTGAATGCCATGCAGCCAAATCCAGTTCTGGAATCTTTGTGTATCGTGCTTTACAGTGGCACCTCAGTGTGCCCCAACTGGATGAACATGTCATTGAATAATATGAGATACCTTAGTTTCGTTGGTTTCGATGTCTGTAGATTTGCCCCTCTTCTGGTTTTGGGGAAATTGGTGTCCCTTGAAATACTGCAATTTCGTGTTTTGTTGAAGTTGGAAAAGGTGGGATTTCAGTATTCCCTCGATCCATGCTCATCTTCATCATCACTTGATGAAGTTTGTTTTGATGGAAAATCATCACTTGATGAAGTTACTTTATTCCCAAATCTGAAGAAACTGGTGTTCTTTAACCTACCGAAATGGGCGGAGTGGGAAGGAATGCCAGCTGGGTTGAGCGCAATTAGTATTAAGGTAATGCCATGCCTTTCCACTCTAGAAATTGTCGAGTGCCACCAGCTGAAGACGCTGCCAGACTTCCTTCGGGAGACGCCGCTCAAGAGCATCTGTGAAAGCAAGATTCTCTCCCAAAGTTGCAAAAACAGAGGAGGCATCGAGTGGCTCAACATCTCTCACATCCCAAACATCCAAATTAATGGTGAGTTTGTACAAAAAGATGGAGCCTGAATCCAACAACAAGATTGAGCTCTCATCATGTCATCCCCACTCATTTGTTTTTCTGGTAACCAAGCTTCTTCCACTTTTTTCTCTCTTCTGATTTGCTTTTCTTCAATTTGGTTTGGACTTTTTTCCTTAATACTAATTAAGCAATCCGCTCACAAAACATATTAAGTTGTTTAGTTATCAACTTCGTTTCAGGTTATAGACACAAAGTCATCTTTAAGGATGAAGCAGACATGAATATCTAGTCTAACATTGGAGTAGTAACTGCAGCTTCATCACACTAGAACTGTTGTAAGTACACATGTATGTTTCTTGATATCAAATTTGATCATATGTTACTTCTTATTTAGACTATTTCTGTTGCCTAACAGTCATTGTTTTCATCTACCGGTTGCCGGCTGGTTGCTAAGGTCAGTCAAAACATGATCTTACAAATGAGTGTTTGGACCAAAATAATATCTTTCAGCAAATGCCTTGCAGAAGAGCTCATTGAACCGATTTTTGCGGTGTACGTTATTATAAATATTTTTCCTTTTCGATTGAGGTCATGTTTGACAAGGATTTGGAGTTGCTTAAGAATTCTTTTCATAATCTTCGAAATAGGGTTTGATATGCATTGATCCGTAAGTAAGAACAAATCTTAGTGTTCATTATATAAAGGGATCAAGGTGTATGATTAACACATCTTCAATCAATCAATAAACAACTTTTGCACACTACAAAACAAGCCTCCCTCGGAGCACCTCTACAAAAAAGATTCATTGAGTCTTTTTGTTCACCAAAGCTCTATCCATAGGCATTCCCCGCTGCTATTCACCAAAACCCTATCCGTAGGCATTCACCGTTGCTACTCACCAAAATCCTATTCGTAGGCAGTTCTCGCTTCTACTCACCTAGCCTCATCCGTGAGCGAACAGTTCACCACCGCTTCATAAAAACCGATCCGTCGGTGAATACCCGCAAAACCATTGTTAGGGTGAATAACCTTAGCAAATATCCCAAGTTTGTTAGAGAATCCTTTAGCGAATGACCTGCAATCCTTATTTATAGCTCTGCTCAACCACACCGGTCCGAGTAAGAAACGTCCGCTTCACGAAAAGAAGAGAAAAATCCTAGTTGCTCTTCAGCTAGGTCTGTATAACCTAAGTGTAGGCTTGACCAGCGCCTGTATGACAGTCGTTTGAAGAGAAGTTAAAAGGCGAACAAACGTCGAAGATCAATGTTGTACCTGACCCATAGGTACTGACACGCCTCAAACTTGGTTGTTCGAGAAAAACTATTTTCATACCGAACAATGAGCTCATGCACATTGTATGCATCGAAGCATGCCTGTCAAGAAGTAGGTGATTCATGAAGTACTATGAATGCCCAGGGCTTTAAGAGTTTAACTTGATGAGGTAACGTACTGTCACTTGGTATCTCTCAAGCAATCGAATGAAAATCGGTCATAGGAATTGAACTAATTTCAATCGGATGATTTTTCAAGTCATTAGTTTTGAACATTTGATATTTTCAATAAGTACAATCCAATCTTACTATAAATGACAAATACCATTGCTTCCTAATCTGTCAGAGGCTCAAGATTAATTATCATTCTTACGGTAGAGGGAATTAACTGCAAATGTTCATGGTATTGGGGTTCATATCCTGACCCTCGTAGATTTCATCATATTCGTTCATGGTGTCGAGGTTCATCGTAACCATCAATTAGTGTTCAAGCTCCGACCAGTGTCTTACGGTTTGGGACTTTGGGTTAGCACCTCCTAACACTTGAATCTGTTCTTTAGCTCATATTGAAGTCCTGGCCAGGGAAAGCTTGCAAGCTAGTTCAGCATCTTGGTTTGGCTACTGTCAAGTTCCAGTCTGATTCCTTGCAGTTGCTGCAGGTATTGGTTCCTCGTTCACTGCTTCATCTATTCCAGTAATATACCTTGTTCTTCTGTTACTGGGAGAGCAACGTGACTGCATGACCTTACTAAATGGGCAATAGCTAATGCTCCTTGTATGAGTAATTTTAAAATCTCCTTTTCTACTTAAGGTTTTGGCAAACTATTCTCCTCCGGGATCTTATTCACGGCAGAACTAGGATTTGAATGTTGGAGAGGTTCGGTAGTTGGGATACAAATTAATGGAGTATAAATGATAATAACTTTAAATTTAACAAGTTTTACAAACCTTATTAAATAAAATAATTAAACAAATTAGACAATAATAATAATTTATTGTAAAAAATGCTAAATCTTGACAACATTTGCCTATTTCTGCTATTAATTGGATACAATAAATACACATTAGCACCTTTTATCTTAAATTATTCTCCATAATTGTTTCTTGTTTTTTTCATTGATTAGGGGGCGGGGGAGACAGGGGGGTTAATCGGTTGAATTAACACAAAAGTACATCATTTGTACTAATCACATACACTGATTATGGAAATACATAAAACTTTGGAGGGGTCCCGACTCCATGTGTGAAGGTAGTTCCGTCCCTGTTAGTAGATGGATATCCTTGTATATATCAATCAGTATACGTATAATTGCTCCATGACTTTTAAAAAATACTATTAGCGTGAGTGGACAAAAATAAAATGATAAAAGATAAGTATCTTTTAATGCTCTTCTGTTGGTTTTTCACAAATCCACATACACGCAACCAATAGACAATGAATAAATAAATCACTAAGAAAATCCCTTGGCTCAAATCCATAATTTAAATGTGGGGTGTTAACCTCAATCACGAGAAACAACCGACCGGCTCTACCACGAGAGGGTCTATTGACCAGCTCAATCGGAGAGGGTCCCATGACCCGCTCTATTCGGGAGGGTTCAACCGACCACCTACCACCGTAGAGGGTCCTGACCTGCTCTATCCGGGAGGGTCCTACTGACTAGCTACCACCGAAGAGGGTCAGACCAGCTACTATCCAGAGAGGATATCATCTCCATCTAGAGAGGGTCCATGCTAGCATGCAATACATATAACCATATCCTTGAAAATCCTTTAAAAACCTCGTGGTAAAATAAATCGAAAACCAAGTCAAAACTCCCATGACTTTACCCTAAATACATTGGATTTAAAACATTTCCAGGAACCCGAAACTGGTTCTCTGACTTTACTTTAAAATCGTTAAATCCAAGAGCCAAGTTTCCCCTTTTTAAAAATCATCTCCCTCCATAACCCAAAATGGTGAAACCGATTTAAAATCAAATTCCGGGAAAATCATTCAAAACTCACGGGAAAGGTATGAACCTCTTTCCCGGCTCTTTTTTCTTAAAATATAATAAATTCCCAATGTTTCCCAAAATCACCATAAAACTAAAAATGGAGGAAATTCATAAATAAAGGAGAAACTAAATAAAATCTATTGCATGCATTAAATTTAAAATAAAAGTTCACTCACTGTACTTAATGCAGCCTCCTCAATGCTCGGAACACTCCTCGAGCACCAACTCGAAATATCCACATGGTCGAGTCCAATCCCACGTTTGACCATTGGCTGTAAAATTAAACTAATATATTAGTCTTTATATTGTTGACTTGATCTTTTCCTAGTTTGACCAAGAGTTGACCAAAATCCTTCATTTTTAACAACTTTCAACCATTACGCTTAATTCCGAATATCGATTCGAAGTTTGGTTTCCGATTACGCCACCTAGCACATGTATTTTCTTTAATAAATCATTTGACGTTAGGAAACACATAGTAATTTGTAGAATTACTATGGACACCCAATCAAACACTTAACCAATTTACAGGTTATGAGTCAATATATCCGGTAAGAAATTATCCGAATTATTTACAGCGCCCAACTCGGTTTCTGACTAAGATTCCTGAGTTGCCTAGAATCTCACTTAAAGATCCGGTTGTCTTAATTTAACCGGTTAACTAAGATTGACCTTTCCCTTTTGACTTTTTTTGATCAACTTTCTATAAATGGAAACCATCCAAAAGGGGAAAGTTTCCCAAAATGGAAACCTCCTATTTTCGGTAAGTTTTCCATAATTAGCCCAAATTACGATTTAGCAGAACTTTACGACTTAAGACTTAACAAGAGAATCGATTTCTACCTCTTCGGCACTCTGCCGGAAAACTGTTGCTTTGTCGGATTCCGGTGACTTGCCGGAACCCCATGCTGGATTTCGGTCGACTTGCCGAAATTTTCGACAGAGTTTCCCCGTTTTCTTCGAATCACCAAGTTCTCGACAACATGTAACAAAACACCAAAAGATCAACAACAATCTCAGCAATAACAGCATCAACAACATCAAGGCACAAGAATTAACCAAAACACAGTAGCCCTAGGGAACAGTAATTTACCTCCAAAATAGATCCGAGGCAGAAACACCAGACCTCTGCCTCTGCTCCCTAAACTCTCACACTTAACATCTCAAAATGCCATGTTTACCAACGCCTCCACGGCTCACTGCCGAGTTGGCCTCTTTGCTCCTTAATCTCCTCCTCGGATCCTTCTTCCCCCTTCTGTCCTTCCCTTGACCTCCTCTGCCGGTCACTGACCCGAGCCCAAAACCTCTCTCTGTTTGAATTCGATTGTCAGCAGCTCCAATAACTCGGAGAGGGCGTCAGAGGTGCCAAGAACTCGAAGAACCATCTCGTCGGAATCGAGAACTCGAAACCCAGAAAACAGTGAAAACAGGGAAGCGAAAGATTTTCAATTAGGCTCCAATCTGAGGTTCAAGGCAGTAGAAAGGAAGATGAAGAGAAGGGGAGAAGAATCATATCGTCCACGCGCTCTGACGCCGCCTAGAACGGCCAGAATCCAGCGATGGTCGCCGCCTGGTCTCGACGTCGATCTCCCTCCATGGTGGATGAAAAGATGGTTGAAGGACTGGGCTAGGTTAAGGAGAATGAGAGGAAGTGAATGGTGGCGGTCCGCTGGCGAGTGGTGGCCGGAATCGCCGGCGTCGAGCAGAGGTTACTGGGGCAGGAGGAGGAGAGCTCGGGGAGCTCGAGTTGACCGGGTAGGGGATCTTTGACTTCGGTCAAAGGTCTCACCCCTATATATAGGAAAATGGATGGTCCAGATTCATTCTGGGATCGATCCAACGGCCCAGATTCAAAGAAGGTAAAAAAGTAATTAGTCAAATGGTAAAAACTATTTACCGGAATAGTAATTGAAAATTACCATAAACTTCAGAAATTCATAGAAAATAGACGGAAGCTCCGAAAAATATTCCGAAAATACCGGGAGACTCGTGTCGACACGTACTACAACATCGAGTCATTAAATGAGGAATTTGGAGAGTTTAGAAAAACTCAAAAATAAACTCGAACGATAACTTATCAAATTATCGATCGCAATTAAAAGTTCTCGGTAACTCACAAGCCCTTGTAAAAAGGTAACTTTTAGGTACTGGGTGTTACATGTAGAACCAGTTGAGCATGTAGAGCTAGTGGCAGAGGCCAAGCTCGACATGTGGAGGGGTTTGGTGAGGTCAAGTTGGTAGGTGGATGTACAACTCTTCCAGGAGAAGTGCTTTCCGACTACATTGCATGAAACTGTTAGAGCTGAAGTTCATTATGCTAGATCAGGGGATATGAGGGTTAAGGGGTTTGAGGGCTCATCATCAGGCCCAACAAGGTGGCGGCTGCACCTATTAGGCCGGTAGTGCCAATTGAATGCTTCAAGTGTGATGAGTCTAGTTTCATCGCCCTCTCGATGTTGTTGTTAGACTTGACAAATTTTGGTGGCATATGTCTATAACATGTGGAATTAGAGAGTTCTCCACATCTATGATGGTGATTCTAAACCACTCATTTGATGTGATGTTGGGAGCGGATTGGTTAAGGCCAGACCATGCCATGATTGATGTTTGGAAGTGGGTAGTCTTTCTGTATTTTCGGGACAACTAATCTTTTTATATCGTTGTCTTAAGTCCGACAATGCCATGTGGAAAGGAATTCTGAAGCAGGTGAGGCTACACGACGTACTGTAGACATTGTGGATATTTCAAGTCTCTGAGTATGGGGAGGTGTTTTAGGAGGTTTCAAGATTGCCTCCAAGTGGGATAATGGATTTTGCTGCTGATATGATACCAGGTACCTTGCCTGTATCGATGGCTCCTTATCAAATAGGAATGACTGACCTTCAGGGGTTGAAGTTTCAGAATTGAGAGTCTGTTTATGCAAAAATTCATGACTCGGTATTCCACTCTGGGGAGCACCAGTGTGGTTACGAGGATGAAAGATGATACTCTGGTTGTCTGTGGATTACTGGTAGTGGAGCGAGGTAACAATTATGATTTTGGTGGATCCCTCTAACGTGGGGGCGGTGTTGAGTTGGAGTCATCCTACTATCACTATTGAGATTCGTAGTTTCCTTGGGTTGGCAGGATACTACCGGAGGTTTATTGAGAGCTTCTCTAGCATTGCTTCCCCTTAACCGAGTTGACCTAGAAGGATGACAAGTTTGTGTGGACCGAGGAGTGTGAGAAGGCGTTTGAAGAGTTCAAGGTTAGATTGACTATTCAAAAATTTGGGTCGTGACAACCTAAAAGTTACCTTTTTACAAGGGTTCATGAGTTACCGAGAGCTTTTAACTGTGATTGGTAATTTTTTAAATTATTGCTTGAGTTACTTTTTGAGTTTTTCTAAACTCTTCAAATTCCTCATTTAATGACTCAATGTTGTAGTACGTATCAACACGAGTGTCCTAGTATTTTTGAAATATTTTTCAAAACTTCTGTTTATTTTCTACGAATTTATGAAGTTTCTGGTAATTTTTAATTACCACTCCGGTAAATAAGTTTTACTATTTAACTATTTACTTTTTATCTTATTTAAATCTGAACCGTTGGATCTTTTCTAGATCTAATCCTGTCCATCCATTTCAGTATAAAAAGAGGAGAGAGGTTTGACTCGAGTCAAACACCCACTTTGGGCGTTGACCCGAGCCTCTCTCTCTCCTCTCGCTCTCTCCTACTCCGCTGCCTCCAACCGATATCTCCGCCGTCTAGCCACCGCTCGACTGAGAACCACTCCCATTCTCTTCCCCTTCTCTTCCTCTTCTTAACCGTACCACCGTACAGTCCCCACAGCAGGAGATCGGACGAGGAGGAGACGCGCCTGTGTTGGCCGGATTTTGACCGGCTCAGGTGACATGAAGGCATCTGACCGGTACGATTTCACTCCTCTCCTCAAGCTCATCCTTCATATGCCTGAAGATTAAGCTTTTAGAGAGGTTCACGAGGAAGCCTGATTTGGCCTCCACTTTCAGGCGAGATTTCTCCGGCCTCTAAATCTCCTACCTGAGGTAAGTTTATGGATCTCCTCGATGTGTTCTACAAGCCAGTGTGTTCAGTTTCTCCGATTAGTGACATTTTAGAAATTCTGGGATTTTAGACAGTAGGATTCCGACGAAGCTCAGAACTCCGGCGACGCCTTCTAGAGGATTCGGTGTTGCTTTTCAAGCTCTAGGAGGCTTCGTTCATCATCCATGGACTGCTAGTAAGCTACCCGTCTCCTAGAATCGAATTTGATCTAGTTTTGGGTTTTCTGGGTTTTTGTCGATTTCGACAGAGCTTCGTGATTTTGAGTCTGGTTATGTTTATGTCAACATTCTAGGCTTTGGTGAAGAAGCTAAGGCAGGAAGAGAGAAGGTGGAGTCGAGGGGAGGCAATTGAGCTACTCTGTTTGGAGAACAGAAAGCTTCCCAGCAAGTTTCCGTATTCGAAAAACAGAGGTAAGAATTGGTGTTCAGTTCAGGGCCATGATGTTTGGATGTGTGTTGGTTTATTACTGAAAATGATTTTCAAATTGGTGTGTGGCAGTGATGTGTATAGGAGGAGCTGCTCATGGCAGCTGAATTGGTGTGTGGGTGCGCAAGGGAATTGGTCGGGTGTAGAAAGCAATTCGGGTGCAGTTAATTACTGTATGTTAAAAGATGAATTTCATATGTTAATGGTTATGCTTGTATGTAATACTGGAAAGTGTGATTAATCGGAGTCGACTAAGAGATTAGTAATTTGGGTAGTTTGGATTTAAAGTTTATGGAATGTGGTAATTGGAGTCGTAGAGTTTTGATAATCACATAACGAGTAATTGCATGAAATCCGTAAAAAACAAAGTTTCCATTTGGGAAAAGTTTTCATTAAGGAAAAGTTTCTAGTTAGGAATCGTTCAATTTTAGGAAACTTTCTACTTTGGAAAAGTCTCCATTTTTTGGAAAAGTCACTTTGGAAAAGTCACTAGTAAAAAGATTTGGGTTAGTCGAAAATTGGATAAATGTTGAATTATTATCGGACGATGATAACTGAAATCCAAAAATTTCAAGTCGACCGTTTTCAGTAAATTGGGTAAATTTTCTTATCGATATATCGATTCACAATTAGTAAATCGGTTAAGTTGTTGATTGGGTGTACAACTCCACAAATTACTATGAGATAACCTAAGGTCAAATGAAATAGTAAGGAAAGTTGATGTGTAAAACTAAAATTCGAGTCGTTAATCAGAAGTAAACGTATTGGTTGAAGGGTTAATAAAAAACAAAAGATCAAGTCAACGATAGAAAGACTAATATATTTGATTAATGTTACAGTTTATGGTTGAACGTGAGATGGATTCGACCATGTGAATATTTCGAGGTAGCGCTCGAGGAGTATTCCGAGCATTGTGCATGTCGTATTAAGTACTGTGAGTGGACTTTTATTTTGCGTAAATGAATGCATGCTATAATTTGTTACTTAAATGGTTTTGTGGATTTTCTCAATAAAATTTTGATTTTCGAGTTATGTCTATTTCGATTTCCTTTCGTATATGCGAGCACCTCAGTGGAGAGTTTTTATTTGTTTATTTCTCATGCTTTATGGATTTCGGCTTGCACATGATTTATTAGGTTTGAATGATTTTCGACTGGAGAGACCCGTCGTATAGATGAGAATCGAACCCGATGTTTTACTGGGATTTAAGTTTGGGCATTTGCCGATTATATTTGATGTTTTAACATTTGCTGAGATTATGTTATATTTAGACAAGGGCCTGGATTTTATTAAATTTGACCAATGGCCTGAATTAATGTTTTATATTTGGCATTGGTAGGGAAAAAGGAAAAAAGTTTGGATTTGATATCATGAAATTATATATTTATTGATTATATGAGGGTTGTCAAATTTATTTTAGCTAGCTAGCGGGCAACACTCCTCATTCGGTGGAGTGGAAGCGCGCCACTTGTTGTGATCCTCCTAATTGGAGGAGATGATAGTTTAGCGCAGGATTGCGTCCTCACTGAGGGTGAGTGGTATGCTAGAGCTTTTAGCTCCGACCCTGACATGAGAGATGAATTATTTGTGATATTCTTCCCCTATTATTTGACGATTAGGCTGTAGGCTGGGATTTGTTTTCGTTTATTATTTGGATACAGGCCTGGATTATTTTATAATTGGCGTAAAGCCATCATTTGATTTTATTAGGCATGAGGCCTAAATATTTGCGTTGGGGCTTAAGGCCAGAATTTTATATTTAAAATATTTTGAGCGTGCATAAAAAAGATTTATTTTTGGTTTATTTGTGGGAAAGCATGAGAATAAATTTTGGCTTCGAGCCATCATTTTATCAAGTTTAATTTTGTCCACTCACTCTAACGTTTATTTTTTAAATGCTTTCCCCTAGGCCCTTCGTTTTCAAATGTCCAGTTTGCAGGATAGCTGTGAGGAGGTCGTGCATATAGGAGACGAGACATAGTCAATGTTTTCCGCTGACGCTAGATTTTGATTAGGTTTCGATCTATTAGATTGCTCTGATTACCCCGTTTTTGTTAAGCTCGAATTTGTTGGGTGAAGCATAGATGAGGTTTGGGGAGCATGTTTGTTTCAGGTGTCTTGGCTGAACTATACTGTTTTTTTAGAAGTGTTTAGTTGGTTTGCAGGAAGAGTTGTCTATTACTATATTGTTTTTTAGAAGTGTTTAGTTGGTTTGTAGGAAGAGTTGTCCATTTTAAGAGGGTTTCGGTAAGAAATTCTTTTGAGGTGGTCCCCGCATGATTTACCTCGGGTTAAAGCGGGTTAACCCGGGATGGGTCCTGACAGTCGCTCTTTTGGTACGGGTGCGGCAGAAGGTACTTTGCACATTAGATCTCTTATTAAGCTTGATTAATCTCTAATATCATTTACGAAATCACAATGAATACTATATCTAGAGGAGCGAGCATCTGACATATAAGCAATCTTGCTAAATATATATGAATTGGGACTTTAAAAAAGAGCTTAACATATTGAATCGTTTCTGATACTAACATTAATAATAAATCATGTCTTAAGTATAATGAAGTAGCAACATAAAATTGTTTTGACACATCAATCCCTACCAACATATCAAAATACATTTTTCAAATGCATCAATTAACCGAAAAAAATATCTTCACACATTTAAAAATTCCCGACACCACTTGGACTCATCAAACTTTAAACAATTTCTTTTTTTTTGCTTCAATTTCTTGTGCACCATGACTATGATAATCTTCTTGTCCATCATCATCCATCTCCATCTCGTTACTTGATATGCCACGTGAATTTTCTTCCATTAAATGCCTATCATGAATCGTATATATCCGTATAAAATTATGAAGAATCATGGTGGCAATGACAATGTTCACTTGCTTCTCAAATGAAAAACATTCCATGTTCCTCAAAATATCCCATTTCTTTTTTTTTTCAAACTCTAAATGTGTGTTCTATAATGTCTCTAAGAGAAGAATGTGGTTGGTTAAATACATCTTTTTCATTTCTTGGCTCTCGCCCACGATATTGTTGAAAATATTGACTTTGACCTATATAGTCCTAAAAACCCATTCATATGTGGGTATCTCACATCAAAGACATAATATTTTTCTATCAAATAACAAAATACTAATTCATATATATATATATATACAACTTTTCTAGGGTAAGGACGTCCGCACCAAACCTTTTGGTGCGGATGTGTGATTTTGCCTCACTTTTCGATCGTAGTTTCATATCTTAACCGTTCAATATCTAGGTACATATGTATAGATCATCTCTGTAAAATTTCATCTCATTTTGTGATCATTAAGGCATTCAAATCTATGATTTACCATGAAGAAAACGGACGGTTTCTGAACTGTTTAACCAGAACCATAAGTTTTCTTTATGGTAAATCACAGATTTGAATGCTTTAACTATCACCAAATGAGATAAAATTTTACGAAGATGATCTATACATATATACCTAGATATTGAACGGTTAAGATCTGAAACTAAAATAAAAAAGTGGGGCAAAATCACACATCCGCACCAAAACCATCGGTGCGGACGTCCTTAGTGTAGAAAAGATATGTGTGTGTACAGCTATCAATGGGTCGTATCGTGTTGGGTCAATAAATTTCACGTGTCACAAGATACAAACTCAAACCCAACCCATTTAATAATTGTGTAAAAAATTTAAACCCAAACCCAACCTGTTTCTTAAACGGGTTATCCGTTTTTAACTCATTTAACCCATTTAATAAATAGATGGTGTCGTATTAGACAAAATGACCTATGACCTTAGAGTTTGTATGCTGATACAAGACTAAAGCAAGATAATTTATAGTGTTTTGGTAACCCAGGCTAAAGTGAAAAAAGACGTACTTGACCCTTATGCCTTAGACACATGTAATATTACTTTCTAATTGGGTCGTGTACGTGGGTTATATATTTATATAACCAGACCAATCTATTAAACGTGTTATGTTTGTTCATTTCGTGTTAACGGATTGACACGTGGTTGACCTATTTATTAAATGAGTCATGACCGGTTGACCCGCTCAATATCATTTGGGAAGTATATTTTCAAAACTAACAAACAAAAGAGAAAAATGAATTATGTAATAGTTCAGTTCACAAGTTATAACAAACTCATTAGAATATTTGAGTTGATTCAGAGTTAAACCCTATATACAAATCAAGATAAATTAACCCACGAAAAACATACAAATAATTCAAAAAACTTCACATATGAGTAAGAATAATCAATGGACAGCCAAAAAAGTATCAATCTTGATTTAGAAATTGATAGAGAACAAGCTAGAGGGAGAAATAGTTTATCAAAACCTAAAAAATGATACCAAAAGGTATAAATATATTGCTATCAATTAGACATGAACGAGTGAAAGAAAAGAAATTGCATTTACCTCAGAGCCCTAGCTTCTTAACTCTGCTGCAGACCTCAATCTAAAAAATGAAATTGATGAGAGAATGATTGCGTAGGGTGATAGTTGGGTTTTTATATTTAGTTCAATCGTGTAATTTCACTAATTTGTTCACACACCTAAAGATGTCCAACGTCATTTCAAAACTTTCATTTAACACAGCTTATTAGAAGTAGGAGGAGCAACTTCTCATTTTTCTCTTAAAAATACCTTTTACTTTTATAAAAAGTAGCATATGTTTACACATACCAAACACCAAAAGCTTATGTGTTTATAAGCACAAGAGCTTATAAGCCCCTCCGAACGCAACCTTTGTTGTTCAGTCTCTTTGGTACTATCTAAACAAAATGATGATCAAATGATTAATTTTTTGTATATTGCGGTTAATCAATCTATTGTACATACTAGCTATTATGTACAATTAAGATAGAGTAGTTCTAAGGATGCCTTTAGTACAAAAGACATGATCCTACTATGATGTTGATTGATTGCATAATCCATGATTTCCTCCATCACATATTTAAGCATCAATCAGACATGAATGCTGATTTGCTTCCTTTTAATACGCTCTCTCAAGTTATAGTGTGAATGTCTATGACATTAACTTTCCAAGATGAATATGGAACACTGGTCTTTGTGAATAAATCTGCAATCTTATTTCTAGTTGGTACGAAGGGTGTTTTGACTTCTCTGTTTTGGATTGGTATACTAGGTTGATAGCAATGTGCATGGCTGCTTGGTTGTCACAAAACAATCTAGTTGGGTCCTCACACAGATCGAGGCTTGGTTTCCAGTATTCCCGTCAATGTCACTACTATGACCAACCCGAACTACATAACTCACTATGACCGACCAAAAGGTCAAAAATCTACACAAGACTCCTCCCTAGAGACATGTTAAATGTCTCAATACTCAGAAATCGCACAACCACTTCATGACACTTAACCAATCAAGTGCACAGGCAGAAAATTCTCACTTAAAATCAAAACGCGAAACTATGCTTGCAGAGAGAAAAGAAGGTGACAGAATTCTACACCTACAGCACTTAAAAGCACAAGTCATTACAAGAATGAAATAACAACATAGCACAATAACAATGCCAAGGGTCATCATCAAATTTAACTACACATACTAACAAGCAACATCAAATCCCATCACAACATAGCAAAACAAAATAAAATTATCACTCTCCTGGATACTACAAATCAATGGCTAACACTCTAGCCCGAACTGGGGAGTAACCACCTCTGTTGGTTCCTCTAACTACCATCTCAAGGTCTGGAACACACATTGGCAATGTGTCTAGCCTGCCCACAGCGATAGCACACCCGAACCTTAGGCCTCGTATACTCTCTAGAAATATGCCCCAACACTCCGCAGTTGTGACATCTGAATGGTGCTATCTGTCTGATAGGTGCAACTACCGTCGCCAATAGAGCCTGCTAATGGGTTCGTTGTCTCTTCCCATCCTCTCTAAGATAACCCTTCTGAGACATCACTCCTAGCAATCACTTTCCTCTTTCCACCAACATCTCTCAGTCTCTCACTCTCTTGTTCTGACAATATCCTGCTCAACCGTCATGGCACTCTTGATTGTCTCGGCTAAGGTAACAACTCGATGGAAAATCACGATAGTTCTGAGCTCCTGCCTCAATTCCCAAACAAACTTCAGTGTCTGGGCCACTGCATCCAACTCCCTAAAAAAACCAGAAAAATGAAATATGAAGGTTTTCCTATTTTGGAAACCCAAAATTCTATTTATATAATTTTCAAAATCGGAAACCCAACTTCAAACGATAATAACTTCTTCATACGATATCCGATTTATACTTGCAGCGTGTCCACGTACTCGTATCGTCGAGCGCTACAACTTTCGTGAATAAAGTTTTTGAGAAACTTGACGTAGCAAAAAGACAATCTTTGACCCTTAAATAAAACGTTTCTGAGCGTCCCTTGACTCTGAGCATTTTGGTACTCTTCTTGAAAGTACGAATACGCACCAATTTCACTAATTAATTTTCAAACCATATTAGAAATTACTATTTAAATTTCCGAGTTATTATAAAAACGTTGCATAAAATGCACCTATCAGGTACATGAGTGCTTATCGTACTCCAGAATGATAAAACTATTGCAATCCATGCCATGAACAATTGCGATATGGATATATAAACCAAAGCTTGGAAATATTAGAGAGATTGATGCATGCAATTAATTCAATTGTTAATAGGAAACCAAATGTACAATATTGCAAACCATATGGCATGCATCATCTCCATAAATCATAATAGAATGCAAACTACAAAGCGGCCTACAATCTAGAGGCCCATGACACTCATGGCAGATGAACCGATTAAAGAAACCTCATTTGAAATAAGAAACTACATAAATAATCTAACAATTAATGTTTTTAATTAAGGTGGATATGTCTGAACCTTTAGATTAGATGGAGGCTGAAGATTTTATGAAATTTACTAACTTCACGGTTGACTCACTTTAGAGGAGCTGGATCCATAATGACTCATTTATACCAAACCAAAGCATCCTGTTAAGTCATGCATGCAATATAACTTTCATTTAAGGATTTGACACCTCGTTTCTATCGGGCTAAAGTGAAATCAATCTGGTTCACACTAATTTAGAATAAGTGTTTACGCTGCTAGCACTACCAGAATAAGTATCATAGCCGACGAAAAAAAAATTACCAGGCCGACGAAATTTTTTTTCGTCGGCTAAAGTCCATTTTAGCCGACGAAAAATAATTTCGTCGGCTAAGTGAAATTTTCGTCGGCTAAAGTGGACTTTTAGCCGACGAAAAAAACTTTCGTCGCCTAAGTGAAATTTTCGTCGGCTAAAGTAGCTTTTTTCGTCGGCTATAGTCTGTGAACTATAGCCGACGAAATTTTAAAACTTTGGCCGACGATATATATAATTTCGTCGGCTAAAATTCTTTATATTTCCAGATCCAGACAGTAGCTGATTTGAAAGAAAAAACGGGAGAAAAAATTTTGGGGTTGGCGAAATTGTTGGGTGTTGTCGAAATCTGTCGGAAATTAGTTTGTGGCGCTATATATAGGTACGTATATGTATATATCTTGTTTTTGAGTTGATTTAAGAGTTTTATTTTCGTTATGCACATTGAGTTTGAGTTTTAATTAGAGTTGATTATATTGTGTTTTGAGTGTGATTGAGTTGATCGATTTGGGTTTGATAATATATATGAAGTTGTTGATATATATATATATTAATTTGATTATATTAATTAGTAATTATTATATATATTAATTGTACGTTAACTCAGATATAATATAAATTGAATGATTCGTAAATTTAATTAATTAGCGTTTATACATATATATTATGTTATTTTCTCAGGATATGGATAAGAGTTGGATTTCGCTTCCAAAATGGGACAAAAGATATGCTAAAGGAGTTGTTAGTTTTATTGAATATGTGATCAATAATGCTAAAGGGAATACAATTTTCTATTGTCCGTGCACTAAATGTCAGTGTCGCAGCGATATGTATCAATTTCCAATTGACAAGGTTTGGCAGCACCTTCAAAGTAATGGGTTTTGGGAGAAGTACACATGTTGGATATATCACGGTGAAACATCATCAAGGGGTCCGCATGATCATGGGCAGTTTTCTGAGACGGGCAGTACATCCAACGATCCAACAACGGCCTTCATCAACGATATGTTTCCTTATGAGAGGGGTGTATGCTCTGAAGGACCGTATATGTCTGACCCGGTGCAGCCCTTCCCTAGAGTTGTCAACACTGCTGGTATTGACAGGTACAACAAACTACTTGCTTTCCAACAGACCCCTGTGTACCCCGGTTGTCAGAAAACGGTTCTTGAAAGTGTGATGGACGTTATGAAGATTAAAGTTGAGACAAAATCGACTGTGAAGGCTGTTGATGAGTATCTACAGTACACTGCTTCGATGCTGCCCCACGGTCATCGTCTTCCTACCACTCATCATAAGGTCCGATGTATACTGAAAGATCTTGGGCTTTCCTACATCAAGATCCATGCATGCAGATATGATTGTGTTCTCTTCTGGGGTAAAGATCCAGAAGGGAATGACCTTGGTGACCTTGAAACATGTCCAGTATGTCAGAGTGACAGGTATAAGTTGACTCCTGCAGGCAATAGGAAACCTATGAAGGTACTTCGGTATTTCCCGTTGAGGGATAGGCTGGAACGGTTGTACATGTCATCACACACGGCCAAATCTATGAGATGGCACGCTGATAGGGAATTGCAAGGCGAAGATACCCTTATACACCCTGCTGACGGGGAGGCTTGGAAGCATATAGACAGGGAGTTTCCTCATTTTGCGTCTGAGGTCCGAAATGTGAGGCTCGGGCTCTCATCCGACGGGTTCAATCCTTTTGGCAACATGAGTCTTCAATACAGTGTATGGCCGGTGATTTTGGTACCATACAATCTTCCTCCATGGATGTGCATGAAGAAGGAATACAATATGTTGAGTTTGTTGATTCCGGGAGCCGGTTATCCAGGGAAGTGTCTCGATGTGTATTTGAGACCCTTGATTGAAGAGCTTAAGTTTTTTTGGGACGTTGGTCATCCCACTTATGATAAGTTCATGCACGAGATGTTCCAGATGCATGCTATGGTTGTTGGTACCATTAGTGATTTTCCTGCTCGTGGGATGTTGTCGGGCAACGTTGTTAGGGGATACAAGGCTTGTCCAGAGTGCCTAAACGATGAGGGGAGCAGTAGTCATTGCAACAAGATATGTAGATTGGGTCACCGTACTCTCCTTCCGTATGATCACGAATGGCGGTTCGATGACAAGGCATTTGATGGGACTGTAGAACTTGGTGTGCCTCCTAGAAGATGGACAGGGGAAGAAATTTTAGCAGTGCTTAATGAGTATGATTTTGGGCAGCTCAGCAATCATCCCAATATAGTGGCGGCAATACCTGACAGACCCGACAGGTATAAATTTTGGACACATAAGAGCATATTCTGGGAACTCCCATACTGGAGTAAGTTGTTGATCAGGCACTACCTAGATGTGATGCACATAGAAAAGAATGTGTGTGACAGTGTGGTGGGAACCGTGCTGAACTTAGAGGGAAAGACGAAAGACGGTCCGAAGGCACGCATTGATCTTAAAAAAATGGAGATACGAAGACATTTGTGGTTGAAAGAAGGGAAGAAAAAAATGCCTCAAGCTCCGTACACCGTGAAGCCTGAACAGAAGAACGTAATTTTCAGGTGGTTGAGTTCTGTGAAGTATCCTTCAGGCTACGCAGGAAATATAGCCCGGTGTGTAAACATTCGGGACAATAAAATGTACGGGTTAAAGAGTCATGACTGTCATATTCTGCTACAACGTCTCTTCCCTATTTTCATTCGACCCTTCCTTCCCCGTCAGGTGGTGGAGCCGTTAGTAGCGTTGTCAAGATTCTTCCAGAAGTTATGCACAAGGGAAGTGACAAAATCTGATCTCCGGGAAATGCAACAGGACATTATTTATATCATGTGTAAATTTGAGAGAATATTTCCTCCAAAATTTTTTGACATCATGCCGCACCTGATGATCCATCTTCCCGAGCAATTGTTGCTTACCGGTCCAGTACACTATACTTGGATGTATCCTATGGAAAGGTATGTTTTTTACACCTAATGTTTTTATTGTACATGTTCATTGTATAATCGTAACATATGACAACAAATTTATTTATTTACAGACAACTTGGAGACTACAAAGCTTATGTGGCTAACAAATCCGCGCCTGAAGGATGTATAGCAGAAGCATATATTGCGCACGAGTGCGTCACCTACATGAAGTTGTATCTAGGAGCATTGAAGGAAACTCCACAAACCATGCCGGTTGATGAACCGAAGTTTAACCTTTCCATAGTCTCAAATGATGTTGAAGTTTATGGAATTTTACCAGAGTCCTACAAGTTGCAACCCCATGAGCTCGTCATAGCCCATTGGTGGGTATTGATTAACTGTCAAGAAGTTGAATACTGGAAAGACATCCATCTACACTGTCCAGACATTCAAGGTGATCTCGACTACCACAACAAGGAGTTCGCGAACTATTTTGGCGATTGGGTATGTAATTCTTCAATTTTGTATGTTGCAAGTCTCCTTGATTGCATAATTATTCATATTTATAATACATTGAATCTTTGGTTGCAGATGAACCATATTCAATTTGATGGTCACCCAAATTGGTCTCACGAACTAAGACTTCTAGCTATGAAGCCGATAATGTCAAGAGTTTACCCGATGTGCAAGGTCAATGGCGTGCAATTTATATGTGAAATGAGAGACAACAGACGAAGAACACAGAATTCTGGGGTTATGGCGCATGGTGGCCGGAATGGAGTTGATTATTATGGTGTTCTTGATTCAGTGGTGGAACTCGTTTATGGGCAAGGCATGACCGTGCACCTGTTCAAGTGTAGATGGTTTGATACTAGAAGCTCGCAGAGCATGAAGATTGATCAGTACGGGATTTTATCGGTGAACACTGGCACAAGCTGTTACGAAGATGACCCCTTTGTTTTTGCGACATCGGTGAAACAAGTGTTTTATCTTGATGGCCTTGTTAAGGGTGACGCGTGGAAAGTAGTCAATCTTGTGCACCCTCGAAACATTTACCGGGCGGCTACACTTGGAGAGGCCGAAGACGAGGAAGAAAATGTTGCATATCAAGAACACAGTGCAATAGATATTCCTGACTCCTCTACAATTCGCCTTAATAATTTTAAACCGTGTCGTTCGGTTCGAATTCGTGATTTAGACGCTCGCCTTATTGATGTGGATCCAAATCAAGAAACAGACGATGACTCTTGTGATGTAGAAATGCATAGATTACCGGAAATTAATTCTGACACCGAAGAAGACTCATCGGATGATTCTGATTACGAGCCTTCTTAGTTATTTGAATTTGTACTACAATTTGATGTGTTTCATATGGTACAAGCTCTACAATTCATAATGTATCTTAATGTTGGTTATATATGCAGGAAATTGTTATGGGTACGGTTAAACCAACTGTTTTTTTATCTATTTGACAGTTTTAGCCGACGAAATATAACATGTTTCGTCGGCTAAGATACTTTTAGCCGACGAAATATAACATATTTCGTCGGCTAAGATACTTTTAGCCGACGAAACATGTTATATTTCGTCGGCTAAAAGTATCTTAGCCGACGAATATCCTAATATTTCGTCGGCTAAACCCTAAACCCTAACCCCTAAACCCTAAAGTATAGCCGACGAATACCCTAATATTTCGTCGGCTAAAGTTAAATGAATAAAATAATAATTTTATACCGCTAGCTGCGTCTCCTCGATATGAAACTATTTGTAGTTGACGGTCCGGACAGAATACGTATTTTAGGTGGCCAAATCACCGTTTGTTTGTGTTTAGGGGTTTGACCAACGGGATTGACCGTGCGGATCGAGCCCGACCGTGTGTCCGATGATGCTGAAATTTTACCCTCACACATGTTTCAACATAATGATGATATCTGACGGTCGGTTTTCCGTTTCACAAGATGGATTGTCACAATCAAAGTATGCCTACTAATGTTGTATAACTAATTGACTAAGTGTTAAGTAAATGTTCCGTTTTAAAAACAAACTATACGTAGATGCTTCAAACAAAAAAAAGTCGTGAGATAAGATATGACCGGAACGATGAAATATGTCTACGGTTGAAATTTCACGTAATTCCGATAAGTTTCGGTGCCAATACTTGCGGTCATTGCATTTTTTCTATTCGTTCGCCATAGAGGACGCCCTATCTCCGACGGTTATTTTTCTTATAAATTTTATACCACTAGCTGCGTCTCCTCGATATGAAACTATTTGTAGTTGACGGTCCGGACAGAATACGTATTTTAGGTGGCCAAATCACCGTTTGTTTGTGTTTAGAGGTTTGACCAACGGGATTGACCGTGCGGATCGAGCCCGACCGTGTGTCCGATGATGCTGAAATTTTACCCTCGCACATGTTTCAACATAATGATGATATCTGACGGTCGGTTTTCCGTTTCACAAGATGGATTGTCACAATCAAAGTATGCCTACTAATGTTGTATAACTAATTGACCAAGTGTTAAGTAAATGTTCCGTTTTAAAAACAAACTATACGTAGATGCTTCAAAAAAAAAAAAGTCGTGAGATAAGATATGACCGGAACGATGAAATATGTCTACGGTTGAAATTTCACGTAATTCCGATAAGTTTCGGTGCCAATACTTGCGGTCATTGCATTTTTTCTATTCGTTCGCCATAGAGGACGCCCTATCTCCGACGGTTATTTTTCTTATAAATTTTATACCACTAGCTGCGTCTCCTCGATATGAAACTATTTGTAGTTGACGGTCCGGACAGAATACGTATTTTAGGTGGCCAAATCACCGTTTGTTTGTGTTTAGAGGTTTGACCAACGGGATTGACCGTGCGGATCGAGCCCGACCGTGTGTCCGATGATGCTGAAATTTTACCCTCGCACATGTTTCAACATAATGATGATATCTGACGGTCGGTTTTCCGTTTCACAAGATGGATTGTCACAATCAAAGTATGCCTACTAATGTTGTATAACTAATTGACTAAGTGTTAAGTAAATGTTCCGTTTTAAAAACAAATTATACGTAGATGCTTCAAACAAAAAAAAGTCGTGAGATAAGATATGACCGGAACGATGAAATATGTCTACGGTTGAAATTTCACGTAATTCCGATAAGTTTCGGTGCCAATACTTGCGGTCATTGCATTTTTTCTATTCGTTCGCCATAGAGGACGCCCTATCTCCGACGGTTATTTTTCTTATAAATTTTATACCACTAGCTGCGTCTCCTCGATATGAAACTATTTGTAGTTGACGGTCCGGACAGAATACGTATTTTAGGTGGCCAAATCACCGTTTGTTTGTGTTTAGAGGTTTGACCAACGGGATTGACCGTGCGGATCGAGCCCGACCGTGTGTCCGATGATGCTGAAATTTTACCCTCGCACATGTTTCAACATAATGATGATATCTGACGGTCGGTTTTCCGTTTCACAAGATGGATTGTCACAATCAAAGTATGCCTACTAATGTTGTATAACTAATTGACTAAGTGTTAAGTAAATGTTCCGTTTTAAAAACAAACTATACGTAGATGCTTCAAACAAAAAAAAGTCGTGAGATAAGATATGACCGGAACGATGAAATATGTCTACGGTTGAAATTTCACGTAATTCCGATAAGTTTCGGTGCCAATACTTGCGGTCATTGCATTTTTTCTATTCGTTCGCCATAGAGGACGCCCTATCTTCGACGGTTATTTTTCTTATAAATTTTATACCACTAGCTGCGTCTCCTCGATATGAAACTATTTGTAGTTGACGGTCCGGACAGAATACGTATTTTAGGTGGCCAAATCACCGTTTGTTTGTGTTTAGAGGTTTGACCAACGGGATTGACCGTGCGGATCGAGCCCGACCGTGTGTCCGATGATGCTGAAATTTTACCCTCGCACATGTTTCAACATAATGATGATATCTGACGGTCGGTCTTCCGTTTCACAAGATAAAACAAATAAATTGTGCATGAACTTACGGAATATGAATAAAATATACTTTAGCCGACGAAATTACTAACATTCACAGTAATTTCATCGGCTATAGTCCAACTATAGCCGACGAAATTACTTAAAAAATTTCGTCGGCTATAGTTGGACTTTAGCCGACGAAATTAGGGTTTTGTCGTCGGCTAAAGTCCAACTATAGCCGACGAATTTTTTACTTCGTCGGCTAAAGTGGGACTATAGCCGACGAATTTTTTATTTCGTCGGCTATAGTTCTTCCTATAAATTCGAAAGCAGCCGAACAGAAGCCCACTTCTCCACTTTCTCCACTCCGCCGGCGAATTTCTCCCTCTCCTCTCGATTTTCTTTCGCCATTTTCGACGGTTTCCAGCCTCCACTCCGCCTCCCTCATCTCCCAAACCAATTAGGTATGCAATTTCATGTTTATATTGGATTATAGAACAAATTTGGGTTGTTTTTTCAATATATTGAATTGTGTTGAATTATATTGTGATAATGTTGAATTGTATTATGTTGTGATAATGTTGAATTATATTGGGTGTATTTACTGAATTTGGGTGTATATTTGGTTGTAGTTGGGTGAATTTGGGTGTATTTGGGTGTATTTGAGTGTATTTGGGTGTATTTAGATGTATTTGGGTGTATTTGGGTGTATTTGGGTGTATTTGGATGTATTTTGGGTGTATTTAGTATATTTGGGTGTATTTAGTATATTTGGGTGTATTTGGGTGTATTTAGTATATTTGGATGTATTTTGGGTGTATTTGGGTGTATTTAGTGGATTTGGATGTATTTGGGTGTATTTAGTATATTTGGGTGTATTTGGGTGTATTTAGTATATTTGGATGTATTTGGGTGTATTTAGTATATTTGGGTGTATTTGGGTGTATTTAGTATATTTGGATGTATTTTGGGTGTATTTGGGTGTATTTAGTAGATTTGGTATATTGTTCATTTTTTATTTGGTATATTGTTCATTTTTTATTTGGTATATTGTTCATTTTTTATTTGGTATATTGTTCATTTTTAATTTAACAAAATATTAATTATTTTATTTAGGATGAAAGGATTATTCAGCAGATCAAAGAGTTCGAAGGGCAGGGGTGAATCGTCAGAGGGAACGTCTAGCAACCCTCGAGGTTCGTTTCAGGGCCCAATGACGGCCCGACGGGCGTCTCTTCTGGAGCCGACACATTCCTCCAGGCAGCCAGATGGCCCTCCCGCCTCCAGGCCTCCTAGCGCCCCTCGCTCTTCCGGCCAGCCGGACGCCTCTCGCTCCTCCAGGCAGCCTACCGCCCCTCGCTCCTCTGGCCAGCAGGACGCCCCTCGCTCCTCCAGGCAGCCTAGCGCCCCGCGCTCCTCCAGGCAGCCCAGCGGCCCTCACTCCTCGAGGCAGTTGTGGCCTCCGACTCAGGCGGAGGTGTCTGCACCACGTATGCCTGAGATACGTAGGGCACCGGCACCGGGCCCTAGTGCATCGGAGGGTGGGTCTTCCGGGGTACAGATGCCGCCGCCTCTTCTCTTCCTTCCGCGCTTCATACCGGCAATACCTGCAGTCGATGACTCAGGGGCGCCGATTTATCCACTACCCCCCCAGGTGACCCCATCAGCGGTGTACCTGTTCGTGCCGTTTGCTACAGAGTTAATTTCTGCGAGGGTATCATCGTCGGCGACAGAGTCGGAGTCCGTCGCATTCGCCCCAACGCCCTCAGGTAATGATTATATAAGTAATTTGTTATGTTATAATGTTATAATAAAATTAATTTACTAATCATCAATTTATGATAGGTACCGTCGGAGCCAAGCCGACAAGGAAGAAGAGAGGTCCGGTCACGGGGAAAGCTCTCGAGAAGACAGTGAGTACATCGGGAAGGATCGTCATTGATACTGACGAGGATGGGAACGTAGTATCGGGCGGCAAGACGAGGATGTACTCTGGCCGCGTGGGAGCGCTTATTAGGGATAGAGTCCCTATGTTGTGGTCAGACTGGGGCGAGGTCCCACAGGAGGTTAAGGACATGGTCCACAACGCCATGTCGGTAAGTATAACAAAATTCATATTTAACATTATTTATTACATTGTAGATTTATGAACGTCTAAAGTAATAAATGTTTAAATGCAGGTGTGGTTTGACGTTCCCGAGTACCTGAGGAACACCTGGGCGGACGTTGTGCACGGGGGAAGGTACGTTGCAAAGTTAAGGACAAAAAAAAACTATGTTTAATTTATAATATTTATATTTTTTTTGGCGTATTACAGGTACAAGGAGTGGAAGAACGAGTTACGGACCCACTGGACTACACATGGGAACGAACGTTCCGGCACCCCCCTTGAGTTCCAGTTCAGGGAGTACGAGTGGCGTTGGCTTCTGATATCGGAATTCAACAACCCACATAAACAAGTAATTAAAAATAATTATTTATTATATTGAATTATATTTAATACGTTTTAAAATATTTTACTAATTCGATTCTTTTGTAGGCCGTTTCCCGGGTGAACGCTCAAAACCGGCAACGCAACATGAGGAACCATCATGCCGGTTCTAGACCGTTCGCATCGTTGATGGAGGAGGCGGCCAGGGAACATCCAGAGGTCAACCAGTACGTCTATACGTACGAGAGGGCATATCCCGACTCCCAGGAGGATATTGTAAGTCGTTTTACGTTTTAAAATTTAGTAAATTATATGTATATATATATATATTTTAAAATGTTAATTAATTTTTTTTTCCTATCAAATTAGGCGAGGGTGAGGCAGGCTAGTGACGAGGTGATGGCTGCTATAGTCAGGGAGACATGGCCTGACACGCAAGAGGAGGACATGTCCGAAGCCATGTCCCGGATCGACAGTTCGGATCTCAACGTTGGGGCCAGGATCATGGGCACAGCCTTCCCACCGCGAGGAAATAACTTCTACTGTCGGGGCCTGGGAAAGAAGGGCGAGGGGGTACTCAAAACCACTCCTGGGTTTCAGAAAAAAGGAGCCTCGACCAGCAGCAGAACGACTCAACTTGAGGCGGAAGTTCAGAGGTTACGGGAACAACAAGCCGCCCAAGCAGCATATAATGCCGAGAGAGAGGCCGCCCAAGCAGCATATACTGCCGCGAGAGAGGCCGCCCAAGCAGCATATACTGCCGCTCTACAGGAGTACACTATAGCATCCCATGCCGCCCAGCAGACACAACAGCAGCAGATGTACCAGTACATGCAAGATTTTATAGCTGCACAGCAGCAGGGACTTCCGCTTCCGCCCATGCCCCCACCTATTGTCTTACCTCAGCCGCCGCAACCTCCCCAACCTCCCCAACAACCTCATCCTGGAGCAGATATTGATTTAGACGATATCGATTTTATTTAGTTTTTTAAGTTTATGAACAATTATTTATTTAGTTTTTTAGGTTTATGAACAAATATTAATTTACTTTTTAGGTTTTTTGAACAATTTATGAATTGAAAATTTAATGCAAAATGTTTATGTTACTTTAGATGGTGTGTTGTTGTTGGTTATAAAATTGTTTCTGTAATTTGCAGCTTGCTTGGATGGTAATGTATAAATTTTGTTTGGGTTTCTAGTATAAAAAGTACTATAGCCGACGAAATTTACCATATTTCGTCTGCTATGCTATTTTTTTTTTTTTTCAACAACCTTTAGCCGACGAAAGTGTGCTAATTTCGTCGGCTATTCTCTATTTAATTTTTATTTTTTAAAAACTTTAGCCGACGAAATATTAATATTATTTCGTCGGCTATGTGTTGGATTATAGCCGACGAAATATTAATATTATTTCGTCGGCTAAGTGTTGGATTATAGCCGACGAAATATTTATATTATTTCGTCGGCTAAGGTGTGGATCATAGCCGACGATTTTTTTTATATTATTTCGTCGGCTAAGGTTTGAAGTATAGCCGACGAATTTTTTATATTTTTTCGTCGGCTAAGGTGTGGAGTATAGCCGACGACGTGTCGTCGGCTATAACCTTAGCCGACGAAAATGGTGAACAGGCCGACGAAAAAATTTCGTCGGCTAAAGTGCTTATCCTGGTAGTGTAGCTTAAGTAAATTTTCTAGTACTACGTAAGTAAATAAAATCAAGTTAAATGTTCCTTCTAATTTAAAAAGAAGTTGAGAGAAAGCAGAAGAACAGAACAAGTTATTCAACAAACTAAAATACACAAAAAAGATGGAGAGGTGAATATAACAAAAGGGAAGGGAATAAGTTAGTCGTAGTCATTCATGCATGGAAAGGATTCCCGAGGAGAATCGAATCATCATCAGCTGCCCACTTCTCCTCTCTTTAGTTTGGTCTTCTTTACAGTCTGACTCTCTTCCCCTTTACCCTTCTCCAAGAGAATGGAGACCAGATCTCATCTCTCTCTTCTTATCATACTTCTTCTTTATCAATCCCAGAAGTGAGAGAGAATCGAAATAGAGATAGAGATTAAAGCCACAAAAGGGTTCGTGAGAGAGAAATCGGAACAGTAGCCGCAGCAGCAAAGAAAAGAGCAAAAGAGAAAAAGAAAATGGTCAAAATGAACACACCTCGAAGACTTGTTATTCCATCACTAGCTTCATGAACTTGCTTTGCTTTATTGAAACTCACCATTTTGCTTCTTTTTCTGGTTTTGGTTTCACCATTTTTCCTTTTTCGGGTTCTCTCTTCCAAGTTACAATATCAATTACTCATATTCCCACTAATTGCCTCCTAAATCGTATATATGCTCCTCATAATGTATATATGTATACGATTCTCGGCCCTTTGGAGAGTGTTCTTCTTCTTCTTTACATCTGTTTTGTTTTTATTTTTATGTAGAACAAAAACCCTACCAGTAACTTACTCCATTATTGAGCTGTAAACGAAATCAAATACGTACGAAAGAGATCGAAATAAATCGTCAATATACAAGCATGCATCAGGTAAATCAAGATGTAATTTGCTTGTTCTATGTTAGATTGCTAGGATCTTTACTGGCTGCTTACTGCTAGCCAGGCCACCCTTGCATATTCTTTCTACTCGACTTGACCTGTATGAAACTGATAGCTAGGAATAAAGGAATATTCAAATTTGTAAAGCAAGATCAATTTTCCCAATAAATTGACTGTCAATTTTCGCTGATACTCAAAGTAAAATTGAAAGAGACCAGACCATTGGGGCCTTGGTGAATCCAATTAAGATAAATAAGTGGCCCTAAGCTAAGAGCTTTATGTTCCATTAGAAGAATATAGATTTAATGCAAATTAGATGCTGATTTTGATTCCACATGGCCACTAACAATCAACCATTTGTTTTTAGTTTTTATTTTTATATTTTAGGGTTCTTGTATGGAGTTCAGTACACCAGTAGAAAAACGGTCTTAGGCGACAGAAATGTTCCATAGCTTAAGACCGATTTTCCGTCGCCTAAACGTCGTCGTCTAAGCTTGGTCATATTTTTTAATAACGACGGAATGCCATCATTCTGTCGTCTCTGACGGATTTCCGGCCATTTTTTTTGTTCTAGAAAATTTTTCTTCTTCTTATTCTTCTTCTTCTTCCTCCGCCGCCACAACCACCACACCATCTCTTCCGCCACCACTACGGTACCACCACCGCCTCTGCCATCACCTTCTTCTTCTTCTTCTTATTTTGTATCTTCTTCTTCTCTTCACCTGCTTCTTTTTCTTCTTCTTCTTCTTCTGTTCTTCAATTGAGCGGGATTTTTAAAATTTGAATCCTTTGCTTAAGCGATGGAACTATTTTCCGTCGCTTAAGTAAGTTTCAAATGTTTTGAGCGCCAAATGGTTAAAATTTGAAATTTTATTTTTAAAGTTCCGTCGCTTAAATAAATAATTTCCGTCACTTAAGTAAAGTTTGAATTTTTGATTCTTTCTTTAAGCGCCAAATGGTTAAAATTTGAAATTTTACTTAAACGACGGAACTTATTTCCGTCGTTCAAGTAAAATTTGCTTAAGCGGCGTAACTTTTGGTCGCTTAAGCAAAAAAATTCCGTTGGTTAAGCGACAAAATTTTTTATGGCCTTCATATTTTCATCGTTTAAAAGCTTCTTAAACGACGAAAATTTTTTAGGCTGAAAAATTTTCGTCGCTTAAAAGTGTTTTTCTACTAGTCGTATGATATGGAATATTTGCTAGTAGTGAACTGAAGGGTCCCACATGTGCGCCATGGTGAATGGTCCTTTCCAGGTTTATGTTTATATTTGGTTGCTTAGTAGATTTGTTGTGGTATTAGGGCTACAGAATCTGTTTTATCTTTTTTTTTGTGGGTCTGAATTGTTGGGAGTAGCATGCTAGACCTTCAAGGTCGAATCAAAAGTGTCTACTGTAGTCAAACTAAACTAGTTCATCAACACATTTTTAAAGATATGGCGGGCTCGATATAGCTATACATCTTTTATGAGAATTTGGGATATTGTTGCCTTAATTAAGGATAACCAAAGTGTTTATTCATGTACATTGGAAGGTACTTTAACAGAAAACAAGTAAAAGAAACCCTAGCATGACTACAGTAAAACAAGAAGTAAAATATAATTGAGCCTTAACTTGTAAGTTTTCTTTCCCATGAAAAGCAGTAAAAATAACTACACATGAAGTGTCGTAGTAGAAGCATGACTGTAGTGTGGACATGCCTGCATTATTTATCACGTTAAAGAAACCCTAAAAACAACCAGGAGTAGTAGTAGTCAAAGCAAAGCATTCAAAATTCAAAAATATCCTCCTGCACTTGGTCTCTTTGGAATCGTGGAATATCGACTAGTTCTTTTAACTTCCTTCTCTCTTTTTCTCCCTTTAATTAGAAGATTTATCTGATTCCATTTATCAAGGTTGCTAATTGAAGAATACGAAAAAGTATTTCACTGCCCTCTATTTATTCCCTTTCGCTGTGCCCTCAGATTTGTATATAAACCCCTCCCTGACTCTCGTTACTTCACCAGTATTCCCCTTCTGTTTTTTCTCTTCTTCATCGTCACATTTCTCATCAACTCATCACATTCTGTCAAGGTTAGTTCGAGCACTACTAGTTTTTCTTCATCTTTCATAATATACATGATTCTCACTAACCCTAATAACCCTAACCCTAAAGCTATCATCTGACGTAGTTTGGTTTATATGTGCAGGACAAAGTTAAGATGAGCAGGCCAGGAGATTGGAACTGCAGGTCATGCCAGCACCTCAACTTCCAGCGGCGCGACTCGTGCCAACGATGTGGAGACGTCAAGTCCGGAGGAGGAGGAATTGACTTTGGGGCATTCAATGGCGGAAGGCTCGGAGGAGGAGGGTCTTCATTCGGGTTTGGTAGCGCAACCACTGGCTCCGATGTTAGGCCTGGTGACTGGTACTGCACTGCCGGCAACTGTGGAGCGCACAACTTTGCCAGCCGCTCAAGCTGCTTCAAGTGTGGTGCTTTCAAGGATGAGTTTCTTGCTACTGGAGGCGGCGGTGGCTTTGACTCTGAAATGCCTCGCTCCCGGGGTGGAGGTTTCGGGCTGGGAAATGGCGGCGTCGGCGCTGGTGGTGGTGGCCGGCCTGGATGGAAGTCTGGAGATTGGATTTGTACCAGGTAGTTATATATATATGCTATCTAGAATAGTGGTTTGGTACTCTACTTTGTAAATGGTGGGCTACATAAGCTAGGGCACATCTTTACCATCTTTGCTTCGGCTAGTTGTTTTAGTTTATTAGGTGCTCGTGACTTGCATATTGAACTTCCTCTTTCTTTGACTGCTTTCAAGTTAGATTCAAGTTAGCAAGACTCTCCGTCTGTCACTCACCACTCACCACTCACCACTCTTCCCTTCTGGACAGGTTCGGATGCAACGAGCACAACTTTGCTAGCAGAATGGAATGTTTCAGATGCAATGCCCCAAGAGACACATACTAGACAGAAGAAATCTTAATCATCCAATTTTTGGTACGTATTTTCAGATTGCTTAACCTCCCTATTGTGTAATATTTCATTTTAATCTTCGCTCAATTAAACAGTGGTTCTCTTTGTTTATTGTAGGAATTGCTGCTGAGCGAGAAAGAGAGAAGATATCACCACCACTGTTAATTTCCTTGATTATTATTTTACTTAATATGAGCTCTGCTAGCTAGCTAGTTTTTTTCCTCCTTTCTAATTTCATCGTGGCATAAGTTCACTTAAGCCATTTATATGCTGGCATTTTGTTAGGTTTCTCATGATGAGAACTAAATCGGTGTAATTTTGGTGCTTTAATTAAGTAGGTTTAATATCGATCCGTTACTCTACCTCATTTAGCACTATATATGAGTTTCTTAAATCAATATTATTGTAATTTTATGGGGTGAAGCTATTACCACTCCACCAAATACTCTGTTCACCCCATATTTCAATTTTAAACAAAATATTCCAATACTAACCTCACAACCAAGATTTTTTGTGAAATATAATATTAAACTAAAATTTATAAAATCCAAACAACAACAATTATCTACGACGTCTTTAAATCAAAAAAAATTCTCTAAATCTCTCAAATCAAGTTTGAGAATCCTGTCAACCTTCAATAGGGTGGTTATACAATGTAGTAGATTGTTCGTTCTTACTTTTATACTTTTTTATATTTATGGCTTATAATATAGTCTCACTATCGGAACAACTACTTTAGCCGACGAAATTTTTTCGTCGGCTAAACCCTAAATTTCGTCGGCTAAGAAGTCGTCAGGAAAAAGCCGTCGGCCAAGACTTTAGCCGACGAAATTACTGTTCATCGTCGGCTAAAGTCATTTATTTAGCCGACGAAGAAATTTTTCGTCACTTAATTTCTGGATTTTAGCCGACGAATTTTTGGATCTTAGCCGACGAAATTTTATTAAATTTTGTCAGCTATAGCTATTATTTTTATTTTTTTAATTAATTTATTTAACTTTAGCCGATGAATTTTAGGGTAATTCGTCGGCTATAGTTATTATTTTTTTTATTTTTTTTCTTTTTTAAAATTTAGCCGACGAATTTTATTATAGTTATTTTATTTTTTCATATTTTTTTTCTTTTTTTCCTTGTATTTTTTATTAAATTTTTTTTGCTTCTTTTTCGTTTTTACACCGGTGGTGGAGAAGGAGAAGAGGAGGAGGAGAGAGAGAGGAGCTAGGGGAGGAGGAGAAGACTAGGAGAGGGAGAAAGAGGAGAAGGAGAGAAGGAGAAGGATTTAGAGGTGGAGGAGAAGGCTAGGAGAGGGAGAGAGAGAGGAGAAGGCTAGGAGAGAGAGAGAGAGAGGAGGAGGAGAGGAGGAAAAGGAGGTAGGATGAGGAGTACGTTGTTGCCGCCGGAGTAGGAGGAGGAGGAAGGAAGAAGAAGAAGAAGAAGAAGAGGAGGAGGAGGAGAAAAATGAAAGATATAGAAAATTTTAAACTTTAGCTAACGAAATACCCTGATTTCGTCGGCTAAAGTTCAAAATTTTAGTCGGAAAAATTTCAAAATCCCCACCAAAAAATTTGAATTTTTAATTAACTTTAGACGACGAATTTTAATAAATTTCATCAGCTATAGTTATTTATTTATTTAACCTTAGCCGACGAATTATCCTAATTTCGTTGGCTATAGTTATTTATTTTATTTATTTATTTAACTTTAGCCGACGAATTACCCTAATTTCGTCGCTAAAACCCTAAACCATATACGTCGAAGCTTCAAACGAAAAAAAGTCGTGAAATAAGATATGATTGGAATGGTGAAATACGTCTACAAATGAAAAATCATGTAATTCCGGTAATGTCTCGGTGCCGATAGTTGCGGTTAACGCAATTTTCCATTCTTTCTCCCTAGCGGTAGCCCTATCTCCGGTGGTTATTTTTCATAAAATTTTTATACCACTGGTTGCGTCTCATCGATTTGAAACTATTTTCAGTTGAAGTTCTAGGTAAAATACGTAATTTAGACGGTCAAATAACAGTTTTCGTGCGTTAAGAGGTTTGACTTACGGGATTGACTGTAAGGATCGAGCCTTTAACGTTGTCAGATTAAGTTGAATTTTTTCCTATAGACATATTTCAACATAATGATCATATCAGATGGTCGGAATTTTGTTTCTCAACTTTGATCATCATAATCACACACATGTCTACTAATGTTATATAACTTCTTTACTAAGCTTTAAGTAAATGTTTCGTTTCTAAAACAAACTCTACGTAGAAACTTCAAAAGTAAAAAAGTCGTGAAATAAGATATGACCAGAATGGTGAAATATGTCTACGGTTGAAAAATCACATAAATCCGGTAAAGTCTCGGTGTCGATAGTTGCGGTCAATACAATATAGGGGTTTGACTTACGGGATTGACCGTCCGGATGAAGCCCTTAAACTTATCAGATCAAGTTGAATTTTTTACCATATACATATTTCAACATTTTTATAATATCTGACGGTCATATTTTTGTTTGTGAATTTTGATGACCGGAATCACAACATGTCTACTATTTACCATTATTTATCTATATGGGGAGCCGTATCATAGAGGGGTAAATGTCTCAAAATTTTTAGATGGACAATTGCGTCTCATTATGGTTAGTGTTTGTTGTGTTGAAGGTTTGACCAAAATACCTCATATAGGTGTAGATATGGGCATTTTCGTGTGTTAAGTGTTTATAAAAAACGTCATTTTGAAGCTTTAAACGAACTCGGATGGCCCAAAAAGCTCATATGTTATGACATTAGCAATGAGTGACTCGCAAGACTGTTCTTCTTCCAGATTGGTATCACAATAGTCAATCAGACATCAAAATATCCGTAGTGCAATTTTGTAACTAAAATGTACTTTAACCGACGAAATACCCTAATTTTGTCGGCTAAACTTATCAAATTTCGTCAACTAAAGTTCACAGACTACATCCGATGAAAAAATCACTTAGCCGACGAAAAATTATTTCGTTAGCTAAAATTCCACTTTAGCCGACGAAAATTTAACTTAACCGACGAAAAAAAATTTTGTCAGCCTATTTTTGGTTATTTCGTCTGCTAAAGTCTTTTTTCTGGTAGTGTCTTTCATACGTATACATAGGGGCGGAGCTACATTGTTGCATGAAGGGGTCTGGGCCCCCTTAGAATTTGTATTTCGTTGCTTGATTACCATGTAAACCCCATACAAATCTAAAAAAATAGTGTTAATTTAATTATCAAACCCCCTTAATCAATAGTTGTGACAAGGAACACATAAGGAGAGTAATTTGAATTAATAGTACTTAATGTATATTAATTACATTCAGTTTAGAGAAAAAAAAAATGGAAGTATTGCTTAGATTTACATATTCTGCAATCAATTATCATTAATGTCTAACTTAACCTTCATAAAACTTAATAAAGGATGTTTGAAAGGTTAAATTTAACATTATAATTTTCTATGTCGTTATGTGTTTATATCTCGACCCTCCTAAGATCTAAATCCTGGTTCTGCCCCTGTATACACGCGCGCGCGCGCACACACACACACACACACACACACATATATATATATATATAATCTTAAAGAAGAAACTGAAGAAAAAGATCGAGAAGAACATAGGATGTGGTTTGAGAAGAATGGAGGAATGCATCAAATATATCGATGAAATATTCATATATATATTTTAATTATTTTTAGATTTATTGCTTTTATAATTTCAAGTTAATGGAAAACAAAAAAACCAGGTTTTCTCAAAATTTTAAGGGTGTAATTGAAATTTTGAAGACAAATAATAAAACGTGAGGTTAACTGAACATTTAGTGGGGTAAAAATAACTGCACCCTTACTCTTCCGTCGCTGAACATTTAGTGAGGTAAAAGTAACCGCACCTTACTCTTTTGCAAATGAAGTTGATTACTCCTTAAAATTGTTCTTTTGTCAATTCCTACAAAGAGAAAAGTTCACCATTAGTGTCCCAACTCTTGTGACAAGGTCAATGTGATACCAAAACTTTCAACGTGATCAAAGTGATACACAAACTATTATTTTCTATCTAAAGCATACCTCCATTAACTTATTCTGTTAATAGTAAGGATAAAAACGTCTTTTAGGGTTTGTTGTTGTTGTATTTAGGATAATCTTACAAACTAAAAAACTAGTCATTTATCAACTTAAGAACTAGCCTTTAACATGTCAAGACTTCACCTAACGACTTCCTGTCTAAATGATTACTATACTGACGGAATCATTGATGTCTTAAGGTGGAAAAATCCGAGATTTTAGTATGCAATAATATCTCAAATACAGAATTCAAACTAACAACTAAGAGTAAAATAATTTTCAAAAGAGAATATTTTTGTGATGGAATTATGGGCACAAGCTAGAATTTATTTAACATAACTATAAATACATAACCTAGAGCGTCACTCTTGGGTAAACATCTATAAGGTGTTTAGCTACTCATAATTATAAGTACAAGTATAAATACTTACTTGTAATAAAAACACATCACACAGAATGATTACAGACTGAAATCTTCACACAGTACTCACACTCTTATTTTTCAATATACTAGAGACACTGTTCACACACGCTATTTCTCTGGTTTTTTGATTTCGAGAGGAAGGTTGAGAGTGTTTTTTATTTCTGTTCCAAGTTTTTTTGATGTCTTCTCTCGGAAGCTTGAGGCTCCTTATATAGCATACATATTTCAAACCCGAATTAAACAAAGCTAAGAGAAAGTGGGAGACATGAGGAATCAACTTTTACTTTAGCAAAAGTAAAGTTATTTGTTTTCATGCGTCGACAGCAAAAAGAAAAACGTACTAACTTTGACAAAAGAAAAGTGTTTTGTCGTGATGCATCGGCCATTGTTCATTTCTCCATTATGTGAACGCACTAACTTTAACAAAAGAAAAGTCTTTTGTCACAATGCGTCAGTCACCCACTAGTGGATTATGGCTCTTAGCCGACGGAACAATTCCGTCTCCTAAGAGTATTTTTCCGTCTCCTAAGATCTTAGCCGACGGATCTTAGTCGACGGAATTTCCATCGGCTAAGATGCGTCGGTGAAGACCCTAGCCGACAGAAAATTTTATTCCTTCAACTAAGAAACAACCTAATCGACGGAATTTCAGTCGGCTAAGATCCATCTACTAGGATCTTAGCCGACGGAATAATGCTGTCGGTTAAGTTCCTAGGAGACAGACATATTTTAAAATTTAAATAAATTAATAATCATCTTAGCCGACAAAAAATTTAATATTCCGTCTCCTAAGTAATTCTTAGCCGACGAAATTGTTTTAATTCCGTCGGCTAAGAATTACTTAGGAGACGGAATTTCTGTCAGCTAAGATCTTAGCTGACGGATTTTTTTTTAAATTAAAAAAAACTCTTAGCCGACGTAATATTCCGTCTGTAAACCTAAAAAAAATTAAAAAAAATACGGAGATCGATCACTGGAAATCCACCGCCGACGATCGATCTCTGGTAAGAAACCGGCCATTCCGATCACACACCACCATAACCAAAAACCACCACACACCAATATCACACACCACCACGACACACCACACCACACCACCACACACCACACCACAGCACCACACCACCACCACCACACCACACCACACCACACCACCACACTACACCACACCACCACACACCACCACAACACACCACACCACACCACACCACCACACTACCACCACCACCACACATAAGAGACGAGAGGAGAGGGAGAGGGAGAGGAGAGATTTTGGAGAAGTAAAGAGTGGAGAGAGGAGAATAGAATATTTAAAGAAAAAAATTGATTTTTTTGAATTTTTTTTGGAAATTTAGTGTGGGGATTCAAAATTTTGAATTTTTTAGCTCTTAGCCGATAGAATTATTGAATTCCGTCGGCTAAGTGTTTGAAATTTTTTTCTAAAATTTTGGTCTAAAATTTTACAGGTAATTTGTTCTGATTTTTTAACCCCTTAGCCGACAGAATTAAATAATACCGTCGACTACGCGATACCTTAGGAGACATAATTATTTAATTCCGTCGGCTAAGGTGTTAAAAATTATTAAAAATTATTTTTTGTTTTTTTATTTATTTCTGACGGAATTATTTTTTTCCATGCACATATTTCAACATAATGATCATATCAGACGGTCGAATTTTTGTTTCTCAGGTTTGATCTTTGGAATCACAACATATCTACTAATGTTGTATAACTTGTTTACCAAGTTTTAAGTGAATGTTCCGTTTCAAAAACAAACTATATGTAAATGCTTCAAACGAAAAAAAGTCGTGAAATAAGTTATGACCGGAATGGTGAAATACATCTAAGGTTGAAAAATCACGTTATTCCGGTAAAGTCTCGGTTCCTATAGTTGTAGTCAATGCAATTTAAGGGTATGACTTATAGGATTGACCGTCCGGATGAAGCCCTTAAATTTATCGGATCAAGTTGAATTTTTTACCATAGACATATTTCAACATATTGATGATATCTGAAGGTCGTATTTTTGTTTGTGAATTTTGATGACCAAAATCACAACATGCCTAATATTTACCATTATTTATCCATATGGTGAGCCCTATCATCGAGGGGTAAATGTTTTAAAAATTTTAGATGGGCAGTTGCGTTTCATCATGGTGAGAGTTTGTTGTGTTGAAGGTTTGACCAAAATACCTCATATAGATGTAGATATGTGTGTTTTCGTGTGTTAAGTGTTTAGAAAAACTTTATTTTGAAGCCTTAAACAAACTCGGATAGCCAAAAAAGGCCATATGTCATGGCATTAGCGATGAGTTTGACTCGTACTCCCGTTTCACATCTAGATTGGTATCACAATAGTCAATCGGACACCAAATATCTGTAGTGCAATTTTGTAAGTAAATATTATTTTTTCATAGCCGACGGAATATGAGATTTTCTGTCGACTAAGAGCTTTCTTAGCCGACGAAAATAGCTAGGATCACAGATCTGTTGGCTAAGAAGGGTCAATCGACGAAAATTTTCGACAAACATATTCCGTCGGCTAAGAGGTTTTTAGTCGACGCACTTTTTCTCCTAGCCAACGGAAGTGTTTCCGTCGGCTAAGAAAATCATAGCCGACGGAACAGTATAGATTCCGTCGGCTAAGAGTGCAAATCCACTAGTGACCGCTCATTTCTCCATCATGTTTACTGTATTGTAAGATTTCATTTGTCTTGATTCGCAGTCTTAGACAGTGTGTTGCATCTTTGAGAAGTGTGGTGAAGTTTGAAAAACATTGAAATATGTTGCACAAAGAATCTTCTACTGTTCATAACACAGACTTTTCTTAAAATATGTTATTTTATCGTCTTATAAGACATATAAAACAGAACAGTCTATATCATCTTTAGCCAAAAACTTTATTTCCACTTGAACTGCTCCAATATGCATGTAGGAATATTTATTCTGAGATGCTTCACTAACTTCTTTTGGAGTAATTAATCTGATGTCGATTTCTCCTCTTGTGGCAGGAACTGTCAGTTCAAGAATCTTGAATATGTGAGAATCCATAAGGAAAGATCATCCCTTGTAGATCTCATTGAGTTTGAATCTAGGAACTGATGCTTCTTGCACGCTAGATTCAATTTCATTATACTCAAATTCTTAAGCGTTGATTAACTATACATGCATAGTGTTTCTTATACTGAGTATTTTACTCAGCATCTTCACATCTCTTCTGGTTGAAGATGTAGATTTAGACGAGAACCATGTAAGGAGTTTAAGTTCACTAAACTTAAACTCACTTTCTCGCTTTGGTAAATGAGGTATGATTATTTTACTAGCTACGTTTTGAGCTAGTTGTTCTTCATTGATCTTTTCTCCTTCTTGTATCATCATTTTTCTATTCTTGTTTGCAGTCTTGCTATCCTGTTGTTTAACTCTTGGATTTGATTTTCGAGATCAATACTCATCTCTTAGAGATAAATGATCTTGTAGTTCTGATGATAAATTATTGCCTTAATATTATCATGCACTATCTCTGTAGGAAAGAAAAAGCTTAGAGTTTTATTATCTTCATGTTTTACTTTTAGTTCGACTCTGTGATTCATCCTAATCTGATGATTAGAGTTTCTAAAGCTATTTCAGCGATTCTTGAGAAGATTTTAGCTCAATTGCTTGCTGACGAATGCTGTCGGCGAGATGCTCAGTGCGAACTAACTTCTTTTCAATATCCAATAGATATTGCTTTTCTTTGATAAAATCAAGCTTGGCTTCAAGCTTGCCAAATATTAAACTTATCTCTTCAAGTTGACTGAATTTGAGATGACATCTCTCAAGTGGTATTGCTATCTTGTCTGAAGTCTTGTTCCTAGATAGATGATCTAGGTATTCAATTAAGCTTGATCTAGAAGGATCAAGCTCTTCGACTCTGACTTCTCTCTAGAAGTAGATAAGATCGTCGTAGAGCGTGTTTAATACTCTACAGATATACTATATCGAGTATTCATCTTCTTGAATATGCCTTAAATGAAAGCACTTTTGCCACTTATCAGTACCTTTTGTAATACAAAACGACTGATAATTTTTTAGTTGGATTCTCTCTTGTTAGTCAGGAGAAGCCAGCTTTGTGGCATATGCCTTGATAATCTGCTTTTGAGTCAAGCAGACTTCAATTTGTTCTTCAGTATGTTTGATTCTGTGCTGGATTCTAAGGATAATATCCCAGTAATTTTTTGTTTTTCTCAAAAGATTATCTCTATACTTTTTAAATCTTCTAAGTTTTATTTTTTCGTCTTGCAATTCTTTGTAAGAAATCTTGATATAAACTAATAAATCAAGCTAACTAATAAATCAAGCTGGGTAGATATTAGGTGCTATTGATAATGAAAAGTAACTGTTTACCTTCGAGTAAGAGGATGAGTTTATATTTAAAGTATGCTATGTAAACAAATTTATAAACTTAGATCTATTATACTCCGTCAAATTTAAAAGAAAACCATAGAAAACACAAAATAAGGTTACTTTAATCTTTTTAACAAAGTTAACAGAATATTTTAACATAATATATTTTAAATTAGGTATACACCGTTTGTTGGTAAAAAATAAAAATTTAGGTACTATATTAACATTAAGGATAAAGTTCATAGAATTAGTATACTTACCCCTTCCTAAAACGATGTGCACAAACTTCAATCAGATACTCTATCATCCTTCGATCACATCATTATTGTTTAACCAAAAACTGGTACTTAAAGGCGGCCTTTATGCATGTAGTGGTCCGTAAAGAGAAAGTGTATTGATAAAGCAGTACGTTATTGAAAACAAATAATGCTACAGTTCCTAAAAAAAGTTGGCAGTAGCAAATATATTTCGCAAATGAAAATTACTTGTGTGCTAAGGACCACCATATATGAAGCTAGTTTTATCAAAAATATGCAAAGGAATAATTTGGTCAGATATGAGTTGGCCGGTCACTTTCAGATAAGAGGATGGCTTCAGGCAATAGTAGTGATGAATTCCGCTACTACTTTAGCTTGCATTTGCGATCTTAAACTAATTAAGAAACCATTAACATGATAAGTACATTATAGCATATATAATATATACTTTAAACGTAGGAGAAGAAGCATACATATATATGAAGTCCAAAATGGGAATTATAAAGTGTTTTCTTACATGAAGATCACATATATAATTAAACAAATTTTTTTGTTGAGGAGTGATAGAGGGCCGAGCCAAAAGATTTGGGACATTAATCTTAGCTAATACATCAATGATTTAAAATACTATAAAACACCATTATTAAGTTAAAAGACAATCATATTCTTTCTAATCTAATGATTCTAAATTACTTTTTATTTTTTGTATTAAATCACTATTTTCAATTTATGGGTGATTAGTTTCTTACCTTTTTAGTTACTAGATTTCATGAAATACTTAATATATCTATTTTCATTTTGTGGATCTAATTTATTACCTTATTAGGGGAGGATCAATCACCTTTCATTGATTACCTTAATTATTCCTCCTTCAATGGATATTCCTTGTTTTGGACCACTTCATACGCAAATAATCACCCAATATTTGATAATTAATGCCATATTGATAAACATTCCAATTTACTTCAAAGATCTTGTCTTTCAAGATAGGCCTAATATGACCAGAATCATGAATAACTCCAAAGATACTCGACCATATCCTCTACAAACCATGATACTAGTTCAAGGAACTGGGCGTCTAGGAAAGTTTATTTTACATCCAAATATAGCCCCTAGATCTTGAAGAAGAAGCTATGCATTTGGACTGAAAAAACATATAAGCCCTCATGCATAAATCATGCTGGCAACAACCATTTACTGGCTTAACTAACAACACCAAATTAAGAAAACTCCTAGCTCAATCGAGTGTTGAAACAGACCTCAGAAGTAGAACTTGATCACCACAGTATCAATAACAATGAGTAGTAGCTAGTAGGCAATCTAAATAGTTGTACAATTGATCACCAACATGATAATAACGTAAAGAACTTGAATATCCGGACTTAAAAATCATGAAGCTAACTCTGATATGAACATGACCTTAAGTTTCTGCTGAACACTTCAACATAGAGAAACCCCACATATACTTAATTAAACATGGCAGAAAGTGTAACACCTTGACCCATGTGTTAGAATATAAAACGAAAAATAAGAGAAATCCTAATTTGAACAAAAAATGAAATAGGAATCCGAAACAAACAAAAAGGTTTGTCGTATTTGGAACCTAAATTTAATTTGTTTATTTACGGTTGCACCCAAGTCTTAATCGGGCTGCCTACATACCCTTTTGAAAATTTTTGAAAAGGGATCAAGCCACTTGTAGTTCAAAATTAATATTACATCTCAACCTTTAACAACATTTAATTCGATAATGCTAATCAACCATAATTTTAACCTTTGGAGCGTCATTTTATTCTCCACCACAATTCAAATACACAAATCGTATATCTCATGAGATTACAGTCTCACAGTAAATAACCACAAAATCGTAACCACTTGCACCAACTCCTGAAGCTTAACACTCATCCCAAAACCTCAACCGCCCTCCCATTGAGATAATTATGATAGGGGTAAGATATTCATAGATATTCATTATCTTAATTGTTACGATATAAGCTCCATAAGCTTACACTGTTCACATATACCCTCAATCATTCCCGAAGGCATAAATGGATGTGTATTGACATAATAAACAAACTACAAGTCACACTCATGATTTTCATTTCTACTTTAAGATTCTGTTCTAATTTCTGAGATAATGACATCATTAAGTCATCCATTATATATCAATCAAAAACTAAATTATCCATAATACATGATGTACATATACACGTACACCCTTATAGGCCCTTATATACCTATAAGGGTCACGACACTCCGATTATATTTCTCATCAATAAAATCCACTTAACCTTCCAATTAATCTATACGTCATTCTCGACTTCAACATCACACTCTCATAGGCTATAACTTAATAAACAAGACACTAATTATCTCTGTCATTCATTCAATATGTAAACTTGCATATATAAAGAGCTTTGGCTATTTACTCCATTATCATAATATTCTCAACATTTAATCATCAATAATTACCAATAAATAACTCAAACTTCCATTGTAAATGCATAATTTCCAAACTAGAAAATATATTCAACGATCGTTCTCACCCACTCCTAAGCAGAGTGGGAATCTCGAGATTAACCCCTTTGTTAGGGTAAATGTAATTAAACAGTTTCCTCAAGTCTAACGGTATTGATACATTACCCGGTTATCAATTTTATATCCGATAATAACTTTAATCTTCGAAAAATCCAAAGTCTAACCAACATTACTCAAAAAAATTACAAACTTTCCACCATTAGGCTTCTCTCATTTTTAGCAAGTTAATAAGCATGAAAAACTGTCCAAACAGGGGCAGCTCTACCACCGACGGCGGCTAGCAGATCACAAGAATCCGGCCAACCTAGTTTTCTACCAAATTTTCACATAATGATCCTCTTGTCATCCTGAACATCTTTCATGAAGATGTCGAAGTCCAATTCAAAGTTTAAACAACCCAATTCAATCAAAATACCAAAATTCCCAAATTCAAACCCTAGAATTTCAATTCACAAATTCTCCTTACCTATTTCAAATCGAGTCGAGCCCTTTTGAGTGATTGCTATATAAGAAAAGCCCTTTCAATCAAAACCAAAATCTCCAGCAGAGGTGGCTTGAGGTGGGAGAACTTTGACCTCTGTAAACAGCACACATGCGCACTTTCTCGATTTGAGTGCTCCTGAACGGCAGCGAGTTAGCTCCAACCACCATCCTATACTTGTAGGTGAATGTATTAGCTTCAAAACCATACCATGATTGCGGTTTAACTTCGGCCGACGACGACGCTCGACGATCAACAGTCCTGCAACACTGGACGTTTGAAAATCAAGGGTCCAGGGAAAAACATGACGTTAGAGTAAGTGGACAAAAAATATCCAAGCATGAGGAAATAATTGTTTTATGCTCTCCCTTTGATTATCCAGAAAATTCATGTGCATGCCTCGTTGGGAAAGAATCTCAAATAATCATTTTGAAATTCAAAACATAATATGTCAATCTCATTGGCTTAAAAATCAACATTAAAAATAGGGAAAAAGGTTTCACCATGACAGAGAGTCTCCCAGATTAGGGTCGGAACCTTTAAGGCTACTAAGTAATATGACGACCCTTCATTGCAGAGAGATTCTACCATGAGGATGAGCCTCTTAGGCTAGAGTCGGAACCCTCTAGGGCTACTATGATGGCTAACTAGCATATTTATATAAATGACGACCCTGCATGGTGAAAAAAAAACAAAACAATATAGAAAAGTCAATAATGACTCATTCCTTGTAAATAAAGTATGCATCTCATGCATAAGGTACGGTTTTCCGACCGTCCTCAAAATAATGGCCATAAATAATTTAATTCCAAATGTAACTAATATAACATAAATTTTAGCCGACATAACAAAGGAGCTTACAGAAGGGGAGAAACCCGCCTTCCTAGCCCCACCGGCTCATTAAAACAATATAATTATGTTATTTGTAAATTTTCATAATTAAATATTTGAGCATGTATGTTTTAAAATAAAAGGTCCACTCATAGACTTAGGTCTTAGCCTGACAAAATCCGGATCGCTTCTCAAATGAGAACTCTTCATCTCCTGTTCAACGAATAATAGTAAATCTCAATTGCCAAATGAATAATTATTTAAAATTGGCAATAGCATTACCCTCGGCCAAAACTCTCAAATTTAATCAAAAAAAAAATTCCCCGACCTTCTACAATAGCTTAGTAGTCCTTAACTTATTTCTTAAATCTTAACCTGTAATAACCAATGGCTGGAATAATATTTTATTATCCGTCAATAACACTATACTTAAAAAATTCCAAAACATAACCAAAACTCCTCCAAAAATTACCAAATTTAAACCATAGACTCATATTATTTTATACTATTTAATCGGTATGAAAAACTGCTAAAAAGTGGGAGCGCCGCCGCCAGCGGCGGCAGAAATTCTGGCCAAAATTTTGACCACCTCTACTCGCCACCAAATTTTAACAGTAGTTTCGTCTCATCATTTTGAACAATTTTGTAGTTCAGTTCGAAGACCAATTGGTAATCACAACATGTCTACTAATGTTGTATAACTTGTTTACCAAGTTTTAAGTGAATGTTCCGTTTCAAAAACAAACTATATGTAAATGCTTCAAACGAAAAAAAGTCGTGAAATAAGTTATGACCAGAATGGTGAAATACATCTAAGGTTGAAAAATCACGTTATTCCGGTAAAGTCTCGGTTCCTATAGTTGTAGTCAATGCAATTTAAGGGTATGACTTATAGGATTGACCGTCCGGATGAAGCCCTTAAATTTACCAAGTTTGATCTTTGAAATCACAACATGTCTACTAATGTTGTATAACTTGTTTACCAAGTTTTAAGTGAATGTTCCGTTTCAAAAACAAACTATATGTAAATGCTTCAAACGAAAAAAAGTCGTGAAATAAGTTATGACCGGAATGGTGAAATACATCTAAGGTTGAAAAATCACGTTATTCCGGTAAAGTCTCGGTTCCTTATATACCTATAAGGGTCACGACACTCCGCTTATATTTCTCAACAATAAAATCCACTTAACCTTCCAATTAATCTATACGGCATTCTCGACTTCAACATCACACTCTCATAGGCTATAACTTAATAAACAAGACACTAATTATCTCTGCCATTCATTCAATATGTAAACTTGCATATATAAATAGCTTTGGCTATTTACTTCATTATCATAATATTCTTAACATTTAATCATCAATAATTACCAATAAATAACTCAAACTTCCATTGTAAATGCATAATTTCCAAACTAGAAAATATATTCAACGATCATTCTCACCCACTCCTAAGCATAGTGGGAATCTCGAGATTACCCCTTCGTTAGGGTAAATGTAATTTAAACAGTTTCCTCAAGTCTAACGGTATTGTTACATTACCCGGTTATCAATTTTATATCCGATAATAACTTTAATCTTCAAAAAATCCAAAGTCTAACAACATTACTAAAAAAATTACAAACTTTCCACCATTAGGCTTCTCTCATTTTTAGCAAGTTAATAAGCATGAAAAACTGCACAAATAGGGGCAACTCTGCCACCGGCGGCGGCTGGCAGGTCACAGGAATCCGGCCAACCTAGTTTTCTACCAAATTTTCACATAATGATCCTTTTGTCATCCTGAACATCTTTCATGAAGATGTCGAAGTCAAATTCGAAGTTTAAACAACCCAATTCAATCAAAATACCAAAATTCCCAAACTCAAACCCTAGAATTTCAATTCACAAATTATCCTTACCTATTTCAAATCGAGTCGAGCCCTGTTGAGCGATTACTATACAAGAAAAGCCCTTCCAATCAAAACCGAAATCTCCAGCAGAGGTGGCCTGAGGTGGGAGAACTTTGACCTCTGTAAACAGTGCACAGACGCACTTTCTCGATTTGAGTGCTCCTGAACGGCAGCGAGTTAGCTCCAACCACCATCCTAGACTTGTAGGTGGATATATGACCTTCAAAACCATACCATGATTTCAATTTAACTTCGGCCAACGACGACGCTCGACGGTCAACAGTCCTCCAACACTGGGCGTTTGAAAATGAAGAGCCCAGGGAAAAATATTTAAAAACATGACGTTAGAGTAAGTGGACAAAAAATATCCAAGCATGAGGAAATAATTGTTTTATGCTCTCCCTTTGATTATCCAGAAAATTCATGTGCACGCCTCGTTGGGAAAGAATCTCAAATAATCATTTTGAAATTCAAAACATAATATGTCAATCTCATTGGCTTAAAAATCAACATTAAAAATAGGGAAAGAGGTTTCACCATGACAGAGAGTCTCCTAAACTAGGGTCGGAACCTTTAAGGCTACTAAGTAATATGACGACCCTTCATTGCAGAGAGATTCCACCATGAGGATGATCCTCTCAGGCTAAAGTCGGAACCCTCTAGGGCTACTATGATGGCTAACTAGCATATTTATATAAATGACGACCCTGCATGGTGAAAAAAAACAAAACAATATAGAAAAGTCAATAAATGACTCATCCCTTGTAAATAAAGTATGCATCTCATGCATAAGGTACGGTTCCCCGACCGTCCTCAAAATAATGGCCATAAATAATTTAATTCCAAATGTAATAAACATAACATAAATTTCAGCCGACATAACAAAGGAGCTTACGGGAGGGGAGAAACTCATCTTTCTGGCCCCACCGGCTCATTAAAACAATATAATCATGTTATTTGTAAATTTTCATAAATATTTGAGTATGTATGTTTTAAAATAAAGGGTCCACTCACAGACTTAGGTCTTAGCCTGACATAATCAAGTGAAAACTCTTCATCTTCTCTTCAACGAATAATAGTAAATCTCAATTGTCAAACGAATAATTATTTAAAATTGGTAATAGCATTACCCTCGGCCAAAACTCTCAAATTTAATCAAAAAAAAATTCCCCGACCTTCAACAATAGCTTAGTAGTCCTTAAATTATTTCATAAATCTTAACCGGTAATAACCGATGGCTGGAATAATATTTTATTATCCGTCAATAATACTAAACTTGAAAAATTCCAAAACATAACCAAAACTCCTTCAAAAATTACCAAATTTAAACCATAGACTCATATTATTTTATACTATTAAATGGACATGAAAAACTGCTAAAAAAGTAGGAGCACGGCCTCCAGCGGCGGCAGAAATTCTGGCCAAAATTTTGACCACCTCCACTCGCCACCAAATTTTAAAAGTAGTTTCGTCTCATCATTTTGAACAACTTTGTAGTTCAGCTCGAAGACCAATTCTAAGTCTAACTAGGTAAATCGAAATCAAACACAAATTCCCAAATTTTAAACTTAAAAACTTCAAATCTTCGATTCTCTCTCCACACTCCAAATCAATCCACCAAACTTTAGAGGTGAGTGGTACTCCTAAAACCCGTTCTAAACATATATAGAACTCACCAATTTGTGACCTAAGGAGGGAGAAATCCGATCAAAACCTCTACTGTACACTCGGCAAACAACTCGGAATTTTACTAAAAACACGGCAAGATAAGTCGGGAAACTTACCTAGAAATGAAATAGAGACGTCGATGGACGTTTAGGGACCGGCCTCACCACCTGAGGTGGCCTGGATCTGTAGCGAAGACGCCGAGAAGATCCGACTGCCTTTTCTGGGTTTTTTTTTTCCGAAATGGGCTATTTATAGCCTATTTTGTGAAATTAACCATATGTCTCTGACTTTGGATCCTTATAAATCTTTCTTACGAACTCCTATTTGAGCGTGCTACATGTCAATGAACTCATATCGACGTCATCTACAACTTTCATGAAGAAAGTTTTCCCAATTTCTTGACTTTACGAAAAGTCAACATTATGACATTCTACGGTAAAACGGTTACTACAAATAGTAAAAGACTAAAGTAACCAACCGTAAAATAATTTCTAGGATCGAGATATGACAACAGGTGTTGGCCTTGAATTATAATAATCAACTTCAAGAATAGATTAACTAAATAGAATGTAAAACTATAAATTGGTTTCGGTAGCTGGTGCAAGTACTTGGTTGAAAATTTCATACTTCAGCTAGGAACTGTCACATCTCGATCCTAAAATTATTTTACGGTTGGTTACTTTTATCTTTTACCATTTTAAGTAACCGTTTCACCATATAAGGGAAATAGAGTTGACTTTTTCTAAAATCAAAATTTAAGAAAAAGCTTTGTATGAAAGTCGTAGAGGATGTCGATATGAGTTCGTGGACATATAGTACGCTCAAATCCGAGTTCTTATGAAGAAGTTATGGTCTAAAAGGGAATTTACTATTTCGGGAAAGTCTATAAAAAGAGAAACTTACTGAAAGTAAATAGTGGAAAATCAGATTTTTACCCGGATTTTTCTCTCTCCTCTTTCTAGACCGAGATCGCTGCAGAACCTTCTTCGCCGCCGTGCGCTGCCGCTAGGCCCCCTCAGGCCACCGCACCGGTCCTAAAAGGAGCGGCTCTGTCTCTACTTCATTCCTAAGTAAGTTTTCTGACCTGTCTTGCCCTATTTTGACCAAATTTCCGGTTTGAATACCAAGTGTACAATAGGGAGTTTTGATCGGATTTCTTTATCCTCATGTCACCAACCAGTGAGTTCTATATATGGATAGGATGAGCTTTTGAGGTTTGAAATTGAGAATTTTTGTATTTTGTTTTGATTGACTAGTTAAACTAGAAATTGACCTTTGAGCTGAACTAGAAAGTTGTTCAAAATAATGAGACGAAGCTACTGTTAAAATTTGGTAGTGATTGGAGGTCACTAGAGTTTTGACTGGAAGTTTTGCCTGCTAGCCGCCACCGTTTGTGGTGGAGTTGGTGGCGACGCTGTCATTTTTTGGACAGATTTTTATGTATTTAAATCGTATAAAATGAAAGGAGTCCAATGGTATGAATTTGGTACTTTTCGGAGAATTTTGGTTAGGTTTTGGATTTTCTGAAGATAAGGATTTGGGCGGAGATGAAATTAATTATTGGTTATCGAATATTTATCGATTAAGTGTTAATACATGTTTGTATGGACTCCTAGTCTATAGAAGAAATGGCAAGATTAAAGTTGAGAATTTGAGAAGTGGGGAGAGGATGACCGAGTTGTGCGCTCATAAATGCTTACGCCCATGTTATTTAGTTATTACTCTAGCGTCTAAAAAATTAATATTAATTGTGGAACATGACGCGAAAAGGTTCGTGTTGTGGAGACCTCGCTTGAAAGGAATTCGGGTTTCGTTATGCTTAGGCCTAACGTTGTGAGTGAACCTTTGGTTTTTAAGTCATGCATGCTCTAATATTTATAAAAATTTATAAGCAAAATAATTTATCCATTTATTGAGCCAGTGGGGCTGAGAAGGTGGCATGGGTTGCTCCCCTCCGGTAAGCTCATTTTTTATGTTGGTTAAAATTTGTTTTATGTTGATCATATTTGGAACTGATTTGTTTATGGTCATTGTTTTCAGGACGGTCGGAAAACCTACCTTATGCATGAGATGCATATTTTATTACTGGAGAAGCCTTTTATGACTTTTTGAATTTATTTCTGCACCATGAAGAGTCGTCATATATATATATATATACATATATTATAAATACTAGCTAGCCATACGTCCCCACTTAAGGAAGTTGAGTGGAGCAATAGTAGCCTTAACGATTCTGACCCTAGCTTGAGAGACTCATTGTCATGGTGAAATCTCTTCACCATGAAGAGTTGTCATATCATGTAATAGCCTTAATGATTCCGATCCTAGCTTGGGAGGCTCTATTCATGGTGAATCCTCTTCCTCTATTTTTAATATTGATGTTTAAGCCAATGAGATTGGTAAGATATATTTTGTTTCCTAAATGATTTTTCAGAAATTGTTACGATGCATGCATTTTAGGTTTTCAATGCACAAGACACTGGGAAAGTATAAGATACGTTTTCGTATAGGTAAATCAGTTATTTTTCCACTGACTCTAACGTACGTTTTTAAATGTTTTCCCATGGGCTCTTCGTTTTCAAATGCACAGATTTGTTGGATATCACCAAGGAGGCCATGCGTATAGGAGACGAGGCATAGTCAATTAAATCAACTGACGCTAGTTTTGTTTAGGTATTTATTTGTTAAGATTGCTCTGATTACCCCAATATAGTTTAGTTGAATTATATTATTTGTGGAAGTGCTTAGTTGGTTTGCAGGAAGGGATGTCCATTTCAGGAGGGTTTCAGTAAAAATTTTCCTTGAGGTGTCCCTGTAGGATTTACTTAGGTTAAAGGGATAAACTCTGGGTGGGTCTTGACAGGAACAATGAGTTACATAATAAAACCATAGGAGTTAGTTCAAGAATGTTTGAATACTGAAACTCAAAAAGTTTTAAAAATTTGCCACAAGAATTGGTAAAATATGTATAGTGTAGCCGCCTAGTTTAATTGGGTGCAATGAATGGAAACCACTAAATGGTTAAACTAGAATGAGCAAAAACCGATTTAACTTATCTTGCAAGTCTCAGGTATTGGCTTTTACTGTTGGAGCACTTGATGTAGAGAATCGAGCTATAAATGTAGAGTTGGAATTTACATGATTACAAATCACAAATTCTTGGTGGTAATCAGTCACGAAAAGACTTGTGTTATTGCATTGAAAGCTTTGTCAAACCATAAACATAGTCATCAAATCTGTCTCCACTCCTCCAAAAGATATAAGAGCGTCCTCCATACTCCTTCTGACGAATGTCAAATCTTATGCCTTGATGTGTCAGCTCCAAACTCATCGTGGTCTAGCAACAACTTCAAAAGTTGTCGTTCCAGGTATGAATAACTCCAAGCTAAATATGGTTCACGGTTCGCAGCCTCCCAGTATGAACTTGATTACAAGAAACGACTACTGGTCTTCCGCTTGATTGTGTCAACGAATGTTATGGGGTTTGTCAAAAATTGATTTTTTTACTTCAAACAAGGGACTCTTAAGAAAGCTGCAAACTTTCTTCCACCATCTTGTTTTAAATATAACACTAATTACACCGTGACTACTCTTGAAAAATCTATACTCAACTTGCTGCTAACATGAGGTTTGAAGCCCCCTAGTATAGTTCAGCAAATGGCTGCTGCTAAGTCCATGAACCCCAATTTTGGCTCCTAGACTGTTCTCCACGTAAGCTGATGAATTCCTTAAGGCGCTTTGGACATTGAATCAGTCTCAACATGATCACGCCTCTTCTTTAGACCTTTTGGTATACATGAACACCTACTTGTTGCTGCTAGATGGACAACGCATGAAGTTTTATGAATACTTAAGAAGCTAGCTCCCTTCATGACCAAACCACCCATAGTCATCGTGTATCATGATAACAAGAGAACATTAGGCCATGATGATTCGTGATTCAACACGTAGGTCTCAGGCAGTGCAACCACAAAGTTGGTCCCAATATTCATTCCTTTTATAAACTTTAGCCATGTATGCATTTATATAATATTTTCAAGTCTCCACCGATTTATGACACATGAGTTAGGCCAAGACATATGGTACCGGTGCTTCTTCCATATACAATCATGCATAATTATTCAACAATCTATATCTCATAACATGATAGAAATCATTACTCCTTGACAGTTCAAATATTCTTAGGAAGAAATCACTAAAATGTACCTCGAGTAAATGTGTTAGAGATGCTGCCTCTTCAAAATTTGATGCACAATTCTTCTTCTTGGAGTATAGTTAAATATTTTGCCGAGAGACACCATCTATTTCCTTTTTAGTGAATACTCATCTGCTAGTTTGCTCTTGTACCTCTTTGCACAAACACGAGAGTTTTAAGGCCATAGGTGTTGGTCTAAGAGAGTAATTGTTGCTAACCTTTTATTCATAAATCATAAAAATTAAAATCATGATCATGTAATTTGTAGCAACATATCATGAACCTGATACTATATGCAGAGACAAGCTAAAACCACCATTGGTTTCCTTTTCTTCATATAAAACTCCAATAAGAACTGATATAATTAAGGCAAATGATTAAGCACCCTTGTGCATTTGTTACGAAGTAACACCAATTTTGTTATTCCTTTAGCATGGTGAAAGAAAATTGAGATGACTCCCAATATTATTATCTGCAGTGAACAAGGTAGACACGAATAATATCATAAATGATTTTCCAAGCCTATTTACCATGATCAAAACCCTCATGTTCTTTTATAAAGAACACACTATAGGCACGGTAAGCTTCGCATAACAACATAACACTCTCAGCTTGACTTTCTTCTTGGGAATAACATAGCACAGTGATTGGCATTGACTGAAATAAGATAAGAAAATTTTGCATTATCGAAATATCTTGTTTTCATGCTTGGATGTCTCGAGTATGATCAAGTGAGAGCTTAAATAATTCTCTATAGATATGGCCTCCATAAGCCCCCCTGTTCTGATCTAATGAGATATTTAATCAATCTTTTAAAGTTTGGCCTCTGACGAACAAAACTTGTGAGGTATCTCTGCACAATTCTACTGTCTGAAACATGACTTCTGCATGTAATGAACACGAGCCCCATATATATTTTACATATGTAGCATATAAGGCCACAATTCACTTCTTTTAATTCTTTTGCTGCCAAAAACTTAAATCTAATAAACGAAGCCATGTCACATTTCCTCTTCCTCATATTTGAAATTTCAACGTCGTTGTCATTGCCTTTGAGAAACACAAAGTTGTTTTGAAACTTTGAATTGGAGGCCACAGATATCAGTCAATGACATTTGTCTCGGCAAAAATGTTAATCAAGCAACACCATTTGGAGCTAGATGTGTTGGCCTCAAGAATAACAACAAAACACAATAACTCACAGCGTTGCAAAAATTTCATAAATTTTAAATACCTGATTCTGTCCCCCAATTTTGGTGTCCAAAATTGGCAAATGAAGGAGAGCGAAATTTGAGCAATCCTCCCAAGCATGTTGGTACATACATAGAACGTTCCAATATACATTCGTCGAGCTAAGATTACTTGTGAGGTCTGTTCGCCATTGTCTCATGTATTCGAAGCCTCAGGGGTAGGTCTCTAAATATATGATAGAGCAGATTCAAACCTCAACTAATTAAGAATGTTGTCTTGTATTTCAACAAAACACACAATTTCTTTTTGGATTTTTAATATTTTTCAATGCAAGAGTTGAAATGAAACTAAAATGCAAAGATTCAAAGAAAAGAAGGTAACTCAACATAATTAATTAACCTTTAAAAGACCATGGGGGAGGCCACCATTGGTTCACTCTAAGCCTTGACATGTTGACATTGGCAGAATATGACTCTCTCTTACGAGAACTTCCCAGTATTAAGCACAGATGTTTGTGTCATCAACTTGAAAATTTGCAAAGGGTTGCTCGTAGAACATGCTGCATAGCCCCCCATGCATCTTCGTGGTTTGACAAAACATGATCTTCAATTGTAATTTCTCATATGTTAGGGAATAGAGATTAGACTTGTAGCCAACTGTCATGTCATAGTGCGTGATAGGGTCATATATAACCAAACATTGGCTTCCATGATTAAATTTACAACCACCACATATTGTTGATTTGATTTCTGCTTCAAGGATGGGCAAATTAAAGACATAAGCACTACAACAAGATATCCGCAAGGCTTGGCCAGTATCAACATAAATAAACTTCTTGTCCAGGAATTTTGGTGCATGCAAGCCATATGAACATTGCCCTGATGAGACTTAAATTTATATCCGACGAAAATAAACATGTCACTATAGAAATTATAGGCAGATGCTTGTGAAGTACCATCATCATTAAACTCTGTTGAGAAGACGAGAGTCTGAACCTTGCAAACCAAACTTAACTGACCCTGATGATACGTAAATCCATCATTATAACACATAACTAGGCCATTAGAAAAGCTCTGCTCACAAGATAGATCACAAATATGTTTTTTGATAAAACCACGATTTGGTTTTGAAACCTCAAGTTAGGTTTATCAGCCAGGCCACAAATTGACCTACACGAATCAAGTATATATTTACATTGGTCATGATTTTGACTATTTCTATGAGACTGTACAGTAGTAACAAGAAAGAAACTTAACCCAAATTGGTTAATAAAGCCACAAATTGGCTTGGTAACAGCGAAACTCATATGATAGTTACGTTTGCCATGCGTCTAGCTTTCTTCAAGACTACGTCTAGTAGTATCAATTTGATAGTTACATGGACTCACATATTTATCATGTCTTTGGTTAGGACGTCTAGTAGTATGATAACCGCTTAACTGGTTATTGAATTTCTCGTAGTGATTGGGATCGACAACAAGGCTTTTGTGTTACCCCTCATATGTTTGACTGGTATCACCGAACATGTCTTTGTTCGTGAAAGGGAAAATTTCTTCATTGGGGAAATTCTGCCTGATATCGTCTTTGTAATTATGCCCCACATCTGTTTTATCACAATCTGGCGAATTAACACCTCTATAATTGAAGGCTCGTCTGGAACTAAGTATTCGCCGCTAGATTGATTAGAAATGGATTCAATCTCTTTGGCAGAATTGTCTTCGTCAACTACAAGCTCCATCTCTTGGGGTTGTAACGCCTCTTTGTTGTTTCACGCACGCAGTGAGATATTATGTATAGGAGCCTGATTGATTTGATTCTACAGCTCTCATACTTTACCATTAGTTTCCTTGATTTAGTCACCATGTTGTATTTGCGTCTGCCCAAACTGCTTCATAGTAGTGTCTAGCCGTGCTAAGGTTTCATTAGTATTCTCCGCTATCTCAGATAATTTCCCAATTTGATTTGTGAGAGCCTTCAATATCTGTTTTGTCTCGTCATCTATGTTCATTTCACTACTACAGGTTGACTCTATTGACTCTTCAGGTAATAAACCGAAACACGAAATCTTTTTTTCTACAATCTTGACACGTTATGTCCCTTTATGGGTGTGTCAAATGTTCAGGGTGAATTTGAATTTCTCCGAACAATTAGCTTAGAAGCATACCAAAACCTTTAGGTTAGGTGCAACCTTGCTCTTTGTGCTTGTTCGCCTTCTAACTTTCTTCTTAAACGACTGACGTGCTGACGCTGATCAAATCGGTACTCAGATTCTTCTCAGACCTAGCCGAGGAGTGACTATAATTTTCTCCTCTTGTCATAAATCAGACGAATCTTACTTGAGCCAGTGTGGTCAAGCATAACTATAAATCAGGATAACAGTGTGTTTGTCAAAGATTCTCTGACAGACAAGAATATTTGCTAGATTTGTTACACTCCAATAATGGTTTTAGGGGTATTCGCCTACGGATAAGACTTAATTAAGTGAGGATTGACTGTTTGCTCACAGATCGATGAGGCTTGGTGAGGTAAATGCGAGAACTACCGACTGGTTGGGCTTTGATGAGGTTGATGTGGGGAATGCCTATAGATATGGTTTTGATGGAATAGAAAGACCTAAGGAGTCTTTTTGTGTAGGTGATCCGAGGGAAACATGTTTGTAAGATGCAAATGTTTTGTTTGTTGATGAATTGTTGTCATTTCTTCATTCGTCGTCGACCCCTTTATATAGTGAACACTAGGGTTTTCTCTTACTTGCGGATCAAGACATATCAAACCACTATTCCAAAGATCACGGAAAAGTTCACTAAGAAACTACAAATCTCGTCATGCATGACCTATTAGGAAAAAGAAATATGTACAGATATTCTGACCGTAGGTATCGGTGCATGTACCATAAATATACGATATTATAGATGAAGATCATTCTCAAATTCAACTCTTTAATAGTTAGATATGTACCTAAGAATGTCATTCAGACGTGAAACACCATACGCCCGTTAAGGAATAGGATCCTTGTAACAATATAATTGCACATTTTATACTTCTGGACGTGCACTAACTATAGTCATTAAGGAATGAATCCGTATGAGTCCAATTTATATCAAAGATCATACACCTAGCCATGCACGTTTAGGTCCTCTCTTGGTACATAATCAAGGAATCAAAGATGATTAAACTCCCTTGCATGGCACCAAAACATCATTCACGTCCGCCATAGGAAAGAACCTCCAACACGGCTTATATTTCTCCTTCAATGCATATTCCTTGTTTTGAACCACTTCATAGGCAAATAAGCACCTAATATTTGATAATCAATGCTATATCGATAAACCTAGCTACCAATTATTGCCTCAAAGATGTTTTGTCCTTCAAGATAGATTTAATATAACCTTGATCACGAGTAACTGATACTCGACGAACCACAAAACTGGTTCAATGCACTAGACGTCTAGAAAAATTTATTTTACACCCAAATTCTAAGAAATTTAAACGAATTTACCTCTACACAATTGTTTGATGCAATTTTTGGTTATCTCATCCTCGTAATTTCCATACATTCATCATTTTTATCTTTGTCAGGTTGCATGCATTCTAGCTTTCATTCATCTCACCCTCAATGCTTGTTTTTCTGTTTTTTTAGGAAAAAAGGAAATTACTACGAGAATCCATAGAGACAACCTAGTTGAAGTAAATCAAAACGAAAAACTACAGCTTGAGGAGCAATGGACTGAGACCAGATATTAGTGTTAAGAAGAGTGTCCAACTTCAGCCATAACATATGCAAGAAAGTTGAGTAATAGACAACTGTAAAACTCTTGATCATATTTTGAACTTCACGAACCAATGACAAGATAACATTGCAACCATCTGATACATTAGATGACAAACGCCGAGTGGCCTTCAATTAAGACTTCAGTAAGATTGAGTCTTCTAACAGCAAGCAAGCAAGCAGATCATCTTTTATCTCATCCTCAAAGTTATGACATGTCAACAAGCAAGTCCAAGTGTTCAACTAGATAAAAGAAAAGAGGAAAAAAGAGAAGAAAACAGAGAAAAAAGAAAGATGATTGGGCTTGGGCTCTGGCGGGTCCATCAAGAGGATCAATCCAAATTCCAGCTGTAACCCCCCTGGTAGTGTTTACTGGTTTAACATTGAATTGTGATTCTTGGAACTTAACGGCCGTGTGTCTCTGCTCCCAACTCTGAACTCTCAGTTTGCACTCACATTTCATTACTTTTGGGTTTTTTTTTCGTTCTTTCTGAAACTCAACCTTTGGTCCCCAACAGGCTATCTCAATGGCTTCCTGTGAGTTTCTTTCTTTATTTCTTTCTTTCACACAATCACTGATTTTGAATTTGATTTCATCTTGGTGTTGCTCAATTGTGTGTCTCTGATACATTGATTTTGATTATGGGGAGATGGGTATTTGGTGAAGGTGAATTGTTATTGGGTTTTGAGATTCCTGGGTTTGGTTTCTTGTGTTCATTCATTGAGCTTTTGGGTCCTAGTTCAACTCTGAAAATGTTAAATCAAACTGATGTAGTGATCATGTTTGATAAGTGCATGTTCGATACAATGCATTAAATCCCTGTTTTGATTCTTAGGGGTTTTATTGCAGGCTCCGTTTGCAGTGATTGTCATGATTTCTTATATCAACCTAGTTTATTTTTTTGAGGATCGATAACTATTTAAGTCAATCATGCAAAACATGAGCAGATACAAGATCAAAATGAATAAAGAGATGAAATTTGCTTGTATGTTGTATAAACTCGTTTGTTTATGATATTCTTTTGTGGGGCAGGTAGCCTAGGGACGTCATACACTAAAATCACAAACTTGAACTTGGGTAGATCAAGAGTTGGGATTTCACAGTCCTATGGTGCAAGAATTTGGACACTGCAAAGACCACAACTCTACTCAGGTTTGTCGATATCAACACGGTCAGAGAAAGTGTCATACGTACGCAGTGCTCCATCTTTAGAAATCATATGTAAGCTCTTTTGGCCCTCCATCAGTAAATCATCTATTATGTGTGGTTATCAGTACTTGAAAATCAAAATCCAAACTTTGTTGAGTTATTGTTTGATAATTATGTTCTCATGAATGCTTGTATTTTGTTCTCACTACTCTCTTGATGCTGAAGTTAAAATGACTTGTTTAGTGTTAGGAAAATAATTGAAAGGATATTGAAGTGAAACAGAAAATCTTCAGAAGATTATGTATAAGTCAATTTTATTGCCTAGGTTCAGTTTAACATATCTATTGCACATATTTCCATATGCGGTAACAGGTTGGATAGGGTAAAAGTGCTTCATATTCTAACTTCTGTCAGAAATAAGCTTTGAGAACCATTCTTCTGGTACATAGCCCACAGTTATGGAGTAGGTTGATGTAACTCTTCGTTTGATCTTGTTGATTTGGTCTTGTAATTCTTCCTGTTTCACTCAAATTGGTTTTGAAATGATGAATTATGTTTTGTGTGCTTTTTCAAATGTCCAAAGTGTGGCCTGCTAATTGAGTATGTCAATCAAACAAATGATATAGGTGTCAGAGAACTCTGTGGTCATATTTAGTCATTTTGTATACTGCCCAGTAACATAGGACCTAAAAGTTTGTTCCTGGAATTTTCTAGGCCAACAATTCAGCAATTTCTTGCCCAGTATATTCATGACTAATATATATGTGGAAATTACAGAATTTCATTCATTTTTTGTTCTTTTCGTTTCCCATCTTATGTTGCCTTGTTTTTATTTCTTTTGTGAATGTATATTCTTTGAAAGTCAACATCACAACTTACTCGATTTGTTTCTTTTTACCCCTCATGCTCATGCTCATCCTTTCTTTCATTTAATTCACAGCTTTCATTTACTTAGTAAGTGAGTTTGGCATATATATTTTTGGTACAAACAAGTAGATGGAATAAAAGTCTAAGCATCCTCTTGCACAGTCAGTCTTTCTCTTCCCTTTTTATTGATTTTTTTAGTAAACAACTAAAAGAAAAAGGCATATGAGACCCATTATTTTTCCCGCTTGATAATTTTATTAGTGTTTATACTATGAGTTTGTAGAAAATCAAAGAAGCTTCATATTGTATGTTATATCAATGTGGTAACCATACCTGTTCGGCTGTTCCCGTGACTAATGTCATATCCCTATGCTCTTTTTGATAATGTAATAGCCGCGACAAGTTCAGAAGATGATTTTAAAGAGATTGATTCTGGTTCAGCAAGCTTGCGCATTCCAAACTTTGATGAGGTAAGTTGGCTTAAAATGTCAATTAATAGGTTATAAACTGGAGTTCCTGCTATTTATTTGGGCCATTGGCACATCATGAATGATAAGTGTAGATCTTAATGTCGGATTTTTGGTATTGTTGTTTCTTGAAGTTTTAGTTGTAATTGAGTTTTGCATGTTATTTTTGCATATCCTAAATAGTAAAAAAGCGTAAGTTTTCAAGTATCAAATCTGATCTAGATTAGTTTTGCGATATGTTACAGATTTACAGTAGCCTATAATTTTGTAGATTACTTTAAGTTGTTTTAAATCCTAGATGTAGGACATCCGCTAGACTTATTCCAGTTGCAATCTGAGCCAGTTCATTCGCTGCATAGTTCAACTCCCGAGGGATATAATCCAGAACAACATCCTGGAACTGCTCAAGCAACTTGAAAGCCCTCTCCCGTGAAATTAATGGTTGTATCTCAGTGCACAGAATCTGCGTAAACTTAATGGTTGTATCTGGATGCACAAAATTTGGTAAATTATTTCTTGTTCTTGTCGAGGGGATGGATACATTAGATCAATGTATGCTAGATATTCTCTTACCGTTGATTGTACCATCATAAGACAATGCTATTTTAATACCTAGAACATGGAATGGTTTATATAATTTTTATCCATGTAGACAAGAAAGTATGTCTTGTTATGTATTGATTATTAAAGACCTGGATGGTTTGGTGAAATATTCCAAACACATTGGTTGGTTTCCTTTAAGTTCATATTTCGAGGAAAGATTGTATATTGATTCATCAAAGGCATGCTCCTTTTCAGTGTAGTTTTTGTCCGTTGCAAACTAATATTTTTGTTCGGTATTGTATGCAGATACAGTCTTTGCTTACAACAATATGCGATACATCTTCAGTTGCAGAGGTTCAGTTAAAAGTAAGCTGCACTTTTTTCCTCTATGATGAATCTAGTTTAAATTGTAAATTGTATTTTTTTCTTACAGCTGAAGCATAACCCTGTCATTCTTGTTCTCTCTGTTTTTCACTTTTGCTTTCTATGTATTAATATCACACATTTCGATTCTGTAATCAGCTCGGTGGATTTCGGTTACATGTGGTGAGAGAGTTGACTGAAATTGTTAGCACTCCACCTCCTTCGATTCCTGCTCCTGTTAGTGCAAGTACACCTGCTGAAGCACCCGAATCAAATGGATCAGTTCCTACACAATCTTTAGCTATCACTAGGGCAGAGCCTTCTTCAAGAGATATCCAAACATTGTTAAATAAAGCTGCGGATGAAGGCTTGGTGCTAATTCAGTCTCCACGGGTACGAACCTGAATTGAGTTCTTTTAGTTATCTATGACTATGAATCTCGGTACTAACACTACTAATGGTGCAGGTCGGGTCATTTAGAAGATCTCGAACAATAAAGGGGAAGCGTGCTACTCCATCATGTAAAGAGGTACATTTTTTTCCTGGAAAACTATCTTAATATTAACATAAACATTTGCTTGAGTTTCCAGTTTGTAAATTAAAGACCAGGAAACAAGAAACTGTTTGATGGTACATGACACAAAAAGTTTGTTGTCTTTAGATTCTCACCTAATTATTTTAGGGGCTGTACTAGCCCAGTTTATATGAAATGGGGTGAATGGTATAAATCTGTAAAAAGATATCATTTGACTTTCTAGCATACTTTTCTGGCTTCTCTTTTCTTTTTCGGGTCTATGAAGCTCAATTGAACTGCCGCAACATGGAAAGAACAAAATATTAGGATTCAAAACAAAATCTAGGTAGGACTAGTACACTAATGCCACAAAAGTCCCAAATATGGAAATAGAAGTGCAATATTCTTGCTCTGGTATAGACGTGAGGTCTGGCTTGAGGCCTTGCCAACAGTACAGGTTGTGTGCTGACTATAGGCAAGTGAAACTTTAGCAGAGATGGAAATGCAGGTTTGGTACTGATTGGTGTAGATAGCAAAAGTGAATAGTGAAACAGAGATTCTGTGCACTTTTTAGTGAACACACTAAACATTAATACAACTTCTTGCTTTTATCATTTTGTTAATGCCTTTCATTTCAATATATATGCAATGTCTGTCAAAATTGTTACTAAAACAAAACACTTCATAAATATTTGATGATGTAATAACAATTTTATGTTGTTTTAACTGATTTTGTAAATTTTGGAATTTTGTTGTGCAACAGAAGCAAATAGTGAAAGAGGGCCAAGTGATTTGCTACATAGAGCAGCTAGGAGGAGAACTTCCAATTGAGGTATGTGACAGATGAGGGAGCAGGGAGTTTGATTTTCTCATTCTACCCAGCCTTAGTCTCTTCCTTACCATGTATTTTGTTTTAAATAAAATGTTTTGGCTTATTCATTGTCTTATTGAAGTCTGATGTGGATGGGGAGGTCATCAAGATACTACGAGAAGATGGTGGTAAGTTTGGTTGTCTGGTTTTGCTTTAGGTATTTGGATGTAGGGATCTTGGTTGTATCATTTAGTTTCAAGTTCTAACCTGATCTGTTTTTTCATTAGAACCTGTTGGATACGGTGATGCTCTGATTGCCGTTCTCCCCTCGTTTCCAGGGATTAAGAAGCTTCAGTAGACAATTGGGGTGATATGTGTTCTGGAGTTGAGGAACGTTTGTTCTAATTTTCTTTTCCTTCTTTATTTTACTCTACTCGAATTTAACGCTTTGGCAGTAGTATTCCGTGAGTTATTTTATACATGCCATTTTTTACTGTTTGGCTTTTTTTAACTGGTAGTTTCTGAACGAGATCTATACATGAAACTGGATTGGAACTGGCATGGTGAGACTTTTACAAGTACCATGTTTTGGTGCTATATTTGCGAGCCCTGAATCCCCAGTTAGATGTTATAAACTTATAATCATGCGGAACTGGCTGCTAATTCTTCCAAATTACTACGAATGAACTCCACTTTCCTCTGCAATGCCACTGTGGTGGATTTATGCTAGGAATAGGAATAGCCTGCAAGTCATACTATGAAAACTCTATGCCTTGATCAGATATGTAAGAGTAGCTAGGTGACAAACCAGATTCCTGGCTTGAGCGTTGCGAGTCTGACCTTGGGTCAGGGTTGTGAACTGTAGAAAGCCACCAGCCCCAGACTCCGGCCATGTAGCGTTCACAGCAACCGGTCACTCCACCTGCTTCTGTACCAAGGACTCGCGCTGCTTGCCTTGTGCTTTGCACCAGGAGAGGTGCAGTAGCCCTAGTTGGCGCCGCAATAGAACCTCAATGCTGTTGTCGGATCCGGGAAATACTTGTGTCAATACAGGTATTGACGCGTGCGTGCATATTCTCCTTTATTTACATATTTCTAACAATGTAAATTATAATCTTAGCCGTTTCAAAAGTTTAATTAATCAATCAAGATCAACTCTACAAAAAATACATTGGAAAAAAGATCGTTTGCTCAACCAAATACATCAATCAAATGGACGGCAGTTCATGAGGCTTCTAGCTTTCACTATAACTGTCCATTTGATTGAAGCATTTGGTTGAGTAAACGATAATTTTTCAAATTATTTTTTTACATATGTGATCTTGATTGGTTAATTAAATTTTTAAACGGTTAAGATTATGATTTACATTAGTAAAAAATATGTAAATAAAAAATAGTACACGCACGCGTCAATACCGATATTAATGCAAGTATTTTCCCTCGGATCGTTAGCCATTGTCACATCATTTGAATTTGCCGCCTGAGCCACTAGAAAAATGTTATACCCATCCGTACCATGAACCAACCAACCGCAGCTTCGAAGTATCCTTCCCTGGTAATTTTTGTTGTTGCAATAGTACATTTCAATGGTTTATTTAACAAAATGAAATGATCACTAGAGTTACCACCTGTTTGACACATCTGTTTTAAAATTTTTTAAAAATATCATTTAACTAATTAATTCGGTCACATTTACGATTATCATATACTTAACTCATTGCAGTAAAATCTCGGATTAGAGTTGAGTCATAACTGAGTAGGGGTGGAATCGGTCCAAACGGTTCGGTTTTTATGCACTAACGGATATCCAGAACCGAAGATGTGGTTTTCTATTTTTTAGAACCAAAACCGATAAAAATATATAAAAACCGCTCTCGTCGGTTAACCTAATATCAGTTCGGTTTCGGTTACAAAACCGACTATCCATTATATTTTTCACACTTATCCAAATAACATAAAAAATTAAAAAATATCAAAATTGTAACATAATTGAAAGGAAATAAAAGATAAAGTTCATACATTATTCATTTGAAACCTTTATTATTCATATATAGTAAAAGTGAAGACTACACGGGAGGAAATTAGGTTATACTTAACATTTAAAAATATAATCATGTGTGTGAAAGTCTACTATTTATAACTTATAACCGCTAAGAACATGACACGTAATGTAAAATTACGTATTAATAAGTAAATATATATGTCTATTCAGTTCAGTTTAATCAGTTTTTAAGAAGCAAGGAATCGGAAACCGACACCACACTCCTCAGTTAATGTAGTTTTTGAAACCAATTTTTTCTTTCAATTTTAATTAATTAATGTCCGTACGATAGACCGTTTTCGATTTTTTAGGTGTCTGTAACTGAGTAACTATATTTACATTTTCGACCGTCGAAGAACATAATGTAAAATCGTAGATTAATTGGGAGGGAATATAGCATTAATTTGTTGTTGAATATAAAATATAGCGAAAACAGAGGTGTCTCCTACTTTGCAAACAAGTCTTTCACACTCCCACTCCGCTTCACCACTTTCTCTCTCTTCAAATAGCCTCGTCGTCTTCTTCTTCTTCTTCTTCCTCCTCACCTTCACAGAGCTAGAGCTGCTCTGCATCCCAAGCCTGCATCGAGGTAAACACGCCTCCTTTACAGCAAGCTTTTTACTTTTTCACCTTTCAATTTCGATACTGTTCATTTACAACAAATTAAATGTAGCTTCGTTAATTCTGGTTTGTCTTGCTTGTGCAGCTTCGAGCCTTTAGTTTGAGGACAAGAGGAGCTTGGAGCTCGTAGCTTACAACGAAATGGTACTAATCTCTTTCTACTTGATTTTTGCCTCGTTTTTCGTTTTTGATTTTCAATTTTGGTCCCTTAAGGTGCTCGGTAGAGCTTAAACTAGGGTAAAGACTCAATTTCAAGAGGTGTTGATACTCTGTACAGGGTTTAACATGGCAGTGTGGTTAGGTTTTGGGATAGTACCCGTAAAGATGGCTCTTTTATTGGGGGCTTCCTTGTGTAATATGTGTTTTGTGGTTCATGTGTTGTGATTTTGTGCAGGATGGGAATTATTCTAGTGTGGATGACAATGATACTAGCTGGGACACAGATGACGAAATCGACAACTTCACTTTCTCTCCTTCGAATGTGACACATCCTTGTCCACAAGCTAATGTGCTCTCTTGGGAGGTAAACTTATTTTGGCACTATTTAACTGGTTTTCTAGTGAAAGTAGTGTGAGCTGTTCTTGTTTGTGTTTGTAAGAACTCTGACGAAATGTCCCTTTGTAGGATTTAGGTTCCTCCACTGGATATTCCTCGAAACTCTGCTTCTACTTCTTCGTGATTAAGTAGTTAAACTAACGGCATATGGTTGGTGGTATTGATACTTATCTGCGTTCGAGTATTCTTTATGTGCGAGTTTGTGCAAACACAACTGTAGTTAGGTGATTTGGATGTCAAAGTTGCTATTACAAATAGGCTGCCTTCTAATTTCCGGGCCATATTATGTCTCTATTCCCAAGATTTTATATTGATGAAGGCAATGTTTCCTTCCCTTGTTGGGTACCTTGGTTCTATATGTACACAAGCAAGCATGAGATGTACCTAACTAACATGCCATTCCTTTTTTTTCATCCTGAAGGTGAGCTCATCATGTCCAAGCGCTTCCAACTTCAAAGTTCTTGATCAGTTTATAGGGATGGGATTTTCTAAGAAGATGGCTGAAAAAGCAATTGAAGAACATGGTAAGACCTTTTTTCATTCATAGAGGAACACATTGCTCCCATGCTGCATCTATAACTCTATCCTATGCAACACTGCTATGATGGAATATCCAGGAGAAGATAATACAGAGGCAATTCTGGAAACGCTCCTCACATATACGGTTAGTTTTAACATGACTTCAGATAGAGATTAATATTCTCTCTATGATATAGATACTTTGTGTTTGTGAGCTTGTTTAGCTATGCTTCTAGATTCTGTTGAACAGAATTTGCATATAGCAAGGCGAGAGACAGAACTTGCATGTAACGCTAATTTCACTTCTGCCGTTTGCCATATGTACTGAATTTATTATCACCACAGCAAAACCATGATTTCTGCTAATTTCTTCTTTTCCATCCTGTTCTTTTACTATTCATGTGGTACCTTCTGATTCTTAGGTGTGTACTTGTCATGTTAGATACAAAGCAGACTCATGGTGCTTACAGAAAACAGAACAAATAATATTAAGACATTGGAGATTTAGATGATTTCGTGTTGAATGATCTGTAACTTCAAACTTCTGTTGATATACTTTGATGTTGAATGTGTGATACGATAGCATAATAACATGGGACATTGTTTGATTGTTCTTTGTTGTTCAGGAGCACATTTATTTTCTTTCCAGGTTATATGTGTCATAGGTAAATGAACTTATTTGAGACTATTGAAAAGAGAGAACAAATCTTAATATTTTAAATATGTATGATGATTCCCTGTTCATTGATATCTGACTTCACCCTTCCAACATAATTTGATGTTGAATGTATGTTACACTGTTAGTAGCATACTTGTTAGATTTGAAGCATCTTATTTTTTTCTTGCAAGAAAATGGGTCAGAGATAATTCTCTCATGTGCAATCAGTTTAAGCCAAATAAAGTAAAACTTACACTCCTGTTTCTTGCTAATGTTTTGCACTTTTTCAGGCTCTTGAAAGTTCACCTCCTGAACAGCAACACATGGATTCCGATCACTTCTCCTCAGTTTATGACGAAAGCTTTTTTGATGATTTATCAGATATGGATAACTGTGATGATGAGGTATTGGCTTCTCCTAGAGCTTCATTTATTAGAGCTGTCATTTTCCCTTTTCTTCAACCTTCAATTGTTTTGCAATATCTTAACCTTGTATCTTGTCATTATTGTATAATATTTTAGTTCAACTGGAGTTGTGGGCACTATTGACTCTCATATTACATGTGCATAGAAACTTTAACTTGTCCATTTTGCAGGAAATTGTAAGTCCTGCATCTGAGGAGGAAAATCTACTCATGTCCATGATCACAATGGGGTACAAAAAAGAGGAGGCTATGATAGCAATAGAGAGATGTGGTATAATTTATGTTTTGTCTAATGTAAATATTGCTGATTTGGTACTTTAGCATTTTGTACACTTGTCCGGTTAGTTACTTTTCCTTTGATTCTTTTTTGGCAATTTGATTACTGATATTCTATGAAAATTCTGTGTATCTGATTTAAATTTGACTTTGGTTCTGTACCAACTCCAAAAGAATAAATACACGTACTCATTTAAGCCTAATTTCTCATCTTTAAGGCATGTTGAAAATTATATCAGTTCCTTTCTCGATAGTCAGGATTGCAATGAAATTTCGTAGAGTAGAATGTCTTGGAAATTTCGTTGAGTAGAATGTCTTGAATGCCTCAAATTTTGCAGGTCCTAGATCCTCACTTCTGGAATTGACTGATTTCTTATCTGCTGCTCAGTTGGTAAAGGAAGAAGATACCCTTCTTTCTCTTGAAGAGACGGTATTCTTTTCCTCTTTTTTTTTCCTTTTGTGTTATTAACTATTAAGTATCTGAAGCTTTCTACAAAATCTGTTTTATGCATCTGTTCTATGTTTAGTAGATTCTGACTGCTGCTTCTGATTTTACAGCCTAGACAAGAACATGTGCACACTGATGATCCTAAGAAGAAAAGGAAACTAACTGTATCTGATATATCGGAAAGGAAAAGGCAGATGGGGCACATATGCATAGATGATAATGGGACACTTAGCCTCCCAAATCCAATGATTGGGTTTGGAATTCCAACTGGGCCATGCCAATCTAGGAGAGTTCTTCCAAATGCAGCCACAGGGCCTCCATACTTCTATTATGAGAATGTTGCCCTTGCTCCTAGAGGGGTTTGGGAGGCTATATCCAGAGCCCTATATGATGTTCCACCGGAGTTTGTTGATTCAAAACATTTCTGTTGTGCTGCTAGAAAGAGGGGTTACATCCACAATCTTCCAATTGTGAACAGATTTCCTATTGCTCCACTCCCCCCACAAACCATACATGAGGCATTTCCTTTGACAAAAAAATGGTGGCCGTCTTGGGACATAAGAACAAAACTAAACTGTGTAGTAACTTGCTATTCTAGTGCCAAGTTATCAGAGAGGATGCTGAAGCTTCTTCAGGGCTATGATGGCATTCCACCAGAAAGAGTCCAGCGGGCTGTCATACATGAATGCCGCAAATGGAATCTGTTATGGGTTGGAAAAAATAGGGTTGCCCCACTTGAGCCTGATGAAGTGGAAATGCTCATGGGGTTTCCAAAGGATCACACAAGAGGAGTCAGCCGCACTGATAGATACAAGTCAATTGGCAATGCATTTCAGGTACAGTTTTTCCTAACTCAGACCTCTACATATTCAAAGTAGAATATTCCATCTGTCATAAACTCTGCTGTTAGCCTGTTATAGTTAAATACTTAAACCTATTCCAGGTTCACACTGTGGCATTCCACTTCTCGGTCTTGCGAGACAAGTTTCCCAATGGTATGAACGTCCTCTCTCTATTCTCTGGAATAGGTGGAGCAGAAGCAGCCCTTCATAGACTAGGGATCCATCTGAAGAATGTGGTATCTGTAGAGTCATCAGAATTGAACAGAAACATAGTGCAGTGTTGGTGGGAGCAAACGAAACAAACTGGGACTTTGATTCACCTTGCTGATGTAAAAGAGCTGAATGAGGAGCGATTGCGACAGTTTATCTATTCATTCGGGGGATTTGATCTTGTAGTGGGTGGCAGCCCCTGCAATAATCTAACAGGCAGCAACAGGTATCATCGAGATGGACTTGAGGGCAAAGAATCTTCACTTTTCTTTCACTACGCTCGAATTCTGGAGTCGGTCAAGTCTATTATGGCAGGAATGTAGAGTAAGTCCATGTAAAAGAAATTCAGTTTTGCGGTACCTGTATCTACCTCCTAGTCACATATGAAAACCGATGACAAGCAAGACTCTCTTTTCTGAAGTACTGGGTTGTTTTGTGGATAACAGACTAGTTGTAAAAAAAAGCTCATATATGGCCCTGATTAAGAAAGAGGTAGTCTGCAAACAAATGCATGGAATTCCGTAGCAATGCTTCCTAAATTGCATTTATTTTCCTTATGCAAATATAAGCATAATAGTTTTGCTAGACTTTGTGCATGCAATATTTATATTCAAAAGGAAAAAACTCATCTCCATATAACATTTTTTTCTTTTTTCTTTTTTCTTTTTTTTATCAGGAAACATATTGAACTTTTATTGATAATTAGGCATCATGATTGTGATCATACTGTAGTTCATCAAAAATGCATTCAGGAGGTTCATCAAACCAAACACTGCTAGCCTATGTGCTCTTGTATTACAAGTGCTTAATGCATGTTGAACATGCACCTGTAATACTCGCTGTTGAAAAGGGGAGGCTAGGCGGAGTGTTGCACAACTCACAAGGGCAGTTCTCTGCTGCGTTTGCACACACTGCAATATATTGGATCAACCAAGCAAGCAGAGTTACTTTCTATCAGATAGGGATTGGATTCGGCTAAGGATATGCGAGAGGGCAATTGCAGAAAATAGGTGATGCATCCTCTAACCTGTGAGCGCATATCAAGCAGCCTTCGTCACCACTATATACTACCTACTTATGAGCTAGTTCCTGTACTTCAGCTAAATCTTCTATGATTAATTTGAACAAATATTCCTGAAAGGCCGCACCAGAAGTCTTGGCACAGCCACCGATGAAAGCGAACCGAGAAGTTGTAGATTGATTAGGATCTCCATTTTACCTAGCAAATCTAAAGCTAACGTGCATCTTTGCCAAAGTAGCTTCGCCTCTTTGCCGAAGCGCTCTAGGAAGTTCTTGATAGATTCCTTAGCTAGCATGACTGCCACATAATATCGTCTTGCAGCAATGGGGATAGATTATGAATTTCAATGACAATGAGGTAGTTCTTCACTTATTCTGATGTTCTTTCCTCACTACACTCCTTTTAACTGGCCATAAATGAATAAGCAAGTGAAAACGCAATTTCCTTGACATGTACAATATTTAAGAATGGTCTTAGTAAAATACAGATTTAGATTCTAGAGAAACTGTATAATATTCATGTACTATTTTGATACAGCGGAAAATAAAGGGATAAGAGATTGGAATCCACCAATCTATTTTTGATCTCGAATCCACGAGAGGTTCTGGAATTCACCAAGAATTGAGATAAACTCAAAGGGTTTTTTGTTTATATAAAATCAAGGTTAACGAATACAACAGACTCCTTATATAGAAGCAAACAAACCCTAGGACAACCTAAAACTCCATGGATTAAAATAAAATAAAGTTCAAAAAAATTAATTAAAATAAAACAAAATAATAAAAATAAAACTCAAAAAATAATTAAAACAGTCTTCTGGAAGCACAACGAATTTAGATATCAGTAAATAATTTACCACGATCAAACGGTTCTCCAATCTTTATTTTCGTTCGAAAAGCGACCCCTCTTCGTTCAACATCACATTTTCAACAGATGTAGCCCATTTTATGGTTGACCGAGCCAATGCATCCATAGGGTCAATGCATTTCTCAAGAAGAGGATCATCCTGGGGAAGAAGATCCCGCATATCATCAGAGGCAAGAATTACAGAGTTCACAGCCCTCACCAGAAGAACCTGGAGTGCAATCCTCAAAAGATTCTGTGACCCCTCTATGTCTTTTCTGTTTAAAGCTTCAATAGCAGGGATGATAGTATGTTCCATGGTTGCTTTATCTGGCAACACAACCTCAAACCCCTGCAATTGCGATCATAATGAGTAAAAGTTTCTGGTCACAATTCAAATGCTAGTAAGAATATCCTAAACTGGTGTGGCTATAACAAATAAATGAAAGCTAATAGCATTCAGTTATAAATTCTGAGCATGATTGCAGTTTTAATGCACAAAGGAATTCATAATTAGCAGCCATGAAAGGTAGCAGCTGTATGAAGTTGCTACCAAGTAAAGAATATTAATAGAGCAGCAAAATTTACTCTATAGTGAAAATCACCAAAATAAAGTAATCTACACCAAACATAAAGGACAGACCTGTAACTTAATAGAGTCTCAAGACTCGATGGACTCAGGACCCGAACCTTTAAGAGACCAAAATTTTCTTTTCTCATTGTGTGATCACATTAGTTTAGTAAAAAATAAGCATTATATTACAATCATTAGTTACTATTTTAGAAAAAATGAGTAGTGTAAGTAAGTATAAGAAAAGATTTCTAATGTTTTATGTCGTTAGATTTTGAGTTTATAACTTTTGTTCATGAATTTTTTGAAAAGATAATAAATTTGAATGAAACTATAGTTTATGGGCCAATTTTTAAAAGTTCGATTCAGGTCTGAAAATCACAAGTCCGGGCGCTACATTAAAGTTTGCACTATTGCTATGCGATGTAACCAAGAACATCTACGCAATGTAAAATTGGAATCTCGGTGTTTTCATTTCAATCAAAGGTATCAGACAAATGGCATAAACCTGAACCTGCTTGTCATCAACTAGAAGAATGTCTGTGTGTGTGAGTGAGGGAATACAGTTAAATGCTATTGAGGAACCTCTTGCATTTTGTGATGTTACAAAGAAGGTTGGATATCCAGTGCCCTTAAAACTGAAATTTATTCATGACCTTGAGATTATATTCTGCATCAGTAATTCAGTATTATTGAGCACATTTCAGTTAATAAACATATGGGGACTTGATATAATCTACCACTGCAATCTACATAACCTGAAACAAAAGCTTCAAAACAAGATTACCTCGCTTTCCAATTTTTCCTGATAAAATCCTGCTGTCAAAATTGCATTAGTAGCAAGCAATCCAATCCGCGAAGGACTCCCAGCTTCAAGTGGCCTCAACTTTGCTTCCTTGAGCTCCTTGGCAACACACTCGCCCATATGGAGGAAAGGAACAGAACATCCCTCAGAAATCTCATTATGCCAAGAATGTGATATATGACAAGGCGTTACTATGCAACGAACTCCAGAACGCTCAAGATAAATCCTCTTATTCCTCATATTCTCGACAATTGAAGTAGGATCCAGTGTACTTTGTTCATTTTTATTGGTAAGCAAAGGAGCTGAGCTTCTATGTATGAATGACAGCTCTTTATTTAAAACAGGATCAGAGCATAGAACAAAAGGAGGGCAACTATCTCCATTCTTACTCCAGTGAACTAGTTTGTTCAAAAAATATACAGTAGAATCAACAGATACCCCTCCAATTATACCAATTGTATTTTGTACACCCAGAAAAGAGTTGCTACAAGAGGAAATCAAACCAGAATTCGTCTTATACTTCGGAAACTTCCCACTTTGAGTGTTCAAGAGAACTGGGGAAAGAGCAGCTAAACCTTGCTTCCACCTTGTCTTGTAGAGGGGTTTGTGTGTATCTACAAAAGCCAGTTTGTGAAAAGGATAGTTCAAATTGTGAGAAGAAGTTGTCATACTCCCATCAAACCAAAACCACTCCTACATGCTCACAGCTCAGAAAAGATGTACAGATTCTTTCAATAAACAAACATGTAGCATGAGAAATCTGCAGAGGGTACTGTGCAGAAACCCAGCTTTTCATAAGTCAACAACCAGAACAAAACTGCAATCCTAGAACTGAGGATTACTCCCTATTCATGGAATCTCCATGACTAGTCTTACACAAATCCCAAACCTGAAATCTCAAGATCATTCTTTGAGTCTTTCTATGATAGCTTAAAGGAAGAAATGTGCACAGATGAAAATCAATATCAGAAAGCTGGAGAAGTGGACGCAAGTGAGTGAGTGCGTAGAAATTTCCAAGATTTGAGGATTCTAAATCACTTAATGGTCTTAGTTTATGGCCCTACAACAAAGACATAATTCACCAATGGACCATTACTCAAGGAAGTGAAAACAAATCTATGCATATGTAATGATCTGAATAGTATCAAATTTGACACATGTTGTCATTTTCCTGCAGACCAACAGACAAGACCTAGCACTTGAAAAGGAATCCAAACTGTGATAATATTAACAGCATGTATCAATCTTGTAAGCTATTACCTGTGCCCTGTTTGCGCCTTGGGTCCTTTCTGAGGTCTTCTTATTCTGGTGCCAATTTTTTTGATACTGTTTACAAATTGCTCTCACCTTAAACCTAAACTGTGACCCTCTTATATACTTGTAGGAAGCGTAGTACTCTATTTAATATATTTCTTGAAGAAGAATCATATAAACTGTTAGCATCAAATAAAATTGATCAGTAAGGTGGTAAATCAATGACATATACTTAGCAGACCTGTTCAGATCGAGTTACAGTTGATGCCATGTGCATATGATTGTGTATTTGAACCCTCCATGTACATCTAGTGATGCAAAGCAGCATTATTTTCATTACAGCTCATGGTGCAAACTGTATTCAGCATGAGTGAGACCCCATGTACTCACCATTTTCCATTCTTATGTAAGGGACTAGTTGAAATTACTTCATTGCTAAAAGTTCCAGAAATTTTGGAAATACTTTCATTTGGGAAAAGACGGGGTTCTTGATGCAGGTTTGGTTTCATGTATCTTAATGCATATCTACCATGATCAAGCCAGTCAGTTAAACTTTGGAAATGGAGTTTTGTGGCCAAATAAGTATCATCAATTTATGGTTTTTGCGATCGAAAACAACCAAAACCAACACAGAATGATGTTTACTTTGTATGATTGGGATTTGTCTGCTACACAAACGGTAATCTGTACAGTGTTTCATACAAATCAGATATGCACCGGAAAACAAGCGACTTCTCACGTCCTACACAGAACACTGGGACTCCGACCCCGGGCAACCCATTTTAAAAAACTGAGCAGAGGAAAATCCAGATTATATATCATTTATGTTCCCTTTCCAATGAGGAACAGTCACGGTTTAAAAAGCAAATTAGAGAAACCCAGAAGTAGTACACATGTAATGCAACATGAACAAAGAAAAGAGAAAGCACAATAACCAAGTTAAACAGCATATGCACGTAACACATTACTCAGTATATTAAGACATTAGCTTTAGAAAACTTTCTATATTAATTCTCGTCGGCTAAGAAGTCATCGTCCAAACTTTAGCCGACGAAATAAATGTAAGTCGTTGCCTAAAGTCCAGACTTTAGGCTACAAAATGACTTTAGTCGATGAAGAAACATTTTTTTCGTCTACTAAAGTCCAGACTTTAGGCGACGAATTTTTGGACATTAAACGATGATATTTCGTCGTCTGAAACTTCCCTATTGGTCAAAATGGTTGATGGAGTGAACTTTAGCCGATGAAATTTCGTCGGCTAAAGTTTGAATTTTGTCTTTTAAAGTTTGTAACTTGTCGGCTAAAGTTTGAATTTCGTCGCCTAAAGTTTGCAACTCGTCGGCTAAAATTCGAATTTCGTCGCCTTAAGTTTGCAGCTCGTCAGCTAAAGTTAGAATTTCGTCGCCTTAAATTTAAAAAATAATTATTATTTTTTATTTCTTTTACTTTCGATTCCTTTTTTTCTTCTTCCTTTTCATTTTTTCCACCACCACCACCACTGTCCAGAAATCATTGTCACTAAGATGAGGAGGAGCGAGCGGCGAGAAGTAGTTGTCGTCGGCTAAGTGCTTGGAGGAGGAGGAGTTGCGGACGAGAAGAGGAGGAGTTGCGGCCGCGAAGAGGTGGGGGATGAGGACAAGGTGCTGCAAGGAGTTGGACGAGTTGCCGCCGAGAAGAGGAGGAGAAGCCGCAAGGAGGAGGATGAGATGCCGCGAGGAGGAGGCACAACCATGGAGATGGAGGAGGCGCAACCAAGGAGAAGGAGGCGGAGGCGCCGCGGTGGTGGGGGAGCAAGCAGACGAGGGAGAGAGATGAAGAGGATGAGGGAGAGAGAAAGATGAAAGATACAGATTAGAGCGAAAAAATCAAGTTTTTTGGTCGAAATTTTGCCGCAAAAAAATTGTAAGGGTATTTTAGCCGACAAAATGCCACATGTCATCAGCTTAAGTATAGTCGACGACACATGGTATTTCGTCGGCTAAAGTACCCTTTACCTGAAAAATTGTCACACTTGTCGTTGCCTATTCTTGTGATTCCGATGACTAAAATTCACAAACAAAAATCCAACATAAAAACACGATCATTATGTCGAAATATGTCTATGATAAAAAATCATCTCGATCCGACAACGATAAGGGCTCGATCGAAACGGTCAACCCTAAAATTATAACCACTAAACACACAGAAACGCCCATATCTGTATCTAAATTAGGTATTTTGGTCGAACCTTTAACACAACATACAAGGATTTGAGTTTGCATGTCTCGTGCCAATTGTGCTGCCACAACATAAAAAATTGGATCCTCAACAAAGGATGGGTATATATGTTAATTATGCACTCTATCCATTATTTTCTCTTTAGAGCACTTGACAAACGATTTCTATACCACTAGTTATGCGGACATCACTTTGATTAGACATTCTCGTCGTTAGGGGGAGATAAAGACACTCATCATTCCTGATGAACGACATGTAGAATGTTTCACCTTAATCCACAAATCACGCATGTGTTATTGAAGTGTAAAGAATTCTATTTTTTTAAAGTGATGAGATCATATATAACTGCTGCAAACCTACAAGGATAAAAGTCTCCATAGGACGTATTGTCCCAGTTAGACAAGGTACGGTCTTGGTGGCTAACCTGTCATATGTCCCTGCCTAGAAGCGAGGTAGACCATTAGGTTCAAATATAGTGATAACATTGGGTTGTCATATCTTGGGATATGTGATATATATATATATATATAGGATTAATGGTTCATACTATTTATGTGAGATCTATTTATTGGGCTGAGAATAGCGATGGACTCGTGAGTTATCTAGAGTCCCGTGATGCTTTTCTCATGAGCTTTCGTGGGCCGGAAAAAAAAAATTTCTTGTGAGCTCATGCTGTGATTTTATAGTCCAGATGGGCTGTAAAGGTGGATTATTCAATTTCTATGAGCTCGTGCGGAATGTTGAATGTAAGTATTGATTGATGGATGAGAGAGAGATTTTAGAGATTTGGCCAAGTTATGGAAGTCCTATCCTGATGAATAATTTAGTAAGGACGGTCGGGAACCGTACCTGTTGAATATGAGAAAGTAATTGCTACCCAGTCGTAATGATCCTCCACTTAAGGAAGTGGAGCGGGTGCCCCGCCCCCAAGGAGATGGAGCGGGGTGGGAGACCCTCTCCGTAGAGAGCATGTTAGGGAGACCCTCTCCGTAGAGAGCATGTCAGAGAGACCCTCTCTATAGAAAGCAGGTCTTGGAGACGCTTTTCGGATAGAGTAGGTCAGAGAACCCTCTCTAGATAGAGCAGGTCAAGACAAATCCTCTCAGGATTGAGCTGGTCGGAATTTATAGATCTTTTTTCGGAATTGAGTTGGACACATAAAACCTCTTTCGGAATCGAGCTGGTCAGGATATGAGGATTTATTACTAGCCTGCAAGGCTTTTCGTTATGGTAACGTATCTCCTTGTAATAATACTTAATTGCTAGCATTGGCTGGATTTATGATAAGTGTTGCTAGCGCCAATGCGATTGGCAGGATATATGATATTTAAGTGTTAGTGCCAATGTAGTTGGTGGAATTTATATTTTTTGCTAGGGTCGATGAGATTTATGGGGTCTCCATATTTTAAGTATTAACCTATGAGATTGATGTGATGTTCATATTTATAGTGGGCCAAAGGAGTAGAGAGGGTCAGGATAATTGGTAGCCTTAGGAGTGCTCCAACCTAGCATAGGTAGGCTCGTGATTATGGTGATGTCTTGAGGAGATTTACTACTATATATGTTATGTGCAGTGTATGAAATTAATGAACTTACATGTAGTAAGTGGGATAATGTGACACCTCTGTTAAATATTTGTGGGTGGAGTGGGTGGAGTGGTTGCAGTTTGATGAGCGTCAAGCTCTAAGGGTGGGTTTGATTGGACATGGTTATAGTTTTATGCGGTGACTCTATGACCTTATGAAGTTTATGTACATCAGGGAAATTGTGTAGAAGGTAGATGACTAGGCCTTATAATGATGGGTGTATGTATGTTGGGAAATACTCTTGTGAGTACGTTTCTTTGCAGGTCAGGGCTGTCCACTTTTAGAGGAAGCTCTGTCAAATTTCGGTACCATTTCCTTAGAGATGGCACCTGCATGACCCTGTGAATCTCGAGACATGTGCTATCAATCAAGTCAGTGTAGTATTTCTATGAGAACTAGCATCTTAATCAGATGACGTAACGTCACGTGATTTATGTAAGTAATGAGGAGGTATGTGGCATCTGGAGGTGGTAAGGAATCAGACTTGTTAGTGATAATGGTCGTCTAGTAAATGCTTTTTATGCTCGAAACTGGTAGTTATGGCCAATGGAATATGGGAATTCAAATCTATCAAATGCTAGGATTACAACATATATCAGTTTGCGAATCGTATTACATTTTATTCAGGTGTTGTGATTGTGCAAGTTGGGGGATGTAATGGTCCATAGAGAAAGGACAACGATTCCACCTCATATCAGTTGTATATGTGTGACACTCTGCGAACATAGAATTCATGTGGATCTTGGTCGCTAACGAACTAGCTATGCCAACATGATAATAATGCTAGTACTGTGAGCATTGATGAGTTCATTTGAAATTTTGGGGATGAAATTTTTATAAGGTGGAGAGTGTGCCAGGACCCAAACCTAATAGTTACCTATTTACCGGGTTATAAATGTTATCGTAAAAGAACTCTAAAAGTTGACTTTTTATTAAGTCGATAATTTAGGAAAACTTTCTTTATGAATATAGTAAATGACGTTAATACGAGTTTATGGACATGTGACACGTTCAAATCAGAGCTCGTATGAAGAAGTTACGGTCTAAATAAAAAGTTACTATTTGAGGAAATTACTATAAATAGAAGGCGAAAATTTCTATTTTGAGGGAATTACTCCATTTTTCCGAAACAACTTCCTCTCTCCTCACATGTTCTCACTACAAAAATAATTTTGTTAGCCACCGAAGTTTTCCACGGCTCGGTTTTGCCGTCGCCGTAGGTCCGATATCTGTAACGGTGCAGTGACAGCAAACTTGTCGTCGCAAAAAAAAATTCAAGTTTGCCACGATGATTGGTAAGCTATGGCAAATAAACATGACAATTACGCCAGTAAATGAACCCTGTCGCATTCTTTTTGATAGATGGCGACGGCAGGTGCATAGCTGTGACTAAATCTAATAATGTGGTATATATGACTAAGGGCCTGTTTGGTACAGCTGTGGCTTCAAAAATAAGCTGGCTGTGGCTTATTCTGAGAATTAAGCAGCTGCCAAGCAAAGCTGCTGAGTGTTTGGTAAACTGGCTTTTTACAAGTGCTGTGAATGGTAGAAGCAGATGTAAACTGTTTGGTAAACTAGCTTTTTAAAAGTGTTTTAAGTTTGTAAATTATCAATTTAGCCTTATAATATAATTTTGTTTTATTTATAGAGCTTTAAGTCTCAAATTGAAGACATGAGAATAGCAGGAATTTCGATTGCAAATGTGAGAGCATTCATTTGTCCGTGCATATAGAACACAAAGTTCTGATCACCACAACTGCCAACCATATATAATTGCATCCAAAATAGGGTAACTGGTAAAGTACTTTCCTTTTGTAACCTTCGTGATCAAGAAATTATTGTAGATGCCCGTAACACCATGTGACATACGAATGAACCCATTAAAATTGTAACAGGCTGTAACACCATGTAGGCATGGTGTTGGTGTTACGATCACATAAAATAGTTTCTCTTGATCTCATCATTTCCAAAAGAATGTTATTCATCAAACTTTCCTACAGCTATTTAAAAGTTCAAATCAAACAAGTAAAAATGCTATCATAGGGATAGGGGTCCAAATGAGCTGGCAATGAAAGTACAGGTTTATTTCTGGGAAACTCATAAAAACTCTATAAGCTGAGAGACACATTACAGTTCAGATATCCAATTTTGCAACTTTCATGATACAAACATTTAGCTCATCAGTGTACTCTTTAGTAACAATTTACAACATACAAAAATAACCATATCCAAAAAAAAATCTAAATCTTTTCTTTTGTACAAGAACTATCCTAGGCAAAAGTAACAACCAATAAATCAAAATTCCGGACTCACCTCCACTGATGATACCACCTCCATTTTCTGTGCTTCTGATTTCGTAACTCAAATCATGGAATGGTTCCCATCCAGTACCTGGATCAAATAAGAAGCATTTTCTCTAATCTTTTCGTGTTCGTCTCCAACCAAACGCATACAAATCGCTGACGCCCCTTCATCTCTTGCTTCCACAAGCATCTTCTCACTGAAATGACAAAGCGAGCTCAATGTGAGCAGAGCATCCTGAACTCCACGGGGACTCCCATTCTCTAAAACCCTCTCTAAAACCCTCACTAAAATCCTCACATTTGCAATCGAAATTCCTGCTATTCTCATGTTCTATATCAGACATCAGAATCAACTTCAAGAATGGCATCCTATCCAAAGTTAGGGTTTCTTGAGCAAATAGCATTCAAAATATGGAAAGAATGCTTCATAAACGCTAAACAGTGGGTAACAGTTGTGCTTATTTCTTCTCCAAAATGTGTCATGCAATTTGTAATATACCAACTTCCAAAAAGAGCTCTGTATTCATTTCAGTTATCACCAAAATATTACAAGCCCTATAACAGATGACTCGAATGGAGGAAGAAGAAAATGGCAGGTCTAGAACCTCACCAATCTAACCCCACTTGCTGGGTTGAAAAGAACATGCCTATGAGATAACAAAGATGCAGCCGAAAAGAAACGAAACTCTCCACCTCTCACTACATACTCTACAACCCATCCAAATAACAAACCAGAGGATAATCGTACAGAAAATAAGAAGTGAGAGAATTGAACTGTAACACCTCTCATATACCAAAGAGGAAAACAATATACCAATATCAACTGTAACACCTCTCATATACCAATATCACAACCCACAGATCACAAAGAATTTGAACATGTTAAGCACAGAGTCTGGAATATAGAGTTTTCCAGATTCAGAAGTGTCATTTCACATGGTTGTGGGTATGATCACAAATCAATGTTCTGGCTATAATTTTCAAGGAACAACAATCAACATTAGATTCTCATCACAATAACCCATATCTGATTCTGGGTTTCTAGTCCCTCAATCCAATCGCAAAACAACCACAAATCAATCTTCAACATAATAAAAACCAAATCTTCAAAATAAAGTGACACAATCGAAACTCAAAAAAGCCAGAAAATTTAACCAGAAAAACCACAACAGCATCAAACCCACCAAAGAAAAACGAAGACAATGAAGGATTCAAAGCAAATCAAGCTTCCGAAACAAAATGAAGATGAGATGGAAATGAAAAACAGACCTTTTGGGTGTGAGTGAAAGAGGCAATGGATTTTTGGGTACTTGAAATCCAAATAGGAGGAGGAGATTGGTGGGTGGGGTGCTGGTGCCGTCCTCGGTCGTCTTGGTCCAGCACACACGCCGGAAGGTGAGAGTTGAGGGAGAGGAGATGAGAGACCGGCTGCCTTGCTTCGAGTGATGGCCCTTCCAGGTGAGAACGAAGAGTTGAGGGAGAGGAGCTCTCGAGCTCGAGAGCGGCTGATGAGAAAAGAATGTCTAGGTTGTGCGAGGAGGGGCAAAACCGGGCGGAGAAAATTTCATTAAATCTCCGCTACAGTGTTCAAAGCTGCTTTGGCTTTCAAAAGCACCCCTGCTCCGGCTTTCGGCTTTTGAGGAAAAAAGCAGGTGCTTCAAAGCAATGTGGTGCTTACCAAACACCATTTAAAGCTTTGCTTTAAAACAATGCGGTGCAAAAGCCGTACCAAACGGCCTCTAAGTAGAAAATTGCACATGTTTCTTTCTCCATCTCTCTCCCCAAAGCCGCATCCTTCCCTCTCACCGAAAAGTCTGAAACCCTATCTCTCTCTCTCTCTCTCTCTCTCTCTCTCTCCACAAATCTCTAGAGCATGAATCTGTAAAGATTTGTTTCTACTCATCTACGTCATCTTGTCAGAGATCGGTGATACAGAATCCTCCATATCCATTATCTCTCTCCTTCAAAATTCTTATCTATGCTTTTCTCTCTACTATGTGAGGACGATCGATGCTCGATCTATGGGTTGTGCCTTTCCATGATCTGATTGGGTGGAGTTTCGAATCCCTAATTTTGTTATCTCAAGGATCAAAAATGGTGACTTTTGTATAGAGCGCCAGAGGTTCTGCAAGGGTCTACTCGTCACTCCACTAGTGTTGATGTGTGGATCGTCGGATGAATCTTTGGATTGTAAACTACTCTCTCTTGCTCTATTCGATTTTTGTATGGATTAGTTAGTTCAATTGATTATATTTGTAATTCTCGTGTTTTCCTTGACTGAATTTGTCTTGATTGAAGTGTTCTCTATCTGATTTTGTGTGGATTTACCGTTATGCATGTTTGCGGTTAGTTAGTTCAATTAACTCTCGTGATGGTTTTGTATAGGTTGGAGTTGATGTGTTTCATGTTTGTTAGTTTAAGTGTTTTCGTAAGTATTTGATTCATAAGTAGGGAGCTGAGATGCTCTATTTGATTTATTATGTGTGAATTTGAGTTAATATGTATGCGATTAGTTGATTTATTGACTGTATGTGTGCTGGATTGATGTATTTGCGGCTAATATGGTAAGGAGGCATACAATGTTCCCAATAGATTTTGTAGAATTGAAAGAACTTTTCTGTTTAGTGAAATTGTCCCAGAGGGTCATGGCATTAGTAATAAGCGGGGAACCTATCTAGTCTTACTTTTGAGCTCCATTTATAACTTTGCAATGTTTAATTATGTTCTGACTTGATCTCTGCTTGAAATCCAACCTTAGTAAACACACAGCTTCTGTATATAGATAGTTCTCCAGATGCATGGAATGTGAGTGTTGTCTTTGTCAAACTTATATCCCGTTTAGACATGTTATTTATTAGCAGAGTACTTTCTTTGTCAAATTTATGTCACATATGGACATGATTTTGATTCAAACTCTTAAGCCTGTATTTTTGCTAATCATGTTGTTTGCTTACTATTAGGAACTTGATAAAGCTATGGACGTGGAGGTGTTTAGGTTATTCACTGACAAGGTAATGCCCCATCTTTTCCATACTGAGATAACTAATATTTGCGCAGTCGTTGTCATAGTCATTATCATGTCATATACATTTTGTTGCTCTAAGAACTAATTCCTCTCTATCATATCTCTGTGATTCATTGTTAGTATTTCATTACCTGAAGTTCCAACTGCCCCAATATTCAGTCTGATAGATGCTATAACTGAACTTTTCCTTTTAGGTTAGATAAAGGTGTGGTCATATGTATTTGAGATAGTCATAATTTTCAAGATGTATATGACACTGATGGAAGCTTTGGCTTAAATGGTTGCACTTTGTTGGTTTTGTGCTTGTGTTGAGGAGCTAATTGGTTGAAACACTTACAGCTTGATGTGCTTATATTGATAGTTGAGATGTAAGATTGACATTAATTTGAAGACATTTAATTCAATGTAAAAATTCTTTTTTAAATATGTTTAATATATTTTTGCACAACTGTTGTCAAAAAAATCTAGCAAGCTAATAAGCTAGTTAGATTTTTTTTAATTCATAAATACAACTTTGCGATGGCTGTTACAGTCACTGCATGCCATCGTCACCGTTTGGCGACGACTTGTTTCCTTAGCTAGAAGCAACGGCCATGCCCTCAACAGCGACGACAAACTGATTTTTAGCGATGACATTTGGTCGTGGCTAAGTGAATTAATTTTGTAGTGGCTATCTCCTTCAGTATCAAAAAAATCTGATTGACCCGACCCGATATTTGCAGCCAACTCTAACCGACCCAAACGGCGGGGCCAGTGTGGTTCTCTTTGTTTCCACGGTACGAGTCTCCCTGTGGTGGTGGAAGGGGTCAATTCGTTCTGGCATGGGAGGATCGAAGCCTAAACAGTAACTATTCAGGTCCGGCATGCGATGTTGACGGGGCTTGAAACTGGTCGGGTTAGCTTCATCTTGTCATCCTGGTTCGATCCTAGGTGGTGTTGAAGCTCGATTCAAAGTGTGGAGTGGCTTAATTAGATCTTCCCTTGCGGCGGCATTTTGGGGCTGTTCCAGGCCAAATCGGACTTAAGTCCCAGGAATAAAAGGGATGTTGCTCTTGCCTTAATCTTCATTTTTGTAGTTGAAAATGTTACCCGAATCAAAGGTTTTAGGGAGGCGCATGGGCGTCCCTCGCCTTGGTCTAAGGCGGCGAGTGGAGGCGCATCTGGCGGTTTTATAATGATTTAACTATGCCACGTCTACAGTATACATGACCTCCTCCTAGCAATCCTGCAATGCTGGGCATTTGAAAACAAAAGGCCCAAGGGAAAACATTTAAAATCTTGACGTTAGAGTGAGTGGACAAAAATAAATCCAAGCGTGAGAAAATATTTTATTTTAACGTTCTCCCTCTTATTGTTCCGACAAACCATTTATGCATGTCTCATTAGGAAAGAATACCAAATAATCCTTTCGAAAAACAAAACACCACTTGCCAATCTCATTGGCTTAAAAATCAGTATTAAAAATAGGGGAACAGGTTTCACCATGACGGAGAGTCTCTTAGACTAGGGTCGGAGTCTTCCGGAGGCTACTAACTAATGAACGACCCTTCATGGTGGAGAGATTCCAATATAACAATGAGCCTCTCAGGTTAGGGTCGGAGCCAAATAGGCTACTATTGCCCCACTTTACTTCTAATGTGGGGGACCCGTATGGCTAGCTAGCAATGATAATACATATAACGACCCTTCATGGTGAAAAAAACCAATAAATACGATAAGTCATGTATATATGACTCCTCCCTCGTAAATTAAAACATTCATCTCATGCATAAGACACGGTTCCCCGATGGTCCTCAAAACTATGGCCATAAAACAAAAATTCCAAATTTAATCAATATAACACAGATTTCAGCCGACATAACATAGAAGCTTACGGAATGGGAGCAACTCACTTTCCCGGCCCTACCGGCTCATTAAATCAATAAAAATCTTGTTTAGCGTAAAAACAAGACATGTATTAATTCAAAACAAAGGTCTACTCACAGTACTTAATGTGACCTCCTCATTGCTCGGAATACTCCTAGAGCGCTACCTCGAAATATCCATATGGTCGAGTCCATCTCACGTTCGATCATAAGCTGTACAATTAATCTCGTTAACTAGATCTTTTCCTAGTTTAACTAGGGATACTAATTTGACCAGGAGTTAACCAACTTCTTCCTTTTAACAACTTTTCAACCATTACGTTTATTTCCGATTATCGACTTGAAGTTTAGTTTCCGATTACGCCACCTAATACATCGACTTTCCTTACTAATTCATTTGACGTTAGGTAACACATACTAATTTGTGGAATTACTGTGGACACTCAATCAAACGCTTAATCAAATTACTAATTGTGAGTCGATATATTGATTATGAAATCATCCAAAGTATTTACAACGATCAACTCGATTTTTGTCCAAGATTTCTGAGTTAACCAGATTCTCATTTAAAGATCTAATTGGCTTATTTTACCCGGTTAACTAAGATTGACTTTTCTTTTCTTTTTTTTTACAGGTCAACTTTCCAAAAATTGAAAGTATCCTAAAATGGAAACTTCTTATTTATGGTAAGTTTTCCGTAATTAATTGGATTTACAATGTAACGGAAACTTTAAGCTTATCAGAGAAATTGAATTCTATCTCTTCGACTTTCTGCCAGAAATTCTGCTATTTCGTCGGATTCCAACAAGTTGCCGGAATATTCTACCAGATTCCAGCAATCTTGTCGAAAAATGGTCATGGCTTCGCCGTAACTCTATTTTACCAAGTTCTCGACATAAACACAGAAAAAATAACTGGAATCAATATCATAACCACAAAACTAACAACACATAAACTTTAACACACTGCCCTCACCTTCAAACTCGGATTCAGTACCTTCTTCACCCGATTCCTCAATAGACAGAGCCTGTGACTTGGCCTGCCCACCACCAGGTGCTCCTAACAACTCCTCTCGGTCTCCCAGCAGCTCCACCTTGCCAAGACGGAACCGCTGCCCTCTCACTTCGAGCAACCTCCTAGTAGGTTCTGCTGCAACGCTTCCAACTACTTTGCTGCCTCACTAGAGCTTCACGAGCTCACCAAAGGACCAAGAATCCAACTCGCCGGAACTAGAGCTCAAAAACCCAGAAAATACCGAAAAATAAGAAAGAGGGATTTTCAATTATGACCTTGAATCATAGATTTAGGGCTTGGAAATGAAGAAGAAGAAGAAGAAGAGAGGAGCAAGAACATACCCTCAATTTGTCGAACCGCCGCCTGAATCACCGAAAAGCACCTCCTAGGCTGATCTCCGTCGTTGATTGATGAATGTCAGATTGATGACTGGCTTAGTAGTGGAGTTAGAGGAACTTTTTTGAGGTGGTGCGCCGACGTGGGGTGGAGGGACGGCTGAGAACTCGCCTGAGTAGGGCCGAAGCAAAGAGAGCGGAGAGGGAGCGTGAATTTGTCCCGAGTTGGGGTTTGACAAAAGTCAACCCATCTCTACTCCTTTTAAACACAAATCGATGGCCCAAATCAAATCCCTAATTAATCTAACGGCCCAGATTTAAATAAGGTAAAAAGTAATTGGTTAAATGGTAAAAACTATTTATCGGAACAGTAATTAAAAATTATCATACACTTCAGAAATTCACAGAAAATAGGCGAAAGCTCTGAAAAATATTCCGGACATACCGGTGAGCTCTTCTCAACATGTACTACGACTTCACGTCTTTAAATCTAATTTTCCTTCATTTGAGAAAAACTCAAAAATTAACTTGAGCGATAACTTATTAAATTACCGGTCGCAGTAAAAAGCTCTCGGTAACTCACAAACCCCTGTAAAAATGTAACTTTTAGGTACGGGGTATTACACCGACGACGTGCCTTTTCGCTATCGTTGGATGAGTCTTATTTCCTGGTTCCTCCATCAACGCCTCGTCGTTTGATAGTGGAGCTGCGGAGGATAGACTGCTGAAGTGGGGGAAGGAGACCAATGTTAAGGCCGGGTTTGGTTTGTTTCGATCTGGCCATTGAACGGTGTGGGCTAGAGGGGAGAGGGGAAAGGAGAACGTGTAAGAGTTTTGTAGTATGTGTCGTGTGGAAAAGGGGAGAGTGTAGGAGAGACCACGCCGAAGCTTTGTTGTCGGTGTCGTTGTCATCATGCACACAATGGTTTGGCTTGATGGGTGGTGGTGGTGTAGGCTGGTGAGGTCACGATGACGATCAGGGTTCGGTGTAAAATGAGCAAACTCAGCGAAGTGGGAGGAGATAGCAAGTTGTGGCTGGAGATGGTTTGGGTCAGGTCAGGTCGGGCCGAATATTGAATCCCCTTCTTTGCTGGTCAGACTTGGGTCTGGGCTTGTGCCATTTTGGGTTTGTCTTGGGTATGCACCCCATTTGTTTCCTTGTACTTTATTTTTGTTTTAGATTAGGTCTGCTTGCGGGTCTAAAGTACCGTTTTAATGATGTCATGGGTTGCCCTTCTGTGTAGAGTGGTCCCAGAAGTAGTCAATAATGATAGGTTGACGCTTGTCCCTTCCTCCTTTTGTCTTGGTGGCTGGTTACTTGTTCCGTTTGCTTCCACGGAAGATTGGTCGAGTGCGTCATCTTATGGATTACAGTATAAAGATTACTTAGTGTCTACTAGGTAGTTTTGCATAATTCATTTCTTATGTTATGTAGACCAATTCGTGGGCGGATCATAGTCATGTTGTTGTACTTACTTTTAATTTGTGATCAATAAAAAAGCTAACATCCTTTGTAAAAAAACTCATTATATAAAAGAATTTAGAATTGATAGTTTATGTTTCAGGACGTTAAAAAAGAACGCGCCTCCATGTGCTGTAACCCTAGATCAAGCCCTCGGTATCTTCTTCGCCTGTCCGGCGGCGTCAAGGCGTTGGTGATGGCTTATGGCCTCGTCAATGCTTATTCGGGGCTGCCAGACGGGATGTGTGGGTAGAGAGCGAGTCTGGTGCTCTAAGGAATCAGTTAGGAGGTTTTCTCGGTCGATCTTCTTGGTTTGAGTGGGTGGCTGCAGTGGTTTGGTTGTGGAGCGAGATCGTAGTGATCGTAGATCCGATTTTGGGTGGGGTGGTTTAGTGATTGGTATATTCATTTCGGATTTGACACCGACTCCAACAAGGAGGTCAGGTGGAGGATCTACGGTGGGTTATAGATCTAATTCATACCAAGGGAGGGTGATTCAACAACACACCATATCTTGTGGTTGTTGGTTCGATGGCGACGGTGATACGTGGGCTGAGACCGGAGGCCGGTGATGTTGTGGTGGTCTCGACGACGAGCAGGTGATGTGAGGCAACTGCTGACGTGTGTCGAGTTTGGTGGGCTAGTGGACCTTGATCTAGATTTGGACTTCATGGCCTTGTTTTAGTTTGCGACCCTGTATGGGTATTTACTACATTGTTTTTCTTTTTTACACTACTACAAATATGGTCATTGATGACACTTCATTAATGGTATTTTATCGTGAAATGCCATTGAAAGTGCAAAAACGTCATTGATTTTTAGATCTTATACATATACGATTAGTTCATGGCGTTTTAGAAACGCCGTTTAACTTTCAAATCATGCATGGCATTTTAGAAACGCCGTTAAAATTTATGACGTTTACCAAATGTCGTCGTAAGGTTCTTTTATGGCGTTTGCAAAACGCCGTAACCTATTTCAAGATCCATGGCGTTTGTAAACATCATAATTGGGCTGTCAAAAGCCCAAAATAATTTAAATCTGGCGACCAATTTCTACCAACCTTCACTCTACCTATCAACCAAATAAAAAATGATGCTCCTCCTCTCTCTTGTGGTTTTCACTCTCGACTCTGAGTACCTTCCTCTGATCGTCAGGCCGAGAAGAAGAGGAGCCTTTCACCGGAGATGAAGAAGATATCAGGGCCGGAACTTGCTCCAATCTTCAGGCCTGAGAAGTCGCCGTCTCCATCGGCGAAGAGAATGAAGACGTTATTCTTGATCTGGGAAACTAACTCATCCCAGCTGACTCAGTCCTCTCCCGCCACCAGCCCCAACCTAGACCGCGTCCTCTTCTAGGACCTCGTCGAGATCGTCTCTCTTCTTCAATCGATGAGCCCTAGGTTTTTTCTATACTTTGGGCTTGTGTTTCTCTTCAAAATCTAGGGTTCTATCTTTGAACTTTGCGTTTTTAACTTGGGTAATTGATGAGTATGATTTTATTATACTCGATAGTACGTTCTTCAATTTCTTCATATGCTTCTGTTTATCAAATTTGATGTGAAACTGCTAGCTTGTATTTTGTTTTGTTTTTATTTTGGATTTGAGACTTTTTCTAGGTTGTGGTTGAAAACCCAAGTAGCACTGCTTCAAATTTACAAGTATCAGCGATCGATTTGTTTATAAGTAGTGAAACAAAACAGGGATTTTGTATAGATGTTTAGTGTAGCTCTCCTTTTGTTGTGTGAAGAACTTGTCTTGCTTAATTACTGATAGTGTGGATTTTCAATTTGCTTTACTTTTGATTTGGTGGATTTCTCATGCATCATGAGTCTTCGAAAATTGCAGTAGAAAGTAGCTTGTTGGACTTGTTTTTTGAGACCTCATTTGAATAGCCTTCAATGTGTTTTGTAATTATTGTAGAGATCTGTGTATTGTTATCCATATTTATACATATTTTCTTGTTAGCTGATTTGATTATTTTGATATGAAATCATACAGTTCTGATTCCAAATACCTGAATTCTAATGTACACATTGGCTGAAGAGTTAGCTCTTGGCTGATCAAATAGGATTAGTTCCTATATTATGGTAGTGGCATGGTATTTGACAAATGTGAAAACTTAAGTAGTCTACGAGGGTTATCACATACATACGAACAAATGTCAAAAGTCACCGAGATCCATTATCATTGAGATACACATGAACTTAAGTATTCTACCTATACTCGTTTTAACTATTGTGGGTGTGTTTTTTATATCTACTTCAGTTATGCAAAAGAAGTTATGTATGTTTATTTGTAAGGGGAGTGTGGGAGTTTTATTTTAAGAATATGATGAGTACAACCAACTGCATTTGTTTAGTATACCTTTGGTTATAAGATTAGCAAAACTATCTCTTGTATTGGCAAACATGTTGAGCTCTACAGTCTTGTACATATAGTTTTCCAAGTGTTAACAAAATTTGTATTTTATATTGCAGTTTCAAAATACATTTGCATGGTTCATATTTATTTGCTTTCTCTTTTACAACATAATTTATTTGCTTTCTCTTTTACAATGGTATTTGTAGCTTGGTGATGAAATTAGTTTTTTACATGTATGGATATATGAGATATTCTAGGTTTCTATATATTGAGTGGAGGGTTTCGCTGCTTCTGCTATAGATTTGGTCTGTAAGAAGTTGTTAGTTCAAATTGGAGTTTTGAGTTGTTGAGTTTCTGTATTTGCAGGGTTTTTGTGTGTGAAGGTCAAAAGCATTATATATATGGAATCTAGTTTTAATTGAGGCATGGAGTATAATTTTTGAAACTTATGTTCTTCTGTACAAGTCTTCAAGTAGCGTATTTAAAAAGTGATCATGTTTCAAACATGGCTTGTCCACTTGCAGAGGTTCATTACACAGATTGTTGCAGTTGTCTTTTAAAATATATATTAATAATTTGTTATGATCTGGTTTCTGAGTCTTATTTTGTGCTGTAGGAACATGTTGAAGGTAAGCATGAGTTAGTGAAGTGGGAAACAAATACTTCTGACATGCAACTAGGCAGATTTATGCAATTACTTCCAAATAGGTAAAAACATATGTTTGTTACTTGGTGTATGCTAGCAACTTTCAAGCTTTTAACATGTATGGAATTGTTAATACTTGTTTAAATCTCATCACTAAAGCTTCATGTTTTTAAATAGTAAATAGATAAGGTGTAAATTTGATTACATGTTAACAATACGCCTTTGGTTATCGAATTTGGTCCATAGTTTTGTCATTCTTTCAATTTGACATGCAATTGGTTTTTTTTCAAAAGAAGACGCAACAAGAAATAAGAAAAATCAGACATGTCAGCAAAAGAAGAGGATAATCAGAAGAGAGATCAAGTATACAACTTTGGTATTCTTCTAGAGAATAGGAATGTACATTTGGACATCATTTGATCTTTGTTTGATTTTTATTTGTATTATGTATTATACGTACTTGACATATCTTTTTTCCAATTTTTATCTTTCTCTTAGCTTATCTATACTTGAATTTGTAAACAAGTAATAAAATTGACAGTGGTGAAAGTTTTCTCTTTGTTATGTGTAATATTTTTTGTCAATAGCCAAATAGATAATTGATTTTCGGTATTTCAAAAAATCAATTATTATTTTTTAAAAAACTGGAAAATCATTCATGGCGTTTCCTAAACGTCATTGAATATAGTTTTCATGGCGTTTTGGAACGCTGTTGAATTTAATGGCATTTTGAAAACACCTTTAAATGTTATTCTATGGCGTTTGTTAAACGTCATGAAATGTAATTCAACGTCATGAAATGATTTTTCAAACGCAGTAAAACTCTGGAGAAAAGGACGGTGCCGGTTTCTACGACGTCTCGAGACGGCCATTAAAAACATTCAACGATGTTTGAAAAAAATGTTGTTGATGTGATGTGTGTAGTAGTGTTAGTTGTAATTTTTCTGGGTATGAAAATAAGTCGTCCATTTCGTGTGGATGACGAAGGGCAATACCATAGTACTCTTTTTTGTTGATGCTTTATTGTTTTTTCATGGTTTTAGATCCTGGTGGGCTATGTCCGGGTAAGTGCACACAATATTCCATGTTTGTCATAGTGTGGTGGCGAGTTCCTTGCTTTGTTAATGGTCACAGTCTTCTAGTGGCATGATGAAACATAAGGTCACTGATAATTTCCAGTAGCATCGTAACAGGAAAGCTGATTGACATAGTAACTTATGGCTCTACATGAGTAGTTTTGTTCCATTTTGTAGTCAAATATGTAAAGCAAATGGAGTAGCCAATGATTCACTCTTTGCTAAATGGTGCTGGCTAGAATGCATAAATTTTATAGACATATCTAATATGTTTCTAAGGTGTTCCTATAGTATGAGGTTTAAGTACAATGTCTTCCTTGTATTTTGATGTTTTATCAATGGTTATGATATGAGGGCTCTCATTCTAACTCTTGTATTAAAATAAAGAATTTAGAATGTATTCGGTAAGAAGGCCTCCCTTTATAGTAGTGACAAGAGATGAGCCCATACCATATAGTCCGTTATCTATATTCTGAATCGGAAGGCATTCGTTTTTGACAAACCCTAGATCTAGGTTATCGATACGTCGGGAAGAAAACCTATTCAACAATCGCTGGCGATTAATTGGTGGCTTCGATTTTATTGTTTACCAGTTATTCGACGGTGGTTTTTGGTTTCTTGAAGGAGTAATTTGAATCTCATCAAAGGCGGAGTTACATCAAAGGTTTGTAGTTTGGTTTGGTTTGGTTTTTCAACCTTAATATATCGACTCTGTGGATAACTTATTGAATTTGGTTGATCTGCTACAATTTTCATGAAACAGATCGAGTAATCATGCCAAAGAACAAGGGAAAGGGAGGAAAGAACAGGAAGAGAGGCAAGAACGAGGCTGATGACGATAAGCGTGAGCTTGTGTTCAAGGAGGACGGACAGGAATACGGGCAAGTGCTTCGGATGCTGGGTAATGGTCGCTGCGAAGCAATGTGCATGGATGCAATGAAGCGACTTTGCCATATCCGTGGTAAGATGCACAAGAAGGTTTGGATTGCTGCTGGGGTATCATTCTTGTTGGCCTTCGTGATTATCAGGATGGCAAGGCCGATGTGATTCTCAAGTACATGCCTGACGAGGCCAGGCTGCTCAAGGCTTATGGAGAGCTTCCAGAAAATACACGTCTTAATGAGGGTGTGATTATTACCGAAGACGATGATTGTGCTGCTGATGACTACATCGAGTTTGAGGATGAAGATATTGATAAGATTTAAGGTTTGCAGATCGACTCTCTGGTTGTAACTGTGTTCAATTGCATATGTTGGAATAAGGTATAAATTGCTTCCTTGTGTGGTTAGCATGAAGAAATATTGGATGCATGCACTACATAGGGTTGCGGTTTGAAACTCTAAATATACAATATATAGATCGGTTTCATTTTTTGCTTCATAATAAGGTTTATTAATTTTGACTCCGTAATGTGTCATCATTTTTATTTCTTGATTGATTTCGTTTCAGAAATATATGTCTTGCACAGCATAAGTACTCTTGTAGTGAGATATATGTGCTACGGTTAGGTTATGTATTTGGCTATTTTGCCTACATTTGTCAGACATCCTTTCCTGCAGTTTTGGCTGATTTCAGTAGGCCTGATAACAAAACTTGAGGTCAAGATCTGAGGCGGACGAGGTGGCGGTGTGTGAATAACTAGGTTGGGTTGACAATGGGGGCAACAACGCTAGATAGTAGGTGGACACGCTAGATCGAGGCTGGGCGAGTCTCTAGAAAGTGGCGCTGCAAAGCTATGTTGTCCAACGACTGGATCGGAGGTCTGGCTTGGGTTTGGTTGTGTTGGGGTGCGTGGTAACTGCCTGAGATCAAGATCCGTGTGTGGGTGCGTCGAGAGCTGCTGTGGGTGGACGGTGATGAATGGGAAAGCTCTGGGATCACTGGTGGAGCATAGAGATCAGTGGCGACGATAGAAAAATATAGGGTGTTTTCTAGTTTTTTCATTTATTTTCTTTGGCCAAAAACTCAAAATAATAAAACTAGAGCATAGTATCTAATAACACTTACTCATTTCTCCTTTATATAAAGGTCTAGTTAGTTAATTTGAGTATAATATGCATATGTACGTATCTTCTAAAAAAATACGTACGTGTTTTTCATATTTTTTCAAAGTTACCAAAAAATACGCATTTTTTACACCAAACGAATAATACGTATATTATTCGTGTACGTGTAGTTTATAATTGAAATAACATAATTGTTTTTTTAAATTTTTATAGAATATTTTTTATTCCCTTACACTATTCCACAAACATTTTATGTTTCTCTAGGACTCTAGCTCTACTATAGACTATATTAATTAAGATTTTTTTTTAAATTAATTAAGAGTTCAAAGAAGTAAAAGTCGCTCTAATAGTGATATTTTAAAACAAATTGGTATAAAAATGTATCTAAATTTTTACGTACGTACTATTTTTTGCATCTCGTTTTAAACTCGTACGTACCACATTTTTAAATTTGCCGAATCTGGAATTTTTTGGCCGAATTTATAAACGTATTTTTTATAAAATGTAACAAATTATACATGTACATATTTTTCACATTTAATTCTCGTACTATATTTTACTAACTAGGTATAAATGTGATATTACAAAAGTAAATATAACGTACATAAAGACAATGATTGATAACTGAATAAGAAATTACACAAATTATTCACTAATTGCATGATTTACTTACGTTGATTACTTCTTTAAAAAAGACACACATAAATGTATTTTTTCTTCAACACTTTTGAACTTATTTCGGAACAAATTTAACTCATTGAGTAACTAAAATCTATTTTTTTTTTGTGGATACTATATGTCGTTGTTATACTTGAGTTTAAGTTTGAGTTTGAGTTTAAGTTTTATAGCTTTCCTTTTAGAATAACTTTATACATTTAAAAATAAAATAAAAACAAATAGAATACATAATATGACCTTTAGATCGAGTTCGACTCGGGCTTCAAAATTCAAGTCCGGACCAAGAGATACCCACCTCAGATTGCTTCTGCACTAGGTGTGTTACATTTAGTAGTTTATACTCTTGTTTAAGCTATAAACACCAGTGGCATCATGAAATTAAAGTAGTTTCTGATGAGATCATTGCATTTTAAGTTCTTTTAAGTTCTTATAGGAGTTGTGTAAACTACTTTAATTTCATGATGCCACTGGTGTTTATAGCTTAAACAAGAGTATAAAAGGTTGATTACAGTCAGATTAAGAGATAAGTAAGGTATACATATGTTTAAAGAATAGTCATGAATGCGGTGAGTGGGGTGTGTTTTCTTCATTTATATTTTATACAATGAAAAGGATACAGATCAGTGGAATAAGTACGTAATTACGTACAATGTTTGTCTAGTTTATATGAAAAACTGAGGAATTCTGAAGAATCAACCGACTAGTTTGAATAATGAGCCATGAACAGTTGAGCAGACTGCATCACAAAATTTTAAGCCAAATTGTATATTACTTATAATTGATCGAGCACCATCTTAACCTAGTAAAATATAAAGTCTTAAATATTTAAAATATTTTAATATTTTTTAAAATTTTTATTTTTTTTATAAATATTAATTTTAATTTTTATATATTTCCATTTTAAGCCAAATTGTATATTACTTATAATTGATCGAGCACCATCTTAATCTAGTAAAATATAATGAACCATGCACTTTCAAGGTCTTAAATATTTAAAATATTTAAAATATTTTTTTAAATTTTTATTTTTTATAAATATTAATATTAATTTTTATATCTTTCTATTTTAAGCCAAATTGTATATTACTTATAATTGATCGAGCACCATCTGTCTTAACCTAGTAAAATATAATCAACCACGCAGGTCTTAAATATCTAAAATAATTTTGATATTTTTTTAAAATTTTTATTTGTTATAAATATTTATATTAATTTTTATATTTTTCTGATATTTTATATTTAGTTTATTTTAGTTAAATATATAATTTTTATATAAATTTTAAAAAAATTTCCTCGATATTCGATAATTTCTTAACATATCCATCGACATGCATATTTTCTGAACTACCAAAATTTTTATAATTGTCAATATTTTAGTCCTTGTCTCGATCGGTAGCAACTCAAACACAAAAGGATAAAAGAGCATAAACAAACTATTGAAAAGAAAAAAACAACAATGATTCCAAACAATATCCCACAATGCAAGCCAGCTCAAAAGATTCCTCACACTACTTTAAAGCCAACTAGAAGCAGCCATGCACCCTTGAAAGAGTGCGCGATATAAACACTAAAAGAAACCACATTTCGCTTTCTGTTAATTAAACATCAATAGGCGAAGATTTTTCTGTGAGTAATAATTAACCCCAGAAAAATGCGATTCCTCTTAACGTTTTAATCTTATTTCAAAAACCTCATAAACACATATATTATACATTTCACACAAAACAAGTGTAGTACTAGCGGCTTGTATCGGCACTAAGAATCCGACTACTGTTGGGTGACTCGTATCTGCTGCTGTTGATGCTGGAACAACGGCAGGTTTACAAGAGAACATGACCGAGCCATCTCGCCGACAAGAGGAATCACCGGAAGGTTGTCACAGTCGCATATTTCGATCATGAAGCCGTCCGGGTCATGGAAGAACAACTGATTGACGTGGATACCGCCTTCCTCCACCATCGCACGTTTATAGTTCAGCTCCATCTCCTTCAGCTTCTTCTCCACCGCTCCCATGCTCTCACACTGTTGACCATGTCACATGAAAACGAAGATCATCAGCAACCTTCTTGGTTCTTAGATGAAATGGAAGCAACCCAATTCAGATTTCTCATGCCATTTTGGTATTTTTTATGTACCTGAATCATTTAGCGTTACGTGTTAAAATTACTAACATTACGTGTTGGAGTAGTGAGCCTAGCTTATTGTCCTTATCTATTTTGAAACAGATCGGTTATTTTCAGGATCGAGATCGAGAAAAGAGATTACATTATAAACTGACTGCTACTTCGATCTCAATCTCTTCAGCTCCATTCAAGATATCTAAATTAAGCATCCAACAAATCATAGTCCAAGAAGAACGACCGCATATTGACCTACTAAATTGTTGATCATACCTACCTGAAAGGAAATGTGATTATCTTTGGGATTAATCTCAGTTTTCTTGAATATCTTTTCCGGCTCCTCAGACTGCAAAAGATGGATTCCGATTCCATACCCGAATAACCTAGAAGAAAAAAAGGAATTAAACAAAGTACCAAAGAAAAGAAAATCGACATCAATCTATATGAACATTCGAAGTTCTGAAAGTTGAAAGCTTTTTCTAGAAAATTCTGTTACCATGCGCCATCAAAATCAAATGAACCAGGCCTTCTGATTGGGACAAACCCAAGAACATTTTGGTAAAAATCAATGGACTCTTCAACTGATCTGCACATAAGTGAGATGTGGTTCAGTGATTTAAGATGAAGAGGGTTTCCGAGGGTCTCCTTCATTGTGACGATCAAGGAGCGAGACAGAAAGGGAGAGGGATCGAGAGGGAAAGGCAGACAAGCAAGGAGATTAGAGGGGGGCGAAGAAATGTAGAGAAGCAGAAGAAGAAATGAAACCAAATCTGGTTGAAGATTCAGAATGCAAGGGCAGGCTCTCTATATAGAGGGACTGAGACATGTCCAATTGCATGCAACGTGTCATATTTGGATCACTATTACACGTAGATTCCAGGTATATTTGATGACTTGGATCACTAACAGTGAATGTAGAAAACCATCGGTAATTATTCAGTGCTACGAAATTACTATACAAGTATATATATATATATATAACATTGTGATTCCGCGAGTAATTATTCTGTGGTTCTGGAACACTGTGAACAGTTAATTTAACTTTACATGAACTTAACCAAGTTTGTCTTTGATACGTGATAGTTCGAAACTAATCGTATGAAGAAGTCTATCTAATGTAGGGTTTGAATCGTTTTCTTTGCGAGGGAAACTCACTGATTAACGCTAGGCTGGAAGGCGATCAATGAATGGCAGGGTGGTGCCCATTTCTGCTAATGATATGATCTCATATATATCCTGTCTATTACAATAGTGACACCATTTGTGAATTGTTTCTCATGAAACATATATACTTCTGCAAGTCTTGTATTTGTTGGATTTAGATCGTTGTGTTATCTTTTTTAAGAAAATGAATAAATTGATCAATATTTATGATTACGATTATTAAGAATTGTATGTTATAACTTTCATTACCAAATTTCTTATATGTGCAAGTGAACCAAGTAACTAATATATAGTATGTGATTCAATCATTCACATACATGACATGTATTATCATGCGTATCTATATATAAATCAAAAATAGAGATTCCTTAATGAAAGGGTTATATATATACAACCTCCTTCCAATAAGAGATCATTTTTTGACATATGAGGGTTCAGGATTTACCACCTTTTATCACAAAATCGCATATTCATCGTTTAATATGTAGTTCTATATAAGTAAATCATTTCTGTAAAATTTCATCCAAATTAGTAATGGTTAAGGTGATCAAAACTGTGAATTCAAAGTTAAAACATGAACGGTTCAGGTTTGGCAGATTTGATCCGTCAATTGATTTCAGTTAGTTCGAAGTCTTAACGATCACCAAATTAGATGAAATTTTGCTGAAATAATTTATATATATGCATCTAAATATTGAACGGTGAAAATGTTGATATGTGATAAAAAAAATTAGTGTAATCCCTAATCACTCATATATATTAAAAAATGAATCGCTTAGTGAAAAGATGGCTAAATTGAATCCCAAAATTGCTAGTCCAAGTGTTTTCCAACACATGAGGTTATCCCAAGGTCGAAAAGAGGTTCTCTTTTTATCCGCGTTTAATTTGATCATACAAAAACTAAAAATGTGAGAAAAGAATTAAGGGTCCCCTAGTCTTTTATACTCTTGCACCACGACCAATGTACAGGTCAAGGTTCTCTTATTACCAGCGCTTAAAATGATCAGACCAAAAGTGAAAATGCGTCGAATTTGCCTCCCCCTCCGTAATTGATTCAGATAATGAGTTTCTCACTTTCTCTTATTGTTTATATGAAACACATTACCTTCAATTCCTATAGTTAATGATGATTTAGAATGCCCTAGAAGATTCGTAGATAATTTTTTTTGGAAAGTTTATCACTACCACTAGTTTGTGTTTGGGAAGAATGATCACCATGTTCATGCATTGATCGGACTGAAGAAGAATCCGATCATTTGAACACAAATCATTTTACTACTATAATCAGATCCTTAGTTTCCATTTTCACTACATAATTTCCCCCCACCCTATAGCTTGTTCACATTCGATTTCGATCAATACCCAATCTCAATGTTAATGATTATGACTGGTATAATAATAGATAATTAACTTTTAACTTTGCTTTTAACGTTTTACCCATGTCCTTTTAAAGAAAAGAAAACGACTAAAAGAAAACGAACGTGAAATTCAGGTACAAGTTATACCTGAAACACGTTGTTGTGTGCTAGCTCAACTCATTACTCTGATCAACACGTATGTTCCACGTTGCTGTCCCCAAACACGTAAGCTGCGCATTGTTCTTGTATTTTAGTTTCTGGGTTTAAGAATTAGTATAATTTCCATAATACAAAAGCAGGATATGACAGACGGTCCTAGTTGTTAAAGTTTACAGGGCCTATCCCTTAAATGGGAATGAATATGAAATAAAGTTTGATCGAGACGAATCATAAGAGTAAGAGGAAGAACATGTCGAAATCGAGCTGCTTACTGCTGGGTGGATATTGCTCTGTCACAGAGCCTCTGTGCAGCTTAATTGTCTGGTTTTATATATATGTGCATGGCGCGCGGATGTGATCCTGAAGAGTATAACAGAGCTTTAAACAACACCAACTGGAAGCAGAAAACGATGATACATTCAACTGAAAATTTGGCTGTAAATATAGCCTACAAATGTAACTGAAAACCTAAAAACCAGCTCACGTTTCAAAACCACAAATCGGCTTGAAATGACTTATTCAAAATCATAAACTGACTTGCTAAACAAACTGCATTGTTCTAGGAACGACTACAACAACTACTTGATCAAACTGACTTGCTAAACAAGCTACATTGTTCTAGGAACAACTGCAGCAGCTACTGATCAAACAGACTTGGTAAACAGTCTGCATAATCCTCGGGCATTCATAGCCTAGTAGAAGTTAAATAGAAAAGGCTACCAACAATCTGTTTGTACATTGTTGCATCTACTGCATTCCCATTTTTGTCTTTGTCTAGCTTCAAACCTGGAACAACTGGAGTACCTACCTTTTTGCTCTCCAACATGCCAAACTTCTTCAATATTTCGAGAGCATATCTCTTCTGACAAATGAAAATGCCTGCCTCTCTTTGCAGTACCTCTATTCCCAAAAAATAACTCATGTTTCCCAAATCAGTCATATCAAATTCTTTCATCATGGATTCTTTGAAATCATGCAGTTCTTGCGAGTTATCACCCGTAAAGATCAAGTCATCCACATAAACACTTACAATGATCATATGTCCTCCAATGCTTTGTTTTGTGAATAATGTCTGTTCAGTTGCGCACTTTTGGAAACCCTCCTTCAGAAAATAAATCTCAATTCGACTGAACCAAGCTCGTGGAGCTTGCTTGAGACCATACAAAGCTTTGTGTAGTAGATACACCATCTGCTCCTTTCCCTTCAGCTCATAACCCTTAGGTTGTTCAACAAACACCTTCTCGTCCAACTTCCCATGCAGAAAAGCTGACTTTACATCCAGCTGGTATATTCTCCATTTCCGGTGAGCAGCTAGAGCAATGATGGTACGAACAGTGTCTAACCTTGCAACAGGAGCATATACTTCTGTGTAATCAATTCCTTCCCTCTGAGAATAACCCTTTGCCACAAGACGAGCTTTGTGCTTAACTATTTCTCCATTCTCATCTCGTTTGGTCTTGTAAATCCATTTGACCCCTACTTTCCTGCCTCCACTAGGTAAAGCTGTTAGAGACCAAGTCTTGTTCTTTTCAATTGACTGTATCTCTGCATCCATGGCATGCCTCCACTTCTCATCTTTGACTGCGTCTTCAAAGTGGACAGGATCTTCAAATTCTCCCATCACCATGTATGCAGCTTCTTCTCCTTCTTCCTCACTTAAGCCTTCACCACTTTCATACTCACTCATCCATGTTGGTGCTCTCCTAATTCTTGAACCTGTATTAGTGTTGGTGCTATGTGGATTAGTACCATTTTGCTCTGTTTCATTCTCTCCATCACTTCTTTCCCCATTTTCGATCTCCATGCCTTCTTCTACATCACCATTTACACCTGCATCCCCAAGCTCTCCCTCAGTCTCATCATCACTGAGGCTGTCATCACCCCACTGCAAATCTGCTTCTATCTGCTCCTTAAAGTTGTTACCCCATTCCCAGCTTCTTTCTTCTTCAAAAATTACATCTTTGCTTATCACAATTCGCTTTGTTTTTGGATCAAACAGACGATACCCCTTAGATTCATCACTGACTCCAAAGAAAACACATGGAAAACTCTTATCATCGAGCTTGCGTCTCTTTTCTTGTGGTATGTGTACATGAGCAACACATCCCCAGATTTTAAAATGATCTACTGAGGGCTTGACACCACTCCAAGCTTCTTGAGGTGTGATGTTCTTCACTGTTAGAGTTGGACACCTGTTTAGAACATAAAATGTCCAATTCACTGTCTCTGTCCAGAAAGTCTTGGGGACCTTTTTGGCTATAAGCATGCATCTCACCATGTTCATAACAGTTCTGTTCTTCCTTTCTGCAACCCCGTTTTGGTGAGGTGTATATGCAGTAGTCAATTGTCTCTTGATGCCTTCTTTTGCACAAAATACTTTGAATTCTGTAGAGGTAAACTCTCCACCTCTATCTGTACGCAAGCATTTGATGAAAGTCTCTGTTTTCTTTTCAACAAAAACTTTGAACTTTTTGAAACATTCTAGAGCCTCAGATTTTTCAGCTATCAAATATGGCCAGGCTTTTCGGCTGAAATCATCGTTGAAACTAAGTAGGTACCTTTTTCCTCCATTAGAAGTTGGATCTATTGGACCACAAATGTCTGCATGTATGAGCTCCAACACTTTGTTTGCGCGCCACTTACTGCTTCTTGGAATGTCATTCCTGTGTTGCTTGCCAGTGAAGCAATCAGTGCAGGTTATGGTGGTATTCTCCAAATGAGGCATTCCATGTACCATCTTTTTGATTTGTAGTGTCTTCAACCCCTTATAGCTCAAATGACCATATCTCTGGTGCCACAGGTAGGTGAGATCAGATGTAGTATGCAGACATTTTTCAACGCTGGTAGTTGGTTTGTTAATGCTTTCATTGAGCAGAATGAACATTCGATTCAAATTCATTTTGGTGTGAGCAACAAGACTCTTGCTAGGATGATAAATGTTGCATGCACCATTGTGAAAGAGAACTGCCAGCCCTTTCTCTTGTAATTGTCCTATACTGAGAAGGTTGTTTCTCAGTTCAGGAACAAAATACACATCCTTAACAAGAAAAACAGTGCCTCCAAAAACTAGCTTCACACTTCCTTTGCCAGCAACTGTCATTCTAGAATTGTTTCCACATTTCACAAAGTGTTTGCCACCATTAATCATGTCAGTGAACATACCTTTGTCTCCACACATGTGATTTGAGCATCCTGAATCTATGAACCATGCATCACTCTGTTTGGCTTCATGTTCCTCTATAAGAGCCATCAAGCACAGCTCATCTTCCTCATCCAACTCTGCATAATTTGCTTCTCTTCCCCATTTTGGACATTCATACTGAAAATGTCCGAGATTGTGACATTTGAAACATTCCACAGTGGATTTCGTGAATGATTGTCTGCCTCCTCTTCCACGTCCTCGACCACCTCGGAACATTCCTCTGCCTCTGCCTCGACTGTTTTCAACCTTCAGAGCTTGTCCATCATCTTCTGTGACTATTTTCTTGAACTTCTGTTCATGAACCACCAGTGAGCTTTGAAGACTGTCAACAGACATTGTGCTTGTGTCTTTTGACTCTTCGATCGAAACTACCACATAGGTGAATCTGTCGGTCAGTGTTCGAAGAATCTTCTGCACTATCTTGTAGTCAGGCATGTTGGCACCATTGCTTCGCATTTTGTTGGCCACTGCCATGACCTTTGCGAAATACTCTGTGATGGTTTCCCCTTCTCTTATTTGCAGAACTTCAAAATCTCGTCTAAGAGCATTGAGCATGGTTCTCTTCACTCGCTCATTTCCTCCAAATTTGTTTTTCAGAGAGTCCCAAACAATTTTGGAAGTTCGTCGATCCAAAACTTGTTCGAACACTTCTCTGTCAATAGCTCTGAAAAGGTAATGCTTTACCTTGTGATCCTTCATTCTTGCATTCTGCAACTGCTCCTGCTATGCATCAGTCAATAGCGTTCCCTGTGGAAGCTCCTCAAAACCATTCTCAATTAAACTCCACAATCCTTTTGCTCTGAGCAAATTCTCCATTAACTCACTCCAATGATCATAATGTTGACCATCAAAATGAGGAATTTTAGCAGCAAGCTTCTCTTCACTCATCTCGGTTTCTAAGCTGCAGCTTAATTAAAAAATATCAGGCCCAGTGGGGCTCTGATACCAGTTTGAAGAGTATAACAGAGCTTTAAACAACACCAACTGGAAGCAGAAAACGATGATACATTCAACTGAAAATTTGGCTGTAAATATAGCCTACAAATGTAACTGAAAACCTAAAAACCAGCTCACGTTTCAAAACCACAAATCGGCTTGAAATGACTTATTCAAAATCATAAACTGACTTGCTAAACAAACTGCATTGTTCTAGGAACGACTACAGCAACTACTTGATCAAACTGACTTGCTAAACAAGCTACATTGTTCTAGGAACAACTGCAGCAGCTACTGATCAAACAGACTTGGTAAACAGTCTGCATAATCCTCGGGCATTCATAACCTCTTAAGATCCCTGTAATTAAATAAGAGTGACGTTATTGTCATTACTCGCACTAGATTGTAAAATACAGTCCGGTACCGGAAGTTTGATCGTGATTGTCGAAACTCAGGTCAAGCTGGTCAGTGATAGGCTGGAACTCATGTTTCCCACAGGGGCAGCACCGCCGTGGTGGGAGCCAATTCTGTCACATGATCATATGATCCGCCAGGGATATCATCATTTTCTAAAACACTTGTTTGAGAACAAATTTACCTATTCTGAAATGATAATGTCTTAAACCAGTTTAACCGTTCGTCGCGGATATGATGGACTATCTTGAGAGATATATAATAGACGCTACATCGAGTCTAGCTACTAGTAAATCGGGTTTATTATCAATTCACCCAAGATGAGACAATTAAGATGGAAGTAAGCGTGTATGATGTCATTTAAGGAAGGTTAATTAACCTTGGTTTATTAATTCTCAAGACAAGTCATATACGTCTATGGTCTTTGAAGGTTACATTCCTTATTGGGTTTGTAGGGTAGTAATGGTCCACGTCCAAGATATACAAGGATCAACATGTTATTTAAAGACTCATTCCTTAAATGGATTATAGGATTCAATCATATAATGTGCATGAAGTGGATTTAATGTGGCCAATGTCTCTCTCTGGATGAATCTACATCCACATAGAAAGTTATTTTACGGGAGGTGGGGGCCGAAACTTCTTAAGAGTCCGAATTTGATAATGAAGAGGTCATCAATGTTAATATATCTCAAAAGTTGATGGTTCTGACCAAAAAGAATAAGCATGTTTGTCAACCAGCTGCAAATATCAAACGGAACATGAGTGTGAAGACATTATCCAACTAAGCTTCTCTAACAAAGAAGTTGTCACAATCATGAAAAAAGATCTGTATGTGAATACTGGTCAAGCACCTTAGGGAGAAACCTTTGTCTCTAGACATTCCTTCGAAGATATGCATTTGTTCCTCAAAGTGAGCAATCAAGGGTTTGAGTATCATCATTTTTAGTGGACGTTGGCTTCCAATGTCCAGGCTCCTACCTTCTCAAGAAAGAAGTTTCATGATGATGGTATCGAACAAGTATCTCGTTTTGCTGCAGAAACCTTCTATAACCGTTTGTTTACCTTTGGCGTTTGTAAATTTAAAAATCTTCAGAGCAAAGAGGCATGGCAGATGGCTCAACGTGACATTTAAAGACTTGATTTGTCTATCTCTGAGGCAGAAACCAACTCACCAATATGTGGTGATTATGATTTTGACATAAAGCCAAGATATGACGAGTACAATGATGATTACAAATTAATTTTTGGTTCTAATATCAACAATTCTCTCAGGCAAGAATTTGATTACTTGGAGTCTCTTGTTGTTGAGAACATGGACCGGCAAGTGATTCTTTATAAAAGCAAATATGTGGCTACGTCAGCATACACCAGGCACCATGACATGGTAGTTGGTGACAAGGCGGATCTTCACCCTATTCCATCTGCTAAAGTCCAGTTGAAGATTATACCTTGTCCAATAATGAAGGTGTAACACCCCGCCCCAAAATTTTTCTTTTTAACCGGGACCAGGCGGGTTACAAAGGGTTGTAACCGCTCTTTTAACTTTTCCCGAATTAATATTTGAGTTTAATATCGAGATATTCTCGATTCCGGGAGAAAATAAAATTAATGTTCTGAGGGGGTAGATTATGCCAATACGAGTCCTCTGGTATGTCTGGAATATTTTTCGGAGCTACGAGTTGTTTATTTTGGATTTATTTAGTTTACGGAAGTAATAAATGTTATGTACTTTACCGTAAAAAGATGACATTGCGATAAGTCGAGAATTTGGAGAAACTTTCTTCATGAAGTCGTAGAGGACGTCGATACGAGTCCGTTCACACGTAGCACGCTCAAATTGGAGTTCGTATGTGAAAGTTATAAGCAAAAATATAAAATTACTGTTCACGGTAAAATTCTATAAATAGAGATTTTACCGAGATGAAACAGGAAAAAGGTAAGAAATTCAAAATTGTTACTGTTCGAGCTCTTCGAGCCCGAAATCGCCGTCCGGCTTTGGCGGCTTCCTTCTCCGTCACCAGACCTCCGATGGGAGGCGCTCGGGTAGTGTTCGACTCGACTCCGCCCGGGCTTCCTTTATGGGTAGGTGAGCGACGCTGCAACGCCGCCGTGAGGGAGCAGCAACGCCTGGAAGCCGACAGAGCAATGGGAGCTTCTCCACTGGATTCCTTCTTCCTCAGACCACCATATGGAGCAATCCAGGTATGGTTTTGATTCTCTTGAGGAGTTTAACAATCCTCTAGAATCTTGTAGCTCGATTCATGATGTGTGTGATGAATTTTGGATTTCAAATGTTAGGGTTTTTAGCCTCAATTCGGGTTCGACATGTTCTTGAGTAATTGACCCATTTAGAGCCGGATTTAGGCTTACAGTTGAACTAGAAAGATGTTCAGAATGATGTGAAGATCATTCTGTGAAATTCTGAGAGGTTTTGGGGTTGGCCGGACTCCGGTGGCCGGCCGCCGCTGGTGGTGGAGCCGGCGGCAGCGTTGTCGTTTCAAACGGTTAGGGTAAAAGGGGTAAATCCCCAGGTTTTTACCGCGGTAGATCTGGTATTTTTACCATTTACTGAGGTTATGAAAGGACGAAACTTCCCTGCTCCTGGTAGTTTGTTTAATTACAAGCTGCCACTGAGACTGAAATTCTATAAATAGCCCTGATTGTTTTGTATAATTACAAGAATGTTATTGAGACTGAATTCTCAGAAATGCTCTTGGCAGATTTGTATATTTACAGGACTACCATTGAGGTTAAAAAGACCATACCGCCCCTGGCTGTTTTGTCTATTTACCAAGCTGCCATTGAGGCTGAATTGACAATATTGTCCTTAATAGTTCTAGGTTTTTACAAGAGTGTCATTAAGGATAAATTGACTATTATACCCTTGATGAATTTATATAATTATATGTTTGCTATTACTTTCTGTATATATGTATGGATGTTATAGACATGTATGATGGTGTGTTCGAAAAAATCTCGATAGATAATTGGTCGGTGAATACCTCAACGGAGAGGTTAAACTCCGGTTATGCTTTAGACGTTTGCAATCCATATTGATAGATCGACCAATATATAGAAAAACAGGATTTGCCCGGTTAGGGCGTTAATTAATATAAGAGCTACGTGTGGCTTGATCCTTGAGGACAGGGTACGTAGGCAGCCTGACCGAAATTCGGGCGTATTCACAATTCATATTAGAACCCTAGGTCCTCTATAGTAGTTGGTTTGAGATCCAAATGCGGAAATCGGGATAACCTCCGGTTGTGAGGTCTATTCCGGTATCGTTTGGACTGTGAACAAGGTTTGGGAATAAAGGTTATTCCTTCTCAAGGGGGATTACGAGTAAATCTCTCTTGGGATGGGTCCCGCACGTCCTAACCCGGGTTTAGGAAGGTAAACTTAGGCCGGGACGTGACAGAAGGTGCATGGGGTGTTGAGCTACATGCCTTACGAGCAGCCTCTTGTGAGTTTTCAAGTGATTGACACTAAGCATCTTTGCTCAGTGCTTGGAGTTTCTCGCCAGAAAAGTCGCATGCCGCCAATGTCAACATGTCCAGGCTTGGAGTGAAGCACCAATGACCTCCCCCGTGGTCTTTCAAAGGTTAACTAATCATGCTGCTCGGTTTCCTTATTTTTTTTGCTTGTTTTCTTTCTTTTTCAGTTTTTGGTTCGTGTTCGTTTGAGTTAATGCATCAGAAAAATAGAAATACAAAAAATCATATAGAAAAAATTACAAAACACTACCGAGACAGCTAAAAAGTCGTCGGAAAAAAACCGTCGGCTAAAACTTTAGCTGACGAAATTAATGTTTATCATCGGCTAAAGTCATTTATTCAGCTGACGAAGAAATTTTTCGTCACTTAAAGTCTGGACTTTAGACGAGAATTTTTTTGATCTCTAGCCGACGTCGCTTAATTAAATTTCGTCGGCTATAGTTACTTAGATACAAAAATAAAATAAATTGATGAATTTGGACTAAAAGGTGGACTTGTATGGACAAAAATATTTAGGTGGACTTATGAAAGATAAAATGTTTAAAATTGGACTTTTGTGGGATTTTCTACTAAAACACATGTCCTAGTTGGCATAAAATCATATGTTCTGATTTTCCTGTCACCTTCCTTGTACTCTAATTAAATTCTAACACATGTCCTACCACCTAAGCAACTTCTTGTTAAAAAATATTATTATGCTTATAAATAAAAGATAAAGAAGAAAGACATTTATCTGCATTTTCATTCGCTAGCTTTCGATTTAAAAATCAGATCATGTCCCAACTCATCCACGATGTCATTGAAAGTAAGGGCGTAGCTAGCATAGGGCCTGAAGGGACAATTGACCCTTATCAAATTTATTTAATGGTTGAATTACTCTTGATAATTTTTTAGTGAAACATAAATGATCCTTCTAAATTTTGACAAAAATCATAAATAAGCTTAAATATCGATGAATACTAATGGAATGATGATATAGAAAGTTAAGTTGATATGTGCTTCATCCAATTAATACAAAGTATTGCCTCATTGATATGTGTTTTCAATATCATTTATGATTTTTAATTTATTTATTAATAAATGAAATAGAAATGACACATGATATATTCTTTTTCACATCTTTATCCACAAAATTTATTCAAGATGATTTAACGGTCTTTCAAAATTGATATTAGTATCAAGAAAATATAATACATTTTTTTGGTCAACAAGAAAATATAATACTTCAACATACAAGTTTTCGGAAACAATTTTTTCATCTAATTTGTATTGGACAAAATAATTGTTGAAAGTTTGTGTTATTGTATTCAAAGAAAAAAAAGTGTGCACTTGTTAAAGATTGACCTAAAATTTTATTTTCTTGGTGCATACATTTTGATCCTTCTAAATTAGAAGTCTTGCTACGTCACTGATTGAAAGCCATATGAATTCTGATATTTTCAATCTCTTGAGCACTAATGAGTTTTCAATTATGTTTATGGGTTCAAATCTTCTCTTAAGCACTAAAGAGTTTTCAATTATGTTTATGGGTTCAAATCTTCTCTTAAGCACTAATGAGTTTTTAATTATGTTCATGGTACGTAGAAGAATCATGAAAGCTATAGAAGTGGAAGGGCTTCATCAATTTCAAATTACAGATTGTTTTACCTCTCATGCCCAAGTTCACCAGTGTGAAATCCAAGGTGGTGAATGTCTTCTCTTTCATCTCATCACCTGATTGTTCACGATGGCGGTGTGTTTGATTGGATTGGTTGCGGTGTTGGTCTCCAGGGAAGTACAGGAGCAATTGGCTTCACGTATCCCTTCATAGAGAAGATTCGAGGTTGTTTTCACCATGGAGATTCAGATCCAGTGCTACTCTTTGAGAGTTGGGTTGAGAAACAGTATTTATTTGTTATTGAGAAAATTAAGAAAAAACAAAGTTTGACGGGGTTATAAGTTTGTTAACCTGTCTTACGTGGCAGAACACATGGCAATAATTGATTAGGCTACAAGGAAGTTGACAGGGTATTTGGTGACAGAAGATTTGCACCCTTCATAGTGGTTTTATTTTTATAAATGACAGGTGCGACTACCCTCAAACCTTGATTAATGAAACAGTTAAATACAAGGGGGGACATAGAGCCTAAATCCATGATTATAAAGATCTAAAATAATATCAGAAACCTCTACAATACTCATGTACTCAATTAAGCACCAAATAACAAACAGTACTACTCTAATGACGATTCTATTTGCTTTGATATAGCGGTGACAACCTAGAAAGTACAATAGATATGTAACACGCTTACACATCCTAATATCTAATTCTAAATCAGCTTCTCAGCTATGTTGCCACCAGAAGTTTAATTCGACGACACTCAGCTTCACCATGCCACTAGGCGGCAGTGACCATTTGATAAAACAAGGAACTCGCCGCATACCTAGGGCAAACAAGGCACTTTGAGTGCGCACACAAACAAAAGGCTAGACTAGCCCTAAACTAGAATATGGACTTATTACTCGCTTACGGTGCATAACTAAACAATAAAGATAAATGACTATAAAACAAACAATAACTATATCCAGATCTAAATATTGGACACAAATCCCACCAGCCCAGTAAGGCAATATCCAAGCCCACAAAACAAAGGCAGCTCTCCGAGCCCAAAACAAACTCTGCACCAACACCACCATCATACCACTCTACCCGCCACCCTGTCGTTGCTCTACCACCATGCCCGCCACCGCACTGCAAACATTGGACCCCCACCACTGATGTTGGACCCCCACCACCATTGCGATGCCATTGAGCCATCCACACCATCCACTATCAAAACCCGAACCAAGCCTTAGAGATCTGCCCTCGTTCTTCCAGATATGCCGACAATCGAACTGATCCCGACCTTTCCTCCAATCAACTCCATCTCTTCTTTGGCTCAAATTTGGTCTGATCTCCATCCACCAGCCTAACTCAATACAAGATGCAGTATCCATCCTGCGCCTAGAAAAACAAGCACAAACTCCCGCTGACCCCATTTTCCAAGCCGGAGATACGCCCACCACATATACATCCTGCCTGGTCGCACTCAGCGTGAGCCGACACTGCTAAGATCCGACACCAGCGTCGCGGCGCAGCCGGACGAGAAACAGCAAAAGCCTCCGCAAGTTTTCTAGGTTTTTTCAGCGTGTGAGGCGCGTTCTAAGAAAAAAAATCCTTCATCGAATTAGATTCTGGTAGTGGTATTTGTAAAACAAAGATACGAGAAAATTTTTCAATGCTACCGTAGCACTACGTGATAATGTCTAGTGGTGCTACATTCCAATCAGAAGAAGACATGTATATTTATTACAATTAAAATAAAAACTAATGTTTTTTTATATTTTATGAAATGACATTCATGGGTATTTAGTGAGTTCATACTAGGGTGTAGAGTTTAAGTTTAGTGTATCGGGTATAGGATACAGTATAACCTAAATGAATGTTCGATAAATTAATAACCTCGCTTAAGTAATAATTTTCTCCGGTCCTGACTCGGGACCAGTTCATATTACTAGGTTTCTCGCTAAATGAATAAGATAAAGTTTTTTTATTCTCTTTTGGTCCTAACGAATATATAAAGTAATAATTAATTAATTAATTAATTAAAAATACTATAAAATATAATAATAATAATAATAGATAAATTCATAAAAATAAGTGTAAATAATGTTCTTCATACAAAATAAAGAAACTTATAAAAATCTTTACTTTCTCAATTTAGTTACTCTTAAAGTATCCATCTATGGTTCTTTGTTTTTTTCTTGTATCTAAATCAAATTGAACCTCATCCTTAATTTTTTGTAAGGCATGCACTACATTAGCTACGTCTTTCTTATTTTTTAACAAGTAATTATTCAAAGTTACCGCTGCCTGAAATGCCTCTTTGGAAGAAACTTGTGGTAGTGCACAACTATCATCTGGATCCTGTTCATCTTCAATAGTCGGGTTCATGACTCCATTAATGATTTCTTCATCAATAGGTGATTCCATCACCGTCTCATTTTCACTATGATAATTCAGAATATCCTCAACTTTCATCTCATTTCTATAACAGAGACTATAAATTGTTTTACGTAACTTGTGAATGTCTTCATCTGCACTAATAGTGTCAAAATAATCTTAACAAGCTTATATGTAACTTTCTTTCTTCTTCATCTAATTAGAGTCATTTATAGTGTAAATAATTTATTCATTTATCGATAATATAATAACCCGCTTAAGTAATAATTTTGTCTGGTTCCGACTTTATTCATTTATAGAGGTTTTACTGAATATGGTTTAGAGTATTAGGTATAGAGTTTAGTATTTAAAAAACATTAAAAATGATCTTTAACAATATAACTAAAAAGTCTATTAAATTTAATTTCAATAAATTTATGTCTTTTTGTCTGATTAGACTCTGCATTATTAGATATTGTATAATGCTACCTCGTATATACCCGAAATCAATTTCGAGCAGAAAACAGTAAAGCACCAAAAAGGGGATTTAGGGTTAGGATTTTGAAGTTTCGTCTGTTTCACTCAATTGGGTAAACACTGCAATGGAGGCTGTTGGAGAGATTACCGAGGCTATGAACAACGTCAACATCAGCAACTCAGATTCACACAAGAAGAATCGAATTCAGGTCTCAAACACCAAGAAGCCCCTCTTCTTCTACGTCAATCTCGCCAAGGTATAATCCTCATATCTCAACCCTGTTTCCTCTTTATATTTGCTTGATTTGCTTCTGGGTTTTCTCTTATTTCAGTTTATAGCTTTGTTTCTGCTGAATTTCTATTTGGGGCAAATTGAGCTTTGTATGTGTATAAGGGGAATTTGGGGTTGTGACATCCTGGACTAGTGTCTTGTATTTCTGAATTGGTTTGCTTCATTAATTGTGTTTGTGTGATGCTACTGTTTGCAGAGGTATATGCAGCAGTACAATGAAGTGGAGCTATCTGCCTTGGGAATGGGTATTACATCATTCGCCTGCTTCTGTTTCGTAATGTTATACTGTGTTTCTAGATCTGTGTGAATTTGATTGTACATAAGTTTTTACTATTGTTGATGTCTATGTTTACTCAACAAAATGGTGATAAATGGTGCTGAAGTTATGAAAATTAAATAGCCTTTTTGTTTAGGTGTTGATAGGATTTGTGCTATGTTATTAGACAATTTAATTTTCGCAAGCTTTAAGAGTGTTCATGACTCAGTATTTGGTCTCTATTGGTCAGTCTGTGTAAGCTGGGTTCTGTAATTGTTGATACTACAGTTGGCAAACCTGGGGTGATTGATAATTTGTTGTGCTATTCTGTCATATTGACCTTCCAAATAGTTTGGGTTATCTGGAAAAGAACCCTTTGGTCGGGCCTTGTTCCACATGATGATTACTAAACCTGTAATGTAGGAAGGTTATGGACTCCACTTTAAGGGTTTACATGTTTTCTTAGTATTGGGGTGGTTTACTTGCTCAACTACAGAAAGAGGAAGTTTAGAGCTTATAGGAATGTACAACAGAGAGATTTTGGACAACTTATCATCTTCAAATATACTCACAGAAAGACTACAATGTTCAACTGGAAGCTTACATTAGGTTTCTAGTAATATCTTTTTATTGGCGGTTTGGGAGGGTACTCCTGAGAAGTGCTTAGTGAAGGGTAATCTGAAGTAAGTTAAATGTGGGATAGTAGTTCAAAGCAGCATTTTTTTTGGTGGGGAGTGAATGCCATGAATCCATTCATCAACATGAAGTTGTATATATTTGGAAGCATATTTTTGTGTGGATGGAGATGATTAGGAATTTAGGATATCTGTGAAATTCATATTTGGAAGCATAAACATATTCATAAGTATTTACTAAATTGTGTGGGTGCAACAGGAGATTGGAAATGGACCTTCTCTTAGATGTACCAGAAACTCCCACTTACTGTGATTTGGATAATCCATAGCAACCCCCTAGTTGCAATTTTTCAATCTTGGCAAAAGAATCTCATCCCTATTTTCACCTAATTGCATTTTTTAAATCTTGGCAAAAGAATCTCATTCCTATTCACATGATTCAAAAATAAATAAGTATATTGAAATAAGTCATTTATTTTGTCGTAGGCAGGATCAGTGCACTGATTATGTTCTTGATCAGAGTTTATGTTCGTTTGGGGTATCAATGCTTTATGCACGGATTAATTTCCTATTGTTCTATTGCAGCTATTGCCACAGTGGTCACAATTGCAGAAATTCTGAAAAACAATGGGCTGGCTGTTGAAAAAAGTGAGACTTCATTCCTTTTTATCTTTCAGCAAAGCAATTAGCAAATTGTCAAACATATTCATTTTTTTTGAATATGACACAGAAATCATGACCTCAACTGTGGACATAAAGGATGATTCTAGAGGGAGACCAGTCCAAAAGGCCAAGGTATGTGCATATGATAATCTAATAGGAAAACTTCCTGCTAATTTGGAGATGAGTGTGTTTGTTATCTCATGTATCATGTCTTGTTTAAATTTAAGTAACTGTATATGAAAACTAACATGTTCTTTTTGCATTTATCATTGACTTTTTGGGTTGGTCGTATTTGTCTACATAATTTTTTATTATCATCTTGTTCGGATGATACAAACAAACTCTGTATCTTTCTTGCTCCATTCAAACCAATGTAATTGTGCTTCAGTGTACTCAGCAATTTGAGTTGTGTGGTTAGTCAATTTGATGGACTTGACCTTCTAGTGAAAACAGGTTCATTTCAAAATTTATGTTGGATTCTTCTTATCATGGAGCATCTCAACGGTTGAAGTTATGTTGGAAGCTATTCTAGCTTGAAAACTCTCAAAAAATGATTTAGCTAGCAAATGTTAAGTCTTATCTAATGAATAATGCTGCTCATTATCTGTTATTGCATATCTATGTGTCAAAGAAGGCGAAGAAATTCATACAAAGTTAATACTCTTTAGAAGCTGGAGTAGGCCTATACTAGAAATTCGTTTATTTAGCTTTCAAGTTTCAAGTATAACTCTTTCTTGAACCTCATCAGCTACTATTTCACAAAGCTAGTTTTCCGTAACCCAAAACAGCGCCCCCACCCCCAATGCCCCCTCATCCAGATTTCCAGACCAGAAGACCTTCAATAGTACCACTGTTTGGTTATATGCCCACTACAGTACCCTACCCTGACACGTCCTGACCAGAATGAGCCTTGTTCTGCCTCATGAATAGAAGAATAGTACCTTTCTTTGGAGAGGCGTGGGAATTCTGTCTTGTTCTCCTAGTCTTGAATATAAATAGAACTATTAATTCCTTATTGATTATTATTATTGTTGTTGTTGGGTTGTAGATTGAGATATTGCTTGGGAAGACAGCAAATTTTGATGACTTGATGGCCGCAGCTGCTGAGGAGAGGGAACTTGCAATAGCAGAGGCTGAGGAGCAAAGCTAAAAGAAGTTCCTTGTTCAGTTGTTTGAGGCTTCTTTTGCATCCTGTTTGGCTTGACTTTTGTACTCTAAATATGGTTATGGAAATAAATTTTGCTTAAATATATTTTTGAATTGTAGAATATGCATGAAAAAAGGCGTTGTATGCATGTAACTTTTTGGTTGTCAAATGTTTACATATGAAATGCGAAAACCAAAGCTTTAACTTGTTTTGAATTTATTAGAGATATTGCGGTGGTATGACTGATGATGATTGAAGCATGGTTGTATCCAAAGGATATATGGTGGTTGTGGTTTCTCGAACTATCTATATATCTAGCGGATCTATGGCTACTGTGATGTCTCGCCAGACCAAATATTGTTTATAATATATTGGAAGTATGGAGGTATGGTTGTGCTTGTGGAAGTGGTGGTGTTACATTCGAACATACATACTGATTGGCATGCTATGCATACCATGAGTGTAGGTTGCTGTTCTAGCAGGGGGTGGTGGGGGTAGATGTTTTGAATATTCAATGGTTGGGATGGGTATGCATAGCATACACAACTGTATAACAGAATTTTCCACATATGTGATGCATCTTGTATCCCGTACTATGGCCGTTGTGCTGTCCTTTCCAGCTTTACTTTGTATGTTGTACGCTTTACCTTATGTTCTCTGGTTAATTGATAGTGTTTAGGTGAAGTGTGGTTAGCTTGTGCTGCCTTGTTCCTTTAGTTAAGGGTCTCCTTCAACCTCTTCTATATATAGTCTTGGTCTGTAACATTTTTTCTTACCAAGAAGAAATATCAGAAAAGTTTCTGCATGGATTTGTGTTTGGGACAAAGTTATTTATTTCCCATTATCTCTATAGAGAAACAATTAGCTGATATTCTTATGAAGATTCTCTCATCTAAAATCTTTTGTGACTCACTTAACAAGTTAGCAATTTTCGATTTGTTTGCACCAACTGAGGGATTATTAGCATGAGTTACACGTTTTATTTAACTTTTTTTATTAATAATTCACACACCTTACATATGGTTTGAATCATTTACCTCAAAGTTGTAACTAAACTCTTTAAACAACCAAGCGATGACACAGGCTCTTGTATTGTTAGGAGTGTAAATATTATATTATGAATATTAGTTACCTAATAAGTTATTGTGTATCTTATATATTAACCCTATTCTTGGGGAGATGAATATGTATTAGGAATTCCCAATATTACTTTGTTTTCTAACTTGGTATCACAACAAAGATCTGAATTGGACGGTCTCCTTTTTTTTATTGTGTTAAGTACTTAAGTTGCGCAAATTCTTTATTCATTGGTGTAAACACGAATTTATCTTCGTAAATAACAGAACAACATGTGTACAAAATAATAGAACTTTATTAATGAATTTGCGGCTTACAAATCTTTGTGAACTCCTCTAATTCTATCTTCGAATTTGGATTTGGCTCAAGGTTGACAAGACACGTGTTCTTGTGATGAAAGGGGGTCACAAGAACTGATCATGTGATAGGTATTTGGATTTGACTTTGGGTTTGATGAATAACAGGTTATTTAGGAGCTTGGTTATTCTTCGGGAGTGTTTTGAGACTTCTGAACTCTCGGAAGTAATTTTTCTCTCTGGTCGGAAGTCCTCATCTTGATATGAGAGAGGGTATTTATATTGTCGACACTCCTCCGTATATGGCATGTAATAAAGGTGCCGAATGAATATCATTCCTTATCTGTAATAATTGAATCAATCAATTTTGATTGATTGGTAATTATTATAATTAAATCAAATTACCTTTAATTAATTGATTTAATTATTCTCATTAAGGCATGATTGATTTGATTTAGTATCTGATTTTAATTCTAACAATCAATTTAATTTGATTGATGATTGTTGACCGACCAGTTATACGTCGCCACGTGTTGTTTACATAGTCTCTTTGATTTAGCTGACTCATGGGCCACATGTACATTTCATCGAGCCCACATGTGATTTGACTATTTAACAATTTTATTTTCGTTAAATTTATGTGTCTACAATTGGTTCTTTTGGGTTTCTCAGTGGTTCCTTTGGCCATCTTTGGTTTGTATCTTGTTCTTTTGCTTTCACCAATCAAAGTTTGTTGTTTTATTAGTTCTTTTGTTGTCTGCTCCATTCATACCCATCTTTGATTTGAGTTTTGTGCTCGTTGACCCTTGTTCTTAATAGTCTGAATCTCTGAATCAACTTATTATGGATAATATTGATAAAATATAGTTGGTGAATTTAGAGACGGCTGTCTTTATAGTAGTAGAGATATAAGGATTTAAATCTAGAATATTTATACTTCAAATTAGTCCAAACAAATCAAAACATGGTAATAAAGGTAAGCATATACAATAATACTGGAATAAAATAATGGCTTTTAAAACAATATTAATTAGAACGCCCAAACAACTTATAAACTTTTACGGCGAAGGGCAAGTTTAGAGTGCTTAGATGAGGCCTAGACGGGTTGGGCAGCCTACTTTTAGAACAATGTTTAAAGTACATTTGTGTGTTCTTTGAAATGTTAATTAATAGTAAGTAGTAGAGAAGGTAAATCTGACTTTAATTGAGCCTCAAAAAATTTAGGGGTATTAACCATTACATACAAATTGGAAAAAAAGTGAACACTCTAACTAAAACAGATTTTTATTGTTCATTCCAACTATTTGTAAGTAAATGACTAATATATCATAATCTAATAAAACTCTACACTAGCTCTATCAACCATCACACATTTTTTTCGTCTCTTTCCTCTCTGTATTATCTTTCTCTTCGTCTCTTTCTCTAAATCATCTCTCTCTTCGTCTATTTCCTCTGCATCATTTCTCTCTTTGTCTCTTTCCTCTACATTATCTCTCTCTTCTGGATCATAAAGCAACTTAAGAGAAGATGAGGATGATCGCCACCATCGACGGAGACGATAGTCGTGGACTGGCCGATGATGAAGCCAACCAGATCTAAATTCCAGAGAAGATGAGGAATATCACCGCCGTCGTTTGGAATCTCAAGTAGTAGCAACAACAACAGCCACAAAAATCACTATGGCTGTTTTCGATCCCGTCCACCTATGTCCTCTCTCTCTCTCTTAATGAGAATTTATTAGGGGATAATAAAGTTGAATGTAGCGATAGGAATGCAGTTTAGGAGTTCTGTGAGGGTTTATTAAGTATTGAGTAATAAAGTTGGTTGTGGCGATATGAATGCGGTTTAGGGGTTCAGTGAGAGTTTATTAAGAGATAATAAAGTTGGTTCTGGTGAGAATAATGTGGTTTAGGGGTCAGTGAGAGTTCATTAAGGGGTAGTGAAGTTGGTTATGGTGATAAGAATGCAGTTTAAGGGTTCAGTGAGACTTTATTAGGGAGTAATAAAATTGGCTGTGACAATATGAATGTGGTTTAGGGGTTTATTAATAGTTTATTAGGGGGTAATAAACTTGATTCTAGATTCCGGCGATATTCCGGTGACCGGAGCCGGCGAGGTGTCGGTCATGTCTCCTCCTTCTTCCATTTTCTTTCTCTAAGTATGTTATAATGAGTGGAGCTAGAATGTGTATTAAAATATTATATATTGTTTAGAGTTGTTATGAGTTTTGTTGAAAGGGGTACAAATTTTTAAAAAATTGAAATAGTCAATGTTTTTAAAAAAACTGTTGGAATGGGAAATGAGGTAGTCCAACAATTTTTACTAAATGAACATTTTCTCAAACATATATATTGTTAATAACGAAATAAGATCATCTTATATCGATTCTCGTCCTCACAAACTATTCACCTAATGCACTCCAAGTGCATCAGCATGTGTCACCAAGATCACAAATTGCAGGCATGCAAATTTTATAAAAATCATGAATACACAAGGTCTTAAAAATCGATACTTTCGAAGAAATTTCGTCAAAAATTTTGTTTTTTTGGACCTCTGAAATATCTTTTACATTTCAAACATTTCTCGCCTGAAATTTCCCCATATTTTCTGAAAATTTCGATTTTTTTTTATTTTTATTTTTGTGCCCAAAATTTTCTAATCCACAAGTTAAAATTTAAGTAATTACTTTAATTCATACCCTTACTTTAATCCCTTACTGTTTTTGCCCAAAAGTTTATAATACACTATATACGCTTACGACGAAAATCTGGCAATGTCTTATTTAACATATTTCATGTCTTTTGGGGTGTAATCAAATGATAACTCGTGCTCACAATCTGAAGCACAATCTTCCAATGATTATGGTTATGGCCAAGGTCAAGCAATGTCCGATGCCTACTACAATTTTCAGTATGAAAACCCACGGTCAGTCCCCCTTGACTCGTATGGTTGGCATATAAGTCAATACATGTCAAACTACAAAGGTCACATATCATTTATAATACACTGAATGATCCACATAGAGATGTGATGAATATAGCGAAAATTTTGTACCTCATAGGTTTTTTACGTGGTTTTAAAGTACTCATTTAATTTCATATGAAATATATTATATGTATATAAGGCGTGCTCCCTTTGGGTTTCCAGTCATAAAAAAATGTTTAAAGGAAACTTTTAAGCATTATTAACGGTTCATCACTTACTTTTTTATTTTAAATTACTACAATTCCCTATAGATCAATATTTATTCAAGGTTTTCTTTTCAAATATACATAATATAGTAAACAAATATCTCTTAAAATTTCATTTAAAATTTTCTTGGTTTTCTTTAAATTTTGGTCAATTTTCTTAATTTTTTTTACTGCTATCGATATTTCCTTAAAATTTTTATCGAAATATCCATTTTTAGAAGATCGATATTTTCGTAATCATCAAAATTTAAGACCTTATGAATACATGATTATTTGGATCTGTTAAGATTCTATCTTGTTCATCTTGTGGTATTGTCACACATTCAAGGATATGCAGTATTGACGTAGTGGTCATTCTAAAAAACTGTCAAGTAAATTTTGAGTGTACAAGCTGGGTCACTATATATGGTTGTGCATTTCTGTTAAACCCCCTTTTCATGCTTCTCAAAATGTCACTTAAATCTCTTGCCCCAAAACCCAAAACCCTCCACTCTTTCTTCAATTCTCTTCTCCGACCCAACACTCCATTCCACCCTTTCTCTACTCTCACCCAGCAAAACACACCATCTCCACTGCTACCTCACATAGTCAACGAAATCTCACGTATTCTCAGCGATCACAGAGAACCTCACCACGATTTGGAGCTCTCCCTCAGCTCTTGGTCCACCCAAATATCCCCAAACTTGGTTGAACAGGTTCTGAAACGCTGCAAGAATCTTGGGTTTTCTGCCCACAGATTCTTCCTCTGGGCTAAAACAGTTCCGGGTTTTCAACACAGTGATGAAAGCCATCATATTTTGATTGACATTTTGGGGAGTAGTGGCCAGTTTGCTCTGTTGTGGGATTTTCTCATTGAAATGAGAGAGTCCAAGTGCTGTGAGATTGGCCCAGAATTGTTCTGGGTTATTTTTAGAGTTTACAGTAGAGCTAACTTGCCTCGTGATGCGATTCGAGCTTATAGTAGAATGGTTGAGTTTGGGATTAAGCCTAGTGTTCATGATCTTGATCAGCTTCTTTATACATTATGTAAAAAAAAGCATGTCAAGCATGCGCAGGAGTTTTTTGATAAATTTAAGGGCGGGTTTGAGTTGGGTGCTAAGACTTATAGCATTTTGATTAGGGGTTGGGGAGACATTAGTGATTCGGACAATGCACGCAAGTTGTTCGATGAAATGAATGAGAGAGGGTGCTTAGTGGATGTGCCTGCGTATAATAGCTATCTGGAGGCTTTGTGTAAGGGTGGGAATGTGGATGAGGCTTATAAGCTATTTCGAGATATGGGTTCAAAAGGAGTTGAGCCAGATGCTGGTACATATTCGATTTTCATTCGGGCATATTGCGAAGCGAATGATATTCATTCGGTTTTTAGCGTGCTTGATAGAATGAAGAGATATAATCTTTTGGCTAATGTGTTTACGTACAATTGTGTTATCAAGAAACTCTGTAAAAATGAAAGGGTGGAAGAGGCGTACCAGATTTTGGATGAAATGATCGAAATGGGAGTTAAGCCTGATGAATGGAGTTACAATGCAATCCAAGCTTATCATTGTGAGCATGGTGAAGTTAATCAGGCTCTTAGGTTGTTATGCAGAATGGAAAAAGATAGCTGCATGCCAGATCGACATACCTACAATATGGTACTAAAGTTGCTGATTAGAATTGGGAGATTTGATAGGGCAACTGATGTGTGGGAGAGTATGGGGAAGAGAGGATTTTATCCTTCTGTTTCAACATATTCTGTCATGATTCATGGTTTGTGCAAAAAGAAACATAAACTTGAGGAGGCTTGTAAATACTTTGAGGTAATGATTGATGAAGGTATACCACCATACTCTTCTACTGTTGAGATGTTGAGAAATCGGCTATTAGGTTTGGGGCTCCTCGATGACATTGAAATACTTGCTCGTAAGATGGAACAAAGCAGTTCTTGTTCAATACAAGAGTTTGCAAAAGTGCTGAGAGGGAACAAAGCGTCTGTAAGATCTAGAAGTGGGGAGACTGACATTGAAAGTGATTGACGGGGTGCAACTTCCAAGATTGCACGTCTGAAGAGAGCTGTCTTTATGAATTCGCGGGTGCAGTTCCTTCTTCTTGCTATGATATTGGGTATTCCGCTATTCATAATATATAGATATATGTCTATTGCTTTTTTTGTAGACATGATTGATGTATATTCATAGAAACCATACTATATACCATTGTTACGTAACTGTGATGTTTGTTCTGGAAATCATAATCAGGTCGTGTGAAGCCAGACTTGAAGAAGCAAATTATGGATACAGTTGCCTCTGGTAGTAAGTAATCTGGTTACCCTTACTAGTTGTCCGCTGTGGAAGGTGCTGCTGTCAGTTTACACATTATGATGGTTTTTCAATTCCATTTCCATCACAAAGGCATCGATTTGTTACCGGTTATCATGATATTTGGCTGTCTGGTTTTCCGTATGTACTTTTATGTGATTTTAATTCCCTGGGACGGTGCTAAATTTAGATACTAGTGCTTGCATTTTTGTTGTTGAACACAATGACGTACTTTGCATGATCGCATGGTTCGGATCATTGCATTAACACTCTGCAGAGTTATGTCATTAGCTTCCCGTTTCTGTCAAAATCTTGAAAACCAAAGGTGTATCGGAAGTTGCTAGTAACTTGCAGCTCCACTAGACACATAAAACACTATACTAGAGGTGTATCATTTTGTAAATTGCTGGTAAAAGATGAAACGGGAAGGCAATCTTGAGATTGCAATTTGGAAGGAACATTGACATATGCAGAGAATCGAAGGATAGAAGGTGGCTCCATCTCCGAATTGGGTTTTCCTATTCCTCGTTGTCTGTAGTCTCGGTTTCTTCAGAGGAGCCTCCATGTTAGAATCGATTGAGTGAAGCTTAGAGGTATGAAAGTGGGTCAATTTGTGGGTGAAGTTTTTTATCAAAGTGGGTCAATTTGTTAGAATCGATTGAGTGAAGTTTTCCGGTTAGTTTCTGGGTTTTCCGGCGAAGCTGAGGTATCAAAGTGGGTCAATTTGTCAAGCTCTACATATCTATATAATTGGTTTTCGGATTTAATCAAGTTTGGAAGAAGGTGGATTTTGGGCAGTCGACCACCGTGCGCGGCTATTTTTTAGCTTGAATTCGATAATGGTTTAGGTTGCACGGCGGAGATGACTAGCAAGCGAAGTTATGTTGACGGGTGGAGGAGTTGTCAAGCTGAACGTTCTCTAACTCGCTGTGCTTAACCCACCGTTAACCCCAAACGGTCAGTGGTAAACACGCTCCAGTTTTAATGGCTGTCCATTTGGACTGCAGACCAGCCAGCCTTTGGGAACACGAAAAATCTTGGGTCTGATCTATATCTGATCAAGTTTTTTGTTCGATTTTTTAAAAATATACTTTTAATAATATCAATCATAATTTTAATAGTACAATAGTTAAATTAACCAACGCATATCATCTATACAAAAAATAAATATAAAAAAAAGATTATTTGCTCAGCCGAATGCATCGAACAAAAATGGACAGTTTCTGAGATTTTATGAAAAATGCTCATTTAGTCAACAACAGGAAAAATAAAACTCATTCCAATAAAAAAGATTTAGATAGCCCAAATCAATAAATCTTACGCTAAAGACATTTTTACCTCTAACTTAACATAACTATCTCTCTCATCGATAATTTATCTTCGATCTCCACCTTCTGCGCAAAAATGGTGTCCGTGCTTGAAGCCGACGACGACGCGACTCCTCAACCTCGTCGCCTGCTTCCCTTCGACCACCTTCTCTCTCTAGAGTAGCTCGTCGATGACTGAGAATCTCAATGAGGGACTTGAGATGCGACAAAACAAGCTCGTCGTCAGAAGGAGAAGAAGACAACGACGACAGATCTGATGAAGACGAAGGAGAAAAGCTGACTCTGTTCTTATCTTGTCAACGATGACTTGGCAATGTCGTCGAGGAAGCCACGCTTTCTCTAGGCAGTGGCGGAGCCAGGATTAAAATGTCACCTAGGCTAAATTGTAGAGCACACACACACACAAACTAATGAATCTTGTCAGGATTTATGTCCCTCCTTTTTATTTTGCGTTTCATTAATGGTAACAGCATGAAGGCGACTGTTAGTTTTCTAAAAATCGGCACACATGGCCGCCTAGGCGCTAGACAGTAGGGCACCGTTTTGATTTTTCTCGAATTGGCCAAGCTGGGCCCTGACACGAAAATCTGCCGCCTAAGCAGGCTGGGCGGCGCCCGATTAGTTTTTTTTTAAATTGAAATACATAAAAGCCTATCTAAAAATGAGTAAAATCAAACACAAAAAACACAATATTCTACTTAAAGTCTACAAAGGACAAACTATTTTATTTTTATTATTTCTAAGAACATTGTTGTTTTATTATGTCTATTTTTGAACTATTTTTGCTATTTTAGAACATAAAAGTGTTTTTTATAAATTTTATTTATATAATTATATTTATTAAATAAATAATAAAAGGTAAAATACAAAGCTGCCAAGACGCCCTACGCGCTGGCTGTCCTCCCTGGTAGCGCCTAGCGTTTTTTAGAACTCTGACGACCATTTAGCCCTTATTAAAAAAACACATATATTAAGGGACGTAGCAAATATTAAACACATTTTGCATCAAATGAAATGCAACATAAGACACACAATACAACCTAATACAAGAAACACGTAAATAAAACTAATTAAACATTTCCCACGACCACAAAGCTTAAATTCATTAATCACTCACTCATTGTTAACCGCTTCAACAAGGCTTTTGCACTACTCCAACTCTCACCATTAAGGATTAGGGACTCCTATGATTTACAATCAGTAAATAGTTATTAGTATGTTATTTTTGTTTGGCACTGTCAACTAGTGGCTATAAAAAATTACCAGCTCTTGCTCTTGTTTGATTGAAGAAAAAAGATGGAGGTGACTATAACCTATAGGATTATCATATCGCTTAAATTCTTATCTCATTTCATTGTATGAGAAACCGAGCCCTAACCCCAAGTCTCCCCATATCTATATGTATTCCAAAGTGGAAAAGCTGATAAAGGCACTCTTCCCTCTCAATCTTTATGTTCTTCCTTCTTTTCCACAGTGAGTTCTCGCCCTTATATAGTGTCATCTCTTTTATAGATTAGCCGCTAGGCGCAACACTTCGAAGAAATTTTTTGATTCCCTTATGGATTAGACACAAATCGCCCGATCTACAAAAACCATATATATATATATATATATATCTTCTGATATGGTTATGATTTTTTTTGGAGATACAAATTTTCACCACGGCTCCAGCCTAGTCAAGACTAGGCTGGCTCTCACTACTAGAAAAAAGACTTTAGCCGACGAAATAACCAAAAATAGGCCGACGAAATTTTTTTTCGTCAGCTAAAGTCCACTTTAGCTGACGAAAAATTATTTAGTTGACTAAGTTAAATTATTCAGCTCAAGTGTAATTTTAGCCAATGAAAAAAAAATTTGTCGGCTATAGTGGAATTTTAGCCGAGGAAATTTTTTTTCGTCGGCTAAAGTAATTTTTTCATCAACTATAGTCTGTGAACTTTAGCCGACGAAATTTGAAAGTTTAGGCGACGAAATTAGGGTATTTCGTCGGCTAAGGTACCTTTTAGTTACAAAATTGCACTACGGATATTTCAGTGTCTGATTGACTATTGTGATACCAATCTGGAAGCGGAACGGGCATACGAGTAAAACTCATTGCTAATGCCATCAAATGCGGGCTTTTTTGGCCATCAGAGTTCGTTTAAGGCTTCAAAATGGCGTTTTTCTAAACACTTAACACACGAAAACACCCATATCTATATTTATATGAGGTATTTTGGTAAAATCTTCAACAAAAAAAACTCTCACCATGATGAGACGCAACTGTCCATTAAAAAATTTTGAGACATTGACTCCTCGATGATAGGGCTCCCCATATGGATAAATAATGGTAAATAGTAGGCATGCTGTGATTTCGGTCATCATAGTTCACAAACAAAAATACGATTGTCAGATATCATCAATATGTTGAAATATGTCTATGGTAAAAAATTCAACTTGATCAGATAAATTTAAGGGCTTCATCCGGATGGTCAATCTCATAAGTCAAACCCCTAAATTGTATTGATTGCAACTATCGACACCTAGACTTTACCAGAATTACTTGATTTGTCAACCTTAGACGTATTTCACCATTCCGATCATATCGTATTTCATGACTTTTTTATGTTTGAAGTTTCTACGTAGAGTTTGTTTTTGAAACGGAACATTTACTTAAAACTTAGTAAATAAGTTATACAACATTAGTAGACATGTTGTGATTCCAATGATAAAAGTTGAGAAACAAAAATCCGACCGTCTGATATGATCATTATGTCGAAATATGTCTATAGGAAAAAATTCAACTTGATCCGACAACATTAAGGGCTCGATCCTTACGGTTAAAGTCAAACCCCTTAACGCACGGAAATGGTTATTTGACCGTTTAAATTACCTATTTTGCCTAGGCCTTCGATTGAAAATAGTTTCAAATCGATGATACGCAACTAGTGGTATAAAATCTTTATGAAAAATAACCACCGGAGATAGGGCTATCTCTAGGGAGAAAGAATGGAAAATTGCGTTAACTACAACTATCGGCACTGAGACTTTACCAGAATTACGTGATTTTTCAACTATAGACGTATTTCACCATTCCGGTCATATTTTATTTCACGACTTTTTTTAGTTTGAAGCTTCTACGTATATGGTTTAGAGTTTTAGTCGACGAAATTAGGGTAATTTGTCAGCTAAAGTTAAATAAATAAATAAAATAAATAACTATAGCCGATGAAATTATAGTAATTAGGGTGCTAAGATTAAATAAATAAATAAATAACTATAGCCTAGGAAATTAGGATAATTCGTCGGTTAAAGTTAAATAAATAACTATAGCCGATGAAATTTATTAAAATTCACAAACGTATTTTATTTTTATTTTTTTAAATTAAAAAACGTATTTTATTTTTACTGGGCACCCACTTCTTGAATCATATATTGTGATTCAACAGGAGTGGGTGCATAATTTGAGCCGTCTGAGGTACATTAACGAAACCGGTTTTGCCCAGCAGTCCTAGGTTTCAGATCTACAACTCTTGACAAAATTTATTAATTGAACTTCGAAGATTAATTTGAAGCTTACTTAACTTCGAAGTTCAATTAATATTTTTTTGCTTTAGTTTAGTCTACATCTGATTGTAACTGACTTCCTTTTAACAGTTTTATACTTATGTGAAGTTTAGTAAGCTTTTGGCTATTGCATCAGCAGTGGTCATAGTGCTATACAATTCATCTACAATCTCTTGACAAAATTTTGAAAATTTTTCGACTAAAATTTTGAACTTTAGCCGAAGAAATTAAGGTATTTCGTCGGCTAAAATTCATTTTTCTCCTCCTCCTCCCCCTCCCTCTCCTCCTCCTTCTCCTCTCCTTCTCCTCTTCCTCTCCTAGCCTTCTCCTCCTCCTCCTCCTCTTCTTCTCCTCCACCACCGGTGTAAAAACAAAAAAGGAGGGGAAAAAATCATTCAAAAATACAAAAAATAAAAAAATAAAAATAACTTTAGCAGACGAAGGGGAAAAAATCATTCAAAAATACAAGAAATAAAAAAATAAAAATAACTATAGCTGACGAATTTTATTAAAATTCGTCTGCTAAAGTTAAAAAAATCAATAACTTTAGCCGAATAAAATTCATCGGCTACAGTTAAATAAATAAAAAAATAAATAACTATAGTCGACGAATTTTATAAAAATTCGTCGGCTAAAGTTAAATAAAAAAAATAGCTATAGCCGACGAAATTTAATAAAATTCATCGGTTAAAGTTAAATAAATAAATAAAAAAAAATAATTGCTATAGCCGACGAAATTTAATAAAATTTTGTTAGCTAAGGTCCAAAAATTTGTCGGCTAAAGTTCAGACTTTAAGCGACAAAATTTTTTTTCGTGGGCTTAATAAATGATTTTAGCTGACGATGAACAATAATTTCGTCGGCTAAAGTCTTGGCCGACGGCTTTTTCCCAATGACTTCTTAACCGACGACGTTTCATCAGCTAAGACTTTAGTTACGAAATTTTGTACTTAGCCAACGAAAATTTTTCGTCGGCTAAAGTACTGATCCTGGTAGTGTCTGCTCCGGTCTCCAAGTTGCACATGAACGAATCTCAAGCAGCAAGACTGGCATGGCCACTTCGATCTTCTCGACCAATCTCAACTCCCTTGAAGCTGCTTCAATATTCAAGTCTTTACTCTTCATTCTTTTTTTTTTAGAATATTACTCTTCATTCCCTTCACCACTGCATTGAGGAATTCGGCAATAAACCCCCTGAGAACAAATGATATGATCTTTTTCCTTTTTTTTTTCACGGTAAAATAGTTTTTATTGGATGTAATAAAGTTTCATTATAGGTGATCAATATTTTATTAGAGATAGTAAATTTATGGCTAGTGGTATTTACACATTTATCTCTTCCCTTTTCCTTTTTTGTTCTTTATTTTGATGTAGTTTTGATAAGATTTTATGGCTATTGTCTCTTTATTTTTATTATTATTAGGGACAATATATTCTTTCTTAAAATTTACTACCCCTACTTAAAACGTTTGTTATGTTTTGAAACTTGTTTATTACCTTGTATACATTATTTAGGGATCTTATTGTACTATTACAACTTTATTGTCCTATATTCAAGAAGTTTATTGTCCTCAGTAAACTTTTAGTAGAAGTTTATTGCTCTAAGTAAATCTCAGTAGATTGTGTAGTCCGAGTATGACACACGCACGACACATTTAAAAATGGTCCGTCACAAGCACGTTAACGGCCCGTCACAGGCCAAACACGTTATTCTAATAGGCCACATCAGGCCTAGAAAAATGAGTCTAAGGCCCCACCCGAGCACAAGAAATTAAAGCCCAGACCCGCTCTAAAATATATAGATATTTTTCATTTATAATATGAAGATTATATATTTATAAATAATATATAATTCGTTTCAAGTGTGAACAATAATTTATAAATATTAATAATTGTTATTTTGATTCTCTTCGGCATATTAAAAAGTTATTACTAAAATATTATTGACTATAAATAATGATCATATATTACATATTTCTTTAGTTTGTTGACTAAAAAAAAGAATCGATAGAAATGTGAATTGTTTCATTTGTTATTTTTTTGATCTACTATAATATCAACTGTTGACTATGTTTAATTTTTTGACTAGAATCGAAGTGGGCTCGGCTCGTTATGGACCCGAATTAAACATGTTCCTATATGTTATGAGTTTAGGTCATGAGCGGGGCCAGACTTTACGTTAGACTATATGAGCCTACTCAAATAAAAACTCGTTAAGACAGTAAATGTCGTAAGCCAGTCCAAACACGACTCGAATCCTGATTGAATGGGTCCCGGGCCGGCCGTTTGTCACCTGTATGATGAGCCCGGTCCACCGTCAACCCCCTCCCCCTTCACATATTTTAATATCCTCGAGATCTTATACATCACCAATACAGTGTTGCTTCTTCTTCTGCGCTGAATCGATTGGGCAAACCAGAGATGTGATGGCGGTGATTTCAGTGAGGCCCATGTTCACCGTAGTGATGGTCGCTCTCTCCCTCATCCTTGCCGTCCTCGTCTTCTTCCCCACTTCTCCCTTCTCGCAGCCCCCGCTCTCTCTCGCTTCACGCCAGTATGGATTTCCAACCTCTTCTTACTTTTTCCTCTTTTATTTCTCTACTTTTCAATTTGCAATTCATAGTTGAACAGCAGGTATTGGTTTTTGATTTGATTTTGTGTTTTATGGATGCAGAAGAAAGGTGCCCATATGGAGTGTTGAGAGGCTGGTGGAGTGGAGACCTTGTAAGTGGTGGCTACAAGGACATCTCACTGGTAAGTCCCAACTTACTTTGCTGATTCATTTGCATTGGTTGTTTCTGCAAATTGGGTTGTACAGAAAGATTTCATTAAGCTTTTGAACTGCTTAATAGGTTATACAGTAAGCAATGCAATATCTGCATGATGCAAGTTGGAGGTTACCCCAGACCGATTGACGGTTTCGGGAACTGCTTAGGTTTACTGAATGCATGTGAAATTGTGAATTCAAAGCAAGATTAGAAGGAAAAGATTTGCATGTGTTGGTGATGGGGGGTTTAGATATAGGAATGAGGCGAGGGTGCTGAATAATTTTTGCTTTTTTGATATTCTGAGTCGATCTTAATTGACAATCATTGCAGACACTTGCATTGGTTTTTTGTTGAAATGCTGCAGCTCTGCCATCAAAGAGTAATGGATTCATTCGAGTGGATTGCTATGGAGGACTTAATCAGATGAGAAGAGATGTATGATATTGAATCCTCTCTCTGTTCTTCTTACTTTTAAAATCACTAGGATTGAAGTTACCACTTTGCTTAGCATGCCATTGTTTATGGGGACTGCAGTTATGTGATGGTGTTGGTGTAGCCCGTCTTATAAATGCAACCCTTGTTTTGCCAAAGTTTGAGGTGGCTGCTTATTGGAATGAATCAAGGTAATTACCTGTTTATATATCAGTTGCAAATTGCTTTACAGAGCCCATCTCATAGATTTTAAACTCTCTTTCTATGCTTAGAGGCAAAGAGAAGTTTTTACTTCATCTGTCACAAAACATCTTTTGCTATTTATGAACATTCTTTTGATGATTTGAATGAGTTCATATGGAAACTAATGACTACATGCATTTAGAAGAATGACAATGTTCTTTATGTGTTAATGCGCAATCAATAATTCAATATTCTTACATAACACTTTCTTTATTACCTCAGTGGTTTCGCAGATGTCTTTGATGTTGACTACTTCATTCAACAGATGAATGGCTTCATCACTGTTGTCAAAGAGTTACCGTCTGAGATTGCATCAAAAGAACCCTTCCATGTGGATTGTAGCAAGCGCAAAGGCCAATTTGATTACATAGAAAGTGTTCTTCCATCCCTGTTAGAACATCATTATATTTCTATTACGCCTGCAATGAGCCAGAGAAGGGATAGGTAATTTCAATACATTTTTTTTCTATTCTCCTGCGTTCCGAGTTCACATTGGGAGACTAATTACTGTGACCATATGCACTACCCCTGTGGTGGACATTGATTGGTTTAATAAGTTTAAGTTGAAATACGTAGAATAATGTTATTTAAGGGCTGTTAGCAAAACAGAAAGTTAAATTTCTTGATTAAACTGTCACTTTTGGGATGCTGATGAGATTGGATTTTGATACTTGATTCACCATAACTTATCTAATTCTGGGATGCAACTGTCTGTAAACAAACCTCAGTTTGATGACTAAAATAACTTAACGAGCTTTCTGATCTTAGAATAGTCCACTGATAGCTTTTATTATATTCATTATGTAGGTATCCACAGTATGCAAAAGCTGCCCTTTGCCAAGCATGTTACAGTGCTTTACGCCTCACAAAATCCCTGGAGAAGAAAGCCTCTGAGCTTCTTGATGCCATACCGAAACCTTTTCTCTCACTTCACCTTCGTTTTGAGCCAGATATGGTAGCCTACAGTCAATGTGAATATCCCTACCTAGCTCCTACTTCTATTGAAGCCATAAAGGCAGCACAGGGAGATAGAAAGCCATGGACTGGAGAGCTTGCCAAAATATGGAGGAAACGAGGAAAGTGTCCTCTTACGCCAAATGAAACAGCCTTTATACTTCAGGTGCTTTCCATCCCAACAAACACAAACATTTATCTGGCAGCTGGTGACGGTCTGATGGAAATTGAAGGATTAACATCTATTTATACCAGTGTAGTTACCAAATCTAGCCTACTTAGTGGTGAGGATTTCAAAATCATGCATGGAAACACGAAAGCGGCATTGGATTACTATGTGTCTATTAATAGTGATTCATATATAGCAACATACTTCGGGAATATGGATAAGATGGTTGCTGCAATGCGAGCTTTTAATGGCTTGTATAAGACTCTTTTCTTAAGCAGAAGAGCTTTTGCAGAATATACTGCTAAAGGATTGAGAGGGAAGGAGTTGACACAGGCTCTATGGAAAGCTCACAAGGATGAGTTTGTCATGGGGAGAGGATCTGCTTTGCCCGATTGCTTTTGTGAGTTCAAACTGTGATTTATGATGTCAGTTTCATCTTTCCTTTGTAATTTGTTTAAAATTGCTTCAGTTTTGTATAACTGCTATTACTAATCTAGCTCTAAGAATTTTTTTTCCTTTTACTCCACTGTCTGACCCTATCCTCCATTTATCTTTGCAAACGCCAGCTGGAGATTATTTTTTTTCGAACCATTTTGTTTTCCAATAATTTAGTTTCTGTCTATAATTTTAAGCGAGTTAAAAAGAATAAAAGAGAGCCAAGCAGCCGTCAGAGCAAAAATCCCCAAGTGCCATCAGCGCCTTCCGGTCTTGTCCGCTGGTGTCCGGATGTCTGCAAAGGCTTTTGGCCTTGGTCGCCACCTATAGGGTATGCTGCGGGGCGAGATTGGATCAAATCCTTCGCGTATTCGCAGACTATTGCTCTTGGGGTGTCGACAAGGTTTTTGCTCGAGGCTATTTGAAGATCTGGTATGAAGTTGTGCGCTATGGCCATGTGGTTTGTCCACTTGTGTTCATATAGATCATCGACGGTGGCGAGGGACATGAAGGTGGATCAAACGAGTGTGACAGATGAGGTAGAGATTGCACTGTTCTACATTAATTTGATACTAGCCTCTTCACCTGCCCTTAATTTGTTTTTCATCATTAGTTTGTTTTACATCTTTTTTATTTTTTATTATTTTTATTTTCAGTTTATTGGTTTAACTCACTATTCTCATCCCTCTCAGTTTTTGTCATTTACATTTGACTGTGCTTGTAATGTTATTTCTTATGGTTAGATAATAGATTTAATTTGAACATTATTTTTATAATGTAATGAACTTATTTCATACTTTAATATATTTTTTATTTATTAAAAATACATAAATATATAATTTTATTTGTCGTATCCAAACCGTGTTCGATATTCAATTTTTAAGTTTTGCAATGTCGTATCGTTGTGTCCGTGCAACATAGCTTTATACCAAGACAATAACAGGCCCTGTAATTTGCAGCAAGTCATATATCTATACACATATAAGGCATGCAAATATGTAATTTCTTAGCTTCTAAACAGAATTGCAGTAAAATCTTTCACAACTTCTAAACGTCAATAGACCCAGAACGCATTCATTTATTAAGTAATACAATATAGCTAGTCATGTTTTCGATTTAAGAACATTATTTTGCTTAATGTAAATGAGACATCTTGAACTCCACTCATGAATCATGACAACTAGTAGTTGGATCACAAAATGGACGCTAGTCTCGCTTCATGTGCACAGCTCTCGAGTCTTGAACCCCTAAGAGCTCTTTCTTTCCCAGAGTTCTCTAGTTTTGGTGCATTGGATGGATATAGACTCGATGCCAGGTTTATGAGCTTACAAGTTATTTTTGGTCAATTTTAAGAAGAGTCATATGGGTTATCTTTGGTCTAAAAAACCCATTCAATTAAAGTTTAAACATCATCCAACCATGTTCACTATGATTTATCATATAAATTAAAGTCCTTTACAATGAGAACTGTAGTAGATTCAAGGAGCAATGGAAAACAGTTCTTTTTAGCTCCAGTTAGTCCTTTGAAGTTATAACAAGCAGCCCCAACATGCCAATTAGAATATACTGGACAATAGACACAACAGGATTAGTCCAGTTAGAAATAAGAAATAAATAGTTTGAGTGTGTGCACGATTTAATTAAACCATTTTATGGGGGAGAAACAAACCTTAATAATGGGCTTTTCAGTCATGATAATTGTTACCCAGCCAACATAAGGTAAGAACCTGAAAATGAAACCAAGAATGATCAAGTTTGTGACAACAGGCATGCAGCTTCCTAGGTGATATGTTTCCCTTCTAATTGCAGCAAAAGAGCTACATAAAAAATATGCAGCTAAAGCGGTTAAAGAAGAAACACAAAACAAATAGGGAGCTTTCAAAACTTGGTTTGCCTAATATGCCATCAAAATTAACCTAAATGCAGATTATTTTGACCGAACAGCACAATATGATAAGTTGCCATATAAGGTGGAATATACACACCCATAAAGAGGCAAATGCGAGAGTTCTTACCCTACAGCTCTGCCCATAATATGGTGCCGTTGAAGCCACAGCTGACCCTGGGCATACAGAAGTCTGTCATCCCCATAATTGTTATCACCTGAGAAATATGCAAAAGGGGTGAATGGGTTGGTAAATTAAGCGTAGCAGCAGGAAACCAAAAAACAAATATCAGATGCATGTTTTGAAACAGTGGGGGATACACAAGCTAAAAGATATCTATCTTATAATCATGAAACGTTGGATATTTATTAATCAAGTCTCTGGAGGAATAAAAATCATACAAAAAGTAACATCAAGTTATATTGAAGTAACTGGCACCTTTTGTGAGGACATCTACTTCTCCTGTATCTTCTCTTTCATGAACCTGCAAACATCATTGACCAACAATGCTCACTCAACAATAGGTGCTGATAATCAATATTGTAAACTAGTGAAGAAAAATGGCAGATGAACTTGGCAGTCACAATCGATAATATCTACATAGTGAAACAAGTCTTTAAAATCTAACGACACCACAACCTCTTTTGAGTTCCGCACCCAAAAGAGGGATGTATAATAAAGTTTTGAAGTGATAATGAAGAAAAGGAACAGTTAGATTTCGGCTTCTTTTTTTGCCTTTACTTTTGATTCTAGACCACATGCCCTTGGAGATATAGTATCAATTGCTTGAAATAAAATGCCTAAATCATGTTGTGTGTCTAAACCAGAGTCCCTAATTTTCCTTCCAGAACTCATTGTTCCTCATGAAACTCAAAAGAATTACACAGCACCATCTATTCGAGAAACCGCTAGACAATTTGATTTAGCCACATCAAAAAGTCAACTGTTTACCTTAATGACACGATGGACAATCGGAATCTCACGGCCCTGAAGAAAAACACAAAGTAAAAGGATAGAAAATTAGTACTTATAAAAAAAACAGATATGAAAAGTCCAGTATTAATAAATTTAAGTTTACTTATAGCATGCATGCTTAGTCAATAAGAGAAGAGAGATGAGCAGTAGTGCTAGTGAAGCCATATGCACACTGGCTGGAAGACACAAATACATTAATATAATATTCTACAAGGTTGAAATCAACTTCTTGGAAAGGAAAGAATTCCAAGTCAACTGAATTTAATCCTGTACACATACTGTTGAAGTTCCCTTTATAGTTCCCAAATACAGCTCCAATGGGAACTCCAGAATTTGTAATTTTACATGCTACATGTTTTTCCTAGGCCTTTTATCTTTTTTTTGGGAAACATTATAAGCAAACTTGGGTACATATTTATTAATTAGTAAGAACCAAAAATCACAGATAAATGTATTTGCAAACTAGTCATTAGACCAAAATAAAACTGAGTAATGATAGATTGTTAACCGAATAAAAAACAAAAACAAAAAATCTTACATCAACATTAAAAACAACAATTTCTCCTGCACGAATGGGATCTTCACTCATATGCAGAAACAAAATGTCCCCCTGCAAAACATAACAGTTGGACTATTAGTTAAGTAGCCAAAACATCAATTCAAACTATTTTTGTTAAGTAGGAGGATTGTAGAGATGTAATAACCAGGGTTAACCCAAGATACAAGAGACAAGGAACATTGCTTCATCATGTTAGGAGCTCATAACCTCAGAAGAGGCAGCAGAGCATCCATTATGAAGGACATAAATTACAAATAAAACCCATCTGCTGTTAAGAATCGCGCATCTTTTCCTCAGAGCCAGATACTTTAAAAATCATAAAAAGGAAAATTTTATCCCATCTTTCTATTGTTCTGTACATTCCCTCAATGCCTCCTTTCTGAAGTATCTCTATCCAAAACAATTAAAACTATCTATTCCCGACTTAAAATCAGAAGACATGCCAAAATATTCGGACCATAAATACTGATAGAACCAAAAAGTTGAAACAAATATACATCTTACCCTCTGGAAGCCCGGTTCCATACTTCCGGACAAAACAACAACGACAGGAGATTCACTGCCGGTAAAGCACATCAAAGCCTTCCATATTATAAGTGCAGATGTAACAATCATACCTGAAACATAATGAAAACCACAACATTGACCACATCTCCAAAACCCAGGTATGACAACAACCAAAGCGACATTTATCGAAAAAAGGAACCCTACAATTCAAGAATAAAAAACATGACCAGAGCAATAAGCAATTAGGTTAAACGCAACATAAGATTCATTCATATTACAGTGACAAGATCATAGTCTAAAACGAAAACATTGATACATTCACATTAACTGAAAGCATGAATATCTGAGATTAAGACCTAGGACAGAAAGAGAGGGGGTTTAAGGGTTTACAGACCGAGACTGACGGCCTGAGTGAGGACCTGCCGGAACTGTAGGGACTTGACGGTCTCGCCGATCCAACCCATTCTTGTCTTCTTCTTTGATTTGTCAAAAAGGGTCGTTTCTTTTCTTCTCTCTTATTAATTTCTTATAGTTTTGATTAGTTAAATTTTGTCCTTGGACCAATCTAAAGGAGCCATGTCAGCCAAACATTCGACATTTTTTTTTCTTTTTCGAAACTTTTAATGAGGTGAAATCTTCAATATGAGGTTTCGATAGAAAATTCTCTGACACGACGTGTATGTGATGAGAATTTTTTAACAACTCTTTGGTCACCCTAGCTTCCCGTTATGATTTTCGTTTAAGGATATAGAAATTGCAGTGATGCAATACAGTTGGCATTGCCCACCATTTAATCTAAACCATTCAAATCAATTTAGTAATAGGTATTTAAAGTCTGACGCGTTAGAAAATCTAGACGTTTCAGACGACGATTTTAGGCTTGAACTTCTACATTCACCTCTTCACATCGGCACACTAGTCTTTTTTGATTCCTCTCCTTAATGGTGGCAAGTTGGTGGTGGTTGTACACCATATTTGATATAACGACATGGTCTCTCTTTAACGAATAAGAGCTTGTGAGTTCAACTCACATAGTTATAGAGTTTGGTTTCTTTATTTTGATTTTGTTGCTTAGATGGTTTAAAACAACTGTATTAAGTATAATATGGTTCCGTAATTTCATTCTAATGTCATATTTATTCAATCTAATTATTTTAAATTATCTAAACAAATTTAAACACGAAAAAAAAGAACCTTCATCAAAACTTGATAAAAAAATTAATTCACAAGGGATGGTGGTATCATAACTTCCACGTGGTAACGAAATTGTGAAGCCACGTAAATGGAGCGCTAGGACCCATATAAGGAGCCACTGGCGGGCGCCGAAGCCACCCAAAAGTTGCAAATGGCGCTTCTTCTTCCTGGTGGGTGCGTCCGACTCAGCTTGTCCCGGCCAGCGCACATCAGACGAAGGCTCACTACTTTTGCTACCCGAGTTGACTGGGCTCAAGCAACTTCTTCCTTCTTTGAAGACGACACAAGACCCATCATGCTTTTTGACGGTATTAAACCGGATACTTCATCACTTTTGCTGTGCTAAAGTACGTAACCCGTTTCTTCATTTCTTGTAATGAGTTAACATGTTGGCGAAATTTGGTTTTTGTTACAGGTGTTTGCAACTTGTGTAATGGAGGTGTGAAGTTCGTGCGTGATAACGATCGCAACAGGTTGGATTCTTCTCTTTCATGGGAATTGATGGTGTTCTGTTGGAGTTCTATAGTTTTGTCTGCTTGTTAAGTTTAGAAACTACTATCCAATACTAACTTATCCTTGCTTTGCTTAGAAACATTTAATGTTTTGAAAAATTATCTGTATTGTTTTGGGGTGTGATTTATTTGGCAGCATATGAGGTCTATTGTAAGTTTTCGTGTGGTCACATTTGTTTTTGGTTGCTGACTACTAACAGGAGAATGAGGTTTGAAGCTCTCCAGAGTGAAGCAGGGAGGAAACTGCTACAAAGATCGGGGAGAGCTCCTGATGATATATCTAGTGTTGTGCTGGTTGAAAAGGACAGGTATATACAATGATTCAGCTTTATCCTTAACAATAACATCTCTATGTTAGTCAACCGCAATTTTGAATAAGCTTTAACTACAGCAGCATAAATTTCATTGCATCATCGAGTTTTCTGATAAATGGCACAGTGATTCCCTTATAAAAGGGGATGAAGAAAATGAACTTTTCTTTGATTAATTTTTGTATACCACTTTTTGAATTTGATGATTCCAAAACCCTCAACAGTTTGAATGTGTCATTACCTTTCTGAATTTTTAAAACAATAATATGATTAATAGTGAGAGATGACATGGTGGATTGCAGATCATTCATAAAGTCAGAAGCTGTTGTGAAGATAATGGAACATATAGACTTACCCTTCCCCCAACTAGCATTCTTCTTACAGTTTGTTCCTCTGTAAGTCCTCCCCCTCTATTATTTTTGTCGATCTTTCTTCTTTTTATTTGTATTTGTTCAAGATGAGAAACTGATGAAAGAAGTTATACTGTTGTGATGGTTGCAGCTTCATACGGGATTTCCTATATGACAATGTTGCAAACAATCGTTACACAATTTTTGGTCGCTCAGAATCGTGTGAGATATAGAAATTACAATTCTTGATATTCCCTATCAAAGGTATGTATATTGGCAAGTGGAGATCTAAAATATCTGATGACTTCTAATCTTGTATCTTACATTTTACCTATACTGAAATAGAACATACTTCTTATAGTTATCTATTGAAGTTTCTCAAGTTGATTGATATAAATCTGGGGTATAATAAATCTTCCAGAAGTACAACTTTTATATGAATTAGGAGGCTAACTCATCTTCAACATGCACCAATGCTGGCATTGTTTTTCCCAAATGCAGAAAAATTCTGAAATAGAATTTACAGAACTCGTCTACATTGCTATCTTCAATTAGAAAATAGAAAGAAATTTTTTTTTACTTCATCCACTCCTTATCCTAGATGAACCTTGTTTAATCTTTCCTTCCATGCTAAAATCACTTAGTTGGTCCTGGTTTTGCCCACACACCCTCAAGTATGTTTCAAGTATTTCATGTCTATTGGGGTCACACCATATAGGTACATGTGTCTTTCTCGCTTCCCTGTTTACCTTCTTGCAGTTTAGGGTAAAGCTTGCATTGTGCTCATTTAAACGAAAAAAAAACAAAGAAATTAACTAATCAAATGATATTAGCATGAAAGTTCCATAGTCCCAACTGTATTCATTTCTCAAGTATCATATGATGGGGGTAAGACATTGTCTCCGCAAGGATACAATGAAGTTGTAGGAGTTGGTATAGATGAGAAAGAATGAACTGTTATTCATTAGTAATTGAGACTATGAGACTATATAAATGTCCATGTGGTATAAATGTATGATACCACACACATGCATGATAATAATTGCATATATAATTCAATGTAAAAAACCAATGACAACGATTGCTAATTGCATAACTTGAATAAGATATTGAAATAACGTTCGAGCCATATAAATTCCATGCAAGTGATGTTTCAAGTATTGTTATTTCCATATGAACTCCATTGTGTGTGTGTGTGTGTGTGTGTGTGTGTATATATATATATCATGCCAAAGTATTTTCAAATTTGTAGTAGCTTATGGTTCTCTGGTTTTCAAGATGTATGCAAACCATACACATACACTTACATCTGAATATACACATTCCATTAATCAGTAATTCACTTCAATGTTTAATATGTGTGTGTCTGTGTTTCATGCTTTTGTTTGACATTCCTGATATAAGGAAGTAGAGTTAGAGTTTCTTTTTTTTCTTTTTGGGGTGTGGTTATAGTTTCTGGTGCTATACCTGCAATTCTTGAGGACCTAGCAGTGAGCTCTCAAGAATGTCTCAATTTCTTAAAATCCGGGCAGATTTTTCATCGGTGGAACATCATATAGCTTGCCAAAAGCATATGTGTATCTGCAGAAGTAAAGGAAAAGAAAAAGATCTGTCAGAGGAATTGAGGGTAATTACTTTTTGGTTTGTATTCTTCAATAAATTGTAAAATAGAACTAAGGAAAGATACTTACCCAAGAACTAAGATTATAGCAGCAGTGATTCCTAGTACATACCGATACCACTTGTGCCTAGATTTAAGTTTGCCCTTGTAGGAAGATGGAATATACTTGCGGTTTACATATCCAAATTGAGGCCGAACGAGAATAGCAAAGCCGAAGAAAAAGCCAGCGAGGAACCCTCCTATATGAGCTGAACTGTCCACTCTAGGTATAAAACCTTACGCCAAATTCAGGGAAATGACGACGACGAGTATGAGGAGCGCTATGCACTGAATAGGAAAGTTAGATCTGAGACACGTCTATGATGGATAGTTCTATGATTACAGCTAATGTTGATCATTCACTTGTATTTCCTATTTTGATACGGTGGTTGTGGAAACTAAGTTGCTTTGTGGTTTAGCTTCAACTACTTTGGGTTAGGATTTAGTAAAATAACATAATTTTGGACTTGAGCACAACATATCATTAAATGGTCACAGAGGATCAGTTTTAAATGGAGCTTCTTTGGATTTGCAGAATTGCTGTTGAGAGTCACTGAAATCATAGGAAAGAGGAAAAACAATGGATACCTTTCTTGTATAGATTGTCCAGTTTGTAAAAAGCTCAGAAAGCATGGTTCCCAACATTCCAAAAAGTGGCCCGGATGCACCAACTGATACTTGTAGCTCTTTGATGTGTCTTTGATGAATTGCAGATGATAAGCTTCCTCCTAATCCTGCAAGTAAGTAGAGGAGTCCTATTCTGACTGCCAAAATGCAAACAGTTGAGAACAGTTAGTGTGCATTGGTCATGTTGAAACTGAGTTGACAGATTTATTATAGATCTAAGCTCTTACAGAAACCGAATTCCTGCTCAAGCCGGATTCCTACGAATAGAAGGCTTATCATGTTAATAAACAGATGAACAAGTCCAACATGAAGCCACATGCATGTTACGAGACGCCATCCTTGTCCTTCTTCCACCACTAAGGTCCGGTAAATGGCACCTAGCTTTGTCAGACTGCAAAGAGTAGCAATTGGATTAAGTTATGATGTTTTCAGTGTGACACTGATGGTGAAGCTAATGAACAAAATTGAATTTTGCAGAGACCCATTGCTGCCCATGTGTGACTCGTGGTTGAAAGGTGATGTCCCTGAATTGTATGTGGGGGTGTATGTTCATGGGCAATGTAATCTGTACTAAATATCAGAATGTTTGAATGAATGTCAAGATGATGGTTGTTCCGCAGACTCTGATAGGTGCCAATTTCCCTTCCACTTAAACGACCTCATTTGTGAGTCTTTCAAGTTAATCCCTTTTTAGTTGACTAATTCACAAATATAATGGTTACGATTAGAGCTAGTCATTGTGCGAATACTTCCAATGTGACCTAGAAGGTTGAAGGGAAAATGGCCTTTGATTATATCCTTAAAGCTACTAATTGAACAGCTTTTGAAATATCATTTTGACATAATTCCGTTACAGTAAGAGAGAAGAGAATCAGAATTGAGGAGTTCTTACGTGTTCATAGAGGGACCAAGGAGATAGTTTTCTTTGATGGGTTGGAAAGAGAACATCCCCAAGGTAAAACGCATTCGGGATGTTCCTCTTGAGAAGAGCAATTGTTATAATACATGGTGACGATGAACATGATGACATTGATCAGAAACGTGAGTGGTACCAGCCATGAAAACCATTCTTTTTCTGGTGGGGGCATATTTGTGGTGGAGGTGGCCGGCTTCTCTGATGGCTCTTCTCTTGTCCCCTTTCTGGTGACCCCTTTTCGACGTCATCGGAGGATGGCAGTGCCTTCCCCATCTCAGCCACTGGGATTGTGGAAGCTAGAGGTACACTGCACCCAGAAGATGCTAATGTGCACCAGGTTGTAAGGAGGGAGAGAGGTGTTCTTGGTGGCCAAGGAACGATTTTTTTTTTCTGGGTCGGGGTGGTTAGATTAGGTACTTTTCCTGATTTTAGATGTGAGGATATTACCTGATGATCCTTGAAAATGAATTACAGACATGCATGGAACAAAATTAAATCATAATTAATTTAAATGGTGCACTCGCTAAATGGTGCATGGTAGAATGCATATCCTTAGGTGAGACACTTGTTATTATCTTGAGTGATTCTCTTCATGATAAGTGAGTCGGGGTTTAGGCTTCATGCCCCTCATATACTCTCCAGTTTCATTAATGGACACGGTGTGAAGGCTGTATAAGCCCTTGTTTAAAAAATTAAATTATAAATACTTGTACAAAAGAAACTTATTAGGTTTCAGTTTATTAATTACATATATATTTGGATTTGTTTCTTTTACAGTGGGCAAGGCCGTACGTCAATTGCTCAAAACAGAATCTTAGCTTATCAATTCTTGACAGATTTTATGTGACATTGTGAATCACTGAATCTGGGATCTTCCAACAAATTGCAGATGCAGTTTGTAGGGAAGACATGCATGACTACAATTAAACGACTATAGTTAATATAACAGCATGTAGATCAATTTTCTAATTATAGATATTCTTGTTACATTCTTATGACAGTGGTTTGTATTTTGTATTTCATTATCAGTATTTTAATATGAAACTGCATCAGTCGCTTCTGCAACAACTTTCAGATCGATTCCCAAACCACACATAGCTCGAGCTGTTGATTAACATGCTGTTCAATTTTTTCATTGTAGAATAGTTGTATTTGATGGTTCTGGTTTTTTCACCAGAAACAGGTTTTTCTAAGTAGTCTACTGTCGATCTAGATTACTTTGCGCTGTTAACATGGCATCACAGCAGGTTCCATACACCTTAAGGTTAATTTAGAGGTCAATAGATCATAGCATTGTGATAGCACCCAACAGTCCTCGCTTGCACTAGCTAGTACGTATTAAGCTATGTTGATATGGCTGATCAACAAAACTGAATTTGAAATCGCATGCCATGCATGGAGATCTTAGAACTTGGATGAGCAATAGAAGCCAAGCCATAGCCAGCCCTCTTTCATTTGTTGAACAAATTGCGCAGGGATGACATGAGGTTGTATATACGGTGTGAATATTGATGTTTTTGGTTGTAGATCATCAGTTGAACTAATTTTTGACATGAAGTGGCATGACTAACATTTTTCGACTCAATTTGAGGCGATTCATAATCTTCGAATCATCAGATTGTTTTGATCATGTTTTCAACCTTGAATTCTAAATGCAATTTGCTTCACTGAAGAGCTCTACGTATTCTCAGTGGTACCAAGTTACAATCTGTACATGTCTCTTCCCCTTCGGCATTAAAACAGCAGAGAAGCAGGCATATGAGTTTAAGAGAAGCAGGCAATTGTTTCTTGGGATAGGTGGGTTTGGCGTCAATGTTTTCTCCCACGAACCTCTTTTACTTTATGGAAATTTCTTCATGGTAAGCTTCAAGCAGATGACCTCTTGCTTCAGCGAGGCTTTCACTTTGCTTCATGGCGTCAATGTGCTCTCTGTCATGTATCCGCTGAGACAGCCCATCACCTTTTCTTTTAGTGCCCTTTCTCTATGAAAGGTTTGGTGTGAAATATTTTCTTGGTTTAAGGTCAAGGTCAGTACTTATTTCGTGGATATTTATGCTTTCTTCTCTTACCCTCTTCAACATGGTTTTGGTACTCAATTGCAACTGCTTTGGTGGGGAATGATGGGAGGGGGTTCCATTCTCTTTGGAATGCTTTGTTTAACGTCAGAGCATTTGATCCACTCTATGAAGCTGCAAATCTGTGAGGTCAATTCTTGGGGCTTGGGAACAATGCGCTACTCTGTGGATGAGCTTTGTATTCTGCGTGCTCTTGGTATCAGCAATAGAACTTCAAAACCTCATCACATATGTGAGGTAAATTGGGCTAACTTAGGTTGCACGTGAAATTCATTCAGTCCAATTCCCACATTGGAAATCGGTACATTCATGCGGTCCAATTCCCATTTTGGAAATTGGGGTATGCGATCTAAGACCCACTGTAGGCACTTGGTATGGTATGGGCCAATCAGAAAGAATCTGGACAAGGCTGCCGTTGCTACTACATAGGAAGAGCATCTAGACAATGCCTCCGCTAATGTAGCGCAGTCAGGACATTTTGACTCGGCGGATTCTTGGGTATGGTGTTAGAAGGGGGAATTTATACTACCTGGAGCTAGCAGAGAATGAAGTCGTTGAACATCTTGACAATAATACTTTTGCTCTCTCTCTATTATAACATTGTTTACTCGAAACAAATAATTGTACTTTTGCAGTATGGCGGCACCCGAAGGATCACAGTTAATTACCAGAAGACGTTCGCCGCTACATTCTGTCATGCTTAACTACTAAGCACCCGGTGTCCACTACCATCCTTTCAAGGAGTTGGGAAAACCTATGGACCTTGGCTTCAACAAAAAAACCTAGAGCTTGACGACAGCCTACTACTCCACCCCGAAAGTAATACTCATACCATTCATCACCATCCTTCTTTGTTCTCTGATTTCGTGAACCGTGTTCTCGGGCGCATCAGTGTGCCGTCTGTTCAAACACTCAGACTCTGTTGCTCCTACCCTTACGAACCAGATCATATAAATTGTTGGTTACATACGGCATGCAGAAACAATATCATCAAGGTTGATATCAGAGTATACAGTCAAAACCCTATCAAATTGCCTTCGAATTTGTATGGTAGCACTTGGCTGGTGGTACTGAAACTAAACGCCAATGTATGTTTCGACTTTCGAGACTCCATCTCTTTTCCAAGGCTCAATTCATGATACAAACGATGTTCTTATTAAAGGAGTATCAAAAAAAATTGTTTGACAGCTCAATTGACAAGTTGGGCATGATTGACATCCACGCGCCCAACTTGAGGGAGAGTGCAGAATAACTGTCAAATTAGGATTACTAATATTAGTAGGAAATCTTGTAATTATGGGAATTCTTTCCTTGTACATTTAGAATAGCTCTCTAACTCTTGTATCACTATAAATACCCCTTGAGGGGTGAATGAATTATAACATATTGAAACACAAATCAAATTATTCTTTTCTAGTTTTATCAGCAGGAGAAATATAGTACCTGGGGGAATTGTATGACTAATTGACTATCTATTTCCAAGCAAACTACTTTTTTCCCATTCGAATTTCAACACAATAACCAAGCCAGCAAGTATTCATGGATATAATTCTTCACAGTTTACAGTAAAATCTCTGTAACCAGAATTGCTTTACTGAGAAATTCCATATCTGGGTATCGTTGACCTTGAATGATGTGAGAGCTTGGGGCTGTGGAATGATTGATCTTGCATGTATGATGCTGAAGATGAAGGCAAAATGGAGAAATAAAGTCACAGCGGCCTTCATTCTTGTTGTTTCTTACTCAGTAATATTAGCCTGAAGTCTCAGAGAAGAAAATCCATACATACTACTCCCAATACTCTCACATACATCAATGGTAGATTGGACCAAACAATTACAAACCTAATATTCCGACTTGTTTTGGTTTCTGATTATACTAGGTGGACCATTACCTCTTTTTCATGTTGCCAACAAATGATCATTGATTATGAAAAGCACTGCAAACTCAATTCACTAAAATTCAAAGGAGGAAGAAACCAGAAGATGATAAAGAGTAGGTGCACTGTTAATGGTTTAAGATCCAAAGATATGAACGACATGATTATCAGTGTTCCATTCTGCATGAGTACACCGTGTGTAAGTGTGTACCTGCATACATTTCCACCTTTTTCCACTTGCTGGCCTTCTTGGCACTTGGCACCTTAAGACTTAAGCATCAAGCATATACTTTGATCCAGAATTTGGATAGAAGATGGCAATTACTCAGTCATTTTTGACAGAACACAATAGGTTATAAACAGCTATGCCACCATTGAATTGAGATTCAAGGTAAAGAATGAGTCGAATTAAAATGAAGCTTGGTTGGTGAATTGTGGCTTAGTTAGTTAAGGTGATTAACCAATAACTTTAAGATCATAGATTCAAACCTCACAAAACATATGTAGGATGTGTGAGTTATTAATAAAAAAAATCAATCTCAATTAACCAAAAAGAAAAGCAAGAAGTGACGAGGAATCTGCAAATGTTAGGTTACTAACTCTGCTGAAAGATGATATAGATTATAACTTTCATTGAAATTTCAACCGGACTTTGAAGTTGAAGTGAAAAGAGATTCTCATACAAAAAGACATATGATGTCTAAATATTCATAAGCAAAATGCTTGAGGCACGCTTCTGCAGAACAATGTCGACAATAGAAAGAAAACCTCCAAAAGCATCGATGGCATATCAGTTCAGAAGTCCAACCATTTCTTGAAGTATTCGCAAGTGGTTGGGGAAATAATGCCATCTGGGGTACATTGGTTAATACGTGGACAGACTCCGCAAGGAATGGAAGCCATGGATGCCAAGTTCGGTTCCCCTCTAACACCTCTCTTGCAGCACTTATAACAATCTTTTCCAGCTTTAATACCAAAAAACTCCCCCATCCCAGTGCTCACCACCTTCAGGACCTCATTATCCAAAACCAAAGCCTCTAAAATCTGCATCAATTCCTGTGCGGATAAGTTAACAGTTAAAAACTTTTTCTTACTAATTGCGTTTGAAATTCCCTCCAAGGTAGCAATCTTCTCTTCATAAATGACCTTCACCAACTCTCTTTTTACAACCTTTATAAACTCAATATCAAACTGTCCATTATCATACCAAGCACCACCAGTTATCTCCTTCGAGGGCTCAAACTCTGTAGCCATGTAATGCTTCCTCGTCTTGTTATCAAAATTTTTAACCTCTTTTATAAGTTGTTTGGCCAGAAGTGTTTTAATGGTCTTGGTAAATAAGTTGGTCTGGAGACCTGTTTCTCGCCTCAAATCCATTACAGACATGCCCATATCTGTCTTGCTGAGGATGGCATCATATAGTTTGGTTTCATGCTCTGTCAAAGACCCAGACTGCGAGTCTAAGCGCTTCCGTTTAAGGGCTGGAGGCTGTTGTGATCTGCTCATTCCTATTGAGAGGAAGAGAAACAATAAGGATTTAAATAACAATGTTTCAAATGATTGAATTTCAAAGATATATACAAGTAATAAATCTCGTAACAATATTAACAACAAACAAAAGTAGAATGGAGCCATATATGGATGCATGAAGCACAGAATGCCAATTTCATTAGAAGGCCATGGAAAAGGAGCATTGGCATCACCTGTTAGAAGTGTAATTGCACAAAAGGCAACCCCCGAATTTTGAAAGAGACAATTCAGGTGTCTTGATTATAGGGAAATGTTCAACTGTGCCAGTTGAAACTTGCAGGTAATCCTTAGAGAAATTCAAATATCAATTAAATTAAGTACCCTGAGTCATTCAGCTTCACATTTCCAACTCTAGCTCCTGATTCAGTTTTATGCAAAGTTGTAACAATATGTCGAAAGTGTTATCCAGACAAAGCAGATTATAATCGTAACTTATATAGAATCCGATACACCTAAGAGGGTGGAAATAACTACATAAACTTATCAGCAAGTGTAAATCCACAGAAGCACAAACTATATGAATAAGAAGAAAAACTGAAACCAAGCGAGCAGAGGAAAGGGGAAAGAAGAAAGTACCTTAAAATTTGATAAACAGCAATCGGCAATGAATGGGTTCTTCTTGCTCTCTGGGTCTAAGTTGATTAAGAGGCCAATCTCAATTCTCAAGTCTGCGCTGTCTGAAGAAAAACAAGATGCCCGGGTTGCAGACGAGGAGGTATTAGAGAAACAAAGAAAGGGGTTTTGTGTGATTCGGTCGGTTTGGACAATCAAGTCCAATTTTGTACTTTTATATTTACTACGGTTTAGGCTACATTTAAAAACAAAAACATTTTCTCATAGGGTTTCCACTCGTAATTTCTTCTTTTTGCAAGTGTACAGACCAAAGCTATAGCTAAACCGGCAACCAAGCCTGAGCAGAAAAAACACAAATTTTTCAAATTTCATGCTTGTGTAATTGAGTAGTACAAGTCATGTTTGTAGAATATTCTGTAAATAGGTGTAGGTTGTATTATTCATATTAGCATTATGATTGTATCTCTATATATACCCTCTTATTTATTTAGAAGAGAATAATACATCAAAATATTTAAAACCATATTAAATTATTCTTTTTTACTTGGCATCAAAGCCACAAACCAGAATTTCATATTCATATTCCGTTGCGTACCATAATCATACCAAAATCCTAAATCCCGAATTTCAAATCTTAAATTTCAAATCTCTAATTTTAAATCTCTAATCTTAGCAAATTGAATTTATTTTTCATGACATATCAAATCAACAACCACACTATCATTTCACCATATCACAAAACAAATTTATATGCAAACTCAAAATGCTTGTTCTGTGGATATTTCGGTCATAGCAAGAAACAGTGTTATGAAAACAATTGGGTACCTAAATTGGTGGGATTCACCAAGACACTCCGAACGAATTAAACAAAAGTTGTCATAGCAACTACAGAGAAAGAACAATCGTCTAATGCTTACAATGTCGCACAATCAGGTATGAACGGTAAGATATCTATAAATAGTTCCTAGATTATTGATAGCGGAGCAAGTGATCACATGACTAATGCTTATATCCTTTTGCAAAAATTACAATCTTTCTCTCAAAATAGCGTTTCTACAGCTGATGGTACTCCAACTTCTGTTACCGCAGAAGATTTTGTTATCCTGTCAGACACATTAACTCTTGATTCTGTATAAGTTGTTCCTCATTGTCATGTAATCTCCTCTCAGTTAGCCAAATCATTCAAGCATTATTATGTACTGCTACTTTCTACCCCTCTTTCTACGTATTTCAAGATATTCTGACTCGACGGATTCTGGGTTATGGTGTACGAAAGGAGAAATTATTTTGGATCTGAAAGATACATGAGAAAAACAAAAGCATATTTTGGGTCAAGCTAATCAGGTCAATGGAGCTGGGAATACTAACAAGAATGTGTGGCTTTGGCATTATCGGTTGGGCAGCCTAAACTTCAATTATCTGAAGAAACTGGAACCACAATTATTTTTAGGTGCCGACCATTCAAATTATCGATGCGACATATGTGAACTAGCCAAGAGCCATCGTATTTCATATTCCCTAAACCTGCATAGAAGTCCTGTTCCATTCATTAAGATTCATTCCGATGTTTGGGGGCGTGTAAAAATTCCTACTCACAATGGCTATCGATATTTTGTAACGTTTATTGATGATTGTACTCGTATGACTTGGGTGTCTCTACTGATGAACAAGAACGATGTCTATTCTCGGTTCACATAATTTAACAAGATGGTGTCTACACAATATCAACAGGCTATTCAAGTCTTCCAGTCTGACAATGGTGGAGAGTATGTTAATGGTCATATGCAAGACTTTATGTAGTCCCATGGAATTCGACATCAAACTTCAAATTCTTACACTCCTCATAAAAATTGATTAGATGAACGAAAAAATCGGCAATTGCTTGAAGTTGTTCGTGCTTCTTTATTTGGCATGAATATACCTCTTAAATATTGGGGAGAAGTTGTGAGGTCTGATGCATATCTCATTAATCGTACTCCTTCTCAGTTAATTGAATTTCAAAACCCTTTGCAGCAGCTTTAACATCTTCTTTGTGTTCCGTCATTACCTAATTTGGAGCCTCGAGTGTTCGATGTGTAGCTTACGTTCATATTCCAAAGCAACAACGAAGTAAACTTGATCCTCTTGCAAGACGGTGTATCTTTATTGGGTATGCCGATTTTCCAAAGAGTTATAGATGTTATGATCCTCTCACCGACACCATTCACGTATCTCTTGAAGTTTCTTTTCACGAATCTGAGTCTTATTATTCAGGGGGAGTATCGAGTTTTTCCCTTCAGAAGGAGAGAATGTTGTGAAGAGAACTCTCGAAATAATTTATTTGAACTCGAAAAATTTGAAGAATTAGAAGCTTTGAAAACAAGATTTAGAGTTGGAATTCTTAATACTACAAGAGAAAACCAATTTAATGACAAACCTGTTTTGTCACCTATTCAAAAATATTTGTCGTCAATACCAATAAGTGACAAAATCATTTTGTCGTTACCTTTGTCGCTAATACTACGTGACAGATACTTTTTGGTGACAAACTAAAAAATATGTCACCTAAATGGATCATTGGCAAAATATTGTTCGTCTCTAATTCCATCTATGTTTGTCACTAATACTGCCCACAATTCATAGAAATTCACCATATGGCGGGAAATTATTGGCCAAATATGTTGCTTTTCTTTTTATTCAGTCTTCGTTAGTTTTATGAACTTAGATTGATCATTGATGCATACTCAAAACTAATAACCAATTACGAACCAAAACGAGCACAAGCACAATTGACTTTCTATTGATAAAAAAGAATTCTACATTGTCTTCATCATCATGATAAAACAAACATTCCACTAATAACAAAACAATTCTAATCTAACTTCATCTTCCTCGTTGCCCAACAAAGCCTTGTCAAAATTTCACCAGCATTCTCAAAAGTGTCTCTGATACATCATGTAACCTCCTAGAAATTTCACCAGCATTCTCAAAAGTGTCTCTGATACATCATGTAACCTCCTAGAACATGCTTATTGGTGAGAGCAAGCCATAATTAGGATAAGAGTTTTCATCTATCTTCATGTAATCAGATCCCTGTTGTAGCATATCAGAAGTCAAGTAAAAGACATAACTAGAAGAGAATTACTCACATAAACTGAGCAAAAGAGAGGTTTTCAGTACAAGTATTTAAGGTTTTTACATTTAACAGACGACTAAAAGATTTTCAATACAAGTATTTAAGAAGTTCTAGTCAAGATACAATATGAAGGCATACCAGGCTTAGCCATCCACAGGGAGGGGGTAAAAACTCCCTTTCAACTTCCAGCCTAATGGCTGCAAATGAGTAGGGATATATACCAACTACAATTAGCAAAATAAGGAAGACAAGTAGATAACTCACAAAGTGGTAATCATATTGGAATACTAAGGCACAATAAGATTAATATTATATCTTGACCACGTAGTCAACACCCTAAGTTGAAAATGACGAGTTTGACATCTTCAATTTCATGTTTCTTTCTCACCTATATCGGCATACCCTGGAAAACAGTGAACAACTATACACTCAACTCAATTGAGCAATTAAAAGACTTCACAAAAAGATTACCTCCATAAGGGATCTGTGCAACCTCCTCACAACTAAAGGTACGTCAATTACATCACATAATGCAGGCTCTGTAAATTTATAAACATTATAGAAGAAACATACCTAGAGCCATAAAAAGGTAAAAAAGACAGGGAAGCTGCTGTCTTCGGGGTTGTACAAAAACAACATACTTGAGCAGTATCCTCAGAGGCAGCCAGAATAATCTTCTGCTATCTATATACAACATAAGGATAATGACCACAAAAAAGATCAGATTTGAGGATGAAACCAATATGATATCAAATCAATACCATGAGAAAATACAACCATGTATTGGCAAAACTAAGACTAATAAATAGGAATCAGTTGGGAGTACCTGATTGCCCCTTATTGAAGTATAATTGAGTAATAATCAACACATAGGATCTGACCAACTCTATTTTTTAAACACTAATCTCTCATTTTGCTTCCTCACCTCAGGACAACCACCAAGAAAGCATCAAGATATATCTTCCCCTTACAAAATTTTCACCAGCAACTCCCTCAAACTCCATGTCGAAACCCTGGCAATGAACTTCTACTGAGGTCCCCAACTTATAATGAATGCCTTTTTCCTGCTTAGAGAGTCACATACCATAAGTTTCATTTGTATAGCCTGAGGCATGTGGAAATAATGAAGTGAACCTTCAACATCACCATGGAATAAGCAATAAAAGTTAACAAAGAAACACCTTCGATTATACTTCCATAAAGAAAGAACCTTAATATAATTGAAAATTGTCAGGCTCACAGTTTTGAAGGTCCATATATGTTGGCTGAACTCCCTGAGATACCAGAACAATAAACAGCAAGGTATTTCTTTGCCAGCTTCTGTCTGCTCCCAGAAAGTAGAGAACAAGCTCCTCCAACAAAGGATATCCATGGCGACATATTAACTAGCTGTTAACCAGGCTGCGCAATGAACAGACCCCTCAGTTGAGAATCCGGGAAATTCATAAATATACAGATAATGAGAGGAAGACAGCGACATATTAAATTTGCAAATGCAAGCACCATTCAGATACTCCTAAGACAGTAATATTAATGAAAACATGCATTAGTCTGATAACCAAACTACAATTGATGGATTTGAAAGAGGAGATAATTGGGAAATATGGAGAATCAATTAATTTACCATGGCGGTTGAATTTTAGCCGTCAAAGAGCAGCAGTTTAGAGGGAAGTCGGAAGAGCGAAGACGTTATGAGTGGAGCGCAGCAACTGTTCGAAATCTTTCACTTTTTTATGATCAACTATTATGTTAATTTTCTACACCCGCGGTTACAATGTCGAGCGACAAAGAGTCATCACCCCATCGTCGCCCATCAGAGGTATAGCGACAAAATTCAAGTTTGTCGCAAATAAGATTGTTTTGTAGAGCAGTCATATTGGAACAGAATAGTTAAATAGACATGAAAACACTGAAGTAAGCGTAAAAAATTCTGACGATGCAATGCGTGTTAGAACAGGAGAGGCTAAATCTGAGATCTGAGCCGAGTCGGTACATGTTGGAGAAGAGCCGCCAAGCCCAGCCACCAATTCTGCTAACGTGTCTGCTTCCATAGATTTTATCCATATAGACCAGAGTCACCAGACAATAATACTTCATGACTCGTAAGTCAGACCCACAAAGTTGGCATCTCCAGCTGATAGTAATTTAAATACTTCTTTGTCAAATTCGTTTCCCTTCTACATACAATCAACCGAAGAATCCGTTGTGAATGTCCCTCCTTAGGTACCTTTAAATTCAAACCAATTTTTAGGGGTAGATAATATTGAACCTAGGAAATCACAAAGGGTTACCAAGGGTATTCTAAAGAAACAATATGAACCAGATATCAAAGTCAAAGACAAATATCCTATAACAAATTACATGTTTAACCATAAATTGACCGAGTCACATGCTCTTGTCACTAATCAATTATCCAGTGTTTCTATTCCTAGTACTGTACAGGATGTAATGGCGGATCCAAAGTGGACTCAATCAATGAATGAAGACCTAGAGGCCTTGCAAAAGAACTCGACATGAGATATTGTTCATAAACCTTATGGAAAGAAGACTTTTGGATGTCATTGGGTATTTACTGTAAAACTTAAAGCCGATAGGAGCATTGATAGGTATAAAGCCAGATTAGTTGCCAAATGATACATTCAACGATATGTGATTGATTATAAAGAGACGTTTGCACCCGTAGCAAAGATCAATACTGTTCGAATTTTGATTTCACTTGCAGCAAATAAAGATTGGCCTCTACGACAGTTTGATGTAAAGAATGCTTTCCTCAATGGAAACTTGGAGGAAGAAGTGTATATGGGCATGCTGCTAGGAGTCAAATGTAGACCTTGCGATGCCAGCAAGGTTTGTAAGTTGAAGAAGTCCTTGTACGGACTAAAATAGTCTCCTAGAGCGTGGTTTGGAAGATTCTCCAAATCAATGAAGACGTTTGGTTACAAACAAAGCAACTCAGATCACACTTCGTTCATCAAGCATAGTCAGGGTAACATCACCTCTCTGATTGTGTATGTTGATGATATGATTGTTATAAGAGATGACCCAAAGGAGATGAAGGCTTTACAAAAACATTTGTCGAAGGAATTTGAGATGAAGGACCTTGGACAACTGAAGTATTTTCTAGGAATTGAAGCTGCAAGAGTAAAGAAGGAGATTTGTTTATTTCAACGAAAATATATACTTGACTTGTTAGCTGAGACTAGACTGCTTGACTGCAAGCATGCTGAGACATCGATTGAGATAAATCACAACCTCGCCATCTATCCAGATCAAGTCCCGACTGATAAAAGGAGGTACCAAGGTCTAGTAGGGAGACTTATTTATCTTTCTTATACTAGACCTGATATTGCTTATGATGTGAGTGTTGTTAGTCAATTTATGCATTTGTCCCAATGAAGGGCATATGGATGCAGTGTTCGTATTTCGAAGTACTTGAAGTTGGCACCAGGTAAATGATTATTATTATTTGAGAAAAAAAGAGAATTGGATGTTGTTGGATACACTGATGCAGATTGTGCTGGTGATAAGACTGACAGACGGTCTACATCTAGGTATTTTAATTGTTTTTAGAGGAAATCTTGTAACTTGGCGAAGTAAGAAGCAGAAAGTTGTTGTCAGGTCAAGTGCTGAAGCATAGTTTCAAGGTATGACACATAGAGTTTGTGAGATGGTATGGATTCGAAATGTGTTGAAAAAATTGGGTTTCAAACTCAAGAAATCTATGGACTTGCATTGTGATAGCACGTCTGCTATTGAAATTGCTCATAATCTTGTTCAGCATGACCGGATAAAGCATGTGAAGGTGGATCGATATTTCATTAAGGATAACTTGGACAAAAAAATCATTCGTTTCCCTTTTTGTGTATAAAGAAGACTAATTAGCAGATGTTCTTATGAAAATCAAGCAAAGTATTTGAAAATTCAGTTGACAAGTTAGACATGATAAATATCTATACACCAACTTGAGAGAAGTGCAGAATATTTTGTAAATATTTACTTTTCTTATAGGTGTAGGTTATATTATTCCTATTAGCATTATGATTGTATGTCTATATATACCCTTTTATTTAGAGAAGAATAATACATCAAAGTATTCAAAACTATATCAAATTATTCTTTTCTACTATGTTTTTCAGATAACTGATCAAGAAATTTATACTGGATCAAAATTTGTTTGGTCTGTTAGTGACAACGTCAACACTACTATTCGACCCATAATTAGGGAGGTCATTCTGATTTTACGAATGAATGATGTGAAGTATATTGCGCTTAATGCTACTGTTGTGTAATGCTCCACAAGAAGCACCTTGCTTCAGCTATAGAACTTACTCCATCCATTGTTTCATTGTTTCAAGCAGAGTACTTGAGATTGACATGGTTCGCAATATAGAGTTAGGGCATTTACTACATTGCTTCTGTCTCACTAAATATCGAAGAAAATCTCTCCATAAAAAATGAAACATTAAGCCTTTCACAAAGCTTGATATACTTCAGATGAATCAGAATTCTTCAATGATACATTCTGCTCCCTCACCCCATGATTCTATTCCATTCTCCAACAGGTTAAAATTCAGTTGGAGGCCTTAGCCTTATCATCCTCTTGATTCTATCATTTTCTGTATTCTCCAGGTATCCCTTGAAACAATAGGAAAACAAAAGTCAAAACAATAGTAACAAAGAAAACTAAACCTCAATACTACAAAGCAAAAGAAAGAAACCAAAACCCCAACACTACTAGATGCCTCAGGAAAAAAAATGACGTGGAACTTGTACTTCTGCAAGATGTTAAGCAGCAATGTACAAACTATTGTGGAGTAACATGAAGTCCAAAAATTTGAAGATGAAATAAAGGATAAAAATTTCCTTCTGAATATAATCTCTTGTTTGACCCCGCAACATCACCTGGAAATGAACCAAAGCGGTCTAGGTCTGACCTGCTATGGGAAACATTTACCACAATTTTGTTACTGTGGGGGAGAATTGCACCCGACAACCATCACATGCCTTTAAGTGTATAGTGCCGGCAGGAACAAAGAAAAAGGAACATCAACTTTAATTAACCTTTTGTTGATGGTTAAACGACTTCAAAAATTATTCATCCCCTCACCTTCCAAACAATTTCATCCAGACACAAGCAAATTTTTCCATACTTATCCAGAAAGAGGCGCTCAGTGGGAGGCTTCCCGATTACGTCCTTAACAGCTGATGTTATAACGAAGATCACCTCTGACACTAGCAAGAAACCATCCACAATTAACATGACAGAACAAAGAAAATCAGACTCAGGACCTCTTTATACAAAAGTAATTGTTTACAGTACAGCTAATTACCGAGAAAATCATTTTGTATTTGTTTACTGTGAGTGAGCATCAACTTTTCATCAAAAAAACAAAGGAAATAGCTGCCTTGAGCCAATTGCGAGCTACACTATTTCATAAAAAGAACTCACTGTCCACTTATTTCTTCTAGCAATGACATATCTATGATGGGGAATTTTATGTCGATAGCTAAACTGCTCATGAAATAGGCATTGAAGGGAAGTGGAAATTGCTAGCTCAGCATTTGATCTAAAACAACATGGATGCTACACTGTCATAAAAAGAACTCACTGTCCACTTATTTCTTCTAAGCAATGGCATATCTATGATGGGAATTTTATGTCGATAGCTAAACTGCTCATGAAATAGGCATTGAAGGGAAGTGGAAATTGCTAGCTCAGCATTTGATCTAAAACAAGGTTGAAATGTAATTTCTATGTTAGATTGAACAGATTCATTATGTAACTAGCACCAGAAAATTGAAAACTTACAGGCTAGTTCATCATATTCGTCCTTGCCCACAACATAGATGCTGACATCCCCAAGCACAGTGTAAACAATGTAAACTGACCTGAGAATAAAAAAATTGAAGATGAATGATCTAAAATAACACCACACTCTATACTTCATTCACTTGTTAGTTTAAATTTCTGTACAAGCTTACAACTTGCAGGAGATTTTAATACAAAGGGGGGAACCCTTTACAGAGAAAGTTACAATCTGTGGTAATGCTTTATTATACTCTGGACCCTCTTCCATAGGGACCTCTCGGCATACAACCAAAATGACTCCAGCTAGAAGATCTATTCTCATAAGAGCTAATTTAGGGTCCTGCTCATTTCTGAAAATTATACTATTTGAAGCAGCCCTAAGATGTAGCATGACACTACAAAGTAACAATGGAAATCTAAATCTAAATATATATCCCTTCAAAAATAAAATAAAAAAACATAGACTCGATCTGCACCACACAAACTCAAGACAAGCATACATACTTGTGGCAGGCAACAAGGAGTTCTTCATTCTTCACACCTTTAAGATTCTCAGCTCCTAGTTTGACTAAGAAAGATCGCCAATGCAGCCGTTCCTCAGCGGGAACTCCATTGAACCTGCAACAAGGCACAGAAGACCTTAAGCCTAAAGCTACAAAAAGTAGCAATCAAGTGCACAGAAATGTCAATTGCTAGTAATATTCACTACCTCGTGATCTAGCATTAAGATGAGGCGTTCTACAGATTTACACTTCTTAATCTGACAAGATCATAGAAATTTTATCCCTTTATTAATGTAGTAATTCAGACAGAAATCCAATTCGTACAGACTACAAAAAAAAGTCCACCCCAGTTCATATCAACATAAACACAAAGACAATGAAAACTATGTATCCAAAAAGACAATGAAAACTATGCAGAACTGAGTAACCCAAAACTCATTTCAGATTCAAGCTAGAAGAATATCCACGAAAAATGAACCATACCATAAAAGGGTATATGAAGATCAACAAATTGTAGCCGAAAACAAGAGCCAAAACCATGAAGTTGATCATGCTAAAGCAAATCAAACCAAGACAAGAATTGCGGAGATCTGCACATACCGTTCAACAAGGATGTTCCCCTCAGAGTTGGCGAATAACACTGCAAGAATCATAGCTAGATGCCCACTCGCAGATGGAAGACCAATGTTTGTTTTAAGAGGTGGTCTTCAAATCTGTCCGAGTTTGGTTCTTCTAAGGTGGTTCTTTTACCTTTTATTAGACTTGCGTCTTTTTGAAATTGGGTTTTTCTATTCTAGCCCATTTGTCCTCATCTTTTTTTCTCCCAATTCTTTCTCCCTCCAAAAAGCCAAAAACCCAAACTCACCTCTTTGGTTTCGTTTCCCCTCTCCACAGATCGAGATCACTTCTGATCCGATCTTTGCATTGAGAAATGAGGGAGGTCGATCTGTTTTGCTCTCCTTTATTCTTGTTGTGGTAGATCATCTGTCCGGCAGTGACAGGTTTCATTTTTCTAATTACAGTTTTTTCGTTTTCCTCCACTCTTCAATCAGATCCTTCATCCAATTCAACTGCCTTTTTTGATCTTAGATTACCCAAACTATATCTCCTCTCTCTTTTCAAACCTTAGATGCTTCACAATCATGGTGCACATCTTACATGATCATCAGTGTTTTGACTCAATTTTGTGTAAGGTTCTAAAAGTCTCTAGTCGGTCGGCCGGGCGGGGACTAGCGAGTAGAGGAGTAGTCGGGGAGTACTCGGTTTTTAATTTTTGGATTTATTTTTAATTTTAAAACATATAATTAAATATAATTTTTTAAAAGGTATTATAATGTCTAAAATAATAAAAATAGTCAATAAAATGCCGAGTTTGGTCGATTTTTTCCGAGTTAGCCGATTTTTTTCCGAGTTAGGCCGATTTTTTCCGAGTTGGACCGATTTTTTTACCGAGTTGGGCAGATTTTTTACCGAGTTGAGCCGATTTTTTCTGAGTTGGGCCGATTTTTTCCGAGTTGGGCTGACTACTCGGCCAATTTTCTTCCGACCGACTTTGTACTCCGATTTTCTTAAAATCACCTCGGAAGGACACCGACTAGAGAGTACTCACCCGGCCAATTTTCTTCCGACCGACTTTGTACTCCGATTTTCTTAAAATCACCTCGGAAGGACACCGACTAGAGAGTACCACTACCAGAACAACCACTTTAGCCGACGAAATTTTTTCGTCGGCTAAACCCTAAATTTCGTCGGCTAAGAAGTCGTCGGGCAAAATCCGTCGGCCAACACTATAGCCGACGAAAGTACTGTTCATCGTCGGCTAAAGTCATTTATTTAGCCGACGAATAAATTTTTCGTCACTTAATTTCTGGACTTTAGCCGACGAAATTTATTAAAATTCGTCGGCTATAGCTATTATTTTTATTTATTTATTTAACTTTAGCCGACGAATTTTAGGGTATTTCGTCGGCTATAGTTATTATTATTATTATTTTTTAATTTTAGCCGACGAATTTTAATAAAATTCGTCGGCTAAAGCTATTATTTTTATTTATTTATTTAACTTTAGCCGACGAATTTTTGTTAAAATTCGTCGGCTAAAGTTATAATTTTTTTTATGTAATTATTATTTTTTTAAAAAAATTTCTTTTTTTAAGTTTAGCCGACGAATTTTATTAAAATTCGTCGGCTATAGTTTTTTTCTTTTTTTTTTAATTTTTTCATATTTTTTTCTTTTTTAATTTATGTAATTATTATTTTTTAAAAAACTTTAGCCGACGAATTTTAGGGTATTTCGTCGGCTATAGTTTTTTCCTTTTTTTTTTTTAATTTTTTCATATTTTTTTCTTTTTTAATTTATGTAATTATTATTTTTTTAAAAACTTTAGCCGACGAATTTTAAGGTATTTCGTCGGCTATAGTTTTTTTTCTTTTTTTTTTTAAATTTTTTCATATTTTTTTTCTTTTTTAATTTATGTAATTATTATTTTAGAGAAGTAGGAGGGATTTGAAGGAGGAGGAGGAGGAAAGAAGATGAAGAGGAGGAGGAGAAGGGAAGGATGAAGAGGAGGATGAGAAGGGAAGGATGAAGAGGAGGAGGAGGAGGAGGAGGAGGAGGGAAGATGAAGAGGAGGAGGAGGAGAAGGAGAAGGGAGGATGAAGAGGAGGGAGGAGGAGGAGAAGGGAAGATGAAGAAGAGGAGGAGGAGAAAAATGAAAGATATAGAAAATTTTGAACTTTAGCCGACGAAATTTCGTCGGCTAAAGTTCAAAATTTTCGTCGAAAAATTTTAAAATTTTAAAAATCCCCGCCAAAAAATTTGAATTTTTAATTAACTTTAGCCGACGAAATACCCTAATTTCGTCGGCTATAGTTATTTATTTATTTATTTATTTATTTAACCTTAGCCGACGAAATACCCTAATTTCGTCGGCTATAGTTATTTATTTTATTTATTTATTAATTAAACCTTAGCCGACGAATTACCCTAATTTCGTCGGCTAAAACCCTAAACCCTAAACCCTATACGTAGAAGCTTCAAACGCAAAAAAGTCGTGAAATAAGATATGACCGGAATGGTGAAATACGTCTATAGTTGAAAAATCACGTAATTCCGGTAAAGTCTCGGTACCGATATTTGCGGTTAACTCAATTTTCCATTCTTTCTCCTTAGAGGTAGCCCTATATCCGGTAGTTATTTTTCATAAAATTTTTATACCACTGGTTGCGTCTCATCGATTTGAAACTATTTTCAGTTGAAGGTCCGGGCAAAATACGTAATTTAGACGGTCAAATGACCGTTTCCGTGCATTAAGGGGTTTGACTTACGTGATTGACCGTAAGGATCGAGCCCTTTACGTTGTCAGATTAAGTTAAATTTTTTCCTATATACATATTTCAACATAATGATCATATCTGACGGTCGAAATTTTATTTCTCAACTTTGATCATCGGAATCACAACATGCGTACTAATGTTGTATAACTTGTTTACTAAGCTTTAAGTAAATGTTTCGTTTCTAAAACAAACTGTACGTAGAAACTTCAAACGCAAAAAAGTCGTGAAATAAGATATGACCGGAATGGTGAAATACGCATACGGTTGAAAAATCACGTAATTCCGGTAAAGTCTCGGTGCCGATAGTTGCAGTCAATACAATATAGAGGTTTGACTTACGAGATTGACCGTCTAGATGAAGTCCTTAAATTTATCAGATAAAGTTGAATTTTTTACCAGAGATATATTTCAACATATTGATGATATCAGACGGTCGTATTTTTGTTTGTGAATTTTGATGACCGAAATCACAACATGCCTACTATTTACCATTATTTATCTATACGGGGATGCCTATCATGGAGGGGTAAATGTCTCAAAATTTTTAGATGGACAGTTGCGTCTCATTATGGTGAGTGATTGTTGTGTTGAAGGTTCGGCCAAAATACCTCATGTAGGTGTAGATATGGACATTTTCGTGTATTAAGCGTTTAGAAAAACTTCATTTTGAAGCCTTAAACGAACTCGGATGGCCAAAAAAGCCTTTATGTCATGGCAAAGCGATGAGTTTTGCTCCTACGCCCGTTCTGCTTCCAGATTGGTATCACAATAGTCAATCGGACACCGAAATATCCGTAGTACAATTTTATAACTAAAAGTTACTTTAGCCGACGAAATACCCTAATTTCGTCGGCTAAAGTTCACATACTATAGCCGACGAAAAAAGCACTTTAGCCGACGAAATTTTTTTTTGTCGGCTAAAATTTAACTATAGCCGACTAAAAAATTAGTTTAGCCGACGAAATTTTTACTTAGCAGACGAAAAAAAAATTCGTCGGCTAAAGTCCACTTTAGCCGACGAAAAAAAATTTCGTCGGCCTGTTTTTAGATATTTCGTCGGCTATAGTCTTTTTTCTGGTAGTGTACTCACCGAGTACTCGCTAGTCGGTGTCCTTCCGAGACGATTTTAAGAAAATCGGAGTACAAAGTCGACTAGGCTGAGTTTTAGAACACTGATTTTGTGAAATCGATTTCGAATCGTCTCTCAAATATGGGCATGTTGACGTTTTTGCTCTTGACCATCTCCAGTCTCCCTTCTTTTTTTTGGTTTTATTGGCTATCCCTCAACTTGGTGAATTGTGGATGTTATGTTTGGTTCTGGATTTTGGATTATGGAGTTTTGTCTTTAGGTTCTGAGTTGGTGTTCACGCGTAGAGAAGATTTGGGGGTTTCGATTCTTGACAGATGCTTTGATTACGGTCCTCTGTTATGCGGTGGTGATGGTCCTGTGTCGGATGTCAGTGACGGCAAATTCGAACTCCTCCGCAGAGCTAGCTTTTAGATGGATTCCCGGATGTATTTGGTCGATGCTTGGCTGGCTCCCTGTTCTTGCGTGTTTTAATTTTAACTTTGTTTCTTCTGTTTTTGTTCATCTATGTATGGATCTAAATAACCCTATAGATCTATGTAATCCTGCTTTGGATCTTTGTATATATTTCAATTTATGAATCAAAGTTTAATAACACTGCCAAAAAAAGTCTAGCCAAATTATTAAGGTCACTTACACCAAATGTACCCATTTTGGGTGGGTTGGAGTGATCCTCAACCTAGACTGATACACCATTCATTCATATTGATATTTGGTCCTTGTTCGACGATACAACAATGAGACCAATACACGAGAACCAATTAATATACCCATACAATGAAAACACTTTTATATTGATAGACATAGTGTGTTGCAAGTGGCATCACCTTTGAAAAACTTCATGTGGGGCCTACTAAGCTCTTACCCTTGAAAAATGTCATATTTTTGTTCTTTTGGACCTGCAAAATATTTTTTACATTCCAAATATTTTTTCGTCCGAAATTTTTGATATTTTTAGAAATTGTTCAATTTTTTGTATTTTATTTTTTAACTAAAATTTTCTAATCCACAAGTAAAAATTCAAACAATTACTTTAATTCATACCCTTGCTTTAATCCCTTATTTTTGTTGCCCAAAAGTTTATAATCTTCCATATACCCTTACTGCGAAAATTTGGCAATGTCTTATCCAATATATTTCATGCCTTATAGGGTGCTATCAAATGATAACTCGTGGTCACAGTCTGAAACATAATCTTCCAATGATTATGGTTATGGCCAAGGTCAAGCGATATCTAATGCCTACTAAAACACTCATTATGAAAACCCACTGTCAGTCCCCCTTGACCCGTATGGTTGACATATAAGTCAATACATGTAAAACTACAAAGGTGAAGTGTCATTTTATGATTATTTTTCACAATACACTAAAGACTCTACATAGAGAGATAATGAATATAGCGAAAATTTTGTACATCATAGATCTTCTACGTGGTTTTAAAGTACTTAGTTAATTTCATGTGAAATGTATCATATGTATATAAGACGTGATGACCTAGCCTCCTTTTGGGTTTTCAGCCATCAAAAAAAATGTTTAAAGGAAACTTTTAAGCATTATTAACGGTTCATCACTTACTTTTTCACTTTAAATTACTACAACTCCCTATAAATCAATATTTATTCAAGGTTTTCTTTTCAAATATAGTACATAATATAGTAAACAAATATCTCTTAAAATTTCTGTGTTTTTCTTCAAATTTTCGTCAATTTCCTCAATTTTTTTACTGCTATCGATATTTCCTCGAAATTTCAGTCAAAATATCTGTTTTTCAGAAGGTCGATATTTTCGTAATCATCAAAATTTAAGATCTTGCCTCAGACTAATACATGGACCGACGATTACCACATCTCTTACCCAGGTAGGTGGATCTCACATGGGACCTGTGGTTACTCCAAACTAATTCTAACCCGATGCATGCTGTTTTTAGTCCATCATCTACTCTAACCCATGCTATTAGACCATTGTGGCATTTGCTCTTATAACGAGGACTACTTACATTTTGATCGTATATCTATGTCTTTATCGTTCAGTTTATAGTTATTTATGAATAGATCAAATTTTCAGCCAAATTAAAAATCGTTAAGGCATATTCATATATTTCCTTTTTTACTTCTAAAAAAATTAAAGAATTAAATGATTCATATTTGATAGATTTGATCTATCCATGAATTTAATTAAGTTCAATACCTTACAGTTACAAAATTGGCTGAATTCATAAGAAACTAAGACAAATAGGATAACCAGCATGGTTGCTAACAAGGACAATGTGTTTCAGGGGGAAACACAAATCAAGCTCAATAAGAACCCGAGCATATAGTCATTTGAACTAGCGAGGTAGCATCATCAGCTTTGAGGTAGGTTCCCAAGTGGTTGGCACGATTGAGCAAAACCTCATTATAGTGGTATAAGGGTAAACTATGGAGTCTTGCCCTAAGAATAATTTTATTAATGCTGGCAGAAGCGACATCAAAGTAGGGCTGTCATTTGGTTTGGTAAATACCAAACCTACCGAAAACTAATCGAATATTTTTGATTTAATAAACCGAAACTTGGTAATCAAAATCGAAATAACTGAAAAATCGATATATACCGAAAAAGTTAGTTTGGTTTTTGGTAAATACCGAATTTACCGAAATGTTAGCTATTTAAACACTCATATTTATAAATAAGGTTGACCACTTTAATCTGAGCACAAATATTACTGAAAATATGTAACTTTTCTACCATAATCGTATTTCATTATTCTGATCATATCCTATTTCACATCATTTCCAAAAATTTTGCTTCTTCTATATGATTGATTAACAAAGATCTACACTTGCACATAACCTACTAAACAAGTTATACCACATTAGTAGACATTTTGTGGTCTCTATGACTAAAATATACAAAATTAAAATTCGTCTGTTTGATTTGATTAGTATAATTAAATATGCCTAACAGATTAAATGTCACATATTTTTGACAACATTTATATCTTGAACAATGCTCTCAACCTTAATATGATGTTACTTATTACACGAAAACGTTATTATTTAGCCCTTTATGTCTTATTTTGATCTATTATTTTTCTCACACCCTCTCATATGAATGAGAAGTAATGCTTTGTGTAAAAATATTGAAAAGTTTATATCTCTATAATGTAGTTCCCCATATAGGGAATCATAAGAATAAATAAGATTGATTGTTTTAATCAAGATACAAACGTTACAGAACATATGTGATTTTTACTATAGTTGTATTTCACCATACTGAAAATCTATTTCACAATATTTTCAAAAACTTTGTTTTCTCTCTACGGTTGGTTCACAAAGATGTATGTTTGCATATAGTTATACAACATTAGTAAGAATGTTGTGGTTTCAATGTCTAGATTTTCCAAAAAAATTGATTCCTCTATTGTTTTATTATATTGCAAAATTATGTTGTTGAAAATTTTGGTAATACCGAAAACTGAAATAACGAATTTGGTAAAATTTATCTCATACCAAAAAAAATTTGGTTGGTTTTTGGTAGTCATATTTCATTACTGAAAGTTTTGGCTTTTAAGTTGGTAACACCCATTATTGGTAGTCATATATTATTATCGAAAACTTTGGTTTTTGGTAGTCATATTTCATTACCGAACTGACCAAATGACAAACCTATATCAAACCCATTGTACCATCCCTGCACTCAAAACATCCTGCTTCCAATAAACCAAGGCCTCTTCTCAAGGATATACCTAATATCCTTAGAAGAAAATTCAAACATAAACCAATCATTGAGTAGACACATTGGTTTGCAAGAGCCTTCTAGATTGGCCCACACATCGAGATGGCGTGTGTCTGAAACCGGGGTACAATAACGAAAACACGAGAAACCCAATTTAGAATCCTTTGTTGTCATTTATAGCATTGGTAAATAGAGTTCGGTCAATCCGGGGACTTAAGGGCGTTCCTGTAATAAGAGTTAGTGACATTTTACACAACAAATATAATTACACATTTACAATTTACAATTTACACGAATTTAAGAGGGGGTTTAAAAGATATTTCTAAAAATCTAAATACCGAAAATAAATCCTAAAACTAACATATATACATGTGATCATCATCCGCACACATAACCAAGCACAAAAACCATCAAGAACATGCAACAAAATTGTAAATAACAAGGGGCAACAAGCAAGACTCGACATACTCATACACTTATCTCAATTCCAATTCTAATTAGAGACCACCAGAGATTCAACTAATCGTTAAGACTTCTAATATATTTAGAATCAACTCCAGCGTATAGCCCTAAATTATGCTAATCGGTTTAAAGACACACCAGCGTAGAAATTAAACACAAAGAAGCACAATAAGCCGAATTGGAAACATGCAACATGTAATAGCGTCACCTATCATATTAACATGCATTTTTATGAATGCTTAGCCCTAATAGATAATCTATAATGAAACAACTAAGTGTATGAATCAATCCAAATTTACCTTAGCACGTGAAATCGCAACCTAGAAAACTACCATGGCCGAAGCAGCCTCTAAGCATTGATTTTAATGCATAAATTCATGAAAACAAATCAAAACAAATACATAAGAATATCGAAACCTACTTTCCTAAATCATTAAACAAATTCGAAACATGTACAAGATCAAACAACAGAACATAAACATCATCATTGAATCCGAAACATGTTCATTGTACAAAACCAAGAATTCATTACAAAATTGAAAACTAAATGAAAAATACAAAGCCATGATAGAGTCACACTTTAAAAACCTTGGAAGAGGTTCGCAAAGGTGGTGAAATCGGATGAAAGATGGAGGAAGATTTTTAGGGTTTCGGTGGTGGTGCGGCTATATATTTCTTGAAAGTATTTTGGTAGGGTTTCGACAAGGCTTCTATAGTGGTGAGATGATTTTTTTTTCTGCCTCTTAGTCGTGCTATTTATAGGGGAAACCCTATAGAGGTCGGCCAAAGAGAATCCTAAACCAAAAGGTTTAGGTTTTCCTTCTTGAACTTGGTTTGCTTGGCCAACAAGACTTGGAGATTCTAGAGGCTTCCTTGGCCGAATTTTTGACTTGTAATTCTTCATTGACTTGGAATTGGACTCCCTTTTACGGACTAGGCTTCATGGATCAGCTGCTTTGCTTATCTAAATCCATCAGGAACACTTCCTATCGGCGGCAACATGTTACTCTGTTTCGGCAGTCTAACCTTCCGTCACTAATGCAGTCATAACTCCCACTAGAAAATATAATATGGATATGATTCAAAATATTCTGGAAACTAGATGCACACAGATTTCCGTGCATATATGGTACATCTTCTAATTCCTTATGAGTCGTCCTGGAGAAATTCTAGAAGTTGGGAGATATGCTCAGGAAATTTCTGCTTTCTGCTGAAATTGCATGCTTCGGCTCCTTGATGTTGCCGCATGTTTTTCCGCCTTCCATCGCTCCAATTCTCTCGATTCTTCCTCCCATGAATTCTTCTACATGTCACCTAAGTATCAGAGAAATTAAATTAATTTATGACAATGCAAAAGCTTCACAGAATCAACAAAACATGTCAAGACCCCAAACTGAATCGGTTTCTTGTTATTTCATGTAGCACTTAGTAAAATTCTGTATAAATCTATGTTTAGCACATTTTCATCCTTACACAACCAAAGACTCTTGACTCAATAATATGACTCTATTCTACGACAATAAGAGATAAACAAAGCACAAATAGAGGTAATAACATATTAAGAATGTCGCATTTTATGCTCCTATCAACTACCCTACACTTATTCTTTGCTAGTCCCTTAGCAAACTAAATACAACTCTACTATTACTACCCCTAAAACACTTTGTCTCAGAATCTATATCATGCATAGCTTTCAAGTTTAAGCATTCGAATGTAAGCACAAAAATTCCAAGCGTCATGAACATGCTTCAAGTTATAAATAAGTAAATGAGAATAATAAGCATGAAACACATCAAGTAGATTCGATTTTTCTCACTAGGCATACTCTATTCTTTTCAGTCGATCATGGTATTCACTCAATTGTATATGCAAGAGAAAAGATAGTAAGGCGACTAATAGTTTGCATATTTCATCAAACAAAAGTACTTTGTGAATTTGCTTTTGAGAAAAACCTCATGTAACAACTACATGCACCAATGGACCAAAATCATATGCTCAACTCTTGAGAAAATCTCCACAAATCAAATTTTTCCATCTTAAGAATCATGAATCGATCTTAAAGGTTATAATGGGGCTCGGCTGCATAAGGTAGGATTTTTAGGATAAGTGGTGCTTTAAGGTATCACCAAGACTTAGCAAATCTCGTTCCTCCTTATGTCTTCTCTCCAAGGGCCGAATTTCATCTTGTTGGACCCAAACGTCATTCTTAACTCCTCCAAGCATCATGAACATGAACAAAGGTCACATATTACAATTTTAGACCTTCAAATATGACCTGTCAAAAGTTGACCTGTGCAATTAAAAAAACCCTATCAGTGTAGTATGTGCAAGTAGGGATCGTTCTAACCGGGGACACTAAGGAATGACTTTATATACTGCAAAAAAATGTTAGTAATTTCAAAAGAATACAAGTATAAACATATATACAAAATATTATGGGGGATTTATAGGGTGGTTCGAAACATATAAAGAAAAGAAGCAAAATATTTGCATACATTGGTCAATCAATACTCAAGCACAAGATATAGCAAACATCGATTAGAGAACACATAAGTTTCATGAAAGATCAAGTTATTACGTTTATGCTATCATAGATGCAAATTAATTCCAACTTTTTATGACTTCTCATGTAACTTAGAACTTACGACGCGCATCATCCTAAGTTTATGTGTCATCTTGTTTAATGCTTACGACGTGCATCACATTAACACAAAATACACTTACCGTTCACGAGTCGTTGGAGACATGATCCTAGGTATGTCGTCACTCATCCTATTAGCATGTAAATCACTTACCCTACCACCCTATGCAGCAACTACAATTGAGAGCCCGATGCGGTGAACTCAACCCTAGATTACTACGGCATATTAAACTCTCCCCTTAGAAACATCCGTGCACAAGACTATCTTTAGGTTCGATTATGTGATCAGGTAAGCAATTAATCAATTTGACATCTACTAAACACAAACATAAACAACTTAAACTAAATCATAATCCTAACATGCAATCTAAATCGTTACACAACAAGCATATTCATATGCAAATCACAAAGAAGAGTTCATAAACATGCTTATTATGCAAAACCAAAAACCAAATTGTATATATATCATAACAAATTGTTTTACACAGAAAATTAGTACACAAAACCATGAAGGATTTCATGCTTAACCTACCTATAAGGTTCGGCTAAGGATGAGAGGATGATCGGCGGAAGATGGCAGTCGGCAGCAAGGGTGTGGCGGCGGCAAGGCTTTGTGTTTTTCTGTGTAGGGAGGGTTTTTAAGTAGAGCTAGGCTATTCTAAGGCTTGGAGCAATTGAAAGACACGAACATTGATGTACATAGGTCCTATTTATACAGAAAATTTAAGGGAAAAACCCTAGAGAAACTCGGCAGCTTCAAGGAGACACAACCTTTGTTGGGCTTGGTTTCCTCCTTTCATCTTTGGACAAGGATTTCGACTTGGACCTTGGATTTCTGATTTCTTGGACTCCTCTACATGTCATTGGATCCATGTAGGCCTTATACACAAGTTCTTGGGCTCATAGGCAGCCGAAATCATGGACAAACTCGTGTGACAACTTAGGCAGAAACTGCCCAGTTTTGCAGCTTGACCTCCGTCCATTGTTTTGATCATAACTCCTTCATCTGAACTCCAAATGCTGGCATTTAAGAAGATCTGAAAACTAGACACATATAGCTTTCCAATGATATATGGCGCCCTCAGATTCCTTCTGGATCTTTAGATATGATTTTCTGAAGTTGATGTAGGGTTTCTGGAAATTTCTGCTCGGATCAAAATCTTATGTTTCGGAGTGTCTTCTTTTCCATGGCCTCTCTTGTTGTCTTCCATGAGTCCAATCTTCATGATTCTTGTTCTCATATGCTCATTTACATGTCATCTACACATTAAACCAAATTCATCAAAATTGACAATGTAAAGGTATAACGAATCATAAGAGAAAATAACCAAGTCTTTGTTCTAAATCGAATTTTCAACACTTAAGCACAATTTTCTGTATAAATGCACGTTTTAGCCATTGCTCTACAGAAAAACCATTTTGACTTAAAATAAGTAAAAACGACATTACTAAGGAATAAACAAGGTACAGATGAGGGTAAAAACATAGCGTAAAATGCTCTTATCAAAATAATCACAAAACTCTAAATTCACAAACATTTTTCTTTTGTAATGTGTCGTCCCTTTCTTTTATTTTGTTTTGATTTTCATTCTTTTTTTTTTCTTTTTTTATGTATTTTTCGGCACACACAATTTTTACATAAGTTCACCCCACGCTTGTTTCTTAACATCACACAAACATAACTCCACAATGAATGTAAACTTTATTAAGTCTTGATAACAAAGTAAATGATATAACTATTCTAAGCAAGGAAATTTTATGGAGGTAATGAAAGAATAGGTTCAATGTAGGCTCAAAGGGGTTAGCTAAGGAGTACCACGACGGGCACAAATAGGGCACATGCTTTATTTGGCAATGGTGGTAATCCTAAAGAGATCTTTTCAATCCTTTTCAAAATCAAGGCATGTTATGATCTAAAAGTTTCAAAAATCATACAAGAGCAAGTTCTAGTAAATTTTCGAGTCTAATAAAAAGTTATGGCACATAGTCATTGAATATGTAAAGAATGATGAGGTTTTAGAGTAAGAAATCGAAAAATTTTCAATGAATCACTCATGAAGAAAACATTAAGGCACAAAAGCTCACATAGGTTGTTATGAACACAAATCAAACAAGACATGCATGCTTCACAATCAATCAAATCTCAAATGCTCATTCCAATCCACATTATTCATGAAACTCACAATTTCTTTAAGTAAATGTCAAACCATCATCTATGCATTCAAAGACATAATCATCCTAGACTTTTAAGGGCATCCTAAGACTTAAAATAAAAGCAAAACACACATCTGTTTGTGGAACGGTTTTCTGATTTTCTGATTTTTTTTTCAACATAAAATTTAGATATGACTCAAAACACCAATATGTTAATATGTAACCCTACCCCACACTTAGAAAATTACATTGTCCTCAATGTAAAACCCGAAAATAATTTTGTAATTCCCTAAGCATGCTTCAAAGTCACACGAAAAACACATATACAATTCAACCAATAAAAGTAAAGGGATAGAAAATATTCAAACACTCGTTGATGGTTCCTCCACATCTACGGTTGAAATGAGTTTCTCTCATGCAGCGATTAATGTTTATAGTCTCTTAGCCTAGACTTCATACCTATGTTTTAGTTCTATGTGAATGAAATATCTTGGAGGGATACGTCCTCTACCAAATGTTCTGCATATACCTCATTTTAAAGCTTTATTTTGTGGCCATTCACCTTGTATATATTCACTTCCAGATTTTTCTTCGTATCTGCAAAGCATCATGAGAGAAGAATTAGTGACAATGAACGGTCTAACCCATTAGCATAAAGTTTACCTGAAAAATTTTAAATTTGCGACACAAACAAACAAGTTCCCCATGGATCATTTTATCATTAAAAGCTCAAGTGTTCTCTTCGTAGATCCATGCATATATGCCTCATTCCCGATGTCAAGAAACTCGTTAGTAAGATAAATGCATAATGAATGAGATGCATAATGTATGACGATGATGCAAAATGTATGAGAATGATGCAATTTGATAAGATGCAATGTAGTAATGCAAGGAAATTGAGAATGCAATGAAAATGATGATTTTTTAATCTTTGTTTTGTTTTTTTTAAATAAAATTTAGATCCGAAATACCTTTGTTAGTTTTAATAAAAAAAATTCAATTCTACGGTTTTAAAAATTTTGAAAATCATATTTGAACATTAAATCGAATTGGAGTACGACCTAGGTATTAACGTCTAGACACAAACTTCTGTTCCTATCCGTTGGGCAACCTTACTAACATGGCCAAGTAGGGAGCACATCCACGAGGGGCAGAACTCATTTAGCACGAGCTTGGCTCGTTTAAAGCATTTATGAAATTCAATTCCTGTCACAATGTTGTCCCTTAGTTGACATATTACATAGGCTATGCTTACTAAGATAAAAAGTTCCATAAGTGTGTTAGACGGCTCTACAAGAGTTAATATGCCCGCCATCAACATCAAGTGGCCTTAACAAGGTACAAATGAAGAGTTAAGGCCAATATTAACTAACATGACTGAAAATATGTAATATGAGACTGAAAATATGAGACTGAAAATATGAGACTGAAAATAAATAATACAAAGAATTGTTAGTTAAAACATATATACATTTATAATTTAAAAACTAACAAAAATTACAGAAAACTTTTTAAGTCCCCGGCAACGGCACCAAAAATTGGCGTGTGTCCGAAACCGGGGTACAATAACGAAAACACGAGAAAACCAATTTAGAACCCCTTTTTGTCATTTATAGCATTGATAAATAGGGTTCGGTCAATCCGGGGACTTAAGGGGTTTACATAACAAATATAATTACACATTTACAATTTACACCAATTTAAGAAGGGGTTTAAAAGATATTTCTAAAAATCTAAATACCGAAAATAAATCGTAAAACTAACATATATACATGTGATCATCATCCACACACATAACCAAGCACGAAAACCATCAAGAACATGTAACAAAATTGTAAATAACAAGGGGCAGCAAGCAAGACTCGACATACTCATATACTTATCTCAATTCCAATTCTAATTAGAGGCCACCAGCGATTCAACTAATCTTTAAGACTTCTAATATATTTAGAATCAACTCCAGCGCATAACCCTAAATTATGCTAATCGGTTTAAAGACACACCAACGTAGAAATACAAAGAAGCACATAAGCACAATAAGCCGAATTGGAAACATGCAACATGTAATAGCGTTACCTATCATATTAACATGCATGTTTTATGAATGCTTAGCCCTAATAGATAATCTATAATGAAACACCTTAGTGTATGAATCAATCCAAATTTACCTTAGCACGTGAAATCGTAACCTAGAAAACTACCATGGCCGAGGCAGCCTCTAAGCATTGATTTTGATGCATAAATTCATGAAAAAAAACCAAAACAAATACATAAGAATATCGAAACCTACTGTCCTAAATCATTAAACAAATTCGAAACATGTACAAGATCAAGCAACACAACATAAACATCATCATTGAATCTGAAACATGTTCATTGTACAAAACAAAGAATTCATTACAAAATCGAAAACTAAATGAAAAATACAAAGCCATGATAGAGTCACACTTTAAAAACCTTGGAAGAGGTTCACAAAGGTGGTGAAATCGGATGAAAGATGGAGGAAGATTTTTAGGGTTTCGGTGGTGGTGCGACTATGTATTTCATGGAAGTATTTTGGTAGGGTTTCAGCAAGGCTTCTATGGTGGTGAGATGATTTTTTTTTCTGCCTCTTAGTCGTGCTATTTATAGGGGAAACCCTATAAGGGTCGGCCAAAGAGAATCCTAAACCAAAAGGTTTAGGTTTTCCTTTTTGAACTTGGTTTGCTTGGCCAACAAGACTTGGAGATTCTAGAGGTTTCTTTGGTCAAATTTTTGACGTGTAATTCTTCATTGGATTTGGAATTGGACTCCCTTTCATGGACTAGGATTCATGGATCAGCTGCTTTGCTTCCCTAACTCCATCAGGAACACTTCCTATTGGCGGCAACATGTTACTCTGTTTTGGCAGTCTGATCTTCCGTCACTAATGCAGTCATAACTCCCACCAGAAAATAGATATGGATATGATTCAAAATGTTCTGGAACCTAGACGCACACACATTTTCGTGCATATATGGTACATCTTCTAATTCCTTATGAGTCATCCTGGAAAAATTCTAGAAGTTGGGTGATATGCCCAGGAAATTTCTGTTTTCAGCTGAAATTGCATGCTTCGGCTCCTTGATGTTGCCGCATGTTTTGCCGCCTTCCATCGCTCCAATTCTCTCGATTCTTCCTTCCATGAATTTTTCTACATGTCACCTAAGTATCAGAGAAGTTAAATTAATTTATGACAATGCAAAAGCTTCACAGAATCAACAAAATATGTCAAGACCCCTAACTGAATCGGTTTCTTGTTATTTAATGTAGCACTTAGTAAAATTCTGTATAAATCTATGTTTAGCACATTTTCATTCTTACACAACCAAAGACTCTTGACTCAATAATATGACTCTATTCTACGACAATAAGAGATAAACAAAGTACAAATAGAGGTAATAACATATTAAGAATGTCACATTTTATGCTCCTATCACGAGACACCAGTTGATGAACAGTTCAAGAGTGATTTGCTTTCCAAATTTTTTTTCCAAGGGGCAAACTTTCAAGTTATGGTTGTACAAATCTACAAGAGGGGCCGGTAAATCTAGGTGAGATGGAGTATTGTCAACATGAAAAGTGTCATCTGTCTTATTGATCTCAGTGATGTTATCATTGATTTGGGGAAACAATGCGAACTTTCTGAAGGGAAAAGCCCTCTTGAAGAAGAAGAAGCATTTCCTGGGCTTGGCTATTGTTAGAATTTGAGCCTATACTTTTTTATTAAACAAAATATGATTATGAGACAGAAGAAAACTCAATAGAACTCTGAAGCAAAACTTACACAACTTCTATTTCTTATTTCTAAAATTCTTAACAATTAGACAACTACATTCGCTCTTATAAAGGGAGCAATGTAGTCTACAAAAGATTTAAATAAAATTTTAACTAAACTAGATTATCAGTGTACTTTATATACAAAATATCTAGCAAAGTTTGAGTGGAGGAAACAGTAAAACAAGTGAGAAGGAAAATATCATCTTGCAGTGAGTTATCAGCTTCCCCTGCAGTTTTCTAGTTTTCACCATAAAACATTAACTTCAACACTATCTCTTAATGCTTTGCTTCTTTACTCCTAGTAGGCATTTGAGGTATTCGAACCTCTCTTGGTAGAGCTTTGATGAATATATCTGCAACTTGGTCATCTGTATTGCAGTACACCAAATCAATTTCATTCTCCTCAACTGCATCCTTGATGTAGTGAAACTTCAAGGTAATGTGTTTTTCCATACTATGATGCACATGATTCTTGCTCATGACAATTGCAGACTTGCTATCACTAAGAATAGTTGTTGTAGATCTTTGCTTCTCCTCAAAGTTTTCAATGACTCTTCTGAGCCAAATTGCTTGTGAAGTGGCTATATATTAAAGCAGTTATTACACTACTTTAGTTGTAGACAAGACTACTAATTTTACTTCTTTGAAGCCCAAGAGAATACACTAGTTCCTACTGTGAAAATATATCCAGATGTGTTTTTTTAAGTCATCAACACTACCTCTCTAATCACTATCACAAAAGCCAAAGAGATTTGGAACCATATTCCATTGTAACTTGAATGTATGTTCTGATTATTCTTGTAGCTCCATAGTGTATTTTTGTAAGATTGTGCATAAATCTGGAAATGATACTTGCAACATATATAAGATCATGTCTTGTGGTTGTCAAGTAAAGCAGATTTCTCACTAAACTTCTGTAAAAACTCTCATCAACTTTATCACTTCCATCTTCTTTTGAAATTTTTTATTGACAACTAGAGGTGTTTCAACGACATTGCAACCAAGCATTTTGAACTTCTTTACAATTGTCTTTACATATTTTTTCTGAGTAATAAAGATTTCCTCCATTCTTTGAACAATTTCAATTCCTAGAAAATAATGCAAGATTCTAAAATCACTCATTTCATATTTCTTCATCATATCAAACTTGAAATTTGAAATCATTTTTTTACAGCTTCCAGTAAACACCAAATCATCAACATATAAGAAGACGATAAGTATACTTGATTTACCTTCAATTTTGGTGTAGAGAGCAAGTTTATTTTGACTCCCTTGAAACCCTATTTCTGTGAAATAGGTATCAATTTCACCATACCAAGCTCTTGGGGCTTGTTTCAAATCATAAAGAGACTTCTTCAGCTTGTCAACTTTCTGCTCTTTTTATACTTGATGATGAAACCTTGTAGTTACTCTACAAATACTTATTATTTTAACAATCTATTTAGGAATACCGATTTGACATCTAACTGGTGCAAATACCAGCCTTTTTTGTAGAAATGAAAATCAGACCTATGATTGTCTTATGTCTTGCAACTGGTGTAAAAATTTCATTGAAATCAACTCCAAATATCTGCGAATACCTTTTTGTCACCAATCTTGCTTTGTTTCTTTGCACAAAACCATCTGTATTTAGCTTTGTTTTGTAAATTCAGATCAAACTAATGACATCCTTGGTTTCATTTTTATCAACAAGCTTCCATGTGTTGTTTTTACAAACATATCAATTTCCTCTTTCTTTGCAGTCCGTCAGTTATCATCTTTCACAGCTTCTACAAATCTTTCAGGCTCAAATAAGTAGACATTGAAACTTGGATACACTTCATTCAACCTTCACATCCTTATTAGTGTTAAGCTTGGTGTATATTGAGCATTTGAAGATGCTGGTGAGGGTTGTTTAGGACTGTGAGGTGGAGTTTGTTGTGGTAGATCAAATCCTAACACTTCTGGAACAACATCTTGATCAGCATTATTTGGCACACATTGTTGCAGGACTAAACCTTTATTCCAATCCCAAGTTGAATTCTCACTAAAGAAAGCATCTTTGCATATAATTTTTTTTCTTCAAATTATAGAGCCTATAACCCTTTGTGTATGAGTTGTATCCCATGAAAACAGTCTTCTCACTTGATTCATCAAGCTTCTTCCTCAATAATTTTAAGTTATGTGTATAGCAAACTGAACCAAACACCCTCAAGTGATTTACACTTGGCTTTCTTCCACTCCATACTTCAAATAGTGTCATCCCTTGCACAACAGTAGTTGGATAACTATTCATCAAATACACTGCAGTATTAACTGATTCTCCTTAATATTCTAGAGGCACTTTCTTGGCATGCAACATAGATGTTGACATTTCCTCAATTGTTCTATTTCTCCTTTTAGCTACCTCATTTTGCTGTAGTGTGTAGCTCACTGTAAACTGCATTTTCAAACCAATGTCTGCACAAAAATCTTCAAACTTATTTGATGTGTATTCGTAATCTATATCTGATCAATGCTTATTGATTTTGAAATCAGACTGTCTCTCAACCATAGCTTGAAATTTCTTGAATACAATGAACACATCAGACTTTCGCCTCAGGAAATAACCTCAAGTCATTATTGAATAGTCATCAATGAATGCAAGGAAATATATGTTACTTCCCTCAATAAATGTTTTCATAGGACCATAGACATCAGAATGTACCAACTCACGTAATGTTTTTCTCTCTGTGCCTTCTTTTTAGGAAATGAGATTATGTGTTGCTCCCCAAGTACACATCCTTCACACACATCGGTATCTTCTTTAATTTTTGGTAATCCACATGCACCATATCATTATGATGCAGCTACTTGAGACTTTGAAAATTCAAATGGCCAAACCTTTGATGTCAGAGCCAAGGATCATCCTGCAATTCCATTTTTCTTGCGCTCTCAACTGCATACTTGAGAGTCATATATAGGAAAACTTTTGTTTCTCTTCATATCAACTTCCACCATCAACTTCTTGCTACTCCCTCTCTCAAAGATTTTACAAGTGTCATCACCATAATGTATGTGTTATTTTGCTCAACAAGTTGTCAAACACTTAACAAATTCGAATCAAGATTTGCAACAAGCATTACATCTCTGATGAAATTTTTTTCCATTCTTTGTTTCAACTACAACACTTCCTTTGCCTTTTGTATCCACCAATATTTCATTTGTCATCCTGACCTTTGTGATGTTGATGTAGTCAATATCATAGAGAAAGTTGGCATTTGCCGTCATATGTGCAAGCACTATCAACAAGCCACACCTTAATATTGCGACAATCTCAATGGCATTCTCTGCACTGTCTAAAGCATTCGCTGCATTGTATGTAGCATTCGTCGTAGTATCTGAAGCATTCGCCACACTATAAGTGTCACAAAACATATTTGTATCATATTGTTCTTCACTGCAGTAAGCCTGTTGATTTCCTTTGACGGTATAATCCTTCTTGACATGATCAAACTTGTTACATTTTGAACATTTTGGTTTTTCTTTAAACCAACATTCACCTAAACGAAGTTTGTCATAGATTGTACACTTCAAATAATTTGAACAAATGCTGCCACATTCATTGTTGGTTCTTCTTGACTGATCCGATCTACCCTCCCACTTCTTGCCTTTTCCTTTCCAGTTCTTTTTATGTTTGAAATTTGAACTAGATGGTTCAACATAGGTTTTTATCTGGTTAATTACATTAGTCAATCTAGTGAAATAATCACATAGCAGCCCAGTTCATTCATTCTAGTATTGATTGAACTTTAAAAACTCTCACCTTATCTGAGCCTTTGTACTCCAGTTTTAGAACATCCCAAGCTCCTTTGGATATTCGCTCATTTGTGATTCTTGGAAAGATCTCATCTGTGACAGAGGTTTGCAAATACCAAGAGCTTTTGCATCTTTCCTGATATTTGCTTTCAGCTCAATTCTTTGAGTTGGTGTCATCCATTCATCTACTGGAACTGCATAACATTCATTCACAACTCAGTAGATCACGTGATATGAACATGGTCACCATCTTAATCATCTAGAAATCAAAGTTTTCTCTATGAAGATAGAAACTCTAACTTCCAAACCATTTTCATGTGTAGCCATCGCAGTAGCAAAAACTAAAGAAAAGTGTTTGTTTTTTTGTTTTTTGTTTTGATTCAACATATGGTACACCTCAGTTGATATTAATCAACAGAGCTCTGATACCATGTTAGAATTTGAGCCTCTACTTTGTTATTGAATAAAATATGATTATGATCAATTCACAATAGCAAATGAGGCAGAAGAAAACTCAGTAGAACTTTGAAGAAAAACATATGCAGCTTCTATTTCTTATTTTTGGAATTCTTAATGATAACACAACTACATTCGCCTTTATATAGGTAGGTAGCAAACCTACAAAATATCTAAATAAAAACATGGTTCTAAAAAACGCTAGGCGCTAGTCGGGTGGACAGCCGGGGACTATTCTGGAACTCTTAATGATAACACAACTACATTCGCCTTTATACAGGTAGGTAGCAAACCTACAAAATATCTAAATAAAAACATGGTTCTAAAAAACGCTAGGCACTAGTAAGGTGGACAGCCGAGGACTAGCGTCTAGAGGATTAATCAGAGATTAATCAGTTTTTTACTTTTGTGTTTTTATATTTATTTTTGATAATAAAAAAAGCTAATAAAAATAGGTAACATAAAACCTATGAACCGGTATAGACCAAGAGCACACACATATCATATATCATACAAAACTCACCATCGTGCCGCGTGTCGTCATGCCGGATGATGCATATAGTGTTGCCTCGTTAAAACCTTGCCAAGCGAAAAACCCTTTGTGAGAAAAACTAAACCTTGGATGAAAAACAAAAGAGTACAACACACCATGCTACTTGATCGAGTGTTCGCCATGTGAGACCCCTTGACAAATAACTCAGTCGAAGATATTTGACAATCTTGATCGAGCAAAATAGTACAACACACCATACTATTTAATCGAGTGTGCACCATTCGCTTCGCATGCTTATTGAAAGTAGACTTAGGCAGTGATTTGGTGAAATCCTCCTATACATTTTTGGTATCGTACAACCTTCCTTCATGGATGTGTATGAAGAAGGAATATAATATGTTGAGTTTGTTGATTCTGGCGCCTGGTTATCTAGAGAAGTGTATTGATGTGTATTTGAGACCCTTGATTGAAGAGCTTAAGTTTTTTTGGGACGTTGGTCATCCCACTTATGACAAGTACATGCACGAGATGTTCCAGATATATGCCATGATTGTTGGTACCATCAGTAATTTTCCTACCTGTGGGATGTTGTCGGGCAACGTTGTTAGGGGATACAAGGCTTGTTCAGAGTGCCTTAGCGATGAGGGGAGCAGCAGTCATTGCAACAAGATGCAAATTGGGTCACCGTACTCTCATTCCGTATAATCACGAATGGCCGTTCGATGACAAGACATTTGATAGGACTGTAGAAAACGATGTGCCTCCAAGAAGATGGACGGGGGAAGAAATTTTAGCAGTGCTTAATAAGTACGATTTTAGGCAGCTGAGCAATCATCCCAATACTGTGGTGGAAATACCTGAAAGACCCGACAGACTCCTACAAGTTACAACCACATGAGCTAGTCATAGCCCACTGGTGGGTATTGATTAACAGTCCAGAAGTTAAATACTGGAAAAACATCCATTTATACTGTCCAGACATTCAAGGTAATCTCGGCTACCGCAATAAGGAGTTCGCAAACTATTTTGGCGGCTGTGTACGTAATTCTTTATTTCTGTTCATGACTCTTTTATTGCATAATTATCCATATTTATAGTAGATTAAATGTTTGGTTGCAGATGAACCATATTCAATTGATGGTCACCCAAATTGGTCGCACGAACTAAGACTTCTAGCGATGATACCCATAATGTCAAGAGTTTATCCTATGTGCAAAGTGAATGACGTGCAATTTATATTTAAACAGAGAGACAACAGACGTAGAATACAAAATTCTGGGGTTATGGCGCATGGTGGGTGAAATCGAGTTAACTATTATGGTGTTCCCAATTTAGTGGTAGAACTTGTTTATGGGCAAGGCATGACAGTGCATCTATTTAAGTGTAGATGGTTTGATACTAGCAGCTCCCATAGCATGAAAATCGATAAGTATTGGATTTTATCGGTGAACACTGCTACAAGCTGTTATAAAGATGACCAGTTCGTTTATGCCACATCGGTAAAACAAGTGTTTTATCTTGATGATCTTGTTAAGGGTGACGCGTGGAACGTAGTCAATCTTGTACACCCTCGAAACATTTAACGGGCGGCTACACTTGGAGAGGCCGAAGACGAGGAAGAAGATGTTGCGTATCAAGAGCCCAGCGCAATAGGTATTCCTGACTCCTCCACAATTCGCCTTAATAATTTTAAAGCAGGTTGTTTGGTTAGAATTCGTGATGAAGAACCAAAGCTTATTGATGTTGATCCAAATCAAGAAACAGACGAAGACTCAGGTGATGAGGAAAGGTATAGATTGCCAGAAAATAATTTTGACACCGAAGAAGACTTATCGGATGATTCCGATTACGAGCCTTAGTTTGAATTTGTAATACATCAAAATTGATGTGATTTATAGTTTACATATGTTGAATTCATATTTTTATTGAATTTTGGTTATATATAAACAAGAAATTGGTATGGTTTACATTAAACAGCCTGTTTTTTATATAGTTTTGAAGTTTTGATCGATGAAATAAGTCATATTTCATCTGCTAAACTATCTAAGCCGAAGAAATATGGCTTATTTCATCGGCTGAAAAACTCTTAGCCGACGAAATTTACCATATTTCGTCGGCGAAAACAATCTTAGCTGGTGAATATCCTAATATTTCGTCGGCTAAACCCTAAACCCTATATTATAGCCGGCGAATACCCTAATGTTTCGTCGACTATAGAAAATAAATAAAATAAAAAAATTTATACCACTGGTTGAGTCTCATCAATTTGAAACTATTTTTAGTCAAAGCTCTGAGCAAAATACGTAATTTAAACGGCCAAATGACCGTTTCCGTGCGTTTAGGGGTTTGACTTAGGGATTGACTGTACAGATCGAGTCTTTAACGTTGTCGGATCCTCCACTGCCTCCTCCGCTCCCCCACTGCCTCATCCACCACATCCTCTCTCTCTCTTTCGAATTAAGGTAAGAAATTTGAATTTTTGGGATTTTGAAATGAGATTTTGAATTGGTTTCGGGTGTTTAGGGTTTATTTATGTATATATACGTTTCTAATTATACATTGCTACATATTTGTATATATTGTATATATATTGAAATATTAATAATTATTTTGAATTATTTGTATATATTGCTGCAAATTTGTATATATTGCTACACATTTTGACTTATTAATAATTATTTTGAATTATTGATGTATATATTGTTTGCATAAAATAAAGTTGATGTATATATTGATTTAAGTTTATGGTTGCATATATTAATTTGTATACATATTTGTATATATATATATATATATATATTTGTATATATTGCTGCAAATTAATATATATATATTGATGCATTTACAGCAGTTTGAAAATTAATATATAGTTTAATTAAAAGTAACAAATATTAATTAATTTTATTAACAAAAAAAATTAAAAAAAGAAATAAAAAATTACATGTTCAAATAATTTATTAAAATAGTAATGACATTTTTAAGAATTTGATTCAAATTTATATTTTAAACACGATGAGCCACCCTTTTAGATCGACGAAGGGTTCGAAGGGTCAAAGTTCCGAATCATCTGAGGGAACCTCTAGCAACCCTCAAATGTCGTTTCGGGGCCCATGACATCTAGACGTGCGACCCTTCTGGAGACGGCACAGAGGCTGTCGGGCAGCTGGGTGCCTTTCAGTGCTCGAGGCAGCTGGGTGCCCCTCAGTCCTCGAGGTAGCTGGATGCCCCTCAGTCCTCGAGGCAGCTATGACCTCCGATCCAGACGGAGTGTCTGCACCATGTATGCCTGAGATACACAGGACGCCGACTTCGAGTCCTACTGCTTCGGAGGGTGGGTCATTTGGGGTACAGATGCTGCTGCCGCCTCTTCTCTACCTAAGTCGATGACTCAGGGGCACCGATTTATTCACTGCCCCAATAGGTGACTCAGGGGCACCGATTTATCCACTGCCCCAATATTATTTAAATTGTTTTGTCAAAGACCATTTCAGTTTTCTTGTTGTTTTTCTAATCCATTCTCTAACCCCATAGCCCCTAAACCCTAACCTCTAACCTAAAACCTAAAACCCATCATTCCATCTATTTGAAACCTAACTTAAGGGTAGAAGTTTAAATTCTTAACCTAGCTAATAGGTTTTTCTTTTAATTACAACATGTTGAATCTAAAAAATAGACAAGTTTAATATACCTGATCGTTAGATTTTCTAGTATATATACCTATGATTCCTTAAAGAAAAATGTATTATACCTCTTATAGTGGATTAATGTGACAATGTACCTAAAAAGTAGAAGAAAGAAAAATTGTTTTAAGAAAACATTTATGAACTTTTTATACATCAGAAAGGTAAATTAGACATATTGAAAAACAAACAAAAATAATAATAAAAGCTTTTGGGTGTAAAATAAAAGAAAACATGTAGGTGTGTGTATATTAATACAGGCTTGATAATTTTGGTTTTATCTAATTTCCTCATCAAATTTTTCTTATTTTTTTTATATTTTACTAATTGGTTTGAGGTTGCATTGGCTGGATAATATTCTTGGATCCGCCGCTATTTTGAAGTTAGTGTTAGATTCAGGGAGGTTGTTACCCAGCTTAAAACTTGATGTACCAGTCACTACACATTAGTAAAATCCTATAAAGGTGTCGCAATTTTCAGGCGTTTGTCCGCCGGTTGTGTAAAGGACTTGGGATCCACAGGACAAACCCCCTCTTAATGAAAGATGAGATGAGTGCTGTGACATTTTGCAATCATATTTTCAAGTATATACCAATAACTTGTGTTCTCCATAAAAAAATTGTTGATGTTTTTATTAACACTAGGTACTAAAAGTATGTTGGTGTTTAAAGATATCAATGTGATACGTTTAGAATTTTGGAATATAAGGTGTTGAACGACCAAAACTTAGGCTACTATATTTGTTACGAAAGCTGGTAAACAAATTATCACCGAGCTCTTAAAAATATTAGCTCTGGTACGAGATGAAGTGTGAATTATATATGTACGGATAGCAAATTAACCGAGTTGCTGATGTGGGAATCGGTTACACGTATAAACCTAGTAGCTAAGTGCGTGTGAGAGACATGTTAAACATGGAATATCTTACGTCAGAAAAATAATAAATAAAATATAACTTATAAATAAATAAATTACTCTTAATTGCAATGAAATCTAGATGGCTTGAGCCTCAAACCACAAGTGAAAATGAAAATTCCCAATTAGTTTAGTCTTTCTAGAATACATACACGTGATTTCACCAAAAATAAAATAATATATAAGAGCATCTCCAGCAGCCTTCTTAAAATTCATTCAAAATGGAGAAGCAAAAACTAAATTCTCCAAAAATATTATGCTCCAATTCCAACAGCTTCTCTATTTTGAAGATTTGATATTTATTAGAACAATAAAATATGGTACATCATAATTAATTATGACCAAAATAGATTATATATTTTATTGTAACAACAAAATAATTAATAAAATATTCTATTTTTGTAAAAATTTTGTTAGAGCCCGTGAAAAATTAAATTTTGAGGAATGAAAGCTTTGCTGCAAATTTGGGGAAGCAATGCTCATTTTTCTTCTATATTCTAATCTTAGGGAATGAGATGACGAAGCTGTTAGACCTAAAAACACTCAATATTCTCCAAATTTGACAAAATCGAAAAAATGGAGAAGCTGCTGGAGATGCTCTAAATGATGAATTTACAATTATTTCAAAAAAGAATTTCCAATTAAAAATATTAATATTTAATCCCATTAAGCCCTATATGGAGAGTTGCCCTAATAAACCTAAGCAAGCTCTTCCTTCTCCTTGCATAATAAAATGGATTATTTACAGAATGTAAAGCCAAAGATACATTTATGAAAGATTGAACAAGATCCAGCTGGATACTAGTTTGGCTGTCCCTGCCCTAATTGAACTGAACTTGTATGATGTTGTAAAAGATGGAAATGTGTAAGCCTAAGTACCTAACGGGACTCCAAGCACATGGCCTCTGATACTCCAAAAACCATGAAATCTCATAGAACTGCTGAAAGCTCCATAATCATGGATCCTCTAAGAGTGCCAACATTGAAAGCTTCACTCACTTCTAGTTAGTTCTGACTTGTGAAAGGAAGAGAAGTGCACACACAATTCACATGGCTATAATCACACACCAGCATCGCATTTGGTGTGGCCAAACCTTTTGTTTGCCAAGGATATTGGAGTTAGAACATGCAAAATATGAATAGATAATATTCATCGTTTAGTCCAGTACATATGACCTGACTAAGACACGCTCTTTAATATTGTAAGCATTGGTTACCTTAGAGCCACCGTTTTAATGTATTCCTTGTTCATAATAAGATGTGATAATTCCTTGAAATTGACCCTTATGCAAGCAAGACTGTATTTAAAAAAATCATTTTTGTATTAATAACTCACACACTTTATATATGTCGTTAAGCTTGAACTCGTGACCTCAAAGCAAGACTCTGTGTTAATATATGTCGTTAAGCTTGAACTCGTGACCTCAAAGCAAGACTCTGTGTTAAACTTAAATAAGTTTGTTGCTTCCATTATTAGTTCTGCTAATTAGTGCTGCCTTGCTAATTATTGTGATCAAACATCTGTATTATTGAGTCATAATTGCTCTTGATGATGATGGTGTAGGAATGTATAATTGTGCTTGCTATGATTTTCAATAGTAGTGTTCACTGACTTAGTAGTGTTCATCTAGTTACAAAAAAATAATGGTCACCATTAAATATAAATCTAATGATTAAGAGAATTATTTTGAAGTTGAGTTGTTATATTTTTAATTGTTAGATATAAATCTATTGGTGATTAACCATGTATCTTTTAATCAATGCCAGGTGAACACTGTGATTTTCAATGTAACATTTGAGTTTGTGGTATATATTTTTCAATGTGACAGATGACAGTTTCAGTTTCGATGCTCGATCACATGGTTTTACTTATTTTCACCAAGTATAAGAGAATTTCTTCTTTCAATCGAGACACAAGAATTTATTCTTGAAGGAGACGTTTGTTTTCCTTGATATGGCAGTTGTATAAGATTAAGTATCTCCTATCTCAGTTACCCCTTTAGTCGCTTACCAAAAAAACACCGTAATGAGATGAAAAACATATATGCAGTTAGCTAGGGTGAAAAAATTATGTACCATAGAACTCGAGCAATTTTATTTATCATACACCGAACTCTTTTGTAAACTTTTCAGTACATAAAACATTATCCCCCTTCTTCATCTTCGTTTTTTTCCTTAATTTCTCTTTTCTTTTTTTTTTCCAAATTAAACCAACCAAATAGTTTCATAAGTGACACATTACATGGAGGGGGTGCTTGAGTGAGACGTATAGGTATCCTCCCTCCTTATACACACAAAGAAACAAATTCTTACTTCAGCCAAAACTTATTTAGACAATGCTTTGATAAGACCAATCACATGGAAATTCCTCATACAATTTGGTGGTATGAACAACCTCCAATGTGATGTTGATACTTGACCAAGACTCATACCAATCACCAAATTTCAAAGAGGCTTGTTGCTCGAGGGACGTAGAACATTTACCATCATATCTGGCTATATCGATCGGAACTCGATCAAAAACAAAGTACCAGTTGATGATTAGTTTCTATTGAGAAGTTCCTCTATCATCTGCAGTGCAATCTTCTCCTCCTCGTGCAGTCTATCATCCCCACCGTCAATTAATCCTTCCATTTCATGGGCATCGGACACTTGAGGGGCGCTAGTAGTACTAGTACTCTCCTCCTCCTTCTCCCCTTTTAAACCACTCTTCTGTCCCAGCTCCACCATCATCAACCAATTTGAATCTGAACGTGGCCCGGCGCGCTTTTGCCAAACGCCGATGTGGGAATTCTCGGTGTCGAGCCTGAGGCAAGTGAGGGAAGGAGAGGGAGACTTGCAACACTTGCGAAGCTTGGCGCTGAGGATTGCAGAAAGTGAGTTAGAATTAGTCGAACCACTGGAGTTGCTATTGTTGTTGATGGCAGGATCCTTATTAGAAGCAGCAATTTCATTGGTAGTGACTGGAAAGTTTGTCTTGGCATTTCGACCGCTCATCAGAATCGCAGCCTCGTCGTAGGCTCGTGCTGCCTCTTCTGCACTCTCAAATGTCCCAAGCCACAGCCTCCTTTTCCTGCAACACAAAATAGTACGTTATTAACAGTACGTACGTAGATAAAGGATCATATCTCTAATCGATCAATAACTAGAAGACTTAGACCAGCAGTACTATATTGAGATTCTAACAAGTAGTCTTGGAATTGAGTAAACGAAAATGTAGTTTGTTGAGTTTAGTGTATAGACGGCATGGAAGTAATGAATGGTTAGGAGAAGAAGAAGACGCTTGTTCAAGAAGAAGAAGAAGAAGAAGAAGAGATAGCTACAGAGAAAAAGAGCGCGAGTTACAGTAAGGGATGACGAATCTCAGAAACCCAGGAGCCCCAGTGGCGTTGCCTGACCCCTCTGAACTTCTTTGACTGTACCATTGTTTGTAAGAGTGAACTGAGTGAGCTAGTACTGAGGGAGAGAAGGAGAGAGGGAGAGAAGTTTGTAAGTAGAGTGTGCATCATAAAATGTGGGAGTTGTGATCTTGTAACAGAACCTAAGGATCGATGGGTCCTAGGACAGCTACACATTATGAAACTATTACAGCGTTCCCTTTACTTATGCTGGATTTTTTGGCTTACATTCTGAAAACTCTAGCTAATTGATATTCAAATAGTTTCAACTCATTCTCCCTGGTGATAACATTTTAATTAAATTCTTGTTCTTCAAATTTAAATTTAGAGAAAATTAGAGAAAAACTAAAAAATGGAGCCTCTTTTAAGAAAGAGAAAAGGCTCATTTAGTACTAATTAGGGCTCATCTTAGCCTATTTAAATGATTCCAAAAAAATATGCATATTCCAATATAAAGTGTCATTACATGTGCTCAAATGAACAAATATTTACTTAAAGTCTTAACACATAATATTATTTTAAGACTATTTTGTCCTCGCTTCTTAAACATGCATGGAGAGAGAAAATAGAAGATGAAGAGACTTAACCGGAATCTCACCAGAATTTGGTTGCCAAATGTCAGACTCCGATCGTCGGATTGCGGTCGCAGGGCTCTGGTCGCCGGAATCCAAAATCATCATGTGTTTTACTAGGGCTATACACTCTTTTCCTTAGAGAGCAACAAAGGTGAAATAACACCATAACATCTCCAAATAATGTATAGAAGGCAATAAACGATTTATAGTATGTAATAAACATTTTATTGGGGCAATAAATGTTGAACAATTTTTTACTACCCCTAATAAAATGTCTATTAACACTTAAACGTTCATTTTTCAGAAGATGAGTCTTCAAATGAAAGAGAATGAAGAAAAAACAAAAGTGTGTTGGCCCGTAATAATAAATTTACTACCCCCAATAATAAACTTAAAAATAAGTTTACTACCTCTAATAATAAATTCATCACCTATAATTACATGTTTACTACCCCAATAATAAATATATTACTTGTACGAAAATGAAAATTGCATCAGTTCCTCCCAAAAGTTGCATCACCTTACCAAATCTAAAAATCAAATTGTTGCCATCTCAATCAAAAAACAAAAAAAAAGAGAAAAACACAATCCCGTTGACCACCCGTATGAAAGACAGCACCATCAGTCCATCACTCATTCTCTAATCATACCTATGTGCTTCCATAATCAACTAGCTTCAACTTGAATCAAACCCCTTCGTCTCTCTTCTCTCAATCTGATCCTATCAGAGCCAGATTTCAGAATTACGACAAGGAGCGATGTTGAACAACAGATCGGCTTTTGAAAACGGATGAGTTCGGATCTGAACGGTGATGATTATCGACATCGATGACAGACGTTTCTAACGATGATGAGAGAGAGAGAGAGATATTTCATATCAGGATATGAAACGAGAGAGTTATTTGAATTGTAACAGGGGTAAAGTCATCTTTTTGCTTAGTTTCATTGGAATGGGTAATGAAATTTTATTTTCATTGGAATGAGACATTGAATCCCTATTTTGACTAAATGAGCATTTGCCCTTTAAGATAATCTCATTCATATATTTTATTTTAATTTACACCTAATTCAAATCATTTAAGATACATAGGTTTTATTTTTAAAACTGAAATTTGTCACCATTTTTCTCCTGACGGTTTTGACCTTCCCATTTTAATTTTGTTTTTAGTAGATTTTTAAGTCAACCATGCATTTTATTTTATACATTTAATTTGTGATTATGATGTATGTATCAACCACGCATTTTGTTTTCTACCTTTAAGTTAAATTACAAATAGAGAAATTGGGTTTTGGATATAGGGTTTTAAGTTAAGGGTTAGGGTATAGGGTTGGGTTTAGGGTTTATGGAGGAATTAGATTTGGGTATAGGGTTAGGGTTTAGAGTTTATGGGTTTAGGGTTCAGTGTTCATATATTCATGGGAGGGGAGTGCTAGCCTCAAACTCATCATGAGTGTGGATGAGCCACACTCACCCTCAAACCACAAAAAATACATAAAAAATATAATTTATAGTTGGAGAATTCAAAAATGAATATTTTTTTTGTGGTTTTTAAAGGTGGGTGTGGCTCATCCACACTCATGGTGAGTGTGACACTAGCATTAGCCTTCATAGGATTATTTTGTGGTTTTAAAGGTGAGTGTGGCTCATCCACACTCATCCTAAATAATAGGTTATTTTGTTTAAACAAACTTAATTAATAAGTTTGAGTGTATTTTAAAACAATTTTAAATGTAGGTGTAATTTAAAATGGGTTTACCAAATTGCGTGTAACATCAAATACCTCTTAAATGTAAAAGCTCATTGCCACGCCCAAAAAAATGAGCTTACTCGATGGTCATTCCTAATCCCAGTAAGGCCCTATTACATCATTTTGTTCAAGGTTGATGGTAGGAGAGAATGCTCTACACGTTTCTGATGTGAGATTCCAAATGACTCTAATCTATGCCACATTTTTCCAACGATATCTACGTTGGCATGATTCAAGCCAATCTCTAACTGTCTAACGATCCAAATACCAATTTCTTAACCTCAATCATAGGCATAAATTGAAAGTTTTGTGATCCCAATCTAAACGGTAGCTCCACTAAATTGCAACTCGATTATATGAGACACTAAATCATAAAAGCCACTCTTTTCCAAGCGAACATAATAGGCTTACAATCATCTTAGTCATTGATCAACTTAGGCAGCTAATTTGACCGCACATTCTAGATAGATCAAACAATCAAGTTCATACAAAATGTACGTAGCTAAACAGTGAGCAACACTCGATTGCATTCCGAAGGATTGAAACAAACTTTGTTGGCCATTGTTGCGTCTATGCAATAATGTCTTGATCTCATTCTTCTTCAACCTGATAAGCCTAAAAATATACTTATAAATAAACCCTACAATCACAATTACATTGTCGATGGTAGTATAGGAAAGTAGAGGTCTCACACAGAGGGTTGTATATAAATATATGAAAAAACATTTAACACATAACATAACTAAACACAATAGCAGAGAAGTAGAGAGTTCAAGAGAGCAAATCTGCGTTGATGGCTCATTCATGGATGTTGTCAAATGTTGTCACCATGTTTGCTGAATTTCTGCTCCGACCCTCTTTCTTTCCACCCCTATATGATCTGCACACACACTAAAAACATCAAAACGAACAAGAAAAGGAGCAAAGAAGTATAAAGGAGAAATTTGACATCCTTTAGATTAGAAGATTCCATGGTCATCCATGTTTGTACGACGTCATCCTGATATTGCATCTTCAACAAAAAATAAAATTTAAGTTAGTAATATACAAAATAGAAGAAAAAAAACAAAAACAAAACTAGATTAGCAATTCAGGAAAACAATCCCCAGCGACACGGCGCCAATTTGATAAGCCTAAAAATAGACTTATAAATAAACCCTACAATCACAATTACGTTGTCGATGGTAGTATAGGAAAGTATGGGTCTCCCACAGAGGATTATATATAAATCACCAATCTAAGACTCAATCTAAACTTAAAAACCTAATCTGTCTAGTCAGAAAGAACTGATCGGCAGACGACACTAAACTACTCTAAATACAACGAAAATTTACAGACACTAACTAAACTTGATAAACTTACTACTGACACAGTTTTACGATTTTTGGAGTTGGTTTACTATACTAAATAAATTCGACAATACATAGGACAGAAGAAATACGTAAATAAAATAATGTTTTTGGATTTGTCAATCTTCATGCTCCTATTCAATCGTATGTCTTTACCCAAGCTAAGTGAATGATGTGTTGAACTTAACCTATCAACTTTTCTTCCTTGGTATGTTAAGAGAATGAAGTTTTCAACTTAGCTTAGCTTCTAACATGGAACCTAGAGTGATGTTCTCGCATAGCCCTCACATAGAAGTCATTAAGATCGAAAAGATTATGAATAAAGCTAGACAATTTCGTACTGATGTTGTCCTAATCTACCTAGATGTCAATCTATATGAATGGGGCTCAAGTCATTCATGTTTAACTCTAGATGATATGCTTGACATGATGATCAAAACACAAAATCATAGCAATAAAACCCTAGCATTCTTACTACGTTTGCAACCATAATAAACGAAAACTAGAATTTATCAATGAGAAACCAATGAATCAACAAACATTCAATATCCAATAAACAATAAAATCAATGTCCAAATCTTAGTTTACACATGTCTAGGGCTTAGGCAGCCCTAACTATCAAAGACTACTAGAAAAACATAGAGAAAATAAAATAAAACATTAGAAGAAGAATGAGAAAATGATGGCGGCAATGGACTGATGTTGTGCGTCCAAAGCTAGATGTCTCCAAAACTCCCTAGAATGATGTCAAATACTCCTTTTATATATAAGCAGCTGTTATTTGGGTTAGAAAATTCTAATTTTCGTCCATGGACTTGTCTTTGTGGTATGAGCTTTGAAATTGAAGTTTCGGTTCAAATCAGAAATTCGAGCAGACTGACCTTCAGTCACTAAAATGGTAATAACGTCTTCATAAAAATAGGTATTAACGATCCGGAAAATGTTTTGGAAAGTAGACTCTTGTAGATTTCTGTTGATATAAGGTTCATCGCCTAGACCATTGTGAGCTAATCGCAATCCTCTGTCGAATTGACTAATGATTTCTGGTAGATTTTCTGATTTCTTTCCTTGCACGATATGAATTCATTTTCCTTCAAGATTTTTTCTATTTTGCTTCTCGTGTGCTCTTCGGCTCTATTTGAGACCCAAAAACACAAACTAAGTTACAATTAATATTGCTAAAGGAATTACATAGTTAAATAGGGTCAGAAATACAGTAAGAACGTTGCATAAGATACACCTATCACAACCAAATAAGTTTCATCAAGACAAAGATTTTGCTTCTCATGCTCGCTTATCTAGTTAGTAGGTTCTTCAGAAGCACCCTACATGCAGACCCGTACCTGAATAGAGTCTCAAGAGTCGATGGACTCAGGACCTCAAATCTTTAAGGGCCCAAAATTTTCTTTTCCCATTATGTAATCACATTAGTTTAGTAAAAAACAAGCATTTTATTACAATCATTAATTAGTTACTATTTTAGAAAAAATGAGTAGTGTAAGTAAGTATAAAAAAAATTCTAATGTTTTATGTCATTAGATTTTGAGTTTATAGGTTTAGTTCATGAATTTTTTGGAAAGAGAATTAATTTGAATGAATACTCTAGTTTAAGGGTCCATTTTAAAAGTTTGACTCAGATCTGAAAATCTCATGTCTGCCTACATGCATGTAATCAAGCTCCTCTTATAAGACGCTCCGGCATTGCATCATGCATCATCCATGAAATCAGTATTACGGTTTTACGAGGCTTTTAGAAGCCTTCCAACAAGGGAATGTGATCTTTATATCAAACAGTTAGCGACATTGTTTTGCAAGCAAAGCTTGGTCAATGCATGTCTACCGGCCACGTACTTCACCCCATGGCAGGTTTGACACAATCTCTAGTGAGATCAAGGGAATACAACATCACTTTATCCAATTTTATGAAGTTGTGAATATGAGTAAGAATGTCTTTACGTACTGTATGAAGAAAACTCTAGTATCTTTTCATTTTGCTTTAAGATCGAAAAAAAACACTACTACAATTAAGCACTTATGAGACAAATTTATTTTTAATAGTCACATGATTTTGAACTTATGTGACAAAATAAAAATTTGACGTATAAGTTCAAACTAATGCGACGAAAAAAAATTTAGCGCATAAGTTCAAACTCATGTGACGAATCTTAGCTTTTCGTCGCATAGGTCATTCCATTAAAAAAATTAAATTTTTCACTCATGTCACATAAGTCATTTCCGCCACAATATTTTAATTTTAAATTATTCCGTCCAAATTTTTTCCCCCCTTTTCTTCTTTTTCTTTCTTCTTATACACCTCCCACCACCATAACTCATTTTTCTTCTTCTTCTTCTTCTTCTACACCACCACCACCACCTCTCCTCCCTCACTTTTCTTCTTCGATCTTTTTCTTTCTTCTACACCACCACCACCACCCCCCTCCCCCACTCTTCTTCTTCCTTCTTCTACACCATCACCCCTCTTCCCTCACTCTTCTTCTTCGATCTTTTTCCTTCTTCTACACCACCACCACCCCCTTCCCCCACTCTTCTTTGATCTTTTTCCTTCTTCTACACCACCACCACCACCCCCCCTCCCCCACTCTTCTTCTTCTTCTTCTTCTTCTTCTTCCTTCTACTACACCACCACCTCACCTCCGTAGCCTCCTCCGGCCAAAAAAAATAAAACAAAAAAATAATTTAAAAATGAAAAATCAAAAAGTTAATTTAATTTTTTTATTTATGGAAAAATCTTATTCGACGAATTTGTTTTCATCGCACAAGTCTATGCAACGAAAATTTTTGTCACTTAAAGGGTACTTATGTATCGAAAATTTGTGTTTTCGTCGTATAAACCTAATTTTTGTCGCTTAAGGTCTTATGCGATGAAAATTGCCTCTTATGTGACAAATTCGTCCCATGAGGCTTGAATCTTATTAGTGAAACATTTTAGATTCATCTCCAACTCCTTGTCGAATGTTTGAGCATTATATTGTGTCGCAACCACAATGCCTAATCTTCAATCTTGCTCCTCAAGAAAATTACGTGATACATTATTTGTACTTGCCGGAAAAAATTGAAGGCCGACCCTATTGGAGTTTTAAATACACATCGTGAGGTTATTTAACAGTACTCCAAGTACTCCATCGAGTTGTCAACTTCGACCCCGATTTGGCTCCTTTCACTGGCCTTTTGACCTTGCATATATACCAATATCACACTATACATCCTAGTGCGGCTGCTAGCTTACCTCTATCCTGACTATCCATCTCAGCACTAAATTGTAAGAATCAAATCTCATCTACCATGATGATACAGATATCTATTTTATAACAGCAAATATCACATAGCTTTGCTTTTGGAATGGACCCTTTTGGACAGCTTGATTCTTACCAATGTCGATTTCTCATCCGCTAATTCAAATCTGGCAGAAAGAAACTAAGCTTCGAACGTATATTGCAGCTTTATTAGGTTCTGGTAATTTTGCAGCAATTTTACTTGGTTTTTATTCATGTATGGAACTGCAGTTTGCACCAGTTAGTTCTTGTATATCTGTGAAAGATGCTTCGTACTACACACTAAAGGGGGCATCAATAATTTCGAAAATGAATTTAATTTAATGTGACGAATTAATTCATTTCATTTACAACTCTAGGAACACTCGGGGGAAAAGAGTCGGCCAACTTTTGTATATCTATCTTGTGGGAGAATTGGAAGTGGTAAAGAAAGCTAAATTATTTGTGTATTTTACTTATTGCTAGTGACATTGAATGGAAAGGTATACTGATAATTTGGCTTTATTGTGGCGCGATAGATTTGATGGTTTTAGGATTGTACGTAGGGAGAGCTGGGATCCAGAAAAAGGCTGTTAGGAAGTTATAATGGCAACGGAGGATTTTTTTAAGTTTTTCGATGACCACTGCATAATGCATATTGCAAATTGTCCACATGGTTTTATAATGGTGTGATTCAGATTATTTGATCTAAGATAATGATCAAACCATCTCTAACTTAATAGATGATCTCATGAGATCGGAAAATATATCTAGATTTGCAGGTTCGAAGGGCATGGATTGGTTTCACTCGATACAACTCTATTTTGGTCCCTCCGAAACAAAACCAAAACATATCCAACCCATCTCAACGGATTGTGCCAAATCTCTCGTGCCAAGATTTGGTCACGTTTTAAGGTTAGTTTCAGATTGTTGAGGTTTTTTTTAAAATTGCTTTTACTGTATAATGAACGTAATCAGTTGTGCATTAAAATAGTTTTTTGTTTGGTAAATGTTACTTTAAAAGTGTTGTCATGATCGACATAAAATATTATTTTTCTGTGTTTTTATTGACATCAGTTTTTAAAAGCAAAATCAATGTTTCTTCTAAATTTACTTCCACTAACCTGTAATTTCAAATAAAAAAGTTTTTCTTTGATTTATCAAACACAATAAAACGTAAAAGTTTAGATAAAAGCACATTATAAAAAACGAAGCTGTACCAAACTAGACATTTAATTAGGGCTGGGCACTTCGTACCGTAATCCTGATCCCGTCCCGATCCTGTACCGAAAATTGGTGGGACGAGATGAGACAAATTTTAAAATGGCGGTACTGTCCCGTTAGTTTGGAAACTAGACGGGACGGTATGAGATCGGGACGGGATGAGACCATCCCGAAAGTATAAATTTACTTGTATCCCATTATAACCGTCTGATTTTTAGGGTGTATAATATCTTACAATGAACTCAAAAACACTCAATGAGACGTCCAAAACCTAAATATAAATTTACAGTACTAGTTCCATACAACAAAGGTTATATAATTCATTCACATTTGATGATGATCATATGAAAGATATCGGCTGCCACAACAAAGCTATGTAGTGATAACTGGAGCTCCTTTGATTTTTCAAACTTGAGAGTTTTTTCGAGATCTTACTTAATTAGTTAAATACAAATTACAAACATTTAATTAATTGGTTGTTGATTCCCTTTTCTTTGTTTACAATTTTTGTTCGTCTTGTACTTATATAGAGTTAGAAATTTAGAACTATGACAATTATACCATAAAAACTAACACCATAGAATATATATATATATATATATATATATATGTGTGTGTGTGTGTGTGTGTGTGTGTGTGTGTGTGAGAAATTAATACATAATAAAACTCTTATCAATATTGGATGTGTTCATATTGATTTTATAAAAATAGATATAAAATTTTTTCAAGAATTTAGGATTAATTTATCTCTTCTATGTTTTTTTTAATTTTTTCTTTCTATCATTACGGGATCTCGGTCCCGTCCTGATCCTGTCCCGGTACCGAACGGGATCGTCTCGTATTGGGATACGTTTCTAAAAATACAATGTCGTCTCGTCCCATGTTCAGCCGAATCTCGTTTCGTCCCATGTTCAGCCCTACATTTACTCATACTAACAATGACTATGAGAGTGGGTACGTCAGCAACCTCTATTCTTATAAATTCCAATTGTTGTAAGTGTTCATAAATTTCGGAGATGTAAAATGTATGAGAGGTGTTAAGAGAAAGTGTGTATGTCTCTAGAAACTCCGAGGGGCCTATCACTTTCGTGCTGTGTTTTTTTGGTCTCGTGAGTATTTTATTCTCCCGAGTATTCAGTATCACAATATGCACTATGCAGTTGGCTTCAATCCAATCCAAGTCACATTTGCATCTACATGGGCTCTAGTCACTGAAGATCAATACATGCATTTTGTTTGTTTATTTTCTTTAGGTATGTAAATGATGACTTGATTCTGCTTCCAGAAACTAATTAAGACACGAAAGTTCTTTTTTAATTTTTTTTATTAATTTCATTTAGTGGGATGTTAATTTGTATTTGGAGTTCCTTTACGATGTAGCTAGTTTGCTACTGGACTGCTTTTGGGCTACTTGCCATTTCTATTGGGTTTTAACAAGAAAGGGATGTTGTGTTCGGGCCATAACCATGATGTTGCTATGGGAAGGCATTTTTCTTGTTGATTTAAATCATCACATTTAAACATCATTGAAGCATATATAGGATATATAAGTTATTAATAAAAAAAATTTAAAAAATAAATCATCACATTTAATGTTTTTTTAATATGAACATTTATAGTTTTTTTAATTGGAATGTATTTTTTAATTTTATATAGATCCCAAACTAGTGAAAATTTTTCTTTCTATAAACAAGTAAATAGGGTAGAGAGAGAAAATATACCAAATAGAATGAAGAATTATCATCTTATTTATTGATATAAGCCTCTTTATATAAAGTAATACAAAATATCATTCTGATATAAATAAAGAAACATAACCCTACTCAATCTTGTAATCCTAGTTACATAAGACCAAGACACATATGATAGAATATTCTAGAACACTCACCCTTATGGCGCACACCGTTTTGCTTGTGATGCTTCAATGTTGGCTCATCAAAAACCTCATCAAGTAACAAAAATCTTATGGGAAAAACCGAACATTGATCGTAAAAGGAAAAAGAGTACAACACATCAACTACTTCATTGAGAACTCTATCATTCATGAACAACTTCATGTTGATCAATGATCTTTGCACTAGACAAGCAGTGCATGCGATGTTGCCTCGTTAAAAATCTTGCCAAGCAAAAAAGCGGTGGTACAAAAAGTCTTGGTCTAAGAAAGTAAGAGCACAACCATACCCTTCACAATTGATAGTGACATGTATGTGCTAGACTCCCTCGGAAGTCTGCATCTCCCCCTGATTCATATATCATTATAGGTGTTCAAATAACTTTGCATTTCAATGCTCTTTAACATGCCTTCAAATGTGACATTGGTCAATGATTAACTAGAGCATGCCGGATTGTCCTCAAAGCTGATCTTTAACACATAGATCTTAAGGAGAAAGATGCTTGGAAATTTAAATCATAAGTTTGCGCTGAAAGTTGGATTCTCACGCAATATAACCTTCAAGTACTAGACAGCTGTAACTTTCTCTAGAAAATAAATATGTATGAAACGTAAACAGTTTTGGAAACCAGACTCATGTAGCTTTCCAATTCGTACATTATGGACATTCTGGTTCATCCGGAGCTAGTCACAAAGCTCTATTGAAAATGGATGTTTGGTGAAAAATAGATTCTCGGTCAGATCCGTCATAGTTTACGAAAATGGTCATAACTCACTCAATATAATAGCTGTTATCAAATGGTTCATGTTCCTAGAAAGAAGACACAGAGACCTTCTAATGGTACTAATTTCATAGTTTTTTGGTGAGCGAACTTTCATGTATGGCTCGTGGAGTTAACCTTCAAAACTTAATAGATTCCGATTTCTCTCTTGATGTGTCTTTCTTATGTAGGGATAGAATTGCCTGAATCCTTCATACACAAGTATCGAAAGGATGTCCATATGTATTATAATGGTGTTGAGTGGGTGCGAAGCTACACTTTAGCTTCAAAACTTTTATTGAGAATGGAGGTTAAATCTTTTGTATCGTGTTAAGTACATTGATGTCTCTTAGTATACTTGGATGAGAGTTTCATCTCTTAACACATCTCAGTTGTTCTTTAGACAAAACAACGGATATCTCTTCATACTTTGAATAATCATGGGAGCATATGCATGCCTCATTTTTAGAGTGTCTAAGCCGATTGATGGGAAAATCATCATCAACTCAATCTTCGGGTTCCATTACGAGACCATGTCTTTCTCAATAATTATCAATCTGTAATATAGCGGTTAAAGAGGTTGTCTGTCAAGGTTTCTACATAAGAGGATTATACGTGGAGGTTCATATCCAACCAAAATACTTATTAATCTCAAAAGACTCATTATTGAGCACAGTAGCAGTGCAATTTGACACCTGGATAAAATGTTTAGCCAAGCTTAGGATTGAAGATCCATTTCAATTTAACTGAGCTCAAGGATTGCAATTCCATTTCAATCCTCACACACAGACCAAAACTATTCAATGATGATGGGTATGAATAGTAAAATTGCATGAAAATTGCATAACCTCATGTTCAAAGATTGGTGAGCATCACAAAAGCTCGAGCGACAAGCTAAAGTTGCGTGATCGTAGACTCGGTCAGACCATATTAAGTGTGACCATGGGATACGAGACACTTCATCTTCTCTCGATAAAACTTCTTTAAGAATGGGTAGTGATTTCATAGAAGTACAAGTAGCATAAGTAGACAAAGGTGTAACACATGATCGGTGTGTTGACACTTCAACCAACATCATAAAACATAAAAGGTTTCCACAAGTTGGTTGTATCGATCTACATAATTTGATGTAAAAATAGAGTTTTTTCTTTTGTGCCATCTAGCTTAGGAGAGTCTCGCTCCTTATTTAGCTAAATAATTTTTTTTTCAAAATAAGTGATAAGCATTGAAAGGGCAATGAAACATCAAAGGAAGGTTAACGCACCTCAATTACTTGAGGGATCTACCATGCTTCTTGGTGATGCTAGTTCCCGAATGTTGATGTTTTAAAATGATGTCCATGAGAATTTCTCAGATTTCGGATCATCAAAATTTACCCTTTTACCGGGACCAGGCGGGTTACAGAGGGTTGTAACCGCACTTTTTAGCTTTCTCCGAATTAATATTCGAGTATAATATCGACAGATTTTACGGTTTGGGGGAAAATAGATTATATGTCATGAGGGTGTAGAATATATTAATACGAGTTATCCGGTATGTGCGGAATGCTTTCCGGAGCCACGAGCTGTTTATTATGGATTTATTTAGTCTACAAAAGTAATAAATGTTATTTATTTTACCGTAAAAAGATGACTTTGCGATAAGTCGAGAATTTGGGAAAACTTCCTCCGAGAAAGTTGTAGGGGACATTAATACGAACTCGTAGGTATATCCTATGAATTAATCTGTGTTCGTATGCGTAAGTTATTCGGGATAAAGTATAATTACTGGGCGGTAAATAGTAAATAACAAAATATATATTTACTGTTCACGGTAACTTTTTATTATTCAATCTGGGCCGTCAGATCAATCAGAGATTTGATCTGGGCTATTGGATTTTGTTTAAATATATAAGGGGGTTGACCGGAGGGGGCGATTCTCTCTTACTCTCTCTCACTTCCTCACTATCTCTCTCCCTCGATCGATTGCGTGTCTGTTGGAGACCACCACCGCGTGTCTTACCTCACCGCCATCACCAGCCGTCTCGCCCCTGTCAGCCTTTTCAGACCCTCAATCACGACGGAGGCGCCGGAACCTGAGCTCTATCGAGGAAGAGCACTACGTCTGAGGACTGTTTAGTCGAGAGGGAGGTCAAGCTACATCGGAGAAGAGCATGGGAGGTTCCTAGAAGCTGCAGGAATAGCTCAGTGGCTTGGAGAAAGAGGAAAACGCCTGCGGAGTTCTGTTGGGGAGAAAAGCTCCATTTTCTCTAGATTTTAACCTTGCTAGGTGGATGGGGATGTTGTAGAGTTGGATTTGTATGTTGAGGAGCCTGGTTTTGCCGAGAAAACTCGGATTCCGACCAAACCAGCTGATCGGGAGGAGAAAGGTAAAAACTTTGGATTTTACCGCGGTAGATCTGGTATTTACCATTTACCGTTGGTGTGAAATGTTAGAACTACCCTTTGTAGTTTGGGTTATTTACAGGGATGTCATTGAGGCTGGAATCCCATAAATGCCCCTGACTATTTTGTATAATTACAGGGATGTCATTGAGGATGAAATCCTAGAAATGCCCTTGACAACTTTGCATATTTACAAGGCTGTCATTGAAGCCAAAAGGACAATACTGTCCTCGACATATTTAGTTAAGAATTAAATTTCGTTTACCCCATTGAAGTTTAGGGGCAACTTCATGTTAATCCTTAAACTTTCAATTTCATCAAAACGCCCCATAAGCTTTTCAAATTTAATCAGTCGTACTCAATTTAACAAACTCTGTCCAAATTAGATGTTAAGTATATTAATATGGCTCATTGAAAGGGCTAGAAGAGTCATTTTATTTCTAAGGAAAAAAAAACACACACGACAATGCTCTTTCTTCTTCGTTTCTCCCCCATAAAATCTTCTCAAATTGCTCTTAATGACATCTGAGCAATCTTCATCATCCTACCCGTAATTTCAAATGTTATAATATTCATTGACCTCTTAAACATTACATCTCTCGCCGCCCCTCCACACTACCACAGCTATTAGATAAGAAAATCATACATACAAGTTTGACAGTATCGGTTAAATTAGACATGACTGATTGAATTTGGAAAGCTTAAGGGGTATTCTGATGAAATTGAAAGTTTAAGGACTAACATGAAGTTGCCTATAAATATATTCATGGGGTTAAACTGAATTTAATTCTTTAGTTAATTAAAGGACTGCCCCTGAGGCTGAAATACCCTTGGCAGCTTAGCATATTTACCAAGTTGTCATTAAGGCTAAATTAACAATACTGCCCCTGGTAGTTTTAGGTATTTACAAGAGTGTCATTAGGGATAAATTGACTATTATATCCTTGGTGGATTTATATAATCATGTGGTTGTCATTATATTCTGTTATTATGTGTATGGTTATTATATATAAGTATGATGGTATGTTCGGGATAATCCCGATATATAGTTGGTTGGTGGATACCTCAGCGGAGAGATTAAACTCCAGATATGCGATAGGCCTATGCTATCCATAATAATATATCGACCGATAAATAATATAGGTAGCCTGACCGTGATTCAGGTGCAGTCACAAATAATATTTAGACCCTAGGTCCTCTAAAGTAATTAGTCTGAATTCCAAATGCGGAAATCGAGATCTCCGGTTGTAATGTCTATTCCGGTATCGTTTGGACTGTTGAAAATAGTTTGGAAAAAAAGTTATCCCTTCTCAAGGGGGATTACGAGTAAATCTCTCTTGAGGTGGGTCCCTCACGTCCTATTCCAGGTTTAGGGAGGTAAACTCGGGCCAGAGCGTGAAAATGGTATCAGAGCATAGGTTCAAATCTCAGACCAATGGTTTGGGTAATTAAAGTTCTTAGAAATGTTTAAATGTATTAATGATTTCCAAGTGATGCTAGTTGCTTATACGAATAAATATGTTTTGTGGCAAGGGTTGCCGCTTGGGAACGAATTAGTAAAGTTACATGTAATTATAAAGTTTGCGACATCAATTGCATTTAGATGTCGATATTGACTTTTTGTTGGATCGAAAAGTCTAGCGATTTGTAAGTTTAGTAACGAGCCAGATTTGAAAAAGTATATTCGAATTTCAGTATGGGGCGCAAATAGGTTTAAAAGTGCGTCTAATATTATTCGGAATTTTTAATCAACGATTATGAAGCGTAAGGGTTTGATCCTTGTCTATTAGTCGAAAAGTCTTGGTCGATTTGCCGGGCAAGAAAGGGAAGACTTAGTCAATCTTAAAGTCAATCATTGACTTTTCCTGGTCAAACCAGGAAAATCAGGGTGTTAGACTATCTGATAGTCGATTCGCGTCCTACATTTTGATCGATGGGTTAAGGGAGTATGTATGATCGCTTTTGTCGACACATTAGTGTTATGCAATTATATTGGAGGAGGATCAAGGATGTTCAGGTGATTGAGATGCTGGTTGAGGGTAAGAGAAAGGGATTTCGTAATGTCTCAGAGCCCAAAAGTAAGATCAAGGAGGCATAAGTTATTACGGTCGGGGAACCGTATACGAGCATGAGGAATGCTACTGATGTGGAGATAATTAATTGAGAACGGTTAGAGTACTGTACCTGGCGCATGAGATGTGTTGCCAGCATGGTGAGTGGACCTTTGAATTATTTAAAGAAATAGATGCCATGGTTTTAAAATTTTCCCAGTAAGGATGATTTGTCGGGTTTCTATATATTTTCGATTCCTATGGTTTTGTGCACCTCAGTGGAAGGTTTTTAATTGTTATTTCCATTTGATTTATGGATTTCAGCTCACTTATCTTCATTTGAGTTTTGAATGGTTTTTGACGGGAGAGACCCGTCGTACAGATGGGAATCAGACCCGATGTTTTACAAGGATTTCTATGTTTGGCATTTGCTGGGTTTGAATTGTTTTTGGCATGTTGTCGGGATTTTGATTAAATTTTTGGCATTTGCCTGGATTTTTATATATAGGCTTCGGGTTTGGATTTATAAATCAGGGATTTGTTTTAATTTCACCATAAAGGGTCGTCAGATGTTTATAGCTAGCTAGCAGGAGGCGCTCCTCATTCGGTGGAGTGGAAGCGGGCCGGGCAGCGCTCCTCATTTAGTGGAGTAAAAGTGCCCCCACCCAGTGCTCCTCGTTCGGGGGAGTGGAAGCGCGAGATATGTGTTCTCACAGAGATATACAGGATTTGCGTTCTCACTAGACAATGAATGAGACGCCAAAGCTCTTAGCTCCGACCCTAGCCTGTGAGGCTCACTATCATGAAGGGTCGTCATATGTATTGTTCGTTACTAGCTACCAAGCGGCGCTCCTCGTTCGGCGGAGTTGACGCGCGCCACTCGTTGTGCTCCTCTCCCTGAAAGGGAGATGGTAGTATTAGCGCGGGATTGGGTCCTCACTGAGAGATACGCTAGAGCTCTTAACTCTGACCCCGATATGTGTGATCGATCATTTGTGAAATGTTTTTCCCTGGTATGTGTGATCAATCATTTGATTTTTATTCAACTTCAGGCCATGATTTGATTTTTATTTGGTTGCAGACCATGATTTCATTTTTATTCGGCTGCATGTCACGATTTGATTTATATTCGGCTACAGGCCATGATTTGATTTATATTTGGCTGCAGACCATGATTTGATTTATATACGGCTGCAGGCCATGATTTGATTTATATTCGGCTGTAGACCATGATTTGATTTATATACGGTTGCAGGCCATGATTTGATTTATATTTGGCTGCAGGCCACGATTTGATTTATATTGGCTGCAGACCGGGATTGGATTTATATTTGGTCGAGGGCCGGGAATTTATTTATTTATGGCATAAGGCCTAGATTGTTTTCAGGGGAAAATGAAATTTGAATTTATGGTTTTGAACCGTTACTTTTGGCATTGATTTTTGGTCCACTCACTCTAAAGCTTTCCACGTCTGACAAGTTCTAGCCCTAGCCTAGAAGGCTGACATGTCCACGCTAGTTATGAATAGTATATAAAATTTAAGAGTGAGGTACTCCAGATTTATAAAGGTATAGTAAGAGACGGTTTAGTTTGCTTGTGATCGCTTGCACGAGTGGTGGTTGAATTTTTTGGTAAAAGAGATAAGGGTATCTCTTAGAGGGAAATCCACTCATGAGGAAAAAGCTTTTTGGTTGACGGTTAATAAATATATATGGACGTGACACTTGAGATATGTTGAGTTGATTGGTGCAATATTGGATTGTGATGTTGAATTGATTAAGGAAGCACCATGAGATGCATGCAGGATTTTGAGCTAAACTTTTGTCCTTTAGGCAGGACTTGAGCACACATGAGTTAGTGTGTGAGCTTGTTAACTCTTATTGTTGTGAAATGTCCTACTGTAGACTCTCTCGAGCGAGAGAGTGGAGGAGGATGAGGAAATTCATTTGTGACTGAGTATGTGGAGATGACATCCATGTTGGCGCAAAGTCGCTTAGCGGATTCATCAGCCCAAGTGAGTAGTTTTAAGATCGCATTGTGGTATGCGAGTTCATTCGAGCCCCGTGATCGAAAGTTAGGGTACAACATACGAGAAATGAGAATTTTGATTGAAGGACGCATGAGATAATACGTCCATAGCCTCAAGGCCTAGTGTAGAAAGTGCACGTCTCTATTGTCTCGAAAGGTGTAAGAGATGTATGAGCTTCCCTACGGTGATGCATTGTAGCCTTTCCATCATTCCAAGAGGAAGACATTGGCGTTAAGTGCCAAGCGTGGCAGTCGTAAAAGTGGAGCATACGTATTGACTACGAGTTAGTCTACATTTATGTCTCGGAAACGATACGTATTGACTAAGATCGCATTGTGGTATGCGAGTTCATTCGAGCCCCGTGATCGAAAGTTAGGGTACAACATACGAGAAATGAGAATTTTGATTGAAGGACGCATGAGATAATACGTCCATAGCCTCAAGGCCTAGTGTAGAAAGTGCACGTCTCTATTGTCTCAAAAGGTGCGAGAGATGTATGAGCTTCCCTACGGTGATGCATTGTAGCATTTCCATCATTCCAAGAGGAAGACATTGGCGTTAAGTGCCAAGCGTGGCAGTCGTAAAAGTGGAGCATACGTATTGACTACGAGTTAGTCTACGTTTATGTCTCGGAAAGCTATCAGATTGTCTTAATTGCCATTTTGGGACTCGAGAAGAGCTAAGAGGCAAGCCTCGAGAAGTCGATTTATGACGAAAGTGATGAGACGAGGGTATCGTGCCCTAGAAAGTGTATCAAAGCGGACGTAATTGTGTATCTCGTATTGCAACTACGAGAAGACCTCGGTTTCTAAAGGAATTGCTACATAGAGCTTGTGACTCTTGTTTGCTTGAAGTTCCGTCCAGTTGAACTTGACGACGTTCCTTGACGGTTAGACAAATAAAGTCTTAGAATGTGAATTATCCTTAGATGAATGTAATTAAAGGAATGACTTCTACGGAAGCAAAGAGTGTAATCTTCTTCCCTATAATTTTGTAGCAAATTTATTGGTAAAGTAAAGAATAATGTTATTTGGAAGGGCGGTTAGTCTTACGTCACGCAGTGAAAATTTTGAGGACGAAGTTTTTATAAGAGGGGTAGTTTGTAACACCCCGCCCCAAAAATTAACCTTTTACTGGACCAGACGGGTTACAGAGGGTTGTAACCACACTTTTAGCTTTCCCCGAATTAATATTCGAGTATAATATCGAGAGATTTTATAGTTTAGGGAAACATAGATTATATGACCTGAGGGTGTAGAATATATTAATACGAGTTCTCCGCTATATCCGGAATGGTTTCCGGAGCCACGAGCTGTTTATTATGGATTTATTTAGTTTACGGAAGTAATAAATGTTATTTACTTTACCGTAAAAAGATGAATTTGCGATAAGTCGAGAATTTGAGGAAATTCCTTCGGGAAAGTTGTAGGGGACATTAATACGAACTCGTGGGTATGTCCTATGAATTAATCTGAGTTCGTATGCGTAAGTTATTCGGGATAATGAATAGTTACTGCACGGTAAATAGTAAATAGCAAAATATATATTTACTGTTCACGGTAACTTTTTATTATTCAATCTGGGTCGTCAGATCAATCAGAGATTTAATCTGGATCGTTGGATTTTGTTTATATATATAATAGGGGTTGAGCGGAGGGGGCGATTCTCTCTCACTCACTCTCTCTTCCTCACTCTATCTCTCTTTCTATCGACTCTGTGTCCAGCCGTTGGAGACCACCGCCGGGCGTCTCACCTCGACGCCATCACCAGTCCCCTAACCTCGCCCACGTCAGCCTTTCCAGACCCTCAGTCACGGTGGAGGCGCTGGAATCAGAGCTCTATCGAGGAGGAACACTGCGTCGGAGGACTGTTCAGTAGAGGGGGAGGTTGAGCTGGATCAGAGGAGCGCATGGGAGACTCTTGGAAGCTGCAGGAGTAGCTCAGTGGCTTGGAGGAGGAGGAGAACGCCTGGGGAGCTCCATCGGGGAGGATCCGTCGAGGAAAACTTCTGCAAATCCATTGAGGTATGATAACCTCCATTTTTCTCTAGATTTTAATCTTGCTATGTGGATGGGGATGTTGTAGAGTTAGATTTGCAGGTTGAAGAGCCTGGTTTTGCCGAGAAAACTCGGATTCTGGCCAAACCAGCTGATCAGGAGGAGAAGGGTAAAAACATTGGATTTTACCGCGGTAGATCTGGTATTTACCATTTATCGTGGGTGTGAAATGTCAGAACTATCCCTGGTATTTTGAGTTATTTACAGGGTTGCCATTGATGTTCAAATCCCTTAAATGCCCATGACTGTTTTGTATAATTATAGGGATGTCATTGAGGCCAAAAAGACAATACTGCCCTCGACAGATTTAGTTAATTACAGGACTGCCCCTAAGGCTGAAATTCTAGAAATACCCCTGGCAGCTTAGCATATTTACCAAGCTGCCATTGAGGTAGAATTGACAATACTGCCTCTAACAGTTTTAGGTATTTACAAGAGTACCATTAGAGATAAATTGACTATTATATCCTTGGTGGATTTATATAATCATATGGTTGTCATTATATTCTGTTATTATGTGTATGGTTGTTATATATAAGTATGGTGGTATGTTCGGGATAATCCCGATATATAGTTGGTTGGTGGATACCTCAGCGGAGAGATTAAACTCCAGATATGCGATAGGCCTATGCTATCCATAATAATATATCGACCGATAAATAAAAAAGTGGGATTTGCCCGGTTAGGGCGTTAATTTAAAATAAGAGCTACGTGTGGCTTGATCCCTGAGTACAAGGTACGTAGGCAGCCTAACCGGGATTCGGGTGCAGTCACAAATAATATTTAGACCCTAGGTCCTCTAAAGTAATTAGTATGAATTCCAAATGCGAAAATCAAGATAACCTCCTGTTGTGAGGTCTATTCCGGTATCGTTTAGATTGTTAAAAATATTTTAGGAAAAATGGTTATCCCTTCTCAAGGGGGATTACGAGTAAATCTCTCTTGGGATAGGTCTTGCACGTCCTATTCTTAGTTTAGAGAGGTAAATTCAGGCCGGGGTGTGACATCGATATTCTAACTGTAGTGACATACAGTACACTAAATTGACTCATGAACTTCTCCAAGATGTGCTTCAGTCCATGCTCATGAGAATTTATACACAAAAGAACTCGTAGTCATTTTTAACCATTAACGCAAATGTCCTTTAAGCTCAACTGGTTTGGTTGTCTCTTAATACATAGAGGGAATATGTGACATTGATTATGGTGTCATGAGGTAACAATAATGTATTTAACTACGTCCATGAATGACCCGTGAATATAGTCACATAAGATTTACAAGGCATAAAATCCAGAGATAGTTACCGGTTTCTTAGACAATTGTGGATGATTCCACTATCTGTGAGGCACTCAATGTCCTATTGAAACATATCTATAAAAAAAAGGGGTAGATAAATGATTATATAGTTTGATTTTGAAACATTTAGAAGGATTGAAAATGTGCTACAAAAAGCAATAATCCCGAGAGTGCATAAAAATTTCCTCGAGAATGACCTTTACCTACTAAAACAGTCATAACGTCTTCGTTAAATTATATATGAACAAACCGCTAATTTTTTTAAAAGCAAGAGTCGTAGAGCGTTCTAGTGATATAAAATTAGTGTTCTAATTCATCCAGATCAATTTACAATACTCATTCGAAGTTGTTGTGCAGAAAGGGATAGATTTGTTGTTTTCAAAGAATTGGCATGTGCAAAGCTATGAGGCATGCAAGGGGCATGTAGGCTTATGCCTTGGCCAAAATTGACGTGTTTTATCATCAATGATGCAGTATATCAAGCCTTCAACTTCTAATGGAAGACGACATTCAGTTTAATAACGTAGAGGGATCCAAAATAGAAAGTTTTCGATAACTCCAAATTTAGCATGACCAGACATGTACGTAGAGTGGCTGTAGTGCGAGCCACACTTAAAACCACTATCTCCTTAATTGCGGACAATTCTAAAAAATCATACAACATTTTGATAAGACTATTTGAACAATCCATGATAGAAAATCCTCTTTAGTGTAGACGACTTTAACCGAAACATGTGGGACAATCCTTAATGAGGATGAATTGATGTCGTGTGTCATATCCTCTAGGGAAAGAGCCAAATGGTACAACCTAGATCCGTGTAGGTTGTTATTCATGTCATGTTTTTAAGGATGATGTAAATTTATACATCTTTGTTGTAAATCAATACAAACAATGCAAACAAAGGAACAATTCCGATAAAGATTCATAAAGCGCTAGACAGCGATGTCTCAAAACTTTAAAAAGTAAACACTAGTCATGGCATTCATATAATGCTTTATTAAATATTCTTACCAATAATTGGAAAGGAGAAAGAAATCTCAAATCTCGATACAATTGATTTCCAATGATGTTTTTATACATTTTTGTATGCTGTCACAATTATAGAATTAACTTGACATCTAGAACCGGTGATCGCTTGATCCACAACGGTTAGATGGTCTTGAGCTCGCGTGATTATATTTGACAGTTTTGTGTCTAAGATGGAAGCGTTGTCACTAAGGGCCGGAGGTGCCACACCCTCTTTTCTAGACATTGGTGCGGCTTCTTTTGTCGTTGTGATAACCCACATTGCATTCACAACACTAGGGGATAATCTCACATATGCAGGCTAATATGTTTATCTTATTAACGGATATTATGATCAATCCATCAAAGATTTGTGGAACATGATGCCATGAATTATTATGGGCGATATGATATCAAATAAGTGGTGAACAATCCACTTGATTGATAACTCAACAAGTAGAGTTAAATGGACGTTGCAATAATGCTTCATGAGTGCATCCACAATACTTTGTGGTCATTACTTTTTACATATATTGTCATTGATGGCATTAGTCGATGTAGCGTGTCTAAAACTTGAGCGCAATAGATTTCAAATCTCGACATCTAGGCTTATTAGCCTTAGCATAAATATTTGTGGTGTAATCTTTTATAATGAAAGTTTCACATTTGAGCCATATCCATGTGAGTGGAATGTACATTTCTCTTGCATACAAAACCAAGCCGTATGTTAGTTTTCAAAACCTGATTATGGCCACTAATACGATATTTTATAAGGTTTGTCTGTTTTTCAAGGATTAATAAACACGATTCAAGATTCTCAAAGATCTATGATCCGAGCTTCTCAAAAACCAATTGAACGTGAATTTGAGGCAAGCCGATATGGTGACCCTATGAATACGAGATTCGAGGATTTATTCTCAAGGACTAATGATCAGAGCTTCTCAAATATTGATCAAACTCGTATTTTAGGCAAGCAATATGGTGACCCTGCAAATACGAGATTCGAGGATTTAAAATCGTGCAAAGTACACAAAATCAAACAGGAGAAAAAGTAGGAGAAGGGGGTAAATATTTTATCCTCCCCCCAAGTTATTTGAACTTTGAAATAACTTGTATATAAAATGTTAATTGCTAGTCTACCAAATAGACTGTATTTATAAGAGTTGTCTTGCAATTTTCATTCTTAAGTCCATGTGCAGGCGGCGAAGTTGCTAGCGTAATTTCATTGCGATTTGTCAGGCAATAATGACATGTAAAATAAAAACCATATGGTTTGTTATATTAACCATATATAATTCATAAAACTTTCAAAACATCAAGGTTTGAAAAAAAAAATGCTGAAAAATTAAGCCGAATGAAGCTAGAAAAAAAAACAACGGGTGAATATGGGCGGGCGACAGCCAAGGACATGCGGCTGGAGGAACTCAAACGACAGTTGAGAAAAAATTGAACGACGGCGGTCAAACATCAACTGGGAAGCAAGTGTACAACAGAGGCGAGAGGGCTTGGGCTTTTTAGATAAAAATCGGTTAGGGAAAATTTAAGGTGATGTTAGCTATCAACTCAAGCGCTACTAAAAGTAGACCTGACCTTCAATCCCCTATCGGACCGAAACGCAACGGCAGGATTGCTGACGATGCTCGGTCGGGAGAGGCTCACACCTAAGAAGTTTTCTCACTCTTGATAGCTTATATATATATATATATATAATTAATTATATAAAACATAAGTAAATCATATATTGAAAATTACTTGAGATAACGATGCCCTAGTTGATACATGAACAAATGTAACCTTTAATTAATTAATTAATTAATTAATTAATTAAAGGTTACATTTGTTCATGTATCAACTAGGGCATCGTTATCTCAAGTAATTTTCAATATATGATTTACTTATGTTTTATGTTTAAGTTAATAAGTTTAATTGTTGTCATTACATGTGTCCAACAACTCAAACGCTACTAAAAGTAGACCTGACCTTCAATCCCTTATCGGACCGAAACGCAACGGAAGGATTGTTGACGATGCTCGGTCTTGAAAGGCTCACACCTAAGAAGATTTCTCAATCTGATAGCTTTTATATATATATATATATATATATATATATATATATATATATATATATATAATTGAAGGTTACATTTGTTTATGTATCAACCAGTGCATCGTTATCTCAAGTAATTTTCAATATATAATTTACTTATGTTTTATGTTTAAGTTAATAAGTTTAATTTTTGTCATTACATGTGTCCAACCATTTTCATGTGGCACGGTCAATTTCTTCATCTATGAGGTTTATCCCATTTAAAATTAGCTTGAAAATAAAATAGTTCATTTTGCTAGGCTCTCTTCTTTTAGTGTTAATCGAGTTTGGAAATGTGATTAGTGCAAATTAAGAAAGCTACGCTATATATGCGTGTAAGCAGACAAACAAAGCCGCGTGTATGTGCTCAACAGTCAATGGTCAACTCAAGTTTATTATGAAGAGGGAAATAGAAAAGAGGAAATCTGGAAGCTTTTAAGGTGGGCCATCCCTATCCACTCATCATGTCATCAAAAAAGGCCCACAGCGAGACCCTATTACATTACGACGAGTCTTTTTCCGGTGTCGGCAATCTTCACTTGTAAATTGTAACAAGGATACGGACCGGCGACGTTGATACTTTCCATTTTTTCTTTTCATTAAATGAAAATTTATAATCCTTCAATTTTGAGACTTACTGATTTGACTTCATTGCCTAATGAATCATTTGTAATAATTCCCCAAGAGAAAAAATAAATGAATAATAAAGTTGAAAAGAAAAAATCATATGTAATATATACTAATATTTGGACCAAAATGAAACATTACAAAAAAAATTACATCAACTGTATGAGATTTAGATTTTAGAATGGATCCAAATATCTATAATCTTTTTCCCTTTTTTTGAAAAATGATAGGTGTTGTTCTTAAGTCTTGATTAATGAGAGTTAGCTCGTCTTCCGTGTAGACACTCAAAATTTATGCTAACCAGATATTTTTCTCGTGCGGTTATCTCCAAGAGTCGATCACTTATTTTCTTGATTGCTGAGTTTAGAGTAAAATTGAACACAAGTTTAGGAAGTAAGCTAATCAATAATTTGATTTTGCTTCCTTATTATCTTTCAATCTTGTGATTAAAAAAATGAAGAATTTAGGCCATGATTATTTTCAAGTGTTGGCGTCTAGGTTATTATTTCATAAGTCAAGCAAAGGTCAATAATGGGGATGGGGAGAGATGGAGAAATGAAAGGTGCTGTCACACCAAGTTATTAGGATTTGGCAATATTTCAGACGCTGCTGTGCGCCACGATTGGGATGATTCGCCGGATGGTCGTCTGTCTTCCTCCTTCAGTACTCTCTTCAATTTTGCGGAAATCCACTGCCATTTTTTTTTCACAATGCAATTCCCCCACGGAAGAATCTCTCATGAATAAGATACATATTAGAACTTGAGATACTAAATATCATGTAAATCTAAACTTGTCAAGGGAATAACTGTCAAACTAACAAATGATACTAAATATCAAACACCATACTTCAACAAATACTATGCAAAAGAAATACTTTCAGCAAAGATTCTGCATGCATTAAGCTATAAGCATTAAGATATAAGCTTCATCTTAGTTCAAAGATTTCACTTTTGTTGTATATAGTTTACTTGCATCACAAGATTTTTACGTTGCTGACTTCAAATCCTTAAACTTGTAATACTGGATCTTGCAATATAAGGCAGTGTAAATTTTCTCCCAACATTCAAAAAACACGGTGACAGGTTCAGTAAATCAACTCAAGTTCTAAATTGTTTGCATTAATCTATTTTGGTGATTTTATTAACATTTACAGAAACTTAAGAAATGTAAATGCTAACAGTATCATAAAAGATCTTCGTGAGACACACACACACACACACATATATATATATATATATACAGTCCGGATCAGGAGCGGAGGTCCGTTCCTAAGCTTAGGAACGGATTTCATCATTTTGACCCACTTCTCGATCAAATTTCCTCAAACTTCCTTCTAGACATATCTATATCATCTTGTGTAGATCATCTCTGCAAAATTTCAGCCAATTTGGTGATCAGGAAGACCTTCAAACTTATGTTACAAAAAAGATGGACAAACTGGACAGAATTCTGTCCGTCAGTTTTGTTACGCAAGTTTGAAGGCCTTTATGATCACCAAATTGGCTGAAATTTTGTAGAGATGATCTACACAAGATGATATAGATATGTCTAGAAGGAAGTTTGAGGAAATTCGATCGGGAAGTGGGTCAAATGATAAAATCTGTTCCTAAGCTTAGGAACGGACCTCCGCTCCTGATCCGCACTGTATATATATATATATAGGGCTGCTTGGATGCAGACGTCTGCACCAAACCCTTTGGTGCGGATGTGTGATTTTGCCCCACTTTTTGATCTTAGTTTCAGATCTTAACCATTTAATATCTAGGTATATATGTATAGATCATCTTTGTAAAATTCCATCTCATTTGGTGATCATTAAGACATTCAAATCTATGATTTACCATGCAGAAAACGGACAGCTCCTGAACTGTTTAACCGGAATCGTCAGTTTTCTTCATGGTAAATCACAGATTTGAATGTCTTAACGATCACCAAATGAGATGAAATTTTACAGAGATGATCTATACATATATTCCTAGATATTGAACGGTTAAGATCTGAAACTAAGATCGAAAAGTGGGGCAAAGCAACACATTCACATCTGAGAATATATATATATATATATATATATATATATATATGACTCTTCCACTAAGAGATCCATTTTTTTGACTTATATGAGGGATAAGGGATTACACAAACTTTTCGATCATAAAATCACATCTTCACAATTCAACCTCTAGATATATATGAGTAAATCATTTCTAAAAATTTTCAGCCATATTGGTGATCGTTAAGGCTTCAAACTAGCTAAAATCAATGAATTGATCAAATTTACCGAACCTAAACTGATCATGTAAATTGCAGTTTTGAGTACCTTAATGATCACCAACTTTGATGAAATTTTGCAGAAGTGATCCGCTCATATATATCTATAGGTTGAACGGTTAAGATATGGTTTTGTGATCGAAAAGTTGGTATAATCCCTAATCCCTCTTATAAGTCAAAAAAGGATTCCTCATTGGAATGACCCTACACACACAAGGGTTCCAAAACGCACATCCGTGATCTTTATAATTATGGAAGAGATATTCGTAAAGAGAAGAAAGGACATGGTGGAGATCTACTGAACATGCATTTCCAAAACGAAAAATAAAAAGGTCATTCTTTTGTCTATAAAATGGAATCAGATGAGGAAAAGAAAGTAACATGGTGTTTTGGACAGACTCAATCTCAAAACAAGCTTACAACTTTTATGAGGATATAGTTATCTTTGATACTACATACAACACCAATCGGTATGAAATGATTTTTGAACCATTGACTGGTGTTAATAATCATGGACATACAATATTTGCTTGTGCATTGTTGAATAATGAGAAAGCTGATTCTTTTGTTTGGTTCAAGGAATTTTTAAGTGCTATGCCTGGAATGTCCCGAAAAATGCCTCCAAAATGATCATTATCGACCAAGATCCTGCTATGACTAAAGTTATTTTAAAAGCACTTCCGGTACCTGGTAGCAGCGCACGCGTGCACAGGGGTAAGCCTAGACAGTTGCACATACGGTGCCTGGCAGCAGCGCACGCGTGCACACGGACAAGCCCTGGCAGCAGTGCGTGGGAGCGCCTAGGCAGGTGCACATGTGGTGCCTAGGAGCAACGTGCACAGGGGAAAGCTCTAGCAACAATGCTCGACAGGTGCACGCGCTAGCATAACGGTCTGTAGGTGCGCGCGCTAGAGCACAGCACTCAGCAACAGCGCACATGTGCCAGAGCACAGCGCTCAGCAGCTGCGCACGCACCAGAGCACAGTGCTCGGCAGCAGCGCACAGCGAGCAGCAGCTGGGCTGGCGGTGCCGGTAGCCAAGTGCACATATGTTTTAGGGTTTTCATAATAACCTGCAAAGACAAACATCCCAAGCATAGAATGATGATGAAGAAGGGACGAACCGATTTTATCCTCTCCAAGTTTATTGAACTTTGAAATTACTCAAAGTATAAAGCTTACTTGCTAGTCTGCCATATAGACTACATTTATATAAGTTGTTCCATGTTTTCATACTTAAATCCATGCGTGTTCGGCGATCGTTCGCGTAATTCCATTGTACATCGTTGCGCGGGGAGACCATGAAACACATAAGAAACATATGGTTAGTTAAATTTGCCATAAAACAGTAGCAAAAGTATTGAAAAACATTAACCATATGAAGGATTCAAGGAAAAACTAGGAATACAACCCGTTTTTCTTAAGGAAAAGTGATTCCTATGGGCGCTACAGTCATTGTGAGGGATGATTCACCAACTTTTACTGCGGTTGTTGAGGTGCCCTTTTGACTGAACAATCTTGACATCCGTACGTATGACCTCTCCAAATTTCAAGAAAATCAGACTTTGGCTAGTGCATGAACCGGTTGCTTGAATAGTTTCCCGGTCAGGGGATTCTGGCGGCCGGTTCAGTGTCTTCCCTGCTGGTTCTTGGAGTGAGGTAGGCGGAGTTAGAATCAAGAGGACAATATCTTCAAGTTCTCTGTTGATGATGAAAACCAATTCAGATTGTATTCTGTTATTGGCTTGTGAACCCTGGGGCAGAATTTAGGGTTTCTTGATGCGCAGGTGCACAACAGGTGCAGAGAGGGTGTGCGGCGGTGCCCAGGGAAGTGCGCAGCGGTGCACAGGGATGCGTAGCAGTGGTGTGCGCAGCAGAATTTTTTTGTTTTTTTTGTTTCTTTTGTGGCGGCCTACTTGCTCTATAGGGTTAGAGGCTTAGAGCTAAGTGGTGATAACGTGTTGTAGAATAATATTGAGGGAATGAATTCTACTCATCTTATTGATAGAATGAAGCCATTTATATAAGGGAATACATGGGTCTCTTAGGCTATTACATGGGTCAATGAGCATATTACATGGATATGTGTAAAACCATATTACAACATGGATTACTACATAAACCTCGTATATAAGACATGAACCAAGATACACATATATATCAAATATCCTAATATATATATATAGCTAAACTTGTTGTCTAGAACCTAAAGACACCAAAAAAACCACTAAAACCTACCTATACCTTTAAGAACACTAATAATACATATGAGAACATCAGATTCATGATACAACGAATCCATACAACAATGAAAGTAAATTATGGACCTTTTATTTTTAAGGAATTAAAAAAATAAACTTCAAGAATGAAGGACAAAAGAATTGTTCATTAAAGTGTAAACCTCCCTTGAGGAAACATCACCGCGAGACTTTATAGTAGTCCACACTTGAAACCAATCCACTAAGAAACATTAGTACAATTTTATCAAGCAGTGATCATATCACGTTTACTAGCATAAACTAGCTTGATCCTACAACTAATTCTTCTAATCTATTCACTAGGAAATGAAAGACAAAAATATTTAATCTAGCCTTCAACTTCTGCAACATTGATCTGATATAGTATCAATTGATGAACACAGTGTGTAGAGACATAAGACAATTATGAGTTCTGGTATTGATTCTGCATCAAACTTGAGCACAAAAACTTCAAAGGTTTTTCACCATGGAACTCCAATCCTTCAACTATGTTCGAGTCCTTTATATAGAGGCAGAGAAGATCTCTCCCTTAATTGCAACTCCTTTAATTTATTCAATCAAAGATTAACTCTACAAAAAGAAATCACTAGAATATCCAAAGATATGATTTACAACAGATATGATTTTATTAATTTATCTTCCTTTATAAATCAAACCACATCTCGAACAATCTAACAAATTTAAATAATACAGAATGTTACCTTCAATCCTTGAAAACTTTATCGGGTGTTACTGCAAGTTTACTGCAGTAAACTAGATCCGAACTTCTTTTCCTGTCTGCACTAGGAAACCTTTACTCTTTGAGGATTTTTTCTTGACCAGGGTAAAATATGAATGCCATATCTCGAACATACATATTCAACCTTGATGTTTGTTCTCCCCTTTTAATGATCATCGGGAAGTGCCTGAATTGGTTGCTTAAAACACTTCAATCGGTCTGGGGATTCCGGCGACTAGTTCGATCTCTTCCAGCGGCTTATGGAGTTAGGCCAGTGGTTTTGGAATCGTAAGAATAAAATCTTCAAGTTCTCTTTGGTGACGAAAACAAATTCGGATTTTATTATATCAATATTGGCTTGGGCATCCTGCAACAAGTTTTAAGGTTTCTTGGGTGAGCAGGTGTGCCCAGGGGGTGCACGGCAAGACACAGCAGGTGTGCAGGTGTGCGTGGCAGTGCACAGGGGTGCACAGAGGTGCACAGGGGTGCACAGAGGTGCACAGGGGGTGCGCAGCTGGGGTGTGTGTCGATGCACAGTGGTGCGCAATGGTGCACAGGGGTGCGCGAGCTAGTGATTGTTTTTCTCTTTTTTTTGTTTTGTTTTTGGTGACGGCCTACTTGTTCTCTAAGGTTAGAGCTAAGTGGTGATAAAGTGTTGTAGGAGAATGAATTCTACTCATCTTATTAATAGAATGCAGCCCTTTATATAGGGGAATATATGAGTCTCTTGAGTTATTACATGAATATGTGTAAAGTTCTATTACAACATGAATTACTATCTAAAGTCTATAAGATATAGATCAAGACACATAAATATATATATATATATATATATATATATATATATATATATATATCCTAGAACAAATAGATGATATTAATGAAACAATTCATTGCAATGAATTACCAAAAGAGAAAGGTGAGAAGACATGAGTTGCAAAATAAAAAGGAAGAGGGACTAGAAGCAAATTATAGCTTCCATTATCTCCCCTCTCGTCTGTATTTCATAGCTTGTTATACGGATCTAACTCTCTTATTTCACATTATTATGAGGGTGTAAGAGTGAGCGCCATTTACTACTTTATATAAAATCCACAGAACCAATACCGGATCAGTTCCTCACATACTCTCCTCTGTTCCTGCTCTGCTTCCACTCTCTCAGATCTCCTCCCTCTCAGAATCCAAACGTGAGTCCCTCAACTCAACCCAACTATGATGATTGAATTGTCAAACAACCTCATCATGATCAAAAAGTTTAACGCTGTATATAGTCACAAATGAATAAAATCCTGTTCTTGGGTACTTTTTTCATGTCTGATCGGATCGGTTTTGTGTCAAAGTTTCATTCTTGTTGGGTCGTTTGTGATTCTGGGATTAGAAAAGAAGTGGGTTTTGATAAATTTTTTGGCTGATCATTGTTGTTTGCAGTTGAGAAATGGGTGACGCGGCTGAGCATTGGCTACATGGGACTCTTCATGCTACGATCTATGAAGTTGATAAGCTGCACAGTAGCAGTGGGAATTTCCTCCGGAAGGTATATACTTTTATGATTTGGTATCTCTGTTTATGCATATGGATCGTAGCTGATAACAGTGATCTGTGTTCTTGCTTCCGTGTTTTTGTTCTGTTACTGTCTGAATGTGTGTTTTTGATAGTCTTCGCAAAATTTAAAATGTGATCCTTAGTATTGGAAAATGAAAAGAAAGTGGAATTGGACCTTTTGGATATAGATATCAGATTGTAGCCCAGGATGATCTATGAGTTTGTTGAGATCGTAGTATCTTTTTTATTATACAAAATGGTGGATGGAGTTTATTTATGCACTGAAGATGAAGGTTAAGATCTTTCAGTCTTATGTGTTTTGTCCATGATGAGTAAGGAAAAGCATGAAGTTTTATTTTTAGAAAACAATGCTTTACTGAAAGCATTGTTTGTTTCAAACCAAGCAATGGAAAGTAATTTAAAATCAGCTCTTTGGAGTGGGTACCTTGGGTGTTTGTTTTACTGAAAGCTCTCTCTTCTCTTCTGCATAATAATGTGGAAGGAGAAGATTTAACTCACAGACATGAAGTGTTTATGTTTTATGGTGTGTTTGATGGTATCCTGTTATTCCTGTGCGATGTCTTAAACAATGTCTTTCGATATTTCAAGTTCAGCTACAGAACTTGGCTAAGAGCCTTTTCTTGGCAGATGCTTCTGCCTGTTCCCTATTGGTATGCAAAATTATTAACTGGGAACTGGTAATGTATATGAATGTCCTCTTTGTATCATTTTTCCACATGAGAGGGAATCTTAGTTACTTATTTAGAAGTTACAGATACAGAGGTACAATCAACAGATCCTGTTCAAGTAAGGTCGTATCTTGGTTACTTATTTAGTTAGATTCTGCGCATCTATTTTCTCTCACATTATAGCTTGCAAGTTGCAACATAACTTTGGAGTTTGTTGTTTTGTATATAATAAATGTTTCTTTTCTCATGCATAAGAACATGGAAAAGAGAAGCTTCACCATGCACAAGAGATTGTTTCATATAGTGGAGATTGATCTTCTGTTTTTTCAGCTATCCCTGTTTTCTAGTACTGGTTGGTTGTCCCATTTATGCCTGCGCTGCATATGACAGTGCTGATAACTGCTGTGCATGAAAAATTGTCGTTTCTGTTGTTTAAATGAACTTTCAAGTTGAGGTTATTGTGTTTTACCTGGGAAAGTGGATAGCGTCTCTCATGTATATGTGCAGTGTATATGATGGTTGTTGAAAAACCTGTATCTGTTCAGTCACCTTTGTTTTCTGTTCATTAACAGATATGTTCTGGATTGAGCTTGTTTTATCATCATTTTCTTCGTCCATTTTCATTCTCCCATTTTTCAGATTGATAAACTATTTAATTACAGTTCAAGATCAATTAGAAATTTCAGAATCAGCATATGGTATTTCACTATTTCTGTTCTTACTTTCATAATTGCACCTCATATTGATGAAATATACTTTGCAGATTACTGGAAAACTTGAAGAGACTGTTGGTCTTGGGAAAGGAGTTAGTAAACTCTATGCAACCGTTGATCTCGAAAGAGCTAGGGTTGGTCGGACCAGAGTTATAGAAAAACAACCCTCTAATCCCAAGTGGTTTGAATCTTTCCACATTTATTGTGCCCATGTTGCTGCAAATGTTATATTCACAGTCAAGGAGTCTAATCCTATTGGAGCATCATTAATTGGAAGAGCGTATGTACCTGTTGAACAACTTATTGAAGGGGACGAAGTGGATAAATGGGCTGAAATTTTGGATGATGAAAAAAACCCTGTTCATGGCGAGCCCAAGATACATGTGAAACTACAATTTTTCCATGTTTCAAAAGACCACAGTTGGGGCCAAGGTATCAAGAGTCCTAAATTTCCTGGGGTTCCATTTACGTTTTTCTCACAGAGACAAGGATGTAGGGTTTCACTGTTTCAAGATGCTCATGTCCCAGATAAATTTATTCCTAAAATTCCCCTTGCTGGAGGCAAGTATTATGAGCCCCACAGATGTTGGGAAGATATCTTCGATGCAATTACTAATGCAAAACACCTGATCTACATTACTGGGTGGTCAGTTTATACTGAAATTTCATTAATAAGGGACTCAAGGAGGCCAAAATCAGGTGGAGATATCACCATTGGTGAGTTGCTTAAAAAGAAAGCAAGTGAAGGTGTCTGTGTTCTTATGCTTGTTTGGGATGATAGGACCTCTGTCGGTTTATTAAAAAAAGATGGACTGATGGCCACCCATGATGAAGAAACTGCACAATTTTTCCAGAATACTGATGTCAACTGTGTCTTATGCCCTCGTAATCCTGATGGTGGTGGAAGCATTGTTCAGGGGGCACAAATCTCTACCATGTTCACTCATCATCAGAAGATTGTGGTTGTGGATAGTGAAATGCCAAATGGAGGATCACAGAGTAGAAGAATTGTGAGTTTTGTTGGGGGTCTTGATCTGTGTGATGGAAGATATGATACCCCATTCCATTCAATTTTCAGGACATTGGACACAGCACATCATGATGATTTCCATCAGCCAAACTTTCCTGGGGCATCGATTACAAAAGGGGGTCCCAGAGAACCTTGGCATGATATTCACTCTCGGCTGGAAGGGCCTATTGCGTGGGATGTGTTGTTCAACTTTGAGCAGAGATGGAGAAAGCAAGGCGGTAAAGATGTACTTGTTCAGCTCAGAGAGCTTGACAATGTCATTATTCCACCATCTCCTGTTATGTTCCCAGATGACCATGAGACTTGGAATGTTCAGTTGTTCAGATCAATTGATGGAGGAGCTGCTTTTGGCTTCCCGGATACGCCTGAAGATGCTGCCAGAGCTGGGCTTGTTAGTGGGAAGGACAACATCATTGATCGGAGCATTCAGGATGCTTATATCCATGCTATTCGCCGGGCAAAGAACTTCATATATATCGAAAATCAGTATTTTCTTGGTAGCTCTTTTGCTTGGGCAGCAGATGGCATTAAGCCAGAAGACATTGGTGCTTTGCATGTAATTCCTAGGGAGCTTTCGCTTAAGATTGCTGACAAGATTGCAAATGGGGAGAGGTTTACTGTGTATGTCGTTGTACCAATGTGGCCAGAGGGAATCCCGGAGTCTGCATCGGTTCAGGCGATATTAGATTGGCAGAGGAGGACAATGGAAATGATGTACAAAGATATTAAGCAGGCACTTGATAAACATGGTGTTGAGGAGGATCCAAGGAACTATTTGACATTCTTCTGCCTCGGGAATCGAGAGGTGAAGAAGGACGGAGAATATGAACCCTCTGAGGCACCAGAGGCAGATTCAGATTATATTAGAGCTCAGCAAGCCAGGCGCTTCATGATTTATGTTCACACCAAGATGATGATAGGTATGCAGTACTATTATAAACTCCCCCCTGAATGTATTGAACTTTCCTATATCTTCTACACAATACTAGAATAATGCCTGATTCTAGTGCGCTGTCTTGATTAATGCAACCACATGATCGTTTCTTTTGCAGTCGACGATGAATACATCATCATTGGATCTGCCAACATCAATCAGAGATCAATGGATGGTGCCAGGGACTCTGAAATAGCCATGGGAGCCTACCAACCACATCATCTGTCAGTCAGGGAGCCAGCACGTGGCCAGATCCATGGTTTCCGTATGGCATTGTGGTACGAGCACCTTGGAATGCTTGATGAGACCTTCCTCCTACCAGAAAGCGTTGAATGTATCAAAAAGGTGAACCAGATTGCTGACAAATACTGGGACCTCTATTCAAGCGAAACACTGGAACATGATTTGCCTGGTCACCTGCTACGCTATCCTGTTGGAGTTACCAGTGAAGGAGAAGTTACAGAGTTTCCAGGATTTGAATTCTTCCCTGACACCAAGGCTCGTGTGCTAGGTGCCAAATCCGACTATCTTCCTCCCGTCCTTACTACTTGAAGAGTGTGTTCTTTTTTTCTTACCCCCTTCTCAGATTGCGTTTGTCAAAGTAAGAACCTGTACATTGCCTTTTTTTGCTTACTAGTACACTATTTGCTATAGTAGATTAATAAACCTGTGTTACAACCTGCAGACTTTCTATAGCAGGATGTTCATAGCAGGTTCAATAGTGATGCATGATGTGATATTAGGTACTTGACGTATGTGCTATGCTTGCTTAATGTATTTCCTCTTATTTGTTTCTTTTTATTCTATTCTCTTTCTGTTTTGTGTTTCGCTCATCTCCTCAAGTTTCATCCTTTTCTTTGTTGGATCGTCTCTACTCGGAAACGTATCGTTTTTGATACGAAAGAAGTTACAGGAGGTGAATGCTGTTTTGTTCTTTCTTTTATGTATTCTTAACGATCATAATGAAACCAAATTTCACGAAGAAGGTAGAGTAAGAGCATCTCCAATGAGTGATGCAAATTCTTTTGTCAATTTCAAAATTTGACATTTGACAATGCAAAAATGACATCTCGTAATTTGACTAATCTCATCTCTAATAGATTAGTTAAATTTTAAATATTCACCATGTATTAAACAATCATTCAAACCAGTAAATAAGTAAAAACACGTAAACTCTTGGACATAGAATATCATCTCACATAGCAAGCCCTTGATAGATTTATGTGCTCAAAACATATTTCTTCAACTTACAATAAAGGGACGGACTATCACTTTCTTAACAAATACAACTAAAAAAGCTGAAAACTTGGCACAAAGGCACAAGCTTATAACAATAAATGAAAGGGAAAACAACAGTGACTACAAACTAGAGAAAAACAATGAGAAACATAGGAAACACCAGCTGCAACCAAAGAGAGGCTGACCAGTGCAACCAAAGAGAGGCTGACTAGTGCAAAACTTCATGTGATCTTACAAAATTTTTATTTGCAATTTGGAATAAAATGCTCTCTCTGCATCGTTCATAATAGAAGTATCCATAGCCATAATCTTCATCTCCATCTCAAACTTCTGGCTCTCAGCCTCAAGTTTCCTAACTCTTAGTTTCTCTTTATTAGCCTAAACTTTCTCCTTCATAATTGCTAGTTTCTTTTCATCTCTTTCCCTTTTCTCTAGATGCAATTTCTCAATTAGCTCAAATTGATCACTAGTTTCTTTTAACATTCTCAATTAGCTCCATATCAAGTCCATTATAAACATGCCACAGAGCTCCATGTTAAGTCCATTAAATGCTATAGGCAAAGTGTGCAAACAAACAGCAAAAGCCTGACAGCAATACTTCCTGACCAGTAAACTTTCAGGCTAAAAACGACATAGTTAAGCTGAGAAACTCCAGTTGGTGTCTTCACAACATTTGTAAAGGACAACCCAAAGATCATTTGTAAACAGATTTTTCTATAATTACTTATGATTTTTCAAAGTTCAGACACAGTAGATAGAAAATGCTGACGAAAATCTAAGGTTTTAGCAAAAATGCTTGAACCATGAAATTTTAGAAGCTACTGCAAAAACGTGCTTTCCTATATAAGAGAATTGATTTGGTTATCAAATGATACAATTTAGATATAACCAGATTCAAAGAATTTCGCACTACTAATCCATAGAATACAAAAGAACAAGATAAAAACCAATACCGATTATTCCAATGTCAATTTGAAATTCTTTAGATTTGAATCAACGAATTCATAACCACTCTGCAATATGTTAGAGACAGCTCCTTTGTATAATCCAAGAAGTCTTGCCCCGTCTCTCTTTTGAACAAAATAAGAGTCATGAGATTTGACCCCATCAAGAATTCGAAGAAAAAGTGGTCTATGCATCTTAAACCTCCTCCGAAATACTTCATCTCCATGAACAAGAGTTTCAGCAAAATAATATTTATTTAGTTAAAGTTGTTCCCTATCCTTATAGAGGCGACCCGAAATAGAGCCTCGACACCTTCTCTTTCCCATCTCTTCTTGTAGAGAAACTATTTGCAGATTCAACAACTCTTCGTCTGATGAGGAATTTGCGAGATTTCATGTCACGCCTCCGCCTAAGTTTATCTTCCTAAACTTGGGTTAGGACCTGCGACCTATTCCAAGAGAGATTTACTCATAATCCCCCTTGAGAAGGGATAACCCTTTTTTCCAAACCATTTGGAACAACCCAAACGATACCGGAATAGACCTCACAACCGGAGGCTATCATGATTTCCGCATTTGGATCTCTAACCAATTACTTTAGAGGACCTAGGTTTCTAATATTATTTGTGACTGCACCCTTAACCCGGACAGGCTGCCTACGTACCCTCTACACAGGGATCAAACCACACGTTGCTCTTATTTTAATTAACGCCTTAACCAGGAAAATCCCGTTTTTTATTTATCGGTGGAAAACCTATTATGGATGGCGTACGACTAAGGCTATTCTAAAGTTTAACCTCTCCGCTGAGGTACACAAAAACTAGCTATCTATTAACCGTAACAATCAACCATACTAACAAACAACATCAAAACATATAAATATGATGTAAAGGCACCAACGTAAATAAATAAATCCTCCCAAGGGCATATAAGTAAAATCACCTAATGGGCACCCTAGTAGTTAACTTGAACTGTCAGGACATTTAAGGAATTTCGACTTTAGTGGCAGCATTGTAAATAGATAAAACTGTCAGGGGTATTTCTAGGATTTCACCCTCAGTGAAAATTACTCACCTCAAAATCCCGCTGCGTCAAATACTGCTACACGGTAAATCTTCAACACTTGGTCGATCAATATACACCTACAATTATATAATCGATCTTAGTTACCATACAGAGATAAAAATGACTTGATTCGACTAAATGTCACACTAAACAATAACCGAAACCGGAAAATTATATATTCACGCTCTCGTATCAACGAGTACATGATCTTGGGACAACTCACTGCCCCTGAGGATGTCAGACGCACCGCCACAGGCGGCTGCGCGTGGAGCCCAAGCGCCACCACCCTCAAACCGGTCAACTTCACCCAAAAACCATCTACATGCAACCACAACAACCCTAGAAGGCCTATAGGAGCAACGAAAACTCCTAAAACTGCCGGACGCGCCTACACGCGCAGCCACAGCTGGCGGCGAGTGGGCGTCACGTGCCTCCACCCAAATCATCGAATTTCAACAAACTCAAAATATGAAAGTTGTAGATCACAGTAAGGGGAACAACTTTAATACCTAGAGTTTTGATCAACTAGGCCGGAAAGTGGCCCAAAACTGCCCCGAAAAGGCTGCCTCCACCTCAGCCGTTCCTGCCGCCGTGTTGAGCTTTAACACCACCAGAGGTCCGCCCAGAACGCCTTGGACGTCCTTTCTGGGCAGGTTTCATGCCTCGCCGTCGCCCTACGCCGGAGAACCAGTCGGTCGGAAACCGGAGTTCGAAGCCGTACTGTTTAAACTTAGATGCGTCGTTCCAAGTCGAACTGGACCACGCCACCACCATAGGGAGGCTCGCACGGAGGAGAGGAAGCGATCCCGACCGGTCTTGACGTCTCTGGTCGCCGGAGCTCGCCGCAAAAGTCGGGTCGGGTCAGTTTGAATTTTCAGATAATGAGGGGAACGCTCGCGCGTGTGGAAGGAGAAAGAAAATAGGTTATTTCCATTTTTGGAAACTCATCCTTTCTATTTATATACTTTCTAAAAATGGAAACCCAACTTCTGTTGACCGTAACTTCTCCACATCGTCGCGCACTACAACTTTCGTGAAGGAAGTTTTCTGAGAAACTCGACGTGGCAAAAAGTCAACCTTTGACCCTTTAAATAAGTCATTTCCGAGCGTCCCTTGACTCCGAATACTTTGACACTCTTCTCGAAGGTACGAATACGCACCAATACTACTAAAATTTCCAAACTTTACACTCGTTAAAACTTCAGAAAAACTAACAGCGTAGTTACAACCCTCTGTAACCCACTTGGTCCCGGTAAAAGGTAAATTTTTGAGACGGGGTGTTACATTCAAAGACTCTTCATCTGCATCTAATGATGAATCAGACAATCGAATATATATATATATATATATATATATATATATATATATATATATATATGTCTAAGATATTCAAAAATAGAAGAAAGAATGATGATGGTAGAGGAAGAGATCTGAGGCTTCTTCGTGGGTTTTTTCTCAGATGAGTTTTGTTCTAGGTTGTGAGAGAAAGACAATAGAGAGGGAGAGAGAGAGAGAGACGATGAAGATAAAGATGATGGTAGAGGAAGATATGAGGTTCTGGGTTGATCGTAGAGAATTTATGGGTAGATGTCTGAGAGAGACGATAGAATGGGAGAAAAAGAACGAGTAAAAAAAAGCCAATGCCAAATTTGACATGGTTGAGTTCAATGGCAATTCCACGTTGATTTGGCTTTCTGGTTGAAGGCAGCCCACATAGCAAAAAAACAAGCCGTTAGGCTTAGTTGGCAAAAATAACTTACTCATCGAAGATGCTCACTGAGGAGTCAAATCAACGAACCTAACAAACTTCCTCTTTATGCCTAATATACAACACAAAATAGAGCATCAAATCAAGGTTTTAAATATCTAAAATATCTTCAATATTTTCTCGAAATTTTTATTTTTTGCAAGCATCGATATTAATTTTCATATCTTTTTGATATTTTATATTTATTCTATTTTTAGTCAAATATATAAGTTTTATATAAATTTTAGAAAAAAATCCATCAATATTCGATAATTTCTCGATATATTCATCGATATGTCTATTTTTCAAACCACCAAAATTTTCATGATAGTCCATATTTTAGTCCTTGCATCAAATACACCAATAAGAACAGGATGGCCAACAATCTAACATGGTGCTGGTGCTGGTGCTCTAAATTGGTTGTAGCCAACGTTGGCATACCAAACTGAATCGTTTGGGTGGGAAGGGTTCAGATTTCAGGATCTTGTAATATGCAAAGAAACCAAATACAGCAATTCCCCAAGTATGACCATTCCATTCCTCTAGAAGTCCAACAAAAGTTGACTGCCTAGCTCATCCCAAAGACTCTAGACCTTTCTTCAACTTTCTATTAGAAAACACCGTGAACTAACCCAGTAAAGCTAATTAGCCAAACCAAACACCAATTACAACGCCTATTTGTTCTTTCCAAATCCCAAGAGCAATCCAGATGCTCTCAAATATTTTCAATTTACAACCAAGAACTGCTCTTTCTTGTAAACCATAAGCAGTTGCTGTTAAATTAGTTCGGTTAAGATTTTACTTTTATCTAATAACCAGATTATTGTGAGTCCAACTCACTACTAGTTCGGTTTTATTAAGCTGTCCCAGATTCTGGTTGTAATTTGGTTTCTCCTATGTTCGTTTCTGTTTTATTATTCTGCCCCAGATCCCAAATATAATTTCTTTTTCTCATTTGTTTTTTCCTTAATAAATTGCCACCAGTTCGTCATGTGTTAGGAAACAGAGTCCCTATATATACCAACCTTCTGCTCCACACAGTTTCACAGATTATAAGTCTTTGACCTCTCTCTAGCTCCCTCTCTCTCTCTCCCTCTCCAAGCCTCTAGTCTCTTCTCTGTTCAACCCTCCTTACAGTTTTGTCCAGGTCATGTCTTCTGTGCTAAGCTCCCAAGGTCTGGTCTTGGCAACCGCCATGGCCATCTCCAGCACCCTCGTCTTTCTAGCCTTCTCCAGAAAACAACCCTTCCCGGAATCCCAAAACGCAACAAAGCAAAGTCCTACTCTGCGGTCCTGCTTGTCTTCAGTTACGTGAACTTGGGTCTGCTCTGTTTTCTCTGTTTCTTTTTCTTGTTCTTGAATTCTTTAATCCCATGTTTATGGTTCTTAAACTTCTTGGTTTGGTTTTGTTTCAGGTGATAAGAAGAGGGATAGAAAGAAAAAGAAATTGCGTTTTGCTGAGAATGTTGAGGAGGAAAAGATGGTGGAGAGAGTTATAGAGTCGTCTAAAAGAGTCGAGAGAAGTTGCAGAAACCAAATCCCAGAGAATCAAGCTGCCTTGTACAATGGAATTCGTAGAGACCGGGTGCAGAGGATGACGTGTTCATATTGATCGAGTAATGATCACCACAGAAAAGTTTTTTTTAGCTTTTCTTTGTTGGTTTTCTTTCTCTGGTGACGGCAAAACTTCGGAAGGTATGATTTTACAACCAGTCTGAGGCCCTGAGCTGCCAAACCAACTGTATGGACAATACCATCTCTTCTGTGCTCAGACGCGGGGATGTATAACTTGGTAGGGCTAAAGCTCAACTCAGATTTGTTAAATAATATTTTTATCGTGTTCACCTTTAACAAAGCTGAAGCATTTGCAGGCTTGATATGATATAATTACTAATTTCTAGGCCAACCAGAGTTTGATTTTCAGGCTAAGTAACGATGTATCTAGTTTTTTACTTCTTTTCTTTTTGGATTTCCTTTTAAAATGCATAGTTTCTTTAATTATGCATACTTTTATTTCTCTATTTTTTTTGAATTTCCTAATAAAATGCGTAGTTTATTCATTCTCTCAACACACACTTTTTCTTCATTATTTTTTAGATTTCCTTCTAAAATGCATAACTTATTCTTTTTCTCAATGTATAATGAGATCAAAATCGAACAATCGGCCCTATAGCATTCACCAAATTTTCTTATTACTTTAATCAACCTAAAAAATAAAAAATTCAAGCCCTCCTGAATCTATGTCTATGCTCTTGTTTATCTTGGATGAGCTTAATTAATTAACGTTTAAAGTGGATCAATACAACCATTCACAACGTCAATTACTAATTTGGAGTCTCTTTCTACTTCAAGGTCTTCCAAATAGTGATTATCTTCGCAAATAAATCATCATCCTAAAGTTGAGGTAGAAAACGTTTCTTACCATAAATTAAGGTAACTCTCCGCCCAATTAATTAATTGACAACAACGCCCAATTAATTAATTGACAACAACATTAGAGTGATTAGTCAACCTTTAAATTTGTTGACTTTGTTATATCTCCCTAACAACAGAGAGTATTCAGTGCATTATGATACAGTTAAACCAACTTAAATAGACAGTTAGATTATATTTATGACACTATTTAATTTTTTAAATAAAAACTAAGTATAATTATCGTCGCGACAGAAATTTTAGGATAACCAAAAATTTCAAAACTCGAGATATGATAACCTCACCAACAAGCTAAAACCCAAAAATGTCGCGCTCTAAGGAACTTACTATAAAACAACGACCGCTACAAGACAAGCCGAGTTCCGACCACCGACGAGTAAGCTCTTAAGCCTCTACTCCACAAATCACTGATATCCACAAACCTACAAGATCAAACCATACACCATAGATTGGTGCACTGGGTTATAAACAAACAAACCCGGCAAGCTTTTCAGCTCGTATGAGTAAATCTAAAGACAAATACGGACTCGCACCCCAAAGATACGAGAGCTTTCGAAATAAGAAGATTTAATAACAAAAGATAAAGATTAAATAAAACAAGCATTCATTGATGTAAAATAAATATAACGATAAAATTATACATTTCCTACATAAAAGAATAGTTCAAGAAATTGCACAGAAAAATCATAAATCAAAACAGGGAAATTCAAGCAAATATGGATAATTCCTGAATTACCTAAAAACACATAAAGCAAAGCACAATCAAGAAACCTAATTTCTAAGCTTACTTATGAGTTCGGCAACACTTAGTCATCCCTCATAAGTAACTCAACAAACACGTACTTATGAGTTCGCCGACACTTAGTCATTCCACATAAAGTACCACTACGTCACCACTGTGACTCTAACAAGCAACCACGTACTTATAGGTTCGTCAACACTTAGTCATCCCCACGAAATACCACTACGTCACCAACTGTGACCCTAACAAACAGTCACGTATCTATGGGTTCGTCAACACTTAGTCAGTCCCTATTAAGTACCACTATGTCACCAACTATGACCACAAGAAACAAACACGTACTTATGGATTCATCAACACTTAGTCGTCCCTCATTAAGTATCACTGTCACTACTGTGACATTACGTCACCAACTTTGACTAACCCGATGGTCAAACCAAACGACAACACACCCACACAAAGACACTAACACAACTCTCACCACCAAGGCACAAATCCTCGGACTAATCATGAGGCACCACTACTTACTCCATTTATGTACCGCACAATTACGATACGCATTTCGAGTCATATAAAGTTCCTACCTGGCACATATACCGTGAGTCAACACCAGCAACTCCACTAGTCCATACTTTAGCCCTATCTGATATCTTACAATCATTGAAGCTTCAATGTCAACATATGACGACCGACACACGTATCTTTCTCATTTTAAATATTGCGTAGAAATACTTCATTCTTGATAATGATATAATCTCAAATTGTCATCACACATTTCTATAGGTCATAGTCGCAAAACCACTTAAAATCGTTTTACAAATGAAAATCATTTTAACTTACCAATGGACCGTAGTCGATCAAGCCTATTTATTTTTTTAAATCAAAACTTGGTTTTCAATAAAAGTAATTTATAATTTTACGACAATGAACTATAATATTTGAGCAAGTTACTACGGCCTCTAATATTGTAGACAAGACACTTAAGTTCTTCGAAATAACAACCCTTGCATCTCAAGTTACTCATGCAACACATTAATTGCAGTACACAATAAGGCAACTGTTGATGGACATCTTTTATCCTTTGATTCCAGCTATTGTAGAATAACCCGACAAGAGAACATAGAGCAAACAGTAGATGATCAGGTGGAAAATTTGATTAATAGACTAAAATACTTCTTTCCGCAACTTGATGATGAACGATTTGTGATCGTCATTCTAGACGTCAAATACAAATATATGACTCGAAAATTAAAAGAGGGACAAATACTGGTTGGCCGTGCAGTCTTGATGAAGAGCTTACAAATAGGAAGAGATTTTTAAGTGGCATTTTCTCGAGACTTTTAAGTGGCAGGTCACAGGTGGATACAAGCGGATCCGGAGCAATCATATGAACTATAAATGGTTTGAAGCGGAAAGAAAAACCAGGACAAGTTTGAAGCCACTCATATACGAAATTAGGAAAAGTGGAAGAATGTCCTACTAGTTTATTCTACGTTTAGAAAATGTGTTGCCTGTGGTGATTGTGCTCTTAAGGTCTTTTATGATCGAGTTGAGAAACATGAGGGCTTTACCGTTCATAAAGTAATTTGAGTTGATAAACTGATCCAAAATCGGTGGACGTGGTTGAGTTAAGTGATGTTGCTTCTAAGATTGGTTATCAAAATACTCGGACAAAATTTCATATAGATCACCTACAACAAAGAATTACGTAAATACTGATCGAGATGTAAAGATGCTAACCCAGTTAGTTGAGACTTGAAACTATTTTATTCTTGAAGTGTCGCGGTCTTAGCGCCTCAGCCATATATATGATGAAAGTTCTTACAGCTGTTTATGAACCTTCAATTATTTTTTTAAAAGGTACTCGCTTGTCATTTAAGGTTATCGAAACATTTTCTTCCAAACTAGGGTTACAAAAATATTTGGGAATATAATTCAAAAAGAGGTGCAGTTGGTAAACCTCACTGTGTTGCTCATGTTATTCAAAATAGACATAAATGTGGATTTTTTAAAGATGAAAATTCATCATGAGTCATTCAACTCTTGTGGCAATTGTGATACCTAAACTCTATCAATGTGATACCTGATCATTTGTTATGATATCAATGAGATGTCTCTGTCTAGTTTTTGTAACGGCACCGTCAAATTAGTGACGTGACAAACAATTGTGAATAACCATCAGTGCTTCAACTCTTGTGGTAATGTCAATCCTAACTTCTAAAACCTATCAATGTGATACCCATACTTAATTTTGTTATTAATGTGAGACCATAGGCCATATTCCTTCACACTGCCCTTTTTGGTTGAGGAATTAAAATCTCAGATCTGGACTATAATTCTGGAGGCCATATCGCAGATCTTGACTACAATCCCTTAATTGGTTGAGGAATTAAATATGAGAAAGTTAGTTGATCTTGTATGTATGAGTCTGTGAGGCGAAATATCATACTGTCCTTTTTTGAGCCACGTGCGTGTAGACCTGTAAATGGACTGGATCGACCTAAATCCGGATTCGTAATAGAAACTATAGATCCGAATCGGACCCGTTAACCGTCAGATCTTTAATAGCTCGATCCAAATCCGGATCCTGCAAGTTAACAGATACCTGACCCGTTAATCTGATCCGTTTATAATAATAATTTCATAGTTTAATCATAAAGCATTTATTTTATAAGAAAATAAAGATTTACATCAAAAATTGAATTGCATGCCTAAAATACTCATAATGGTACACTAATATAATTAAAATATTTGATCTCCAATGTTTATTAACATAGATACATAGACATTAACAACCTTCAACTTCATCAAATCATACTTTAGAGACAATTTAGATATGAATGTTTAGATTATCTAGATAATTATCAAATTATTTAATATTTATTAATAATATTATATTCATAAAAATATTATTTATTTCTTTTTAAACGGATTTGGGTCCTTAAATATCTACGTCGTGTGATCACGCTGATACCTTATTTCCTTTTGGGTTTGAAATTTACATAAATATCTTGATATGACTCTAAGATGCTGGTGCTAGGAGTTTTTGATTCGATTGTAGTATTTCTTTGTATAAATCTCTCTCAATTTAGGTTCAGCTGAGCACTAAATCCTCTTTTTGGGCGTTTTATCCAAACCACTTGTATTGTCCAAACTTCTAGCCGTTCGTATTCATATAATACAACCCAACTATCTTATTCGTACCATATCCCCATTTGACCGCATGACCGTTGCTCTCAACCAAACCAACGCTCTTGATCACGTTATCTTTCCGGCTACACTTTCACTCTCGGTCCAAATCACTGAAACCATCAAACTAACATAATTTAACAATTTGTACCCATTGCTAAATTTAGATGCAAACAATCACTAATTTGACGGTGGCGTTACGGAAAGTGGACGGAGGCATCTCATTGATATCATAACAAAAGATCAGGTATCACATTGATAGAGTTTAGAGTTTGGGTATCACATTGGCCTTGCCACAAAAATTGAGAGACTGAATTTACCTCTTTTTTAAACTCTAAACCCTAGAGAATAGAAAAAATGTCTGCAGTGTTTCTGTTTAAAATGCTACTGCTGGCCACGCCTAAAGTCATCCTGCTGGCCATGCCTACTCCTGCCTTGTTGTCCAAGCCCACCGCCTCCTTGCTGTCCAGGCCCAACGGCGCCCTGCTGGCGAGGCTCAAGTCTGATTGGATGCTCTTCCATGTTAAATTCATTGCCTGCGAAGTTGTAAACTTGGCACACTTGTCATGGAAATAGTTTTTCCAATGCTTCTATCTTCTCTGCCAAGCTGAATAAAGGTTCATTTTTGATGGGTTTCATATCTGATAATAATATTTTCACATTAAATTATACAACCTCCTTGTTGATAATACCAAATGAGGCAACATATTCTTTTACCTTGAGAGTCCAGTAGCCTCTTCTTGAGATTCCATGCCCCTGAGAGAGCCGATGAGAGATCAATATTCACAACCGTCCCCTTGCTCATTCCAATCAGTCGTTCGCTTAGGTAGAAGTGGAGATCGGTGTCCCCTGTCAAGATTCTTGACCCTGTCTCGATTATTTGGCCACTGTTGAGGAAACCCTAGCAGAGAGCAAAGCCTCTCTCTCTAAATGGTGAGAGATTTTAATATTGGACAACATATTGATTTACCTAATCATAGAAATTTTTGTCGCATAATTATGTTTTTTTTCTAGTAGTGATTCTATGCACACATCACGTATATTCAGTACTAGCTCAAACTTTTTATCGATTCATTGTGTGGTAGAGAAGGGGATGTAAAAATAACATTTTATATCTTAGTTATATTATCCAGTTGGATATGCAAAAGATAAAAATCTTTTTTCTCTCTAGTTTTTTGTTTATTTAATAGATTTTGGAGTTCGAATGAAATATCTAGGTCCATAAATTATGAAGCACTACTTTTGCCTACTTGTACGTACTTGGACACGAACGTCGAAATGATTATACTGTGATTGAAATACAGTTAGAACTTAGAACAAAACATCATCATCTTGGTGAGGGGCATATTTCTTCGTCATTTCTCATTTTTTGAGTTCCTTTTGGGATACGTGGTGATCACAAAGTTTTTCAAACGATAGCTAGTTGTTTATTTTTGGAAAAGTGACAAGGTGGAATAACATATAGAAAGACAAGTCTACGAATGCAGTATTCCCAAGAGGCAGCAGTTAATTTTCCCCTCGTCTTGAACTTGCCTAAAGTCCAGAACCTGTAAAAACTTGCCAAAAACTTAAATCTTATATAACTGTTTGGTGTTCACTTTCTGGTCAAGATCATACCACTGCCTAGTGTTTGGTGTGTGTACTTTTATCAAGTATACAACTGGATCGACCAAGCTGATTTTGGATTACAGAAACTCTTAGAGTACGACAGAAGGAATTTGAACTTTGAAGTTTTTGTTTCCATTGCAGTGATTTGAACTTTCAGATAGCAGAGGTCACTTGTACGTTATAGATTCATTGCAGTGATTGCTTCGACTCTACACAGTACTCCCATACAGTGGATTAAAGGCCCTTTTAGTTCGAGCTTTCTCCTTATTTTTCTTTTCCCTGAATTTAGAGATTTGATTCTTAATAACTGATTTTACAAAGGATTTTTGTACTGTTCTCTGTTAAAATACAAGTTCTTCTATCTCTTTATCTCCTGCTGTTTCTTTGACCTAAAAATGGTAAATAAGGTAGACCAATCCCATCACTTTTGTGATGAGATTCTCAACCACCAGACAGAAAAGACGAGCAGCACTCCAGGGAATTAACTGTTTGGAGAGAGCGTATTGCATGACCGAGTTCATATAGACCGGGTCATCGACCGCTCCTTTAATAAAGCTGTAAATTTTGAAAATGGACGGAAAAAAGACGGCGAGCTTGAGTCAACGGCAACGAAGCCAAACCAATCAAAAACAAAAAAAGAAAAAAAAATTAATCCCATAAAAATAACAAATTTGCCTATGATCCATATGAACTAGGTCTATACAAGAATTTTGGTTGTTGGATTCATATTTGTACCCGCTATTGAAGGTGTAAATATATACCTGGTAGCAATTTGCTACATGAAATATATGTGAGAAGTAAATCAAGTAATGGAAATGGCCATGAAGGAAAAAACATAATGCACATTAACACACATGAAAATGAGAAGTTATGCTATAGACATAAGATACGAAAATTAAGAAGAAAAAGTACATAAATTGGTCTAGCCATTTACGGTTTAGGGTTTAGGCATTGGCTCTTTGTAAGAAATAGTATATTTCAATTTTACATTTTCTAAACAGCTTCTCAATAATCAATCTCGACTTTTACATATATAACAATAAAAACATCAAAAATCCTTTTAAGTTTCCCTAGCGTTTTCTTTCTACATATTCCATTGGAAAAAAAAGATTGTACGTATAGGTTCTTGACTTGGTAAAAATAGAGGGTCCATCTGCCATCGTATAGTAAAACCCCATATATGACTTATGATCACCTCCCACCATAAGCCATGCCATGCTTTCCACAAAAAACAAATTTGTCATATAACAATAGTGGCAACACTACCAGCATAAACAACATAGCTGACGAAAATTAAAAAAAATAGGCCGATGAAAAAAAATTTCATCAGCTAAATTATTTTTTTCGTCGGCTATAGTCTGTGAACTTTAACTGATGAAATTAGGGTATTTTGTCGGCTAAAATACCTTTTAGTTACAAAATTGCACTACGGATATTTCGGTGTCCGATTGACTATTGTAATACCAATCTGGAAGCGGAACGGACATAGGAGTAAAACTCATCGCTAATGCCATGATATATGGATTTTTTTGGCCATCCAAGTTTGTTTAAGGCTTCAAAATGTAGTTTTTCTAAACACTTAACACACGAAAACGCCTATATCTGCATCTATATAAGGAATTTTGGTGTAACCTTCAACACAACAAACTCTTACCATGATGAGACGCAACTGCCCATCTAAAAATTTTGAGACATTTACCCCTTGATGATATGGCTCCCCATATGGATAAATAATGGTAAATAGTATGCATGTTGTAATTCCAGTCATCAAAATTCACAAACAAAAATACGACAGTCAGATATCATCAATATGTTGAAATATGTCTATGGTAAAAAATTCAACTTGATCGGATAAATTTAAGGGCTTCATCCGGACGGTCAATCCCGTAAGTCAAACCCTTAAATTGTATTGACCGCAACTATCGACACCGAGACTTTACCGGAATTACATGATTTTTTAACCGTAGACGTATTTCACCATTCCGGTCATATCTTATTTCACGACTTTTTTGCGTTTGAAGTTTTTACATAGAGTTTGTTTTTGAAACAGAACATTTACAAGAAATAAAAAATAAATTAAATATAAAAAATAAAATAATAACTATAGCCGACGATATTTATTAAATTTGTCGACTAAAGTTAAATAAATAAATAAAAATAAATTACTATAGCCGATGAATTTTATTAAAATTTCGTCGGCTAAGGTCCAAAAATTCGTCTACTAAAGTCCTGATTTTAAGGGACGAAAAATTTTCTTTTTCGGCTAAATAAATGACTTTAGCCGACGACAAACAGTAATTTCATCGGCTAAAGTCTTCCCGACGGCTTCTTAGCCGACAAAAATTTTTTTTTGGCAAAAGTAGTTGTTCCGGTAGTGCAAGCAATATATGACGTACATCATGTTAGGGGTGGGAGTTTGATACCGAAATACTAATACTGATCCTGACCGTCTCTTACTAAACCAGATCGGGTCGGGACACAAAGTAAAAAAAGTGTTGTCCCAAACCTTACCGAATCCCGAATTTAGTAATCGGTTCGGGATCGGTATGAGCCAAATAGATACCGAACCGTCCTGAATCCTCCCAAATTTATAATTTTACTAGTTTTAAAGTAAAAAAATATGTATTTATAATGAAGAATTAATCATCTTAAAGTGATGAAGTCGTCTAATTATGTTAGTTTATTGATTTATGTTAAGAAAAAGTGTTAAATTTTGCATAAATATATAGTGCAAAGTGATTGTTTAATTTATAGATATAAAATCATAACTTAAAACCTTATGTCCCGAACTTGTCTCAAATTTTTCGGTATCGAGACAGTTCGGTACTAAGTCTTAAAATCACACATCTCGTCCTGTACCGATACCGAAAAAAAATCGAGATTGGTATCGACATATGTCAAATCTCATACCGTCACATACCGATCTCACCCCTAAATCTTTTAATTTAAAACCTCTTTCATTATTTACTAATTATTCTTTTGTTCCCTTATTGGTCCTTAACATTCAAGATATCTTGTTTTTATAATTTTGTATACCATTTAACTTTATGGCATTTACCTTTACCATGGGAGCCAATGTGCAAAGCCATAAGGATTGAATAAGTAATTCAGTTTTGGTAAGCTATATATGACCATATGCCTTATTAATTTCAGAAATTAGTATACCGGGGTATGGTATGCACATCATCATCCGGCCGCTCACTTCTCTTTATTAGGCCTCACATGCAGATCAAATGACTGAAAATCCGATACATATGATGCCGCGCGGTACAATAGCCGTTCCCTATTAATTTTACCTTATCACGGCAGACGCTCAAATAGTCGCTTATCCCAACGATGTCAAATAGTCACTTCAGTCATTCACTAAAAACTTTGTGTCCCGGTGTCAGTGCAACAGTTCCCTAAAGTCCAACTAATGCGTCTTCCAAACAAAAATGAAAGACTGTTTTTGGGAAAATACAAGACATGCATGGCCTCCCAGAACTGTAGCCTGGAATTGAAACAGCGCATTTATCCAACCATTGGCCACCATAATATAAATACCTGGCTTTCCATTATCAACCACCCAATCCCTTAGCTTCTAAAGCTTCATCACCTGTAGTAGTATTCTTCTCTGCTTGTTTCCTCACTGTTGCTATCTTCAAAGTCTGCAGGTCACTGATGGCTCCATCCACCAGAAACTACCCAGTAAATGGCCTCAAAACAGCAATCCTCAATGTGGCTTTCATCTTTTTCTTCTTCACAATCCTACTTTCCAAATCAGGTAAAGGGCTACATGCACCTATACAAGCTAGGACCAAGCCATTTAAAGAAACTGTTCATATATACAGATTTTTGTTTTCAACCAATCTCAGTGAAAGTTCCTGATACCGATTAGTTGGTTCCAGTTTTCTCAAATTGGATTCGTCATATTGATTACCCTCAATGCATTGGGTTCTTTTACTGTTTGTTCCTTCTCATTTCTTCATCTTACTGTGTGTTTCTGCTCTTGAACTTTGGCAGTGGATTCCAAACATTCGAATCACGGTGAGAGCAGTGATCTGCTGCAACAAAGAAAAATGGTTCTTGGTTCAAGGCCTCCCCAGTGTGAGAACAAGTGTCTGAACTGCAGGCCTTGCTTTGCTACGTTGGTCATTCCATCTCATCACAAAACAAAGATTTCCAGTTTGTCATCTCATAATGATGGAGATGATCGCTATTATCTACTGTCATGGAAATGCAAATGTGGACAGAAGCTATTTCAGCCATGATGATCTACCGATCTTTTATGTATTCTTCAGCTCTTAATATCAGTTCCATAAGGCTATTGAATGGTGAACCTTCTCCGATCCATATCTAGGTTTCAAAGTCCAGTATCGATCTCTAGCTACCTCATGCATGGTGTAATATGAGATTAGAGTTCAGATAATGAGGTGAATGAATATATTTAGATCGATTTCATGAGATTTAAATTTGTAATATATGTTCACCAATTAATGTATTTGTAGTAATTATATTCTAGTTCTAATCTACCTTGCCAGTACTTTCTCTTACATTTGGACTGTTGATGTCACCAAATTTTAGTAGCTGATCGATGATCGATGATTCATAAAAGCAAGCCACATATATCTAAAGCGCATGTCCGCACTTTGTTAAAGTGCGTACGGTCTGCGTGTCGTCATCTGCATCGTCTGCTTTCTCTAGCTTTCAATTTTCGCTACACGAACTTGGCGATACGTGGCCGTCCGCACTTTAATAAAGTGTGTACAGTACACTCTAAATCCGGACTTATATATATATATATATATATATATATATATATATATATATATAGTATCATATGGAAAAGACTCCACCTCTGGAAGTACAGTACTATTTCAGCATTTTGTCTATGGCCTGCCTTAATTTTGTATTTCACTGTTAATTCCACTTACATATCTTAATGAGTATAATCTTTTATCATTATGTTTCCATGGAAGTAAGAACATGAGCCTTATAGTCAACACACATCTTTCAAGTATCATCCTTCTATTTTACGAAAATTACTGGTGAAGAAAAAGGAGACACACTAGGTCTGATTACCCCATTATCCAACATTTCCCTCACAATCATCTCAATTTCATTCTTCTGAAAATGTGGAAATCTATAAGGTCTGACATTAATTGGTGGAGTATTTGGCAACTTAATTATGTGGTCATTCTTTCTAGCTAGTGATAGTGAAGTTGGGGCCTTGAACACATCTAGATATTTGTGTAAAATTTCCTAGATACTAAGATGGATGCTTACAGGCCCTGAGTACATTTGCATAGAACATAACTGTACCATTACTCTCTCTTTTTCTTAGTCAGTATCCTACTCATCATCTTTCAACTGACCATTGAAGTTTATGTATTAGTTTCTCCTTGTGACACATACTTTATACTACCTCTGCAAAATTGCATCCTCATTTTTTTTTCAAAATTCCAAGTTATATCACCAAGTGCTTTCAACCAAGAAGACCCTAGCACTACTTCACATCTTAACACCGGTAATATGTAGAATTTTGCTTCAAATGCATAGCCTTGCAACTGCAATTCTACTTTAACTGTCCTACTGGTGTGCATAAGTGCTCAACTTGCCAACCTAGCCCTTACAGGTTTGATGTCCACAACCTGCCCTTTAAATCTTCTAAGTAATGCAGGATAGATGAAGTTATGAGAAGCTTCTGTGTCAAATAACACATGAACTTGTCTCTTGCCAAATTCACATTTGACCTGCATTGTGTTAGCCTCATTTTCTCCTCCCATTATTTGTAATTGGACTTCTGATTCCTACAATACATCTTGCAGTGGCTCCTCCTGACCTACTATTACATATTCCTTACCAGGTTCTTCAACAATTTCCTCTTCTATTTGAAGTACTTCAATTATCATTAGTTGTCCCTGTCCTTTCTTGCAATTGTGGCCTAGTTTAAAAAATTCATCACAGAAGAAACGCTGATTTTTAGCTCTTCTCTCTTAATACTCAGCTTGAGACAACCTCCTTTTCTAATTTGGCTTTCCCTGACCTGGTTTGGTAGGTATAATGGCTGGTTTGGAGGAAGTATAAGGAGTATGTGACAATCTTGTTCCTCCATAGGACTTTGACACTTTTTTGTTAGAGAATTCCTTTTCCTTAAATAGTTTAGCTAACTCACAAGCTTCATAAGGCCTTTGGTTTTAAGACCTTCACAAAGAACCTGATATCCCTTTTGAGACCTCCAATAAAAATGATAGCAATGTCTGCTTGGAGAAACCAAGAGTCCTTCTGGAAAGTTTAGTAAATTGTTCCATGAAGTGTTCCACAGTTCCAGTCTGTGTTAGCCTAACCAATGCCATCTGACAGTCCTCCACCTTATAAGCCTCAAATTCTCCCATTAATAGTTCAGATAATCCAAGCCAACTCTGTGGAAATTCACCTTTAAATTGGAACCACCTGTTAGAAGCCTTATCAGACAAATGACATGTTGCTATAATGAGCTTCATGTCATCTGTAATCTGATACAGATCAAAATACTGTTCAGCCTTATTCAACCACTCCACAGGATCACCACCACTGAACATGGGCAATTCCAAACGTAGCTGCTTCATAGTAGAAAAATTAGGGTCATAATGATGCTGAGGTCTTCCCTACTGTGCACTCATATGAGAAGGAGATGGTACTGAAGTCAAAGGATGAGGAGAAAACCCCATTCTACCAGTATGCTGATTCCTTATACCAGAGTTAAATGAACCACCACAACAAGGTGTACTGAAGGTTTGTGAAGGTTGAAAAACCCCAAACGTGCCAACAATTAAGGGGTTCCTATAAGACCAGCCTCTACATACTAATGGTCATGTGGTATTGTAATGGTTAGTAGGAGCCTCCCACAATGAGGGGCTTAAACTAGCATTCTGAGTGAGGTAGGGTTGAGAACCAAAACCACTGTACTGGTTTTGTTGTATCTTGGGGTTATGTGTAGCACCATTAGACAGATTATGTTGCACCTATGGCTAAAAAGCAAAACCAAACAAGCTACTACTAGAGCCAATAACTTCAGCTACAGGACTAGATGTCCATTTTTTGCATCCAGCACATAACTAGCACTAGCATAGGTACTTGTAACCACAACATTAGAAATACCAGCTTCACTTTCCATAGACCTAACAGTGTCATCATTAACTCTTATAATTAACTTCCTTATGTGTAAGGGTTCTATAGGTCATAGGCACAACACTACTGTCGGTCACTGACTTTGCCATGTTTGAAGAACCCAAAGAAAGTAGCAACACCTCTTTTGGAACCGTTCCAAAGCTTAATTACCAGAGCTGATACCATAGAAGGATTTTCAATAGCTTCCACTGTAGAACCTGGCACTGATGGAGTCTCTTCTTAGGAGGAAGTTGCTGAATAGGCACCTTTGGTCATTGCTTGCAACAAGAGGCGCATGTCAGCTGCCATCGAGGTCAAGTATTCTGCAACTCAGAGACAGATCCTTGCAGCATTGTGACCTTGCCTTCTACACCACTTACAGTATCTTACATAGAATCAAATCGATCTGCGGATTCATCCTTGTAGACTTGAAATCGAATTCCAAGTTCGTGAGCTCCATAGGAGCAGATTGATTTCGTTTGGTGTTCACCATTATCCCCAAAATCAAGGGCTGTAATACTAGATTATTAGGATTAACAACCTAATTTTTGGGTTTAGCAAAAAGAGAAAACAACAAAGAAGCAAATGGACAAAATAACACAATTGTATTCTTCGATTGATGCCAATTACACTCGGCTGCAGCTATATAAAGGCCACTATTAAGAGAAACACGTGTTCTCGCTGCATTGGCTGTGACAGCTCACGCAAAACAATGCACACAACAACCTACAGCCGTTAAACGCAACGTTTTAACAAGACTGATTTTCCTAGTTATACTAGGAAACCTGAAAAATAAACTTAAAACAACTGTAATTCTCATTCCTAACATTAGTGCTTCGACTAGAGTCCGCCAGAATATAGCTGCCTACGTTCGATTTCCCCTTGAGAAATTCGGAGGTCAAGGTTTGGCGTACCAATCTTCTTTAGAGGTAGTGTTGGTTGGGTTGCCACTGGAAACATGCAGCTTTGGAGGGCCGAAGAAAACCCATTTAGTGTGGAGAGGAATTCTCCTTAGAGCAGAGGCCGATGGCAACCACCTTGAATGAATCCCTAAACCAGGATGACAAGGGTTTAAAGAGAGAACTGGAGCCATTGAAACTAAATACAATTGTTCATATTAATTAGTATATTAGAAATGTGTTTAAAGCCATACAATTGTATATTAAACCCATACAATTGTGAGACTGTTCATATTAATTAGTATATTAGAAATGTGTTTAAAGCCATACAATTTTATATTAAACTTTTGGTGTGGGACTGAGGGCACATGAAATCGAAAAGGCTGCTATATAACGACCCTCACTCTTCTTGATCTGGTCGTCAATGTTCCCGACCTCAACTGTTGAAGACCGGCCAGCTTCAGTGTCTTCAGTCCTCAGAGCCACAAAAGTCAACAAGAAGGAGATGAGAAATAATATCAATCGAGTCATCTAGAGATGACCCTTTCTTCCCACTTCGAGAAGCCTTGGCAGTTGGAGAAAATACATACAACAGCAGCTAGCAAAGTGATCACAGATAGCAGCTAGATTACCTTGAAAGATAAAATGAGATGGATGGTTTTGATACCTGTAGAGTGCCATAACGAGAAATCCTACTTAGAAGAGGTAAAGTTTAATTTATTAACTAAAAAAGAAATTTAATTCATTTTTTTAGATTGAAATGTCAACTCATTTGATAACCCAACAAAGTACAAGGATTGAAGTTCCATAAGGCTGACAATCTAGAACTACTCCCTATGAATACTCAAAACCTAGCCACAACCAAATCTCTAACGTTCAACACTACATTCACTTGCTGGTACAGTTTATAACTCAATAGTTCAGCTAACTCGATCCACTCGAAGCATTAATAAACGGTTTCACCTAAGGTTCACAAGACAGCTGCCTTCGATCAAAAATTAGATCACTGGGCCATTCAGACCCAATCCAACCAGAGCCATTATAGAGAGTCCAACAGCTCTGGTCCATCAGAGAAGAAAGCCGAATAGGCCGAAATCAGCAAGGACCACTAGGATCCATTTTGGAGAAATTCATCTTCAAGAAAACGTCGGTAGCCAGCAAACCATCAGCTCCTCCCGTACAACGATCAGGATCCGAAACACCCTTCCCAAGACTAGAAAGCACGGCTGAGCATACAGTTGGTAGCCGAATACGAGCTTCACCACCAAAGCTTATGTTGCCAATTGGTCAGTTCCGATTCGTAATAAGTGTTACTAACTTCAAAATCAAAGTTTTTGGTAATGAAATATGACTATCAAAAACCAACCAAAATTTTTAGTATGAGATAAATTTTACCAAATACTGTATTTCGGTTTTCAGTATTACCAAATTTTTCAACAAACATATTTTCATAATATAATGAAACAATAGAGGAAACAATTTTTTAAAAAAAATCTAGTCATTGAAACCACATCGTGCCTACTAATGTGATATAATTATATGCAAGCATACATCTTTGTAAACCAACCGTAGAGAAAAAGCAAAGTTTTTGAAAATATTGTGAAATAGGTGATCAGTTTGGTGAAAGACAACTATAGTAAAAAAAATCACATATTTGTTGTAATGTTTGGGTCTTGATTAAAGCGGTCAACCTTATTTACCATTATTATTCTCTATGGGAAGCCTTATCGTCGAGGGGTAAATGTCTCAAAATATATGACGGTTACATCTCATCTATGTGAGAGTTTTTTGTGTGGAAGGTTCGACCCAACTACGTCACATAGAGGTAGATATGAGCGTTTTCGTGTGATAAGTGACGATGAATTACTGTTGACCGTTTCAATAGAGTCATTAACGTTGTCAGATCCAGTTGAATTTTATACCATAGACATCTTTCGTCATAATGATCATATCAGACGGTCAAATTTTCCTTTGTGAATTTTAGTCATCAAAATCACAATGTGCTTACTAATGCTGTATAACTTGTTTAGTAGGTTTTAAGCAAACACACAATTTTTGAAACCAACTCTACATAGAAGCAAAATTATCAAAAATTTCGTGAAATAAGATGTGATCATAATGGTGAAATATGGCTATGGTTCAAAAATCATGTAATTCGGGTAACGTCTTTGTGTTGATAATATTCGTCAACTCTATTTACTATTATTATTCTCTATGGGGAGCCCTCTCGTCGAGAGGTAAATGCCTCAAAATTTTTATATGGGTGGTTGCGTCTTATCTACGTGAGAGTTTGTTGTGTGGAAGTTTCGACCAAATTACGTCATATAGATGTAGATATGAGCGTTTTCTTGTGATAAGTGACGATGAATTAGGGTTGACCATTTTGATCAAGCCATTAACGTTGTCTTGAATTTTATATCATAGACATCTTTCGTCATAATCATCATATCAGACGTTCAAATTTTTGTTTGTGAATTTTATTCATAAGAATCACAATGTACCTTCTAATGAGTAGACTTTAAGCGAATGCACAACTTTGTGAACTAACTTTACATATAAGTAAAATTATCAAAAATCCTATGAAATAAGATATTATCGTAATGGTGAAATACGTCTATAGTTCAAAAATCACGTAATTCGAGTAACGTCACACTGCTGATAATAGTGGTCAACTCTATTTACATTATTATTCCCTATGAGGAGCCTTCTCGTCGACAGGTAAATGTCCCACAAATCTTATATGGGCGGTTGCGTCTTATCTACGTGAGAGTTTGTTGTGTGGAAGGTTCGACTAGACTACGTCATATAGAGGTAGATATGAGCGTTTCCGTGTGATAAGTGATGATGATTTATGGTTGACTATTTCGATCGAGCCCTAAACGTTGTCGGATTCAGTTGAATTTTATACCTTAGGCATCTTTCGTCATAAAGATCATATCAGACGGTCAAATTTTTGTTTGTGAATTTTTGTCATCGGAACCACAATGTGTCTACTGATATTGTATAACTTGTTGAGTAGATTGTAAACAAATGTAAAACTTTGTAAACCATAGCCATTTTCACTACAATGATCATGAGAAGAAACATTATCAAAATTATTAAAAAAAATAGAAAAAAAACCAAACCAGACCGAATCGTATGTGTAGTTTGGTTTGCGGTTTGGTATTTAAAAAGGTAAAAAACCAGACCGGACTAGACTGGACTGGACCGAAGTATAATAATGGTTTGGTTTGTTGTTTGGTGTATAAACCAGACCAAAGAGGACTAGAGCCAGCCTCTGATCTTTTTATGAATCAAATTATATAGAGGAAAACAAATTTTGAAAATCAGATACGATCAGAATAATGAAATACGGCTAGGGGTAGAAAAGTTACATATTTTCGGTAATGTTTTGGCTCAGATTAAAGTGGTGAAATTTATTTACAAATATGAGTGTTTAAATAGCTAACATTTTGCTAAATTCAGTATTTATAAAAAATCAAACCAACTTTTTCGGTATTTCTCGGTTTCGGTTATTTCGATTACCAAGTTTCGATTTATTAAATTAAAAATATTCGGTTGGTTTTCGGTCAGTTTGATATTTACCAAACCAAATCGCAACCCCAAAAAAGACTGAAGTGAGTGGGATGAACTTTTTCTGTTGGTGCTGCTAGAAACAACCCACCAAAATACAAGCACTCTAACTGAAAAGCCATGGACATGACCTCTTTATACGCGTCTCATTTCCTATGGCGATACCATTAACACAGAAAATTCACTAATGGACTCATCCTCTACCATCCTTGACTACAATGTAAACAACCTTGCTCTTAAGTTCTTATCATTCACCACCGATCCTATTCTATCTTGCACAATAGGGTTGCAGAAACTAAGCTAAAACGACAGGCCATGATGTACTAGTGGTGAGTTTTGTTGGGGCAAGCACTAATATTCCTACACTGTCAAACATAAGTAACACTCTTTATGTGGGTTCACAAGTCATAACAAAACTCGACCACGATATATATTACGAAACCTGTCATACAAGCTACGCAACGGTACCCGGAAGTCGCCGATCTGATATCTAAAAGTCACAATACTGGCCTCGCCAACAAGCCCTCATGGAACACTATTTGGACCTCCTGTCCCACATCAGAAATATGTAAAACATTGGAGTCCCTTCTTCTATATAAATGAGACTCCCTCCTTATTAGACATTGGAGATTGACTGCTACTCTTGTAATTCATCATTCCGATACTAAAAACTGATACATGTTAAGTGGACGTAGTCTTACACATTGAAGGTAAGGTGAACCATTATAAATCTTTTGTTATTATCTTCGTATCGTCATTAAATACACACATCACGCACATAACAAAATTTATATCTAACATTGACACCGTCAAGCTAATACAAAAAGCTTCGTCATACCTTCAAAGAGTTACGTCTTCTCAAACAATTCTGTCATTCAATTTTTTTTCCAACGGCAGTTTGTGCCGAAAATCCATTCATTGTTTCATGCGGAATAACAAATAACACGTGTTTAAATCACTAGATGTTCAACATTTAATTAGATACGAGTCTGTGCTATATCGTTCTTACTCATATGTAGTGGAATACTTACATATGGTTCCCAACTACATTCGAAGCGAAACAATCACCTTGTTCATTGAGCGGATTACATTCAAAGCCAAACATAATATGATATTGGCTTAAAAGAGATTCTAACTCTCACAGCGGCATACCGCCATCAAGAATCCGCCACAAGTGCCAAGCGCCATCTCAATCCCTCCCAGCTTAGCGCTAAACATGGCCACGGCTGCAGCGTCTTAGTGCCATTCACGCCAGCTCCTCAGTTGTGTCCTCCAAAAGGAGGAGACGGAGAAGGAAGAAGCACGCCATCTAAACAACAACGTCTGACGCCGGAACACGGCGGCACGCTGTCAACAACATTTTTTTTTTAAAAAAAACAGAGAGCAGGTTCTTTGGACACCGCCGCCTACAAAAACCGTCAAGTAAAGCAACAACGACATCCTTCTCTGAGCATCATTCTCTATCAATCTGTTCATCAAAAGGGATGTCGCTGCATTTGATCACGACAACACTCATAAGAGAGAAGGAAGGCGCTGATCACAGCAGCGCCATTTGATCAGACAGCGCCATTGATCATGACATCATCATTTGATCCCGGTAGTGCCGTTTAGTAGCGCCACCTGATCACGACATCGCCACTTGATCATGGCAGCTCTCAACAGACATTAGACATTGCCATTCGATCACGGCAGCAATGAATCACCACATAACAGCGACATCACACAGCAGGAGTTTAACCAACGGTTACCACCAAAAAACTTAGGGAGTTTACCCAACGGTTACCACCAAAAAACAGGGAGTTTAACCAACGGTTACCACCAAAAAAGGGAAGTCACTACATCTGATCACAGCATCGCCTCATCTTCCTCCAAACAGCGCCCTAGCGGCAAAAAAGATACGACACGCCCTTCATCCAGTAGTGCCATTTGATCAGGCAGTGTTATTGATCACGACATCATCATTTGATCCCAACAACGCTGTTTGCTAGTGCCATCTGATCACGGCAGCGACATTCGATCACGGCAGCGCCTCATCTTCCTCTAGACAGTGCCCTAACGGCAAACCCTTCATCTAGCAGCGCCATCACCAGCGCTCATCATCAACAGCGACATCGTTGTTTGAACAGCAACCCCGCCATCAAGCAGTTCGCCATCAAACAATCAAGCACTCCGCTACTCACACCCGAATTTACTCTGGACACCCCAAACCTATTTCTGAAGGAACAATAGCTATGGACCGCCAAGCACGCCAACATCAATCGCACCACACCACTGCTTCCTCTAGTCTCATCCTCTCTGCTATTCAATTTGAGTTTATTGATGGCGACAAAGATTCCTCCATAGACCTCGTCTGCTGCTAGACCAACAAGATAAGCTAAGTTTCCTTTACATGTTTATATTATAAGTTCATGCCTGTTAGACCAAGACTTTGCCCTATATATTCTCGAACGTGATATTGAAGAAAATTTATGTTGTGCCGCGCGGTATTTTATGCGCAGCAATTCCAGCCACAGACAAACCCTCACCTGCTAGTCACCACTGAATTCTCTCTCTAAACAAACGGTCGGTCATTACCATGATCAGTACTTTATCCGATGGAAAAAAGCAGACAGTTTAAGAATTTAGCTGACGAAATTACTATTTATCATCGTCTAAAGTCATTTATTTAGCCGACGACAAATTTTTCATCGCTTAAATTTTGGATTTTAGCCAATGAATTTTTAGACTTTAGTCGACGATTTTTTAATAAAATTTCGTCGGCTATATCTATTTTTTTATTTATTTATTCAACTTTAGCCGATGAATTTATAGTTATTTTATTTTTATTTTTTATTTATTTATTTAACTTTAGCCGACAAATTTTATTAAAATTCGTCGGCTATAATTATTATTTTATTTCTTTTTATTTATTTTTTAATTTTTTTCTTGTATTTTTGATTATTATTTTTTTCTTTTTCGTTATTATACCGGTGGTGGAGGAGAAGAGGAGGACGCCGGCTATAAGAGGAGGAGAGAGGAGGGGAGGAGGAGATCAAAATAGATAGGCTAGGCTAGGAGGAGGAGAAAGAGTTAGAGGAGGAGAAGGATTTAGAGGAGGAGGGAGGAGTACGTTGTTGCCTTCGTCGGAGGAGGAGGAGGAGAAAATTGAAAGATATAGAAATTTTTGAACTTTAGTCGACGAAATACCCTAATTTCGTCGGCAAAAGTTCAAAATTTTAGTCAGAAAATATCAAAATTTTAAAAAATCCCTACAAAAATTTTGAATTTTGAATTAACTTTAGCCGACGAATTTTAATAAATTTCGTCGGCTATAGTTTTTTATTTATTTATTTAACTTTAGCCGACGAAATTAGGGTAATTCGTCGGCTATAGTTATTTATTTTTTTATTTTTTATTTAACCTTAGCCGACGAATTACCCTAATTTCGTCGGCTATAGTTATTTATATTATTTATTTAACTTTAGCCGACGAATTATCCTAATTTCGTCGGCTAAAAACCTAAACCGTAAACCTTATACGTAGAAGCTTCAAACGAAAAAAAGTCATGAAATAAGATATGACCGGAATGATGAAATACGTCTACAGTTGAAAAATCACATAATTCTGGTAAAGTCTCGGTGCCGATAGTTGCGGTTAACCCAATTTTCCATTCTTTCTCCCTAGCGGTAGCCCTATCTCCGGTGGTTATTTTTCATAAAATTTTTATACCACTGGTTGCGTCTCATCGATTTAAAACTATTTTCAGTTGAAGGTCTAGGAAAAATAAGTAATTTAGACTGTCAAATGACCGTGTCCGTGCGTTAAGGGGTTTGACTTACGAGATTGACCGTAAGGATCGAGCCTTTAACGTTGTCGGATTAAGTTGAATTTTTCTTATGGACATATTTTGACATAATGATCATATCGGACGGTCGGAATTTTGTTTCTCAACTTTGATCAATGAAATCATAACATGCCTACTAATGTTGTATAACTTGTTTACTAAGCTTTAAATAAATGTTCTGTTTATAAAACAAACTCTACGTATAAACTTCAAACGCAAAAAAGTGATGAAATAAGATATGACCAGAATGGTGAAATACGTCTACGGTTGAAAAATCACGTAATTCCGGTAAATTCTCGATGCCGATAGTTGCGGTCAATACAATTTAGGGGTTTGACTTACGAGATTGACCATCCAGATGAAGTCCTTAAATTTATTGGATAAAGTTAAATTTTTGACCATAGACATATTTCAACATATTGATGATATTTGACGGTCATATTTTTGTTTGTGAATTTTGATAACTGGAATCACTACATGCCTACTATTTACCATTATTTATCTATATAGGGAGGAGCCTTATCATCAGGGGGTAAATGTCTCAAAATTTTTAGATAGACAGTTGCATCTCATTATGGTGAGTGTTTGTTGTGTTTAAGGTTCGACCAAAATAGCTCATATAGGTGTAGATATAGGCATTTTTGTGTGTTAAGTGTTTATAAAAACTTCATTTTGAAGCCTTAACGAACTCGGATGGCCAAAAAAGCCCATATATCATAGCAATGAGTTTGACTCGTAGGGCCATTCTGCTTCTAGATTGGTATCACAATAGTCAATCGGACACCGAAATATCTGTAGTGCAATTTTGTAACTAAAATGTACTTTAGCTGAAGAAACACCCTAATTTCGTCGGTTAAACTTTTCAAATTTCGTCGGCTAAAGTTCATAGACTATAGCCGATGAAAAAATCACTTTAGCCGACGAAAATTTAACTTAACCGACGAAAAAAAATTTCGTCGGCCTGTTTTTAGATATTTCGTCATCTAAAATCTTTTTTCTGATAGTGGGTATGTTGTACCGTGTGGTATAACAGAAATACCCGTCAATACCTAGCTGATGTCTGTCTCACAACTTTGAGAAAGCATAAATGACTGCACAATGCTATGCTCTTCTACACTCATTTTATTGGCACCCACGGGCCTATAGTGTCACTGTTTGCTTGATATCAAATGGACGTAATCTTATCCGACAAAAGTAAGGTAAACCACTATAAATCTTATGTTCATGAGGTCATTATACACAAACATAACAAAATATATATCTAACAAGTTTCATACGCGGGCATACAAAACGGCGGTGGGAACTGGTGAGTGCCCTACTATCACGTGGAGGATGAAGTCAACGTGTTGGCTGCACAGAGGTGGTAGAAGCTTAGTGTACTTCGGCCATCCGCCGCGGGCACCCATGAATCAGCTGTACGTTTGGCGTCGGCCTTTCCGATTCATATTCCAAAATTTGCTACTCATGGTAGGAGACTAGTAGCAGTAGGAGTTGCGACTTCAATTTCACTCCCTTTCGTCTTAGTTTCTAGACGAGGAATCAAGGATAATTTCTTGGTGACCGCTTTAGTGTAAAATCCTTTTACGTAACTTAAAAAATGAGCAATGTCAATGTTAACCCAATCAAATCAGATATTGTCTATGGGAAAACGGTAGAATACACAAGTAGTCCTATACACAGTGCCGACTTGAGACACGTGGCAGACTGTCAAAGGCTATGAAGAAAATTGAAGGATAGCGCTGGAATTTCTCATTCGACGGCGTCTGAGTAAAACATCTGTGGGTTTTCTGGGTATTACGCTTGTGGGGTGAAAAGGACGTAAAACAAGAATCCGAGGTTATCAGTCATGTCTCTGCCACTGAGAGAGCGAATTAGCGACAAGCAAATCGTCGCACAAAAGTTTGAATTCGAATGAGGCGGAGCATAACACGTTGTGCACTAGTGTTGAGCACCTGTGTAGAATCCCACCCGAGAGAGTATTGAGGACCTGTGTAGGATATAGTTGTTACATTGAGCACATTATTGCAAGGTGGTCTTGTTGAATACAAGTCTGTGGTTATACAAGTTTAAACATATAAAGATCATACTTTGAAGTTTGAACAGTGACTTGTGCGAAAGAAATATTATGAAAGTACTGAAACGTGCTCTAGGGATTGAAATTCTAACACCTCGTACCCAAGAAGTTACCTTTTACAGTGGGTTACGAGTTACCGAGAGTTTTTAACTACGACCGGTGAATTATAAAGTTATCGCTCGAGTTAATTTTTGAGTTTTTCTAAACTGTCCAAATTCCTTATTTAATGACTCTATGTTGTAGCACGTGTTGACACGAGTCTCCCGGTATTTTCGGTTTATTTTTCTGAACTTCCGTCTATTTTCTGTGAATTTTTGAAGTTTCCGGTAACTTTTAATTATCGATCCGATAAAAAGAGTTTTACCATTTTACCTTTTACTTTTTACCATCTTTAAATCTGGACCGTCAGATCGTTTAGGGTTTTAATCTTGGCTATCGATTCCATTATAAATAGTTGGGGAGAGGGTTGACTCGGGTCAGACCCCCCGACTCTCTCACTCTTCGTTGCGTCTCTCTCCTCCACCTCCTGTCTCCCTCTCCGGTGAGCCGCCGTCCGGCCACCACATGCCGGCGCACCACCACTTAAACGACCCCCTCTATCTCCTCTACAAAACTCAGTCTTCAAATCCTCTAGGTAACCCAAATCCAGGGGAGATTGACCCAAGGCCAGCACTGCTGTGTTCGCCGTTTTCAGGTGACTCAGGAGACGATTCGACAAATTGAGGGTATGTTCTTGCTCCTCTCCTCTTCTACTTCATTTCCTTACTCTTTTACCCTTGATTCAGAGTCTTGATCAAAAACTCATTTTCTTCTGTCTTCTGGGTTTTCGAGCCCTAGCTCCGACGAACGTCTTGGAAACTGTGGTGAAGCCGGGGGCGAGGTTTTTAGAGGCTTTCGAGGAGTTTGAGGTTGCTGTTTTAGGTTTGGGGTTAAAGCAGTGGTGTAGGGGGGTTTTGGCAGTAGGGCACAGAGGTGGTGGAGGATGTTTTGGGGACTGATGGCAAATGGGGCAACAGTTACGAGGTTTTGGAGGTGTTGTAGGTTGTAATCCGGCAAAGGGAAGAGTTGGTGAATGCAGATTGAAGGTAAGGGATTTTGGTTTTTGGGTTGCTGTGTTGTTGTTGCTAAATCTATATTTGAATCGATTTTGGTGTTTTGGTACATGTGTTTGTCGATAACTTGGAAAAATGGAGCTACGGCGAAGCCATGGCCGTTTTCCGGCAAGATTGCCGGAATCTGAAAGAATATTCCGGTAACTTGCCGGAATCCGACGAATCAGCAGTTTTTTCCGGTCGTGAGTCAAAGAGGTAGAAATCATTTTCCCCGATAACATTAAATTTGTAAAGTTTCCGTTAAATCGTAAATTGGACTAATTAAGGAAAAGTTGCCTTAAATAGGAAGTTTCCATTTTGGGAAACTTTCCCTTTTTGGAAAGTTTCCATTTTTAGAAGTTGATCGATAAAAAGAAAAGTCAACCTTAGTTAACAGGTAAAAATAAGCCAATCAGATCTTTAAACGAGAATCTGGTCAACTCAGGAATCTTGACACAAATCGAGTTGATCGTTGTAATTATTTGGATAATTTCATGCCTGATATATCAACTCAAAACCCGTAAATTGGTTGGTTGGGTGTCCATAGTAATTCCACAAATTACTATGTGTTACCTAACCTCAAATGATTTATTAAAGAAACTACATGTGTTAAGGTGGCGTAATCGGAAACCAAACCTCTAGTTGATAATCGGAGTTAAGCGTAATGGTTAAAAAGTGGTTAAAAAGAAAGGATTTTGATCAACTCTTGGTCAAGCTAGGATTTCTTAGTCAAACTAGGAAGAGTACAAGTCAATAGTATTAAAGACTGATACATTGGTTTAATTATACAGTTTATGGTTGAACTTAAGACAGATTCGTCCTTGTGGTTTTCGAGGTTGCGCTCGAGGGGCTTTCTGAGCAGTGAGGAGGTCACATTATATATTGTGAGTGGACCATTATTTTCAATAACATGCATGCACTTAAGTTTTTATTAAATATATTATGACATGGATTTTATTGATTTAATGAGCCGGTGGGGCCAGGAAGGCGGGTTGCTCCCCTTCCGTAAGTCCATATGTAATGTCGGCTGAAACCAGAGTTTATTGATTAAATTGGAATGCATTGTTTTATGCCCATAGTTTTAAGGACGGTCGGGGAACCGTGTCTTATGCATGAGATGCATGTTTTAATATACGGGGGAAGAGTCATATAATAATGACTTTTAGTATTTACTTGTTTTTATCACCATGAAGGGTCGTCATATATAAAGATGCTAGCTAGCCATACGACCCCTTCACTTTGGAAGTGGAGTGGGGCAATAGTAGCCCTAGAGGGTTCCGACTCTAGCCTAAGAGGCTCATTGTCATGGTGAAATCTCTCTGTCATGAAGGGTCGTCATATTACTTAGTAGCCTTAAAGGTTTCGACCCTAGTCTGGGAGACTCTTCGTCATGGTGAAATCTCTTCCCCTATTTTTAATACTGAGTTTTAAGCCAATGAGATTGGCAAGTGTTGTTTTGCTTTTCGAAAGGATGATTTGAGATTATTTTCCAAAGAGGCATGCATAAATGATTTCTTGGAACAATAAGAGGGAGTCTAGAACTTTAAATCAAGATATTTTCTCGCGGCTGGAATTTATTTTTGTCCACTCACTCTAACGTTGTGTTTTTAAATGTTTTCCCCTGGGCCCTTCGTTTTCAAATGTCCAGTGTTGCAGGGTTGCTGAGAGGAGGTCATGCGTACTGAAGATGAGGCATAATTAAATCATTCTGTTGTTGCTAATTAGTTTATTTAGGTTTTGCTTTCACGTAGAATATTCTGATTACCCTAGTATAGTTTAGTTGGATTGCAGGTAGGGTTGTCCATTTCAAGGGGGTTTCCGGTAAAAATTTTCCTTGAGGTGAACCCCGCTGGGTTTACCCGGGGTGGATCCTGACAGGAATAGACTTTCAATCATCTATGAACTGATCAAAGTGCAAGCAGCAAATAAAAACAAATTTGTTTTTACGCTGTGTAAAAGAACCTTAAATCCATGTAAAAACCACAGTGGGGTACGAACCCAAAAGATGATCACTACTGACTAAATTTGCTACAGAGTTTTACAACTTACTCTATTACAAATTCATACTCCACTAGAAGTATGATCTTCTTCTCACAATTCAAGATACATAAGACAGTAGCCTTGATACACCGCCGTTGCTCTCTCTATCACTTAGAGACAAACAAACATGCTAACACTCTTAATTCAACTAAACAAGGGACAACTGAATCTTCACCAAAGACAGCGGAAATACTTTCTTTCAAATGCTATGCATGCAAAGATATCTTCCTATCAATTTATGTGTAGTCCTTTATTCAACTTTCATCATGTGTTGCTAACCCTAACTCCTGTCTAAAAAGAATTCTCATTAAGCCATAATAAACGAAAGATATATTAGTAAATATGAAAGAATATCCTCACAAAAATATGATTCCTTTCCTTACTTAGAACCTAACCAAGTTAGGACTCTTTAACACAAGAATATCTCTGCCAATAATGCATATTGAAACAACATATCGAGTTAAACAAGATTTACTGAAATAAACCATGTAAATATGATAGTGTGATCAATGATAAAAGTCAAAATCTCACTACTCTGCACTTTGCTATAGATAGTATAGGAATGCCAATACCAACATATTACCTTATGCCAAGTATCTTTAACTGAGAAGGGAAGCTCTTCTGTGTTGTAGCCAGAAACTATTAACCTTCTTCTCATGTAGACTCCTTATTTTCACAGTTTAAGTGAGATACATGTTTATTCAAGAAACTAATGTTCCTTTTATTGTGGATGTAACCGCAGATATCTAGCTAACATTACGCTTTTATGCAGTGATCACAAAAATAGACCAAGGTGTGCTTTTAAACTGGCCGTTTACTGTTTCTGGAGATGGTTAGAATGAAGTCGTATTGTTTTGGTTTTAAAATTACTAGTTTGTCATTTGCAGAGATATAATTAAATGAGATAATTTCATTTTACCTACCTGAAGTTTCATGTTGACATCAGTTTACCCCCTGTACTCTCAATTTTGAATTTTTACCACCCAAACTCTCCAATTTTAATCAATCCTCCCAGATCTCTCATTTTCCGTCCATGAGTCCCGTTAAATCCAAAGGTCGAGGGTTAAAATGGTCATTTCTACACAATTGAATACAAAAATTGAAATGAGCAGATTGTATCTTCCTATTTGCCGCCAAAATTTGAACCACCACAAATCCATCAAGTAGGAGAATACAGAAACAACAAATTTGTCCAGCATGCATGCTTTACGTCTCCATGTGTACATTGAAGATTCAACTCTGTCTGCAAGTTCAAGTGCTTCATGTTCGGAAGCTATGTTGAGACAGTCGAGAAGATATTCTGGAGAGAATTTCTCTGAGGTAGACATGTAGCGGTAAATCGAATCTCCCAAACAAGCTTTTCCGCTCTGAACACAAAAATTGTTTCATAAGTTAGCCAAACAACTTTACCCTCTTACTCCTACAAATCATATATAATGCGACTAAGCAGATGCAATCTATCAAAGCTAATGGTCTCCTAGATCCTAATAATGTAACATACACAGGCTTCTTTTCCAGTTAAGGTTATGTGTTGAGTGAAGACTGCATACCTTTGGAAGACTTGCCATGTATGACTCTGGAATTTCCATCTCAGAAAGAATGCTGCTGTTGATTGCCATGGCTGCTTTGTGAATTTGATTACAACTATCGCGTTTGTGTCTCAGATGCTTCCTTGACTTCTCAGAGAGGCCACCTGGAGGAACACATGGAACCGGCACCCACCATTTCTCCTCACTTCGCTGCACACTAATCCTTCGAAACGATCCTGATGCTGCTGCAGAACTAGTTGACTTTGATGAAATGCTCCCTTGTTCTGCATACCAGAACTCTGTATCCTGAAAACTATCGAGCACTTCCTGCCCAAAACACAAAACTCTTGTACTTCAGGCTTTGATTAATACATTGTTGCTAAAAAATAGGATTTCTTAGGACGTGAATGTAGTCTTACAATGAGCATTGCATCAAGTTTTTGCAAAGCTGGAAGGTTAATATAAATATCACATCGTGGTCTGCTTGTCATCATCTGAAAAGCAAGCGAAAAAAACTATAACAAAGAAAGATAGTAGAACTACAAACTAGGTAACATTTTTGTCATGGATTTGGCAATCTCACCTCCACACATTTTCCATTTGGTAAAGTTTGGGATACTGGAGTGAGTTCTACTATGTAATCACAAACGGATAAAAGACAATCCATTTCCCTTTTCCACATTGCTTTCTTCTCAGGATTCAAAGGCTCTAGCCTCAGATTTGCCCCAAAAACAGTAGCTGCACAAAAAAGCACAAAAATTTGACACATTGAGATTGACTTTGTCTGGCCAACAATTTAGTTGTCATTTTTTATTCATCAAAATCTGCAGGGAGAGGATAATTACCATAGAGGTTGGTAATAGAATTTGAGATTGTAACAGCTGTGCATACACCTTTGCCACTTCCTGACATGTCTTCACCCAACAAGAGCTTTGCAAATCTTTCTTTCATCAACTCAAGTTCTGCCATTCATTTGCATCAGTTAATACTTTGGCCAAATTCAATGCTTTTGAGTGAGTAATGAGGCAGCCAAATTCGATTTTGATAAATTATAAACACAAACATAAACATAAACACAAGCATAAACACAAGCAAACAAGCAAACAACAAACAAGCAAACAACAAACAACAAACAACAAACCAGAAACCAGAAACCCGAATTTTGGACTTGGAACCCCTAAAACCCTGAACCCTCCTCCTCATCGGCTTTGAATCTGTTCATAGCAGACGTCTCCTTAATTCAAACCGATCGGAAACCTTCATTCTTGAAACCCCCTGTACTCTCAATCGATTGCAGAATCCTTGAAATAAAAATCCCAATCGAAATCTTCAACAACGAACAACAAACCAGAAAACCCCAATCGAAAACGCCTAAAATCCTAGACCATGTTCCTAAAACCAGAACCCGATCGAAACCCTTCATTCTTGAAACCCCCTGTACTCTCAATCGAAACCCGAATCCTTGAAATAAAAACCCCAATCGAAACCCTTCATTCTTGAAACCCCTGTACTCTCAATCGAAACCCGAATCATTGAAATAAAAACCCCAACCGAAATCTTCAACAAAGGACTGAACAACTAACATAACAAGATTGAGATTCAAAGCTTACAGGTGTAATCCGGAGGCTCATATCCTTCCATTTCACCTCGAGGTCTCCATTCATCATCTGCCATAGTTCGAGGTTGCAATCTCAGCCTGTGAAAGATATCGGGTTCCAGATCTAGTCGAGGTTAATCTCGACGTTTTGAGATTATGTCGAGCCAGATTAAGTCGAGCCAGAGCCTTTTGGTTTATTGAGGGTAGTCTGGTAATTTAACTATTAACCCAACTCAATTTTCAACTTTAACTGTAAAATTGGACGGAAAATGAGAGATCTGAGAGGATTGATTAAAATTGGAGAGTTTGGGTGGTAAAAATTCAAAATTGAGAGTACAGGGGGTAAACTGATGTCAACATGAAACTTCAGGTAGGTAAAATGAAATTATCTCTAATTAAATAGATAGAGTTGTAAGATGTGTTGAGTGGAAAAATTGTGTTGAGAATTGAACTACATCTCAGTATATAACTCGTGCATGTTGCTTCAAGAAATCATCTTTATATTTTATCTTGAGAGGAGTGGTATAACCGGAAGCATTAAAGGAATACATTCCAGCAGTTAAGTCATTCCACTTATTCTGTTGCATTTCATTCAATTACATTCCACTCAACTGGAAATACACAATGTCCAGAGTTGGAAACATCCTCTTTGGAAGAAAAGAAACAGCAGATATGAAACTCTGGAACTAGAAAAGTTTGATATATGTTCTATTCTATTAACATGTCATTTGTCCATGATATGGAACACGATCAGTTTAAGACCAGGATATCAATATTCTCATCTCTAAGATCAATTTAATGCACATTCACACGAGGAATAGGTAAACGTGTACAAGCATACCTTCCACATTCATAATAATAAGGTTTAGACTTTAGAGGATAATGAATAATGGAAATTCATACCAATATAATAAATCTCCATACCTGGTTCTATTAACATGATTAACAGTATATATAAAAACAAATATCAACGTTTGAAATAAATACTAGGATACAAACTCAGAAAAGGAGATGACCATCCTTTAGCAACTTTCCCCTGAAAATCAACCGTTGCTGACCAACTGTGACACCAATTTGATTCGTTATTATTTCTTTGAACAAGAACAACACTAGTATCTGAAACCAACTATATACGAAGAAATATATTTGGCACATAGTTGAAGAGCATGTACTTGGACATGTAGATTCCAGAGGCTATTTCACTGTTTATATTACAGAACATGAATTGAAGTACTTCAGAATAAACAAGAAAAGCAACGATGCAGAAATAATACCAAAGCTCACATTTTTATCAACTTGAAAACTATATATCTGTGACTCTAAAGTCTTGAAATTGATTTCAACAGTTGAATAAATAATCTATTCAGAAATGTTGCTAGGACCATAGGCCATAGCCTTCATTTGAGTGTTGATATGCCATGCTACGTAAGAGCAATGAATGTCTGTAAACAAAGGTTGTACCAAATCAGTGATGTCATCATTAAACGACATATTACAAAAGAATATGAGCACACTAATTTGATTAGCTAACACCATAAATCATGCTAATACAGATCCATAGCAGAAATGAATGATACAATGAGAAACAAAATTATTGATGAGGCTATAATAAACTATGATAGAACAATCATAGATTTCTAGGGTTTTCTAGTCATATCGTATTAGATTACCTTGACTTATTGGCATCAGATTTCGATGTAACATTGGAATGAAAATTCCATATCGTTGGATTCATAAACTCAAAATAGAAGAAAATAAAAATTACAAGAAAAGCAAGGACGCTATGAATTCATATACTAATTCCAGAATGAAGCGGCTATGGTAGACGAAGCAAAGCAACGACTTACGGGAAAATCAACGGTGGTTTCTCCTGTGAAGGCTAATTATGCGTGCAAAGCCGTATCCCGAGACTCCAATGAAGATTGGGCGCTGGGTTGATTACGTTTTCGATCTGAAAATTACCCACCCAATTGAATCCTCACAAAACAGAAGTGAAGCAAGTTTACCAACCGACCTTACAACTCACTGCTTGATTCAACTCTGGTCTCTCAGCACTGAGCCTCATATCTAATCTCTCAAAGGCTTGAGACGTGTTCTGCTGTGATCCATTTCAGGCACGTTCTCTATGTCCTTCACAGTCACAGTAAAATCAGTTAGTTACTCATGACGACATGAGATTACAAAAACACCCTTCCGTCAGTAGTACCTACCACGCACGTAGTCCAGCTTTTGCCTTGTCTATGTAACCTTTTAATTTTATTTTTCAAAAAGATTGATTCAACGTTAGACTAGAGGAGGATACGATAAAAAGTAGTTTACGAACTTCATAGGCTCATTGTAGTGATTGTCGCTTGGTATGAACATCACCCATGGTTTTATAGTATTGACGTAAAGGCAAGTTCATCTGTTGGGTTAAAATGAACTAAGTGACCTGGGTCATTTAAGTGACCTGGGTCATTTTGGGTTACTATGATTGAAACAGCAGTTTTCACCCGTTTGAAATATGAGGTTGCTACTACGTGATAGAGACTGTTTATCGCATTTAAAAAAACTTTTTTAAATGAAAATAATTATTTTAGTTGTAAATAATTGTGATTAAATAAATGATATGATTAATTGAAATCAATCTTTTATTTCGTGACATTTAATTTGCAAGTCATGACTAGTAAACCAAAAAATTGGTGTAGGATATGTAAAATTGTTTGATATTTATAGGTGATCTTTAAAAGTAAAAAAATATATAATTTTTTATTAAAATAATATTGTATGTAGTTGTTATGGGTAGAATTTCTTTTAAACAATTTTTTCCTTTCATTTAATAAATGCCAAACGGTCAATACCTTTTTTAAACAAAATTGCAAGACGTCCCAACAGTCAAAAAATTGTGGACCATTGGATCTGCATAAACATTGGAAAAGCAACATTATGGATAAGTATACATGTGAGTTCGAACTAACGTAACCTATGTTGATGGGGTCACGCTGACATGGATTAACTTATTTTCTCCTCTCACCTGGGTTGGTTCTCTCATTTTCAATCTAATCTAGGCTAGAAAATGAGATAACCCATTTGATGGGTGGATTGAAGCTTTTTATTTGGTTCGGGTTAGATTGCCTATGTGACATCTAACTTGGGTTGAATTTTCATTAATGGGTGGACATGCTCTAAACGAAACAGCTCTAACGAAGAGGTTAGATTTCATCACAAATACTAAAATATTTATAGATACTTTCATAATCTAACTTTATAATTATTTAAATTACATATAAAATAGCATCAACCTGCCTTTTATTACCAATATTTGTCAATAAGAATCGATATAAGATAGCAAGTCATCTTTAGTTACGTTAGCAAGTTAGTAACACACCTATTTTGTCAGTATATGGATCGAGATCTACAAGAGTATCCAAATGAAGTCAGACTATTCTCACCTCATAGCTGCACAAATCCGGAGGCTCTCAAACCTACTAGCACATTAGGAGTCATAACATTGAGGTTTCATACGTCCTAAGAAAATCGACCAACTTTGTCATATTAGATGGTCATAGTAACCGATATTTGAAATTGCAATTTAAGAGCATGGGCCGAGCTACATTGCCCCTTGAAGGGGTCCGGGCCTTGTCAACATTTTTCAAACCTGTCATATTTGTTATAAATTCTCATACAAATTATGACATTTAGTTCTAATTTAATCACTCAACCCACCTAATTAATGACTAAAACAAGTAAAAAGTAATTAAATGGGAAAATTTAGAACTACTAATACTTAATATATATTTATTACATCTAATTTATAAAAAGAAATACGTAAATGTTGTTTAGAATTTGCTAATAATCATTATTAACGTTTAATTTATCATGAAATAATTTTTTTATAGACAGAATAATATATGTAAAGCCTGTTAAAATATAACATTACTCTCTTGTTCTACACGTCAACCTCTCAAAATTTAAATGATGGTTCCGCCCTAATTTAAGTGTATTAGGTAATCAAAAATTATATAGGTATATAGGCTAAAAATAATACCTAAACTGATATATAGGAACGGAGATCCGAACGGGGCGGAATGACTGTGGTGTTACCCTGTTGGACCCGGGTGCTAAATTACCCTTACAATATTTATGAAAAATATTGTGGCATAGAAATATTATAAACCCTAAACAAAAAACAGTGCCATCCAAAAGAGAGAGGTTTGCCTCTTCTCTCATTTCTCCCTCCTATATGTATATACCTGAACCACTTTCTTCTTCTTCAGTATCAATCTTTCAGTAAACCAATAACCATGCTTCTAAGAAGCTCTTCAACACCAACCTTGAACTCATGGATCTCCCACTCCAAAGACACCCATCCAGAGCCAGAGCCACTTCTCAATCTTCCTAGAACCAGGTCGGTCAACTTATCATCTGCACTCCACTCCCCCACTTTTGACCCAACAAAGAAACCGTCGCAGTTCCTAGTTGATTCAGACATCCAAACCTCTCCAGTTAAACCCCAAAAGAAAACCCCCATACCTCAACTCATGAGAAAGCAATCCAAAAACAGAGCCAAAAGTATGGAACAAGAAGAACTTAAACCCATTACCATTTCATCATCATCATCATCATCTTCTTCAACCCAGAGGCTGTTTTCAAGCTCTGGATTGGATGAGAAAGTCATCGACGATGAAGCTTGTGGTGCAGGGAAGAAAGAGAGTGCGCTGCAGACACTGACGGTTGGTGGTGTGGGAAATAATGGCGGTAAGATCTGCGTTGGTGGTGGAGGGAAAGGATCGGACGGTGGAGACGAGTCTGGCTTCTCTGAGAGGAACAACAATCGTGGGATTAATGATACAGATGCTTATTACCAGACAATGATCCAAGCAGACCCGAGCAATCCACTCTTACTCAGCAACTATGCAAAGTTTCTAAAAGAGGTAAGTTTAGTTTCCCACTGTCTTGGATTGCAGGATATTTGATTTATGTTGCATGTTTTGGTGAGTGCTTTGGTCTTTGATTCAAGATGGGAATGTTTCTGATTGTTAATGATGTGAATAGGTTCGAGGAGACTTTGGTAAAGCGGAGGAGTACTGTGAGAGAGCAATTTTGGCTAATCCGAGTGATGCTGATGTTTTATCAACATATGCTGATCTGATATGGAACACGCAGAAGGATGCTCAGCGAGCTGAGAATTATTTTGACAAAGCTGTTAAAGCTTCCCCAGATGATAGGTGAGGACTGAATTCCTGTTTGATTAAATTTTTAGTTCTTTCTTTTGATTTGGTTGTGATAGTCATGCTTGATCAAATTGTGAATTCCCCATCGGTGAAACAATGATTCACTAGTCTGATCAAGCAAGACCAATGATCCAAAGTTAACTTCAGTATGTGCAGATTTGCTCTACTTTGATCATATAGTTATGTTTAATGTGCTTGACTCTGTTAGATTTGTTTAGCTCATACATCAACATGCTTTTTATTAAGTTTCACACACTAGTATTTGGAGTATTTCAAGAGGTTCTATTTAGATATACAGATTGTTCTAGGGACTTGGCATACTTTCAGAATTGGGATTTTAGGAATCTTTTTATCTGTTCTTTCCTGGTTATGGATTTTCATATTCCATAGGGCAATCAGTTAAGTCATTCTCTTTTTGCAGTTATGTACTGGCTTCATATGCTCGATTCCTGTGGGATGCTGAAGAAGATGAAGGAAATGAAAGGGTTCAACATGGAACTGATCAAAGCCACACGCCTTCATCCAATTTCTACCATGGAGCTCATCAGCATTCTCCTTTAACTGCAGCTTCTTGAACAACTCTTCATCTGAGATATTTAACATATTAGCTGTGACATGTAAAATAGTTGAAATAACATATTAGCTGATATATGATATAAACCTTTCGTGTCTTGTTTCTTTTTTTACGGTCTTACCTACATATATATAGACGCGTATGTAGTCTGTGTGTTGCTTATCTTTTTGACTATAACTTTTTCATAGTAATCTTCATCCAGAATAAGGAAACGCCTGGGCAGACACTTAGGACATCCTTATGTATTTGTACAGTGCAATAAGTTTATGCAGCTATGCTTTTATTTCTAATGATGATATTTTCTTGCCCTTCTTATTTGAACAAAAATGATTGAATTAGCCCAGCACAATGCAATAAGCTCTATTAGAAATGCAAAGTCCGATTGCATTGCTATTGGTCAGTTGCCTTGTGAGCAAGAAATGCTTGTAGTAATGGTACGCAAGATTTTTTGAAGGAAAAATCTGGTCTTCCTTCTCCCTATGCCAGAAATGTTTTTGATGATATTTTCAATGCCTCAACTGATCGATTTTCAATACTCCCTGCAATTTAGGGAAATGAAAGTGGAAGAAAGAGAAAGATGTAGAGGAAGATTATGACTTGGTCTTAAAAATATCAGAGGATAGCTCCTCCAAAATAAAATCTATTTCATTTCTGTGGATGTTTCACATACATATAGTCTATCTCTGCATGGGTCCTGCTGATATACACATCTTTGTCTTGCCTTTGTTGGTGATAAGCTCATGTAATTTTCCTTTTGATTGATTAATTTACTTTTGTAATTGTCTCTATTTATTTGTTTTTCTATTGGATTTCTAGTTAACAATTGGGTATACCATGGAGCACTCTGAGGAATTAAGCAAGTCACTACTTCAACCATGCTTTGTTGTTTTATGAATGATTCAAGACTCTGGATCTTAATTTCCTTATTTTCTAGCATTTTGCACTGTAAACTTTCAAGATTTTGGCCACTAGTAGGCGGCTCTTTATTTTTCTTGTATCTGCATTGCAAAAATATAAATAGGTTGGTAGAAAGATAATCAAATAATTTAGCTTTGTTTAGGTTAGTGGTTCTTCATGATAACATTACTTTATTCTGCAGGATGATGATTTTGCCTCTTAGTGACAAGTTGATGCTCAAAATTCTTTATATTATCACAAGGAAGCCCAACAAATTGCTTGATGAACTTTCGATAAGTGCCAAAATTGTAGTTTGGTAGCTTTGTAAGAAGCTGCTCAAAAATCAAAATGTTCAGGTGATTCATCTTCATTCATGCGTGTCTATATTTTACCGAATTTCGTTTTAAGACCATCTCAAAATCACTTTTTTTGTTATAAAAAGTTTAGGTGAGAGCTTGGTTATGCTACACCATCATCGTTAGAGGGCAAAACTGTAACCTCAACTCTAAAGGACTTACAGTGGACACGTGTCTGTCACACCGGCCTCCAGGTATGGATTTCTACATGAGAATTTATAGATCGTGAACCAACGAGACATGTTTGTACGGGGATCAAACTTGAATGGGGTCTTCACCAAAAATCTGTCCTTGTCAACTGAGCCAAACCTCGTTGACCACAAAATTACATTTTTAGTTAAGTTGAAACTTCATTAAACAAGGAATTTAGCTATACAAAACATTATGTTATAGTCACGTACGGTTTCCCTAGGACTAGAGTTTTGATTTTGAATTGATCAACCCAATTTCTGTCAGTTGCTATATGCTTATTGACATTGACCTTCATGTGGACTGGAAATAATGGAATGCCGGTTTTCCTTTAGCACCGTTCATTTTTCAAGTGTTATATATGGTCATACTAATCTGACTATAGTATATATTATTGTTTGGTGCAATGCATGTAATAATGTTTAAGTTTAGCTAGTCACATCTGAAAGCTACTCTCTTTTGGCAATGTCAGTTACAATTTACAAGCACCATGTATATGATGCAAAGTGGTGGTGTCCTAGTGAAAATAGACATCAGTTACTGGTAGAGCATGATTTAGCTGTTGCCATAGGCACCATTCTTGACTATTTGGTTGGTGGTAGGTTCCGCTTTCTCAGCTGAATTTGGATCCTGATTTGAACTATCAAGCTTATAGATGCAAAGAAATGCAGCTCACACTCTGGGAACTAAATCATATTGAAAATGGAACATGCAATGAGGCATCAAAACTTTTAACTGAATGAAAACATAAGCTAACATTACACGCTGCTCGAAAGCCTAGAACCCCATGCACACATCTCCATTGATAATATAACATAATTAGAGAAAAACCTAACAATTAGACCCTATTTGAATGTAAATACATTCACATTTTTTTTAATTTGCATCCAATGCATTTATTTTACTTGCTTTACAGATTTTAAACTTGAAAAATTAAAATTATCACACTTTCTCTACTAACCATTTACAAATAGAGGAATTGAGTTTTGGGTATAGGGTTTTAGGTTAGGGGTCATGATATAGGGTTTTAGGTTAGGGGCCATGGTATAGGGTTTAGGATTTATGGGTTAGGAGTTAGGGTTTAGGGTTTATGAAGGAATTGAGTTTTGGGTATAGGGTTTTAGGGTTCAGGGGTTAGGGTTTAAGGCTCAGGGGTTAGAGGTTACAGATTATGGTTTAGGGTTTAGAGTTTAGGGTTCTTATAGGGTTTATGGTCTAATTGGGTTTATGTTTTTATTATGTATCCTAAATAATATATTTATTTAGTTTGGACTAAATTAATTAATAAGTTTGAGTGTATTTTTAAATAATTTTAAAGATGAATATAATTTAAAATGACTCTATCTATCAAATTAGGTGTAACGTCAAATACCCCTAATATATGCTTCTGTCATCTTGGCCGTGATTGCCGAACACCTAACATTTGATTTTCTTACGTTGGAACAGCAAAGAAGCTACTTCACCAGCAGGACTCAGCGGTTACTATATATATATATATATATATATATATATATAGTAACCGCTGAGTCCTGCTGGTGAAGTAGCTTCTTTGCTGTTCCAACGTAAGAAAATCAAATGAGGACTTGATGGTGGGGAGGATATTGGCTGTGGTGGTAGATCACAAAGACCTTCAAGCATTTGCACCACTCTAGTCATTGGAGGTCTCAACTGCATTTCATCTCGAATACACCACAATGCAACTTCGATTGCAGCCACTACTTTCTCATCTTTGCCATCGACATCCAACTTTGGATCAATCAATTCTTTCAAGTTTCCCTCTTCCAAAAGTTTAAATGCATAATAAGGAAAGTGAGACTTTCTTGAACCCTCTCCTGGAGCAAAATTTCTTTTTCCACCAATGATCTCAAGCAAGACCATGCCATAACTGTACACATCACTCTTCTCTGATATGGCATAATTGGTGAGCCATTCTGGTGCAAGGCAACCCCTCGTGCCCCTCAGCGTTGTTTGTACAAGGCTTTCCTCCCGATTCATCAAATTGGCCAATCCAAAATCTGAAACTTTGACATTAAAGTTGTCAACAAGAAGCACATTCAGGTTTTATATCACAGTGAACAACCTTCTCTTCACATTCTTCATGGAGATAAGCCAACCCCTTAGCAGTTCCCAATGCAATACTGAATCTTGTGTTCCAATCATGAAAATGATCATCACCTTTGTTGTTGTTTAATATCCATTTATCCAAAGACCCTTTTCCCATGTACTCATAAACGAGTAGCCTGTGATGCCCTTCTGCACAGAAGCCTCTGAGCTTGACCAAATGAACATGTCGAATTTTCCCAATAATAGTGACTTCTGCTCTGAAATCTTTCTTCCCTTGAAATTGTCCTTCTAACTTTTTCACTGCAAGTTGGATGCCATCTGGAAGAACACCTAGATAAACTGAACCAAACCCTCGGCCAATTTTGCACAGAGAAATTCTTTGTTGCTGTGAACAGATCACTGTACTTGAAGCATATTGGCATTCTAGACAGACTATCCAAGAAATTGTCCTCTTCCAAGATTTCTTGAGAGTAGTCCAGTAATCTCTTCTTGTGGTAGCATCCAAAATTCCAAATCCCACATAAAGTAGACCAGAGACAATTACGATTGTGGCGATCAAATTGGCCACAATGACAAGGATGTGCTTGCTTCCATTTTCATTTGCTTTATTTGCTGCGCTTAGTCCTACTTTCATGTATGAGGTATAACCACTGTTATTCCCAACAGAACGTTAGAAACTTCCTACCTGGTCAAACTGAAAACAATTTCCAGTACAATTATCAAGGCAAGCTTCTTTGCAAGAATCCAGATTAGATTTCCAAGAGGGTTTAGTAAAATCCAGTGCAAAGTAGTCAAACTTTCACCAACAAATATAAGGTCCACTGAACTTTAAGAGGTACTACATGATGGGACTGCTGAAGGTTTGCAGTTAAAGCGAGAGATGAGAGGGGAAGGGCATTGACACCAACCATCCAAAAAACACATTGTAAAGTTCGCAAAGCTCAGGAAGGCTGCAAGACTCTTGTGGGATCTTAGTTGCTTCAGCAACAACAGAACTTCCTTTCTGAAAATCAAGGAAGTTAATTGATCCTTTGGGGCCTAAAACAGCAGCCCAGAAGGCATCGGATCTTTATTGTCGAAAATAAATTGCCAAATAAAGGATTTACTTTGATCATAGAAGTTCAACAAATTGGAAATCAGAGACACAGAGTGAACCTTGCCACTGACATTGTTATTGCTTTTCCTGCTCTCATCTGCTATTGACCAATAGATCTGTGGAGTTTGATATCCAGCATACAGAACCAACCCGCCAATCTCAAGATAACTAGACAAGTTATTTTTGTTCCGAAAGCTCTAGAGTTTCATTCCATCCAAGAACTCCTGACCCGGTAAAAGAGTATCACTTGGGTGGCTAAAACTGCCAAAGAATGCTTCCTTTCTCTCCAAGCAACACCAAGTTTCCTGAATCCCTCAATTCCATGGCTGTGACTACTTTTCAAGTAGACATTCCCATTATCCAAAAAAAGTAGACATTCTGTTGAAGAGATCACAGATAGCTCATGCTATTGCACAGTGGACTGTTAGCTGTTGGACATCTTCCTTGCTGTGCAAGTCTACCTGCAGTGCTGCTGCTTCACCTGTGTTGTCCATCTGTATTGTCAGGAGAAGTGTGCTCGAAGCAACTTCATCGAGTGTGCATAGCTCTTGGCTCAATGTATAGTTGCAGGATTATACTTTCTGGTTTTGTAGATTAGCCTTGTGTTACTTAGCTTAGTCCGGTTAGTTGCTTCAAGTGTGTTAGTCTATTTATTTCATCTGTAAATTGAAGAACAATACAATTGTGAGTTCATATTATTATCATCCTGTCTGCACTCTTGTTCAATATGGTATCAGAGCAGGTATCCTCATAGGACCTGTTTCTGTTAAGCTCTAGTTCATAAACTCATAGCCTGTCTTTACTACCCTACAACCCTCTAAGAATGGCTGGAAGTCCTGAGAAATCATCCTCAGCCTCAAAACCAGAAACCCTGGATTCAAATCCAAATCAACGTCTCAGCTCAGTCCTTTTAAACGAGTTCAATTTCCTGCCTTGGTCAAGAGCCATTACTCTTGCACTTGGAGGGAAAACCAAACTCAGTTTCATCAGCAAAACGTGCAATAAACCTGAGTCTGATTCACCTGAGTTCGAAGCATGGCTGGCTCAGGATCAATTGGTGATGTCTTGGCTTCTAAACTCAATGGAGCCTCATCTGGCAGAAATTTTCAGCTACTCAGATTCCTCACTTCATCTGTGGGAAACTGTCAAAGAGATGTATGGAAATTTAAACAATTCTGCCAGAGTCTTTCAGCTGAAGAAAGACTTAGCTGAAATCCAGCAAGGCAACCTCTCTTTCGTACAACTACTAGGCAGTCTCAAGTCCAAATGGAATGAACTCGACCTCTACAGGCCACACACCACTGATGCAGCTATACTTCTAAAGCGAGCTGAAGAAGACAAGGTCTTTCAACTCCTAGCAAGTCTTGGATCAGATTATGAAGATCTCAAGAGCCATTTATTGATGTCACCTGAACTACCATCCTTTCAAATTGTGTGCAACACGATTCAACGTGAAGAAGTCAGAAGAAGGGTAATGAATACAAACACTGCAGTAGAAGATAGATCTGAAGCTAAGGCTTTTGTTGGCAGCAGACCCTACAAGGGAAGAAGACCAGACCTGAAATGTACTCATTGCATGCGCATAGGGCGCTCAGGAATTGGACATTTAAAAGATACCTGCTGGATTCTTCACCCTGAACTAAAACACAAATTCAGTGATGATAACAGGAGTCAGAAGAGCAGACCTAGGGACATCTACAGTCCAAAAGCAAACATATGCAACTCTTCAGAAGACAAGGTAGATTTTTCTACCAATCCTATAACTCTCATAAATGAGTTTGCTCAGTTTCTGCAGCAGAAGCAAGGAAGTAGTCAAGATGGAAACTCCATCACAACACTTGGAAAATTTGCAAGCTTTCTTGCAGACACAAATTTGGCTTCTCCTGAGAAAATTCCAGGTATTATTTGTGCCATTTCCACAGCCTTAGATCTTAGTAAATATCATGAATTCTGGATTGTAGACTCTGGTGCCTCTGATCATATGACAAACAATGTTTCTGAACTAAATGACTTTAAAATCTTTGAAAGACCCTCTCATGTCTCAATAGCAAATGGAAAAATAGTTCCCATTTTAGGAAGAGGAAAACAAAAATTTTTCTCAACTCATGTTGACTCTTCTGTCATGTTTGTTCCAGATTTTCCTTTCAAACTCATGTCTGTTGGAAAAATCACCAAGGTGCTAAAATGTCTTGCCATTTTCTCAGACACTAATGTTGTGTTTCAGGATTCTGTGACCAAACAGAAGATTGGTGAAGGTTTTTTTCTTAATGGCTTGTACTACATCTCAACCTCTCAAAGTCTTCAAAAGGGTTTAATTGCAGAGTCCACTTCCTTCAGTAAACAGCAGCTGTGGCACATGCGCCTGGCTCATCCCTCTCTTCATGTTATGTCTTTTTTATTTCCAAATCTGTGCAAGACTCATCATGAATGTGAGATCTGTCACAAGTCAAAATCTACTAGACTCCCTTTTTCTCCTTCAAATTCTAGAGCCACTCAGCCTTTTGAGATTGTACACTCAGATGTTTGGGGACCTGCAAAAATAATGTCAGTTGATGGTTTCAAATATTATGTCACTTTCATTGATGACTATTCTAGAACTACCTTTGTTTATCTCATGAAATTTAAAACTGAAGTTCCAAAGTGTTTTGAAGATTTTCATAACCTGGTCAAAAATCATTTTTCTTCAAACATTGGTCTATTAAGATCAAACAATGGCACAGAATATACATCTAGAATCATGACTAATTATCTAAGTTCTAATGGCATTCTACATCAAACTAGCTGTGTGGGAACACCTCAGCAAAATGGTGTATCCGAAAGAAAGAATAGAGATCTCCTTGAGAAAACTAGAGCTATTATGATTCAAGCCAATGTTCCAAAGAAATACTGGTCCTATTCCATACAAACTGCTGCATATATCATTAACAGACTGCCTAGCCGAGTAATTGATTTCAAATCTCCAATTGAAGTTCTAAAAGGAAGAAAGATTGGTATTGCACACTTAAGAGTGTTTGGTTGTACCTGTTTTGTTCATATTCTAGCACACCATAGAGACAAATTGGATCCGAGGGCCATCAAATGTGTGTTTCTGGGATACTCATCAACTCAGAAAGGTTATAAATGTTATAACCCTCAAACCAGAAAAGTCTTTGTCTCAAGAGATGTGAGATTTGATGAAACTAACCCCTATTTCCAGCTCAGTGATAATGACTTTCAGGGGGAGCTCTTTGATGTCTCAATACCTATACCAGTATTTATGGAAGAGGCTGTTCCTGAAGCAGAAGGAAATAAAAGTATTCCTGATCAAATCTCTCAAACAACAGGAGCTCAACCAACAGAAGATCAATCAACAGAAGTTCAACTTCATGAAGAAATTGAAGATTCATCACCACCAGGACAAATTGAACCGGTTCAGCAACCCATTTTTCTTCAGAAAAGGTATCCTAGTCGAACTAGGAAACCTCCAACCAAACTGGATGGCTTTGAAATATATGTTCCAAAACATCCTCTTGGTAATGTAGCTCTTCTCAATAGTGTGACCCCTTCACATTCTGTGTTTTTAAATCGTATAAGCAACATCACTGATCCTATCTCCTTTGAGGAAGCAAATCAGTCTTGTGTTTGGAGACAAGCTATGAAGGATGAACTGCAGGCCCTCACTGACAACAGAACTTGGAGTATTGTGACACTTCCAAAAGGTCACAAAGCTGTTGGATCACGATGGATTTACAAGACCAAATTCCACTCAGATGGCACTATAGAAAGACATAAGGCAAGATTGGTAGCTAGGGGATTCACACAGACCTTTGGAGTTGACTACAAAGAAATATTTGCTCCTGTGGCAAAAATGAACACAGTTAGGGTTCTCCTATCTGTGGCAGTTAATTGTGGCTGGAACCTGTATCAAATGGATGTTAAAAATGCATTTTTACATGGAGAATTGGAGGAGGAAGTATACATGAGGCTTCCTCCAGGTCATGATCAAGCAAAGGTGCCAGGATTAGTTTGCAGGCTGCATAAGGCCATCTATGGACTCAAGCAATCACCTAGAGCTTGGTATTCCAAGCTCAGCTCTGTCCTTCTTGCCTCAGGATTCAACAGAAGCATTGCTGATTCATCAATGTTTGTGAAGATTGGTAGTTTTGGGAAGCTAATTGTTCTTGTGTATGTGGATGATCTAATAATTACAAGTGACAGTCAAGAAGAAATCAAGTCCTTGAAGAATATTCTCCATAATGCATTCTCTATCAAGGATCTTGGCTTACTCAGGTACTTCCTTGGAATAGAGATGGATCAGTCTTCATCAGGATTGTTTCTCAATCAAAGGAAATACATTGTAGATCTATTGGAGGAATTCAACATGAGAGACAGCAAACCAGCACAGTCTCCTCTCCCCAGCCAGATCAAGCTTGCAGCTCAAGGTAAAGCACTGTCTGAGGTCTCAGAGTATCAAAGACTGGTTGGCAAGCTCATATATCTCACAATTACTCGCCCCGACATCACATATGCTGTCAGTCTAGTCAGCAAATTCATGCATGCACCTACTACTGCTCACATGCAACTTGTGAAACGTATTCTTCGTTATCTCAAGAATTCTGTCACTAGAGGCATATTCATCAAGAACAATGGCCACTGCTTGTTAGAAGGATACTCAGACTCAGACTGGGCCGGGAACACTATCGATCGAAAATCCACCACTGGTTTTTGCACTTTCGTTGGAGGGAATCTTGTTACATGGAAGAGCAAAAAGCAATCAGTCGTATCAAGATCAAGCGCAGAGGCCGAATATCGTGCCATGGCGTCTGCTGCCTGTGAACTCATATGGTTAAAATCTCTCCTAAGAGATATAGGAATCGAGATCAAGGCTCCAATCACATTATACTGTGATAATCAGGCAGCAATGTGCATAGCTGCAAATCCGGTGTTCCATGAATGAACTAAGCATATCGAAGTGGATTGTCACTTCATCAGAGATCACATACAATCCAAGACACTCACTACTGCCTATATTCGTTCTACAGATCAATTGGCCGATATATTCACCAAGGTTCTTCCCACTGCTCCGTTTGATCGTTTATTAAGCAAGCTTGGATCAAGGAATGCTCTCGATCAAGCTTGAGGGGGAGTGTTGAAGAGATCACAGATAGCTCATGCTATTGCACAGTGGACTGTTAGCTGTTGAACATCTTCCTTGCTGTGCAAGTCTACCTGCAGTGCTGCTGCTTCACCTGTGTTGTCCATCTGTATTGTCAGGAGAAGTGTGCTCGAAGCAACTTCATCGAGTGTGCATAGCTCTTGGCTCAATGTATAGTTGCAGGATTATACTTTCTGGTTTTGTAGTCCGGTTAGTTGCTTCAAGTGTGTTAGTCTATTTATTTTATCTGTAAATTGAAGAACAATACAATTGTGAGTTCATATTATTATCATCCTGTCTGCACTCTTGTTCAATACATCTTTGGTAAAGACAAACTTATCAAAATTTGCAACCAGCTTGCCTCTATTAGCAGTCCAAACCGCTTTAGAAGCACTCAAGTGATAGACTACGAGTAAAAATGACTTGACGTCAGTGACATCAAGACCTTGGTAGAATCCAAGAGCAAATGCTGAGTTCTTGGACAGTAGGAACCACCCCCGAATTATTGTTCCATTGCATCTGAGATGTTTGGAAACCGGGATAAATCCAGCCTGAATGCTGTTGGCTAGCTACGCAGGATTTGAAGCACACAAGGAAGAGGAGACAGAAACACAAGTTTCTATATTGGAACAAACCCATTACTCAACACAGCCTCAAATTGTGTCCAAAAGTTTGGTTATTTATAGACATGAGGGCTGTGGGTAAAGTAATCTGAAAACTCAATCCAAGCAAGGATCCTATTTTGAAATACTCTATATTGACTCTGTGATTGAATTGCCAAAAACAGAAACCCATCTGGAGAACACATATTGCAGTTTCATGAACTTATGCAGCAAACAAACAAGAAAATTCATACCGCCCTATACCTTTATCTTACACAAGTAAAGGAAAGAAGGCATTAACAACAACATTAACCAGACAACAAGTGCAGACCATTAGTGGGTTTGCTTTGCTCAATGTTTAACTCTACTATCAGCTTGAATTAAAGTACTAATCAAAGTTTAATAACGCAAAACTGAAACAGGTTAGAACTAAGAAAAATATGACTGACCACAATTGCAGGAGTGAGTTTTCTGGAGAACTATAGAATTCTTCACAGAATTCTGATGAATCTATTTACTTCTCCCGAGTTGCAAGGGAGTGAGGGAGAGCTAATGGCAGTCTAGGTTGTGAAATGAAATGTGATGATCTACTAATACAAAACTCTTTACAGTTTAAATTATGAAATTTATTTTTAATTTTTTATCGTTTTCTTAATGTAAAATTTGACAGGCAAGAGAAAACGTCTCGGTAAGTGTGAACGTACAACGGTCGTTGATCGTGAGAACAAAGTATGTTTGCAATTGTGTTCATTTCATTTTGTTCACTCTCCCACTATTTTCATTTCATTTTTTTCTGTCCTATGGCATTCTTTGTGCGCGGCTCCATCTCACGGTTTATATCTTGGAACAATGTTTTCAAAGGCGAAAACGAAAGCGAAAGCGATTTGTCGAAACCTCGCGAGGCGAAAGCCTCAAGGCGATGGGGCGACCGCTTTTCTAACATTCATTATATAAATACATTACATTTATAAATAGTCTTTATATACTACAATATATATATATATATATATATATAATTGTCATTAAAGCCATAAAATCCATTCTTATTACACAATAATGTTCAAAAACAAGGTTCTAATGGCCTTAAAGCCATAAAATTCATCCTTATTACACAACAAGGTTCAAATACATAAATAACAAAGTACAATTCAATCTTCATCATATCCAATGGTACCATGAATATCATTACAATCATCAATGTTCAATGCATTAGAATGGGGAGGCAAAGTAAGATCTTCTATCTCATCTTCATCCTTAAGTAATGAAGCAAGATTTTTCATTTTCTGCTTGTTTCTTTCTTTACCTAAAGATAAAAAATTAAAACTTAGAATTAAATATGGGTCTATAGTTCTATACATATATTGTAAACAACCATATAGCATGAAAGTGACTAAAAAGTATGAAGATGAGTAAAGAATTACTTACTTGAACTTGCAAGATTTTTTCTTTTTAAGGAAGATACACATGGCTGAATTAATTGCTCGTCATCATTCAATATAGGCTCATCATCCATGATCGGGTCCTCTAGTGGCTCCACACAAATAGGAACTCGAGTTAATAAATTTTGTTCAAAGAATTCAATTGGCACATTCCTTATGGTATCGACCTCAAATACATCTTCTTCAAGCCAAGAAAGATCATCCAGGAGAACCGGATCTTCCACCTCTGATATCCATTCATCATCGGAGTCAATTTCCTCCACTAATATAGGATCAAGCTTCTTTACTCTTCTTCTAATGTTTCTTTCCCTTAACAAAGAGTTATACTTGATATAAACCAATGCATTTAATCTTTGATGTTCAAGTCTATTCTTTTTCTTTGTGTGAATCTAAAACCAAACATAAGAATAATATTAGATATTAGGAACATGCACCCGATTATATAATTAGACCTTTTTATGAACATAAACATATAACCTTACCGACTCAAAGATGCTCCAATTCCTCTCACATCCGGATACGCTACAAGTCAAGCTAAGACATGAACCGCAAACTTTGTTAACTCAGGTGTTTCCTCTCCAAAAAGCTCCCACCAACTTACTGAAAAAAAAAACATTATTATCTACAAAAGTAGTTAACAATACAATATAGAATATACATGTGTACCATAAAGAAAAATATATGAGACATTACCAGGACTTCTTATCTTTCTAGAGTGTATTGTAATCTTGGTTCCGAACTCTCCACGGCATTTGTCAAACAGCTCTAATTGGATATCAGTTTTCAAGCAATCCTCAAATGACATCATATGATCCATGCACTCATGCAATCCTCTCTTAACTTCCAAAACAGTTGAGAAGTTTTCTTCATAATGCAGTTGAGGGTTTAGATAGTATTCGGCAGCATGCAAAGGTTGATGGAGTTGAGGAGTCCACCTTGCATCAATTTTATTCCAAATTGGTTGATAATGCCTTGGGTTCTTCTTCAAACTAAATGCAATCTTCTCTTTGGCAGAATCCATCAATTCATATATGTAGCCTATAACAGGTCTTACCTCATAATCAACCTCCTGCAAGACACACACTAATGGTAATACACCTTTCACACAAAAAGCAACATCACTCCAAAAGTTCTTCTCAAAAAGAACAATTACACGGACTTGTATCGCTTCATGGCTTTTGACGAAAGATCCATCAATCCAATTCTTGTTGTTAAAAATCATCTGAAGGGGTTGCTTTTACTTATAAATACTTTGAAGGGTAAGAAAAGAAGATGCAAAGCGAGTCACCGCCGGACGAATTATCTCTTTGTTGCTTGTAAATTCTCTCATGAGAGAAAGAACTCATGTGTGACCATAGAGAAACTTAACTACTTGCTTAGCATTTCTAATTGTTTTTTTAAAGATCGTTAGTTTGCTAATATCTTCAAGCATAATATCAATACAATGTGCCGCACATGGAGTCCACCACAACCTTTTCCTTCTTTGCATAAGCCTAAGCCCTGCATTCTTACAATTGGATGTATTATCAGTGATTATTTGAACCACATTATCTTCTCCAACTTCTTTCACCACATCATCCAAGTACTTAAGCATTACAGATCCATTTTTTACACTATCGGAAGCATCAATGGACTTTAGAAAAAAAAGTACCCGCCAGACTATTCACAAGAAAATTAATAAGCACCCTACCTTTTCCATCGGTCCAACCATCCGACATAATTGAACATTCATATTTCTCCCATGCTTTCTTATATTCAAACTTATATGTATCAATATCTTGTACTTCTTCCTTAAGAATCCAAGTCCTTAACTCATGTATAAAAGGAAGCTTAAACCCTACACCATACCTAGCAATTCCCTCTACTATAGCTAGCCAAAATGGATTATTAACCGTATTGAAATGAAGCACTCTAGAAAACATAAAATGCCCAACCATACGACAAACTTCTATCCTTAATTCTTTTTTGTAAGCTTCATTCAATACGGTTTGCCTAGGCTCTGAAGACACAAATGCATCAAGTGGTCCTATAACTTTTTGTTGAGCAACACTACTCCCACATTCTTCACTTAATGGAAATTCTAAACTACCACTTCCACCACCAATTCCTGCCCTAATTTTACGCAACATAGCATTCCTCTTATTTTTTCATCTTTCAACTCCTTTAGAGTTGATTGATATTCTTTTTTCACATCTACATGGACTTTATTACAAGCTTTACTACTCCCACATTCTTCACTTAATGGAAATTCTAAACTACCACTTCCACCACCAATTCCTGCCCTAATTTTACGCAACATAGCATTCCTCTTATTTTTCCCATCTTTCAACTCCTTTAGAGTTGATTGATATTCTTTTTTCACATCTACAGGGACTTTATTACAGCTTTCATACCACCTACAATACCCGCTAAATGATGCTTAAGCCTGTTAATAGTACCACTACATGATTGATTGCAGAAAACACATCTAAAATATCTTTTCCCTTCCACTTTTTTTGTATACTTCCATGCTTTATCTTTTCCATCTTCCCCCTTCTCACCCATCACTATTATAACTAGTTAATCACCAACATGATCAAACACATTCCACAAACAAACAGAAAAATTAAATCAATTTCATGTTTAATCATCATACCCAATCCACAAACTAATAGATTAACATATGCAAAACTCAAAGAAGTTATCATAGATGAGTATCTAACTTGAAATTGATGAGAGATTAAGAGAGCAGATTGAAGATGGGGAGGTGCGCAAGGCAGATCGATGAGGGAGAGGCAAGTGGCAGGTGAAGGCAGAAATAGAGTGAAGGCAAGAGATTTTTTTAGGGTAAAGCACAGAGAAGGTAGAGAGAAGGCAAAAGAGAAGCTGAGAGAAGGTAGAGAGAAGGCAAAAGAGAAGCTGAGAGAAGGCAGAGAGAAAGCAGAAGCAATAAGGAGGCAGAGACCGAAGGGGGTTTTGTTTAAAACAAAAAAGGTCAAAATGCGTTGGATGCGCAAAAAAAAGCAGACACATTTGCTCCGCCCTGCTTTTGCAGCGCCTCGACGCTCCGGCAAACCCCTTTCCAGCGGCGTGCCTGCGTTCTTACCGGCGGGGCTTTTCACTCCCGCTCCGCACTAAAGCGAGCCCCAGTGTCGCCTTTGAAAACACTGTCTTGGAGTCAATTTTTTGGTTGTTTGTAAGCATTTGACATTCATATTCTAACCTGGTCGAGAAGAAAACCCTTAAAGAGTAAAGGTTTCCTAATGAAGCCATGAAAACAAGTCTAGATCTAGTTTACTGTAGTAAACTTGTAGCAACACCGGATACAATTTTCAAGGATTAAAGGAACATTCTTATTATTCAAATTTGTTAGGTTGTTAGAGATATGGTTTAATTTTATAAAAGACGATAAGTTAATAAAATCATATCTCTTAGATGCTCAAAATCAAATATGTTGCAATTCACATCTTTAGATATTCATGGGATTTCTTTTTGTAAAGTTAGTGTTTGATTGCAGAAATTAAAGGAATTTCAATTAAGGGGGAGATCTTCTCTACCTCTATATAAAGGACTAGAACACAGTTGAAGGATTGAAGTTTCTAGTGAAAAACGTTTAATGTTTTTGTGCTCAAGTTTTATGCAGAATCAATATCAGAACTCATAATTGTCTTATGTCTCTACACAATGTGTTCATCAATTGATACTAGATCGGATCAATGTTGCAAAAGTTGAAGGCTAGATTAAGTATTTCTGTCTTTCAATTCCTAGTGAATAGATTAGAAGAATCAGTGTAAGATCAAGCTAGTTTATACTAGTAAACATGATATGATCACTGCTTGATAAAACTGTACTAATATTTCATAGTGGATTGATTTCAAGTGTGGACTACTATAATGTCTTGCAATGATATTTCCTCAAGGGAGGTTTACACTATAGTGAACAATTCTTGTGTTCTTCATTCTTGAAGTTTATTTTTGTATTAATTCCTTAAAAAGAAAAGGCCATAATTTACTTCAATTTGGTACCAGAGCAGGTACTAGTTTCACTAGTGAGATCCTGTTAAAACATGGACCTATCCAAGTCAAATAGATCGATCAACAATCTGCCACACTTTGGTGGAGGTTGTGATTAGTATTCATGGAAAATCTATATGAAAACATTCTTATACTTTGTGGATGAATTACTGTGGACTGTTATTGAAGCAGGCTACTCGAATCCAGTTAAAACACAAGAAAAGACATCAACTGTGTCTCCAAAACCTCGAAAGGATTAGAGTGAAGAAGAAGTAAAGCTAAACAGAGCATATCATAAGGCTAGACATTACATCTTTATTTGTTGCCCTATCAGATGAGGAGCGCATCAGTGTTAAACATTGTGAAACTATAAAGGAAGCATGGGATATCTTGGAAGCTACCTATGAGGGAAATGAAAACGTGAAATTACAAAAACTACAACAGTTAACTTTTGAATTTGAAACTATGTTGCTTAAAGAAAATGAACTTGCTGAAGATTTTTATAGAAGAGTCATGAAGATTGCAAGTCAGTGTAGAGGCTTAGGAGAAAAAATTCCTAAAAACAAAATTGACAAAAAAAATTCTTAGGGGTCTTCCTAAAGGCTACCAAACTAAAATCATAAGTATTGACGATGCTTATAATCTGAACACTATGAAAATAGATGAACTGCTAGGAAATTTAAAATCTTTTAAGCAGAAATGGTTCTCCACTAAAAAGAAATTAAAAGGAGTGCCTTTTAAAGCAAATAAGAACTATAAGTCAGAAGATGATCCTGAAAGTCAAGACTTAGCTCTTTTGACAAAAATTTCAAACAGTTCATGTGAAATAAGAACTTCTCAAAGAAAAAAATCAAAAGAAAAACCTAGAACTTTAGGAAGTCAAGAAATGAGGGAACAACAAACCCTAAAAAGGTGAACAATAGGTTTAAACCAAAAATTACTACTACTGGTTCTACTTGTTTTACCTGTGGTGGCATTGGTCACATGTATGGCTTCTGATTGTGGAAATAATAAGTATGCAGCCGTAAATAAATCTATTACAGGTACATGGAGTGATGATGATGATAAGGAACAAAATGTTGCCTTCATAGGTACTATCAGTGGTATGTCAGATTCTGAGTCTGATGAAGACTATGAAGAGGAAATAGACTTTAAATGCTCACAAATGTATAGAGCCTCAAAGGAGATGGTGAAAAAAATAATTTTTTGGAAGATGAAAATCTGAAACTCAGAGCACAAAATGCTAACTTGAAATCAAAAATTGACAGTTTGACACACTGTTGGAAAGAAGAAAATCAACAGTTGGAACAGGAAATAAGAAATCTGAAAAGCTGTGATAAGAAGAGCTGGAAAACTGAAAAAGAGATCTTGAACAAAGAAGAGGTAAATCTGAGAAATTTAAATTCTAATCTGTTATTTGAAGTTGAGAGGAAAGGAACAGTGAAAAATTTGATCAATTCAAATAAATTTCAGAAAAGGATGCCAAAATGCTCACATTTGGAAAAAGGTTTGATGACAAGACTGGTGTAGGATATAGTGGAGAAACTACACAAATGACCAAATTTATTCCTAGCTCGAAGCCAGTGATGATAGAAGAAGAAATATCAACTGTAACTAAATCAACAGAATGCATAGATAAAGCCAAAACTTTCAAAGCGTCAAATCAATTCAATTACAAGAGGTTTGTGCATATCTGTCATTTTTGTGGTAGAAAGGGACATATTAGACCAGACCGCAAAATCTTAAATAAAAATATCTATGATAATGTCTATTTTTATTTGAAAAGGAAACTTCAAGCTCAGCAATATTTAATTGTTGAACTAAAAAACACTGCTTTAAAACCAGTAGTAACCAAGGATAACCTCAAATGGGATAGAAAGAACTCTAAAGTTCATATTGCTTATGCTAATTACATGGTTGCTTTCACTGCACCTGCTAAGAAACGTAGAGATACTCAATATTTTGACAATGGTTGTTCTAGACATATGACAGGGAATAAAGAATGGTTCATATCCTTTAATGGTTCACATGGAGTGTCACATTTGGTGATGGAAAAAATGCAGCTATATTGGGTAGAGGAACAATAAGTCCTCTTGGAATGTCTGAATTGCATAATGTTTTATATGTTAAAGACTTGATGTCACATCTCGGTCCGAGTTTATCTTCTTAAACTCTAGATAGAATGTGCGGGACTCATCTCTAAAGAGATTTTCTCGTAATCCCCCTTGAAAAGGGATAACCCTTTATCCAAACCATTTTCAAGCAATCCAAACGACACCAAAATAAACCTCACTATACCTGCAGTTATCCCGATGACTGGGTTAGATTTCAATACGAACTATTTCAAAGGACCTAAGGTCTAGATGTTAATTGTGACTGCACCCAAATCCTGGTCAGACTGCCTACGTACCCTTTGAAGAGGGTTCAAACCACACGTAGCTCTTACTTACTTTAATTTTCAAACCGGATTATTCTCATTCTTCTATTTAGCGGTCCCTTTAATAAACCCGCTAAAAGTGTTCCTATCGTAACCCAGAGTCTAACCCCTCCGCTGTGGTAGCATTAATCATCTATTTATCCGGATGAATTCACGAGTATGTCCAAACCGGTGAACAACCTCCAAGAACATAATAATCACATAAATAAATATAAAGACAATCACGTAACTATATAAATCCACCAATGACATATAAGTAAAACCACTCAAGGGGCACCCTTGTAGTTAACTTAAACTGTCAGGGGCAGTATTGTCTTTTTAGCCTCAATGGTAGTCTCGTAATTAGCTTAAACTATCAGGGGCATTTATAGGATTTCAGCCTTAATAGCATCCCTGTAATTATCTCTAACTGCCAGGGCATTTATGGGATTTCAGCCTTAATGGCATCCCTGTAATTATACAAGACAACCAGGGACAGTTCTGTCCTTTACACCCGCAATAAATGGTAAAAATATCAGATCTACCACTGTAAAAACCCAAAGATTTACCCCCATAGTAAAAGGTAAGTCAGACGCGGTAAAAATAGAGTTTTACAGTGTCTTCTCCGATCGACTGGTTCGCTAGAAAACCAAGTTTTTCTGGCCAAACCGAGCTTCTATTCCTGCATTTCTAGCTTCTATACATCCTAGGTAGTCCAACAACACTTCAAACACTAGAAAAAGTCAAGGATTTCGTACCTCAAGGTTAACCTCTGCAACTCTGGCGGATCTCCTCCAGATGAGCTTTGCTGGCCTCCTCCTTCTCCTCCCTGCTTCTGGGCAGCTCCTGGTGTTGCCTGGAGCTTCCTAGGCTCTCATCTGGACTGATTCGATACCCACTCAACTGGGCAATGATCGGGTTTCCCCTCTCCTCTACTGGACAACGGCTCCGGCATGGTTGAGGGTCAAGACCCGGTCACCGAGGCTAGGCGAAGCTTCTGGTGGCGCTAGTAAGGCAGGACGCGCGGCTGTGGAGTTCCAGCTCGGACGGTATCGACTGGTCGAGGGAGGAGAGAGAGTGACCCCCCGTCCGGTCTCCCCCCATATATATACTCAAAAAGAAGTGATTGAAAAAGAGTTTGAAATGAGTATATGTGGTGAACTGACTTTCTTTCTTGGCCTTCAAGTTCAAGTTAAACAACTTGGTAGTGGCATGTTTTTATCTTAAACAAAATATGCAGAGAACTTGGTCAAAAAAATTGACATTGACAAGAAGAAAAGAGTCATTACTCCGATGAGCACAGTTACCAAACTGACTGAAGACAAAGAGGGCACAACAGTGGGAGCCTAATGTACCTTACAACCAGCAAACCAGATTTGTGTATGATGTAGGGGTGTGTGCAAGATTCCAATCCAACCCAAAAGAGTCTCATATGGAGGCTGTCAAAAGAATAATTCGATATGTGGCTGAAACAACTGAATATGGTATTTTCTACGCTTGTGACATTAATATTGAAATTGCAGCCTACTCAGATGCAGACTAGGGTGAAAATTTGAAGGTAAAAAGAGCACATCTGGAGGATACTTCTTCATTGAAAATAACTTAGTGGCATGGCATAGTAAAAAGCAGAATTGCACATCACTCTTAACCACTAACGCTAAATATGTTCCAGCAGGATCTTGTTGTACTCAAATGCTATGGCTCAAGCAAATGCTCACAAACTATGGTATATGTTAAGTTAAGTTGACTATATTATGTGAGAATACAAGTACCATAAGTATCACTAAGAATCCAGTGCTGCACTCTAAAACACAGCATATAGATCTCAGATATCATTTCATCATGGATTTAGTTGAAAGAAAAATTTTAGAATTAAATTTTGTTCCTGCAAGGATTCAATTGGCTGATCTCTTTACTAAAGCTCTAGTCATTGAGAGGTTTCTAGAGCTGAGAAATGCACTTGGCATTCAGACACTTTAACTGAGCTGCTATGTTTTATTCGATGGCAAGTCTGATCTTGAGGCTTGTCATATATTATGCAGGGCATAAATCTCTTGCTCACATAAACTTTTATTTGTTTTATTTTGGACTCTAGCTCATTTATATAACTTTCATCATGGCATGTTAATTGCTCACTCTTATCTTTTAAGTTGTGGTGTGCACCTACTTCATCTTTTTGTATATGGTTTGGATCAAATGTGTCAATGCTTCAGTTAATGATCCAGTAGAATTAACAAACAGGCAACAATGGTGGTATCTTAGAGTAACATGACTCTGGAGGTTGGAGGTCTTGTAGGGTATTCAAGCCAAATAAGGTCACAATGTCCTAAAACAAGAAAGCACCAAAAGAAACCTAAAATAAAAACAAGTTATAAGCTTAAGCTGTTACTAAAGATCAAATGAAAGGTCTGTTTTGGCTCACTATTTTTTTCCTTACTTCTCATCAATGGTTGTGAGATTTTTCACATAATGAATCCACTGAACTCGAGGTTACATACTTGGTTCTTGCTTATACTTCAATATGAACTATGTGAAGAACCATGTTTATAAGTAATGCACACACTACACACATACTATGACTTGCTCTCCGGTCAGTTGTTTGAGTTGACATAATACATCATGTCTTTCAACTAGTGTTATTAAGAGATCGATTGCTTCTGCAAAAGTTTATTGACAAAATCTTCATGCAAATTTTTTTTTTGAATATTTTAATAATTGCATGCTTAGAAGATTTTTATGTTCTGCTTTGTTGTGTCTATCACTCTTCTTCTCTCTCAATGGTCAGTTTAGCAATAAGGGGAGCCATGAATGGTAAGGGGAAACAAGTTTGGATTTGATTTGAATTTATTCTCCTAGTTTCTCTCGCACTCTTTATCTTCTGTAAACCGTCTATAACCCTACTTGTCTCATATTTCAAGCCCTACTAAGACCCTGACTCTCATTCTTCGCCTTCTCCTCTTCAAATCTCACTGGTGTGTTTAATGTGCAGGTTTTCAACATGATGCAAGACAAAGAAACCACTCTTATCGGCTCATGGCACAAGGGTGGTCCTCACCCTACAACTGGTATGCACGTCACTACTGTCAAGAGCTCTCTACTCATCCCTCTGAAGAACTTCACCCTCCTCAGCCTTTTGCTTATCCCACCAATGATAATGGTGGGACGTGCATCAGTAGTTCTAGTCATCATCCTCATCGGCGATCTCCTCAGATGACCTCTCTTTCTCAACGCCCTCGGGTTGCTCAGCCCCTTTAGAATGTCACTGCTGCCGATGTCTATGCGCACATGGCTATTATGCAGGCACAACAACGAGCTTAGGAGAAACAGCTTCATTCCTTTCAGATAGAGCTTAGTTCCGTCAACCACACTTTATGCACCATCAATGGTGTTTTGATGGATATCATGGGTTTGCTTCAGCCATAACTACCTGATAAAGTTGTTCTTGATTATGACGATGGTAAGGATGATGGTGCTTCTTTGCCCTAAGGCATACACATTCAAAGGGAGAGAAGTTTGTTGATGTTTTTCTTTTTCAATTTTTCCTTCTTTTTCCTAGTTGTTAGCATTTGTGAACAATTGTAGTTTGTAAGTGCTTAAGCACAAGGATTTTTATGTTTAACTTTGTTTACTTTTGTTTAGCAGTAATTCATGGAGATGATGATCCTTGATCCATTACTGCTTCTTATTCTTGGCCTCAATGACTCAAAAGCGGATATGTGAAAATATTTCACATGATCACACGCTATGAGAGGCATGCAAATAATTGTTCTGCTTGTTCTTGTTCTTGTCTATGTTATATCTTTGTAGATGATCATTAAAAGGGGGAGAACAAACATCAAGGTTGAATATTTATGTCAGAGGGGGAGATTGTAAGCGTATGACATTCATATTCTACCCTAGTCAAGAAGAAAATCCTCAAAGAGTAAAGGTTTTCTAGTGCAGCAAAGAAAACAAGTTCAGATCTGGTTTATTACAGTAAACTTGCAGTAACACCAGATAAAGTTTTTAAGGATTAAAGGTAACATTCTTTATTATCCAAAATTGTTAGGTTGTTTGAAATATGGTTTGATTTATAAGGGAAGATAAGTTAATAAAATCATATCTCTTAGATGCTCAAAATCAAATCTGTTGCAAATCATATCTTTGGATATTCTAGTGAATTCTTTTTGTAGAGATAATCTTTGATTGCCTAAATTAAAGGAGTTGCAATTAAGGGAGAGATCTTCGCTGCCTCTATATAAAGGACTCGAACATAGTTGAAGGATTGGAGTTCCCTAGTGAAAAACGTTTGAAGTTTTTATGCTCAAGTTTGATGCAGAATTAATACCAGAACTCATAATTGTCTTATGTATCTACACATTGTGTTCATCAATTGATACTATATCGGATTAATGTTGCAGAAATTGAAGGCTAGATTAAATATTTTTGTCTTTCAATTCCTAGTGAATAAATTAGAAGAATCAGTTATAAGAGCAAGCTAGTTTATGCTAGTAAACGTGATATGATCACTGCTTGATAAAATTGTACTAATGTTTCATAGTGGATTGGTTTCAAGTGTGGACTATTATAAAGTCTAGCAGTGATATTTCCTCAATGGAACTTTACACTTTAGTGAACAATTCTTATGTCCTTCATTCTTGAAGTTTATTTTTGTTTTAATTCTTTGAAAGGAAAAGGTCCATAATTTACTTTCATTGTTGTATGGATTCGTCATATCATGAATCTCATGTTCTCATATGTATTATTAGTGTTCTTAAATAATGTTCCTATAATTGGTTCAAGGAAAGGTATAGGTGGGTTTTGGTGGTTTTTTTGTTTGGTGTCTTTAGGTTCTAGACAACAAGTTTAGATGTATATAATATATATATATATATATATATATATATATATATATATATTGTTCTAGAATATTCTGTCATGTGTGTCTTGTACTTATGTAACTTAGATTACTAGATAGAATATGATTACGTTTCCTTATCTATATCGGATTGGTATTCTGTATTTCTCTATATAAAGAGGCTCCTAACAATGAATAAGATGATTCTCCTTGCAATTTCTTCTCCCACTACCCTATTTACTTCTTCACGTTATCAGCAGCTCTTGAATTGATAGCCATCATCTCCTCAGATTTTCCCTAACCGATATTTATCCAAAAAGATCAGTCACCCCTCGGCTCCGCCTCCATTCGATCACCGTTGTGCAACCTTTTTTTGGCCGCCGTCCAACTTCCTCCAGTCGCTAGTCCCCAGCTATCGTCTACCCATAGTCCAACTTCCTCTGGTCGCTAGTCCCCAGCTATCGTCTACCCATATTCGGCCGTCAATTTTCATGGCCTCCTTTGGCTTAATTTTTCAGTTTTTCTTTCAAGTTTTGAAAGTTTTTATGAATTATATCTGTGGTGGAATATGACTAACCATATGCTTAGGGTGATTAGTTGAAGAGTAAACACACCAGTCATGTGTTACACCATTATCTACTTATATTGCTTATACTTCTATGGGCTCACTACCCATTATCTACTTAGTTGATCATCATTGAATACTTTTGCACTACAGCTCGTGACTATATGCGAGGATTGAAATGGAATTACAATCCTTGAGCTCGGTCTGATTGAAATGGATCTCCAATCCTGAGCTCGGCTAGATATTGTATCTAGATGCCAAATTGCACTGCCACTGCGCTCAATGATGGGTCTTTTGAGATGAATAAGTATTTTGGCTGGATATGAACATCCACCTACAATCTGTTTATGTAGAAGCCTTGACAGATGATCTCTTTAACCGTTAAATTACGGATTGTTACTTTGGTGAGACAATATTCCCGTCGTTTGGAGGAGATAAGAACACAAGTGGAATGACATGAATGTCGTGGTTTGTCCACACTAGGTCTCATCTTGATCCTCAAATATCTAAGTAACAAGATCACATGCTGTAAATATGTCTGCAATGATTGATGTCCTATCAAGAGGACATAGCAGGACCAAAAGAAGTTGGTCTTGGCGCCATCGTCATGAGTGGTGATATGGTGACGCCATGTAGTGGCAAAACTGGTGTCACAAGGTCGTGTGGCTCCTTAAAGGATATGGAGGCCCTTATGTTCGATATGTACTCGCACTAAGAAAAAGCGAGCTTTGGCACAATCTGATCCATTGATCAGTGATACTCAAATCTGTCTTATGAAGTCCGAATTGTGATTATCATTAGGGACCCTCAATGTCAAATCCAAGGACATGAATTGAGATCTCTACAAATACACTAGTGTACATGAGGACATGGATTAATGAGTTTACTATCGAACCACACTTCGTTGATAAATCGACGTAGTAGATTGGCCTATGGAAAGATGCAATCCAGCATTAACAAAGAGATAGGTCTTTGGGCAGGTGATGCCGACACCGTAAGCTAAACCCTATCAACTATGCATTTGTTAGATAACATAGTGAAACAAAGAGTTTAGACTCATCTTATGGCGCAAGGTTTTTCAAATGTGAAGGGTGCGATTTCTAATTCATATACTCATCTATGAGGACAATCAGGTATGATCTAGTTAATCATTGACCGACGCCACATTTGAAGACATGTTAAAACGCATTGATATGCTGAATAATTCGAACTCCTATAAATGATCTAAGGATCAGGGGGAGATGTAGACTTCAGGGCAGTCTAGCACATACATATCTCTATCAAATGTGAAGGGTGCGGTTGTGCTCTTTTTCCCTTAGACCAAAACTTTTGTCCCACTAGGTTTTTACTTGGCAAGGTTTTTAACGAGACAACATCGCATGTATCACTTATCTCTTGTAGGGATTATTGATCAACATGGAGTTGTTCATGAATGATCGTGTTCTGAATAAAGTAGTTGATGCATTACACTCTTTTTCTCCTACGATCAAGACTCAGTTTCTTCTACACGGATTTTGTTACTTGACGAGGTTTTTGACTAGGTAACATCGAAGCATCACAGACATGAAGGCGTGCGACACAAGGGGGTGTTCTAGAATATTTTGTCATGTGTGTCTTGGTCTTATGTAACTTGGATTACTAGATAGAATATGATTATGTTTTCTTATCTATACCGGAATGATATTCTGTATTTCTCTATATAAAGAGGCTCCTATCAATGAAAAAGATAATTCTCTTTGCTATCTCTTCTCTCTCTATCTTATTTACTTCTTCAAATTTATATATATATAGCGAACTTTCACTCTGAAATTAAAGTGTGAAGGTTCATATTTCGCTCACTTTTAAGTCAAATTTTTCGATCATAGCCAGTCAGTATCTAGATATATATGTCATGATCATCTCTGTAAAGTTTCGTCCAATTTGGTGATCGTTATAATAACTTATGGCTCTATATGAGCATTAACTTTCCCGTTTGTCGTCGAAATTATAAAGCAAATGAAGTAGTCAATAATACACTGTTTGCTAAAATTGTGCTTATTATTTTGTATAAAATTGTTAACTCCTGTTATTATTTGATGATTTTTATGTAATATAAAATTTAGATTTTATATGCATTCTTGTATTCTGTTGTTTCATTAATGGTTAATACATAAGCTCTTATTCAAAACAAATAAATTTACGTGGCAAAATCAGCTTTAAATGGCCTAAATTTTATATACATTCTTGTATTCTGTTGTTTCATTAATGGTTAATATATAAGCTCTTATTCAAAACAAATAAATTTACGTGGCAAAATCAGCTTTAAATGGCCGATAAGACAATCATTAAATATCCGTAATCCTGTTAATTAATCCAACATTTTTATCGGAAACTGGAACATCATCAACTAAAATATTACCTAAGATCCATTTTTCTTGGGCGAAATTAAAAAAGAAAAAAAATAGGTTGTTTGGTGTACTTGGCATAATGGTAACTAGTCACTCATTATGGATAACGTGGGTGCTCCAAAAAGTAAATGTGGGAAGGCGAGAGACAAGGACAGAACAACGTAAGAGCAAACGGTTTATTATCAACACGTATGTCTTTTAGAATCTTACAACACAGACTCTAAACTAGAGAGAGGTGTCTAGAGCGACAAGAAGAAGAAGAAGAAGTTCTGGGTGTTTGAATAATTCTGAAGAAAATGGAGAACAAAGTGGATGAGGTTGTTACTGTTGAGCTCCCTGCTCCTCCTGCTTGGAAGAAGAAGGTTCCTCTCTCTGTGTTTCTTTACCTACTACTCAAACTTTCTACTTGTTTCATTGTATTAGGTACTTAGCTACCACCGATGAATTATTTTGAGGCCATACAGCTTGATTTTAGTACCCAGTGTGCTAAATTTGCTTCAATTTTATTGGGTTGTAGTGTTTTGTGGTAGAACTCTGTTTTGTAGTAGTTTTGGAAACTAGGGTTTTGGCCGAGTAATTTGGGGATTATGTTCAGTTGCCCACAAAAGGGGAGCAGGTTTTTTTTTCCGTAATATTTTGCAATTCGCACTAAAACGTTGTATCTCAAAGTTTGTTAGATTTATTTCTAAATTATTTTAGTTTTGAGTACCCATTTGCTGATTTCATATGTATTCTGTTCCGCTAGTTTGCTGCAAACTGAACAATTTTTCTCTCAATTTCTTTTGGGTCCCGAGTTTGTTCTGCTTTTATTTCTGTATAGAAATTTTTTTTCTTTCTGATTAATTTTGTAATTCAAAGTAGAAATCTTTGTTTGCATATGATCAAGATTTGGGCAATCAAACACAGCAGTCAACATAGACCAGCATGTGAATCTGATTCTTATTAATTTAACTAAATGTATTCTTTCCCCTATATGCAAATTTAGGAATTACTACTTATTTGCAAACTTGTATTCCCTATTTAAAATGTTCCACAAGGTATTGGGACTGTCTTTTCTGTATGGTTCTGCAACTGAATTTCTTAGGGGTAACATCTTTGGACTCATGCCATTTGTATCGGAAGATATGAATATACTGTTGAACAAAAAAACCAAGTAATAGGCTCATTTATCTAAAGAACTAGGAGGGTAAGGAACGTGCTGCTCTTGGTATTATGATATATGTTGGTGTTTTGGTTGATTGTGGAAACTTGTAGACTCCATATATGAAGGACGATCTCTTCTGTGTAAATTTGCTACTCTTCAAGAAGACCCACGATGGAGAGTTGTCAGATGCCTTACAGTTGAAAAACTGCAGGATTCTGATAAGTGTACTATAGTACTAAGACTAGGATCCTAAGAGAACTAGGACTGCATGGGTGATTAGATTGCTAGAAAAAGAAAATAAAACAGAAATCAAGAAAAATAGAGATCAAGTCTATCAAATAACTACAAAAGAGGGAGAGGGATAGAGATACATTTTTTTATTTTCACTAATATATATATATATATATATATATATATATATTCATATATCGTAAGGCTTAAGCCTTTTGCCTCAAGGCTTGCACCTTACTGAGGCTCTCATCTCTCCTGGCATTGCCTAGACTATGCCTTAGCCTTTTAAAACATTTGCTTAAATATGCACATTTTTTCACCAGTTTTATAGTTCTCATAACCCCAGGAAGTTCCTCATATCTCTGCCCTTGTCTTTCTTGAATAATATGAAAATTAATGAAATCAAAACTTGAACACTGAAGAATTTTTGAGACAGAATCGGTATATGCTTAAGTTTTCTCCTCTTTCCTTTTGTCTCAGTTTCCCTTTTTCTTGCATGTAAGCACGTCATACGTTCAAGCATGTCTAAAGACAGTTCACTACTGAGGGTCCTGCCAGTGTGGCATTTAAGGAGAACAAGATGTGCATATCCATACCCTGTTTTCAGAGAGGCTGTTACCGGGACTCGACCCACGACCATCAGGTTGCTAGGGACAGGCATTCTTTCTGCCAATGTATTTGGTGTCTGGCAGGGCGAGTTTGTGTGTGTGTGTGTGTGTGTTTTGGTGTGTTGTGTGTGTTGGTATGCATATTTTCTTGTCCTGATGTTTTGAAGTTGTGTCTGGGAATTAGAATTTTGGTTTTGGAATAGGTGGGACATTTCCACCTATTCCAAAGAATAAGCAACACATGCTGGAATGCCCCCCCCCCCCAAAATGAAAGTTCTTTCTGGGATGCTTAAACAGCCTAATCATTTTTGTCATTAACCTCTGTTTCTTATAACTCTTTCCATGTGATTATTGTAAATGTTCCTCATGTTGTGGTTGATGACCATTTGTTTCTTTTTGTTATGCAGTTTTTACCCAAGGGAGTTTCACCAAGGAAAAATGAGGTCATGTTCATTTCTCCAACTGGGGAGGAAATAAATAACAAAAAACAACTGGAGCATTACCTAAAATCACATCATGGTAACCCTGCATTGTCTGAGTTTGATTGGGGCACAGGCGAAACCCCTAGGAGATCATCCAGGATCAGTGAAAAGGTCAAGTCAAGTCCACCACCAGATAATGAGCCTCCAAAGAAAAGAGGCCGGAAATCATCAGGTTCAAAGGAGAATAAAGTGGAGAATACTGATGCAGAAGATGGTATGAATGACACTGAAATGAAAGACGCAGAAGGTGAGAAACAGATTGAGAATGGAGGGAAAGCACCAGAAGAATCTGACCAGATTAAGAGCACAGATACCGAAGCTGAAGAAACTAGCCCAGCGGATAGTAAGAATGAGACTCAGCCTGATGCTACGGAAACTCAAGGTGGAGAGAAAGATGAAAAGTTAGATGCTGTTGCATCAAAGGACCAATCTACTGAGGTGGCTTCGGCTACTGAGGTAACTGAAAACAACACAGTAAAGGTATCTCGAGCTGAGGAAGAGGAAGGAAATGGTTGTAATGACAAGAAACAGGAAGACACAGCTGCTGTGACCATTGAAGAAAATGGAGCACCATCTGTGGATGAAGATACCAATGGGAAACAAGATGTACCAGAGGTCAATGGAAAAAGTGATGCTCCAGCTGAGGAGAAAGTGAAGTCAAAGGATGGGGAGGTAGTTGAAAATGGCAAGGTTGACGAAGTGGTTGAACCTAATGCTGCATGATTTCCATAAGCCTTTCCCTTGAGCTGCTGAATGTACTGTACTACCTCTCCAGTGATCTTGTGAAGTGGACTGATTTACTGTTTATTGTCCTCAGGCACTTAGTCTATGTTGAACTTTTTGCTTCAATTTCAGTAGCTCTGGGACTTGTGGATAATTTCTGTGTTGATGTTAGGTTTAATTGTATGTAGGGACACCAACCTGTACTCTCTGGTAGATAGGCCATACAGGCAGACTGCAGCCTTGTGTTATGCAGATGAGCTTAGAATTTAGAACTTAAGAGATTGCTTATTGGGTTGGCCCGTTTTCTTTTTACCTTTTATGTGGACTTGTCTGTTACTTTGTTAATGTGACTAATGTTTAGTAATTTATTGTGTTGCTTTTGTTTATGATAGTCATCTTCAATCGCAGCTTTGTCAAAATATTGTAGAGAATAGATGAAGACTAGATTAAAGATTATGCAGCTTTATTGTGTTTTGTTGATAAACTTGCACAGTTGCTGAGTAGATCTTGCATATTTGTAGCCATTATCGTTAAAACTCATGATTATGGTGGTTATAATACCAGTTGCTGGTTAAGCATTATCATTTCTGTTATTTTATAATGTTGGAGGTCATATAATTCCCCTTTCCTACGGAAGCTATGGATCACTGTCCAACCCAAAGAGAAAGAGCCTTTTCAGAGAGACACTAGAGTAGCCAAATGGAAACTACAATAGAAAGTTGGAAAGGCATACTTTCGAGAGAGATTTGTAATAGCAAGACCAAAGTAAGAATCTGTTCTTTTTCTATGCACAAAAACATTCCATCACCTTTGTATCAAGGCCAAGCCTAAGAATATCTTTAATTCTTGTTACATGGAATCACAATACTAGGAGAGTTAAGAATCTAGGGCATTATGGTATGCCTGAAGCAAAAGAATTGCATCATCCTCATGATTGGGTCTATGGTAGCAGTGAAAGCTTAATCACATAGCATCGTCAATAATTTGAATCATGACACAATGATAAGATTGTTTTTAGTTTCACATTGAACCCCCAAATTGGCCTTATTACTTTTAGGATTCAATTCGTGAAAATGATATGATTAATCCAAGGAGCTCTGGGACCATTGATGATTTGTGTTATGGAACTGATTATGGGATAGTCACAATGAGTTACCAACGTTGTTGGGTTACAGAATTTTCACTATTAGGTCCTGTTCCCTTCCATATTTCTACAAATGTGATGCTCTTCCATCGTTAATATTCCGAAGAGGCAAATGGAGTGCGTATCTTCCTCCCTCTACTTGATTCTTCTCTTCACCATCAGTACTTCATTTCTTAATATGCACTACCGGTGCACCAAATAATTTTCATAGTACTTGTTCAACTATTTGTTGAGTTCAGCGTTTGTGTATAGTGTATACCATTGTGTTGTAAGTTAGTGCATTGTATCTTGCTTATCGATTTCATTGTGCCATTGATTTTGTCCTTTAACCTCTTTAAATTTTCATTTCCTCAATTACTTAACTATCATATTATGTGTGGATCTTGACCAGTAAGTTCAAAATTTGTCAAAAACATGGTCTAGATGGTCGATCCCTCAACATAAATTTTGGCAACTGCACATAGATCTTTCTTCCTTTAAGCTCCTTTAAGTTGTTCAGATGCAACGTTTGTCTAATGCAGCTTCTGTGTATAGTTGATGCAACGTTTACTGGAACATATGGAGTAAACTATGGCAGGATAGCGGACAACACACCACCTCATAGCGTGGTGACACTTCTCAAAGCATCAAAGATCAAGAACATCAGAATATATGATGCTGCACCCGAATTCCTCACCACATTCAAGGGATCAGGAATCGAAATAGTAGTTGAACTTGGCAATGAGTTCCTAAAGGAAATCAGCATAGGGGAAGATCGTGCCATAACTTGGATCAAAGAGAAGGTCCAGCCATACCTACCAGGCACTCACATTTCCGGAATAGCAGTCGGAAATGAGATCCTGGGGGCAACTGATGTGGTAATCTGGGAGGTCTTGTTGCCTGCAGTGAAGAATGTCTATAGTGCTCTTGGCCAGCTTGGTTTGGCTAGCAGCGTTGAGGTCTCAAGTCCACATTCTGAGTCTGTTTTCGCCAATTCTTACCCACCATCTGCTTGCATTTTCAGAGAAGATATTTCTGGTTACATGAAGCCACTTTTGGATTTCTTTTCGCAGATTAAATCTCCGTTTTACATGAATGCATATCCATTCCTGGCTTATAAGAGTGACCCTGAGCACATTAACCTCAACTATGCTCTATTCATGTCAAATCCCGGAATTCTAGACACAAAGACTAATCTCCACTATGACAACATGTTTGATGCCATGGTTGATGCATCTTATTTTGCTTTGGAGAAGGCTGGATATGAAAAGATGGAAGCCATAGTATCGGAAACTGGTTGAGCGTCTAAAAGGGGGACCAAGATGAAGCAGGAGCAGATGCAAAAAATGTCGGGACTTACAACCTGAATTTGAAGAAAAGGCTGGCCAAGAAGGGGACTCCTCATAGGTCAAAGATGGCGGTGAAAGCTTATATTTTTGCTTTGTTGAATGAGAACTTGAAATCAGGACCAACATCTGAGAGGAATTTCGGATTGTTCAAAGCAGATGGGAGCATTTCATATTTTTTTAAGGAAAAGAGCAGCAGCTCATTGTATTGATTGTCACAGCTAGAATGATGATTTGCATACCATTACATTATACATTGTTTTCATTGACAATAAGCCTAGCAAGCTATAATCTAGCATTACATTAGAGATAATTCGTATGAAACTTCCGTCGTCAAGACGCTCAATTGCGGTTCGACATGAAGACTTCACTATCTAGATGTAAAAGAAAACATCATAATCTGTAGGCATCATAACCTACCTAGATTCCTAGAAATCTACATAAGGATTAGTTGGAAATAAACTAGTAAAACTAATTTAAAACCTAGTGGCCCAAAAACATAGACTTAGGAAACTAGAAAAGTAACATAGATAAGGCCCAAGAACAAGTCTTAGACCCAAGAACATTAGACACACCATGCAGCCAGGTATGCGGAGACCAGTCGCCTTTATCTCGTCGGTGCTCTTTCCCTCTGATCCGCACCACCCTGCCACCACCGCCCGCTCGTCGTTCAACGACCGTCTTCATTCAATCACCCAATCTCCAAACTTGCAGGAAAGCCCAAAACCCTAAGGTCAGCTGCACTCTGGCGAACCACATCTGCAAGATCTGATCCCAGTATTGTTGGCTTCCACACCACCCTGAGGCTGACGCCGATTTGGCAACACTGATCTCGATTTCCTACGATCTGATCTCAGGCGTAGTAGCCTTTGTGCAAGCCTCCGTCATCACTGACCACCAAAACCGCAACCAATCGAAACAAAGTCTCCAGCCCCACAGATCTTGCCTTCGTCGAGGGTTCATCATCTACGGACACAAGGTCGTCCGACGACGTAAGGACGTGCTGCCGCCGACCAGGCATAGTTTCTTGGTTGAGGGGCTCTCTCTCTATCTAGGGTTTCTACGTCTATGTGTTCTCACCAATATTTGGGAGCATTTCGTGTGACATTGGGTTCACTGGACTTGTTGCACCAAATGCAGCATCTCATCTCTTCTTAATTACAAGGTATATGCTTGTTTATGAAAAGTACAATCATACATATGACTTAATGACCATGATAAATTGTCATACATTTCCTAGTTTTGCATTTTTTCCTTATTTGTGTTGCATGTTTGTTTGCAGGGTATGGGATTTCGAGGTGGTTTCAATCTTCGCATACTTGGGTTCTCACTTGTGTTGTTGTTCAGCTTCTAATATTACAGTCGACCTAACTAAAGGCTCGATCATTTGCTTCGGGTGATGCTAAACAGTTTAAGAGCTTCTAGTTCTTACATTATCAATCCTAACATCTCCATGTATAGCCTATTAACGTGAGTCAATCCGTGTATTATTAAGATTGTATATATATTGTAGTATAATTACAATCCTTTAAAGGGTCGATATAATGCTATATATAAACTTTGTTTATGGAGTTAGTCAATGTATTGCAATATTCATATTCTCATGGTACTATTTGACTTGGTATCAGAGTCAATCAAGATCCATTCGGACTTGATTGGTTTTTTTTCTGCTGTGAATTTAGTTCTTTGGTCATTAAAGTTCTGAGGTTGAGTTTGGCAAGGTTCTTTTGTTTCTTTGATATCTGAGTTTGGCGTTTTTCAGTCATGAAGATAGTTTTGTCTAATCTGGCGAATCTCGGGCAAACTTGGTTTAACTGATTTGGGGTTACCAAATAGGCTTTGTTTACTTGTGTGAGATAATCTCGTTCGATTGGTTTTAGGATTTTTTTGTTTGATTATTAAGAAGGTGGTTCAGTGACGTCCAGGAACTTGGACAATCTGTTCTAAAAGATTGTTGTATGGTGATTCAAAGAATCTGAAAAAACAAATGGTAGTTCTGAAAGTTATCGAGGATAAGAGTGAAGCTTCTGAAAGTTTGCCCATTCATAGCGTTAGAGGACAAAATCTCTCAAAGGGTAATGTTTCCTTAACTGAGGACTAGATGTAAATTTGGTGTTGTTTTACATGTTGCTAACTTTACTGGAGACACATGGATCATAGATTATGGTGCGTCAGATCATATCACCTAAGATAAATATTTCTTTTTGTTTATGTCATCCCTTTCATATCTCGTGTGTCAAATGTAAATGGTGCATCTTTTTTCCAGTTTTTGGTATTGGGTTTGTTCATGTTACAATATCTATTATACTACATGATGTGTTTTGTGTACCCTCATTATCTCATCATCTTCTGCCTGTCATCAATTGAGTCCACAATATAAGTGTTTTGTAACTTTTTACCCAATGTATGTTGTGTTTCAAAATTTGTGTTCCAGGGTAATCATTGGCAAGGGAGACCTAAGGGGAAGACTGTTTTACTTGGATTGCATATACGCCAAGCCAACACAAGCACTGAAGCAACCTTTGGCCCTGACAACGGGTTTTGATCGACTAAGTGAGTTATGGTTATGGCACAAACGGTTATGAAGAAGTCCATGCCTTCATTATTTATGGGAATCAGTGAGTCTACCTTACACTGTGAAACTTGTGTTTTGGTTAAAAGTCATAGGTGTAGCTATCCCTTGAGTTATCATTCGAGTACTATATCTTTTGAATTAATTCATTCGGATGTGTGGGGTCATTCCAAAAATTCTATTCTTTCCGAAATGCGTTAATTTGTGTTATTCATTGATGATTTTACTCGTTTATCTTAGATGGTGTTGCTTAAGTCCAAAGATGCTGTTTTTTCTGTCGTCACTGCATTTCATCAACTTATTCATACTCAGTACGATACTTATGTTAAAGTGTTTCGTTCAAATAATGGTGGAGAGTTTGTTAATTATTCTTTTCATAACACAGTACATATGTACATCATAACATAGTACATAAAACTTTGTGCCCTTAGACACCTGAATAAAATAGGGTGTCTGAATGGAAAAATCGCCATCTCCTTCTTTTGGACATGGCATTCTCTCTCCTCTTAAGTACTAACATGCCTAACTACCTTTGGAGAGAAGTTGTGTTGTGTGCGTCTCATCTAATCAATCATCTTTCGTCAGCTCCTCTTTAAGGTCGTGTCCCTTTTGATGTCCTGTCTCTATAAGTTCCAATTCCGTCATTAAATATACTCTTTCGGCTTGTGTGTTTAGTTGTGTTCCTTATATCCATTTATATAAGAATCAAATATCAAAATTAGATGCTAGAGCTCTTAAGTCTGTGTTTGTGGTGTATGGTTCCCATCAGAAAGGTTACAAGTGTTATCATCCTTCATCCTAAAGATTTTATTTCACCATGAATGTTACCTTCAATGAAGTTGTATGTTAATTTTGGCCTCCTCCAACTCCTCATCATGGGGAGAAGTTATGTTTTTATGAAGATTTGTTCAACGGCCTAATTGGGAGTCAAAGTGTTAAAAGAGTCCACGAAAGAAAATAAAGAAAGAGGCAGTGAATCAATTTTACAAAAAAGAAGGCAGTAACCCAGGTTTACACGACTTGTCATCGTCACCTGTTGGCTTTGGTCACGTTGCTAGTTTTCAATCGACATGTGTGACTCACAGGCGTGCTCGATCGATTCTCAGATACACCGGAAATAAAACGGCTCGCTGTCCCACCTAGCTCCCGCGTGTTCTCTGGAAGATCGTCCAAGCTCACCAACAGACCAACTGACCACCATAGAGTCGTCAGACTTCCAAGGTTGTCCCAAAGGCCGATCGCATTTGATCCATCAAGGACCCAAAATTTTGACAAGTCTGTTTTGTCAACCAGTGAGGAGAATTCTGGTACGAGTCTTGACGTAAACAGTATCTCTCCCTCGGTCTCTCTTGCTCATGCATCATCTGAGGTATACTCTGAACCTTCTTGTGTGTCCACTAATGTGTGCATTAAACAATTACATAACTGTGTCACTCGTGGTCAACCTCCAAAACACAATGAACCTACCCTTAGTGCAAAAGCTTGGTATCATGTTGTTAATTATGTGTCAACTCACAGATTATCCAAACTATTTGTTGCGTTTGTGAATCAATTATCTATTGTCTCTCAGTAAAGTGCAGGATGCCATGAAAGATGAAAGTGGATAAAAACAATGACAATTGAGATGGAGGTTGTTGAGAAGAATTTTACATGGGATTTAGTGTCACTGCGACCTAGGAAGACGACTGTTGGTTGTAGGTGGGTATATACAGTGAAGCATAATTTAGATGGATCGGTGGACAGGTACAAGACAAGGTTAGTAGCTAAAGGCTATATTGAAAATTATGAGGTTAATTATGATCAGACATTTGCATCAGTGACCAAGATTAATACAATTTAGGTACTTCTTTCGTTGGCAGCTACCTTTGATTGGCCTTTGTAACAATTTGATATTAAAAATACATTCATGCATGGTGATCTACATGAGGAGGTTTATATGGATTTGCCTCCAGGATATAGTACTTCTACCGAAGAGCGGGTGGTGTGTAAATTGAAGAAGACTCTCTATGGCCTAAAGGAGTCTCCTCGAGCGTGGTTTGATCGGTTCACTAAGTTCACGAAGATGATTGGGTACCGGCAAAGTAAATATGATCATACTTTGTTTCTTAAGCGTCGGTATGGCAAAGTGACTACTATAATCATTTATGTTGATGACATTGTGGTGATAGGTGATGACTTTGAGGATATTGAAATTACGAGGTCAGTTGTCTTCTAAATTTGAGATGAAAGATTTGGGTAATTTGAATTATTTTTTTGAGAATTGAAGTTGCTCATGGGAAGAAATGTATTAGACTTGTTGGCAGAAACAAGTATGCTTGATTGTAAACCTGCTGATACTCTTATTGAGCAGAACCATCGATTAGCTGAATATTTGAATTAGGTACCCATGAATAAACCGAGATATCAAAGGATTGTCGGACGATTGATTTATTTGTCGCATACTAGACCTAATTTAGCATATATGCAATTAGTGTGGTGTGTCAGTTCATGCATAATCCTATTGAGACTCATATGGAAGCTGTGTTTCGTATTTTACAATATTTAAAGTCTACTCTAGGGAAAAGATTAATCACTTAGATGTTTATGGGTATACATATGCGGACTGGGCAGGTAATATTACAGATAGGAAGTCTGATTCGGGCTACTTCACTTTTATAGGTGGTAATTTGATTACATGGAAAAGTAATAATTAAGGAGAAAGTCTTAGCTCCATCCAGTACAGAAATTCTTAGCTCAATCCAGTATAGAAGTAGAGTATCGTGGATGACTCTTAAAGTGTGTGAAATGTTGTGGTTGAGAAACTTACTGAGAGATTTGGGGTTTAAACAAAAGAATATGGTGTCTCTATATTGTGATAATAAAGCTGTTGTTGAAATTGCTCATAATCTAGTTCAGCATGACAGAACAAAATATGTGGAAGTTGATAAGCATTTCATTAAAGAGAATTTGGATCGACAGATTATTGCATTCTCATATGTACCTACCGAGGAGCAGCTGAAAGATATTCTTACGAAAGCATTCTCTAATTAACAAGACGTTTTATGACTCACTTGACTAGTTGGACATTTATGATCTGAATGCGCCAACTTGAGAGGGAGTGTTAACGTGAGACAATCCGTGTATTAATTATTAGAATTGTATATATTGTCACTTTCCTTTAAAGTTTCCGTGCAATCTTGTATATAAACTGTGTTTATTAAGTTAGTCAATATATATATTACATTATTCATATTCTTTTCATACCGTTTGACATAGCCAATTCATTGTACATTAGATGAAGATCTAAATAGCTGGCGGCTTTCTGATACCGTTCGACATAGCCAATTCATTGTACTATCTTTTCCGTCGTCTGTTTTGTTTGTTTGTTAGTAGTAACCAAACTCTCTGGTAATATACAAGTCACATGAATACCAGCATGATCAAACTTGCGGCACGAGCAAAGCATTGGTTATCTCCAAACAATTGAATCACCACATTCTGCAGCAAAACTAGCAACATGTAGTATGACCAACCGCGAGAAAATTTATCGGAGTACAAAAATTTGGAACCAAAATTCCTAGATTCAACAATCTCAGACTCTATGACTTTATCTGCTCGGATGCATTCTAAGCTTTGTGGATTGAGGGTTTGATGGAATGAGGATGTTTTATACGTACCTACTTTTAAACAGGGATTCTCCGCTATATATAGATATGTCCTTATATTTTTACGGTACACATTTCTCTTTTAGACCTACTTTTCAAATGAATCTTTACATTTCCACCGTCTAGTTTGTAGGTATTAATGTGTAGATCATCTAAGCAAAATTTCAGTCAATGTAGTAATCGTTAAGGCACTCAAAACTATGTTTTTTTCTTCTATAACCATGAATGGTTTAAGTTTGATAGAATTATGTTCGTCCATTGTTTTAATCGAATTTGAGTGTCTTAATAATAACCAAGTTGGCTGAAATTTTTCAGAGATGATCTATACATTAGTACCTACAAACTAGACAGTAAAGATATGAAAATTCAATCGAAAAGTGAGTCTAAAATGAAAATATGTACCATAAGAATAAATAAGGACCTCCTTAACTAAAAAACCTTGACTTTTAAAATTTAAACCCATTTTCACCTTTCAATTTAGAAGGGTAGAAGTTCAACAGGTCATAACAGGTTAACCAGCCTTGTGAGTGTTCTAGAACTCAGAACTTCTGAATAAGTGAAGATATATACACATGTCAATTTCTTTGCCAGGCTCAATGACCCAACCATACATTTTCAAAGATGATTATAGATCCTATAGAACTCTTAATTATAAGGTACGAACTATATGCTTATCAGTCAATTGTCTAGTTAGTTAAATACGGTACGTGAATTAAACATGAAAAATGCTTACGTGTATAATTTGTTACATTTTAATGAAAAATACGTTGAAAATTTCGATCATAAAATACGGATTCAGAAAATTTAAAAATACAGTACGTACGTGTTTAAAACGAGATGTAAGAAAAAATACGTACGTAAAAATTCGGATACATTTTTGTACCAATTTATTTTTTTAATAAAGGGATGGTGCGGCTACCCTCAAGCATTCATTAATGAAACTGTAGAATACAAGTTGGTCATAAAGCCTGAACCCCTAATTACAATGAAGTCTCAAAATAATATCGAGAATATCTACAAAGTACATGTACTCAAACAAGCATCTACTAGCAAAAAGTACTACACTAAGACGGCCTTATTTGCTTGGAGATAATGGTGACATAATGGAAAGATCATTTGACATGTAACACATTTAAATATTGTTTATAGGTGGAACCTAATATTTCACCTTTACCGGGTTACAATTAAATGTGAAGCCACTCTGGGCCCTTTGTCTGGGCCCAATTCGCCATAAAGCTAAGTAAAGCAAGGGAAACTACTCCCACATTGGAAAGGGACAGGAATGCTGCCTTCAATGCTACTATAAATACCGGCACGTGCATCCCGGTAAAAGAAGAACTTCTTGACTATTCTTGATCTTTCTGCTTAATTGACAGTGTCTAACTTAAGCATCGGAGTGGCTTCCCTCGGTAAACCCGGGGACGCCTCTTTGACGTGTTTGTTCTTTACACAGGAAAACTCAGAATACAAGGAAGTACGCTATTTCTGGAACCGTGCCACCCGCTAAAGGGACCACGAGTTTACCCGGAAACAAATATCATAATATTTAATAAAACAGTTTTTCTACTATATTGTTGTTCGATAATAAATCATACGACACTTAGTTTTATTTTGTCACTAGAAAATGCATTGGCATGCATGAAGTGTGACAGCCAGCTTCCATTGCATCTGTGTCAATGTCTCGTACAAATAGGCAATAGCAACCAATTGCCTCTAGGAGGTTATAATCATTCAATAGAGTGATCGTTCGTCATAATATGCAATTATGCATACAAGGTAGCAGGGCCGGTTCTCAATGATTTAAGCTCTTGTACGAAAAAAATAATAAGCCCTTATATAATATTATTTTTTATTAAAAACTACTTTTTATTTCTAATCTCTAGTATTCCAACTTTCTTTGTCTAAGAACATCACCTGGTCTCTTTCCCCAATCCCTTTAGATTGATTTTACCTCACCTCCTAAAACCCTCAATTTATTTTCTGACATTTCTTCTTTAACAACCCCCAATCTTTATCCCCAAGCTGTGGTGTTGTTCTTCATGTTCACACTCGAATCAAAAACCTTTCTTGTCGTCACCCAAACCTACACCTCAACAAGGACAGACCACATCCGCGGCCGGGTCCATCGGCGAGTCTTTTCAGGTACGCGACGAGTGTCGCGTGCTAGGATCGCCCCTTACAAGGTGTGCTAGATCGGTGAGTGTTTTCAGCTCCAACATCCTCCCTCGACTAAGTCATCGCCGTCAACACACAAAGATAGACATTTAACTTGGGAGTCTCTAGATTTTACCCCTTTCTTTCTACCTCCACAACTCACATATTTCAAACAAACGTTAAAGGAAGAAAAATGAAGTTAACTCAAATTTCAGTCTACACTGAAATATGAGGCTGTGTCACTCGATGAATTTTCACTAGAATTTTCGAGATTAAATGAAGAGAAACAGTCTCATAATTATTTTTTTTTTAATATTTTTTATTATATGTTAATGATTATCTATTAATTCTCAATTTTTGTAAAAAAAAAGATTGGTTAAGTGTGGGCCCGTATAAGGGCGCTGACAGCCAGAGACGTAGCTACATGGTGACTAGAGGGGTCAAATGACCCTTCTCACCATCTTTTCATGTGTGTTGTGTTTCAGATTTTTACTTGTATATTAGAGTAATATAAGCTATTTTGCTTATTTTACTCTTGATAAAGTAAAATTTTCTCTCAATATAATTAACTTGTCTAAATTGATTTATTTTCGTATATTTTCTAGTTACGTCAATACTGACAACCCTGTCCTAAGGCCGGCCAGGAAGGTATCATAGTATGTACATTGTGATTTTAAAGGAAATTTTAATTTGGTCGGTTAAACTTTGAAACGGTTACAGTGAGCTAATAGTTGGATGATCAACTTGAATCAATCAATCACTCAATAATTCATTTGCAGTGGGTCAAACACTTCAAGAAACATCTGCTTTGACTGCCATATCTTGAAAGTTCTACTGACAAAGCTCCCGTATAGTTTTACTATTCATTGATTGATAGCTTAAAGCAACCATCTAATCAAATTAATACTCAAGCACTATGAGTGTGACAGACAACTCTTTCCACATTCGATCAATCAATCACGTAGATATTAAATAAAACTTTGATACAAACAACCATGCATGCAGTTAAGGAAGCTAGGAAAGCTTAGTTCGAAATGATAGAAGTAGGATTCGACTTTCATTTAAAGCATACTGATCTCTCTACAATAAGGGCCTACGTACATTGATAGGTTTATGGCAGTGACATGAAAATATTGCGTGCTCGATGGATCTGTCTTTCTTCTGCAACTGTGGAGCGCTTATTAGTAGCTTCAGCCTAGCAGTACTCCAACTACAGCAGTACTGGGATTATTTTGGATTTGACTGGTTTTGGGTGAGAGACCTGCACAAACAGCTGGGTTTTACGGATTACTTATTGCTTTAATTGATCTGCTGCTGTATTGGGTATCGAACTCCAGCTGCCAACACTCGTTGCTGCTCTATCTGTATCATTTGAAAACAGAATGGCTTAGCAGCATGACAGTGTTCAAGGAAATAAATAAACATTTGTAATCAATAGAGAAGTAGGAAAAAATGTCATCATTGTTGTATCTGTGAACCTAGGGAATGAACTTCCTGTTCTTTTCATGTTTAGTAATTGCATTTTTGGAAAATCATGCATGACTAAATGAGATTTTGTTTCTCCACTGGAGAAAGTGAAACCATAAATCTTTCCCCATTCGGTTGAGGTTTTTGGGATAAGAAAAACTCATCCCAAGTGAAAAGCTAAAGCAAAAACAAACACAAGCATGAAAAATGGAAAACAAGCATTCTCAAGTTTCTAAATCTACGACAGACTTATTTGCACTGATTCAACTAACGAAGTTCAGAAATACATTAGTGTATGAATATCGTTACTCTTACAGAACTGTTAAGTCACCTGGAACAGTTCATGCAGCTTGTTCTTGAGGTAGCAATAGTCATGCTCCAGCAGCTCTAAAGCTCTCAAGCACCTGGAACACACAAACAAACAAATCCATATTGGTACGTACTGTGTACAATATTAGACACAACCTTGCTAATATAAGCAAAAGATTTATTGTTAGATATGCGAACATATAGTACTGTTTCTCGTGTGAAACTGAAATGCAGGTATTGGTGGTCAGAGTGTTTGAAAAATGACAGAGTTTGAAAGCGCAAGAAATGAGGAGGAGAAAAGAGATCGAAGAAAGGGTTGACTGACCCAGCACGGTTGTGTTGTTCAGAAGCGGCTCGAAAAGCAACGCAGACGTTTCTGAGTCTCTTGGCACCAATGCTTGAGCTGCTTCCAATGAACTGATTCAAATGGATTCCCATTTTCTTGTAGTCTGAGAACTCCCTATCCATCCTGCAGTACGTTCATTATCGATCATCAACAACCCAAAAAGGATCCCGGCTACTTAATTGGTACTTCATATGAACTCGACCAAAAGAAAAAAAAAGTACATAGAGATGACTCACAATAGTGCTCTGAGATTTCTCAAGAGCTTCTCCGACTCTTGGAAGTAGATGTTGACAACTTCAGAAACAAAGTTTGGGGAGCTCTCGTCTTGAAGCTGCTGCAGTTGCAAGAATTGCTCATCCAATACTCCCTGAAACCCAGTGAGAACCAATATATGTATGTGTGTACTCCTCAAACATTATAATTCAGGAAATGAAAATGAAGAAGCTAGCAAGCAGAGAAAGGCACTGATCGAGATAGAAACTGTACCTGGTGAAAGAGCATTGCGAGCAACCGATTCATATCGGCTCGCAGCCGATCCACACCCAACCCCAACATCCACACAGGCATACCCGTCTTGGCGAAACAAGGAAACGATCCGGCGACAACAACAAAGACTAGTAGTTTTGCTTCACCCAGCAGCTAAGTTAGCTTCTGGGTTCTAGGGCTCTCTTCTAACTTACAACTACTTGTTTGTGACACCCTTGACTGCTAAAGCGGGAACTACCCACCTGGGTTTTTAAAGGATATGGAAGTTATCGATCGAACACCATAGGGTTTCGGACCCCAGCTTAACTGAAGCAAAATAATTCAACACCTAAATTTTAAATGCTTCTCGAGGCGTGGCATTGTTGAACACACTCTCGAGGCGAATGTGGGGCATCAACCGGACCACTCTACAAGCTCTTTTAGCCCTCAAAATGCCTCGAACCAAATTCACACGGCTAATAGTGAGCACTAATCTGAGTATGAGAGTCTGAGTCGGGGTGAGGGAGGTGGTGACGTGCTGTTTGGCTCGGCGTGCTGTCTGTAGTGGCAGAATGGTGCGGCGGTGAAAAACTTTAACCTCACTCTCACTACTCGACAACCGCGGTTCTTGTCAGTCACTCACTCCAACAATCCTGATTAGAGGTGGGCACTTCGTACCGGAATCCTGATCCCGTCCCGGTCCCGTATCGAAAATTAACGGGATGGGACGGGATAGAGTTTGAAAATGTCGATACCGTACCGTCCCGTATCGAAAGTTTAGAAACAGGACGAGACCGGGACGAACCCGCGCAGAACGAGCCCGCGCGGGACGAGCCTGTCCCGAAATATAAGAGATATGATCGTAGCCGTCCATTTGTTAAGATCTTACCATGAACTCAGGCATACTTAATCAGTCAATTGGAACCCTAGACTTAAAAACCTCGACGCCTCTCTCAGTCTCTCATAATCTCCCACTTTGTCTCACTGTCTCTCTCACAAATGCGATCCGGCCGATCTCCACAACCCAAAACCTAAAATTCATTCTCAACCCACAACCCACTCTGTCTGTCACTCTCTCAAATCCGATGCCTCCTACCTAAATAGCAGTCTGTCTCTCCAAATTCATTCCCAATCTGATAGCAGCTTGTCTCTCCAAATTCAAACCTTCGCAATTGTTCGAAGCTTTAATGGCTAGAGGGAAGAAAACAGTTGTTCGTCCTAGACTAAGTGCTTCTGGTCTTCAGGATTCTTCTGAAGCAGTTTCGTCTCAACCTTTACCTTCATCAACAGTAAGTCGATCAACTCAACCAGCACTTCTCTTACCAGTTGTGAGCCAACCTGCAGAGACGCCTGCGAGCAATCCAAGCATAGCGCCAAGTGAAGCAGTTGCATCTACCGGGGAGGATAGAGTTGATTCTGAAAGTTCAGGTATTAAACCATTTAAACGAAGCTATGTTTGGGACCATTTTATAGGGTATGATAAGATTGAAATTGCCAAAGATGCAGACGGAAAAGAATATCAGCTAGTTCATAAGAGGGCTTACTGCAAATATTGTCCTAGGGGAAAGATTGGTGATTATGCAGTTGAAAGTTATAATGGCACATCTGGTATGATTAGGCACATCAATCATAATTGTCGATATTTTCCATCTGTTTCTGATAAGTCCCAGAAAAACATACATGGTGATAAGACTAGGGGTAATACACTGAGCATGGTAGCTGTTGACCAAGATGATTATTTAGAGGCTTGTGTAGAGATGATTGTAATTGATGAACTGCCATTTAGTTTTGTGGAGAAAAAAAGGCTTTATGGGATTCTGTGAAAGAGTTTGTCCTCTGTTCAAAGTTCCCTCCAGAAGAAACTTATGTAGATCCTTTCTAGATATGTATGGCACACAGAAGAAATAGTTGAAAAGGAGTTTGAGGAAATTGAGGGTAAATTTAACCACAGACACTTGGACAAGTGTCCAAAACGTCAACTACATGGTGGTTACTGCCCTTTTCATTGATATTGATTGGAAAATGCACAAGCGGGTGATAAATTTCGGTGTGATTCAGAATCATCAAGGAGCGACAATAGGAAGGCTTATTGAGTCAAGTTTGGTGGATTGAGAAATAGAGAAGGTGATGTGTATTACAGTCGATAATGCCTCTGCGAACAAGTCTGCAATGGAATGGCTTATTGCTAAAATGAATAGGTCTGCAGGTTTCTAGCAGATTTTGGGTGGCAAATACATGCATGTGAGATGCACAGCCCATATTATGAACCTAATTGTGGGGCATGGTTTAAAGAGGCTGCAGAAGTCTGTGTCGGCTATTAGGAATGTCGTCAAGTTTGTGAGATCTTCTCCAAACGGATTGGATTACTTCAAGGACATTGTGGCGAGAGAGAAGATTCCATCTAAGAAACTTGTGTGTTTGGATGTCCAAACAAGGTGGAATAGCACTTATCTGATGTTGGAAGCAGCTTTGAGGTTAAAACAAGCATTTATGGCCATAAAAGATGATTGTGGTGGTATTTATTTAAGATACTTTGATGAACCAGAAGAAGAAATCGATGAAGATGGGAATATTGTTGTGCCACCGCCAAGCAGTAAAAACAAGAGAAATAGGGTTGGACCTCCTAATGATGATGATTTTGAAATGGCCAAGATGTTGGTGGATATTTTAGGTGTGTACCACGAAATCACATTGAGGGTTAGTGCATCAACGCACCTTACTGTGCACACCACTTTCCAAGATGTTATTATCATGGAAAAGAATATCAAAAACATGTATGTGTCAGCTGAGTTGTCTACTGAAGCAGAAACGCGAAAAACCTTGAAGGAAATGGCTGACAACATGAAAAATATATGGCTCAAGTACTATGGTTCATTTCATGAAATCAATCACATGGTGATTGTTGGCTTGGTATTAGATGCAAGGTTCAAACTGAAGAACGTGGCTTACACCTATACCCAAGAAGGTTTAGGTGAGGAGGAGGTGGAGAGAAGAACTAAGGAGATTAAAAAACTTATATATGCTCTCTATGATCAGGTATTAGATTTAGTTTATTACTTCATTCTAAACTTTTAATCGTTAAGTATGTGCATTACTTTCAATAAGTATTAATTTCTGCATTGTTTCTTAGTATGTGGTTGTGGTCGATTGAGGTAGACACGTACAGCAGCATCCATCTCCAAGTTCTTCAGCTAGCACTCTTAGCAGCAGAAGCACCAATAGCAGAAGGAGCAATCTGCTTAGTTACTGGAGGAACGTGGTTCAGGAAACTGAAGATTTAGTCGCAAAACATGAAGTGGATCAATATTTAGATGCAACATTAGAGCTCATTGATGATTCAGATTGCTTTGACATCTTGCTATGGTGGAAAGTCAATCAATTCAAGTATCCAGTTTTGGCAGCAATAGCTAAGGATGTTCTTTCAATTCAAGTATCCACAGTGGCCTCGGAGTTTTGTTTTTCAACTGGGGGCAGGGTAATCGACTGTTTTAGGAGCTCATTAACTCCTAAAACAGTTGAGGGACTCATTTGTATGCAGAATTGATTGCTTGGTGTTGAAATTGCAGAGGTTGTAGATGATTGCACCATTGAAGACTATGAATTCTATGAAGATGTTGAGCGAGGTATATACATTTGCAAGTTTTAATGTTTTTTTCATTTTTCTTTGATAACTTTGACTTAACTAATCTTTTAAATGTGTACATTTGCAGAGCATGAGAGCACAGCAACTAGCAAAGCTAATACTTGCCCACCTCCACTTTCAAGAGCAAAAGCAAAGGGTAAATGCACTGCTGCTGGTCCTATTGATGTTTGATATATTATGGTTTGAGTTTTTAATGTTCATTCAGTACTTTTAATGTGGAATGTAATATTTCATTACCTATGCACCTATGTTCTTGTTGGTTTCAGACTTTCAGTCTTTGTTGATGTCGGATATTTTCAGTATTCAGTACTTTTTGTCTCTAGATGAGTAGATAGAGCTGTGGCATGACATGTGCATTTGGATTTGGTTATTTATTTCAGTTATTTATTTTATTTTTTTTCTTTTTCTTTTTTAAAGGTTAATTTGTTGGGATCCCGATCCCGGCCCGGTCCCGAACGGGATCGGGACGTGCGGGACAGATTTCTAAAACACCGTCCCGTCCAGATAAATTATTTTCGGGATGGGACGGGATTCGCCAAATCCCGACCCGTCCCATCCCATGCCCAGCCCTAATCCAGACACCCATGGAGTAAAAACCAATTCTAATCCAGATGACCTTTCTACATTAAACACTGATTCATTGTTTCTTGTTTTTTACCTGTTTGGGTTTCACTTCCCTTCCGCTACTTTCTGTCTGTTTCTTATTGAGAAATATTGATGGCTTCTTTTAGAGCGAGTCCATCCTCGGAGTCTTTGTTGGAAAGATCTGAATAAAGGACGAGACCTAAGTCGCCACGTAGCAGTAATTTTGAGTTGTAGTTTTCATCCATTAATTTTGTTTTGTTTCTGGATCGTCACGTCACTGTTTATTAAATTTTATAATATGTATTTATAGTTTGAATAATAATTTTATATATAAATAAAATGATGATTAAATAAAATAAATGACATATTAAAATTAAAATACTTATTTCATGATTTAAATTGATAGGCCAAGCCTAGAAAAAGAAATTAGTTAAATTATTTTAAAAATTACTTTAAACTGTTGTAAACACAACGGTAACTTGTGTATAATTGTATGTCGTTGATCTCCTTTCTTTAATTACAACCAACGGTCCAAATCAAATGACTATTTGGTTTGAAATGAAAAGAAATCAGCCAGCTACTGACGAGTGTCTCAAGTGGAAAAAGAAACGTTGCTAGGCGACAAAAACAGCGGACGACCGCTAGATGACAAAAACAGGACGACACGCACAAGCCACTTACAGCGTTCGTTTTCTCTTTGGGTCCCATGACGCCCGTCACCCATTCATCCGTGATCGAGATGCGCAAACTTCTTTGCGTCGTCCCTTTCTCTGGTCTTTCTTCACATGGCTGACGAATGCCAGGCCCTACGATCTCAGCTGAGCTGGACAAGGAAGGCCCAGGTCTTCAAAATCATGATCTGGGTCCTGGGTCTAACCCAGGTGAACACCCAAGCGAGACCTGGATCAAAAAAAATTATGGGTGGAAATTGGTATTTTTGGGTCTTCATTTGAGGTGGATAAAGGCTTGGGTCTTGTTTTTGCTCCAAGGGTGGACTTGCCATTAGGGATGGTTATGACCAAGGGATTTGGGAATAGGCAGAAGAAGAAGCGCCCGTTAAACAAGGCATTGAGGCAATATGGGCAATTTTGTTTCTATTGGCAAATACAGAAATTTACACATAAATGACATTTCACCATGTGTCTTGTTGGTCTCTTGACCATAATAGCATCATGAGAATTGAGGAGGGTGTACTTTTCTAAAGGGAGTGATGCATCACAAAATCGTAGGCCGAACAATGGTCTCAATTTCTATGGAAGATACGATGCATTTTGTTTTTTGAGTAGGGTAATTAGTGGTGATCTTGATAAAGTCGTTACACCTTTAATCGATTGTTTGTATTCATAAGGTACTAATTGAATCCCATTACACTTCATAACACTAATAAAAGTTGTACTGGAGTATTAATTGGACATATATGATGATATTAGACCATCTCCCACTATAGGCTAAAAAGTCAAATTTGGTCTATAGTTGCTTCTACCATAAGCTATAATATAATTTCTAATGAGAAAAATTTTGCTTGAGCTATTTAGTAAGTCAAATTTGGCTTATTGGTAGGCTAAAATTAATTATATTTTATTCAACTATAGATTTATCCTTCTAATATACACTATCATCTAAATTAAAAAATTTGTACCAGTAGCCATCGTAAAGATCTCGACGATATCTTCCATATGAGTCCTATATCAGGTATATTTATATATAAAAAAATTCATGGTTAATTATTGACTCAAAAGAAATATATGACAAATTTAGCTTATGTTGGGAGTCAATTTTAAGCAAAACTAGTATTGGTTTAGTAAAGAATTTAACATATGGTAGAAGAGTTTGGTAAGCTAAAACAAGATTTCATAGAATATTCTTATATTTTAGGCTAAATTTAGCTTATGATTGAAGATGCTCTTAGACCTTTAGAGAAACTTCCACCATAAGCTAAAACCCAAATTTAGCTTATATGTTAATCATAAGCTAAACTACAAATTCCAAGAAAAAAACATTTAGCTTGGAAAGAGTTGGTAAGCAAATTTGACTTATAGAGTTGATAAGCCAAAGCCAAATTTTTTCTTATTCAACTTCATATTTTTCCTTTCAATTTATTATCATCTAAATTAAAAATTTATTACTAACAATCATCAAAGATCTTAAGATCTTTCATATGAGACTCATATCGAATATATTTATATAAATTTTTATTTATGATTGATTTTTGATTAAGCATTATAACAAAAGATAAAGAAAATAGCATTACTTTAGGATTTAGCTTACCTTGGGAATGTTTCTTAAGCTAAAAAAACTATTAATTTGGCTACAAATTTAGCTTATAATTAATGGATGAATTTGATAAGTTAAAAAATTCTATAGAATATTCTTCTTTTATAAGCTAAATTTGACTTGAAATTTGGCTTATGGTGGAAGATGATTAAATCCTGAACCCATCTCCCCTTTTTCAATTCGTAATCAAACACATGTGTTCAGGAATGAATTCTTGATAATAAGAGGGCACGTTTACTTGCTTGGAATGGATTTGATTAGGAATGGAATAAAAATGAAATGGGAGACGGAATGGAATAATATGTAAGGAGTTCAATTCCATTGAACTGATTACTTCACATGGAATTGGAATATGAATGGAATCAATTACGATTGATGTTGTTTACTTACCATATGGAATCAGAATCAAAACTACTTTAATTACTAAATTACTCTTTAAAATGTTTGGATTCTGTCATTCTGAGGCAATGAGCCACGTACCAATCATGGTTTGAATTAGAAAGAAACTTTCTGCTCAATTTAGCTAGATCAATGTTTATGCTTTGTGTAGTTGCTACTCCAAAAAACAAGGACCTCTCTATAAGTAGTTGCCAATAAGAGGGCTTTCAATTATGTCCAACGATACTACTTGATCATCTTCTTCAAGTCTAATTGGTCAGAACAACAGAAACTTGGTCTTTATGCAGAAATAAAAAAAAATCATCAAATCAAAATCATATATATATACACACATATATATATATATATATATATCATCAAAATCATATATATACATATATATATATAATAAAAAAAGCCTGCCAGATTGTAGATCGCCTCATTCATATCAAATAAAAGATACTCAAAAGAGACTGCATGTATCCATAATACAAGAAGAAATAAATTTTAAAAGTCTCATGCATAAACACCAATTCAGAAAAATAATATCCATAGTATGACAAATATATGCATAAACACTGTTTATAGGTGGAACCTAATATTTCACCTTTACCGGGTTACAATTAAATGTGAAGCCACTCCGGGCCCTTTGTCTGGGCCCAATTCGCCATAAAGTTGAGTAAAGCAAGGGAAACTACTCCCACATTGGAAAGGGACAGGAATGCTGCCTTCAATGCTACTATAAATACCGGCACATGCCTCCCCATAAAGGGGGGGATGAAACTTCTTGACTATTCCCGAGTTTTATGCTTAATTGACAGTGTCTAACTTAAGCATCGGAGTGGCTTCCCTCGGTAAACCCGGGGACGCCTCTTTGACGTGTTTGTTCTTTACACAGGAAAACTCGGAGTACAGGGAAGTTCGCTATTTCTGGAGCCGTGCAACCCGCTAAAGGGGCCACGAGCCACCCGGAAACAATTGGTGCTCTCGTTGAGAGTCGAACTCAAGACCTCTCGCTTAATATTTTGAAGAACAATGATGGAATCCTCCGGGTTATGGAAACCCGCGAAATTGTGACAGTGCATACATGCCAAGTAGGTACCGAGTTATCTACAACTGTCCAAGTTTATTATGTTTTGATGTTATATATATAAAGCCTTTCAGGCCCACATAAAACCCGGCCGGGTTATGTCTATCAATCAGTTTGTTGAGTGAATGCAGGCGATCTCCATATGACGTGAAATATTGCGAGCCTTAACGGCCTTATTTCACTGTCAAAACTCGACAAGCTCCGATAATCTCCGATAATCTCCGGTCTACATGACGTGAAATATTGCAAGCCTTAACGGCCTTATTTCACTGTCAATCTCCGATAATCTCCATTTGACATGAAATATTGCAAGCCTTTCACGGCCTTATTTCATGGTAAAAACTCGGCAAGCTCCGATAAATCTCCGATAATCTCCGGTCTAGATGACGTGAAATATTGCAAGCCTTTCACGGCCTTATTTCATGGTCAAAACTCGGCAAGCTCCGATAAATCTCTGATAATCTCTGGTAATCTCCATAACTTGAAATATTGCAAGCCTTTCACGGCCTTATTTCAGTCTTTGAAAGTCTTAACGGACCCATACAGCCCTAGCGGCACTATTTTTACTTACATGCCAAACCGGCATTATATGTGTAAATTTTATCACATTTGCATATTTTGCATCAGATTACCGTGTTATTTGGCAGGAAGCCCTTGGAGGTCCTAACGGACCCGTAAAGCCCTAGCGGCACCATTTTTATTTACATGCCAAGCCGGCATTATATGTGCAAATTTTGTCACCACTTGCAGGTTATGCATCGGGTTGAAAGTCCTTATGAACCCGTAAAGCCCTAGCGGCACTATTTTTATTTATACGCCAAATCGGCATTATGTATAAAATGTCAACACTTGTATATTATGCATCAGTTTAACGTGTTATTTTACAGGGAAAAAATACCGTGTTATAGAATGGTATTCCCCCCCCCGTAAAAACCAGCGGTCCTTGGAAGTCCTAACGGACCCCTAAAGCCTTAGCGGCACTATCTTTATTTACATGTCAAACCGGCATTGTGTAAATTTTTATACTATGCATCAGGTTACCGTGTTATTTCACAACAGCGAAGGAAAAACTTGATTACTTCAAAGAGGTCAATTACAAGAGCAGTAAACCGCTACAAAACAGACCACTACAAAAGCAAAGACAAATACTTAGGCTCCAGCTCAGGGCGCTGCAGACCCGCTACCACCGCCAGTGCTCGAGCCGCCACGTCCTCCCCGGGGCCGTATGATAAACTGTCCCCTACGGAGCGGTGGCCGGTTTTGAGGACCACCGACAATCCCACCACGGGAAGTACCTCTCCGGGCTGCTGAAGAACGAACCGGGGGACTCCGAGCCGGGTTCGCAGGAGCCCTAGGGTTCGCAGCCACGGCAGGAGTCGACCGGGAGGTGCCTGCAGCCTCGTCGGGTCTGACATGACCTTGATGACCGTCATAACCCGCCTTGTCCAGCCAGCCTTGGCGAATCCCAGCGCTCACTATTTCGGCACGAGCCTCGGCCCTGGCCGACCGCAGCTTCAGGTCAAACTCTGGACTCGCCAGAAACTCGGAGATTGCAGAATCCTTGGCCCGGGAAACAGCCTGGATTAAATCCCCTTTTTGTTGCTCCAGAGAAGTAACTTGTTGCTGCAACCCCTGGTTCTGCTCGGTCAGCTGGGCTATCGCGGCGTCTTGAGCACACCGGTCCTCCCGGTGACCCTCGATGGCTTTCTCCAATTCCGAGTTCTTGGCCACCAGGTCTGCTATGTGTTCTTCCGCCTTGGCCAACTTCGCACTCGACGCAATAGCTGATGCGCTTGCGAATTCCCGGACCTGAGCCAGGTTTTCTTCACTCGCCGTCACCTGGTCCCGGGCGGCCCGGAGATCATCCCTGAGGACTCTCTCTCGCTCGGGGATGCCTTCGGTTATGAGCCGATCAGTTGCCAAGTACGACAACCTGACAGCCTACACAAATCAAATAACGGGTTAGAATCAAAGAAAAAGAAAGAGACCTCCAACACAAGTCACGGAAGAAGAAACACTTACCCGCATCAGTTTCTCCTGCGTCCTCCGGGCTACGATCAACGGGTCCTCATGCTCCAGGACATAAGAGTCGGCGGCGCAATTCTTCAAGTCCGCTACCATCCTCTGGATGGCCACGTCCGCCATTCCCCCGCTCGCCAATTCCTCCATTATCTCGGTAGTGTCCCGGTGCTGCTTTCTCTCCCTCCTCTCTTTCCTCTCCTTCCTCCTCTTCTTCCTCTCGGACCTTGCCGAGCTGGATGCCTCCCGGGTGCGTTTGTGGGAGGGGACGGGTTCCACTTCGTGCACTTCGTCGCTCCCATCACTCCCCTCAAGGTTCTCACTCGCCACCCCTTCGAAACCGACAACTTCTTCACCCCCGTCGTCATCCTCTTCGGTAAACTCCTCCTCATCCGGGAGCATAGATGAGGGAACTGCGCTCATCACCGGTTCTTCAAACTCCACCTCTTCGTCTGCTAAGGGGAATTGAGTCACCGGTTCTTCAATCACCGGGTCTTCCGCCACCTCCTCCGCGGGGCTCCCCACAATCTCTTCATCTAACTCCTGGTACATCTCCGTGCCAAGTACCTCAGCAAGGTACTCGGGGATCTCGTTGAAGTGCAAGGTGTCCACGAGGAATTTCTCAGTATCCCCTTGCTCTGCTTCTGGCCGCAGGAAAGCCGCTTTCGTGGTCAGGTTAATGTCGTATAATTGACCATCCGTTGCTTGTGTCCGGATCCCGGCCCAAACAGCCTTATCTTCAAACCCGTCGTATATTCCCGGGTTCTTCCGCTTCGTAAACTCCATTGGAAGAAGAGCTGCAGAAACACATATAGCCCGTTACACAAGAAGCATTTAACAACAAAAGTTGAAGGAACACGAGACAAACCTGGGAGCTCCATCAACCGGCACCTGCTGTACACATACAGCCTACAAAGCCGGTATGAACTCCGGTCATCTTGACCCCGGAAGGCCCATAGCATCCTCCGGATCCTCTTCTCCATCACCGGCTCCAGAGGAATATCGGGGACGTCTGCAACACAAGTAACATGATTATAACCCGGGATAGAGAAAAGAAAGAAGAATCCGGAGAGAAAGAAGGACTTACTCATCAGTGGCTGAAAGTCACCCGGTACTTGAAACGCGTGTCCCGGGTCTTGAAAGTTTCTTATCAAGAAACTTTTCTCCCTCCAGGTCCGGCTCACGGAGGTTGGCAGGTCCTCGACGATCTTCTTGAAAACCGCTTTGGACTTCAGTTGGATGGTCCCGCTGAAACCCGCCTTCCGGGAGTACTCGGCCCGGTACATGGCGTGTAACTCGTGATAGGTTGGCATCTGCTGCTTCAACACCTTGTACATAACGCACAACCCGAGTAGCTGCCTCCACATGTTCGGTCCAACTTGCCCGATTGCGAAGTTGCTCGCAGCCAAGAGGTACTGCACCTCTACCTTCAGCGGGAGTGACAGGCCGCAGCGTAGCTGATACTCGTGGCACAGCGTCCACCCATCCCCGGGAGCGAAGAACTGGTCCTCGGGTTCTAAAGGCCGTATTTCTACAGACTCGGGGATCTTCCAGTTGCTTCTTAGCTCCACGATCTCCTCCGCTGTCAATGAGTACCCGGGAGGGTCAAGAGCGGTCCCATCAGTGAAGGTTACGGAGGCAAACTCGGGGACGTGAGTGTCCATTGTTTCGTTGGCCATCTGCAAAACAAGAAAACCCAGGTAACCCGGCGTCACGAAGCTAAATTCCCAGACGCAGAAACCCAGAAACAGTACACAAATCGTCCCAAAACAATCAAAAAGGAGGGAAGAAGAAACAGTACCTTACTTTTGAGGGTTTGAAGGGGTTTTTGAGATCGATTTGAGATTGAGAATCAAAAGAAACAGCGACAAAAGAAAGCGACAGCAAAAAACACGACAAAGTTATCGGGTTTGGAGGTGAGACAAAACTGTCACCTTCAACCCCTATTTATACAGTTAGAGGCGTGCACTGAGGGGACGTTTCAGTTTCTCGAGGGAAACGACACGTGTCACGCATGCCGCTTCACAAAACCGAAAAACTTTTCAGTTTCCCCCCACTACAACCCGGAGACGTCATTTTGAATTCTCAACGTAAAGAATGTCTGCGGGTTACGCTTGCGTACGGACTTGGGGGACTGGGTACCCCGGGTTTGGTTGCTACCTTTGTAACCCGGTAAAGAAACGATTTTAAGTCCCCACCCAAGCGTACCCCTTGACTGAGGACTTGGGGGACTTGTTTATAGGTGGAACCTAATATTTCACCTTTACCGGGTTACAATTAAATGTGAAGCCACTCCGGGCCCTTTGTCTGGGCCCAATTCGCCATAAAGTTGAGTAAAGCAAGGGAAACTACTCCCACATTGGAAAGGGACAGGAATGCTGCCTTCAATGCTACTATAAATACCGGCACATGCCTCCCCATAAAGGGGGGGATGAAACTTCTTGACTATTCTCGAGTTTTATGCTTAATTGACAGTGTCTAACTTAAGCATCGGAGTGGCTTCCCTCGGTAAACCCGGGGACGCCTCTTTGACGTGTTTGTTCTTTACACAGGAAAACTCGGAGTACAGGGAAGTTCGCTATTTCTGGAGCCGTGCAACCCGCTAAAGGGGCCACGAGCCACCCGGAAACAAACACCAATTCAGAAAAATAATATCTATACATGACAAAATAACAAATATATTCTAGGGTTAGACAATTTTGGGTTATTCTTCAAAATTATGTGAGGATACTTTAGGAACAAAAATTTCATTTATGGTGACATGATTTCTAAACCCATCTCTCCCCTAGGTATTACAAATCCGGGTTGATCAGGAATGAATTCCAGATTGACTGGTGGGACCCACAGCTTATTCCATTCTACTATGAGCAAGTAAACATAAGAATTTTCTTAACCCGTAATCATTTCTCTGAATTTGTATTTCATTCATGCGAAGTAAACATGTCCAGAGTGTGAGATTGAGAGACATATATAGGCCAATTCTGCTCCATAACGTGTTAGTATGTTAATAAATAGATTTGGTTATCTCGTAATTTTTCATTCATTTCAAGTAAATAAACCTATCTTAATTTTCAAGGAAAGGTTATTCAATCAATATAATAATGGCCAGCCAAAATTCATCAGCAATTTAAGAAAACTATACTATATATATGTTCCATTCATGTGTAACTCTAGAAATGATCGATCGCATATAAAACTTTTAACTTTCTGCAATAGAGCTACAGCACGCACGTACAAACTTCCTATCTAGATAATGGGTTTTGGTTAGCTCTGGGCTATATATGTGAGCGAGGCATGGGTTGATGAATGGTAGTTTTGTTAAAGAACCTCGTATTGCTCGCATGAAAATATGAAATGCATAGTTTTGATTAATTAAGCAAACCTCTAGTGTATCGTAATTAATCTTTGGTAATTGTGCTGGCAAAAAAAGCAAAGGGCTTGATTCCTACATGAACATTGTCTTACTTTCTGTAGAATTTCCATCTGAAGAGTCTTTTAGCACGTACCGTAAATCGGTGTGATACACTGAAATTGTTTCTTTATATTGACGTAAGCAGAGTATTGGGTGAGGAACCAAAATGGTTCTTCCTTTATACGAAGTACTTTTGTGTATAATCAACACAAGAAAAACATTCATATTAAACTATATACACACTTAAAGTATATCATCTGTAATAAATATTTACTTCATATGCATGCTTCTTGTGCTCCCGTGCTTACTTACCATGGCACTTGATTTCCCTTAATTTTATCCCTTCAAGACTCGCATGCATTCTTTTTGTCTTACTACCAAAACATTGATAACTTACACTGAGCTTCAAGGTTTCAAATATTAACTTGTACAAGCTTCTGGTATTTGTGGCGTTAGGTTTATATTGTTGAGCTATAGGTTTTATATCTATATGTTTTCATAAATTCTTAACCCCATCGTGAGGGATGGAGAGAACCTCCGAGTCTCTTGGAGCGTTATAGAAGATCCAGGACATCTAGGTTTTGACGATAGGCGGCGGCGCTTCTCCTATGGTGGAGGCGACGATGGTGTTGGCGGCGAGACAATGATCACGACTTGGCCGTTCATTTTTGGGATGGCAGCGAGAGGCCCTGAAGACGGATTTGGTTGCTAGAGTGACAACTCCGAGGTCTAGATCTCTGGTGGCTTTCTTCTACTGTGATGGGATTGTGTTGATGAACAGATCATGGTTTTATGTCCACAATGGGCTGTTAGAGGAGGCAAAGGGCTAGTGTGGTGATTCGTATCCGATGTTTGTGATCGGATGGGAGAACGCTCTGAATTTTGTTGGTAACACGGTTGTGTCTGCAGTCTCACTCATGGAGACGGTGTCTGGAGGTTCTATTAAAGGTGGCGACAATTGGGGAGGTCTTCCTCATGATGTTGGTTATAAAGTGTTTGAGGCTCTACCGCTTTTCAATGGTGGTGGAGTTGAATGAGGTGATGGTGGTCGGACGCGGGGCGGGGCAGTGGCCGGCGTTGGAAAACCCTAAAGTTATTCTAGGGTGGACTGTTGGGCCGGGCCTAGGTTTGTATTGTTAGGTTGGCATTTGACCCAGGGGATGTGGGTGTTGTTGGACAACTTTGGGCTTAGGATGCTGGATTGGGCCTGCAGTTTTGCCAGGAGAAGATGGCGGGGGTGTGGCTGCTCTATTCAAAAGGAGACGGCTGCTGACCATGGCAAAATGATGAAGGTGGCGGCTGAAAACCCTAAGGGAACCACTAGGGTTTCTAGGATTTGGTCTTTTAAGCCTTGGCTTAGACCGGTGAAGCCTTTAGGACACCCTAAATGAAAGCCGGTTGGTAGGAAGTTGAGAAACAAGATTACTTAATTATCTGAGTCCTACTGGGGTGGAGAAGCTGATTAGCCCTATGTTCTTTTAATTTTTTTTATTTTAAATTTTGCGTGTAACTTTTCTTGTCGCACTAAGTTCGTAGACCCGTTAAGAAAACCTTAACGTTTTAATAATTAGACATATCTCCTATGTATCGATGTTGTCTTATGCCACAAACTCTTTATCTACCATTTGATGGTAAAGGAATGATATGTAACCGCCTTTTTGATTTGAGCATCAATATATCATTATCAATATTCTTTAAAAAAAATATATTAACTTGTACTAAAATTCTTGATTCTTTTCATGTTTTTTGTAAACGGATTGCTAAACCCTAAAATATTCTTAATTTTTGTTATTTTGAGGGTTGTGAAGAAGTAGATGGTTTGTCTAGAGTACGTAAGCAATTGAGATAGTTAAGTAGCCCGCTAAAACGATTGACATAATGGGAATTTTAGGGTCTCAAATTCACAATTAAGACATAGGAGGTGGGAAGATGTAGTAACGACTATTGCGAATTTTGAAATTTAGAACTGAGACTCGCTGCTTTATTGATGGTGTAACCAAATACCAATTTCTTCCCTTTTAGATGTGAAGTTGGTTTTGTCTGAAAATTCTTACGTCGAATTAAGTCCAGGGGAGCCACTAAGCGGAACTACCAGCCAAAGAGAGGTGGGTTACCCGGCGAGTTGGGCAAAAACTTTGGTCTGGCACACGATGATCGATCAACTTTTGGTTATAGGAACCTTGTGTTGGCCACACGAAACCAAGAGTCCTTGAGATCGATAAAACAAAAATGATTAAATTGAACACACCCTTTGTACTGTTAACTAGCGTGCCAAAATTATTACTCACTTCAACAAAGCATGGCCTAAATCCCAAGAGTCTGTTATGATTGTTTAAAACAGGAACAAGATAGCATAGAAGACGAGAGGGATGCTGGGCGATAGAAGCCTTCGGCTGCCATCGATGATATGAGAACTGGAAACCCGAAGACGACTCGAGCCTTGCCGTCATCGGTGGATTGGAGGGTCTTGAGCAAGAAGGACAAGCTTGGCATCACGCTTGACAATCACCGATTCAAGTACGATTCAATCTCCAAAGAGGTCTAGAACTCCGAGCAGTTCATGATCTCTTACGACGAGCTCAAATTGATTGGTCGCCTTAGTTTCTTCATTTGGCCTCAATTTTTTTCCTCTAGTTTTCTTTTTAAATGAATAAGGTATTCCGTTCTTAAATTTTGTCTTCATTCGTTTGTCAAGTATATATACAATGATATATGGTTGATCAAGTTCTTTATGTGTAAGTAAGCATACATGTCTTTATATGTGGCTTGGTTTCTTCTAGTTTGCTGGCTCGAAATCATTGTTATACTGAACACTCATTTGGTGTCCTCATAGACTTCGTACGAAGCTTACCAGTCTGATTGTTAAAAGCCATTTAATTGAGATATTGCATCTTTGATTATGTAATATTTCAAGAATTGAAAAATATTTGATTACTACTAAAATGGACTTCGGAGCTTTGAAAATTCTCGCACGTTTCAGTTTTAGTTTTCTGTCTTCAACAGCTTGTTTTCCCACTTGATAAGTTGATTTCACTAATGAATATTGAGTGCTCAAATGAATGTTTGTCCTGGCTCATTCTGCTGTTTTATTGGTTTTGGAGCAATTTTCAGTTACGTCATCCATGTTTCTTTTCTTTAGAGCTTCAAACTCTTATCTTTCTAAAGCTTTAAATCTAGAATTAAGCATGTTTAACGATAGGAAGCAGCATTTCCATGGATCAGAGATTCAGCATTCTATTTAGCACTGTACATTTTGATTGGATTCTTCAACGAGGTAAAATGACATTCAGCTATTATCCCTAGCTTCGAACTGCTTCATGTATGCTTGCCAATGCCAAGCTCTTGTTTTGGAGGAAACAAGTATTTGTTTTCATAAATTAGTCAGTAGATGCACACATGTTTAGAATTCTCAAAAGATTGTCTATGGCAGGGACTAGCCGAAGAGCTGAGTAAAGATGGTGCTTGCGAAAGAGCAGTCTTTCCTGATACGAGCATTGTTGTGAATAGATGTTCCATCATGGGAAACTTGACCGTTGAAGGAGTAAGCGAATTCTTGTTATTCACAATAATTTATCCATCCCTGTAATCCTATGTCAACCGAAATGCCATTGCAGGGTGACCATTGCAACCTTCATCTGGTACTGGGATGCACAGATCCCAGCTCACCACTCTATGACCCAAATGCCAATGTAGACGACGGAACATGCCCCATTGATCTGGATGCTTAATAATAGCACTCCACATTCTGTACCTTCCCCATCTCAGTCGTAAATATGTCACGCAAATGTATGTTGTATTGTGTCAGTCTCTAAAGATGTAGAGTACAGTGGAAAGCTACTGAGAATGTTAGCATATCATAGATTTTTACAAGGAGTACAAGCCATAGATTCATTCATCTGTGTTATTTAAGGTAGCATTGTATTGGCCTCCCTGGTGATTTCCTAATGAAATGTAACTGGTCAGGTGCATATATAGAATTATAGATGAGACTCCATATCAATATTAGACTGTTTTCGTCGCACTCTAGGGTCTTCTTTTCGATATACTGTAGGATAAAATTCTGGAGCTCATATACCAGATCTGACAATAAAAACGACACAAAAAATTATAAATAAACGACATTAAAAAAGAAGGTTCCACCGAGATTTGAACTCGGGTTACCAGATTCAGAGTCTGATGTCCTAACCGCTAGACCATGGAACCGTTTTGAAACAAAATAATGCGTCAAAATAAATATTGCAAATAAATGTCGGAGGCTCCGAGCATTATCATCGTGAATCGAGTCATCGCAGTGTTGTGTGATCCGAATTATTTGATCAAGCAACCAAAAACAGAAGAAGATTTGTTTAATATTTGGATTTGTATCATGGTATGGTTTATATTTAATTATATAATCATCTGACATAAAAAGTACGTAATAATATTGTATTTCATCGATCGTATTTACTATCCGTAACCATTTTTTGATAAGAAACGTATTAGGATTAGAGATTATATAAGTGTTACAAAACACGTTGGTTTGATCTTTTTACTATTTAATCTAGCTATATAAACTGTTCTAACTAATATTTTACAAACAATGAGAATAACAATCAAGTAGCCTCCAAACTTCTTCCTCTCTTTACATTTTCTCCCTTTAGTTTCAATATACCATGATTCTTAGCAAAACGAGATAAACTTGATTACTAAAGGAGTTAACTAGAAGTGGATATTGACATGTGGTCTAGAGATTAGAGAAGAGAAAGTGATATAGGCTGTATGTGAGTAAGAATTTTCAGTTGCCATCTTTTCTAAGACATAAATTCTCAAATTCTTAGAAGTCCGGCAAGTTCTTAGGACAAACGAACCACAATCATTAACGGAGGCATGGAATTTCTCATGTGAACTATCAACGGTGAGTGAAGATAGCTGATCAAATATTCAAGCCAGCTGAATTTTACACTCTTACTTTTACATTCTACATTCTACATTCCTATTCAATTTTTTTTAATATTATTTCATCCTTGCTCTTATCTCATTCCCAAATTACCCTTAATCAAAAGCAAAAACTGAAATTGCTGTGCAGTCTGTCTGTATAAACAAATTGCTCCAAGATCAGCAAATTGTCAGCATCCTCATTAATGCCCTCACCGATCCAGTAGGCAAGATTTGCCTCAGACATGAGACCTCTAAAGGTATATGGGATTGTCTCGCAAATTTCTTCAATCAACAATCTGAAGCTAATGCGACTAACCTGAAAATGCAACTCTATGAGCTTCAAAAGGGGAACCAGTCCGTTGATGCCTACCTCCAGCAGGCTAAATTCATTGTTGATGCTCTTGCCTCAATCAATCAGCTTGTCCCTGACGCCGATCTGGTAATCGCCACCCTCCATGGTCTTGGTTTCGATTATATGATGCTACATACTGCTATGTCGCAGGCCACTCTCCCTAGTTTTTCTGAACTTCGTGCTCGGATTCTCGCCTTTGAAGCGCAACAACCACCATCATCAGCTCTGCCGACCACCATTGCCTTATTCCATCATGGTGGCGCCCCATCCACAGCACCTGCCATCTCCCACCGCTCTGGACACGGCCCACAATCCAATAATGGTGGGGCTGGTCAAGGTAACAGCAGAGGTCGAGGTCGTCGTTCCTTTGGCTAGTCTCTTCAGCCGTATAATTCTTATGGTGCTGTTCATCGGTCTGGCCCTCTTTCTCAGCCGCAGAACTCTTATGTGAGTTACCCTCAGCCTCTTCAATGGGCCTCTCCTCCCATGCGGCCTAACTACCAAGATGGGGTTCTAGGCCCACCACCTAGCCAACAATGGTGCCAAACTTGCATGTCCTCTCTACATGGGCCTACTCAATATCCTTATCGTTTCTGTAAGCCTGCAGCTGCTCGTCCCTTTGCTGGGGCCCACATTGCTCAGCTCGATGACCCCTTTTGATACCCTAACACCTGCGCTACTCACCATATGACCTCTATTCTAGTCATCAATCCTAAAAATAATGGAGGACCCCACAATGTTTTTATGGGAAACGGTGACTCTATGGTCATTTCTCATACGAGTACTCTCCCCCTATCATTGGGAGACTCTCAATTTTCACTAAATAATGTCTTCCAAATTCCTTCCATTCGTAAAAATCTTCTTTTCGTTGCTAAATTTACTAAAGACAATCTAGTTTTCTTTCTCTTTACTCCTAATTTCTATCAAATCTATTGCTTACGATTTGGTCGTTTATTATTTCAGGGCCCAAAGAAGGTTTCTATTCTCTTCCAGCTTTCGGTCTCCCAAACTCAACTCCTCAGGCTCTTATCACAATCTCGTCATCCTTCATCCAATGTCTTGTCTCATCTTGCATCTTCTCTTGGATCTAAATCATCTTTTACTTCATTTTGTACTGCTTGTGTGCATAGCAAATCACATCAATAACCTTTTTCATCCAATAAAGAGTTTGATTCTTTCCTTTTTCATATCATACATAGTGACGTTTGGCATGCTCCAACACCTTCATTAAGTGGATTTCAATATTATGTGCTATTCACCGATGAGTATTCCCGATACACTTAGATCTATCCTATGCAACGAAAGAACGAAGTTCTTACTCATTTTCAAAACTCCAGTGACACTCATTCAAAATCTATTTCATGGGACTATTAAATATGTCCAAAGTGACAATAGGACAGAATACGTTAATCAGGTATTTTCCCATTTTTGTTCCACTACAGGAATTTAACAACGTTTTCTTGTTCTCACACTCCTCAACAAAATGGACTTGCTGAGCATAAGCATCGTCATATTGTTAGCATTATTTGTACACTTCTGGTCACTTCTAATACACCTCAAAATCTATGGGTGGAAGCTGCTCTCACTGCTGTTTTCCTCACCAATATTATTCCTTCTCCTACTTTACAATGGGACACCCCTTACTACCGCCTTCATACACTTCATCCTTCTTATCCATTCCTTCGTGTCTTTGGTTGTTCATGTTTTTCTCATCTTGGTTCATATGTTTCTAACAAAATATCGAGTCGTAGTACAAAATGTGTCTTCATCGGCTACAGTCCTCATCATAAAGGCTAGAAATGCCTTGATCCTACCTCTGGTCGTGTCTATGTTTCTCGTCATGTTTTGTTTAACGAAAATTTGTTTCCTTATAAATCATCACAGGTTTTCGCTCACACAAGTTTGGACTATATTGATTTCACACGCATAGCTCCAATTCTCTCGATTCTTCCTCCATCTGCTTAGAATAGTTATATCCTTTACCTTGATATCAAGACTTGGCAAAGCTTACATTCATTGTGAAGTTATGTTTGTGTGATATTAAGAAACAAGTGTGGGGTGAACTTATGTAAAAATTGTGTGTGCCAAAACCTACATTAAAAAAAAGAAAAAAAATGAAAATCGGATAAAAAATTAAAGAAAGGGACGCACTCTACAAAAAAAAATGTTTGTGAATTTGGAGTTTTGTGATTATTTGAAGGTCTAAAAATGTATATGTGACCTTTGTTCATGTTCATGATGTTTTGAGGAGTTAAGAATGACGTATGGATCCAACAAGATGAAAAAGACATAAGGAGGATCGAGATTTGCTAAGTCTTGATGATGCCTTAAAGCACCACTTATCCTAAAATCCTACCTTATGCAACTGAGCCCCATTACATCCTCCTTTGAGATCGATTCATGATTCTTAAGATGACAAAATTTGATTTGTGGAGATTTTCTCAAGAGTTGAGCATATGGTTTTGGTCCATTGGTGCATATAGTTGTTACATGAGGTTTTTCTCAAAAGCAAATTCACAAAGTACTTTTGTTTGATGAAATATGCAAGCAATTTGTCGCCTTACTATCTTTTCTCTTGCATATACTATTGAGTGAATACCATGATCGAGTGAAAATAAGAGAGTATGCCTAGTGAGGAGAATCGAATCTACTTGATGTGTTTCATGCTTATTATTCTCACTTCTTACTTATTCATAACTTGAAGCATGTTCATGACGCTTGGAATTTTTGTGCTTACATTCAAATGCTTAAACTTGAAAGTTATGCATGATAAAGATTCTAAGACAAAGTGTTTTAGGGGTAGTAGTAGTAGTAGTAGTAGTAGTAGTAGTAGTAGAGTTATTACCTCTATTTGTACTTTGTTTATCTCTTATTGTTATAAAATAGAGTCATATTATAGAGTCATGAGTCTTTAGTTGTGTAAGGATGAAAACGTGCTAAACATAGAGGATTTATACAGAATTTGACTAAGTGTTATATGAAATAACAAGAAACCGATTCAGTTTGGGGTCTTGACATGTTTTGATGATTCTGTAAAGCTTTTGCATTGTCATAAATTAATTTAACTTATCTGATACTTAGGTGACGTGTAGAAGAGTTCATAGGAGGAAGAATCGAGAGAATTAGAGCAATGGAAGGCGGCAAAACATGCAGCAACATGGAGAGGCCGAATCATGCAATTTCAGCTGAAAGCAGAAAATTTTTGGGCACAACACCCGATTTCTAGAATTTCTCCAGAATGACTCACAAGGAATTAGAAGATTTACCATATATGCACGAAAAGATGTGTGAGTCTAGTTTCAAGAACATTTTGATTCGCATCCATATCTATTTTCTAGAGGTTATGCCTGAATTAGTGACGGAATGTCAGACTGCCGAAACAAAGTAACATGTTGTCGCCGATAGGAAGTGTTCCTGATGGACCTAGAGAAACAATTTGATTGATCCAAGCCACCATATACATAAATTAGAGGTCCAAACCAAGTCCAATAAAGAGAAGAATATCAAAATTCGGCAAAATATCTAAGGTATATACAAGTCTTGAAAACCCTGATTATTTTCAGGAAAATTCCTATGCACGTCTCTCAACTTCAATGGACTCTTCAGGACAGCTCACAAAGAATAAGAAAAACTTGTCATATATGGATAGAAAGCTACGAGAGTCTAGTTTCTAAATCAATTGGAATCACCCAAATAGCTATTTCCTAGAGGAAGTTATAAGGTAATCATCAGACGGAGGTCATTCTGCCGAATTGAGAAAAACTAGGAAAACCTAAACCTTTTGTTTAGGATTCTCTTTGGCAGACCCCTATAGGTTTTCTCCTATATATAGCACAACATAGAGGGCAGAAGAACATCATCTCACTACCATAGAAGCCTTGCCGAAACCCTACCAAAATACTTCTAAGAAATACATAGCCGTACCACCACCGAAACCCTAAAAATCTTCCTCCATCTTTCATCCGATTTCACCACCTTTGTCGAACCTCTTCCAAGGTTTTTAAAGTGTGACTCTATCATGGCTTTGTACTTTTCATATCGTTTAAGATTTTGTAATAAATTCTTGGTTTTATTTTGGTTTTATACAATGAACATGTTTCGGATTCAATGATGTTGTTTATGTTGTGTTATATGATCTTGTACATGTTTCAAATTTGTTTAATGATTTAGGGCAGTAGGTTTCGATATTCTTATTTATTTGTTTTGGTTTGTTTTCATGAATTTGTGCATCAAAATCAATGCTTAGAGGCTGCCTCGGCCATGGTAGTTTTCTAGGTTACGATTTCACGTGCTAAGATAAATTTGGATTGATTCATACACTAAGTTGTTTCATTATAGATTATCTATTAGGGCTAAACATTCATAAAACATGCATGTTAATATGATAGGTGACGCTATTACATGCTGCATGTCTCCAATTCGGCTTATTGTGCTTTATGTGTTTTTCGTGTTTAATTTCTACACTGGTGTGTCTTTAAACCGATTAGCATAATTTAGGGTTATACGCTGGAGTTGATTCTAAATATATTAGAAGTCTTAATGATTAGTTGAATCGTTGATGGTCTCTAATTAGAATTGGAATTGAGATAAGTATATGAGTATGTCGAGTCTTGCTTGCTGCCCCTTGTTATTTACAATTTTGTTACATGTTCGTGATGGTTTTTCGTGCTTGGTTATGTGTGTGGATGATGATCACATGTATATTTTTAATTTAGGATTTAATGTTCAGTCCATAGATTTTTAAAAATATCTTCAAAACCCCCCTTAAAACTTTGTAAATTGCAAATGTGTAATTATGTTTGTTGTGTAAAATGTCACTAACTCTTATTGCAGGAACGCCCTTAAGTCCCCGGATTGACCGAACCCTATTTAACAATGCTATAAATGACAATAAAGGGTTCTAAATTGGTTTTCTCATGTTTTTGTTATTGTATCCCGGTTTCAGACACACGCCACCTATATGCTCTTATTCAATCGAATGTCTTTACCCAAGCTAAGTTAATGATGTGTTGAACTTAACCTATCAACCTTTCTTACTTAGTATGTTAAGAGAATGATATTTTCAACTTAATTTAGCTTCTAACATGGAACCTAGAGTGATGTTCTCGCACAGCTCTCACATAGAAGTCATTAAGATCAAAAAAATTATGAATAAAGCTAGGCAATTTCGGTACTGATGTTGCCCTAATCTACCTAGATATCAATCTATATGAATGAGGCTCAAGTCATTCATGTGCAACTCTAGATGATATGTTTGACATGATGATCAAAACACAAAATCATAGCAATAAAAACCTAGCATGCTTACTACGTTTGCAACCATAACAAACAAAACCAGAATTTATCAATGAGAAACCAATGAATCAACAAACATTCAATATCCAAGAAACAATAAAATCAAAGTCAAAATCTTGGTTTACAGATGTCTAGGACTTAGACAACCCTTAACTATCAAAGACTACTAGAAAGACATAAGAAAAATAAAATAAAACATCAGAAGGGGATGAGAAAAGGATTGTGGTATTGGACTGATATTGTGCGTCCAAATATAGATGTCTCTCCCCAAACTCCCTAGAATGATGTCAAGTCCTCCTTTTTTATATAGGCAGCTGTTATTAGGTTAAGAAAACCCTAATTTTTATTCATGGACTTGCCTTTGTGGTCTGGGCTTTGAAATAGAAGTTTCGGTCTAAATCAAAAATTCGGGCAGACTGACTTTCGGCCACTAAAATGGTCATAACTTTGTCTTCAAAATAGATATTGATAATCCACGAAAGGTTCTGGAAAGTAGACTCATGTAGCTTTCGAATGATATAAGGATCATCTCCTAGATCATTATGAGATAATTGCAATCCTCTGTCGAAGTCGACTAATGATTTATGACAGATTTTCTGATTTCTTTCCTTGTACGATATGGATTCCTTTTCCTTCAATATTTTTTCTATTTTGCTTCTCTTATGCTCCTCGGCTTTATTTAAGACCTTAAAACACAAACTAAGTTGCAATGAATTTTTCTAAAGGAATTACATAACTAAATAGGGTCGGAAATACATTAAGAACGTTGCATAAAATGCACGTATCAAATTCCTCACACTTAACTTTTGCTAGTCCTTGAGCAAATAAAAGAACAAACTAAACCAAAAGACACAAACCTAATGTCACACCCCGAATCTTTTGAAGTTAATAAAAGTTATCTTCTTCGTTACTATTGGAAATTACCGTATCTATTTTTGGAAAAGTTATCGGTAATTAAATTCTCAGAGAGAAAATTATGAGAAGATAATTAGAAAATTTCGGTGAAATTTTTGGGTGACGACTTCCTATTTCGAAGACGAAGGAAAAATGGTAAAAGGGTTTGAAAATCTTTTCTTTTATTCTTTTCTTCTCTTCTTTCTCTTCTTATTCTTTCTTCCCCTTTTTCTTTCTCGGTTTCCTTCCCGAGGGAGTGTTCTGGTCGACCCACTCTCTTCCTCTGCCCGTTTTGGTCGCACCTCACCACCGCCGCTCGCCAGTGGATTGCCGGCAGGCTCGACATCACCAATCACCTCTCCTTCCTCACCGATCTGAGAGAACCCGAAACCCTTCTTGATTCCGTCAGTCTCGAGCTGCTGTGCAGCGGCAGAGCTCGGAGGAGATCTCCGTCGTCAGGTAGTCTCTTGGCGACGCACCGGTGGCCACAGTTGCGTCTCGGCTCACCCAATTCATCTGTGTTCATGGTTTGGGCAGAGGAGCTCCGGTTAGAGAGGAAAGGTGATAAGAGTGATTTCAGTTTTGGCCATGGATTGGTGTCCTCCAGTCACAGATGAAGGTAATTGAGGTATGGAAAATTATCTACTCACGAAGCTCTACGTATCTGTATAATTGATTTTGAGTTTGGTTGGGAGATGAAGGATTTGTGTTTTGGCAGTGGAGGACCGCCGTTCTTGGCACTGTGCACAACGGCGGCGGGAATGATGTGTGGCTCTCAGTTAGCTCTTTTGGTTTCGATTGAGGATTCGAAACATGTTTTCTCGGTGAGTTGTGAATGAAGTCTAGATGGGAGGTTATAGTTTGATTGCTGCAGTTTAACTGTTTGGTGTTATTTGAATCGTTGTTGGGTTGCTGATATTGTGTTATTTACGTTGTTTCATGTCGATAACTTGGAGATCCGAATTTACGGGGAAACTCTGGCAAAATTCCGGCAAAGTTACCGGAATCCGGTAACGATTCCGACGGCAGTAATCCGGTTGAATTGCCGAGGTAGTCTTCGATCCCCTTTAAATGTGTGGGTTCCGTTTAATAAGAGTTAAAGTGTCGTAAGTCGGAAATTACGTAAGGAAACGTGAAAAACGGAAGCTAACCGTAATTTGGGGAACCTTCCATTTTGGGAAACCTTCTAAGTTTGGAAACCTGTTAATTTGGGAAACTTTCCATTTTAGGAAAGTTTCCATTAAAGGAAAGTTTTCACTTTGGAAAATATGCATTTTCAGAGAAATGGTTTAAGAACTGAAGCTCAATGAATGTGACAACTTTTGGTTAAATGGGTAAAGAGTTAAATTGTTATCGGGAATTGATAACTGGAATTTTTGAGAAAAGGTTTAATCGGTAAATCGACTCAAAGTCAAATATATTGATTAATACGTGACACCCTAACGTCAAGTTAAAGTATTAAAGGAAAGTTCGGAAACTGAGTCGGACTTCCGGTAAATTGAGTTAAGAGTCGATAACCGGGAAAGAAAGTCAAAAAGGGTAAAATGTCATAAAAAGGAACTCAGTCAACTTGTGGTCAAATAGGACTTCCTGGTCAAACTAGGAAAAGACCAAGTCAACTGTGGTATGACTAATTTGATGATTTGTTGTACAGTCTCTGGTCGGATGTGAGACGGGCTCGACTACGCGGGTAGTTCGAGGGTTTCGCTCGAGGAGCTTTCCGAGCGGAAATGTCGCAATAGTACTGTGAGTGGACATATTGTTTTAAATAAATGCATGCCTTAATTATTGAGTTAATTGCATGATGTTTATGATTGTTTTCGAGAATTATATATCTCTCGGGTTCTTGAACGTATTTACGTTATTACTCGATTTTCTATTTCTTCCGAAAATGGTTATAGACGGTGAGGGCCGTCCTACGAATGGAATTGAACCCGAGTCTTCGTTGGAGATTGGGTCTATGCATATATGTCAAGGAATTGTTTACTTATTTTATTTTGGGAAGAGAATTTGATTAAAGTATTGTTGTGAATTATATTTTAAGGGTTGACCAATGATTATGCTAGCTAGAGTAGCGTGAGGGCGCTACTAGAGCTCTTAGCTCCGACCCTAGCCTGAGAGGTCAGGCAAACTACGTAGTGCACTATGAGGGTTGACCATTTCCACTTTATCTAGAGCTCTTAGCTCCGACCCTGGTCTGAGAGGTCAGACAAGCCTGAGAGGTCAGGTTGATATTATAAGGGTTGACCGTTATCACATATTCTAGAGCTCTTAGCTCCGACCCTGGTCTGAGAGGTCAGACAAGCCTGAGAGGTCAGGTTGATATTATAAGGGTTGACCGTATTATTTTATCTAGCTAGCATAGCGTAGCGTGAGGGCGCTACTAGAGCTCTTAGCTCCGACCCTAGTCTGAGAGGTCAGACTTATTATGTTTGGTGAACATTTCTCTTCCCATATTCTTTAATTGTTTACCTTGTCATGCGTTTGTGGAAATTTGGTAATTGTGGGCATGCATAAATGATATTTGAATCATTAAAGTTTTGGGAGAGCATTAAAGGAAATAGAGTTTTTATATTTCATTTTCGTCCACTCACTCTAACAGTTTTTAAATGTTTCTCCCCTGGGCCTTTCGTTTTTAAATGCCCAGTGATGCAGGGTTCTTGAGAGGAGGTCGAGCGCGTACGAGAGTCGAGGCATAGTCGATCATTTCTGTTGCTGCTTGAAATTCTTTGGGTAATCATCTCTATAGACTGCTCTGACTAACCCGGTTTAGTTAGTTGTGTAGGAAGGGTTGGCCATTTCAAGGGAGTTGCGGTAAGAAGTTCCCTTGAGGTGGTCCCCGCAGGATTTACTTCGGGTTAAAGGGGTTTAACCCGGGGTGGGTCCTGTCAATGGTATCAGAGCATTAGGTTATCGTTCCTGTTACTACCTCATATACTTGGTATCACTTAGTGTCTATAGAGTGATGGTCCGACCGCGGCGGATCCATCGGCATTTTATGCTTGGACGCTTAGTGTTTATTGAGGATATGAGTTAGTACTTCCTGATTGAGATATGGACCGAGTGGTCCTGTAAACGATCGAATCTTCAAGACTATGCCTCAGTACGCGCGACCTCATAGAGAGTTCCTGTAAGGAACAAGGTAAGCTCATTACGTATTTATGTTTTGTATTCCCCATTGATTTATGAGATTTGAGTTGGGGATCGAGCTGTAAACTCCCGCTATTTAACGAGCTTGAACATTTGTGTGAATATTCGGTGGTGAAACAGTTAATTCACACCTGGAAAGCTGTCATGGTTGTTGACAGGGATGCTGTAGAAGCCTAAGATAAGGCTTTGGTGTTCGAGTTATGAGACTCTTAGCGGTGGAGAGTCGTACGAGTTAATGGAAGAGATTTCATCCTGCCAAACGCGATTGTTCAGAAAGGATGAATATTAAGATTTGACGATTGCCACGATTTTGTTGAGGTTCGTCATTAGTGTGGTTTCAGAGAAACCAACGGACATATGAAAGTGGAATGACTCAAGGAAAGTTGAGTGGGGTTATTTTGTGATCAATGGACTTTTTCTAGTGACGAGTCCATGATGTGACACTATTGAAGAATGTTAAGGAAGTAAAGGCTGTTTTGGTCACTTGATGCTTTATGGGACAGCCACTAGAACTAATGGCGTGGGTCAGCTTTGGTGCTGACATTGTTGTCGACAGCTACGACTAGATCTTCTTAGCTCCAGCCACCCATGTTTGGGGTACTAGAAATATTCGAATCGTTAGTGAGTCCAAGCGTGATTTGAATTATAGGTGACAATGGTCATTTGGCCATTTATCGTGGAGGCAGTAATTAAATTGTGTCACCAGATCTTGGGGCTCATGTCAACCATAAGGTGGGTTATCCACCTGTGATCAAAGTATTTTAATTGGTACACCTGAGGAGGAGTCTCCAGGTTGGCTGTGTTAGAGTCTGATTTACAGATCGAACGAGTGTTATCAGTTGTAGCTAAGCGTAATTGGTTTCAGGATTTAAAGGAACATGTTGGAAGTGGCAATAAGCCACCGGGTCGTGGACCAAGAGTGCTTGGGGTACCGGAGATAGGGAGACGAGCCTTGATTGACTTGGTATTATTGTGGTGTAGGAACCGGTCATTGTGCAAACGGTATTGTTTCGACGGCCGAAGTTGTACATGGGAATACCCCACATGAGCACATGTACCTTCCTATGTTGGGAAGTGGTAAATTGAAATTTGGGTAGCACATACATGTAAGGCATAATTATGGTGTACAGCTGTGGGTGGTCAAAAATGACATCAGGTAAGTGACTCAGGCTGATGATGACATCATCTTAAGAATTTCTCATGAGAGTTCCATTTAGTGAGAACGGAGATTAGAGACGTTTGGTTGGAAGTTTCTGTACAAAACGTCCAGAAGATGGCCTAACCATTTAAGTATATGTCGGAAGTGGGTTATTGTTGGTGGCTCCGACTTTTATGATGGTTAGCGAGATTATTACATGTCGTTAGTAGGTGGCGGAGTGCATGTTGAGTTAGATGCACGGAAATGGTGAAGGGACAGCAGTGAGGCAAGGTTACTGGGTCATTAATTTGAGCAAGAATGTTTGTAGTTGCTCAATCTTGAATCTGCAGTCCCAGTCGTCCGTTATGACACTTGGTTTCTTCGAGGACGATTAACTGAGCTTGATGGCATGGGAATTTGTGCACTCACTGGCTGTGGTCTAATCTAGGATTGTAACCGGAAGTGTACTTAGTCGTATTTAGGGTTCATAAGCTACCTTCACTGCAGCGACAGAAAATATCCTCAATCTTGATATGGGGAATAAGGATTAAGATCTGGGAGATCAATTATTGAGGATAATTTAAGGAAATCCTGAGAGGATTACAGTATTGTTGGCATTGCTATGGTCATTGGTCATTTGAGTAGTGACCCTAATTGTTATGAATGTTGACCTAGCGGCAGTTCTTGGCACCACGAGTGTAGAGTGGTAGCAAGAAAGATCATTGGAGGTGACTCACGAAATTGTCAATATTTCGGTGAGTACGAATTGTGGTGGAACCAGGAAAGATTTTTCCTCGATGACTCAAAAAGTATTACGAGTCTAAGTTTGGTAATAATTGTTACTGAGATTGGTAAGGTATGTTGATAAGTTGAGCAACACTTCATGGGAAATCGTGGAGTGATTAAGCCACGTCCAGATTAAGTTATGATATGAGGGGATGTTAATGTGTGTTAGTGGATCTTGTATTCGAGGATCTGAAGTGGTATTGTGAATTTTGAATTTTACCAAATAAAAGAGGCGGTGGATGGTAAACGAGCAGGGCATGGGGGACAGTTTTGTTAGAAACTGTCCAGTTGTGCGAGTTGGCTCTGTGATGTTCACGTGCCCAGTGCGGTGATGACATTGGTTAATTTGTGCCTTGATAACTGGATGCTCGGTGATCAATATGGCTAAGTTCGGGCGGAATTAATTTTCCCGATGCTTGGATCAAGATTTCCTTTGGGTGTGCACCAGTGACACTAAATTTCATGTAGATGTCTGATCTAGTTAAATGTCCAAAGTTGCTGGTTATTACCGGACGATGTGGTAATGGAGGCATCTGGAAATGGAATAACCCTGTTGAGCGGGTAAGGCTCTGGGAGTCATTTAATGGTAAGTTTATCCCAGATTGTGATGCGGTATTGTTTAATAGACGCACAGTTATGGTTGAAGTGCAAGTTCTGCACTATGCGTCATCCCAGGTTAAAGTAAGAGATGGGGGGGTCAGTGGTACCTCACCTATGAGTTGTACGGTGAGGTATTACCGTGGTAAAGTACGTTGTAGTTCCACGAGGTGACAATTGAGCAAGCGATTTCATGGTTGGCTTGTGAGTAAAAAGGTCCGGATTTGTGTGGTCAGAATAGTTACGTGAGTAGTACGTAGTCTGACCATTGTCTTCATGCAAGGAGTAAGTATTGTGGGATCTCGATGTCTGGAGACTTGTATCTCCCTGATTAAAAGGCTATGATTTTGGATTTACGCTAAAATGCATGGCAACTCGTGTCCTGGGTGTACTATGGTTTGAGTAATGATAGAGTAAGGGAAGACAATTACTCTACAACATGACAGAATAGCTTCTAGAAAGCGTAAACCAAGTCAGGGAGCCCGGTTCAAATGAGGTGATGGTTTGTGTAACACAATGTGATCATGGTTTTCTCGTGGACTTGTTGTCAGTAGATTTGGCTCCACGTGGTATTGTGTTACCAGAGGAGTTAAATCCATTAGTGACATCGGACCCTACTCCTCGGGCGTGATAGTCATTTCCTGCAGAGGGAATGTGTTGAGTTGATATCTAAATTCAACGAAAGAATACGAGTGTTCTTGAAGAAATTTTACTCGCGACAAGCGAGGTGTTATTGGATCAGATGAGTATTAGTAGTATTGTGACGACGTCACTTGTGGTTAGTAAGAATATTGGGGTGTGTTTAGTTGGCTAAACCAGAAGGGATAGGAGGTTGGTTACTGGTCGAAGTTATTATGTTGAGCGTAAAGGGCATGTGTTTAGAGTTTTGACAATGCTATTCGTGAGGCGTTTCAAATGAGTTCTCAGAAGGAAGTGATATTGGAGAGCAATATTATTATTTTAAGTGGTACTTTCCCCCACAGTGTTGGACTTCGAGTATAGAAATTTCGAGGACGAAATTTTTATAAGGTGGGGAGAATTGTCACACCCCGAATCTTTTGAAGTTAATAAAAGTTATCTTCTTCGTTACTATTGGAAATTACCGTATCTATTTTTGGAAAAGTTATCGGTAATTAAATTCTCAGAGAGAAAATTATGAGAAGATAATTAGAAAATTTCGGTGAAATTTTTGGGTGACGACTTCCTATTTCGAAGACGAAGGAAAAATGGTAAAAGGGTTTGAAAATCTTTTCTTTTATTCTTTTCTTCTCTTCTTTCTCTTCTTATTCTTTCTTCCCCTTTTTCTTTCTCGGTTTCCTTCCCGAGGGAGTGTTCTGGTCGACCCACTCTCTTCCTCTGCCCGTTTTGGTCGCACCTCACCACCGCCGCTCGCCAGTGGATTGCCGGCAGGCTCGACATCACCAATCACCTCTCCTTCCTCACCGATCTGAGAGAACCCGAAACCCTTCTTGATTCCGTCAGTCTCGAGCTGCTGTGCAGCGGCAGAGCTCGGAGGAGATCTCCGTCGTCAGGTAGTCTCTTGGCGACGCACCGGTGGCCACAGTTGCGTCTCGGCTCACCCAATTCATCTGTGTTCATGGTTTGGGCAGAGGAGCTCCGGTTAGAGAGGAAAGGTGATAAGAGTGATTTCAGTTTTGGCCATGGATTGGTGTCCTCCGGTCACAGATGAAGGTAATTGAGGTATGGAAAATTATCTACTCACGAAGCTCTACGTATCTGTATAATTGATTTTGAGTTTGGTTGGGAGATGAAGGATTTGTGTTTTGGCAGTGGAGGACCGCCGTTCTTGGCACTGTGCACAACGGCGGCGGGAATGATGTGTGGCTCTCAGTTAGCTCTTTTGGTTTCGATTGAGGATTCGAAACATGTTTTCTCGGTGAGTTGTGAATGAAGTCTAGATGGGAGGTTATAGTTTGATTGCTGCAGTTTAACTGTTTGGTGTTATTTGAATCGTTGTTGGGTTGCTGATATTGTGTTATTTACGTTGTTTCATGTCGATAACTTGGAGATCCGAATTTACGGGGAAACTCTGGCAAAATTCCGGCAAAGTTACCGGAATCCGGTAACGATTCCGACGGCAGTAATCCGGTTGAATTGCCGAGGTAGTCTTCGATCCCCTTTAAATGTGTGGGTTCCGTTTAATAAGAGTTAAAGTGTCGTAAGTCGGAAATTACGTAAGGAAACGTGAAAAACGGAAGCTAACCGTAATTTGGGGAACCTTCCATTTTGGGAAACCTTCTAAGTTTGGAAACCTGTTAATTTGGGAAACTTTCCATTTTAGGAAAGTTTCCATTAAAGGAAAGTTTTCACTTTGGAAAAGATGCATTTTCAGAGAAATGGTTTAAGAACTGAAGCTCAATGAATGTGACAACTTTTGGTTAAATGGGTAAAGAGTTAAATTGTTATCGGGAATTGATAACTGGAATTTTTGAGAAAAGGTTTAATCGGTAAATCGACTCAAAGTCAAATATATTGATTAATACGTGACACCCTAACGTCAAGTTAAAGTATTAAAGGAAAGTTCGGAAACTGAGTCGGACTTCCGGTAAATTGAGTTAAGAGTCGATAACCGGGAAAGAAAGTCAAAAAGGGTAAAATGTCATAAAAAGGAACTCAGTCAACTTGTGGTCAAATAGGACTTCCTGGTCAAACTAGGAAAAGACCAAGTCAACTGTGGTATGACTAATTTGATGATTTGTTGTACAGTCTCTGGTCGGATGTGAGACGGGCTCGACTACGCGGGTAGTTCGAGGGTTTCGCTCGAGGAGCTTTCCGAGCGGAAATGTCGCAATAGTACTGTGAGTGGACATATTGTTTTAAATAAATGCATGCCTTAATTATTGAGTTAATTGCATGATGTTTATGATTGTTTTCGAGAATTATATATCTCTCGGGTTCTTGAACGTATTTACGTTATTACTCGATTTTCTATTTCTTCCGAAAATGGTTATAGACGGTGAGGGCCGTCCTACGAATGGAATTGAACCCGAGTCTTCGTTGGAGATTGGGTCTATGCATATATGTCAAGGAATTGTTTACTTATTTTATTTTGGGAAGAGAATTTGATTAAAGTATTGTTGTGAATTATATTTTAAGGGTTGACCAATGATTATGCTAGCTAGAGTAGCGTGAGGGCGCTACTAGAGCTCTTAGCTCCGACCCTAGCCTGAGAGGTCAGGCAAACTACGTAGTGCACTATGAGGGTTGACCATTTCCACTTTATCTAGAGCTCTTAGCTCCGACCCTGGTCTGAGAGGTCAGACAAGCCTGAGAGGTCAGGTTGATATTATAAGGGTTGACCGTTATCACATATTCTAGAGCTCTTAGCTCCGACCCTGGTCTGAGAGGTCAGACAAGCCTGAGAGGTCAGGTTGATATTATAAGGGTTGACCGTATTATTTTATCTAGCTAGCATAGCGTAGCGTGAGGGCGCTACTAGAGCTCTTAGCTCCGACCCTAGTCTGAGAGGTCAGACTTATTATGTTTGGTGAACATTTCTCTTCCCATATTCTTTAATTGTTTACCTTGTCATGCGTTTGTGGAAATTTGGTAATTGTGGGCATGCATAAATGATATTTGAATCATTAAAGTTTTGGGAGAGCATTAAAGGAAATAGAGTTTTTATATTTCATTTTCGTCCACTCACTCTAACAGTTTTTAAATGTTTCTCCCCTGGGCCTTTCGTTTTTAAATGCCCAGTGATGCAGGGTTCTTGAGAGGAGGTCGAGCGCGTACGAGAGTCGAGGCATAGTCGATCATTTCTGTTGCTGCTTGAAATTCTTTGGGTAATCATCTCTATAGACTGCTCTGACTAACCCGGTTTAGTTAGTTGTGTAGGAAGGGTTGGCCATTTCAAGGGAGTTGCGGTAAGAAGTTCCCTTGAGGTGGTCCCCGCAGGATTTACTTCGGGTTAAAGGGGTTTAACCCGGGGTGGGTCCTGTCACCTAATATCTTCAAAACATCTAAGAGAACTCATAATGCCCACAAGTATGGTCAACAAAATTCAAACAATCACATATCAAAACTCTCAACTTCACTTAAGAGCTAATTTATTTTAATAATCACCATGCTCAAATCATAGTGCAAAGATAATCAAACTAATGTAACAATGAAAACGAATTTCTACATGAGTCAACAAGTGTCAACTCCATTTCTCACAGATGCTCTCAGTTTTTTCCTCTCATGATTTTCTGGCCCAATTTCTTAATTGTGTGCAAGAGAATGTAGCTTGCATATTTAAATGAACAAAAAGTACATGACAACATAAATAAACCTCATGAAGGAATCAATAGTCCATACAAATGAATCATACCATAGGCTCAACTCTTGGAACAAACTTCACAAATCAAGTTTTACTCATCTTCTAGATCAAAAGGAACTTTACAAGGTAATATTAGAGTAAGGCTAGGGGTATGAATGTATCGGTATGGAAGTGAAGTATTTTCTAAGGATCTAGCAAAGAATATTCAAATACACCTTATGTCGCCAAAGCAAGGGCTAAATATCATCATGTTAGACCAATCGTCATTCCAACCTCCTTACAACATTATGAAAAAGAACAAATACAAGAGCTAAGTTTTCCATTTTAAAATCGCATTCCCCTCATAACCCCAGATGGTGATAACAATTAAAAACAATATTCAGGGGAAATTATTTAAAACTCACGGGAAAGATAGGAACCTCTTTCCGGCTCATTTAATTTTGAAAAATAATAAATCCTCAATTTTTCCCATAATCACCATAAATCTCAACATGGAGGAAATTCTCATAAATAAAAGAGAAACTTAATAAAAATCCATTGCATGCATTGTATTTAAAAAATAAAAGTCTACTCACAAACTTAGGCTTAGCCTGACGAAAACCTGAATTTCGCTCAAGCGAAGTCTCCACAACACGAGCCTCTTCACGTCCTGTTCCACAATTAATATTAATTTTCTGGACGCTAGAATAATAATTGAATAATATAGGTGTACACATTTATGAGCGTACAACTCGCTCATCGTCACCACACTACCAGAATAAGTATCATAGCCGACGAAAAAAAATTAACAGGCCGACAAAATTTTTTTTTGTCGGCTAAAATCTAATTTAGACGACGAAAAAAAATATCGTCAGCTAAATGAAATTTTCGTCGGCTAAAGTGGATTTTTAGCCGACGAAATGTTGTGTCGTCGGCTAAAATAGTTTTTTCGTCGGCTATAGTCTGTGAACTATAGCCGACGAAATTTTTAAAGTTTAGCCGACGATATATATAATTTCGTCGGCTAAAAGTCTTTATATTTCCAGATCTAGACAGCAGCTGATGTGAAAGAAAAAACGGGAGAAAAAGTTTTGGGGTTGGCGAAATTGTTGGGTGTGATTTTGAGTTTTAATTAGAGTTGATTATATTGTATTTTGAGTGTGATTAAGTTGATCAATTTGGGTTTGATAATATATATGAAGTTGTTGTTATATATATGTATATATATATATATTAATTTGATTATATTAATTAGTAATTATTATATATATGCATGTATATATATATTAATTAATTGTACGTTAACTGCAGATATAATATATATTGAATAATTTGTAAATTTAATTAATTAATTAGCGTTTATACATATATATTATGTTATCTTCTCAGGATATGGATAAGAGTTGGATTGCGCTTCCAAAATGGGACAAAAGATATGCTAAAGGAGTTGTTAGTTTTATTGAATATGTGATGGATAATGCTAAAGGGAATACAATTTTCTATTGTCCGTGCACTAAATGTTAGTGTCGCAGCGATATGCATCGATTTGCAATTGACAAGGTTTGACAGCACCTTAAAAGTAATGGGTTTTGGGAGAAGTATACATGTTGGATATATCACGGTGAAACATCATCAGGGGGTCCGCATGATCATGGGCAATTTTCTGAGACGGGCAGTATATCCAACGATCCAACAACGGCGAGGGGGTACTAAAGACCACTACCGGATTTCAGAAAAAATGAGCCTCGACCAGCAGCAGAACGACTCAGCTTGAGGCAGAAGTTCAGATGTTACGGGAACAGCAAGCCGCCCAGGCAGCATATAATGCAGCAGTATATGCCACCCAGCAGGCACGGCAGCAGCAGATGTTCCATTACATGCAAGATTTTTCAGCTGCACAGCTTCAGGGACTTCCGTTTCCGCCCATGCCCACGCCTATTCCCTTACCTCAACCGCCGCAACCTCCCCAGCAACCTCATCCTGGCGCAGATAATGATTTAGACGATATCGACTTTATTTAGTTTTTTAGGTTTATGAACAATTATTTATTTACTTTTTTTGGTTTATGAAAAATTTATAAATTCAAAATTTAATGCAAAATGTTTATGTTACTTTTGATGGTGTTTGTTGTTGGTTATGAAATTGTTTGTGTAATTTGCAGCTTGCTTGGATGGTAATTTAGAAATTTTGTAATTTTTTTTAGTATAAAAAGTACTATAGCCGACGAAATTTACCGTAATTCGTCGGCTATAGTAGTTTTTTTTCCAACGTTTAGCCGACAAACTTTACCATATTTTGTCGGCTAAAGTTGTCGTTAAGCCGACGAAATGTACAATATTTCGTTGGCTTTTCTCCATTTAATTTTTAATTTTTTAAAATATTTAGCCGATGAAATATAGTACATTCGTCGGCCAAAGTCTTATGTATAGGCCGACGAAATATTACTATGTCGTCGGTTATGACCTTAGCCGACGAGTCTGATGAACAGGCCGACGAAAATATTTCGTCGGCTAAAGTGTTTATCTTGGTAGTGCCACACTTCTCAAATTGTCAACTAAAAAACTCAGACTTTCACCAATAACTTAGAACTCCTTAAATATTTCTTAAACCTTAATCGGCAATAATCGATGGTCGGAATAATATTTAATTATCCGCCAATAATACTAAACTTGGAAAATTCTAAAACCTAACCAAAACTCCTCCACAAATTACCAAATTTAAACCATAGACTCTTCTCATTTTATACTATTTAATGGGCATGAAAAACTGCCCAAAAAATGGCAGCTCCGCCGCCGGTTGAAATTGTGGTCAAAATTCTGGTGATCTCTGATCGCCACCAAATTTTAACAGTAGCTTCGTCTCATCATTTGGAACAACTTTCTAGTTCAGCTCGAATGCTAATTCAGTCTCTAACTAGGTCAATTACGTGATGAACAGTGGAACCCAAAATTTTTGAACATAAAACTTGAAATCCTAAATTCTCCCTACACACCTCGAATCGAGTTACCAAATTCAAGGAGATTACATTACTCATGAAGCCCAACAAATCCATAAAAAGAACTGACCAAAAGGTGGCCTGAGGAGGGAGAAATCCGGCCAAATCTAACACTGTGCAGTCGCACCTTTGGAGGTCGAGTTCTCCCACATGGCGGCGCTAGGGCGGCTTTCACCACTCCCAACTTGTAGGTGGGTGTCCAAGCTTCAAGTCCATACCCACCATGTCGGCCAACTCAGCTTGACGGCGGCGTTAGGCGGAGGAGAACTCTGGCATCCGAAACGGATCGGGAGAGGAGAGAGAGTGACCGGGTGAAAATGATTTCTCATCTCGGTAACTTCTATTTATAGTTTTTTACCGCATTGTAACTTTACATTTTTTCTTATAACTTTTATATACGAACTCCGATTTGAGCGTGCTACATATCCACGAACTCGTATCGACGTCCTCTACGACTTTTATGAAGAAAGTTTCTCCAAATTCTTGACTTAATGAAAAGTCAACTTTACGGTCATACGGTTACTTTGAATGGTAAAAGATAAAAGCAACCAACCGTAAAAGAATTTTAGGATCGGGATGTGACATTACCTCTAATCATTACTGTTTTCTATGAAAAAATTACAAACTCTGTCATGTACTGAAAACATCCCTTGACAACAATTCTTTGTTGCCTAAGTCGGATTATAATCACCCATAGGCTTGTCCACTTCATTCCACTCGTTGGAAGCAGCCAACCCGAATGAGTACAAAGTTCGTTACCATCACCTGGTTCGAACCTCATGACGTCAAGCAATAACTCGTCATCAAACTACTCAATAACTTGGTGTTAAAGTCAATTGTTAACACGCTATAGCTCCTGCATTCACACATACTTATAGCGATCAGCTAACCCTCTAATCGAACCGATTGAGGATTTTGTGCCCCGCAAAACTTCAGGAAGTCCAAAACTCTAATTGACAAAATAGTTCGCATAATCAAGACTCACGCTAATCCACAAAGAAAACAAGAAAACCAGACCTTCACCAAAAAAACTCAAACTCATTCTAACCCTTTAGACCTTTAGATGTAGGTTACCATTGACCCAGCCCAAAAGCTGCAAAGAGGATGCAGATTGCAGCGCCTCATCACCTCGTCGAAAAACGACGACCGCCACCGAAAGAGAATCCCCGTCTCTAACTATACAGAGGAGCAACACACCGCCTAACCAAAATTAGAACCGAAACAAGGAGAGAGATCCAACCCAGATTCGAGTAGACATTCGACGCCCCGTTCACACCCTTGCACCACTGCTGCTTCCGCTTGATCACCGCTCCACCAACATAGCCAGACAAGCTCTCATGAACGACGATCGACATCTCCACCAGAACAAAATCTGCAACACGATCTACCAAACACCTACCTAGATTGAACCAATGAGAGGCCGTCATATATTGCTGCATCGCCACAAACCTATACGCCATAACCACCAGACGGCCAATCGAAATGCCCGTCCGACGAAGTCATCGTTAAACGCACCGTGGGACGGAATACAAAAGTTTTCTTTAAAACCCTAAAATCCGGTTTTACGGAGAGTAAGAACCAATATTATCTCAATGGTCTGACAGATAGATTAGCGCTTGAGGACTGATGACATTGCAAATGGCCACGTCATTTGATAAATTTTTGATGTCTGACATTTTGCATCAGATTTAGCATTAAAAAATTGGAAATGGGCCCTCCAAACATGTCTGCGGTTTGAAAATGGTAGAGACTGTACTTGAAAGAGAGAATGATAACAGCTGGACCCAAAACTTGAAACGCAGAAAGCTTCACGAAGAAGAAGCAGCAGCAAATGACCCAACCACCAAGCATCGAATCTCACCTCCGTCGCCTTTGCTTTCTCTCTTTACTCCACTGACCAAACCAGCCTTACAGTCCAGCAGAATAGAACAGGGCTTTTAGAATCTGAAGAGACGCTGAATTTGATTACTGGGTCTGTGTCGATTGAGTCTGGTTATGGGTTTTTGTAGAATGCTTTGCTGTGGAAACAGCTTCGATCGGTACGATAATCATTTATTACTCCCGAGTTGATTTTGAGTTCTTGGTTCTATCATTTATTGCTGCATTCTTTTAGTTTTGCTATAGTTTTTTTAAGTGGGTTTTGATTCTGGGTTTATCTGTGGTTTTGGGGACAAGTTCATGGGTGTATGGAAGAGTAGAGTGCTATGTTAAACTACTGTTTATGCATTTCTGGGTCATTTAACTGTGGGATTGAGTTTCTTATCTGGAAAAGAAAATGATTTGCGTTATGGGTTTAGGTCAAATTAAAATAGACAGCGAGAATACTGAGAGTTCTGGTAGAGCTGTGGGGATGAGTTTCTGAACTAGAAAAGAAGAAAAGGATTGTGTAGGTCAATAAACGCAGGCCAGGAAAATGAGTGGGAGTAAGAGGAGTTTATTAGTGTTCACTGTTGATTGCTGAAAGGAAAATTGATTGAGGGTGAGGCTATTAGGCTGGAATCGCGATGATCAAATAAACAGTTTCCAGTAAACTCCCCGCTTACAATATTTTCTATAGGCAATGCCTCCTTTTAATATGCACCTCATGCTATTTTTTGAATGGAATCTGATGTACAGGAAACAAAAAGGAAAGAAGCAGCCAACATGGAGAATCTTTTCCTTGAAGGAACTCCATTCAGCAACAAACAACTTTAATTATGACAACAAACTTGGAGAAGGAGGATTTGGAAGTGTTTACTGGGGTCAGCTCTGGGATGGATCACAAGTAAGCATCACTACTTTTTGTTTATTTTTTAAAATCCAATCTGAATTCTGCTGATACTCGGTTAATCTGAACAGAATAAATGATTGGTCATGTTTGCATTACAAACTTACAAAGAACAAAGAACATTTATCAATCAAATCTACTCATAAAGAAAAGATTATTATTGCTTGACTGTCAAATTGGATGTCTGAAATTCTCATTGAATTCTTTGCTTCAACATCATTGAACTTTATTTTTTCATTCTCAATTCGGTTTTCTTATTCTTTAACATCAATTATAGAACAGTTTCTGTAATTTGCAATTTTAATTGGTTTTTGATATCAGTATGCGTACATCTGATGAATCTGGTAGTTTTAGAAATAAATAAAAAAAATGCTTGGTTGACGCTTAGAAATAGGTATGAACTGACCAATTCAAGGTTGCAGAGCTGGTCAAGATCATCTGTAGACATTGATCTATTGTAATAGTAAACTCTTTTTTTCCTCATAAAAACAGGGTATGAACTGACCATATTGTCAATAGGGTAGTTGCACTAAACTATTTTTTACCTCATAAAAACAGCAGTAGACATTGATCTTTTGTAATAGTAAGTACCAGAACACCTTAATCTTGATAGTTGTCTGGTTAAGATCCTGTTGTTTGTAAGGAAAAACGTTTCCTAGGTGGTTCCAACTTCATGCTATTATTAGCTCTTGTTAATATTAGAAGTAGTATTATTTAATTTATTTTGATTTGGTTTGGTTTGCTTTTTTTCCTACCTATCTTTTCAAAGTAAGATAAGCTAGAGTCCTAGAGATAATGTTTTGCTTATTTCTTAGATGGCTCCAACATTCAATGTTAGCTTTATCTTGACTATATTCCATCATGAAATGCAATTCCCACAGTAATTTTGCTAGGGGTAATGTTTTCTTCCAACTTCAGAATCTGTGAGAATTGCATTTCACGTTGGAATTCAGTGAGAAGATTAGATTTTGGAACACAAAGCTAATAGGACTTGTAACCAGGAGCATGTAGTATTCTGGCAAGTTGCTGAACAATTTCTTGGAGTATATTCAGGAGATTATAATGTAAGAGACAAAATTAATAGAAAATTAATTCTTCTTTATGAAAGTGTAATTACAAGCTTTGTAGTGTTCTGGTAAGTTCTGTGTCTTACATATAACCAATCATATGAGCAGTTGATATACTTTAGGGACACTATTCACTGAACAATGTGAAGTGAATTCAGAAGCTAGCTTGTTGATATTATAAGAGAAAGAAGATGTGAAGTGTCAATTTTGCAATCTCAAGCTTGATCTATAGCTGCTAGACATCAGGCGTGTTTTGTATATGGTTTCACTATGCCCCGCCTGCCATCCTCATCCTTAGATCAACAGTATCTGATTATTTGGTCATATTAGATATACTTGCTTTCTAAAAGGTCGACCTAGTGCTACGGTTGCTCCAATGTGGGCTTCTGCAGAGGATTTTTCTATGACAGGAACCTAGGACTTCTAGATCACCTGGAGCAAGCTATACAATTTTGCTAAATTGCATGCACCTATGCATATTGCTGGTTAAAACTACTGTTTCAGTTTGTTGATAAATTTGATCACTGTGATGAGGATCTAGAAATCTGAGAGAGGATATGCTTGTTCAAATTTATCTTCTACTTTAATTTTCACTATGACAGCTTCAAACAAAAGTATGCAAGAACTTGTTCCACTACAGTTGACTTGGCCTTCTGAAGATGTACTTGGATTTTTTTTGTTCCAGTAGTAACTCTACTAGTGACGTAAAACATGAGTTTAGCCATGTTGTACCGTAAACTTAACACCACTAAAAGCAGTTTCTTCAAAAGGAAACCCTTAATACTTTCTGGGACATTGAGACTTCTCAAGACTATCAAAATTTTATCACTGGCTTGATTTCCTGTCAGGTTATGGGTTTTCCTTATGTTACTCTTCCTGTGGAAATTGTATTATATGGTTGAGTTTTTTGGGCATTTTTATGCCTATATTTCTTGTGCTTGGGATCATTTGTTTGTATTTCTGAATCGTTTTTATGCAGATTGCAGTGAAAAGGTTAAAAGTCTGGAGTAACAAAGCAGATATGGAATTTGCAGTTGAGGTTGAGATACTGGCTCGAGTTAGGCATAAGAATCTGCTCAGTTTACGTGGTTATTGTGCAGAAGGACAAGAGCGTTTAATTGTATACGATTACATGCCAAATTTGAGCTTACTTTCTCATCTTCATGGTCAGCACTCAGCTGAATGCCTTCTTGACTGGACTCGGCGGATGAATATTGCAATTGGGTCTGCTGAGGGAATTGCGTGAGTACTGCACCCAATTATTTAATATCTCTATAATTGTGAATTTGTGATTCTCTCTCATGGTAACTCGTTATTCATCTATCCAGCTATCTTCACCACCATGCAACCCCACATATAATCCACAGAGACATTAAAGCTAGTAATGTGTTGGTAGACTCAGACTTCCAGGCTCAAGTTGCTGATTTTGGTTTTGCAAAGTTAATCCCTGATGGTGCTACACATGTGACGACAAGAGTCAAGGGTACCCTTGGCTACCTTGCACCTGAGTATGCAATGTTAGGGAAAGCATCGGAGAGTTGTGATGTCTACAGCTATGGCATTCTCCTACTAGAGCTTGCCAGTGGCAAGAAACCCATTGAGAAACTGAGTGCAACAATGAAACGCACGATTACTGATTGGGCACTGCCATTGGCTTGCGAGAGGAAGTTTGATGAAATAGCAGATCCCAAGCTCAACGGCAAGTATGTAGAGGATGAGCTGAAAAGAGTTGTCTTTGTTGCCCTATTATGTGCTCACAATCAACCAGAGAGAAGACCTACTATACTGGAAGTGGTAGAGCTTTTGAAGGGTGAACCAAAGGAGAAGATAGCTAAACTAGAAAATGATGAACTATTTAAGAATCACCAGGCTGCAGACTTTAATGATGGGACATCGGGAGCTGAAGACAGCTCAGATTTTATCTCAGAAGAAAAAGATGACAAGGTGGATTCAAAGGAGGTTGTGCCTGGCATTGCACATATTGGCTGAGAAAGTGTGCTAACATGTAAATGTGGGTGTGGATTTAGACTCAAGACTTAAGTAAAGGTGGTACTGGCTATCCTGTCAATTTATTAGAATGGCGAGGTTGATAGCTGCCTTTCCATTTAAATCTTTGTTTGGGTGAGTGCCTGTGTTATGTATGCATTCCTCGTGTGCGTTTGGCCCCCTTTTGTGGTTTGTAATGAGCATTTGAATGATATCTGAACTGTTTTTAGCGTTCATGAACTGTTTTAGTGTTCATTGGCAAGTCATCATGTTAACCTAGTGCAGCAATACAAAAACGGAAAGATTGCTTTGATTCTGAGTTCTCATCTTTGTTTACATCTTGCATCATAATTCAGATTATACGACTTGACCTGACAAATTTCTTTTACAGGACATTGTGAAGTTCACCGTTGATTATCCCATCCAAAGAACAAAGAATGATATTAGCTATTTCTTGTGCTAAATCGGAGTTTAGTCATGTTCAGATGCAGTGCAAGCCTGGAGGGAACACACACCCTTGTAATTGCAAACAAGAAAATGTTACCAGCTTATTAAAATGCTAATTCAGACCTTGAAACTCTTGCCTCTCGCTCCAACATTATGATTTTTTTAAGAAAACTATCAAGAATTTAATCAAACAAAAAAATAAAGTTTACAAAAAAACTGTAACATTGGTGGAGGATAGCCGATCTCTACTCTCATCACGCTTACCAGAATGAGCTACGGGTCTGTCATCATTGATGATGTCCATGAGCCAATGAGATCCAACCTCTAGCCACAAATGATGTCTCTCAGAACGGGCTACAAATTGAGCAACTCCATGTGCTGGTCCATTACAATTCCTTGGAACAAAAACAAACTTCATAGCACCTGATTTGATCATAAGCAATCTAATTTTGTCCACCCAGCACACCATCTCTAACAAAACAAGCACCTTCCCCATTTACAAGGTTAACATCATCTAGAAAATATGTCTCCACCACCTTAACTGTCCACCACCCTCAATTACCACGTCCAGCCCCAAAATTACTGTCATAAGTTCGGCAGTACAAGCCTGAAACCTACCTATCTTATTTTCTCCCATAGCAACCACCAACTCTCCCAGGTTATTTCAAATCATGAAATAACCCCTAAACTCTAAACCCTATACCCTACCCTAAATCCTAAACTCTAACATGAATCTGAACACATTGCTCATATCCAAACCATTCAAAACCTGAAGCTGAGCGAGATTATGCGATTGAAAGGCTTGGTGCACGGCACAAAAATTGACATCTTTATTGACTGTGGTTCTGCCATGAACTTCCTCAAGCCAGACGTGACTCACAAACTGGGATTACCTATCTCCCCCCACCACCGCACAAATTCGCTTTCATCTTTGGCCAATCGGTATGAGCCTCTGGCGTGGTCTATGATGTAACCGTTGAGATGCAAGGATACCAATATACAAGCTCATTCACGCTCCTTAAGGTTACCTGATGTGATTTGGTATTGGGAGGCTCATAGTTGGATTCATTGGCATATATTTGATGACATTTTCTAAAGAAAACGATGATGTTCATCGTGGATGGCCACAAGCACATACTGAGAGGTTTAACCTCTCGTCCTCAAACCGTAATTAACGCATACCTATTGGGCCTCATACCCGACGAGCACCTTGCACTTCTAGCCCACATTGCCACTCTCGAGCCCACCCTAAATTCCTCTAGCAACAACCCACAGCTTCAACACCTTCTTACTCAGTTTTTCTCTCTTTTCAACCCACCCACCGAGTTGCCCCCTCCCCGTTCTATAGACCATCAGATACATTTGCTCCCAAATATCGGTCTGATTAATGTCAGACCCTACTGTTATGCACACTCACAAAAGGAGGAACTTGAAACTCAAGTTCGTGAGATGTTGAGGCAAGGAATCATAGGACCAAGGACAAGCCCCTTTCTCATCCCTCATGCTTTTGGTACTCAAAAAAGATGGAACTTGGTGATTTTGTGTCGATTACCGCGCATTTAATGCGGTAACCGTGAAAAATTGTTTCACTGTCCTGAAGGTGGGTGAACTTCTTGATGAGCTTCATAGTGCTACTAAGTTTTCGAAATTAGATCTCCAATCCGGATATGACCAAATCTAAATGCGTGAGGATGATATCCACAAGATGGCCTTTCGGACACACGAAGGTCACTTCAAGTTTGTGGTGATGGCTTTTGGCCTCTCTATGCACCATCCTCATTTTCAAGCCCTCATGAACACCACCCTTAAACTTATGCTACGTAAGTTTGTGCTCGTTTTCTTTGATGATATACTCATTTTTTAGCAAGGACTTTGAGTCACATATGCAGCACTTACGTGACGTTTTTCACGTACTGCATGAGAATTACTTGAAAGTGAAGTTATCCAAATGCTCATTTGGTCAAGAGAAAGTATCCTATTTGGGCCATGTCATCTCATCCGAATGAGTGTCCATGGATCCATCCAAGGTCTAATGCATTTGGCATTGGCCCAAACCGCTGACACCTAAAGCAGTGCGTGGTTTTCTTGGAATCACTAGTTATTACAGAAAATTTGTACAACATTACGACATCATCACCAAGCCTCTATCAGATATGGTGAAACAAAACAATTTCACATGGAATCACCAAGCAAAACAAGCTCTTTAGAAACTCAAAGAAGCTCTTACATCGACGCCCGTGGTAGCTTTCCCGGTTTTTCCATTCCATTTGTCATTGAGACTGATGCCAACTGAACCGGAATCGGTGCCATATTACAACAACGTCATTATCCCATAGCCTTTACCAGCAAGGCCCTCTCACCACTCCACCAAGCTCTGTCGGTGTATGAAAAAGAGATGCTGGTCATCATCTTCGCAGTCGAAAGGTGAACACTATGTTTTGGGACACCCCTTCACCATACTCACATACTACAAAACTCTCAAACACTTGCCAAACCAGAGAATCACCACACTGGCCCAACATCAGTGGCTAGCCAAATTATTGGGGTACAACTACAAAGTGGAATATCGTGTAGGCCATATTAATACCGTACCTAATATGCTTTCGTGTTGCCATGATGTCTGCTCCATATAGGCCATTACTACTCCAGTCTTTGACTGCCTCAACAACATTGATAAAGCTTGTGAGATAGACTCTGAAGCTCAAGAACTTAAAGTTGTTCTCCTTCAAAACCAGCCAAACAAAAAGGGTTTTTCTTTGGACCAAGACCGACTATTTTACAAGAACAGGGTGTTCGTTCCGTCCACATCGGACTGGCGTCACGAGGTACTATTAGAATTCCATGCTTTGTTGCAAGAACACCCTTAGAAACAAAAACTATGGCTCATGGAGAATGGAATTGTTCATAATCCGTGGACAAAATTAATGAAGATTTAAAAGGTTTCCCAGAGATTATAACTGAAGCTGTCAAGAACATTAGGACTGATGGATGCATAATGAGATTAAAATTCATATCAACTCCACTAAGATGGACAAAGATAAACGGGCAGATGAATTTTATATCTCCATATTATATGTTAGATTAATTCAGAGTCCAATTAAGAATTCAAATTTAGACAGTGTGAGAGGAAATGGTGGTCTGAATCAAAGCATTCCGTGGATGAAAGCTATGGTCATTATATGGATCAAAAACATGGTTCGAAGAGATTATGATTCAAGTCTTGGCAAACGGAGAAAAAATAATGGTCACTTGCTATAATCATCCTCTAGTGAATAGCGATTTATTCTCAGCTATTGTGAGGAACGAGATTGACTACACTCTAGCTACTGCTACGTGGTTAGAAATGTCAAGAATGATAAAGGGTGTAGGATTCTTATATTTTTCCTTATGATTCATATTTAGAAGATGAAGAAAAAGAAGACACAACACAACATGAACACGAGAGCCAAGATTCTTTGGCTGATTATAAGTACACAGATGAGGAATATTATCACAACATCACAAATATGATAGAGAAATAAATGGTAGCCAACATATCTAGACAAAAGACTTTTCGTTTGTTAAAAGTTTGTGCGTCTCCTTTGTTGCTGAAGACACTCAACTTTACTTTACAAAAGTAAAGCCATCATGATCAGATTCCTCATGCCGTCCACTTAGTCTTAGCTGTTTTTAATTCAAGTTTGGAGTCTGCTTCCAATTTAATGAGCATTAGGCGCCCGAGTAAAGGCATCAAAAACTTGGGATAGAAGTTTGAAACACTCTTAACCTTTATCAAGAAGTCATATAGCCAGAAAATAGTGTCTCTCTAGTATAGTGTGAGTTAAGAGAGTGAGTGTGCTTATTGTGTACAAATACTATAATCATCTGGTGTGGTGTACACTTATTACAAGTGTTTGTGCTTATAATTATAACTATGAGTGGCTAAATATCTTTTAGTTGTTTATCCAAGAGTGAAGCTCTGGGTTTTGTATTTGTATCTATGATAATATAAATAAATCTTATCTAGTTCCCCTTAATCCGTCACATATTTTTTACTTTGGTCGTGGAATGTGTTCGTACGGTGTCTTACTCAGTCCTCATTTACGTACAGTCGGCCATATGGGAAGATAATTTTGACTCGAGGTCTTCGTCTGGAAGATTCTATTTCACCGTATTTGTTTCTGACTGTAGCAGAAGGTTTTTCTTTGTTACTGAAAAGGGCGGAAAAGGAGGGATTACTGCATGGGGTTGCTATATCGAGGAGGGATCCTTCTGTGATACATTCTATTATGCCTAAGTTCACGACTATTTAAAGCTAAAGGAGACTTTTGCTGCTTATGAGAGAACTTCAGGGCAGAAGATCAGTGTGGATAAGTCAGTAGTGAGTTTTAGTCCGAGAACAGCAACGTACATGAAGAATGTTTGCAGTGAGACATTAAATATGAAGACTGTTCCTTCTCATGAGCTCTATCTTAGAATTCTCATTGCAATAGGTCAAGGTAAGAAGAAGATGTTTAAAGGTTTGTATGATCGGGTGTGGAAGAGAATTCAAGGGTGTGAATGAAATCTTCTTTCTAATGGGGGAGGTGGTACTGTTGAAGGCGGTGCACAATCAATTCATACATATACTATAAGTGACTTTCAGATCCATATGAGTATTTGCGAGGAGATTAATCGACACAACTCGATTTTGGTGGGGGAAGCTGAATGGGAAAAGAATCCATTAAAGCATATGTGATAAACTTTATGCGCTGAAGAATGAGGGTGAAATGGGTTTTAGGGAGTTCTAAAGCTTTAATAAAGCTGTGGTAGTAAAGGTGGGATGAAGGTTAGTACATGATGAGAATTCTTTGATTTGGCAGATGTTGAGAGTTACGTATTTTCCTAAATGTTCGTTTATGGAGAGTGAGGTAGGTAAAGCTCTGTCAAGTGTGTGGAGGGTGATTGTTTGGAAAAGGGTATGCTTCTTAAGGGGATGAAATAGAGTGAGTGATGGGTTTCAGAATAACATGGAAAATGGGGTTAGACTGAAATATACAGGTATCTGATTTAATTACTAACTCAGGGGGCCTGGTGTTTGCATAAATTGGAGCAAGTTTGTACATCAGCTAAGTTGGATGTTGTCGTAGCTATTCCTTTAGTTTGGACTTGACCCAACGACAAAATGATTTGGATGCATAACAAGAATGACAGGTTTTTACTCCAAAGTGCTTACTGGGTTGAAATGAATGAGAAGAGGCATTTTGTATCGACTATATCTGATCATTGGTGGCATCTTTGGAAGCTTAGTCCCTCTAAAGATGAGTCATTTCTTTTGGCATTGTTCAACAAAATTTCCACCATACATGTGGTCTTTGTTTCAGCGGTATGTTACTCAAACACTAACTTGTCTGAGATGTCAACTAGCAAATGCAACACCCTTGCACATAACATGGTCTTGTTATTTTAGTGTTGCAGTGTTGGAGAGGGAGGGTTTTTATATGAAGTTGAATCCATGTACGTTGGAGGAATTTTCTGAATTCTTGGACTATGCGTTGAATGTGTTATTTGTAAGCCAAATAGCTTACATTACTCTTATATACAAGTAAAAATATGAAGCACAACACACATAAAAAGATAGTGAGAATGATCATTTGACCCCTCTAGTCACCATGTAGCTACATCCCTGATGGGTGGTGCAGGACCCTTAGGTGTTTGAGGTAATTGAAGGGAAAATAACGATTAAAGTAAATGCATTTCTTCATTCATGGCTCAATGGAGGGAAACAGTACAGGTACCACACAGGAATCTTTCACTTGATCAGATGGGTTGGGCCTGGATTAGTATGAGGTTTTGGGCTTAACCCTAACATAAAAGCTGGCTTTATCCCAAGGCGGCCCTCACGTTCATCCAACCTCCTCGTCACGTGCCACCGCCAATCCATATTCGCTTGTAAAATATAAATATCAGGGACTGAGACTGAGACTGAGACTGGGACTGAGAGAGACCCAAACCCTCCATAACCCTAGAAATCTCGAACCGCCATAGGAGCTCCACAAAGCACCACCTTCACGGCGACGCAACACAACCGTGGCCATATCTCTACGCCTCTCACCGTCCTTCTCCCTCGCCTCCCAAACCCTAACCAATCGGCTAGGGTTTTCTACCGTCGATTTAGTTTCTGGTTCCCAATATGTGGAACAACGGCCAGATTGTGCCGCCTGGCACCGGTGGCTCGTCGATTCCACCACCTCCCGCGGCTCAGCCCTCTTATACGGTGCTGCCGCCGCCGGCAGATGCCGAGGCCGTGCTCGAAGAGAAGGCTCGCAAATGGCAGCAGCTCAATTCCAAGCGGTACAGCGACAAGCGCAAGTTTGGCTTCGTTGAGACGCAGAAGGAGGACATGCCTCCGGAGCATGTCAGGAAGATTATTAGGTCGTTTTCCTTTGTTCTAGGCCTTCATTTTTTGGGTGTGTCTAATTGATATTTTCGGATCTAGTCTTTGTTTTCAGATACTTGTATTTACCATGTGGTTGTGTTTATTGGTGAGTAATCTATGGAAAAATCTACAAACCAGTGTGAATCTGGGTATGAAATTGTACCAGAGGTTTGGTTTACTTAAGGTGTTGTGATATGTGATTGGCCATGGGTTAAACTACGGTAAATAGATATCATTTTTGGTCGAAGTGATGAAATGAAGCATATGCGTAGCTTGATTTGGTGATATGGTGATTTATGTGCCAATTTCATCGATCTGTTTATTTAGAATTTGCATCGTATTTGTTTCAAAATCGAAGTGATAAGAATCTGTAAATTCTGTTTGGTTATGTGTATCTTTTCATTGGCTTTCGTCGTGAATAAAGTATAGTAGTGCTCTGTATTGCAGTGTTTAACATGGTGTTTGTTTTTACAGAGACCATGGAGACATGTCCTCGAAGAAATTCCGTCATGATAAACGTGTGTATCTAGGAGCACTTAAATTTGTTCCACACGCAGTCTACAAGCTTCTCGAGAATATGCCGATGCCCTGGGAGCAGGTATCTGTTCTTTGTCAATCCCATTTTGTTTTCATATTTTTGGTATATGTGAACTACGAGTTGTAGTCTACAACTCACTTTATCAAATTAATTTTGCTACAGGTCCGTGATGTGAAGGTTCTGTACCATATTACTGGGGCAATTACATTTGTGAATGAGATACCTTGGGTTGTTGAACCTATATATTTGGCTCAGGTGCTTCTCCCTTCTTATAATTCTACTGCTGCTTAAAATAGAGTTTGCTAGCCTGTTTTTTCTCCTTTGATGATTTTTATTGAATAGTGTTAATGTAAATTTTGTAGTGGGGTTCCATGTGGATTATGATGAGAAGGGAGAAGAGGGATCGTCGACATTTTAAAAGAATGCGGTTTCCACCTTTTGATGATGAAGAACCTCCATTAGACTATGCTGATAATCTGTTAGATGTTGATCCTCTAGAGCCAATTCAGCTGGAGTTGGATGAAGAAGAAGACTCTGCTGTTTATACTTGGTTTTATGACCATAAACCTCTAGTCAAGACAAAACTCATCAATGGTCCAAGTTACCGGAAATGGCATCTGTCGCTTCCCATCATGGCAACTCTCCACAGGCTTGCAGGACAGCTACTTTCTGATTTGATTGACCGCAATTATTTTTACTTGTTTGACATGGAGTCATTCTTTACAGCAAAAGCGCTGAATATGTGCATTCCAGGTATACATCTTTATGTCCATTCTTTTTTTTTCTCTGATGCATAAGCGATGATGTTGCTTGATACATTGTACGAGTGGTTTATATTGCTTATGAAAGGTGCATATGGTCACCTAGTGACCGATGAAATCATGGTCAATTACATCCAAGGGTGGGAAGTATTATTTTATAGCTAAGTTGTTTTGTTTTCCACCCTTGGATTTACATCCAACGGTGGTTGACCATGATTTCCTTGGACACTACTCGATTCTGTAGAGGTGTATGTTATTTTAGATTGTGGATTCTCTTATTGTTTCATTGGACTGACTTCACTACACTATTTTCAGGTGGGCCTAAGTTTGAACCGTTGTATCGGGATATGGAGAAAGGGGATGAAGACTGGAATGAGTTTAATGACATCAACAAGCTGATTATTCGGTCACCTCTCAGAACGGAGTACAGAATTGCATTCCCTCATCTCTACAACAATAGACCTAGGAAGGTAAAGCTCTGTGCGTATCACACACCCATGGTTATGTACATAAAAACTGAGGATCCTGATCTACCTGCATTTTATTATGATCCCTTGATACACCCAATCCCTAGCACAAACAAGGAGCGACGTGAGAAAAAGGTTGATGAGGATGATGACACTTTCGTATTGCCAGAAGGAGTAGAACCATTTCTGAGTGATACTCAGCTCTATACTGACACAACAGCAGCAGGAGTTTCCCTCCTGTTTGCACCACGGCCCTTTAACATGAGATCGGGGCGGACTCGCCGAGCAGAAGACATACCCCTTGTGTCAGAGTGGTATAAAGAGCATTGTCCTCCTTCATATCCAGTTAAAGTTCGGGTCAGCTATCAGAAGTTGTTAAAATGTTTTGTGTTGAACGAGTTGCATCATAGGCCACCCAAGGCTCAAAAGAAGAAGCACTTGTTTCGATCACTCCAAGCTACTAAGTTCTTCCAAACTACAGAACTTGATTGGGCTGAAGCAGGTCTTCAAGTCTGTAAGCAGGGTTATAACATGCTAAATCTATTGATCCACAGGAAAAATCTGAATTACCTCCACCTTGATTACAATTTCAACCTGAAGCCGGTGAAAACCCTGACAACCAAAGAGCGTAAAAAGTCCCGTTTCGGAAATGCTTTTCATCTTTGCCGTGAGATCTTGCGGTTGACGAAGCTGGTAGTTGATGCCAACATTCAGTTCCGGTTGGGTAATGTTGATGCCTTTCAATTGGCTGATGGCCTGCAGTACACTTTCTCTCATGTCGGTCAGTTGACTGGTATGTATCGTTACAAATACAGGTTGATGCGTCAAATTAGAATGTGCAAAGACTTGAAGCACTTGATTTACTACCGCTTCAACACCGGGCCAGTGGGGAAAGGACCTGGATGTGGATTCTGGGCACCGATGTGGAGGGTCTGGTTGTTTTTCCTTCGTGGCATAGTTCCTCTTTTGGAACGGTGGTTGGGAAACTTACTTGCTCGACAATTTGAAGGGCGTCATTCGAAAGGGGTGGCAAAGACTGTAACTAAGCAGCGTGTAGAGAGCCATTTTGACTTGGAGCTTCGAGCTGCTGTCATGCATGATGTTCTTGATGCGATGCCCGAGGGAATCAAGCAAAATAAGGCCAGAACAATATTGCAACATCTCAGTGAGGCATGGCGTTGCTGGAAAGCAAATATTCCTTGGAAGGTACCTGGTTTGCCAGTTCCCATTGAGAATATGATTCTTCGCTATGTCAAGTCAAAGGCAGACTGGTGGACAAATGTGGCTCATTACAATCGTGAACGTATAAGAAGAGGTGCTACAGTAGATAAGACCGTTTGTCGAAAGAATCTTGGAAGATTAACTCGCCTTTGGCTGAAGGCTGAGCAGGAACGGCAACACAACTATCTGAAAGATGGTCCATATGTTACCCCAGAGGAGGCTGTTGCAATTTATACAACAACTGTGCATTGGTTGGAGTCAAGAAAGTTCAGCCCCATCCCATTCCCACCGTTGTCATACAAGCATGATACGAAGCTTCTTATTCTTGCTCTGGAGAGGTTGAAGGAATCCTATAGTGTTGCTGTGAGATTGAATCAGCTTCAAAGAGAAGAGCTTGGTCTTATTGAACAAGCCTATGATAACCCGCATGAGGCATTGTCTCGAATTAAGCGTCACTTACTCACTCAGCGTGCCTTCAAAGAAGTTGGCATAGAGTTCATGGATTTGTACAGCTACCTCATTCCAGTCTATGAGATTGAACCTCTTGAGAAGATTACAGATGCATATCTTGATCAATATCTATGGTATGAGGGTGACAAACGTCATCTCTTCCCTAACTGGATCAAACCTGCAGATTCGGAGCCGCCTCCTCTCTTGGTTTATAAATGGTGTCAGGGAATAAACAATTTACAGAGCATATGGGACACTGGTGACGGGCAGTGTGTTGTCATGCTTCAGACGAAGTTTGAGAAGTTCTTTGATAAGATTGACTTGACAATGCTAAATAGGCTTCTACGTCTAGTTCTTGATCATAATATTGCCGATTATGTCACTGCGAAGAACAATGTGGTGTTGTCCTACAAGGATATGAGTCATACAAATTCGTATGGTCTTATTCGTGGTCTTCAGTTTGCTTCCTTCGTTGTACAGTATTACGGGCTTGTGTTGGATCTGTTGCTTCTTGGACTGACTCGAGCCAGTGAGATTGCTGGTCCACCCCAGATGCCAAATGAGTTCATCACTTACTGGGACACAAAGGTAGAGACCCGGCATCCTATCAGGCTGTACTCTCGGTACATAGACAAGGTGCACATTTTGTTCCGCTTCACTCATGATGAAGCTCGGGATCTTATCCAGCGATATCTAACTGAACATCCAGATCCTAATAATGAGAACATGGTGGGATATAATAACAAGAAGTGCTGGCCAAGAGATGCTAGAATGAGGCTCATGAAGCATGATGTCAATCTTGGGAGAAGCGTTTTCTGGGATATGAAAAACCGTCTTCCTCGAAGCATCACAACTTTAGAGTGGGAGAATAGCTTTGTTTCTGTTTACAGCAAGGATAATCCAAATTTGCTCTTCAGCATGTGTGGATTTGAGGTTCGAATACTTCCCAAGATAAGAATGAGCCAAGAGGCATTCAGCAACACAAGAGATGGAGTCTGGAATTTGCAGAATGAACAGACAAAGGAAAGGACTGCAGTTGCTTTCTTACGGGTTGATGATGAACACATGAAGATATTTGAGAATCGTGCAAGGCAGATCCTTATGTCGTCAGGGTCTACCACATTTACAAAAATAGTCAACAAATGGAATACAGCTCTGATTGGTCTTATGACTTACTTCCGTGAAGCTACTGTACATACACAAGAGCTGTTAGATTTACTTGTCAAGTGTGAGAACAAAATTCAGACCCGTATTAAGATTGGATTGAATTCCAAGATGCCTAGTAGGTTTCCACCTGTCATATTTTACACACCGAAAGAAATTGGAGGGCTTGGTATGTTATCTATGGGGCACATATTGATACCCCAAAGTGATCTCAGATACAGTCAGCAGACAGATGTTGGTGTGACACACTTTAGGAGTGGAATGAGTCATGAAGAGGACCAGCTGATTCCAAATCTGTACCGTTACATACAACCTTGGGAGAGTGAATTCATTGATTCCCAGCGTGTTTGGGCAGAATATGCACTTAAAAGGCAGGAGGCTCAAGCGCAAAACAGGCGGTTGACTCTTGAAGATTTGGAAGTGAGTATTTGATATAGCCTGTGTTTCAGTTCATACACTAATGTGCTGTATTTATTCTTATATTTTCTTTTTTTGACAGGATTCATGGGATAGGGGAATTCCTCGCATAAATACTTTGTTCCAGAAGGACCGGCACACCCTAGCATATGACAAAGGGTGGAGGGTTCGTACTGATTTTAAGCAGTACCAGGTCTTGAAACAGAATCCATTTTGGTGGACTCACCAAAGGCATGACGGGAAACTTTGGAACTTGAATAACTACAGAACTGATGTTATTCAAGCTCTTGGAGGAGTAGAGGGAATCTTGGAACACACCTTATTTAAAGGAACATAGTAAGTTTGGTTTTCAATTTAGTCTTCAATATTTATTGTCATTCTTTTTAATCCTGTACCTCTTTGTTAACAATTGCATGAAGAGGAAGTGAACCAATTAAGTATACACTCCTATAATATATAGGAAGATTGGTACATACTAATTAATGTAATATATCATGCTAATTTAGATGTTAGGTTTCTTGTTTGGTTAGAGGTGATATGTCTGAATGGTAAAGAAGATGAACTAATATAGAATCTGATTTGCATGCATTGTCAGTGTGTGTTGGTCATCATCTGTGATTCAGATATGTAACTGCATCTCTACTTTTCAATTTCAGCTTCCCTACCTGGGAGGGTCTCTTCTGGGAAAAAGCATCAGGTTTTGAGGAATCGATGAAGTACAAGAAGCTGACTAATGCACAGAGATCTGGGCTTAACCAAATTCCCAATCGTAGGTTCACGCTTTGGTGGTCGCCAACCATTAATCGGGCTAATGTATATGTCGGTTTCCAAGTGCAGTTGGATCTTACTGGGATCTTTATGCATGGAAAAATCCCAACCTTGAAGATATCCTTGATTCAAATATTCCGTGCACATTTGTGGCAAAAGATCCATGAAAGTGTTGTCATGGATCTCTGTCAGGTTTTGGACCAGGAGTTAGATGCTCTGGAAATTGAGACAGTGCAGAAGGAAACGATTCATCCCAGGAAGAGTTACAAAATGAACAGTTCTTGTGCTGACATTCTTCTTTTCGCTGCTCATAGATGGCCAATGTCAAAACCTAGTCTCGTGGCTGAGCCAAAGGATGTCTTTGATCAGAAAGCAAGCAACAAGTACTGGATAGATGTACAACTCCGTTGGGGTGATTATGATTCCCATGATATTGAACGTTACACCCGAGCCAAGTTTATGGATTATACAACAGACAACATGTCTATCTATCCCTCCCCCACAGGTATGTGGTCTTTTCTGTTGTCCTTTATCATCCAGATTCCGGCACATTGATCTGTGGAACTAATTGTGATCGTTTCATGCAGGGGTGATGATTGGTCTTGATCTGGCGTACAATTTACATTCTGCTTTTGGTAATTGGTTTCCTGGATCCAAACCCCTGCTTCAGCAGGCAATGAACAAAATAATGAAGGTACCATCTTTTTATCTTTCTGTTTGGTAATTTGTTTGTTGTCTTCTGATGGATTATCTTCAGAAAGCAGGCAACTAACTGTCCATTGTGCCTTTGCAGTCAAATCCAGCTCTGTATGTCCTGCGGGAGAGGATACGGAAGGGATTGCAGCTTTACTCTTCAGAGCCAACAGAACCTTATTTATCATCCCAGAACTATGGGGAGATTTTCAGCAATCAAATTATTTGGTTTGTTGATGATACTAATGTGTATCGTGTTACCATCCACAAGACATTTGAAGGAAATCTGACTACAAAGCCAATTAACGGTGCGATTTTCATATTCAATCCAAGGACTGGGCAGCTGTTCCTGAAGGTATATTTGACTTGTTTGATATTGTGTGGTTGTTTTGCATGTGTCTCTGATGTGTTTGTTTCTGAGCTTTATATTTTGTTGCTACTTGGCAGGTCATTCACACAAGTGTGTGGGCAGGACAGAAGCGTCTTGGTCAGTTGGCCAAGTGGAAAACTGCAGAAGAAGTTGCTGCACTTGTGCGTTCTTTACCAGTTGAAGAGCAGCCAAAACAAATTATTGTGACACGAAAAGGGATGCTTGATCCACTGGAGGTCCACTTGTTGGATTTCCCGAACATAGTCATAAAAGGAAGTGAGCTGCAGCTTCCTTTCCAGGCTTGTCTTAAGATTGAAAAATTTGGTGATTTGATTTTGAAGGCTACTGAGCCACAGATGGTTCTTTTCAACATATATGATGATTGGTTGAAGAGTATATCATCATATACTGCATTCTCTCGGCTAGTTTTGATTCTTCGTGCACTTCATGTAAACAATGAGAAGGCAAAGATGTTGCTGAAACCTGACACTACTGTCATCACTGAGCCACACCACATCTGGCCTTCTCTTTCCGATGATCAATGGATGAAGGTAATTCACTGTTATAAATCTGATTGCTTATAGTAGTTTGTCATCTTTTATTGATTTACATATCTAAGTCTGAAATGCATGTTGATTTTGAAAGGTTTTGATTTAAAGATTGCTTTGTGTGTCACAAGCTTAAGTTCTGTTTGAATCAGTTCATGTAAATAATTGCATTTTACTTAACTTCTCCGGCTGTCCTGCTCGTTTGCTTTTGTTTTTGCTTATGTGCTTTCTGCGATGCGTTGTGCAGGTTGAGGTTGCTCTAAGAGATCTGATTCTCTCGGACTATGCAAAAAAGAATAATGTGAACACATCGGCTCTGACACAGTCTGAGATTCGTGATATCATTCTTGGAGCTGAGATTACTCCTCCTTCACAACAAAGGCAACAAATTGCAGAGATTGAAAAGCAGGTGATGTATCTTTGTCCATGTTTTGGTTTATGTTTGAAGACTGCATATGAACTTTCATAAATTAACTTGTGTAAAATTTCTACTTTCAGCATAAAGAAGCAAGTCAGCTGACAGCAGTTACTACTAGGACTACGAATGTGCATGGGGATGAGCTCATTGTCACCACTACTAGTCCTTATGAGCAAGCTGCATTTGGGTCCAAGACTGATTGGCGTGTGAGAGCAATATCGGCTACCAATCTCTACCTTCGTGTCAATCATATATATGTGAATTCAGAAGATGTGAAGGTAAGAGTTCTCTTCAATTATTACAGTGCTTTTCTTGAGAAAAGTGATGAAGTTGCCTTTTTTTCCCAATAAATCTAGTTCTCAAGCGTTGTGTCATTTAACAGGAAACGGGTTACACTTACATCATGCCAAAGAATATATTGAAGAAGTTCATCTGTGTTGCTGATCTGAGGACACAAATTTCTGGCTACTTGTATGGGGTAAGCCCACCTGACAACCCTCAGGTCAAGGAAATTCGCTGCATTGCCATGCCACCGCAGTGGGGAACCCACCAGCAAGTTAATCTTCCAACGACTCTTCCTGAGCATGATTTTCTCAATGATCTGGAACCTCTAGGGTGGATGCACACACAACCAAATGAACTTCCTCAGCTTTCTCCTCAGGTAATTTTCTTGGATTGCTAGCTAGTTTCTGACTTCTCATCATGGAAGTGTTAGGAAAAAAGGTATAACCTGTGTTGTGTTCTATTGTAGGATCTAACCTCTCATGCTAAGATCTTGGAGAGCACGAAGCAATGGGATGGGGAGAAGTGCATCATTTTGACTTGCAGTTTCACTCCTGGTTCCTGCTCGTTAACTGCATACAAGCTTACTCCATCTGGGTATGAGTGGGGACGGGTCAACAAAGACACGGGAAGCAATCCACATGGATACCTTCCAACTCATTATGAGAAGGTCCAAATGCTGCTCAGTGACAGGTTCCTTGGTTTCTATATGGTAAGATTATCATATCCTATTCTTGTACATGCCACCAAATGATAATCAGCATTTCTGATTGGTGTTTTTCCCTTTCTTTTTGTGGGTTCAATTTTTTATTTTATATTTGTTTTGTAGATTCCTGATAATGGTCCATGGAACTACAATTTCATGGGTGTGAAGCATACACAAGGCATGAAGTACGGGGTGAAGCTTGGGACACCAAGGGAGTACTATCATGAGGACCACCGGCCGACCCATTATCTTGAGTTTAGCAACATGGAGGAGGGTGACACAGTGGTGGGAGATCGTGATGATACCTTCACATAAGTTGAAATAGGGATGGAGCTCGTGAATCCAGTTGTTGTAACCTGTTCGTTTATGGCTGTTTTTGGTGAAGGCCTGTAAATATATGGTACATAGACAGCTTGCATGTTTTTGATATGTTAAGAGGCATTGTGATGGATACCAACCTTAACCATATATGCCGAGTATCCCTTTAATGTTGATCAAATGCAGTAATTCTCGTTTGTCTTTGCTTGCTCTTTTGGGAAATGGAGAATGTTTTGCGTAGCCTTTTCCCGTCTTTGCTCCTTTCTCTTTTGATCAGTTGCTAGTAATCTGGACAGTCGAAGTGTAGTGCATGTTATGCTTGTGTTGAAAATTACCTGCATAACGCTGTGCCATATTATATCATCCACTCAGAGTATTGAATATGAAGTGGGAATGTATCTGTGTAGTTTATATTATACAGCTCTTCGTTCCAAGTCAGCTTAAGCTTTGGAGTCTGGACTAGTTGTGAGTCCACTCGTCATTATGTTTTTGTTGCTCAAAATGTCTCCTTTATCAGTGACATTACATGATTGCATGAATAAAGCCATGATTTTTGACAAAAACCAAGAGAAGAATTAAATAAGATTGAAGGTTGAACTAGCGAACTGTTGTAAATTAACGAAAATTATTCGGTACACCGTCACCGTCGGTGACCCGTCCAATCTACACCGTTCGATCATCTTCTCACCGTTAGATGTGTGCACTGTTCATTTTTGTTTTTGTTTTTCTACTTTTTTGTCTTTTATTGATGCATGAAATGATGAAATACTCTCGTAAATTAACCTCTATCAAGTGAATATGCAATTCCTTTTGTATCTTACAGATTATAGGTTCCTAATATCTAATGACTTCAAACAAAGTCTTGTATATTCTTGCCTAGTAGTTCTTTCCTCTGGTGTCTAATATATCTAGTTCCATCTGCCCCTTGCTTGTAAAGGAATGCAGATTTCCTCAATCATAAAATACCAAATGTGATGTAATGACCAAGGCAGTCAGCTGTAGATGCTGTTGTGGAGTTACTTCTTTCAGTAAATATTTCATTGCAAGTCAATCATGACTCAATCTGTCTTGCTATATAAAAGAAAGGCATTACAAACTTTCAGTCTAACTAATTCTTTTTTTGGTTACAATTTAAAATGATAGAGGGGGTGAGCTACCACTCCGAGGGTTGGAGCAGGTCAAGGTTTAACTCTCCCTATAGAGTGTTTTTCACTTAAGAGTGTTTTGAACCACTCACCTCCCACATCGAGAGTATCACTGTACACATTCACCTCTCTAAGCAGATATGTCCCACTTCAACCACGTGACCAAACCCCTTGGGTAACTCATAAAAAGTGTAGAACTAATTTCTTTACTTTGGAATTTTCTTCTCTCTCCTACTGTAATTACATACAGGTCGATGATAACTTCAAGTTGACCAACTAATTCCTGAACCACCACTCTATTGGCCACTGATTCGGATATAGACTCCAATTTGTAGTTCTCTCGAGATGCAAGAAGAAGTGCAGCGGATCTGACTTTTAACATGAGGAAGTTGCTAAAATTGTGAATGACCTCCTTCCGTATATGATGTTCTGCTTGAAGGGTTTGATTGTGATAGATGTACGTCATTCAACAAATCCTAAACATAAGACAGGAAAGACAAGTTTTTACATAATAAGAAAACAATATTCTCAAGCATTGATGCATGTGTGCAACCTTACAAAGTAACATGTATTTATATATGATCTTCCTACACAAGATCATCTTGTTAAGAATTCGACTTAGAATTCCTTTTGCAGTAGACAAGAACGCGTAAGATGACGATGTGGAGGTTCTGTTGTCCCACTCTGAGGTGTTTAAATACTGAGTGGTATTTCCGGATTCCAAACCATCATACAAAGAATACATGTTTTCCATGTTTGGTTTGTCACTACAGACGTACCATATATCAGCTTCTGGTGAAATCTGATATGATTTGTTCATTGCAGCTTTTCCTCTTGTGAATGGTGACCTGCAGTTTTATTAGGTTAGATTTTACCCCCAAAAGTATATAAGCACATTAAACTATACAATTTCCCATAAGTATATATGTAAATCACAGCCTACATATCTATATGTCCCAATGCATTATAGCTTACTTGATTTCAAAGTCATCTAGCTTGCTAGGGTGGTGATAATGCGTCCTCTCTGATTCTGTATCAGTCAGAGAAGCTTGAGTGAGCAGGTAATGACAAAAATCATTTCCTGAGGTAGCAAATCAATATGCATGGTAATACAGGAATTATAAAGACCAACCTCTTTGCCTGTGAGACATCATTTGTTTATCATTTAATCCAGAAACTTTGCAGGGTTGTTGCTGCATTTGATTACTTGGGGAAGGTATTCCTCGTGGTGTACAGGTCGCTGTTCGGACAAGTGAGAACTTTCCTTTGCCAACTACATACACAGTGCAAAAATCCGGAGCCCCTTTCAACACAGTGCTTGGAACATCTGTGAATCTGAATCTTCTGTCAAAAAAACTTCGAATAGCTAGAATGCATGCAATTGTTTCATTTATGAACTATACCAAAATTTATATAACATCAACTGAAAATTAAAGATGTTAGACCCCTTGTTATTATGTTTAGTGTTGAACTTTTACATTGTGATCAGTCATTTTTCTTCTGACGAATGGTATATATGGTTAATTTTGCATACAAACAGAACGAGAGTAAAAGTTTACTTGAAAATGCCGGATCTTGATGGTGAACCAAGTACCAAATCTCAGTTGAATTTGCTACGACATATTTGATCAATGCTTTTGGTATTATCTGTATCCTCTATTGTGACTTCATTGCATAATATCTGCCTCAAATAAAGTCAAATTATAAGGAGAAGAAATGAAAAACAAGAATTTGGTCTGTAAACTTCATCTTGCAATTTTCTGGAGCACAGAGCGACAATCTGGAAGTCTGAATGGCCTGTGCCTACAACAAATAAGAAGCATGACTCGCATTCTTTTTTGAACCAAAACCGTGGTATGGAAGAAATATCTCTTTGGTATGAGACTACGAGTCATTTGTCACGTTAGAGATCAAAACCATTCCCCCAGCTGCAGGCAAGGCTGAGAAATTAAACATCAACTTATCAACATCATCATACAATGCATATAAAATAAATGAAATTTAAAGAAACAAAAAAAATTAACATACTGTTGGGAGCAGAATTTGTTGTGTGTAACATGAAGCAATGTAAGAGCTTGGCCCCTGGTAAGAAATTGATCAACAGCCTATTTGATAGCGCATATTGACTTCCTTTGTCCTTGTCTATTGCCAGCGCCACTCTTTTTTGGTTCTTTTCTGCTGCTGATTTCCCTCTAATTCCCATTCTATTTCTCTCTGTAATTGATTCTATGAACTCATGTAATTTCAATGCCTAGGAATTCAGAACCCCAAAATGAACTAACAACCTTAAAATGCATGGTGACCCTCTTATACTATACTTGGAAAACCACCTCCTTTGAGCCCCTGGGTTTGTTTTCGTTTGATCCTAACGACAGCATAGTTTGTTGCATAATGTCTAGAAGCTAAGAGACATCCACTATCTATTGACGAAGTGAGTTCGAGTCATTATGAGGTAGGAGTGAAATCCTTTGATTCTCTTTGAAAGAAAAGAAAAAAAACCTGTGCAAGTTCCCTTAAGCTTTTCAAACAGTTTCCTGTCAATCTTATATTCTGAGCAAAAACCACCATTGAAATGCCCCGTCTCGATGATGTCATATTTCAGATTGTTATTCAGTACTTTCAGTACCATTGATGTCGGAACAATACTTAACGATAAAAGCTCAAGAACACCCTTAGCCTTGTAAATGATATCTGGATTTTCAGTCCTGCTGGTTGTTGAAACTGTCATGAAACGCTCCTCCAGATACATTGTGCATGTGATGCCATAACCTTCCAAGACTGATTTCAGCATTGGCCAAAAAAGAATGAACCACACACAAGTGCTCCATATTTGTTCACCGAAGGGCCAAATATATACTTCTCGTCCAAGAATTCTGGTGTTGATGGCTTCAGTTTACCAGCAGCATTGTTAAAGCATATGACTTGTGGAGCACGTCTCCGGCTTCTTCTCCAGCCTCTGCAACCTATGACTTGTGGAACACGCCTCCAGCTCTCTCTCCAGCCTCTGTAGCTGCTGTCAATCGCAGTTGCCCTCAGCCGCCCCTAATTCATGCTTGGCTGATTGGCATTGTTTGTTAAGCACAGATCCAAGTTTTAAGGGAGGTTTTTGTGTGACTGATAGCTTGATCTTTTCCTCCTGTGTTTTAGCCAGTTCGACTGGTTTTTGTGTTGTTCCTTAGTTTGTATAAATGTTGCTTCGATTGTAAATCCAGACATGAATGAAATACATATATTTGGTTCATCTGTTATCATATTTCTTTATGGTATCAGAGCAGTGATCCTTATAGGACCTGCATTCCTTCCTTTCTTGTGTTCATTGTAAAATTCATATCATTCTCATCAGTTCGTTCCCTTTCATAACACAACGTCAGACACTGGAGCATCCAGATCAGAAACGATAGATGGGAGTCCAATCCAAAGTCTCTCTTCTGTTCTTCTGAATGAGTTCAATTATATATCATGGTCAAGAGCTGTTACACTAGCTCTTGGAGGAAAAAATATCTCTCAGATTTATCACAAAGAAGACAACTCTAGATTTTAAAGATCCAGAGTATGAAGATTGGCTAAGCAAAGACCAACTGGTCATGTCATGGATACTCAACTCCATGGAACCAAAGCTAAGAGAAATCTTTGGTTACTCAGAATCTTCATTTCATTTGTGGGAAGCACTCGAAGAGATGAATGGAAATCTCAACAATGCTGCTAGGGTCTTCCAACTTAAGAAAGATATCTCATCTCTTCAACAAGGTAATCAGTCTTTTGTTCAACACCTTGGAAGTTTAAAATCTAAGTGGAATGAACTCGACATGTATAGGCCACATACAGTTGATTCAGACGTTCTGATAAAAAGAGCGGATGAAGATAAAGTTTTTCAACTTCTTGCAAGCTTGGGATCAGAATATGAAGATCTCAAAAGCCACTTGTTGATGAGTCCAGAATTGCCATCCTTTGCCACTGTGTGCAACACCATTCAGAGAGAAGAGGCACTAAGGAGAGCTATGAACTTGGATGGCAACACTCAGGGTTCAGATGCTAGGGCATTTGCTGCAAGTAGGGAAGCACTAAACAATCACAGCTACAAGGGAAGAAGGCCAGATTTGAAGTGTACTCATTGTAAAAGTATTGGAAGAAATGGAATTGGTCACTTGAAGGAAACACGCTGGATTCTCTTCCCTGAACTGAAGCCAAAATACAATGAAGGAAAAGCATCAAAGTGTATGCAAAGAAACCTATTCACTACTCCTAGAGCAAATCTGAGCAGTGTTTCAGAAGAGATGAGTAATTTCATCAAACCCTGCTAATCTCATAAATGAGTTTGCAAATTTCCTTCAGATCAAGCAAGGAAGCATGGAAAGTGAAAGTGGAAATGCTACTGCCTTGCTGGGAAAATTTGCTGGTTTCTTGAAAAACACAGGTACTTCTACTACTGATATTCCAAGTATTGTTTGTGCTCTTTCTACTGCCTTGGAAGTTAACAATCATGGTAATTTTTGGATAGTGGACTCAGGAGCCTCTGAACATATTACAAATGATCTTTCTAGTCTCACAAATTTTAAAAAATTTACAAAACCATCCCATGTGTCAATAGCTAATGGAAATACTGTTCCTGCTGTTGGAAAAGGAAATCTTAAACTTCTCTCAGATTGCATTGAGTTTGTGGCCTTATTGGTTCCTTCATTTCCATGTAAACTTCTTTCAGTTGGAAAGCTGGTTCACTCGCTGAATTGTCTAGCCATTTTTTCTCCTCATAATGTTGTGTTTCAGGATCAAGTCACACAGAAGAAGATTGGTGAAGGATTCTTCTTAAATGGTCTTTACTATGTTTCCACTTTCTCCAGCTTTCCAAAGAGTTTTCTAGCCAACTCAAACTCTGCAGTGAACCAGAAACTGTGGCACAGTCACCTTATTGGTTCCTTCATTTCCATGTAAACTTCTTTCAGTTGGAAAGCTGGTTCACTCGCTGAATTGTCTAGCCATTTTTTCTCCTCATAATGTTGTGTTTCAGGATCAAGTCACACAGAAGAAGATTGGTGAAGGATTCTTCTTAAATGGTCTTTACTATGTTTCCACTTTCCCCAGCTTTCCAAAGAGTTTTCTAGCCAACTCAAACTCTGCAGTGAACCAGAAACTGTGGCACAGTCACCTTGCTCATCCTTCTTCAAATGTTTTACAAGATTATTTCCTCAGTTCTGTAACAACACACATGATTGTGCAATTTGTCATATGTCTAAGCAAACTAGAGCTCCTTTCTCATTGTCAAACTCAAGAGCTAGCAAGCCTTTTGAACTAGTTCATTCAGATGTATGGGGTCCAGCCTCTATTGAATCCTTTGATGGTTATAAATTTTATGTTACCTTTATTGATGATCTTACTCGTTCTACATTTGTTTACCTGTTAAAATTCAAAAGTGAAGTTTTTGCCTGTTTTCAAGACTTTCACAGTTTAGTTACAAATCATTTCTCAGCAAAAATATGCACTTTAAGATCAGATAATGGCACTGAGTACACTTCCAAAACCATGGTTAAATATCTTAGTGAGCAAGGAATCATCCATCAAACCAGCTGTGTAGGAACCCCACAGCAAAATGGTATTGCAGAACGCAAAAATAGAGATCTTCTGGAAAAAGCAATAGCCACCATGCTTCAAAATCATGTTCCAAAACGATTCTGGTCTCAAGGCATTCAAACAGCAGCATATATCATTAATAGACTGCCAAGCAGTGTGTTGGGGTTCAAATCACCTTTTGAAATCCTAAAAGGCAGGAAGATTGATATTTCTCATCTTCGAATCTTTGGATGCACCTGTTATGTGCATGTGCAAGCTGCACACAGAGACAAACTTGATCCAAGGGCCATAAAGTGCATGCTTCTGGGATACTCGTCCACCCAAAAATGTTACAAATGCTATAATCCAGTGACCAGAAGTGTCTTTGTTTCCAGAGATGTTCGATTTCATGAAAATGAGTCATTCTATAAACCCTCAGAGAATGATTTTCAGGGGGAGATATTTACTAAGATCTTTCCCACACCAGTTCTCACTGAAGCTAATCCCGTTGTTCATAAATCAGTGACAAACTCTGAGAATGAGAATGAAGAGATCATCCTGCCTGAAAACAGTATGCATGAAGAAGAAAATGGTGGTCAGCACACTCCTCCTCTTCCTAGACGAAATCCTTCAAGAGCTCGTCAACCACCACCAAGGCTTCAAGAATATGTGACATACTCAACTTGTTACCCTTTGCAGCTTGGACTTGACGATGTTCAACCACTGCACAGTGCCTTCTTCAGCAAGCTGCTTACAGAAACTGAACCAAGGAATTTTGTTGAAGCAAGTCAGTCAGTACAATGGCAACAAGCAATGCAAGACGAGTTAAAAGCCCTAGATGAGAATCAAACTTGGAGCATTGTTCCACTTCCAAAAGGGCAGAAGCTTATTGGAGCTCGATGGATTTACAAGCTCAAATATCACTCTGATGGCACTCTCGAGCGACATAAAGCCAGGTTAGTAGCTTGAGGTCACACACAAACATTTGGAGTTGATTATAAAGAAACTTTCGCACCAGTAGCAAAGATGAACACTGTTAGAGTTTTGTTGTCAGTTGCTATGAATTCTGGTTGGTCTCTTTACCAAATGGATGTAAAAATGCATTCTTACATGGTGATTTAGAGGAAGATGTGTACATGAAAATCCCTCCGGGACATCCTCGAGAGAAAGAGACTGGGATGGTATGTAAGCTTCACAAAGCCTTATATGGACTTAAGCAATCTCCTTGGGCATGGTACTCCAAATTGAGTTCTGTTCTTCTTGCTTCAGACTTTCAGAGAAGTCACTCAAACTCTTCATTATTTATTCGAAGAAGCAAAGTAGGAAGGTTTGTTGTTTTGGTATATGTAGATGATCTCATCATATCTGGTGACAACAGTGATGAAATTCAGTCACTCAAAGCTACACTTCATGAGGCATTTGCTGTCAAAGATTTAGGCCCTTTGAAGTATTTCTTAGGAATAGAGATGGAAATGTCATGCCGTGGCTTATTCCTCAATCAACGCAAGTATATTGTTGATCTCCTAGATGAAGCAGGAATGACAGATTGCAAGCCCTCTCGCACTCCATTGAGCAGCAAACTGAAATTAATTTCTCCTGGCAATCCCCTTTCTGACATATGCAGTTATCAACGCCTTGTAGGTAAGCTTATCTATCTTACTATCACTCGACCTGATCTCACCTATGCAGTAAGCATAGTAAGCCAATTCATGCATTTTCCTACTTCATATCATCTCACCATTGTCAAAAGGATCCTGCGCTATCTAAAAGGTACCATTAGTAAAGGTATTGTCATGCATTGAAGGGTATTCAGACTCAGATTGGGCAGGGAATGCTGCGGCTCGAAAGTCTACAACAGGTTTTTGTACATTCATTGGTGGTAATCTTGTCACTTGGAAAAGTAAGAAACAATCAGTGGTGGCTAGGAGTAGCGCAGAAGCTAAGTATCGCGCAATGGCATCCATTGCGTGTGAACTCATCTGGTTGAAGGCACTGTTATTGGACTTTGGCATTCAACACCCTTCATCTATTCCTCTTCATTGTGACAATCAGGCAGCCATGCATATTGCTGCAAATCCAGTGTTCCACGAAAGGACAAAGCACATTGAGGTCGATTGCCATTTCATTCGTAACCAAGTTCAGTCTCAGCTCATTGAGACTGTGTACACGAGATCATGTGATCAACTTGCTGATGTGTTTACTAAAATTCTTCCTTCTGCACAATTCGAACAGTTATTATCCAAGCTTGGTTCAAGAAGTTCCCTTGATCCAGCTTGAGGGGGAGTATTAAAGCATATGACTTGTGGAGCACGTCTCCGGCTTCTTCTCCAGCCTCTGCAACCTATGACTTGTGGAACACACCTCCAGCTCTCTCTCCAGCCTCTGCAGCTGCTGTCAATCGCAGTTGCCCTCAGCCGCCCCTAATTCATGCTTGGCTGATTGGCATTGTTTGTTAAGCAAAATCCAAGTTTTAAGGGAGGTTTTTGTGTGATTGATAGCTTGATCTTTTCCCCCTGTGTTTTAGCCAGTTCGACTGGTTTTTGTGTTGTTCCTTAGTTTGTATAAATGTTGCTTCGATTATAAATCCAGACATGAATGAAATACATATATTTGGTTCATCTGTTATCATATTTCTTTAAGCATCATCCGTAAGCTCGGACTTGGTTTGTGGGTTCCCATCTAGTCGCTTCAATTTCAGTCCTGGACCCGTTTGAAACCCATAAGCGTCCATATATCTCAAGATTTTCATTCTCTCCATTCCCTTCGAGGCAGAGGTTTATCAACCTGACAGCAGTTCTAGGATTCTGACCCCTAACAATGGAGGCTGTCACGACTTTCCTGACCAGCAACAATCCTTCAGGAAATTTGCTGAAATTCCATTAAAGATGGAGTAACCGCAAGCAACTGCGTGGCCCTTGATGTTGCGCTGAACATTTTTCATCCGTGCCAAGCACTGTTCCTTATTCTGGGAGCAAAGAACACCGGTCCAGATGATGTCATAGTGCAGCCTGACGACCATTGAGGGCGGAACCGGAGTCAATGCCAAAAGATGAAGAAGGTCCCTACCCTTGTGAGTAATATTAGCTGAAACCCTAGTCCTCGATGTTGTTGCAAATGTTACGAAACTTGTATCCAGATTGAGTTCGCATGACATGACACTCTTCCAAAGCCGACTTCACCTTTGGCCATTCTTCTTCTAACACTTATGCTCGTGCTTCACAAAAGATGGAAGAGAAGGAGGTGTGAGAAGGCATGCCGCCATCAACGTCCGACGACTTCCTTTTCTCGCCTGACCTCTCCCTCCTCAGTCGTCGCTCCATGAATTTTGATTCGGTTTCGAAACCCTAGAAATGCAGACGGCCCTCCTTTTTTTTCTCTCTCCCACTACAATTTGAAGTAACTATTAATACTATAAACATTTTTTTTTGGAAATATAAAATTTATATAATAAAATCTGAAATTACAACTATGAGAGCCATGACGACTAGTTATGATTTTATTAGCTTCAAACATGTATTTTGTGAAGCTAATTTGTGGTGGTTGTTATTTCTAGTATTAGACTATTGGTCATTCTAGTGTTGCCCCTTTACATTGGGATATGATAGAGTTTCCAACGAGACTTCTAGAGTCTTGCTCTTTGATATTGTAAACTTGGGATCCTCTAGAAGTTTTTGCTTATAAATTATATTTTCGTTTCAAAAAACAACTATCCGAGTCATCAACCGTAGACATATATAACATCCTCACACTTCTCCCTACCTGAGCAACAATAGTTACAATGGACGAGGACCGAAATAGGTTCAACTATAGCTTAGCCTATTTCAGAAGCGTCAATATATCCTTATAGTCAATCTCAACAAGAAATGATCCTTTCAAACACTATATGTAAAAACTACCAGCATATATACAAATGTAATCTCCCTATTACATTGATAATAAGAACTAAATGATGTTAAAATAGTCATTGACACATCAATACACGGCTCCGGCATCAATGCAACCTACCAAATCCTTAAATCATCGCCCAAAGAAGAGGCAAAAACCCAGATAGAAGGGACAACTAGCCAGCCCAAACAAAACCCTATCTAGTTACTGGACCTCCAAAAGCAAGCCACAAGAGGTCCATCCCAAGCAAGGATGGTACTGGTTGGAGCAGAGCCATAACCACGAACGTCGACGCCAGCCGCCGGCCAAAGAACATCACCATCATAACCCACTGCGATGAGGTAACCTATGTCACCCAACCTCTAAGATCTTAACAGAACGAGGCATTACAGCCTCAACTCAGGTCACCGAACTCCGGTCTCAACCACCATCTTATTCTCCCCATCATACCAGCCATCACAAATGCCTGTCCGGTAACGGCAAGGTCAGAAACCATCCATGTAAAGGCACTGCACGACAAGCAACAAAACAAAAACCATAAAACCTTATCTTTCCTTTTGTTTACTGAGAAGAATCCCGACAATTAGTGGTCTTTCTTTCAATTCATACCAGGATAATTTAATCTTAAATATAGTCAAACACATACGTTCTAATGAATTTTTTATATAAAATAAAACTCGATAATTTAATATTTGATAAATTGGCCTCGATAAATTAATAACATCGATTAAATTATTATTTTTGTCGGTCCTAACGTTATTAATTGATAGAAAGATTTCTAAATCATGAAGTTGAACAGTTCATGCTTGACAGATTTAGTTCATCCATTATTATGATATAGTTTGATAACATAACAAACACCAATATGACAGAAAATTTGCTCGAGTCAGTAACTCATATAGTCCTATAAATTGGACGGTTAAGATACCAAAATATGATTGAAAAGTGAGTCTCTAAACCCATTAACTAGCCAGAAAGACCTCAACTTAATAAAGGCATCATTAGAATAACTCCCATATTTTTAGAGAGTTCAAAATTAGCAAGAAAAAGAAACTCGGTTGCAAGTGATACTCTAAATTTTCTACTTATGAATAAAGGTACTTGAACGTGCACTGAGGTTTGAAAGTCTGTTTCAATCCTCGACGAATAGGCATATATTTTAAAGTAAGAACACCAGAATTTTGACACTGTGTAAAAACCTCAAATTAGAAGAAAAAACACAGTGGAACACAAGCCAAGAAAAATGAACTTCACTGGATGAATTTGAATAAAGTTTACAAACCACGATAGTAACTAACAACTATTAAAAATTCCCAATGACCTAGTTCTTTAATCTTCTCTTCGATCTTCAAGGAATTGACCCCGTCCTTGAGACTTCTCAATCACTCTCTACTGACCACGAGAGAATGATAAACGTATGAAATAGAAATTCACTTTAATAAGGTGCAAGTGAACTTCGACCTATCAATAAGTTTTGCAACGAAACAACTGTCAGTTAAATTGTGCGTTCAAAAGGCAGTGACTATAGACTTTGATGTGCAATATATATAGGAGCAACGACTCCCCCTTGGTTTGTAGTTCCAACCCTAATTGATTTCCTACAAGGAAAGATATTAACTTTAAGATCGTCAATTAGATACAACACAATATAATAAATAAAAGAAAATCTTCATTTTCCATGAAATTTGCTATGCAAGGATGCCTTATATAGTTAGGACTTCACCACGTCCAAATACAGTTGTCTATATATAATTGAAATCAATCAAATAATATATTCAATGCATAAGAGATCCTAACCAAAATATGATTTGATAAGCCTCACAATTATAACACGTTAAGTAAAGTAAAGGAACAAAACACGATAAATATAAAGCTTTTTAGTAATTAGCTCACACAACCAAGGATTTTTTTACTGAAACCCGCACGAGATTGTATTCATCACATGTACAATAGATCAATACATATCCTACCGCTGCCATTTATAGACAAACAATGAGTTAGTTATAGTACCCACAATATTACGTATATAATAGACTTATTTCTAAGTACTAAACATCATAGAGGTAGTGGATACCCTTCTTCAGTACTACTCAAAATACGTTAGAGATTACAGAAAATAAAACATAACCTATATTCTATAAGAATAATAGACATTTATTTTAGAGGTAATAAAACGGAAAACTAAAACCATGAGCCAAGGATAGGCACTTATTTTCCAGAAAACAAAACGAAAAAATTAGATCACCTCTTTACCCTGCAGATTAGGGCTAGGGGGTGCAGGCAGGGGAACACAACTGAGGGATGAAGACTCCTCAGATTTCTTTTTAGAGCTCAGCTTCTTGTTCTTGCTTCCTAGCGGACGTCCGGGTCCGGCCTTCCTCTTTCCCGGACCAGCAATCAGAACCTCTACCAATTCCCCAAGAGAAATAGGAAAACTTTCAGTGTCTGGCCCACCAAGCCCAACTTGCAGCCCGGTTACCACAGATCCAGAATCTTTAATCTCAAGCCCAATAACTTTATTCAATCCCAAACCTCCTTGAGGCCCAACATCCTATTCAGATTCAGTCACAAGCCCAAAACCATCAGGCCCAAGCATAAGCCTAAAACCATCCGGCCCAGTCATAAGCCCAACATCTTCAGTCAAACCCTAAACATAGTCAACCCTCTTTCCCGCCAAATGTCTCGGGGGAATGTCATGTTCTTCCACCGCCGTCATCGCACGGGCATTCATCACCAGAAGGTCAAGCTCTACCACACTCTCCTTTCCAGAAACCTCATCTGCATAAACCAACGGCTCCACGACGTCCACAACCGAGATCGGTTCTGTTCCTTGTTGTGATGACAAGCTCGGCTCTGCCGAATCCATCACCAAACTTAACCCCTTGTCGCAATTACCTCCACCATGGCCAAAGAAGCCATAAGCGCGCACCTCCACCATGACACTTCTCAAGCATTAAATCCAGATTTACATAGATACCTAACGAGTACTCAAAGACATAGCTAGCAAGAATCTAGTGTCACACGTCCAAGAGCACCCTGAGTTTTTGGATCTTCTCTTTCCTATACAAAGTTATTGGATCTGCTTTCACAAAAGCCCATAAATCATTCCCAATCAGGATAAGAACCTTCTTAGTTGGCATAATGATTCGAAGGCCTGAAACTGAGATCCACATCTCCAAGTGATGCAGCGGTACAACCTCTAAGGGGCTGAGACCATCATATTATGCCAAAGCCAGCATGGAACCACTGAAATTATATGGTCCGCCTTCAAGGGCTTTGTCCTTCTCCGTCCTTCGTTTGAATTGAAACACGAAGATTTTAGGCTCGTCCTCTTGAATCACAATTCTCTCCTTGTGATCCTAAATCGATGGCACCACCGTAGTGAAAAAATGCATCACCACAAGCTTAGTCATGCCTAACAGTCGTCCATAGAGGTTGAACAAGGGATCCTCATCATCAGACAAGTTTCTCGCCTTCTCTCTCCGTCTTGGCGCCGCTATCTCGATCAGTTTTGGGTCTGCCAAGGAAACCCTAGCAGAGAGCCAAAAAAGTTGATGTTTGAAAAAGAAATCTACCACACCCAAGGATTAAAATATCAGTATCGGGGGATATATCGGTACTTTGAAAATATGAGATATCAGATATATCGGGGATATCCGGAAAAAAATATCGAGAATTTGGGACGATTGATTTTGAAATATTTAATTTATTGAATTTACATATAAATATTACAAAATTCAACTTGATCTACTAGGTTGTTGATACGACACATTTTGGATCATAAAAGTACAATAATCGGACCAAGACATATAGTATAAATTGTAACGTTGAATATGATATATCTCTTTAGAGTAGCCGACTGTTTCCCCTATAAGTAGATAGTAAGGATGAATCCAACTGGATGATTGATCACCGACTTATGCACATTGATTATAACCATAAACATTATAGCCATATTAATTGTTGCATTCTTGTGATTCATTTGAGATTCCAGTCGCACAACCTAAACTGATAGACTCAAAACTTAGCTCAATTGAAGCAACATCTTGATAATCATTCGCACCTCTAGTCCTCCTCTCATACATGTTATTCTCTTGCGCTCCATAATTAGTACTTCTAAAGTCATGATCATGATCTTAGGAGGCATGATCGTAATTTTCTTCAGGTAAAAAATTGTCTAGTCCTCCAACTATAAAAGATTGTCTATATTCAAACCCTGTATTTCCACCACCTTTTCTACTTCCACGGTCTTCGTCATCATCTGAACTATCCGGAGTCATTTTTCCACCCCATGCATCGTCACTGTCTAAATTATCTTCTGGGTTTCCAAAAAAATCTTCAGATAATACCCTTTGTATGTTGATTCCATTGGTAGTTGCAGTTTCAACCACTTTAGGATGAGGACTGTCATCAAGATGTGTAGGCATAATCCAAGCTTCAAGTGGATCAATGCCATGATAAAACGGTTCACTTGCAACATGAAGTAAATCAATATAGTTCTTTTCATTTATTCCATTATCCATTGTTTGTCTATCGTGTAGACGCAACTTCATGTTGTAGTACGTAGCAATATACAAGCTTTTCCAACTTCTTATATGCAAGACGGTTCATTTGCTTCGTATAGATAAGAGCAAATGTGCTTCAGTTTCTCTCGCAAGCTAAAGAAGAAGCCGTTTATGCTAAAATACCCATTGCAATTCTTGATAAATTTGGTGCAGAATACCCCTATTGTGACTGCCAATTAGCTGAAAATGAACTACTATCAGTCTATCACTAACTATCCGAAGCAATTAGACATTAAAATTTTCTTACTATGCCAAAAAATTATTTATTTAACGTATTTTTCTTTGATATTTCAGAGATATATTGTAAATATCAGATATATTTTCTAAATATCGGATACAGTTTCTAAATATCAGATATATTTCCTAAATTTCTGAGATATTTGACGGTAACAGAGAAATATATCCGGGATATAATAAAAGATAAGATATATACATCTATAGATATATCGATTCTTCAAAAAAATGAGATATCAGGAGAGATATCAGATATATCGCAGAGATTTCAATCTTTACCCACACCTTATAGATACGAATAAGATTTGAACCTATAATTGTGTTAGTTCACCTGTTAGCCAACAAGGTCACACCTCACCGCTTCCCACAATACGGTTTAAAACTAAATAGAGAATATAAATCCAAAATTGATATTTGATAGACGGACTCCACGTCACAAAATTCCAGCGGACGTGTCTCAACAAGTAGCTTCATCGCTGGACACTCGTTGACGTGCACCCATGGTTCCGTATCCCCTCACGCCACGACCACTTCCATTTCGTCCTCTTCTCTTCATCAACCAAACCAAACCAAACCAAACCAAACCAAAACACCAGTCACACTCCCACTCGCACTTGAGAGGAAATATCCAAACCAAAATTAGAAAAGGAAAAACTGAAACTTTTTTCTGGTCTAGTTCCAGCTTCTGTTTGTCTCCGGTAAGCCTCTATCTGCTTCCGTGCTTCAATTTTCCTTTCATTTCATTCAGGTACCTTCAATCCAGTGCTTTTCATTTTTATGGAACTTTGATTTTGTTGCTGAGTTTGTTTGGTTAAATTGGGTAGTTGCAAGCCTTTTCTGATCAAGCTTGATGTGTTTTGGGCTAAATTATGAGTCTAGCTTGATTGGATAATGGAGGAGCAAATTGCAAAAGCAAAGCCGGCTCTATCTTTCGAGTATGAGCTCTTTGAGGGAGACCCGGATCATCTTACAACTGTTGTGTCTACACTCACGCCAACTAGTCCCTGGATCAATCCTGCCTCGTTGAGCTTTAAGTACCGAATTGGACGAGGCCCGTTTGGTGATGTGTGGTTAGCAACTCATCATCAGTCGGCGGATGATTACGATGAATATCATGAGGTTGCTGTTAAGATGTTGCATCCTTTGAAGGAGGAGGACAGAGATAAGTTCATGCGCAAGTTTGAGAAGTTGTTTTTTCAGTTTCGTAGGTTGTCTGGTGTTTGTTGGTTTCATGGTTTCTCCATTATTGATGGAAAGGTGAGTGTCCCTTAGTCATCTTCTTTCGTTTTCACTTTTAACTGGACAAATTGCTGTTATTTTTCCTGTGCCTTTCTCTTCCGTCGCATTGATATTGTCCTGGCAGATCTGCATCGCTATGAAATTTTATGAGGGGTCAATTGGTGATCGAGTTGCTAGGATGAAGGCTGGAAAACTTCAACTTTTTGATGTTTTAAGGTTATTTATAAAATCTTCACTGTGTAGCGTATGATTCGAGTTCTTAGAGAAACTTAATCCGAAATTGGGAATGTTGACAGGTATGGGATTGAGTTGGCCAAAGGAATTTCAGACGTGCATTCACTAGGTCTCTTGGTGCTAAATCTGAAGCCATCCAATATCCTTGTTGATGAACATGGCCAGCTGGTGCTGGGAGACTTTGGGATACCGTATCTACTTCTTGGGGCTTCGTTGTCTAATCCTAATATGGCTTTCAGACTTGGCACTCCAAACTACATGGCTCCAGAACAGTGGGAACCAGAAGTGAGGGGACCTGTATCTTTAGAAACAGATTTGTGGGGTTTTGGATGTTGCTTTGTAGAGATGTTAACTGGTAGTCAACCTTGGTTTGGGAGTTCAATTAATGAAATATATCATTCAGTCGTGATCAAGCGAGAAAAGCCACCTGTTCCAAGTGGTTTGCCTCCTGTATTGGAAAATGTTATCAATGGTTGCTTTGAGTATGATCTCCATAATCGGCCTTCTATGGAAGATATCATACGTGCATTGGAAAGGTATGTTCTCCCTGGGTATAATAAAACCACTTATATTAGTCACCGTGTACAAACTTGAAATAAAAAAAACTACATTTACCCTTGTAGTTGACTATGTGTAGCCAGACTACCAAACTGTACCTCTTACCATTACCAAACTCTTAACATTTTATTACTGCTCTTATGACCTTCCTATATTTAGCTATCTGCTTAACCAGTCATACCAGGTAGATTCTTTCATTTCTGATAAGAAACATTACTACATCACTAAGTCAGCACCACTTATTCTATTAAATTTATTTTGTAACTAGAAATGTTTTTACACAATCCAAAATTCTATGTAGTTCTGAAGCTTCAAACAGCTCCTTTGCAGCTTCAAAATGGGGCTCATAGAATATATTAGTTTTGCATTTCTCTACGCTAATGAAGATACTAATGGAAGATATTAATCTTCAGCATTTATTTGTGTGCTGATTATCTGCAATTAAACATGCAGCTCACAAAAAGTTGTTCAAAGCGATGGAGAATGGCTCGGTTTAGGGAGCAGCACACCAGCTGGAAAACTTAGTAGTGGCACTTGTATTTCATGGCATCTGTTAAAAGACGAACTGCAGGTTGGAGACATGGTTCGTTCAAGAAAGCCAGTGCATGCACGCAAGCGTCAAGCTCTTGATGTCCCTGAAGGAATTGTAACGGGCCTGGAAAGTAATTCTGGTAATGCCCTGGTGAAGATCCCTGGAGTGCGCAGGCCTGTAAGAGTGTCATTGTCAACACTAGAGAGAGTAACATCTGACTTAACAGCAGGTGATTGGGTGCGGTTGAAGGGTGAACTGCACAAGCACTCCCCTGTTGGAATTCTTCATTCTATACAACGTGATGGAACTGTTGCTGTTGGATTTATTGGGCTAGAGACTTTGTGGCGAGGAAAATCATCTGACATTGAAATGGCTGATCCATATTATGTAGGAGAGTTTGTGAGGCTGAAGGCGAGCGTGGTTTCTCCCAGATTTGAGTGGCCTCGTAAGGGTGGAGATGGGACATGGGCAACTGGAAGGATCTCACAAGTTCTTCCAAATGGTTGTTTGGTCGTGAGATTCCCTGGAAGGTTGGAATTTGGAGATGAAGCTCGTAGCTTCTTGGCAGATCCATATGAAGTAGAACTAGTGTCCTTTGATACTTGTCCTGGACTCATCGAAAAATATCAACATGTTGAGGATTTCCACTGGGCAGTAAGGCCACTTGTAATTGCATTTGGTCTCTTTACAGCCATGAAGTTCAGCTTGTTTGTTGGACAAAATGTAAGTGCAACGGTGAAAAGTCGAAAAAACTTGGTACAGGGCCAGAGTAATTCAGCTTGGTTTCCTCCAACAGTTGCTAATCTTTTCAAAGAAGGTGCTTCTACTGCTACTGCTAGGGAGTAGTTTATTTATTCCATCAGGCAAACTTACTGGGACTGGAAGATCATGGTGGAAACTCGAAAGCTCTCAAGATAAAGAAAGATGTGTTCATAAGTAGAATGATGCAATGTGTAAATATTTAAGAAGCTGCATTCTGTACATAATCCTTTATTTTCTTTGGTACAGCAATTTCTGCTTTGTAAATGTATAATCTTATGTTATTCCTTCTATTCATAGTTTGTACCTTGGAAATTACGATGCTCACGAGACTTGGTCTATCAATGATCTAAAAGTCACAGTTAGCTTTGAATAAGATAAAGAATATGGATCAGTTGAGACCTGACAATAATATTTTGAGTTAAATGTGGCACTGGTATCTGAACTTATATGTTTCGGTTATAGTGTTACCTATATTTTAAAAACTATAAATGTGGTACATGAACTCTATTTTCGCTATTAACGAATGGTCTGATACCTTTTTTTGTCACGGCGTCGTATATTTACTAACACGACCGTAATGAAACCCTCCTAAAAAATGATGAAATGACAAAAATAACCTCACAATCTATCTCTTTCTCGACCTCTCTCTCTTTTAGTTTCTCTTCTCTCCTCCTTCTCCCTGTAAAGGTCTTCACCATTTCTCAAGTGCAACGAGAGCGACAGCAAGAACGACAACACCAAAAGGCCATGTAAACCCTATTACCAGCTAACGTAACCGAGCTGGTGTACCGGAGAAAAGATGAAAAGTCAAGGAGAAGAAGATCAGAAATGAGGGAAATGAAACAGTAGTGATCGAAAAAGAAGAAGAAGAAGAAGAAGAAGAAGAAGAGTCGTCTCCTCTTTTCCTTTGGGAGTTGCAGGTTTGGGTTGTTGTGACCAAGACTCGTATTTAAAGTGATCGAGTGGAGTAGCGTGTAGCCTTGTTAGCGGTAGGCTATTAAGGTGGGGATGGTTGAGGGGTCGATGTTGGGGAAGGAGCAGCGGGAGCAGAGATAGCGAGAGGTGCATGGGAACCAAATGAGGCTGCTGCCGGTGTCAATGACTAAGGTGGAGGTCTGGGGCGGAGTTCCAAAGCTAAGGGAGATGAGAGGAGATTGAGAGTGTGGATTAGATCTAATGAGAAGGGTTGTTTTGATTTCTACACAGAAAACACTCATCTATTTAACTACATGAAATCTAAACCTAGAATTTGATCAGAACACCTTCACCAACACCTATAGTGGCACGCACGGCGGTCTCTCCTCTACCAAAATCTCAAATTCTTCTTAACTCAACCATACTCAATTTCAATTATACAGAAATGTAGAGCTCGATAAATGGAGTAACTTTTATACCTGAATCGAATTCAAACTTCACCTGAAAACATTGACCCATTGCCTAAAAATGTAGAATTTTTCCTCTCTTCAATTCTCCCTCCTCAAAACTTATCTTAGAAAATTGACAAAGCTATCCATACCCGTGAGAAGCCTGGATTTGGCCTGAATCGAAATCTTGTCGGCGAACCCAGCCTCTGCTTTCCCTTTTCGAATATCGTTCCTCGTAGCTCTTCTGTGAAAATAAAAACCATAAAGAGACTTGTGACGTCGAGACGAAGCTTTTGACACCAATTTTACGTTGAGAAACGGCAAGACGGCGGAGGAGGATCAGAGCTCCGTCGGTGCTCCAAAACGACGAAATAGAAAGGGTGAAGAAGGATTGTTTTGACAGTGGGAGAGAGAATAGGTGAGAGAGATTCAACAAAAAAATGTGTGAGAGAGTGAAAAGACATTTTTACCCTTTATACGTCAATAAATAGATTACGTCATGACAGAAATTGGTCTCGCACCCTTCGTTGGTAGAGAAAATAGAGTTCAAGTACCGCATTGGTAGTTTTTAAAGGATGGGTACCACTATAACCGTGACAAGTAAATTCGGGTACCGGCCATGTAATTTACTCTAATATTTTCAGAGCCGACTATTATTTACTTGAATCTTGTCTTGGTTGATGAAGAGGACCGATTAAACATAAAGAGAAATTCAATATGAATACTTGTACTTCGAATACTACACAAAATTGAGGTGGGTTGCAGCACATCTTAGCTCTCATCTAGTTATGTACCTAGGGTGGAGCTACGAAAAATGGAAGGGTGTGAGGAGCCTCCTTACATGCTTCCGAGCGCAAGGAAGCTATCCCTTTATAAAAGAGTAAGAAATTACATTTTTTAGATAAAAGACACTGTAAGCATAAGTTGAATGAGTTCCAATGTTGCTCGATTTGTCATTAGAAATTCCTCTACTAATCCTCTAGTTGCTGATGCTCGTCGATTTTTTTCCTCTAGTGTTCCAGATGCTGAGTGTCCTGTTCTTAGAGCGGGTCTTTTGTTTGTCAAAAGATTCAATCATAAGAAAGGACTTCGTTGGTTCTTTGGAAGATCAACTCTATCATCCGTGACATCGACACTTTATCAAAGTACTTTGGTAACATCTTCTCTCAAATTTTTCCATAGACAAACTTTCTTAATGATGCGCTTAAAGATTTGAGTCACTCTACTACTTAGTAGGCTAGTATTTAGATATGATTCAAGTTGGACGCTGAAAGAGCTTCTTATTGTAATTTTTTACTAAAATAAAGTTGGAGTTTCGATTTCCAAGTCCAATAAATAAAGCATATTGTGGGGAGTGTTCTCCCTATTCAAAAAGAACAAATTAAAACGTGGGGTGGGGTCCTAGAACAAATACATCAAATAATATATAAAGGGGGACACATGTGGAAGAAGAAACAGAACGAAATAGTGACAGCAGTCCGATCTTTAATGAATTGATCAAATGAACATGAATAAAACTGACTTAAATGGACATGATCAATTCATTAAAAATCAGACGGTTGTCACCGTTTCGTCCCGCGTGCGTAAGTAGCGCTGATAATATATAGGGGTGTAACTTATAAATGGCTTAAATGCCTCCTTTTTTCTGTGTCCGTTTTCATTTTTCGCTCTGGAAAAAACAATAATTAATACAGTTACAGTCGAGAGAAGTGTGAGCGCCATTGACGCACAGAGAAGTGCTTACGGGTAAAATAAGCAGCAGCTATGAAGGAGACGATGCCATCTCTGTCCTCCATGTAAGTAACTCCGCCACCTCTCTCTCTCATTTGCTTTGAAAATCAACCACTGAGCCTGGGAGTTGCTGTGATTGTAATCAGGACCAAAAAAAGAAAATGTGGGTTTTCAAGAACCCTAATTTACTCTTTCTACTTTTCTTGATGAAACGAAAAATGGGTATGAGTTCAATTTAGGGTGCCAAGGGAGGAAGAGACCCAAGTTTGAATCTTTTTGTGGTTTTGGTACAGGAAATACCCAGATGACGATGGTGGATGTGAAGTGAAAGAAGGAAGTGGGGGAGTGTCAGTTGAAGGTGGTTTTGCAGTAGAAGGAAAGTTTCAGTTTCAGGGCATCAGCCTCTACAAGCGAGACCTCACAAAACGAGGTACATTCTCTCATGCTTGTCTTCAATTTTCAGAAACTAGGGAGAAATTGATGATGCTCATTATTTCAAATGCTAGCTCTAGGAAGCCTTTTACATGCTTTGAATCGTTTCTTGGAAGCTTGAATGTTGATCTTTTCTGGGCCAATTATGAAAGCTGCAAGTTTAGATGGTTATAGTTTCAGTCTTAGGAAAACTGCATTATGAGTAGAATTATATAATTGATGTGAGTTCTCGCAAAGGTGGTTTCGATAGTATTAATGGGAGGGTGTAGAGCTGCTTCTGTAAAGAATGGCAATGTTAAAAGGGCTCCTAACTTTCCACTAAATGATGCATTCTATATGTTTGAATGTGGGATGTTATTTTTGCTTGGTCTGTGTTTTGGGGAAATGTAATGTTATATGGTTTTCAGGTGAAGAGTTCACTTCCGAGAAGAATGGCTTGTGGAGGCAAGAGCAGAAAGGCAGAACTGCAAGGCTGGAGAAACAGCTCAGAGTAAGGTGGGAACTTGATGAGATAATTGAAGAACAAGTGAACAGGTTTCATGCCCACTACAACATGGATATGGTCCCAAACCGCCTCAAGGACATTTCCCAACTTCTCATGCCCAGTTGGACTCCGCCTGATGAGCTTGCCTCCATTGGTTGGTTAGGTGATTGGCGCCCCTCTGCCATTCTGGATCTCGTGCGTGGCTTGTCTGCTTCATGTTTTCCAATCTCTGGAAGCACGGAACAGCTGTTATTGCAGCTCATTCATGAGATTCGGATTGAAGAGGCAATACTTGATGAGGAGATGGCTGAAATTCAGTCCAAGTGTATCCTATACCTTCCGTTTGCTCCAATCAACATTCAAGCAGGTGGATCTGCCTTGGCTTGTGTTCACTCCGAGTTCAAGAAGATTGAAAGAGTGATCACAAAAGCTCAACAACTCAGGTCTGTTTTCTTTCTTTTGATAGTTTTTCTGAACCTTTTCCATTTTTGGAACATTAAGAAACTTGATTGTTAGCAATTTATTCTAGCTCAGATATAGTTAATACTTAATACATATGTCGGAACACCCTATGCTATAGTTGTTTGCTTTTGCTAGTGTGTTTGCTCTTATGTTTTGGCTTTCCACCTTAATTTGTATTCCTGGTAAGTAATAACTGCATATCCTTCACAAAGAAATAAAGGAAAGGATAACTAACTACCAGATATGTGATGCTGTATGCCAACAGGTTCAAGGCACTGGAATTGGTGTTGAAGAAGATACTTAATGACTTTGACGCAGCAGAGTACTTGGTGGCATTTGAGGGAATACAAGATGCTATTCACCAGTGCAGCAAACCAGAGGATCCAAAAGGGTCCAGTTGCAATGCCTGTCAAGGCTTTGGGGTCTGCCTGAGAACAAAGAAGACATAAAAGACAGCCTGGAACTTGCTAACCGAATCAGAAACTGTATTCACCAAAAGAAGAGATGACAAACCTCTTTTACTTGCCGATTGTTCCTGTATGATATGATATGATATGATATAGTCTTAGCTTTGAATCCTTTGATGCATATCGTAAACAATGTGTGTAGAGTAACTCAAAACAGATATACAGTGTCATTCATTCCAATTTGTTCATATAAATATGTACAGTGCATGGAGTTTTTGTATAGTTTGTTTGGGCCAAATTTTGGTGTGAAATTTCATATTCAGATTTCATGGTTCCCTCAGGGCCCGTTGGTTGATTAAGGGCTGCTTAGTTAATTGTAAACAAGAATCACGTACGAATTAAAACAAAATATTTAAAATTACTTTGATCAAACCTAATTGTAAAATTATTTTACTTAGAAAACTAATGGTATCGATGAATTAAGTGCATGCTTGTTTCATAGTATTAACTAAGACTGTTAAATAAGGAGTCTAAGGTGGCTCATACTATGTTTGGTGTCAATATGTATTAAAATTAAAGGCTAATGACCATTTGACTGAAAATAAGACTTTAAAACTCAATTAAATGAAAAATACATTTATTTGTGACCAAATACACAAATATTCATTAAAATCATATTAAAATAATATTTTTTCAAGATATTTTTACCCTTTGAACCTTGTACATATTTAGAGAAAGGAAGTATAAGAGATGGAAGACTTTATCGGAGTACTCTGGTCACCGGTCGCCAGACTCCGGTGATAAGATTTATTCGGTCACCGGTAAATCGGTTAGTGACACCCAGTAACTCGGATATTCTAGTTACTGACCACAGTAACTGAGTTCTAGACCTCCAATAATCACAACTAAATTGATTACTGATGCCCAGTAACTTGAATATTCCAATTACTGACCCCAGTAATTCGGTTACTGACCTCTAATAACCACCAATAAATCAGTTACTGACACCCAGTAACTCGAATATTCATAATTCGATAGCTTGGTTATTCTCCATCAATAGCTCGTTTATTGACCCCAGTAACCACCAATAACTTGATTACTAACCTCTAGTAACCACCGATAAGTCGGTTACTTGACCCCAATAACTCATTTACTAGCCCCTAATAACCACTGATAATCGAGTTTCTGACCCCAATAATCATGTTACTCGCTTCATTAATCAATTATTGACATCTGACACTGATTACTAACCTCTAATAACTGAGTTACTTACTCTTATTAATCATTTATTGACTCCTAATAAATAATTATTGACCTCATATGAGAGATTAAATAATGCACTACATCAATTCATTCCCCATCTCACCTTTTTGTGGACAAAATAATCTTCCAAATTCAAAAACACCATCTCATGAAAGATGAAACCGAGCCAAAATCGAAACACTCAGAGCCTCCCCCTCTAATTTGACCTTAACCAATTCACCTGCTTCAATTCCACCACACCAAAACTGATTCACCTTCACCAATTTCTCACGTAGGCAGGACATATTGTAGATGATGGACATCTATGGTGACATCACCGCAAAGAGAGAGATAGAGAGAGAGAGAGAACTCCCTGCTCCTCCTTTTTCAGATCGGCACTCTCATCTCCGCCATTTCTTGTTTCCGGTCACCGCCGCAATCAACCTCACTCGAGGAGATAAACACATCGTCTTCACCAGTTAGAGTGCTCTGTCGTGACCTCAACCCGAGTCTTGTTAGAATCGATCTACGTCGTCGACGGTGGAGCACTCAAACAGCACCGCCATCTGATCTAATTCTGATTTTTCGAATCAAAACCCATAGCTTTCGAGAATCTTAGTGACTGCGAGCTTCGGTTGGAGATCAGAATCTTGGTGCTTGCAGATTAGATCTTCTATTGGAGGCTCAGACGAAGCGGTACAGATTGGCGACTGAGCGACGATGTGAAGCTGACGACGATGACGCCGGAGACTGAGCGGCAATGACGACGCATTGCTTGCAGATTGAATCTTATGGGTGCTAGGTGACGACGCATTGCTGAGAGAGAGGGAGAGAGGCATCTGAGCAACGATGTGAAGCTGACAACGATGACGTCGAAGACTGAGCGACGATGGCGACACACTGCAAAGACATTTAAGGACATCTGAGGTCCTGATCATTGTGTGATTTGATTATTCTATTTATCATCCTGAACATGATCTACAAATCCTTGTAGCTTGCATGAATTATTTTATTTTATTAATAAGCTTCCAAAGATTCTGACGTTGAAAGGGAGTGGTATAGTGAGTGTTTCATGTTCGGGTTATATTCATTTGTACAGATGAAAGAGTTATTTTTCATTTTTGCTTCTAAATTAAAATCAAGCAAACTACTAGTTCAAGTATTTGTACATATCAGTCTATTTCTTAATAGGTTATCTTTACGTCGTTGTTCTCAAATATGATTGGTGTTGTGGTGAATTTTAGTTTAATATGAAATTGCTAGTCTACTCAACCAAGTACTTAATTGTGGTTTGATTCTAGTGCCTTGGCAGTTTGGGTAGTGGCGTATCCAGAAACTTTGTGGAGCATGATCAATATTTACATAGCCATAATTTACATATATGTTAAGAAATTACCAAAATTGTTTAACATAATAACACATGGTTACTAAAATAAAATATAGGACAATGAAATGACCACAGATAATAGACCATTATGTTAGGTTTAGAAACATATTCTTTTGTTAGAGAAAGATTTCCTATAATGGTCTGTAAAACTTTAAGGAAAGAGAAGACACTTTAAGCGAAAAAGAAACACGAAATAAGAATGATTTACTTCGAAATTGCAAAGCTTCCCCACCAATTTTTGGTTTGAATCATATGGGACAAAACTTCATCTTATATTTGATGATCAGAAGTTCATTACCATTCTTAAACTACTTGATTTTAGACTAGAATACAATCCACCAATCTTCTCATAAGGGTCAACTTTTATACAAATTTTAGCCAATGCTGCTAGTTCTACATTGATAGAAGCCTACAATCTTAATTAAGGAGCAATTTTAAAAAGTTGAGAGGGGTCATTTGACGCCCTATGCTGCCTACGCCTCTGAGTTTGGGCCAGCTAATCTAGTTATATATGTTCTTTGGCAACATTGCATTCTTACTCTTTCTTATTTATGATCATTCACTTCAAAGAGAAACAATTTTAGTAACTGTTTCGAGTTAATGCTTTTCAATTTTTTTTCCCCACAACTTTTGAGTTTTAGTATAGAGTAATGCTTTTCAATTTCCTTTCCCCACAATTTTCGAGTATATTATATTGTTTATATTTCAGAATATAGAGTTTTAAAATAATAAGAATTAATATTTATATTAACTTCAATTGAGGAAATTGAGAAATTACACTTATTTTGAGAAAAAAATCAATTCAGCAAATTTCACTTATGTTTAGCTCTTAAATTTCATGATTATTTTCCCGTGAAAATTGCTAAATTCACGAGATAAGTATCCAAATAAGAGAAATAGCCTAAGAACTTGAGAATTCCCTGTTTTAATTAAATTTAGAAATTCACATATATCCAAACACACAAACTGAAGGGCAAAATAATCAATTTGATGGACGGGTATGACAAAAATAATACATAAAAGCTAGGGCAGAAAAGTCTCAGCACTGTTCCGATGAACAATATATCCCCCCTCTTCGCTTAATATATAATATAAGAACCAAATATGACTACTTTAAACAACCTTGGAAAATTTTATTAGAAAATGTCCATTTAGTATTAATTTCAACCCCTCATTGCCCATTTCAATGACAATATTTTTTTAGAGCCCATTTCAATATAAGGTATCTTTATTTGTGCTCAAATAAACAAATCTTCACTAAAACCATTATTCGAAAAAATGGACGCGTAGGCCGATTAGGCGGCACCTAGGTGGAAAAACCAAGCATAAAGCTTAATTTTGGTGTTGGGCGGACACTGTAAACACGAATTTATCAGCGCAAATGACAAAACAACACGTGTACAAAATAATATAATTTTATTGATGAATTTGCGGGTTACAAATCTTTGTGAACTCCTCTGATTCTATCTCCGAATTTGGATTTGACTCAAGGGTGACAACACACTTGTTCTTGAGGTGGAAAAGTAGTCATGAGAATTGATCACATGACGAGTGTTTGGATTTGGTGAAGAACAGGCTATTTAGGAGCTTGGTTGTTTTTCGGAAAGGTTTTGAGACTTTTGAGCTTTTATCAAGACTTACATCATCCAACGCTATGGTGTGCCACGTTGTATCATCACAGATAACGCCAAGTACTTCTCTAATAGTGCAATGCAAAGACTTAGCAAGAAGTATCACTTCAAGCTACACTTTTCTTCGATGTACAACGCTCCAGCGTTTGACAGAGTCATTCAATAAGACGCTTTGCAACATTTTGAAGAAGACAGTCGGTAAGTCACAAAGAGATTGGCATGAGAAAATGGGCGAAGCATTGTGGGCATATAGAACGACATATCAAACTGCCACAAACGCTACACCTTACTCTTTGGTGTATGGCGTCGAAGCTGTCCTGCCACTAGAGAAGGAAATTCCATCTTTGAGGATCGCATTACAAGAAGGTCTCACAAATGAAGAAAACATTAAGCTACGGCTTCAAGAGCTGGAAGCTCTAGATGATAAGAGGCTTAATGCGCAACAACATTTGGAGTGCTACCAAGCTCGAATGACGTGTTCCTTCAACAAAGGTGTCTGATCTCAATCCTTCCAAGTGGGTGAACTAGTCCTTGCTGTGCGCAGGCCTATCATCATGTCGCACAAGACTGGTCCGAAATTCAAATCAAAGTGGGATGAACCTTATGTTGTTAGGGAGGTCTACACCAATGGGGCCTACAAGATTGTGGCTCAAGACGGCTTGCGAATTGGTCCGATCAATGACAAGTTCTTGAAGAAGTACTGTGCATAAAGCAAGTGAATGATCCTAGCCTACACGAGCATAAACTGCACAAGGCACCCAAAAAAATAATAATAAATAAATAAATAAAAATCACCATCATCTTCCCATAAACCCTTGAACTGTGATGACTTGATTCCTTCTTTGGAAGGGTACGTAGGCAGCTTGAGAATAACATTCTTGAGTTCAGTCACATCAAAATAAAAATAAGGGTTTGTTTGCTAATAAGGTAAAACAAAATCATTATTTCAAGAAAGGTGGTTGTCAAAATAAACTTATTACAAACTCATTGCTCACTGCATGATAAGTTCTAATTGTCAAAGTTGACTTATTACAGTCACTAAAAGGGAACAAAAAAAGAGAAGAGAAAACAACATGAACTACTACTGATCAGTCTTTTACATCCAAGTTAGACCCTTGAAGCTGCTTCGTTGTTCTTCAAAGGCCCCTTTCAACCTTTTGGCCTCCTTAAACTCCTCAGCAGTCAACACTAGAGTCTCCTTGATTTGGGCTTTCTCCTTCTCTAGATCAGCGATTTTCTTGTCATGAAGTAGAAGACTCGTGTCTAATGAAGCTATTGTCTTTTCCAACACCTGTAGCTCGTTCTTCAAACTCTCCAAAGATTCAATCGCAACTTGGCGTTGATCACGGTCAGTTTCGCTGAATGCAATTGACTTTGCAAGTTCTGATTTTGTGAGTGTCAAGCGTTGATCACATGTGCGTGGAGTTGTCTAATGTAAGCATACGAGTCTTGCGGCATTGTATTGAGTAGCGCTAGTCATCAAGCTCTCCACCATGCCTCTTACTAAAGCGGGATTGATCCCATAGTATTGAAGTGCAGATACCAGTTCATCAAGCTCTTTTTTCTTGGATAAGATGGTTGTCGTCGAGTGCTTTGTTATTATGTCTTCAATTTGCTCGCAAACTTGGGTGGCAGCTTGCAGGCGGATATTGCGAAGCCTTTGGTTTGTGTCCAGGACGTTAACTCCGCCAATGGTGGCTTCAGAAAATGTCATCTTGTTCACGAACTGCGGTGGATCTTCCTTTGCAATCAAAACTACACATAAGATTCTAAGTTAGAAACGGATGACATAGAAGAGGTAAGAGAGATACAGGTTCAAAAGTACCTCTATGATCAGCTTGTGGCGGTTCATCTCCTTTACTGCATACTACATCTTCAGGAATGGAACAGACTTGAAACCCTTTGGTGGCAAAAACAGGAATTTCATTCGAACAAGCTTCATCCTCAAAGAGTGGGTGGCCTCTTAGCTAAAAAAAGCAGAAGTTCAAATCGTATATACGTGGCACGTGAGTCAACAAAGTCAAAGAGACTCCACAAGTACACGTGGCGACGTGTGAATGGTCGATCAACAAAAAAATCGTCAAATTCTGACCGAAAACAAATATTAAATGTCAATCAATAATCATAAATCAATCAAGTTAAATTGACTATCGAAAAGGAAGTTTGATATTTAATCAAGTTGACGTAATACCTTATCGGTCATAATCGAGTTAATCAATAAATACCGATTGATTTAATTATGTAAATAATTGTAATTAGACCAATCAATCAAAATTGATTGATTTAATTACACCGTTAAGGAAATACGATTAAATGGTGTTGCAAAACATTCCTTACACAGAGAAGCATTCACACTATAAATACCCCTTCTTATATTAAGAGGAGTACTTCCGACCAGAGAGAGAAAATTGCTCCCGAAAGCTCAGAAGTCTCAAAACCTTTCCGAAGAACAACCAAGCTCCTAAATAGCATGTTCTTAACCAAATCCAAACACTCGTCACGTGATCAATTCTCGTGACTACTTTTCCACCTCAAGAACAAGTACGTTGTCACGCTTGAGTCAAATCCAAATTCGGAGATAGAATCAGAGGAGTTCACAAAGATTAGTAACCCGCAAATTCATCAATAAAATTATATTATTTTGTACACGTGTTGTTTTGTTATTTGCGTAGATAAATTCGTGTTTACAAACACATTAGGCGATACCGATTAATCGGTAATTAAGTGGGACGCCTAACGATTATGCTGTAATTAAACGGGATTAGGTGCTGCATTTTTTTATAAAAAAAATTAACCCAAAACAACCTAATGCTATTAAACCCTAACCAGCTTAATTATTTTTTTGTATGCTTTTATTTGGATTTGTACTTTTGAGCTATTGTTTGATAACATTATTTTGAGACAATGTGTTTTGAATATTTTGTTGACATTTCTTTATAATTTATATTATAATATACCATATAAATATATAAAAAATAATCCGCTTAATTACCGCCTAATCACCGATTAAACTCCGTCTAAATTGTTAGGCGCTAGGCAGTAGCTGCACCGCTTAATCCCGCCTAGCGCCTTTTTGAACCTTGACTAAAACTCTTAGGAAACTATATTATTTTAATACCATTTTATCTCATATTTTTTAAACATGCATAGAGAAAGAAAGGAAAAGACATAAAAGACTTGGCCGAAAATTCATGGTCTCCGGTTACCAGCCGCCAGACTCTAGTTCTTTTTGAATATTTTTGCTAAAGTAAATTATTCTATTTGAATTTGATAACCTCAAAAAATAAATTATTTTGTTAAAGTAAATGTAAAAATGATACATTTGATGAAATGACAAAAATGCCCTTAAAATTTAACGGTGTTAGTGATCAAGATATCAAAATGCTAACGGAATGAAACTTAGGGTATAAAAATGCAAGGTTTTGATAGTCAGGTATGAAAATGAAAATAACATAATAGTTCGGGTGGTGTTTTGTAATTAATAATTTTATTAATGCAATGATATAATATAATTAAACAATTTGGTTTCATTCCATATGTGATTAAATAATAATATAAAATAATCAAATATACTTAGGTTTTGGCTCTATGGGTTGAAGATGCAAAACATATATGAATAATTATAGGTTTGTGTGGCCTAAATTTGAATATAGGTTTAGGTTTCAGACCGATTGTTGGAGATACCCTAAATTGGTTAAAATTGTGGTACGTTTTGACTTCTTTATTTTTCATTGAACCGAGGTATAACTTTTCTTATTTTTTGTAAATGAACATTTTCCATTGTCATACATTTTCCAATTCCGTGTAAAGTTTTGAATGACTTGAATTAAAAACCAACAAAGTTCTCCACAACTGTAAAATTACAAATGAAAGAGCGATGGGATGGGTAAATAGTCTTGTTCCGAAGAGAAATTCATCTGAATGGTATACAATTTTTTCTTCTTATAAGTTTTGGTATATCAAATTTTAAAAATATTAGATTGGTATCTCATGTTTTCATCCCAAATCATCAAATTCCAAAACCCCTCCTAGTATTTTTTGTATATGAAAACAAATAAAAAAAACTAAGAAAAAAAGAGAATTAACTTAAGGGTAAATCTTAATAGCTATATATACCAATCTTAGGTTGAGATGGAAACATAAGATACAATATGATATTTTCAAAACTTGATACATTATACCATTCACATGAATTTTTCTATTTCAAAAGCTTATCATAAAAGTTACCTTAATAAAAAAGGTCATATATTGATAGATAAAATATGTAATATTAGTCATCACTAGGTTTTAGCCATATAGTAGTTAAATAAATAGTAAATTATAGTTTAGTTATCAACCAAATTTCAGTTTACAAATATATATTTTATACATTATCTTACACATTTAAGGACAAATTAAGAAAAATTGATATCCAAATGTCATCTAGTACTGTATATTTTACCAAACTACCCTTCACTACATATTCAATTATTCATTGATGTGATACGCTGATACTGCCTAGTTGAAAGGTGCTACTGCGGGCAATATTGCAATTTTTTCATGTAATTCTTTGATGCTGACGTAACGCACTGTTACTGTCGAGTTGAAAGATGTTACTGTCAGGTCGAAAGGTGCTACTGCCGACACTATTCCAATTTTTTTCCAACAATTTTTTGATGTTGTCGTACTGCTACTGCCTGACTCTACTGCTACCTGCTGGTGCATTACTACTGCCAGACCCTAATGCTAGAGTGCTGCTACTGTTAGATCTTGATGCTAGTGTGCTGCTATTGCTAACTCTAATAGCAATACGAAGAGCGTGCAGTAGCAGCCATATAGCTGTAACATACAGTAGCAACACATAACAACATCATGCACAAAAAGCATGTGGTAGTAGCACATAACAACAAGAAGAAGAACCAAATCAAATCTAGTCTGATTCATTGAAGAGCCAAATCAGATATTGTCTAATACATTGAAGCCTTTCATTCTTTGACTTCTCCTCCCTTCCTCTCCTCCTTGCAATTTTAATGTTGGTAGATCTGATCGGAGCGGTGAGCGACAAGGCCCGAAGTCTGAGTCTTAGTGAACATGGCCAACAGAAAGTGAAGGGAGAGAGAGAGAAGAAGAAGAACAAGAAGAAGACGAATGAGAAGAGGATGAAAGGCGGTGGGCAAAAAATAGGTGGAAATTAGATAAGGTTGGAGGGCATTATAGTCAATTTATAGATGAAATTTAGATAAGACATGATGCATTAAGTTTGCATTTTGGGCTCATGGAGTAATTTATATAACAAATTATGAAAGTAAGGTTTTTGTGTTTGCAAATTTGGTTTGTTTCTTATATGTAATTATAGGGCCGCTTCTAATGCGGACCGCTTAGTTGCAGATAGTATGAGGACTTTTAAAATAACTCTATTAGATTATATGAACGGTCTAGAACAAAACGAGTGCAATTCTTTCTAATGAGGTCACATGCATTTGAACCTTCTCATTTGTACGTTGACGTCATTCACTCATCCAGCTCTCTCTCCATCTCTCTTAATTTCTGGGCAAGATAATCAAACTCTTCTTTAATTCATACTCCATCTTGCAAAACGAACCACCACGGCTACCATCATTTCCTATAATTCACCCAATTATACAGTATCCCCGATACGCCATTCACCAAGATGTCGTTTATCTTCACATCCACAAGCTATTCTCTACTGCTCGGATGCGGCATCACGGCCTTGGTTGCGGCGATGGCGGCTGCAGCAGTGGCCACAGTGGTGCGCTGGCTGAGACGGCCGTAGTCGACACTGGAATGAGGCGGGTGGTCGGCGGATCAGATTTGTATAACGTGGACACGATGTCATGTGGAGGTCCGGCGAGGGGGAGAGGCTGTGGTCAAAGAGGCTAAAGAGAGAGGCTTTGGGTCGATGAGATTTATTTTTTATTATGATCAGATGCATGCGAGCTCATTAGAAAAGATTGCACTCGTTTTGTTGTAAGTCATTCATGTAATTCAATGGACTTATTTTAAAAGTCCGTATACGGTCCGTAACTAAACGGTCCGCATTAGAAGCGTCCCCATGTAATTATCCCTTAAATAAACTCACACAACCTTAAATATGTTAATGGGGTTTGAACTTATGACCACAAGGTTGTTAATTAATTTCGTAACCAACCAGATCACGACTCACCGACACATCACTAGATTTTTCTTATTTTCAAATCTGTCTTTCATAACACTCGATTTGTTAAAAAATAAAATAAATCCATGGACATTGCTAGAGTTATATTTTCCGATAAAAATATTTTTTCTTGATATTAAAATAAAATAAATATTTTCCGATAACAATATTAAATCTGGTCTTTTTCCATTTTGTAGATAAGAGAAAATTAGGCCATATATAGAGCTTGAAACGGAAAACGCTATTTATCTTGATCTTGTTCAAAATTTTTCTTGATTTTTTTTCTTGCCAAATTAACTTTAAAACGCTCATACAGCGCGCGTGTGGTTCTATCTAGTCCACCGTCTCCCATCCCCAGTATACATATAAAAACCGAACCAACGCTCTCCCAAAACCAAAAGAACTCTGAAAATCCCGAACCCTAATTATATCTCTGCGTCTCAACATTCCCGATTGGATCTGGTTCTCTCGCAATCAGGAAATCTCAGAGAGAACCTGAGAAGGATGTCTGCGGCGGTGTGCGGTAGCAAGAGGTCCTTCTTCGAAGAGCTTCCTCCGTCGCCTCCTCTCACCAAGAGACTCCGCTGCTCCTCGTCTACCTCACCCGTCCGATTCTCTTCTCCTTATCTTTTCGATCAACTCCGCTCCGTCTTCCCCCACATGGACCCTCAGGTTGCCCCCAACCTCATCTCTCTCTTCCATATTGATGATGAATCTTTGTTGGATATTGATTAGGTTTTGTGAATGGTTTTGAATTTCTATTGTTTGTTTTGGTAGTCATGGATTGTGAGTTGTCGATTTGGGTTGCTTGCTTTTGGTGGATTATTCTGGGAAGTGATTTGTTTATTGTATTATTCGTGGTGATGCAATAACTTTGTACTGCAATGGATGGATGGGTTTGATGATAGTTCTTTGATTGATTGGGAAATTTGTGATCTTTCAGATTCTTGAGCGAGCATTGGAAGAGTGTGGTAATGATATCGATGCTGCTATCAAGAGACTGAATGAGCTTCACATAGGATATGGGGACGAACATGCTGCTCCTGCTGCCGAACAGAATGATACTGTACAGACAGGTATGATGAGTTTTTTTTGTGGCTATGTTTGGTTTTGTTGCTTGGTACAATCCTGGAATGTACTTGATTGTTTTTATTTTCACTTTATCTTTGTTATTTGGTACATAATTTATGATTTGTTAGCTTGGGTAGGACTTCAGTGATCATGTATGAGATTTGCGATTCAATTCTTGGCTTCTTGTGAGGTCTGTCATGGTCGGAGGATTAAAATGTTCATGTAGAAAGTGGTTTACAATATCTCTTTTAGGTACATTTGTCGCATAAATACTTATCATGAGTACTACACTATTAGTCAGTCCGGTTTGTGGTTACTTGTGAATAGGGGTTGGTATAAGTCTTTGAGAAATATAATTCCTTTTAAATGTTGAATATACATACAAATCTATCTGTACTACTAGTCTTGTATGCATATTTATTAGCACACATTTCTTCTGGATCCATCTCACAACATGGTTACTAAACATTAGTGCTTCAGATTCTAGTGATTTATAATCAGAAAAATTGGCATAGGGCTAGGCATATCAAGTTAATCCTTGAATAGTTGCTCATTATTCCTATATCTTGTATCAGCTGTTCGAATTGAATATGCTAGTAACAATAAGAAACCTGTTTTATCAATTTTGTTATTCATTATTCTGCTTTTGCGGAATATGCACATAGTTAATATTTGGATTAGTCTCTATTCAACTACTAAGTTTTGATAATCTGCCAGGAACGGATGAGGAAGCGGCTGCTGCTTCTGAGAATACATCAGCTCCAAGCAACCTTCCTGCAGATGGTGCGGAGTGGGTTGAATTGTTTGTCAGGGAAATGATGAGTGCCACTAGTGTGGATGATGCTAGGGGCCGTGCTGCAAAAGTTCTTGGGGTTTTAGAGAAGTCCATCAGTTCACGCGCTGGTGCGGAGGCAGCCCAAAATTTTCAAAAGGTGGCTCCTAGTTTATGGTTCTTACACATGCCACTTTGAGTTAGTAGTTATTCTTGGAAGTTGATAGTTTTTTAATGAAAATAAAATTTATAACCAGTGGTAGACATTTCTTTAAGTCAAAATGCTAATAGGAGGGATGTTTTAAATAATTTTGTTATTATTATCTCTATTTGATAAATGTTTTATGATATTCAGGAAAATATGCTTCTGAAAGAACAAATTGAAGGACTGATAAGGGACAATTCTGTCCTCAAACGTGCTGTGTCTATCCAGCATGAACGTCAGAAAGAGTACGAGGGCAGAAACCAAGAATTCCAGCATCTGAAGCAGTTAGTAACTCAATACCAGGAACAGTTGAGGACACTTGAGGTCAGAATCTGTACTTACTGCTTACAGTTTGATTATTGGTCTGGTTCATTCAGTAAACGATCTGAAAACTTACCATTTTCTTGAATGCTTAACGAAGATAACACTTGTATGTTGTTTACTTGAGTGCTCGGTGTGAGTTGGCATTTTTTTTTGGCAAATTAGCATTTTTCTTTTTGGCATGCTAATCGGTCTTATCTTGTTTGGTGGCAGCTCAACAACTATGCCTTGACAATGCATCTGAAGCAGGCACAGCAAGGCAACTCCATTCCTGGACGTTATCATCCTGATGTCTTCTAATTATAAAACACAATAATTGGAATGTGTTTCGTTGATAGAGGCCGCAACATTTGATCTGTTGTGAGCCCTGTTCACGTTGTGCTTGTCGACGTATGTAATTGAAGCTGCTTTACAGTGTTGATGTTTCCAGTTCAGGTCAAGTGGGGACGTGTCGATCAATTGCCAAAGTGGTTAACATTACTGTCAGTTTTAATATTGATGAATTTGTATTTATGTCTAGTTTGTAAAACAAGAGGGCTCTTATGGAGATGGACGTACTTGAGCTACTTTTCTCTCTGTTGGTCCTCCTAGGGTTACAGTGAAACAGTGAACAAGCACACTTGCTAAAATAATGATAGTAAACCACATGGGGTGGCCGGGTTGGCAAACTCGGCTCTCTAAGTTGGGGCGAATGACAGGTTGGAACCCCCGGTTAGTGTGTTGTTTCTTTGGTTTGAATGTATGGACAATGTCTCATCAAAATGTTAGCATAATCACTTTTCTATTGAATGCCAAGGTTGGTTATCTAGTTCTTTTCTTTTGCACCTCATTTTTCCTGTTAGTGATGTTGAAAAAGTACAAAATTCAAAAGCAACTCTACAGGTTATGCTATACCACTTCAGTGTATTGTTTTGATGAAACAAAGAACATGGAATGGTGTAGTTTTGGCCTTTTGGATTATGCAAAAGAATGACACCATTCCACCTTGATCTATTAATTGAAGAGAAAACAGATCGCACCATTATCCTACATCATGGTGCTTATCATTCTATAAGCTGTTAGTTTACTGAGGTTTAATTCGGTAGCCTCACGTTCCGATCGAAATCCTTAATCTTGTCATTCTGATGTGCACAGCGTATACTGTGAATGACTAAGATCAATGACTGAAATAAGTAGGGTTTCAATATATGAATCCATGCAGTTTATTTATGTACATTTATGCGCGGTTTCATGTTACATATGAAACTGCGGATAAATGTAGCCCATCCTGTAACACGAACGTTTCGGGGCCCAAAAGCCCAAGCCTCAAAGAATTTAAACGTGGTGCGTGAAACGGAGTCGCAGCCATACTCAGCTCTCTCATCGCTACCTAACTCAATCACCAATGGACACTCCCCTAACTTGTTAAGCCTGACTCCGATGGCCGCCGCGGCCCTCTCTCTCCTCCCTTTAACCTCTCCTCACTTCCTCTTCCCTCCTTCGTCGCCGTCTTCTACGTTGGCCCTCGCCGGGACCCGCAGGAGCTTCGTCTCGCTCAATTCTACTCGTCCACGGAATAACAAGTCCCGCGTTGCGACTGTCTTCGCCGCTTCCGGCGATTACTACGCCACTCTCGGCGTCAACAAAGGCGCCACCAGCAAGGAAATCAAAACCGCTTACCGACGATTAGCTCGCCAGGTACCTAATTCCTTCGATTTCACTCTACTTAGCTTCAATGTATGAGTTTTTTTACTGCTTTGTGAATTTACCTGGCCTGCAAATTTTATTGAACCGCAACTGTTTTAACTGAATCAAGTTAACTCCCTGTATTGTAATGAACGAATTTGGATGTTATGAGCTTGATTCAGTGGTCTAGTTTTGTGCTAAAAAGGAATTTGAATGAGGTAGAGGAGCTATTTGGTGGTTGTGATCACAGTTACTTGTTTAGCGAGCGGTATTCAGTATACATTATATGAGTTTGTTCAATGTAATTCCGACCGCTTACATGTGTTATTTTTCTCCCAAGTTCCACCCTGATGTCAACAAGCAACCTGGAGCAACTGACAAGTTTAAAGAGATCAGTGCTGCATATGAGGTATGTCTAATTTCTTTTATTTTATTTTTTAGTCTTTTATGTAATCTGTGTCGAAGATATGTCTTTGTTGCATCTTCAGATTAATTCATGAAGTGATGAACTATATAACCTAAGACTGGTTTTATTGAGAGTGCATTACGGCATTGTGTTTGGTGTACTTGTGGGAGCAGGTCTCTTTTTTCTTTAGTTTTTCTGACATAAGCTTTGTAAGTGCAGAAAAACAGAACATATATAAGATTGAAAAACAGGAAATAAATTATCAAATTTTAAATTTTAAATTATCAAAAGAAAGATCATATACTTTATTTTTTCTATTTTCCTTTAAACTAAAACACTTGTGGGTCTTGTATTTCACTTGTTTGGTTCCTTATTTGGACCATCAGTGTTTCCAATTTTGTTATAATTTGTTGCCCCACATTTTTTCGTTCTTGTATTGTTCACTGTTAATATTTTGTACAAAGTTTATCTTTTCTATCATATAAGTAGTTTTGTTTACAGACCTGCAATGGAAGCATATGATTCATATCCTTAAGTCGATTCATATCCTTAAGTCGATTATGAATCATTGAGCTAAATTCTGTTGAACTTGTGCCAACAGTACTGAGAACAGTTCATCTCATCTCTGTTATTTGGATCATTTATGTCATTTCACCCATCATTTTTTCAAGCACAACTGCCATCTCTGTCCCTGACATCAACTATTTCTGGGGTTTTCTTCCATCTGAATCATTAAACATGATAAACTCATGTTCTTTTTTCAGTTGGTTTCATATTCCCATTAGATCTGGTGTTAGTACCCTGCTTTGAATATAATTGTACTATATCCCATGATTCATTGCTTCATTTCAAATTTATAATACTGTCCTTTGAATTCTGAAGTAAAACACTGTCAGGTGCTATCAGATGATAAGAAGCGGGCTTTATATGATCAATATGGTGAAGCTGGAGTTAAGAGCACGATGAGTGGCGGATCTGCAACCTATACGGTAGTACACTTGGGTTCAGATTCTTATTATTTGTTTTCTTTCTAACTTCATGATGTACATTATAAATATGAAAAGGTGGCAGTGTCCTGATGCATGTGCAAATTGCATGTCAATAATATTGACATGCTTTCTTTATCTCAGGACTTTAACACGCACAGAGAATACTTTGACTTTAACAACACATATATACCTTTTGGTCTTGCACATAATAGCTTACTTTTCTCGAAATTCTCTTATGATTAATGATTCGTTTTTTCTTATTTCACAATTATACTGATGTAATATATTACAATATCTGCTACTTCCTCAGCAACATGTGTATATATCACTATTGCAGTATTATTTAAAAACTATAGTCTATATGCCAGTGTCTTGGCAACATTCTACAGAGAAGAAATATTTGGAAATGTAAACATTTCCCATAGCAAAATTACTTAGATGTATGCTAACTTTGGTCAGTTGCTTTGTTTCTGGAGTGTGTCCAACATTTGGGTTGATTTATTGGTTATTGCTCTTGGTACTTTCATTACTTCTCTTGAAGGGCTTTTAGACTGTATATCTTATTAGCAAATGTTGCTCGCCTGTAATCTGTGGCATAGAATGCTCTCGCGGATTCTTTATTGATTTCCTAGTTTCTCATGCATATGTCCATTTCAGAAATCTCAAAAAACTCTACTTTTTTTCAATTGTTAATTTGTGTTATTTAATGAATGTTTAATTTTGTTAAATGCAAATGTTGTTCTTATTTCTGAAAGGGCTTCCGCCATTATTGTGGTGCTGGAATAGACCTGTATAAACAACTATTAGAGTTGTGCTGAGTTTCAATAACCAGTTGCGTGTAGTGATGCATAAAATATATGTTTAAAACTTACAAAAATTTTGTTTTGTTTTTATGCAGACTAATCCTTTCGATTTATTTGAGACATTTTTCGGGTCAAGCAGTCCTTTCCCTGATATGGATACTCGTTTTGAAACACGTCGTCGTAGTACTGTTACTAAGGGTGAAGATATACGGTAAGTTATATTGTTGCATACAACAGCCACGATTCTTGGATAAGATCAGTTCCTGCCAAGTTCAACCATGAATGATAACAAATTGTACAGTTAAGTGACCTTTGTTTTTGGAAATGGCGGTTCTAATTTTAGTGAACATACAATTGCTTCTATTCAATATATATATACACTCCGTCCGGCACCGGCAACGGCTCTCCTCCACCCTAGAGGACTCCAGCGGCATCCCAGCAGCATTGAAGCTTCCTAGACTCGCCGACGACAAGTTTCCGGCTAACATTGATCAATCATGGTGTTTTCCATCGAGACCTTCAATGTTGGCCGGAAAACTTGTCGTCGGCGAGTCCAGGGAGCTTCAATACAGCTGGGATGCTACTGGTGTCCTCTCGGGTGGAGGAGAGCCGGTGCCGGATGGAGGAGAACGGACGACGTCCACACTTTAAGGGCCCGCTTCGGATCCTCTCTCTCTCTCTCTCTCTATATATATATATATTTCATTTTTCTTAAATGTCAAAACCCTTGTTAAAAGCAAGTCTAATTGGAAGGGTATATGTCGATACCACATTAGTTGTTTGTTCTGCACGAAAAGTTAGTCCGAGTACAAGGACGGAGCTAGGAATGTATGTTTAGGAGGGCCAAAACCTCAAAATTAATCTATCGAACACAGCCATGTCAAGTACAGTAAATTTTTAAAATCGAGTTATATTACTGTAAAATCTAGACTTTCGTATTGAGTTTTGACAGGAAGATATTCAGTTATTCTACAAAGCTTATTCTCTCTATCAACCTACTTGATTAAGATAATTTAAGATTTTGGCTGAGTAATTTCTTTTACATTTATTATTTCTCATTTCCCTAATAAAAAAGATTTATTTCGACTATTTCTATGGAGTTGGCCAAACGTCAACAATTTAATAGGAACGTAAAATTGCTTTAACATCATATTACACACTATTGTTGTAAGGAGTCAATGACCAATTAATATTTGGGGGGCATATAAAGAATTAGCATTAAACTTCTTCATCAAACATGATAATGTAAGGCTAGAAAGTAAAGATAAATGTCAAAAACCATGGGGGTGCCATGGTCCACCTAGGCCTGGTCTTTGCTCTGCCATTGGCCGAGTAAGAGGGTATACAAAGCAGTTTGAAAGTGATTTATTGCCAGAAAATATTACTTCATAAGAGGTCTATGAAGTTCTTATCTTGGGTTGCTTAGGCAGGGTTTGGGTTGTTTGCAATAGTCATAGCACTAGCTCTTTCAAGTCTTTATTTTATGTTTGATAACCTCCAGGATGCCTTGTCAGTATGACAACATATTGATAAAGAATATTACAGCCTTGCTGTTCATTTCTGTTTGGGAGTACTGCTACTTGTTCTTTTCATGACCTTACTGTGCTTTAGAGATGCCTTCATTCTCCTTTTGTTCACTAGACCATGGACGACTTCTTAGTTGACTCCTGATCTGCATATGTTCAGCTATGACATCACTTTAGAATTTTCTGAGGCTATATTTGGAGTGGAAAAAGAATTTGAACTTTCCCATCTGGAAACATGTGAAGTTTGTGCTGGAAGCGGAACAAAAGTAGGCTCTAAAAGGAGGATATGTTCTACTTGTGGCGGGAGGGGTCAAGTTATGAGAACAGAGCAGACACCTTTTGGCTTGTTTTCTCAGGTAACATGGGTTTTCTGGTTTCTATGTCAGCAGTGTGTTCATTTTAACGTGTGGTGGGAGGGGTTTGTTTGTGTGTTTTACAAGGCTTTTAATCTGTGTCATGTATTGTCTGTGTTTCTGAGATACGTCCAAGGAATAAGTAGGAGAAACAGTAAAACTTGTATGAAACATTTTCCGCAATCAAATTCTTCCTGATGCATAATGGCATATAAGTTATGGTTGCCATGTCCTGCCACCAACTCAAATATGTGATTGAATTTTATGATAGAGCTTTGTTTTCCTAAGATTGTTGTAGTCTTTTGTTGAGTGGGTGGTGTCAGTCTATAAAACGCTAATGCTCAATCAAAATGATAAACTATACTTTGTATGCATGTTGTTCAGATCAAGTCGGTATCTAAGTCATAGGAATAAGTTGGAGAAACAGTAGAACTAGTTGGAAGCATTTGCTGCTAGTCAAATTCTTCCTGATGTATAATGGCATAGGTTATGGTTTCCATGTACTGCCACCAACTCAATATGGAATTGCATTTTATGCTAGAGCATTGTTTTCCTAAGATCGTTGGTCTTCTGTGGCTGGTGTGGTCAGAGTCTATAAAATGCTATGCAACAAAATGATAAACTATACTTTTGTCTTATAGTTTCTCAGGTACACAACCCAACTAAAATTGGATAAGGGTTTGACAACCTGATATGACATGAGAAGGCACAAATGTTTGCCTCAGATGGCACAATTGGGATAAGAATAATTTACGTATAGTTACATAAATAAGGCCGAATATAAAATGATTTACGTATTGAGAAATGACCTAATGGCCAATCATGATTCTTAGGTGGAGCTGGTTTTGCTAATTGAGTCCTATATGTTGCTGATTGCTAAGCACTTTTGTACATTTTCCCAAGTATTTATGGCTAAGGGATTACTTTGAAGTTTATATTGTATGCCTGAATTACTGGTACCTTATCTTCTGGGAAAATAAGTGGTTGTTGGTTGTAAGTTATCTTTCTGTTCATCTTAGGTTTCTACATGTCCGAATTGTGGTGGTGATGGTGAAGTTATTTCAGAATACTGTTGGAAGTGCTCTGGAGAAGGACGCGTTCCTGCTAAGAAAAGTATTAAAGTGAAAGTTCCTCCTGGTGTTAGCAAGGGAAGTATTCTCAGAGTTGCTGGAGAGGGAGATGCTGGACCCAGAGGGTAGGTGTTTGAATTTGCTTTATGTTTTGGTAGATCCTGAACAAATCTATTTTTGAACCCATCCTCATCCCCCTCCCCCCAACACCCACACAAAACATCCCCTCTCCCTAACAAATGCTCTGCTGATGTATCTATCTGTTCCTAGATTCTTACATTTCATTGCTGCTTTGTCTAATCACTACCCATATTTTAAACTTTAGTGTTTACAATTGGACATCCCTTTACATAAATATTTTTGGTCTCATAATATTCGGATTAACTTCTTATTTATTGTTGAGTGAATATTGCATTATCTGCATTCAATGGGTGTGCTGGATAACTTCAGTCACGACAAAGTTAGTTCATTCATCCAAAATACAAAAGAAATTTTGTGAAGTTGAAGTTGGTAGGAGACTTCTTCTGTTTTCTTTAGATTATGTCTCTGTATCTTTTTTTTTTCTGTTCCCTTGTTCTCTTAGAATATTTATGTTATATGGGTACATGATTTGTGTTTTGTGACAATTGCATCTAGGTGTCAAGTTTCTTATGTTTTTAAAGTTGTCTTCTTCAAATTTGTTATGTTACTAAAGTTGCCTTATTTCCGTACTCATAATGTTGCTTTCAATCCTCGGGTAGAATAGTTAGTAGAATAGTTAGTTTTTTTTCTTTCTCTGAGAGAATCAGTAAACGTATCCTGTAATTCTGTACTTATAATTTCATTATTGATGTGTCATATTATCGTACATGGTTTAGAATCAAGGGTTGTTTTTGTTATTCCATCAGGGGCCCTCCAGGGGATCTTTATGTATATCTTGACGTTGAAGAAATAGAAGGAATTCAAAGAGATGACATTAATCTCTCTTCAACAGTATCTATTAGCTATCTGGATGCCATATTGGGAACTGTTGTTCAGGTAAAGTTTTCATTGGATTATTCATGCTCCCATTTTATTGTTCAGATTTTATCCATCATTGAAATTATCTTTATTTTATATTTTTGAACAGTGAAAAATTATCTTAAACAAATTGGTAATCTTGTTCATGATGCTTCATGCTCACACAGTGATTGCTCCTTTCACTATGTCACATGCCTATTCTGCTTCTGCAGTTTTAGGACCAAATAGTTTATTATATATGTTTGAGCTTTCAGAATCTAATTTCTTTTCTGGACCAACTAGACTATGGATTTGTAGTACCATGCTTCTTTTGGTCCATGTTTTCTTTACCCCTTTATCCTCATGCATATATCTGGCATGACCACTGATGGAGGTTGTGGCATGAGTAACAGGTTAAAACAGTTGAAGGATTAACAACACTACAAATTCCCCCTGGTACCCAATCAGGTGACATTCTAGTCCTGGCCAAAAAAGGAGTACCAAAGCTAAACAAGCCATCTATTCGTGGTGACCATGTGTTTACAATTAATGTAGTCATACCGAATCGTACCAGGTAACAGTTTTCTCTATTTTGTATAGGGTAGGTGACAGTGTCACTTCGTAATTTCCCCTCCACTGTCCTTTTCTCAGTTTAGTTCACTGTTAATCTATTACGTACGTCAAGTGATTATTTTGGCACATGTTCTGAAGAACCATGTAAGCTGCGTGAGTGTTAGAACATCCTTATGACAGTATAAGACACTAACTTGCTAGAAAGATAGATTTCAATTAATCAAAATAGTTTGTTGAGACTTAGAACTTTACAGAATATATTGCAGTAGCTTCGAAAAACACTGCAATACTTGAACTTTGGAAACAAAAGGAAAATCAAAGAGAGAGAATAAAGCTGTTGAAAGGCATGTCTGCTCACGCAGGAAATCACACATGTACTGGGAGCAGGAGAGTGGGGGGATATAATACTTTTAAAACTTGTAATACTGCAAAAGCTGTAAACAATGGACACCATTATTGGAATCTTACCCCACAGATTTTCTTTTCATGTAGTGTCATGGAACGTGAATTGCTTGAAGAACTTGCTATACTCAGTAATAGTACTGCCAGCCGTTCACGTACACGACCCAAGCCCCAGCCAGTTGGTAAGTGCTCACTTTTATCATATGAGGATGTGCTATTTGTTTGTGTGCACTCATCTTGAGAGATTTTCAAGTCCCTTGATGAACATATTTAAATTTTGAAACTGAGGGTGAATGAAGACAATATGCATGTCAGATTTTTTTTTCAGATTAGGTGTGTAAATTTATCTGACTTGGATCCGTCATTTCATTCAGCAGCGAAGATCCAAACTGAAGTGGGAACAGTTGCAGACGAAACAGTGGAAGAAGAAGATCAGAGTGACCCATGGAAGAAGTTAAAAGACTTTGTGGGGTAAGGCTCACTTGCTCATCTATCATATACTCCTACTTAGTTAGTATAGTCATCGATTTATTTCAAGGGAAAAAATTCCTTGCTTACCAATTTCCTAGAGCTGTTATGTTTTTTGGTCGTTCCTAGAGCTGTTATGTTAAAAAAATGGAGATATACATATATATTCAAACGCAACAGCCTTTAATTGAATCACGAGTTCTTGTGATGCTATTTAGTTGCATGTGCAGTACTATATATTGGATGCAGCATACGATTCTTGTTTTTTATCTTTGCTATTCAATGCAATTGACCCGTAAAGTTTTTGAAACGTTCAGGTCTGTTGCAAATGGTGCTTTAAAATGGCTGAGAGACAACCTCTAGTCAGGTATCAATCAACTACAATATTGGCACTAGATACTTGTCTTCCTTGACTCCTTTCAGGAATGGTCTTGAACGATCCTTGCACTCATTTATTCTGCTGTCGTACCAAACTGGGCAACATGTAGTTAGGTATTATTTTATTTGTTGGACTTGTTTCTCAACATTTTACCAAATTAAGGATGAACAATCACATGACGCATTACATTTATCGATTTTTATCACCTATACAACAATCACATTTGCGAAATTAAAGATCAGCAATCACATGCTTCATGTCATTTAGTGATTTGTAAATTTTATTTTCTTAGAGAGATTTATGGAAATCCTTGTGATCCTGATTCATTTCTTTTACTATGGGGTTCTGTTTGTAAACTTGTACTACCTCCGAGTGTTTTAGAAAGTTTTCATTATACTGTTGATTTTTGGGAGATTGGCTTGATACCAAACTGAAATAAAACACGGAGAAATGAAATACAAAGCAATAATGTAAAGGGCAACAAGTAAAAGAATAAATATCATCCTTCAAAAATGAAACTGGAACAATTGAACAAGTGAATGGAAGGTAAAGAAACTAAAAGGTACAAGCGAGGCAAAGGAGAGTATTGAAGCTAGAAAACGATACAGCAAAGAATTCTGTTCAGAAAAAAAGGAGCAAAGGAATAACTTTTACTAGATTTGAGTTTTTAGAAAGTTTTCATAGATTTTTACTGAAATGAAACATAGATGGAGAAATGAAATTGAAGGCATAAAATGGAAAGTGAACAAGTAAGAAGTGCATGCAAGGCAAAGAACCTAAGAAAAAGCTAGTGAGGCCAAAGAGCAAGGAATAGTATCAACTCTCCACTGCCGTATGCAAGCGGTGAAGCTAGCACTGCGTTGGAAACATTCTTCAACCTCATCACTACAAAGTTGTTTGTAGAATAATATGTATAACACCACAAGCCCGACCCTTAGTTTGTTTCCCTTTCTGATTATACCGTTTTCGTTTCAAATTTCTCCCCTTGTTTCCACCCAAACTAGTACAATTTCTGATGGCTGAAGCACTCATTCCTCTTCTCCTAGAACAAATGGCTTCAATCATCCATCAACAGGTACAACATGTGAAATTGGTTGTTAATGTTGAGAAAGAAGTTGCAAATCTCACCCACAATTTTAGATCTATAGAGGCTGTGCTCAAAGATGCAGAGTGAAAAGAGGCTTCTGTAAAGTTGTGGCTGGATGAATTGAAGGACGTCTCCAAGGAGATGGGGGACGTTTTGGATAATTGGAACACTGAAATTCTGAGGCTACAGATTGAGAAACAAGAGAAACAAGTTGGAAATGCTGTTGATACGACTAAGAAGAAGGCATGTCTATGCATTGCTACTGCTTTCTTTTGTCCTGGCCAAGTTAGTCGAGTTATTTATCGTCACGACATTGCTCAAGACTAAAGAGCTCAATGAATGGTTAGCAGCGATTGCTAATAGGAGGCAAAATTTTAACTTTCAGTAGACAAAAGGTGGTACTGCGCATGTCGAGCCACAAAAGATACTTTTGTTGATCAGACATTTGGTCGGGTAGATGAAAAGGAATTGTTGGTGGCTAAGTTGTTGATTAAGAGCAATCCTGAAGGGCACAACCCACTTGTCATGCCTATTGTAGGGATGGGATGGGATGTGATCGGAAAATCAACACTTTCCCAACTAGCCTATAATAATGATAGGGTTGAGGCCAATTTCACAAAACCAATATGGGTTTGTGTCTCGGAGCCATTTGATGAGCTCAACATAGCCAAAGACATCATAGGACAGCTTGATGGAAATGTCAATGCCATTTCCAATAGGATTTTGCTTCCATTCGATCTAGATCGGACGAAGTTCCTAGTTCGATCTCCAAGTTAGCCTATGTGTACAATATCAATCGTATTCTTAACCGTTCAATAGTTGAATTAATCAATGAAGATCATCTATACAAAAAATCAATGTAAAAAAAATTGTTTGCTCGCCCGAATATATCGAACAAAATGAATGGATTATCATATAAGCTCAGGAACTGTCCATTTTGTTTGATGCATTCGGACGAGCAAACAATTTTTTTTACATTGATTTTTTTGTATAGATGATTTTTATTGGTTAATTCAACTATTGAACGGTTAAGATTGCGATTAATATTATACACATGACCTAACTTGGAGATCGAACCAGGAACTCTGTTCGATCTAGAATCTGGAAAGAAAAATACTTCCGTCCGATCTAGATTGGAAGGAAGTATTTTCCTTAACAATAACCTAGAAGCTTGTTTCCAAAGTGTGCACAACTCTATTAAGGGGGAAAAGTTTCTGATTGTCTTAGACGATGTGTGGAACTAAGATTATAGGAAATGGGAAAAACTGAAGCTACCTTTACAGAATGGGGATGTTGGTAGTAAAATAATAGTCACTACAAGACAAGAAGTAGTTACGATGATAGGAGCACCTGATAACACAATCAATTTGAAGGTGTTGAGTGAGGAAAATTGTCGGTTATTGTTCAGTAGAATTGCCTTTACCAATAGAAATCAAGATGAATGTCAAATTTTAGAACTTAAGGGAGTGGTTCTAATAAGGGCCATTGAGTTAAGAATTAGTTGAGAACTTTTCGTCTTATTACGTTTTTCGATCTTATATTCATATCTTAACGGTTGAGATGTAAAAATTTGATTGATAAGTGAGTGTAATAAAAGATTAATTTAAAAATCTTCAATTAGTACTTAACAATATAGTTCTTAATGGACCCTTCCTTAGAACCTATTGGTAGAGAAATTGTAAAGAAACAATGGCAAGATGTTTTGAGTAACAAAATCTGGGAATTGGATGAAGTGTTTGAGCAGCAAGTTTTCCGACCGCTATAACTAAGTTATTATGATTTAACTCCAATAATCAAACGTTCTCTTATATTGTGTTATTTTCTTAAAAGACCATCTAATTGACAAAAAGAATTTGATTGAGTTATGGATGTCACAAGGTTATCTTGGTTCAAATAGGAAAAATGACAGGACAACAATACACAGAGAATCATATTTCAATAACTTAGTAACGCTGTATTTCTTTCAAGATTACGTGAAAGATAAATTTGGAAATATTGAAAGGTGCAAAATGCATAACATTGTGCATGACTTCCTTCAGCCTTTTGATCAAGGATGAATGGTCAGTTTTAGACTTTTGGATGCCCAGCAGGGTAAAAATTTGACTTGTCGGTTAAAGTCAAAAATTTGACTCGTCGGTTGAAGTATAGTATAGCCAATGAAAAAAAGTCGTCGGTCTGTTTTTTGATTATTTCGTCGACTATACTATTTTTTCGGTAGTGTGATCATTTCTTTCTTATATATTCCAAGAGAAAATATACAAATATTAAGGGCACGTACGCACCTTCATCAATTTGCACGACTTTGCCTGAACAGAAGTAAGGTAGCTATAATGACGGAGTGAATATCATAACTAGAGAGTATGATGTTGGGTCTGGTTATCTCAGGAAAAACTGTGCTGCCATACATTATTAGTGCTCCACCCCCAGATATTCCAAATCATTTTGCTTACATCAAATCATATAAACTATTGTCGGATCATAATAATGCTTGAAGAAATATTTGCATTATCAAAAATAACAAAAGATAGAACGGCCTCATGTATTTCTTGAACATGACTTATCTCAGTTGGTCTCGTGAATGTCTAAATCAGTGCATCTGATATCATACAAATCAACTAAAGAAGTCAAGTTATAACTACTTTGAAATAAACAGGTCAAGCTGATCATAGCTGTCTTATAATTTGAGAAAAGTTATTGACAAGAATGGATTTGAAACGTTCAGATGACTTGTAGGGGGAGTTCTTTGGATGAAAACTGGACTGTTAAAAGGGGACCAAGAATTCAGATCTATAATACTAACAAAACCATTAGGCTGTTTAACCTGAGTATAAATTCAGATCTATAAGACACAGACCTCTAATACAGAAACTGAAGCACTTTTTTTTCTTCCTTTTCTGAATGAATAGGTTATTGTTTCAATGAATGATGCCAAAGAAACCTTCAGGTTTACCACTGTTACCAACTCATACACATTATTCTCAGCCTGGATTGGGGTGTTTCTGTTGAGCTAGATGAGAAAAATTTTCAAGTATGGGTTTGAATCCCTCCCCTCACCGAAAACTGGCCAGAATGGGGAGGACATCTTGAAATAGCTTCTTTGAAGAGGGGTTCCACTTCCTCAGATAAATGTTGCTCAGCAAGGCTGGCTTGCATTGCCAATATAGGTTACTAGGCAAACAACAACATCTCAATGTGTTTCTATTGATTTGGTACATCATATCTGAAGTGATCACTAATCAGTTTCATACAGATGAATAAACTATTAAATGACGACATATAGCTAAGTCTAATATCGATATTCAAAATGATCTCAATAGGAAAAAAAACAATAGAAAGTCAGAAACGCCCTCTTTGAAGGCCTTAAACTTTCCTTTTCTATGTAGGAAACCACATAGTTGCAGGAAGTACTGAATTCATCATGTTCTAACTTAATGATGGAATAAAGATGGTGGCTGAAACATTGCTTTTTCCTCTTGCATGCATAGGGAATGTTATTTGTGATTACCTCAATTGACAAAATAACATTATTAAGTTGAGGAGTATCAGCGGATGATTGGAAGCACCATCATTTATGTTGAAAATGTCATATGTACATTCTCTTAACAGTTTTTGATGCAATCTCTACCTCATCAGATTTAGATTATCGAAAAACTAGCTAGCTACACGGTGGATTTTTAAGTACGTGCATACAAGATTCATAAATGTGTCGCTTTTTGCTAGCTAGCTAGTTTTGGATGTAGACTTTTGTGGTGTTCGACGGCTGCCTGTAGGGGACTTGTTCAGAGTACAACTCAAATCTGAACCAAGGTTCGACGGGGTTTGGTGTATTGTCGCTTGATTCTGACTAGGGTCGCCTCAGAAAGATCAGGTTGTTGGTAGCGGAGACAACGAGGTTCTGCGGTGCTCCCTAATTAATTGGTGGTGGTAGATTCTAATTTGGCGGCTTTGATCGTGAGTTTTCTTGATTCAGATCAGATTTGATCTAGGGGTTAATCTGATTCAGATCGGTCAGAGATGGTTTGAGAAAGGTGATGATAATTGTGGTTCACTAGGTTCAAGGCCGTTCGTCGGAGGCAGCAGTGTCAGCTAGCAGACGGCTTGAGACTATGGTACCCATCTCGGGTACCCTTAGCATTTGGATATGAGGCTTTGGGCTTCCACAAGCCTGGGTCTTTGTTTCAAGTTTCTCTTTTTGGGCCTGGAATAATAGATCCGGGTTTGGGCACTATTAGCATAAACATTATAGCCGACGAAAAAAAACAAGCCGACAAAATTTTTTTCGTCGGCTAAGCTAATTTTTCGTCTGCTAAGTGGATTTTTAGCCGATGAAATTTTTTTTATCAGCTATAGTCTGTAAACTATAGCCGATGAAATTTTAAAAGTTTAGCCGACGAAATTATATATTTCGTCGGCTAAAAGTCCTTATATTTCCAAATCTAGACAGCAGCTCATTTGAAAAAAAAACGGGAGAAAAAGTTTGGGTGTTGTCGAAATCTGTCCAAAATTAGTTTGTGGAGCTATATATGTACATATATGTGTATATATCTTGATTTTGAGTTGATTTAAGAGTTTTATTTGAGTTATATATATTGATTTTGAATTTTAATTTGTGTTGAATTATTAGATTTTGAGTGTGATTGAGGGTTTAGATTTTGATTTGATAATATATTTAAAGTTGTTGTTATTAATAAGTAGTAGACATATATATATATATATATATATATATATATATATATATGTGTGTGTGTGTGTGTGTGTGTGTGTGTGTGTGTGTTGTCAGGCAACGTTGTTAGGGGATACAAGGCTTGTCTAGAGTGCCTTAGCGATGAGGGGAGCAGTAGTCATTGCAACAAGATATGCAAATTGGGTCACCGTACTCTCATTCCCTATGATCACCAATGGCGGTTCGATGGCAAGGCATTTGATGAGACTGTAGAAATTGGTATGGTTACATTAAACAGCCTGTTTTTAATGTATTTTTTCAGTTTTAGCCGACGAAATAAGTTGTATTTCATCGGCTAAAATAGTTTTAGCCGACGAATACCCCAATATGTCGTCGGCTAAACCATAAACCCTAATCCCTATATTATAGCTGACGAATACCCTAATGTTTCGTCGGTTATAGTTAAATAAATAAAATAAATTTTTTGTACCACTGGTTGCGTCTCATCGATTTGAAACTATTTGCAGTTGAAGGTCCGAGCAAAATACGTAATTTTGATGGTCAAATTACGGTTTATTTGCGTTTAGGGGTTTGACTCACTGAATTGACCGTCTGGATAGAGTCCTTAACGTTGTCGGATCAAGCTGAAAATTTACCCAAACACATGTTTCAACATAATGATGATATCGGATGGTCGGATTTTTGTTTCACAATATTGATCATCACAATCACAACATGCCTACTAATGTTGTATAACTTGTTTACCGAGTGTTATGTAAATGTTCCATTCAAAAACAAACTATACGCAGAAGCTTCAAACGAAAAAAAAGTTGTGGAATAAGATATGACCAGAACGAAGAAATATGTCTATGGTTGAAAAATCACGTAATTCCGATAAAGTTTCAGTGCCGATAGTGGCGGTCAATTCATTTTTTCATTCTATCTCCCTAGAAGTAGCCCTATCTTTCATAAAATTTTTATACCACTGGTTGCGTCTCATCGATTTGAAACTATTTACAGTTGAAGGTCCGGGAAAAATACGTAATTTAGACGGTCAAATTACCGTTTATTTGCTTTTAGGGGTTTGACTCACTAGATTGATCGTCTGGATCGAGTCATTAACGTTGTCAGATCAAGCTGAAAATTTACTCACACACATGTTTCAATATAATGATGATATCTGAAGGTCGGATTAGTATAAAAATATAATTAAACATATAAATTTGAAATAAATTAGTATAAAAAGTACAATAGCCGACGAAAATCATAAATTGAATATTCGTCGGCTATAGTTACAGCTTCGTCGCCTAAAGTTTCACTATAGCCGACGAAAATCATAATTATAGCCTACGATTTTTTTATTTTGTCGGCTATACTTCTGCCTATATAGACAGAACCCAGCGAGCCCGAGAACAGAAACCATATTTTTTCTTCTTCTTCTCCCCTCCGCCTCCACTCCTCTCCTCCGCCTCCATTGCCTTCCTCGGCTCGTCCACCATCTCTACATCCTCTCTCTCTCTCCTTCGACTTCTCAAGCAATTAAGGTAAGAAATTCGAAGTTTTGGGATTTTATTTACATTGAATTGAGTCAAATTTTAGGGATTTTACATTGAATTGAGATTTTGATTGCTGCATATTTGTGATTTTGAATTGAATTTTAGGGATTTTATATTGAATTTTAAGGATTTTGAATTGAATTGGGATTTTATTTATGTATATATACATTACTTATTATAAATTGCTGCATATTTGTATATATTGTATATATTTTGAATTATTAATAATTATTTTGAAATTTTTGTATATATTGCTGCAAATTTGTATATATTGTTTGCATATAATAAAGTTGATGTATATATTGATTTAAGTTTATAGTTGTATATATTTGTATACATATTTGTATATATATATATATATTTGTATATATTGCTGCAATTAATATATAGTTTAATTAAATTAAATGATAAAAAATATTTGTTTGCAAATACAAGTTTAATTGATTTACATATTGTTTGCATATAATTGGTTACTTAATATATTGATGAAGATGATTAATATATTGATAACCACTACCAGAATAAGTAACATTTGTTAATTAAAATATTTAAAATTACAATTAAATTTAAAAATTCATATAATTTAATAAATAAATATTTTAAACAGGATGAAAGGCTTGTTTAGATCAACTAAGGGTTCAAATGGCCAAAAGTCTGAATCGTCTGAGGGAACGTCTAGCAACCCTCAAGCGTCGTTTCAGGGCCCTATGACAGCCCGACGTGCGTCCCTTCTAGAGCCGACGTAGAGATAGCCGGGCGCCACCCATTCCTCCAGACAGCCGGACGCCCCTCGCTTCTCGAGGCAGCCGAGAGTCCCCACTCCTCGAGGTAGCTGTGGCCTCTGACTCAGGCTGAGGTGTCTGCACCACGCATGCTTGAGATACACAGGGCACCGACTTCAGGCCCTACTGTTTCGGAGGGTGGGTCATCTAGGGTACAGATGTCGCCGCCTCTTCTCTACCTTCCGCGGTTGATACCGGTAGTACCTGCAATAGATGACTTAGGAGCGCCTATTTATCCATTGCCCCCGCAGGTGACCCCATCAACGGCGTACCAGTTCGTGTCTTTTGGTACGGATCTTATTTCTGTGAGAGTATCATCATCGGCGACAGAGTCAGAATCCGTCGCGTCCGCCCTAACGCCGTCAGGTAATGAAATATAAATAATTTATTTTCTTATAATGTCATAATAAGAAACTTTTATTAATAATCAATTTGTGATAGACACTGTCGGAGCCAAGCCGACAAGGAAGAAGAGAGGCCCTGTCACAGGGAAAACTCTTGAGAAGACCGTGAGTACCTCGGGAAGGATCGTCATCGATACTGACGGGGATGACAACGTAGTATCGGACGAGAAAACGAGGATGTACTCCGGCCGCGTTGGAATGCTCATTAGGGATAAAGTCCCTATATTGTGGTCAGACTGGGGAGAGGTCTCACAGGAGATTAAGAACATGGTCCATAACATAATGTCGATAAGTTTAAAAGTTCACAATCAATATTATGTATTATATTGTTGATTTATGAAAAACTAAACTAATTAACATTTTAATGCATGTGTGATTTGACGTTCCCCAGCACCTGAGGAACACTTGGACGGACGTTGTACATGGGGGAAGGTACGTTGGAAAGTTAATGAAAAAACAAAATTATATGTGTAATTAATAATATTTATAATTTTTTTGTGGTATCTGTAGGTACAAGGAGTGGAAGAACGAGTTGCGGACCCACTGGACTACACATGGGAACGCATGTTCTGGTACCCATGTTAAGTTCCAGTTCAGGGAGTACGAGTGGCGTTGGCTTCTGACTTCAGAATTCAACAACCCTCATAAACATGTAATTAAAAAAAATTCTTATATTGTTATTAATTAGTACATTTTAAAATAGTTTACTAATATTTTTTTTCTTTATAGGTCGTCTCCTGGGCGAACGCTCAGAACCGGCAACGCAACATAAGGAACCATCAAGTCCACTACCAGAAAAAAGACTATAGCCGACGAAATATCTAAAAACAGGCCGACGAATTTTTTTTTCGTCGGCTAAGTTAAAATTTCGTCGGCTAAAGTGGCATTTTAGCCGACAAAAAAAAATTCGTCGGCTAAAGTGGCATTTTAGCCGACGAAAAAAAATTCGTCGGCTAAACTAATTTTTTCGTCGGCTATAGTTAAATTTTAGCCGACAAAAAAATCTTCGTCGGCTAAAGTGCTTTTTTTGTCGGCTATAGTATGTGAACTTTAGCCGACGAAATTTGAAAAGTTTAGCCGATGACATTAGGGTATTTCGTCGGCTAAAGTAACTTTTAGTTATAAAATTGCACTACGGATATTACGGTGTCCGATTGACTATTGTGATACCAATCTGGAAGCAGAACGGCCGTAGGAGTAAAACTCATCACTTTGCCATGACAGACAGGCTTTTTTGGCCATCCGAGTTCGTTTAAGGCTTCAAAATGAAGTTTTTCTAAACGCTTAATACACGAAAATGTCCATATCTACACCTATATGAGGTATTTTGGCCGAACCTTCAACACAACAAACACTCACCATAATGAGACGCAACTGTCCATCTACAAATTTTGAGACATTTACCCCTCCATGATAGGCCTCCCCGTATAGATAAATAATGGTAAATAGTAGGTATGTTGTGATTCCGGTCATCAAAATTCACAAACAAAAATACGACCGTCAGATATCATCAATATGTTGAAATATATCTCTGGTAAAAAATTCAACTTTATCTGATAAATTTAAAGACTTCATCTAGACGGTCAATCTCGTAAGTCAAACCTCTATATTGTATTGACTGCAACTATCGGCACTGAGACTTTACCGGAATCACGTGATTTTTCAACCGTAGGCGTATTTCACCATTCCGGTCATATCTTATTTCACGACTTTTTTGCGTTTGAAGTTTCTACGTACAGTTTGTTTTAGAAATGAAACATTTACTTAAAGCTTAGTAAACAAGTTATACAACATTAGTATGCATGTTGTGATTCCGATGATCAAAGTTGAGAAACAAAATTCCGACCGTCAGATATGATCATTATGTTGAAATATGTATATAGGAAAAAATTTAACTTAATCTGACAACGTTAAGGGCTCGATCCTTACGGTCAATCACGTAAGTCAAACCCCCTAATGCACGGAAACGGTCATTAAACTGTCTAAATTACGTATTTTACCCGGACCTTCAACTGAAAATAGTTTCAAATCGATGAGATGCAACCAGTGGTATAAAAATTTTATGAAAAATAACTACCAGAGATAGGGCTACCTCTAGGGAGGAAGAATGGAAAATTGAGTTAACCGCAATTATCGGTACCGAGACTTTACCGGAATTACGTGATTTATCAACTATCAACGTATTTCACCATTCCGGTCATATCTTATTTCACGACTTTTTTTCGTTTGAAGCTTCTACGTATAGGGTTTAAGGTTTTAGCCGACGAAATTAGGGTAATTCGTCGGCTAAAGTTAAATAAATAAAATAAATAACTATAGCCGACGAAATTAGGGTATTTCGTCGGCTAAGGTTAAATTAATAAATAAATAAAATAAATAACTATAGCCGACCAAATTAGGGTATTTCGTCGGCTAAAGTTAATTAAAAATTCAAATTTTTTGGCGGGGATTTTTAAAATTTTAAAATTTTTCGACTAAAATTTTAAACTTTAGCCGACGAAATTTCGTCGGCTAAAGTTCAAAATTTTCTATATCTTTCATTTTTCTCCTCCTCCTCTTCATCTTCCCTTCTCCTCCTCCTCTTCATCTTCCCCCCTCCTCCTCCTCCTCCTCCTCCTCTTCATCCTCCCTCTCCTAACCTTCTCCTCCTCCTCCTCCTCCTCTTCATCCTCCCTCTCCTAACCTTCTCCTCCTCCTCCTCCTCCTCCTCTTCATCTTCCTTCCTCCTCCTCCCTCTCCTAACCTTCTCCTCCTCCTCCAAATCCCTCCTCCTCCTACTTCTCTAAATTCTTCTCCTCCTCCTTCCTCACCTCTTCTCCTCCTCTCCCTCTCCTAACCTTCTCCTCCTCTCCTCCTCCTTCTCCTTACTCCTTTTTCGGTGTAAAAACAAAAAAGAAGTAAAAATTTTAATCAAAAATACAATAAATTAAAAAAGAAAAAAAATATGAAAAAATTAAAATAAAAGAAAAAAACTATAGCCGACGAAATACCCTAAAATTCGTCGGCTAAAGTTTTTAAAAAAATAATAATTACATAAAAAATAATAACTTTAGCCGACGAATTTTAATAAAATTCGTCGGCTAAAATTAAAAAAAAAAGAAAAAAAAACTATGGCCGACGAATTACCCTAAAATTCGTTGGCTAAAGGTTTTAAAAAAATAATAATTACATAAAAAAAATAAATAAAAAATAATAATAGCTATAGCCGACGAAATTTAATAAAATTCGTCGGCTAAAATTTAAAAAAAAATAATAATAATAACTATAGCCGACGAATTTTATTAAAATTCGTCGGCTAAAGTTAAATAAATAAATAAAAATAATAGCTATAGCCGACGAATTTTAATAAATTTCGTCGGCTAAAGTCCAGAAATTAAGCGACGAAAAATTTATTTGTCGGCTAAATAAATGACTTTAGCCGACGATGAACAGTAATTTCGTCGGCTATAGTGTTGGCCGACGGATTTTGCCCGACGACGTCTTAGCCGACGACGTGTCGTCGGCTAAGACTTTAGTCGACGAAATTTAAGGTTTAGCCGATGAAAAAATTTCGTCGGCTAAAGTGGTTGTTCTGGTAGTGGTCGGTTCTAGACCGTTCGCATCGTTGATGGACGAGGCGGCTAGGAAACATCCAGAAGTCAACCGGTACATCTATACGTACGAGAAGACATATCCTGACGCCGAAGAGGATATTGTAAGTCGTTTTACGTTTTCAAATTTTTTAAATTATATATATATATATATATATATTTCAAATGTTAATTAATCATTTTTCCTATCCAATTAGGCGAATGTGAGGCATGCTAGTGACGAGGTGATGACTGCTATAGTGAGTGAGACATGACCAGACACGCAAGAGGAAGGCATGTCCAAAGTCATGTCTCAGATCGACACTTCGGATCTCAGGGTCGGGGCGAGGATCATGGGCACAGCATTCCAACCGTGAGGAAATAACTTCTACTACCTGGGTCTAGGAAAGAAGGGCTAGGGGGTATTGAAGACCACTCCCAGATTTCAAAAAAAGACAGCCTCGACTAGCAGCATAACTACTCAGCTAGAGGCGGAAGTTCAGATGCTACGAGAACAGTAAGCCGCCTAGACAGCCTATACTGCCGCTTTACAGGAGTATAATGCGGCAGTATTTGCCACCAACCAGGCACAACAGCAACAGATGTTCCAGTACTTGCAAGATTTTTCAGTTGCCCAGCTTCAGGGACTTCCGGCTCCGCCTATTCCCTTATCTCAGCCGCCTTAACCTCCTCCTGATGCAGATATAGATTTTATATAGTTTTATGGGTTTATGAACAATTTATAAATAATTTAATGAAAAACGTTTAGACCACTTTTGATGGTGTTGTTGGTTATATGAAATTGTTTGTGTAATTTGCAGCTTGCTTGGATGGTAATTTAGAAATTTTATGGTTTTTAGTATAAAAAGTACTATAGCCGACGAAATTTACCATAATTCGTCGGCTATAGTATTTTTTTTCAAGGTTGAGCTGACGAAATATGGTTTATTTTGTCGGCTGTAGTAGTATTTAGCCGACGAAATTTACTATAATTCGTCGGCTATATTTTTTAATTTTTTTTTTTCAATATTTAGCCGACGAATTATAGTAAATTTTGTCGACTATAGTTATTTTTTTTAATTTTTTTATTAAATACTTTAGCCGACGAAATATTTATATTTCGTCGGCCAAAGTCACAGGTTAAGGCCGACAATAATTTATTTCGTCGGCTTTAGTCTTACTTTAGCCGACGAAAAATAGAAAAATAAGTCGTCGGCTAAGTGTTAAACTATAACCGACGACCACTTTTATTTCGTCGGATAAAGTCATAGCCGACGAGTCTTTACCGACGACATCTTAACCGACGACAATTCGTCGGCTAAGATCTTAACCGACGAATTTAGCTAACAAGTTGACGAAAATCTTTCGTCGGCTAAAGTGCTGGTCTTGGTAGTGGGGGCTCAATTGCTTTTATTTTTGTTGTTATTTTTCTACTTAGAATAAATGCCTATATTCATAGAATATGAGTTTTATTGTTTATTTCATTTTGTTAAGAGAACTTGTCTATAATTAAATAGGCTTAATTATGTTGGTATGAGAGCTGAAATGATGTAGTGAGGATGCTACCTGCACGTGAGTCATTTTATCTTATTTGTTCTCTATATGCAAAGTAGTAGATCGATTCGTAATGTATTCTTTATATGAGAATGGAAACCTTTATTCAAAAAAATACACGTACTTTTCTAGACCTACTAAATTTATTCAAAGAAAAAAGTTCACATTAGTGAGATTTTTTCTCAAAAGATTTCATATTTCTTCGTACTGTTTCACCTTATTTACATCATCCTCGAAGATTTTATTTTTCTCTAATTGGGTTTCGCCTTTTTAAGATCTTCCTCGAAGGATTTTCTTTTGTTAACATCTTTTCCCATCAGTTTTCCTCAACAAAATTTCATCTCAATGAGCCTCTTACTCAAACTGATTTCAAGAATTAATGAGTCTACTGAATCAAAACAAAACAAGACAATACATCACCAACGTCCTTAACAGATCTTTCAGCATTAGAATGCTCAACCATATGTAAAACTAAAAGAGTTAACTTAATCGTCATAGATCCGATGTTTGAACCCTAGTGGATTGGAGTTCAATAGAAAACATCAACTTCTTGATCTAGTGCTTTGAATGCCCGGAGTACCTTCACCATTCTTCTCAGAATAGTAGCCGAAAACTAATTAATCAGATAGAAATGATGGAGATTGTTCTGTGTGAATCCTAATATGTGGATAGGGCGAGGCTGAGGGTTCTAGAGGAGGTTACACAAAACCATTGGCGTCAGAATACAATACTGTGGTTTTGAAAACTTGATCTTTGCTTGAACAACACCGAGAAAGTAGGCCAGGTAAAATGCTAGGGTTTGGCCTTTAATTTGGAGGTCTCCATTTGTAAATGTTTTGAAGCGGAAAGAAAACGATTAAAAAAGATATCAAAAATATATTTTAAAACTGATTAAAAAAGATATATTCCCAAACAAAATGAAATGATGTATCTCTATTGGTCGTAGTTTTTGTTTCGGTCCTTTGGATGAATTCTGTGCCAAAATATGTTCACAATATTGAATAGCATTTGCTATATTAATTGAGAATAAAAACGCTTTCATATAATTTGCATACGAATTTAAATAGCACAAACATGATATGTGCATGCATGCATGCATAGGTGTGCACGTACTCGATATGTCATGTGAGATTTTTTACGTGCATAGTTATTAATTACATGTTATCTTTGAACACATATATGAAGGATTGTCATTCGTGCGTTATAATTAGTTGCGAACAAAAATTTATTGTTTTGGAGACGAACTAAAAAAGCAACCCATCCCACAATGCACGTGAAATGTTTCAATCATGCATTGCAACATAATGTCTAGCATTTTGACAGTCTTGCAATTCAAATCTAAGTTGAAGAGCACACCCAAATAAGCAATAACTACTATGTCACTTGCTGTGATTCAAAAGTTCTTATTCAAGGTGTCAAATAAAAAAGTACGAAAAATGCATTATTACTAATTTGCTATCCTAGCTTTTAATTATTTAGTGACAATTTGTTACTCTAACTTTCATTTTAACCAATTTGCTTCCCTAGTTTTTATTTCAGTCAATTTGCCACCCTAGCTTTTATTTCAGTCAATTTGCTAGCCTTCCATCAAATTTGCTACTTTAGGCTATCAAGATTAACTAGTTTACTTATCAAAATTTTAATTTCAATCAACTCTAATCTTTGATTTTCAGAATTAAATCATGTTGGATGAATAAATGAACAAATTAAAATGATAAAAAGATGGCAAATTGGTTGAAATGAAATCTATAATAGCAAATTGACACCAAAATGAAAACTAGTGTAGCTATTTATCAAAAAATCCCAAAAAATGTAATCTATGGAAAGGTAGAAAAAAACCAATGATGGGTTTACTATAATATGGAATGAGATTTATGGTGAATGGAAATGAGGGTGAATGAGAATGAGAGTGAATGAGAATGAGTCATTTCTATTACTTTGTTTACTTGTCATCCGGAATGAAAAATAAGAATGAGAATCATAACTTGTAAATAACAATAATATTATTTTGACAACTTTACAGCCTCATAATTTCTCTTCAACAAAGTTAAAATCAGAAACGTGCTTAGCACCACTACCAACTCCCCCCTCGGAAATAGATTAGTTGTGGGTATACTAATGGTATCCACACAGGTTTCATTCTCCATCAGCTTAGTAAACACCATCTGATTCCGTAATGGGAATCACTCTAAAACCGGGCATTCCCAAACACCCAAAGTAAACGCACCCAAGAGTAGTAGAACCGGATACATGCGCTTGCAGCCCCTCATACATGTCATATTTCCCGTCCGGAGGCACGGCCTTGCCCGTGGCAACAGCGGCTCTACAACGGTGGTGCACAAATGATAGGGTGCGTCAACAGTGTGGGAGAGTGCACAAAACTAGCTATTCACCATTGTTAGTCGGGTGTATAGAAAGCAATAGCTTCACTGTTTGAGTATAATTCATTCCATACATCCAATTCAACACATCTACTACGCAGGGAGAGTGGTTCTGCAAATGAATAAGAACACGGCCGGTGGTCTCACTGAGCATTTCCACATCTGAGATTTTATCTAAAACAGTTAGACCACATTCACTCTATTTCTGGTGTTGTGGTTTTTTTACTTCCGATAAGAAGAGTTTGACTTTTTGGCATGATTAAATTTTTCAAGTGCCCAAAAAACCATTTTTATATAATACATTAAAAAGCTCTAATCTAATGTTAATTGCTTTTAAATGTAATTTTTTTGGTTACAAGCCTAAAATGCTTTTAAATGTAATTTTAAACATATAAAAACAGAAATAAAAAACAAAACAAAACAAAAAATGGTGGAGCGGATTTTGCTGAATGGAGTGAATGTCATGGAGCTCCATTACATCTGCATTTGCCGTTATTTGTTTTTTTTATTTGTTTGTAATTAAAATCTAAAAAAAAACAAATTTTATTTCTTTTATAAAATAAAGGATAAAAATAAATTGGCACAGGGGGTAGCATGTGTTAAGAGGTAATTAATAGGAACATTAAAGATGATTTTTGGTTTAATCCTTGTCATCTTGACTTGTTCTCCTGCAAGGCTACAACTTATTACTATACACTCGACCAATAAAGATATATTTATTCCAAAAATAAAAATCATCCAAACAACGTTTTCTACACAGCCAGCCATTACAGAGACAAAAGAACTGGCATATTCTACCTGTATATACAAGGATATGTGCACATTACAATGTCTGGTATATCACCTCTCTAAGAATTTGCTTAAAACAGTTTCTCTTAGATGTGATTCTTCATCATCATCATCATCATCTTCAATATTTGCTTAAGAGCACAACGGATTACTGAGTTGACCTGCATTCTTAGTCTAGCATTGTCAACAAATTGATCCTTCAGCATCTTTCTCAGCTCATCATCAGCCATCCTATCACCACCCTTGATGTCTTGAGCATCGTCTGCTCCTACAGTATTTTCCACATCCTGTGCAAGGAGCTGTGCCTGTTCCAATTTTATGAGTCAGTTCAAAGGAGATTACGATTTGGATGCACCGATGCTGTGAGCAAATTAGATTTTGATTGAGAAGTAGAGAGAATATAAATATTAATAAACTGTACATGTTCAAAAGGCCTCTTGGGCCCTTGGCTACTATGGCTACTCATACCATAACTTCTACAAGTGTACTTTCATGAGCCAGGCTTGTGGCAAATAGCTATAAATTAGCATACCTCTGCAAGAAGAAGACCAATTCGATTGTCAGACGTTGTCAGCAGATCAATGGCAACAGATGGTGATGAAGTATCCAAGATGAGTTTATCTTCCTCTTCAACCAGAAAATTGACATTACATTCTTGAAGCCGACTGAGAAGTATTTCACATTCATGCAGAAGCTTTGCGTTAGTAGTTGCTGCACACTCTTTCTTCGCTTTTCCTTTTGAAGAGTTCTCTAAAAGACAAACAAGGAACGACATAAGCTGGTGGCTTAAAGTTGTTTTTCTTAAAGAAAATGTAGAGAGGAATACATTCTATTAGTCTTAAAATTCAACCCAGGCGGTAAACTCAGAATTCCAGAAGCTTAGCTCGATACAATTTCATAAAATGAATTTAAAATAAATCTAAACAGAGGAAGAACACTGAATATCCACTAAACCTCAAGATATGAGGTTACAAGTATTTTATCCATTAAACTACTAGCTAAGTGAAAACATCTCAACTCGATAAACATATATTCATAGCTAAGTTGAGCTAGTGTACATCTTATATCTGAAGGAAAATTATACAACTTTGCTTCACTCATAATTAAGGTGTCTGAATTTTGTTAAATAACATATTAGTACATGAACTAACAAGTTATACCTAATTTTCGTACATGCCGTTATAACACCATTAAAAGTTACTGTTCATTTTTCTTCTTCTGAGATCTTTTTTTCTTTTAAAGAGGATCAAAAGATTTCACTCATACCCTCATGGTGACTAGAACCCATGACTTCGTCAATAGGTAGTTGATTACGTGTATTTTTGTACACGTAACTACTACCTTAATCACTAGAATTTAGCTAACTCTTATACCAATTACTATACAATTAATCCAATTTTATTTATTTATAGGTAATAAATTGAATTGCGGAAGACATGAGAAAATGAAGCAAAATGCGAGAATAATAGTATTTCGAGAAAATGACAAGTTTGTAGACGTGGTTGATTATGGTCAAACATAAAAAAAAATATTAGAGAAGATTGAATTATGTTAATTATGGTTTAAGTAATTAAACTCATAATTAACTTGGTCTAGCATGTGTAGCATTAAACCCTCACCTCATTTTGGCTTCTCCTCCACTCAGCTCGTGACATGTGGCAGCTTGCTCTCATTCTCTCCCACCATCCACATCGAAACCTGACAGCTATCTAATTATACATTCATTCTCTCTTCACGGGAGACATAACCGCACCCGAAGAAAAGGGAAGACACATTTTGTTTGTCTTTAAGTAAGTTGATTCCTCATTCAATCTTCTTTTATATTTTGACTCATTGTAATTACCCATCATTAGGCATTTAGTTTTGATTAGTCTTTGATGAGAACTAGAGCCGAACATTACTAAGACTTGGTGCCTTAATTTATCATTTTCTATTTGTTTTATTTTCTTTGTTAGGTGACTTTAGCTCCGATTAGCCTAGGATTGTGGATTAGCCACTAATCCCTGAGATTCGATAAACTTGGGTAATTATATTTCTCTATCTTGGCAACGATACGTTTGCTTGCATGAATTGTATTCAAGTCAGTAATGGATACACTTGAGATATCTCACTACCAGAATCAGCACTTTAGCCGACGAAAAATTTTCGTTGGCCTGTTCATCAAATTTGTCAGCTAAGATCTTAGTCGACGAGTTGTCGTCTTCTAAGATGTCTTTCAACAAAGACTCGTCAGCTATACCTTTAGCCGACAAAATAAGAGTGGTCGTCGGCTACAGTTTCACACTTATAGCTGACGACTTATTTTTCTATTTTTCGTCGGCTAAAGAAAGACTAAAGCCTACGAAATAAATTGTCGTCGGCCTTAACCTAAGACTTTGGCCGATAAAATATAAATTTTTCGTCGGCCAAAGTATTTAATAAAAAAAATTAAAAAATATCTATAGCCGACGAAATTTACTATAATTCATTGGCTCAATATTGAAAAAAATAAGAAAATATAGCCGACGAATTATAGTAAATTTCTTCGGTTAAATACTACTATACCTGATGAAATAAGCCATATTTCGTAGGCTAAACCTTGAAAAAAAAATTAAAAAAATATTATAGCCGACGAATTATGGTAAATTTCGTCGGCTAGAAGTCCATTCCAGCAAAAAAACCCAAAATTTCTAAATTACCATCCAAGCAAGCTGGAAATTACCCAAACAATTTCATATAACCAACAACACCATCAAAAGTGACAACATGTTTTTCATTAAATTATTTATAAATTATTCATAAACCCATAAAAATATATAAAATCTATACCATCTAAATCTATATCTGCGTCAGGAGGAGGCTGTTGTGACGGCTGAGGTAGGGGTATAGGCGTAGGCATGAGCGGAGCCGGAAGTCCCTGAAGCTGGGCAGCTAAAAACTCTTGCAAATACTGGAACATCTGCTGCTGCTGTGCCAGCTGGATGGCATATACTGCCCCATTATACTCCTGTAAAGCGGCAGTATAGGCTGTCAGGGCGGCTTGCTGTTCCCGTAGCATCTGAACTTCCGTCTCTAGCTGAGTCGTTCTGCTGATGGTCGAGGCTGTTTTTTTTTTGAAATCCGAGAGTGGTCTTCAGTACCCTTCACCCTTCTTTCCTAGACCCAGGCAGTAGAAGTTATTTCCTCGCGGTGAGAATGCTATGCCTGTGATCCTCGTCCCAACGCTGAGATCCGAAGTGTCGATCCGAGACATGACTTCGGACATGTCTTCCTCTTAGGTGTCTAGCCATGTCTCCCTCACTATAGCAGTTATATATTAACACCAATCATAATCAACATATTAATTAATTCATACTATGCATCAACACAATATTATAATTAAATTAATATATATATATATATATATATTATTTTATCTACTACTTATTAATAACAACAACAACTTCATATATATTATCAAATCAAAATCGATCAACTCAATCACACTCAAAATCCAATAATTCAACTTAAATTAAAACTCAAAATCAATATATATATAACTCAAATAAAACTCTTAAATCAACTCAAATTCAAGATATATACACATATACGTACCTATATATAACTTCACAAACTAATTTTGGACAGATTTCGACGACACCCAATAATTTCGTCAACAACCAAACTTTTTCTCCCGTTTTTTTTCTTCAAATGAGCTGTTGTCTAGATTTGCAAATATAAATATTTTTAGCCGACAAAATTATATATATCTTCGGCTAAAATTTAAAAATTTCATCGGCTATAGTTTACAGACTATAACTGACTAAAAAATTATTTTAGCCAACGAAAAAATATTTTGTCAGTTAAAATTCCACTTTAGCTGACGAAAATTTAACTTCGTCTACTTTAGTCGATGAAAAAAAATTTTGTCGGCCTGTTTTTTTTGTCGGCTATAATGTTTATGCTGGTAGTGTCTCTCTCTTACCAATTCTTTAATTAACCTCTCTCATATAGCAACTATCCATAATTCTTTCTCTCATATACCAACAAGTAGCAATCTAAAAAACGGAGGTTAACTTGTAACCAAAATAATTTTTCTTCTAGGTATCAAATTGGTTAACCTATTTGATCGTTAACACCTTAATTAGATTTTTTTTTAAAATGTGTGGATTTAACACTTAAAAGAAAAAAGATCATCTTAAAAAAATGTTAGAAAAAAGAGATCTTAGAAAAAAAAATTGAACAGTAACTTTTAATGGTGTTATAATAACATGTACGACAATTAGGTCTAACTTGTTAGTTCATATACTAATTTCTTATTTAACAAAATTTAAAAACCTTAATTATGAGAGTCAAATTAATATACTGCTTATATAATTTTCTTATGAAAATAATGCGACCTTAAAGATAGGATTGTTGCCACCTCTTGAGACCGAGACTATTTCATCCAAAAACCAGAACGGACGTCGTTTCTTTACCTCCAAGTCAAAATGACGGCCGATGTAATCTCCACGTAAGGAGTCTCACAATGAACGGTGGAGAACGGAGGAGGTGTAGGTGGGCTCGACCACAATGGTCAATCACCCAAAAAGATATAAAGGCGCAAACCCGAGCGGCCAGTCCATCACCCAACTTCGTTCTTAGCCTTGGAGACCTCAAGCCCATCAACTTCTTCTTCTTCTGCTTCTTCAGGTTTTCAATTTTTCCTTCCTTTTCTTCTATTTCCTCAATTTCGAGAATCAAATAAACTTTGAATTTGGAGATGTGACTTCCCCATCCTCGGCGCTGCGGTTTAGGGTTAGAATGAATTTATTTTATGTTTCTTTATTTCGGGATTGGTAATTTAGATCTTGGTTTTGTTAATTTATCTGTGTTTTTCGTTTCTCAATTTTGGGATTTTTTAGGTTCGACACCTCAGTAATTCAATTTTTCTGGATTTCATTCGTAAGGAATTATTAATTAACGAAATTGATGAACTAAATTTATTGCAAATTGTGTTTGTGAGGGTTTAATAGTTTGTTTAGGTTGCTAGAACTCATTTTAAGAATTTTCATAGTATCATTCGCTCTTTTTGAATTTGAGGGCTCATTAATACTGGGTATGACAACTGTTGTGTATGTGAGGAAAGAAAAACAAAGGCAGACACCAATTTTAGTGTTGTTATCTTTTCAGCTCCGATGCCTGCGTTCTTACTAAGATGTGGTGCTAACATTAGGTGGTGTAATCTTTGGAAGATTTTGTTTTTTTGTTGTTCCATATAGTTGGTTTGTTTCATAGAAAGAATCCCTTTGTAGGAACTTTGTTTCGAGAGGCGTGGAAAGATATACAGATGAAACATGCCGTTTGGGGTTTACTTTTGAATTTGGTTTAATGTGCTTTCTCTTTAGCAGAGAGACAGATGCTCCTTGAACAAAATGGTGGCAGTATAGTTCACATAGCCAGATATATGTTTCGCTATATGTCAAAATGCAGGACATGTTGATGTGTCATGATGAATGTGTTTAGCACTGTAATACTGGGAGTGCAAATGGTTTAGTATTTTTCTCTCAGATTACTGTTGTAGTACAGTACTAATTCGAGATTACTTGTGCAATGGTTAGTTGCTAGGCCTCGATTCCTCTGACCTTCATCAAACCTTCTTGTATTCGTATATTCTAAATCTTACTTCTGATGCTGAATTTCATCTTCTTTTGTGAATTTTACTTTGGGATGGATCATATGATTGGGTTGTTCTCCACTTGCGACTTCTTATTTTCTAACTGATTGTTGTTCTTGTTATTCTGTTACAGGACTGCACTTGCTTGCCTAAAGATGGAAACTCCTACTACCCCAACTGATAGTAATGGTGTCCCCGGTTCAGAAATCCACCCGAGTAAGCGAAGGAGAAAGAAGTCTGTTGTCTGGGAGCACTTCACAATCGAAACTGTTGGGGCCGGATGTACTAGGGCTTGCTGTAACCAGTGCAAAAGATCTTTTGCATATGTTACTGGTTCAAAGATGGCAGGCACAAGCCACTTAAAGAGACATATTTCATTGGGAATTTGCCCAGTAAGCCGTCAGAAAAACCAGACGACTACGCCTGGCTCCAAAAATGATGTTACTGATGTACCAAAACGACGCTACACTAGAGCACATGCAAGCTTTTCTTTTGATCAAGACCGGAGCAGCCATGAGATTGCTAAGATGATAATCATGCACGACTATCCACTTCACATTGTGGAGCAACCGGGATTTATAAATTTTGTGCGATCTCTTCAACCTCAGTTCAATATGGTATCATTCAACGCTATTCAAGATGAATGCGTGGCTATTTACCATAGAGAGAAGCAAAGCCTTTTGAATCTTATTGCTGGATGCCCTGGACGGATCAGCCTTACGGTGGACTTGTGGACTTCAAGTCAGAACCTGGGCTATGTTTTCTTAAAAGGACACTTTGTTGATAATGACTGGAATGCATACAGTCAGCTCCTCAATGTGATTACAGTACCATCTTCTGATTCAGGTGACACCTTTAGTCAAGCTATTTTGACTTGCCTGTCCGATTGGCATGTGGAGGGCCGGTTGTTAACTATCACACTTGACCAATATCTCTCCAATGAAACTATAATTGGAAATCTGAAGGGGCTCCTTTCTGTCAAGAACCCACACATGCTCAACAGTCAGTTATTGATAAGAAATTGCTATGCTCGTGTTCTTGGTCGTTTGGCACAAGATGCCTTCGGGGGATTGAGCGAAATAATTATCAAAGTTCGTGAAAGTGTTAAGTTTGTGAAAACATCAGAAATGCATGAAGAAAAGTTTGTTCAGCTGAAGCAGCAGCTTCAAGTTCCGAGCATGAAAACACTTTCACTCGATGATCATTCTAGATGGGACACAACCTACCATATGCTGGTGTCTGCTTGTAAAATGAGGGAAGTATTTACTTGCTTGGATACATATGATTCTGATTACAAGATAATTATATCATTGGAAGAATGGAGTCGGGTAGAAACTCTGTGTACATATGTGAAGTACTTGTTTGATGCAGCTAACCTAGTGGCTGATCCAGTTTACCCAACTGCAAATGTGTTCTTCCCAACAATATCACAAATTCAAGTTGAACTGATGCAAGCGGCCATGAGTGAGGACATCTTTGTCAGCTCTTTGATCAGGCCTTTATATGAAAAGTTTGACAGGTATTGGGAAAACTACTGCCTTGTTTTAGCAATTGCTGTGATTATGGATCCGAGGTACAAAAAGCAATTTGTAGATTTCACCTTCTCCAAAATTTATGGTGACAATGCCGAAATGTGGATTAGATTAGTTGATGATGGACTTCATGAACTCTTCATGGAGTATATGATGCAAATGCTTAGTCTACCTGGAACATTAATGGAAGAAGGGAATGAGGACACCATCAAATCTGACCCACCTGAAGCAGCAGAAGCATCTCTTGAAGAAGCCACAGATGGGATTTCAGAATTTGATATATATCTCTCGGATATCGCAGGTGGTCAGCAAATGAAGTCAGAGTTGGAGCATTATCTTGAAGAGATCATTCTTGCCCCCGGAGGGAAAGACTTTGATATTTTGGGTTGGTGGAAAGGGCAAAGTACAAAGTACCCAACACTATCAAAAATGGCCTCCGATGTTTTGTCTATACCAGTCTCCACAGTTGCTGCTGACTCTGTTTTCAACACCGAAATCAAAAGAATGGACAGTCACCTTACTTCGTTGGGTGCAGTGAATCTCGAGGCTCTCATATGTGCCAAGGATTGGCTATGGCACGGACCATTCCCAGAACCAGAACCGAAGCCACTTGAAGTTTCTAATGATGTGGTCAAGATGGACTGTTAGGCATAGGTTTAATCTCTTCTTCTAGGTAGATCATTGATTCAGAGTTCAATTCTGTTTAGTTTTTCGATCGGTACAGGATGCTGACAGTTCCAAGCTTTATATTCACTGGTATATGAATTGTTTACATTCTTGGATTAAAGAATCAATCATTCTATAAGAAATTAATTGGGTTCTCTATGTGTACTGGAATGGTTTATTTTGATGAGTCTTGTAAACCGCAACATGTACTAATAGAAATTTAGATCGAGTACAGCAGTCTGTTTCCGTTGTAGCACTTGCAGTATCAAATGTCATTCTCCCTTGCCTCCAAACGGCTCTGCTCTTCGTTAACCTCCATGAAAATGGTCGAGACTATATTCATGGACCGCAATGATTGATTGACGGGTACGTGAGAGTGAACCGATCCAAAGAGGTTTTGGAACTCCGTGAGATGCAGACTTGGAATGTAAGACCAGATGGTAAGCATTCTAACAGCTTGTGCACATCTTGGAGCACTTGAACTCGGAGAATGGATAAAAGCTTACTTTGACAAAAGCAAGATGAAGAACGACACATTTGTTCGAAATGCTTTAATAGAAGACACTAGCTAGGAACCCCGCGCGCTGCTGCGGGGTGATAGGAAGGTGAATTGTGTGGAGTGAGAATGAAGGAAAGGTAATAAGGCAGATGAATGGCCATAAATATGCATTTATATATGTACACCGAATTTTTTTAGTGATTACAATGTAACCATAGAGTTTGCAGTAATACACATCAAAAACGGCTTATCTTCAAAAGTCATTTTCCAGTAACGATTACATCGCTATAGATCCAGTTATAATATGTTAGAAAATATGTCAAATATTGTAAATATATAATAACATAAATTCATTATAATTAAATAAATAATTATAACTAAAAACTCATAATATAAATATGATGATGAACACTAATGTTACAAACTCGGATTCAAGGATAAGAGGATGTTGAAGGAAGTCGAGTCGTGCGTCTCATACACTTTCTTTAAAACAAATTATGCCTCTTCTTCGGTGCAAAGGTTTGATGGCACTTGTCTCCCAGGATACAACGACTTCTTGTGCCTTGAAACTGCACTGCTACTAAGGACACTGAACGAACTTGAAGTACCTTCGTCTATCATCAGAACACAACTTAGAGAGGGAGCGAGAACTCAAGTAAGGAGAGATGCTTTGAGTTGGTGTATTTAGAGTGAGGGATGAAGTCACCTATTTATATTGGTGGGATTGGAGGAAAACTTGAATGTCATGAATGAGGTTACAACCTTTCATTAGACCACTACCATGTCATTGATTCATGTTGTTACAAAAACCAAAAGACAAGGAAATTGAAAGATCAACCATTACATGTATTACTTTGGTGACTATTTTCATTCATCTTTAACTATCAAAATGATTACAAACAATCTTTTATTTCTATCATTTTTCTAACAATTCCCCACATGAATGAAATAGGAGACCAAAGACTCGATAGATTTGGTAATAGATATCTACAGTTAAAACATGCTTAGGATAGGTAGGTTTTACCCTTTGAACATTCCCTTGTGAAAGTATGCTGACTTTACTAACTAGATAGTAGACGCGATGTCTTTAGAGCACCTCAACTTCTTTCTTCTTTTTGGGAATTTGTATATCCGTTATCGCCTTTACCTTTTTCAGATTGGCTTGGACCTTTTTTTGGCTAACCATATATCCCAAGAACTTAGTGCCTGTAACCCTAAAATAACACTTGGCTGGGTTCAAACGCACACCATATTGGAGGATAATGGCAAAAATGGTTTGCAAGTGACCGACATGATCAACAACCTGTTTACTTTTCACAAGCATATCATCTACATAAACCTCAATGATTTTTTCCAGATGTTCCTTGACTATTTTTATGCAAAGTCGCATTCACATGGCTCCGACGTTCTTCAGACCAAAAGACATGTTTTTTGTAGCAGTAAATACCTTTATTCATTGTGAAGCTTGTGGCCTCCTGATCTGATTCCTTTATAAGGATTTGGTTGTAGCCGGTGAAGGTGTCCATCATACTCAGGAGTTGATGTCCCGCTGTAGAATCCATCATCTAGTCGATTCTGGGAAGCGAAAATGAATTCTTTGGGCAAGTTATGTTGATGTCCTTGTAATCAACACACATTCACCATTTCTTATTCGCTTTCTGGCCCATGACAACATTGGCCAACTAAGTGGGATAGTGGAGTTGGCGAATTAATCCGCGTTCTTGGAGCTTCGCTACTTCTTGCTTCATAGCAGCATATTTTTCTTGATTGAAGGCCCTTCGTTTTTGTTTTACTGGGTGGGCAGATGGCTTGATAGCAAGCTCGTGCTCGATTACATCTCTTGAAAAATATTCTGTTGACTGGTCATGGAGAGCCTGAATGCTTTAAGGAAGCAAAGACTCATATAGACAGCAACAAGTGGATGTTAGCTATGAAGTCTGAGATTGAGTCTTTGATGAAAAATGACATCTATGAGTTTTTGAAACTTTCCAAAGGCAGGAAAGCACTCAAAAACAAATGGGTGTTTAAGATGAAGAGGGATGAAAACAACAAGTTGACCAAGATCAAAGCCTGGTTGGTTGTCAAAGGTTTCGGGCAAAAAGAATGAGTCGATTTTGAGGAGATTTTCTCACCTGTTGTCAAGATGACTTCTATTAGAGTGATCTTAGGCATGGCAGCTAGCATGAATCTTGAGGTGGAGCATTTAAATGTGAAGACTACATTCCTACATGGTGATTTGGAAGAAAAAATATATATGGAGCAACTTAAAGGTTTTAAGGTTGAAGGCAAGGAGCACATGGTTTGCAAGTTAAAGAAAAGTTTGTATGGGTTGAAGCAAGCGTCAAGACAATGGTACAAAAAATTTGACTCTTTCATGGTGAGTCATGGGTACAAGAGAACTGATGTAGACTCATGTGTGTACATTCGCTAATTCGTTGGAGATAACTTTATAGTTTTATTGCTATATGTTGATGATATATTGATTGTGAGACAAGATGTTTCCATTATTGACAAGCTAAAAGAGGATTTATCAAGGCAGTGATTGAGATGTATGTTGAACGAGTGCTTGAAAGGTTCAACATGAAAGAAGCCAAGACAGTGAGCTCACCTCTAGGTAATCATTTCATTTATGTAGATTATTATACCCAACTACACAAGAGGAGAAAGACATGATGACAAGTATCCCTTATTCATTAGATGTTGGTAATCTTATGTATGTAATGGTATGTGTCCGTCCAGATATTATACATGCAGTTGGTATTGTTAGTAGATATTTATCTAATCCTAACAGATAACATTGAGAAGTTGTTAAGTGGATACTTCAATATTTGAGGGACACCTCAAACTTGTGTTTGTCTTTTGGTGGATCAAGACCCGTTTTGGAAGGTTTTACAGATGCAGATTTAGTTGGGGACCTTGATAACAGAAAGTCAACTTCTAGTTACTTATTTACATTTTGCGGGGGAGATGTGTCATGACAGTCCAAGTTACAGAAGTGTGTTGTCTATTCCACTATTGAGATTGAGTACATAGCGGCGAATGAAGCAGGAAAGGAAATGATATGACTACAAAGGTTTATTTGCGAGTTGGGTGAGAAGCAAGAAAGACATTTGGTGCATTGTGATAGTCAAAGTGTTATTCATTTAAGCAAAAATTTAGTTTATTATCCTCGCACCAAGCATATCAATCTTCACTACCATTGGATAAGAGATGTAGTGTTTAACAAGCTCTTGCAGTTGAGGAAAATTCACACCAACAAGAATACTTCTAATATGTTGACTAAAGTTGTATCGGAACAGAAGTTAGAGTATTACAGCAAGTTCGCTGGGATAGACTTCAAGTAGAAGTCTCGCCTCGTGTACCCCAGGTTGGTTTGGAGGGGGAGATTGTTATAATATCCTGACTAATAACTTACACTAACTTATGTCAAGAAAGTTAAATAGTCATGAGTTAGTGGTTTCATAAATTACAAAGTATTAAGGCTTTACACAAAGAAAGTGGATGAGTTTTTTGAGTTATGATGTCATGAGTTACATGAAACAACATTATGAGAGAGCACTAATGAGGGTTCCTCCTTAAGTCAATAAAAAGAGAGATCATTTGCTCATTCCAAGGTATCTCTTCCATCATAAACATTTTCATCCAAGTAGAGAGTGAAGAGTGTCTACTCTAAGTTGAGAGTATAGTGTAGTTGGTAGCAAAACAATTGAGTAAGAGTGTTTCATTCAAGTAATGTTCTTGAAGTTGTGTATCTTTAGTGTACCCATTATAGTGTAAGTTCTTGTTGTTGATGTACCGTGGATGTAGGCACGTTGTCGAACTACGTTATATCCGGTATTCAGTTTTCTTTATCTTTTATATCTTTACATATTTATCATTTACGGTGTTTTAAGTTGTCACATTGATTGTATTATTTTTTCCAATATTTACATATACTAAAAAGAGTAAAAAAGTTTTGAAACTCGTCTTAATTTTCGAATTCTGATGAGATTCGGTATATCATTATTGGTATGATTGCTTCTGGATTAACGACTTAATTATAGTTCATTCGCATTGTAACTATAAGTCTGATGTGGTGTGTTCCTCATAAACGAAGATACTTAACACATGTAAAATGCTCTCAACGTGTATTTTAACGGTTATATACATGATGTCTGATCACATTAACAGCTTCGTCAACTGCGTACTAGGTCACTTGTAATAGTTGTTTCCAGTTGATTCAATGAAGTCTTTTTCCATCAATGAATGACAAATGATCTGTACCTACCTCATCCATAATTCAACCTGGAACATTTATTTGTGTGAACAATACTTTGTGAACCGGCTTCTAAGTTAGTTTGGGTGACTCAAAACAGCTTTTGTTTTATTTTCTAAAAGATCAATAAAGTTATTTTTGTAAAGAACAAAGATGGACAAAATGGATTCGTGGAGTAGAATGAAAATAACCACAAGAGAGGCATCAAACCATAGAATCCCAGTAAACCACAACATGGCTTGGGCTCCTCCTCTCAACCTCCTCCTTCCACCCTCTTCACCTCTCATCTCCAAATCCAGCTGCCTCATAACCACTAGAAGATCATCAGCAGCAAGAGTCACAGCCGGTGCTTCAGACCAAGACAAAGAAACAGAACCAGACTCACCAGCTTTCAACCCATTTGGCTTCGTCACTGATAACCCTTCTAGCCGTAGCGCCATTCAGCTCCCTGTTAACCCTGCAGACGAAGGCAATGTCGGCGAAATGCTTAACGTAAGACCCGAATTTAAAACTCATGATCAGTTTTTGGTCTAGTTCATGTTCTTGTTATATTGAAACTTCAAGTATAACTATGTGCTTACCAAAAGTTACTAGGAATGTTCTTAGCTTCGACAAGGGAACTAATTGGATCAGTGTTTACTTTGGAATCAATCTTTGTTTGGTTGACCACTCATTATTTAGTATTTATGTGTAAATGTTTTTACTCTGCTCATTGTTATTTTTAATTTGATGTTTATGGTTGTAGAGAATAGAAGACAAGGGGAGGGATTATGGAAAATACATCAGGTCAGGAGAGCATGTATGGTTCGTCCGAGAAACTGGTAAACCTTTTCCTGAAATCAATTGCATGTATTAGTTTCTCTTTTATGATTTTTATGGGAATCATGAACTCGGTTTCTCGTTGCAGGGTCAGCTGACAGCCAACGCGGAACAATTGTATTCCTTCATGGCGCTCCAACTCAGTCTTACAGCTACAGAAATGTCATGTCTCAGGTATAGCAGACTCTTAGTCTTAGCTGTATTAGTTTCATATGGCTTTTCTTAATGGCTTTATTGTTACTTGTATTCATATCATATTGGCTTTTCTTTCCTTTTGTGTTAGCACATAAGGTTTAGGAACTATACAGCAGTTAACATCAGAGCACTTATTTTGCCTCTCATGTTCATGTAATATGAATCTTTATGTGACTGTATATTTCAAATTGCTTAGTACTAATTGACTTGACCTTGATTAGATGTCAGAACTTGGGTTCCACTGCTTTGCACCTGATTGGCTAGGGTTCGGTTTCAGTGACAAACCACAGCCAGGATATGAATTTGACTACACAGGTTTATTTATCACCTTATACTTTACTTTGAGGGGCTATAATGTGCATTAACTTTGTTTTTGAAAGATTAATGTTTCCACTGCAGAAAAGGAATTCCACGACGAATTTGATAGATTACTAGATGTGTTAGGGGTCAAATCGCCTTTCTATCTAGTAGTTCAGGTTTGAACACTTGTAGAAGACAAGCTATTGGAGTGGTATTTGTGTTGAAAGATATAAACGACTTCACTTAAGTCTAGTCAAGCCATATTTAAGTACCTGACATGATTTCATTCCCTTCTTCAAGGGATTTCTTGTAGGTTCATATGGATTGACATGGGCCGTCAAAAATCCTAGCAGACTACAAAAGCTTGCAATTCTAAATAGTCCTCTCACTGTGTCATCTCCTCTTCCAGGACTGTTTAAGCAACTAAGGTTTGTTCTTAATACTTGAGATTTCAAAGAAAAAAATAATGACCTAACTAATCAGTAGGTCTGTGTCTCGAGTCACGACGCAATAGTCAAATTTCCTTTTGTGATCTGTGTAGTTAAATTCTGATTTTCATTTTGTAGTTCCTGTAGATTGATTGCAGTTTTCTTTTGCTTCTTTTCAGATTTCCTCTACTTGGTGAGTTTACATGCCAGAATGCTATTATGGCAGAGCGCTTTATTGAAGCAGGTAGCGCGTACGTATCTAGTTCTTTTATCCAGTTCTGTGTATGCACATTAGATATAACTTCAAGGCAACCTTTTAAATTTAGTGTTATGTTTCTTTCTTGTCCACTAACACACTACTATCAGTATGTAATGGACTGTAAAGCAACATTTGGCTACAGCTAACCTGAAGATGCTTGGAGGTCGATGCTAGTACATGTTATTTGTCCTTGTGTCAGATGAAAGAAAATGTCAAAATATTTAGGCTTCAAAAGATGCACATTTTCCAGGGTGTAGCAAAATATCAATCTTGCAATTGCACTGTTAGATTAGTTATTACATAGATTGAGAGCTATCAATGAAGTTGGTTTCTCTCTTAGCAACAAAGAGAAACCAACTTCATTGATAGCTCTCGATCTATGTAATAACTGTTTTCCTTCAAATTTATTCTGATTTCCAAGGCCTTATAAAAGTCTCTATTCTTTCACAGTTATGCGTTGAAACTGGAAAAGGCTGATGTGTATCGTTTACCATATCTATCAAGCAGTGGCCCTGGATTTGGTTCGTACTTGGTTTCTTCTTTTGACTATATTTTTTACTCAAAATAGTACTGTCAAGAGTAGATTAACCTGTAATTAACTTTTTATGCCCTGGTATATTACTATATTGACATCTAGTTTATGGTCAGCTCAATTATGAGCATGACCTGAATTATTACTATCTTGACCATTAAACCATTCTTGATGTTTCAGCTATACTTGAAGCTGCAAGGAAAGCTGATTTCCGAAGCATCCAGAACCAAATAGCATCTGGCTTTGCATCTGGAAGGTAGAGCTGTACTGAGATATGGCAGTCAGACTCGTCATTTTTATTGCATCTGGAAACTTTCTGTGCTATAATGACTATGAAAGACTATGATCAATCCACGCAATCTATTAACTGCATCATTAGCAATTAACATCATGAAAACCAGATAAGTTGTTGATCTGAATTGAATTTGATGCTGGTCCACATCATGGTCAATGTAACACAAATTTGTTTAATGTTCTAACATTCATCTTTCATACTTTCTTCTTGTACTTCTGCTGATGATTTGTAAATAACCAATCACCTATGGACTTCAGATGGGATGTACCGACTCTTGTTGCATGGGGAATTTCAGACAAGTATCTACCTCAATCTGAGGCGGAAGAGTTTAAGAAAGCAAACCCCACAGTTGTCATCCTCAAATTGATAGAAGGTGCCGGGCATATGCCACAGGAGGACTGGTAAAAGACTTTTACTTTAATTAAGTGTATCACAGCTTTTTAGTTTTTACCCATTTCTTTCTTCCTAATCAAGTTTTGAAAAATTACAACAGGCCTGAGAGAGTTGTTACTGTTCTGCGAGTGTTCTTTTAAGTTCGATGCACGATACCCATCTAATCTGGAAATCGGTATCATCATCCTAAGCTATTTGCTGAAAGGTAAGTAAAGATTTCTCCCTAAAAACAACTTGATTATGCTACACAGTACCAACAAAATATACCTTTAAAATTTTGGTACCTCATTCATTTCGTTTCAGTAAAACAGCTGCATGACTATAGAGGATTACTTCAACTGCAAAGAAGATCCTAAGAAATTCCTTGTCAATTGATGTGTGAAAATCTAGTCCTACTTTTTTGTGTATATCATAGTGAACAATTTTATATAAATTTCCACAAATTGTGTATCGGTATGAGATTATCAGCGGTCCACAAATGTGCATCAGTACAAAGATTTCATACTGTTTCTCTTCGGCTGGTTATGTAATTTTTGTCACCCTATGAATTTGAATGTGCAGTAACTTTTACTATTTGCCACAATATCATCAGTCAAATCTCCTCTCATAGGTACAAGTGAATAGTGGAATTTCATATAGCCAAGCGCATGAGATTCTTTTCGGAGCTGTAAAGACACTCAATATTTCGTTTTTTCCTCAAAGCAGCGCCAAAGCTTAGAACAAATTATCAACTTAACCTCACACCTATAATCTGCAAACCAAATACGGTTAAATAAAAAAAATCATTTTTATCTATATAATATGACAATTGTTGTAAATAGTTATTATTTAGTGGGCATTCTTGTAATTATCTGATTAATTAGGATTGTTATTATAGTTTATATTATGATTTCATCTCTATATAAGAGATAGCTCTTAACTCAATGAAAGTCACTCGCTCATTCCCTCATTTTTTGGTTATTTCTCTCCTTTCTCAATCTCTCTTACTTCCGTTTTACAACATGTTATCCACATGAAAAGTTCTAACACTAAGATAGTTTTTATCTTGCAAGTTTGAGAGACCGTTGATCAATCGATGGAAGAATCATTAAACAAGGTTTCAGAAATTCAATCACAAACAAGCTCTTTGATTGGTTTAGAAGCTCTAAAAATGACATGCTCGATTATGCATATATAAGATGAAGAATATTTGTTCTGCAATGAGTAATGTTTTCTATCCTAATGCAATCTACATTTGTAGCCTTGAAAATATGATGAACAAAATCACCATGCAGCATGGACCATATTTCATTTATTATTTTGAAATTCATATTTGCATGCTTATTGATTTGTGCTCGGATGTAGAATATTTTGTGTTTTGATGCATGAACACCAAATTTATTTTATAAGTTTATTTGATTATTAATACATATGAACATGAATGACATATAAATTTGTTTATGTTTTAAGATTGAAAAAGAAAAATTTGTCATCAAATATCATCGGAAAGGTCAGTAATCGCAGAGAAAAGCCTTATCATATGCCTAGTAGTGCATACCAAAAGGCACATGGATGAACAAACTTTATATTTGGTATATTGTTTCCTATGACATTCGAACACAAGAGCGTGAATACATTCTGGAAGTAATGCATATAACCGCTAATGTATGACCATTAATTTTATCATTTATATCAACGGTTACATATATAAAATGTTTATGCTCGTAGCATTTAGTGATACATATTAATATTGTTCATGATGAGTTTTGAATACAACGACATTTTAATCTGATTATGTTATTTACTCAAAATTTAATATATAATATATTATATCTGTTACAATTTGAATTGTGTAAAATTCAACATTTTATTTAAGAGCATGTAATGCCGGAAGTATTTACCATGTTACAACCCATTAATTTGAGTAACCATGGGTTCCAGAAGTAACACATGTAACTATTAGTTTGGTCGCTTATGCTAGACGTTATATCTAATCGCGTAAATTATGTTCATAATAATCATTATGCTAGAAGCATAATAGGTGAATTTATTACGTAAATTATTATAGAAGCATACATAATGTGTTTTAATTACGTGATTATTATATATCTGTTATGTCAGAAGCATGAAACTAATTCACCGTTTATATATAAGATGGTAGAAGCATTAATCAGATTTGAACCAATTTGTTTAGGTACATAATCGCTATGTAAAGGATATGTCGGTTACTCGGTTAAGTCGGCTATATAAACACCTGACTTATAAACGTGCACATGTAAACTTGATTCAGTTCCTCATAGCCTCCTCATTTTTCTTCTTTAATCCTCTTTGATCTTTGCCTCCAAACAATCCGAATCCACAACCCCTTCTCCACCTGTACTGCATCCTTCGGTCACACCCATTTTCACCACACAATTTCGCAGGTATTAGAAAATAAGGACCAGTAGATTATTAGAGCTCCACCAGTCGACGTCTGATCAGTTTTCTGAAGAAATCTATGACTTGCCAAAAGCAAAGAGCAAGCCATAGCTAGTGGTTAACTTAACATTGTCAAATAGGGAATTGCAATCATTTCTCGGTGCTATCCCAAGCATGTTATGCTGTTATGTACGCGAAAAATTGAATCCTAACAAGATTTAGTTAACCTATTGCAGAGAATTTCATAATTTCTTCTTTCTACGGTTATGCAATCTTTGATTAGTCTAGTAAGAAATTTGATTCTGCTGCAACACACAAACATCATCAGTTGGAAGCCTCTCCTTCGGGTAAAACTTGGAAGAAAAGAGATGATTCCATATTTCCGACCACGGTTTAGCACATAATAATGGAAGTCATTAGTTTATTCACATGGTTAGAATTAAGCCCAGTTACATAACAAAAATTGCTTATCAAACCTGAATGCCGTCCTGCACCCATTTCCCCCGAAAACACATGACTGGGCTACAAATTGAAGTCAGAATCTACTTCGCTCTCTTCTTTGGTTTGCTGTTTTGACCTGTCTGCACCTTTTTCTTTAATGGCATCTCCCCCTTGGAACGCCACAATAACAATATAAGAGCAACTACACCCGAGAGGGGCAGTCACTCAATTTGGCAACCCAATTGCAAATCGTCGGAGAAGAGAGAATGCAGTGGGGAATGAGATCGAGGGAAGAAAATTGAATTAAAGACTAGTCTGCAAATTTAGAAAAAATAACAGAAAAGGAAAAGGCTCAGCAAAAGATAAAAGAAAAGGAAAATGGGGAAGAGAAATAACAGAAACAAAAATAAAAGGGAAGCGAAATATCCTAGGGTAATTCAGGATTAACATTTATATTGGAATGAGACAGACAATTTTGTTTCCTTCTCAGAAGGGTCAAATGAGGTATCATATAGTATTGTTCTTTGAAAATCCAAATATTTCGTATAATAACAGCTTTAGAAAATTGATAAGGGTCACTTGACCCATCTATGATCTATATCTGCAAATGAGGTACATTACTCTATGATCTATACTTGCAATGAAGATTGCATATTTACGTCCAAAAGACAAATCATCAGAGTTGAAACTCTGACCTCTTTGATGCTTGTGTGTAAAGCTTCAACACATTCTTTGGACAAGGTGGCAGAACTTTGCTCCGGATGTATTCTTGCCTGCAAGAAACAAAATGATAACTAAAGCTCCTCGAACGTGATATGATTCATGGATTATTGTAAATGAAATAAGCAATAGCAGAAAAAATAAAACGCAGAAGAGGTTTTGGACAACATTTTGTATTCAACATAATCAGAAGAGCAGTGTACAACATAGCCTTTATAATAGACAATAGGTATTAGAGTCAATGACTATTCTACCCTTGTGAGTATTGTTATACTGCCAACACCCCCCTCAACCATATGCTTGGTGATAAGTATAATGGTTGGAAGAAACTACACAAATATAGCCCAAAAGTAGTCAACTCCCAATTCAAGAACCCAACAACTTGAAATCATAAGACTTTTATCCTTGTGGACTTGCAGCAGATGTTTAAAACTGGAATACCCAAACACGGTTGATCAAGATACAGAAGGCTCAAATGCATCAGAACATGATCTTCTCAAAGCTCAAGATATTGTATGCAAATCAGTGAAGGCTTTCTAGCAATATCAACATAAACTTCAAGCTAGAAGAAAAAGTTGTAGTACAACAGATCATCACATTCTGAGTTCATGTCTTCCAATTGACCTTTAACCGCACAAGCTATTGATATTAGTGATCTGCAATCTTTGAGAAGATACCAATGCATGAACAATCCTGTAGACCAAATGGGGAATAGAACAATAAGAGACTGGATTTACTAGATCAAACAAGTGTCTAGCACAAATGAAGTCGTTGGAGCATAATGAGAAGAAATGCTACTCATACAAGCTTCCATTTGACCATACATGAAGCTCCATTAAAACTCACAATCGCATTCAGAGACAATGTATGAGAAACCAGTTTCAAATCACTGTTTAATTGTTGTGAGTCTACTTTCAACTTCAGCATATGATTGGCAGTACTCTTCAATATTTCAAAAATAGCATAATCATATCCTTATCATTCAGAGTAACAATAATCCCCAAATTTAAGCAAAAGATAATATAATCATCATCCTCATCAGAATATGAAAGATCACTTCCCAACAAACAAGGCAAAACATGTATGACAATAACTAGCCTCATTCATCTCTTAATCTCACCATGTAATCTGCCTTAAACTCTTCAATAGTATCTGTTCATATACTGCATAAATTTATGTATATGCTGCTGTCTGATGTGTCTCAATCCACTATCTAATTTGGATTATGACTCACTGGAAGAATTTCTTTAAGAGACCAAGATATCATCAAAGATTTCCCCAAACCTTAGAGCATCTTTCCCCGTAGGGGATAAATGACCTTTTGGCTAAATTCTCCTCCCACGTTAGGCTATTACCCAGTTTCCAAGAAAAAATTTTGGCCTAGCACCAAACCGGAGGCCAAATTTGGCTTCTCATTTTAGAAGGCCAAAGGCGGGTCCCGCCAGCTTTGCTTTCCATTTTTAATTGTTTAACATATATTTCTTTGTATTAACAATACAATTAAGCATGCATAACTACCTTAATTATGATTCTTATCAAAACAAAAGTTATATCATTATAAAGATATCGATGAGTTCTTCAATATGAGCATAATATTTGATATGTTTGGATTATTTTTGGATAAACAATATTTTAAGCTTAATGGTTTATACACATATATGTTTGACCCAGTAATTAAGAAAAATAGATTAATTTTATTAATAGCCTCGTCAAAACCATACTCGGAAATAAATTCCGAGCTGAGACAAGTACTACATTAGAAAGTACGGAAACAAAAACAACAACATAAAGTAAAGCAATGAAACTACAAATTATTGAAACACATGAAAACCTAAAATTAATTAGCTAATATTCTGGCAGATCAGCATCACTCTCTCCATAACCATCACTTGTTCCGAATCCACCACTTTGATTGACTTCAGGCACAGCTTTGCCACTACTTGTTCCAAAGTTACTACTTCCTCCGTTATAAGGGAATCCTTCATATCATCCACTTCCACCGAATCCACTTGGAAATTGTGAAGAGCTACCAAAATTTCCAGAATGAAATGTAGCTTCTGAACCACTTTGGAATTGGTTAAAGTTACCATAGCCAAATGTAGCAGGTGGTGCCTGAGGAGATTGGGAGAATGTAGCAGGTTGTCCTTGAGGAGATTGTGCCTCACGAGCTCTTCGCTGCATAATTTCCGCCTTTCTCATGTTCAAGAAATCTCGGGCCATTGGGTCAGTTATGGAATCAGGATTCGTTAGCATGATTTTGTCTTCATCACGCTGACGTTGGATATTCAGTTTGGTTGATGTGTAATGCTCAATCTTAGAAGCGAAGCTTGCTTTCTCCATCATGTTCTTTTCAAGTAAATCTTTTATCGCCTGGTTGTCGGCCATGATCTTTTCGTAACTCTGTTTTTTCTCCTCGGCGGCTTTCCTTTTCATCTTTGCCATCTTCGTTCCCATTGGACGTTCTTGTGAAGCGACTTCATCATTGATGTACTCTTGCACATCTTCATCTGCATTCAAATCAACACAAAGTGATGGAGGTTGAGATATGTTTGATGTGCGAGAACCTGCTTGAGATCCTGAAGATGACTCCTTTCTCCTACGTGGTTTAGCGACTTGCCCGACAGCATTATCAAGCCATTTTTCAGCATCTTTCAGAATGGGCCACACATGATCAAACTGAAACCTTTTCCTCTTATAAGTGGGATCATCTAGTAGAGATTCTTTGGCTTTCTTCAACTAAAACACGAAACAATAAAAAACATTGGATACATGTAGAATAAAAGTTAATCATATATACTACAATTTATGTATATGGTACTTACGATATATGCCTCAGACGCACCGCTAGGATTTTGGTACTCAATTTGACGAACATGACCACGGAGTTTACTTACTGGTAAACATAGATCAGCAAATCGGCTTTGAAGGGATTGGCCAGTTCTGAGCCTTTCCTCCGTCTTCCCCTCATTGTAGGCTATAGCAATCCTCTCCCACATCGCATCTTTTTTCTGGTTAATACCATTGATCGGACATTGAGTAACATCAAGATATATACGACAATCTTATCTTATCTGATCATGTTGAAATGTGTGCAAGATGAGAAACAATTTCACAAGTTCATATACATGTCATTGAAATGTGTACGAAATGAGATATGCATAATTTTTTTGAAATAATACTAATTTATTTGATACTAAATACAAAGTACAATGAAAGAAGAATACATAAATGTAATACAGAATATCAAATGACACATACTAGAACAGACATAAAACGACAAATTATGCTTCTAATGAATTATTCAAACTTCACCTCTACCATGACGATCCCACAGATGATCAATTAATGCATCCCTAAGTTCAAAATGAGCCTTCTTGTCTTTGATTTTCCTATTTCGAGCAAGAAACTGTGCAAAACGTTCATCCTCATCATCAACCAATTCAACGGTCAGGGGAGGCGCATGATTAAATTCTTTAATTGGAGCTGTTAAGTCACGTTCATCCTCGATAATCATATTGTGCATAATGATACATGCAGTCATGATGTCATGTAGAACACGTTTATTCCAGAAACGTGCTGGACCCTTAACTATTGCCCAACGTGATTGAAGCACGCCAAAAGCACGTTCAACATCTTTTCTACGTGCTTGTTTCTTGGCAAAATTTTGCTTTTTTGGCCCTTGAGGATCATGAATAGTTTGAACAAGGGTAGACCACTTAGGATAGATGCCATCTGCTAAATAATAACCGACATCATATTGCTTATCCTTGATGAAGTACGTACAAGGAGGAGATTTACCTGCAGGCAGCTTCGCAAATAAGTTAGATGCTTCCAACACATTGATGTCATTGTTGGAGCCTGGTAAGCCAAAGTATGCATGTCATATCCAAAGATCATAATCAGCAACAACTTCAAGAATGATTGTCGGTGATCCACTACGCCCAGCATAAGTGCCTGCCCAAGCTGCTGGACAATTTTTCCACCTCCAATGCATGCAGTCTAAGCTTCCTAGCATTCCTGGAAATCCACGTTTCTCACCAACATAAAGGAGTCTTGCAACATCATCGGGTGTTGGCTTTCTAAGATATTGCTCCCCAAATATCTCTATAACCGCCCGACAAAACTTCTGCATGCATCTAATGGCTGTGGATTCACCAATTTTTAAGTAATCATCAAGAGAATCAGCTGGTGCACCATATGCTAGCATCCGAAAAGCAGCTGTTATTTTAACAAAGGTTGACAAACCGAGCCTACCAATCCCATCGCGTTGTTGCATAAAGAATTGATCATGATTTTTGACCGAGTTTGCAATTCGAAGAAATAAACTTTTATTCATTCGAAAACGTCTGCGGAATTTTACCTCACCAAATCGGGGGACCTCCGCAAAATAATCTGTAAACAGATTATGTGCAACAGCTTCTCGATCACGATAAATGGTTATGTGACCAGGAACTCCACCTCTCCGTCTTGATTGAGCATCATCATCTTCGTTGTTGAGATGTTCCGCCATGAGGAGATTGTTGTTAGCATACATACGAAGTAACATATCTTGCTCCTGATCAAATGTAGCAAAGATAAAATTGCAATACTCAATAGTTCCATTTGAAGATAGGGAGGATGATGATATTTCGGATGGATCCATTGTAGTGAACTGAAGTTGAAAGGGTTAACATATGACTGAGTGATAAATGAGGTGAAGGAAGCAATGGTAATGTACATGCTTTTATAGGGAATTTTGGAATCAAATAGCCATTATTCACAATCATTATATAACATGGAATCATGGATGTGTTCAAACTAGCCGTTTCTTGTCTTCAATTTTAAAAAAAAATAGCCGTTTTATATACGTTATTTGTATAAAGCCTAATTATTCGTCAAACTAGCCGTTTGGAGTTTGATGTTCAAACTACTACCTTTGTTAAACCATGAAATTTCATCTTTATTTCATTTTTAGCCTATATTATTTGGCCTACAGGGGGAACTATACTTTTTGATGGTAGGCTAAATAAGTATCTTTCATGAAATATACCATTTTGGTAGGCTATTTTCCTTGACCATTTTGGCCTACGGGGGAAGATGCCCTTAACTGTATACTCCTTGTTCTTATATCAAAACAGTACCAAAGCTCAGCCATATGCTCAAAAATTGGTCTAAAACAACTCAAATTGCTCTAATTATGCCCAGATTTGCTCAAAGAAAGGCTCATGTTTTCTCAAAAGAAACTCCAAATGCTCTAATTTTGCTCCAATTTTTTTTACTCAAAAGCTTCAAAGGTTGTTCTATATACTCCGATTTTGCTCTGATTTGCTTAAAAGAAACTTTAAATGCTCCAATTTTTTTTACTCAAAAGCTGCTCTATATACACCATTTTGCTCTCATTTGCTCAACAGAAACTCTAAATGCACCTTTTTTAATACTAAAGACCTTCACTAGAACAAAAATCTGACCACTAACAAAACAGCCGAGACCAAAGATCAATTCCACAACACCAAAACTCATAAATATTATCAAAATCTCACTGTAGATATTGCATAGTATGAAAGATATACAGTTTTTGGAGAGAGTTACCAGACCATAAAAGCAGACCTCAACTCAGCATAGAACAAGCATAACACATTCCTGCAATGACAACACGCCGATCATCAATGATAGCAAGCTCGCCTCATCTGACATCAACAAAAGATCGACGACATAGCAGGCTAGACACCGATGATGACCAGAAGACATGCAAGGTTTTCTCGGCTTCGATTCAAAATTGAGATGAAGAGGACGCATCAGGATTTGTCAATTCGAGGACAAGACGACATCTATTGAGCAGATCCAAACCAAAATCCTTTGTTTATTTTTCTACAAAAGAAAAGCAAAAATGAATTTGGTTAACGAGATCATCGACTCAACGTATGAATTTGGTTCTTGCTCACTATGATGTGCTAACCTGATCAAGCAACAGAGCCTTAACTGATATTTTCTTTTTGCTTAATGATGCAAATAGTACATCTACAGTCATTGGCTCCAAGAGAGCATCGGGCCTAAGCTGAGATATGGGGGGCACAGAGCTTGGCTGGGTATAAGTTCATTATATTCCACCACAAAAAGAGAAAAAGGAAAGCTCGACGTTACATGCATCTTTGAGCAGTTTTGCAAATCGCCTCTTGTAAGTGAATGAGAATTCCAGACCAGCATCCAGCTGCGCAAGGAGTGTCCAGTAGTCCTTTAGGGCTCTCCGGTAGCGCTGGCATTTCTAGAGAGGCCTGTGTGAGTGGCGGGGATATGATGTGTGTGGGTACAGGGAAGGCCTGAGATAGGAGCCGTGGGATTTGAGTTCGGTTTGGAATCAATGACTGAGCTCAATCGAATAATGTCAAACTCAGACTCTTGACTTTGGTTTGACTCACTTATTTGTGAAAAATTCGAACCAACAATGCCTATTTCAAGTTCGGAATTCAGGCCACCCAACAAAGAAAACGCAATCAAATCGCAACTGACATCGTGAAAACTAGTTTGAGTTTTACATTTTTTTTGACACTGTTCGGTCATTGCAAGTGAAATACTTCAACCATGCAATGCAACACAATGTCTAGCTACTTTGATAGTCAAGAATCGAACGGGGAGCACATCCAACTAGGTAAGAGTTATAGGACACTTCCAAGTGGTTAAGAAATGTGAGGTTAGTTTCACATGAAATTTGGTTGCTCTTGATGCACAAGTTGGTATAAGCCTCACTCTGGCCAACAATCATTTTCCATCATAAAATAAAAATCATGCTCATGTTATATAATGACCAATTTTTTTTGAAGTGTTTGAAACCCAGCCTAGCGAGGAGGTTCAGTCCCACATCTGGTTATTATATTAATAAAAAAATAAAAAGAAAATACAACATTTAAAAAAGAGAAAAATAAGAAAATATACCAAAATGACCATGTTATAATGACCATGTTGATTCATCAAGACTGAAGTTAGTAACTAAATGAACAACAAGATACCAAAATGTGATTATTGAACTCTTCAAAAGGACTAGTCTAGTCCTAATAATCACATCTAAAAATGTGAACATTCAGAACAATATTATTGGCATTCTTCGAAAGCTCAAAGACACAAACATCACCTTTTTTCAAATCATGTTCCCTGGCAAATGCAATCCAACCTTTACACAGAACGCCAGATACCTTAGAACGAGGGTTCAATGTCACGGGCCACAATCTATTATCAACCTGAAGCATCACTCTTTGTTTCTCCAGTCGTCCCTTCATGCAACTCTTGATAAAACTAGCTGGTACACTCTGCATAAAAAAAAGGGATCGATATTTCTAAGTAGTCTGAAACAGTGTATGAATATGTTGCCAGATGACTGGATTTACCACACATGCGCTCTCTATGTGATAAGCCAGAAGAGTGACTTTGAAGAAGGGATTGTTAGGAAAGAAGTCGTTGGCAGCTTCGACATTATTAACACTTGGAACCCTCAAGGATGAGCAACTCCTTTCAACAACTTCCCCACTAGTTTCTGATCTTTTGTTCTTGCCTACAGTAAAAGTTAAAGCCAACGATGGATTATCAAATATAATCCTTAACCCTGAATTTAGGAAATGATGTACTTCATATATTCTTATTATAGGTACCAATATCAAGAGGAGAAGGATTAATAGAAGGCGCCATACCACCATTCGCGCTGCGATCCGGTTCTACTTTGATTGATGAGGTTCTATTGTCTTCAACTTGTACAGCTGCTCCTCTACCATGCACTGCCACTCAAGAAAACCAAATACATAACTGCAAGTTCTGCAGATGTGGAGCTCAATAACTGAATATATAGCTTCCCACATCATCAAAATCGATCGTAAATGTCGAGTTATTGTGAACTCCAATTACCTGGCAGCAAGGGGAAGCTTGTAGCTCTGAAAATTTCAACTTGAAATAAAAGATCAATGTCCTTAATTAGAACAAAGACACACACATCTCCAACTTTTAGACAATTCTCCTTTACAAATGCAAGCCAACCATGCTGGAGTATGGTCCTGGATTTTTCATATTTGAACTTCACAGACCAAGTTTTTCCATTTGAAACCCGAAGCGTGGCATTAGCAGCGTTCGTAATTTGATTTTTCTTGAGGAACTCCGCTGGAATCAACTGAAAAAGTATAATGAAATCATGGAAACATTTCAGAGAGTGTAAATGTATGTTAATTTATAATTCTATAAGCTTTCTTACCAGATGACTTTGTAGAACATATGAAGGTTGCATGACAACCTTGAAGTGAGCCTTGTCAGATATAAAAGCATCAGCTCTCAAAAGAGCTCGAGCTTTTTCACTTTTATTCAGTGATTCAAACTCGTCAACTCCGCCATCATTTTCTAGCATCGTATCGACTGCGTTGCCACTCCAAATTGTTCTCATTTTTTTGTATGATGGAGGACATGGTAATGGAAATTTCTCCATCTTTTCCGGGCGGCGGGGTGGTGAATCCTCCAAGATTTCAATAGATATATCATCATCTTCAACTTGATGATCGGTCGTCTCTTCCATCCCAGGCCTTTTTATTATAGGATAATCAATTTCTGTTGCAGTTCTATCAAAGATGCAAACTTGGAATATAGAGTTCCCTTCATATCGAAAAACTAGAAAGTCACCGTACTCTAAAGAGCAGAACTTAGAGAACTCTGGCCAACCCTTTTCAAACCAAACCTTACCGTTGCACCTTGTCATTTCCACTTGCCATTCAGCACCTCTCGGAAGCTTAAGACGAACTGAATTTGATACATCTTCTCCATATTTCATGACAAATTTCTTTGGAATTCCCTGGACAAAACAAGTACGTCAAGATAGCTAAAGAAAAGAATACTTCCATTCGGACATATAAGATCGTTTAGGTTGGGCAGAAACAAAATGATTCATGCATGCGATATCATAGCATATGATTTTCATGCCAAGACTAAGGAACTTACAATTTTGATATCTCTCGAAGTGTCGTCCAAAATTATTTGGAAAAATTGGGGAGTGGTGGAAGAAAATGTTTGATGCCAGCGAAGAGAACCCATTGGTATGCTTCTCAAGTTCCAAAAATGCAATGGATGGATTGAACAGAAAAGAGAATACAATATATGCATATATTTATGGTTGTTCAATTTTGACGGTTTTTACCATTACTCCGAGTCTTTTTGTATTCCTCACAACTTGATTATCAGCTAAAAGAGGATTTTTCATGTATTAAATTCGTGAACCGTCCAATCATATTTAAAAAGATTATTAGTTCATAGCTTGATGCTTGTTATATATATATATATGAAGCTAAAAGTATAAATATAGCAATTTCGAAGCTTAACTGACCAAGATGAATTAATCAGACTTATCAAATCTTTACTGATCAGATGCATGATTACCTTTTTACTTCTATAAAAAACTATTTCGTAATATTGCTGACCTTAAATAATAATGAAAGCAAAATTAAGTGCAGTTAAATTTCTCCACAAGGCAATTAAATCATCCATGAGTACAATATTAGTATAGATCGATCAAGCTTACAAGTCCTACTATGCGGACAAGTCTTGCCTCCGATATGAATTCTCAACCTACACTACTAGAAAAAAGACTTTAACCGATGAAATGACCAAAAACAGGCCGACGAAAATTTTTTCGTCGGTTAAAGTGGAATTTAGCCGACGAATAAATTTTCGTCAGCTAAGTTAAATTTTATTCGGCTAAAGTTGACTTTAGTTGACGAAAAAAAATTTTGTCGGCTAAAGTAATTTTTTCGTCAGCTATAGTCAGTGAACTTTAGCAGACGAAATTTGAAAAGTTTAGCCTACGAAATTAGGGTATTTTGTCGGCTAAAGTACCTTTTAGTTACAAAATTGTACTAGTGATATTTCGGTGTCCGATTGACTATTATGATACGAATCTGGAAGTGAAACGAGCGTACACTACCAGAAAAAAGCCTTTGGCCGACGAAATATCTAAAAATTTCATCGGTTAAATTAAATTTTCGTCGGCTAAAATGGAATTTTAGCCGACGAAAAAAAATTTGGTCGGCTAAACTAATTTTTTCGTCGGTTATAGTTAAATTTTAGCCGACAAAAATTTTTTTCGTCGGCTATAGTATGTGAACTTTAGCCGACGAAATTAGGGTATTTCGTCGGCTAAAGTAACTTTTAGTTACAAAATTGCACTACAGATATTTCGGTGTCCGATTGACTATTGTGATAAAAGCTTTTTTGGCTATCCGAGTTCGTTGAAGGCTTCAAAATGAAGTTTTTCTAAACACTTAACACACGAAAATGCCCATATCTACACCTATATGAGGTATTTTGGTCGAACCTTCAACACAACAAACACTCACCATAATGAGACACAACTTTCCATCTAAAAATTTTGAGAAATTTACCCCTCGATGATAGGGCTCCCCGTATAAATAAATAATGGTAAATAGTAGGCATGTTGTGATTCCTGTCATCAAAATTCACAAACAAAAATACGACCGTCAGATATCATCAATATGTTGAAATATATCTCTGGTAAAAAATTCAACTTTATCCGATAAATTTAAGAACTTCATCTAGACAGTCAATCTCGTAAGTCAAACCCTTAAATTGTATTGACTGCAACTATCAGCACTGAGACTTTACCGGAATTACGTGATATTTCAACCGTAGACGTATTTCACCATTCCGGTCATATCTTATTTCACGACTTTTTTGCGTTTGAAGTTTCTATGTAGAGTTTGTTTTAGAAACGAAACATTTACTTAAAGCTTAGCTTAGTAAACAAGTTATACAACATTAGTAGGCATGTTGTGATCCTAATGATCAAAGTTGAGAAACAAAATTCCGACCGTCAGATATGATCATTATATTGAAATATGTCTATAAGAAAAAATTCAACTTAATCTGACAACGTTAAGGGCTCGATCCTTACGGTCAATCCCGTAAGTCAAACCCCTTAACGCACGAAAACGGTCGTTTGACCGTCTAAATTACGTATTTTGCTTGGACCTTCAACTGAAAATAGTTTCAAATCGATGAGACGCAACCAGTGGTATAAAAATTTTAAGAAAAATAACCACCGGAGATAGGGCTACCGCTATGGAGAAAAAATGGAAAATTATGTTACCCGCAACTATCGGCACCGAGACTTTACCGAAATTACGTGATTTTTCATCAGTAGAGGTATTTCATCATTCTGGTCATATCTTATTTCACGACTTTTTTTGTTTGAAGCTTCTACGTATAGGGTTTAGGGTTTTAGCTGACGAAATTAGGGTAATTCGTCGGCTAAAGTTAAATAAAAAAATTAAAAATAACTATAGCCGACGAAATTAGGGTAATTCGTCGGCTAAGCTTAAATAAATAAATAACTATAGCCGACGAATTACCCTAATTTCGTCGGCTAAAGTTAAATAAAATAAATAAATAAATAAATAACTATAGCCGACGAAATTCGTCGGCTAAAGTTAATTAAAAATTCAAATTTTTTGACAGGGATTTTTAAAATTTTGAAATTTTTTCGACTAAAATTTTGAACTTTAGCCGACGAAATTTCGTCGGCAAAAGTTCAAAATTTTCTATATCTTTCATTTTTCTCCTCTCCTCCTCCTCCTACTCCGGTGACAACAACATAATCCTCATCCTACCTCCTCTCCTCCTCCTCTAAATCATTCTCCTCCTCTAAATCATTCTCTTCTCCTCCTCTTAATCATTCTCTTCCTCCTCCTCTAAATCATTCTCCTTCTCTTTCCTCCTCTAAATCATTCTCCTCTTCTTTCCTCCTCCTCCTCCTCCTCTTCCTCTCCCTCTCCTAACCTTCTCCTCCTCCCCTAGCTTCTCTCTCCCCCTCCTAGATAATAAAATTCGTCGGCTAAAGTTAAAAAAAGAAAAGAAAAAAAAATAATTACTATAGCCGACGAATTACCTTCAAATTCGTCGATCATCTAAAGTTAAAAAAAGAAAAAATAATAAAAAAATAACTTTAGCCGACGAATTATCCTAAAATTCGTCAGCTAAAGTTTAAAAAAGAAAAAAAATAACTTTAGCCGACGAATTTTGGGTATTTCGTCGGCTATAGTTAAATAAATAAATAAAAATAATATCTATAGACGACGAAATTTTATTAAATTTCGTCGGCTAAAGTCCAGAAATTAAGCGACGAAAAATTTCTTCGTCGGCTAAATAACTGACTTTAGCCGACGATGAACAGTAATTTTGTCGGCTAAAGTCTTGACCGACGACTTCTTAGCCGACGACGTTTAGTCGGCTAAAGTGGTTGTTTTGGTAGTGGTACGAGTTAAACTCAAGGCTAATGCCTTGATATATATGTTTTTTTGGCCATCGGAGTTCGTTTAAAGCTTCAAAATGCAGTTTTTCCAAACACTTAACCCATGAAAACACCTAAAAATCTGCATGTATATGAGGTATATTGATCAAACCTTCAACACAAAAAACTCTCACCATGATGAGATGTAACTGCCTATGAAAAAACTTTGAGATATTTACCCCTCGATGATAGGGCTTCCCATAGGGATAAATAATGGTAAGTGTAGGTATATTGTGATTCCAATCATCAAAATTCACAAACAAAAATCCAACCGTCAGATATCATCAATATGTTAAAATATGTCTATGGTAAAAAATTTAAACTTGATCCGATAAATTTAAGAGCTTCATCCGGACGGTCAATCTCATAAGTCAAACCTCTAAATTGTATTGACCGCAACTATCGGCACCGAGACTTTACCGGAATTACGTGATTTTTCAAACGTAGATGTATTTCACCATTCTGGTCATATCTTATTTTACAAGTTTTTTGTGTTTGAAGTTTCTACGTAGAGTTTGTTTTTGAAACGAAACATTTACTTAAAGCTTAGTAAACAAGTTATACAACATTAGTAGACATGTTGTGATTCCGATGATCAAACTTGAAAAACAAAAATCTGACCGTTTGATATGATAATTATGTCGAAATATGTCTATAGAAAAAAAAAATTCAACTTGATCCGATAACGTCAAGGGCTCGATCCTAACGGTCAATCCTGTAAGTCAAACCCCTTAACGCACGGAAAATGGTCATTTGACCATCTAAATTACGTATTTTGCCCGGACCTTCAACTGAAAATAGTTTTAAATCAATGAGATGCAAAAAGTGGTACAAAAATTTTATAAAAAATAACCACCGAAGATAGTGGTACCTCTAGGGAGAAAGAATGGAAAAATGTGTTGACCGCAACTATCGGCACCGAGACTTTACCAGAATTGTGTGTTTTTTCAACCGTAGACGTATTTCACCATTCCGGTCATATCTTATTGCATAACTTTTTTTCTTTTGAAGCTTCTACGTTTAGGGTTTTAGCCAACGAAATTAGGGTAATTCGTCGGCTAAAGTTAAATAAATAACTATAGCCGACGAAATTTATTAAAATTCGTCGTCTAAAGTTAATTAAAATTTCAAAGGACTTTTGAAAATTTGAGGTTACTTTGGCCGACGAAAGTATATTATTTCATCGGCTAAAGTTATTTATTTTATTTTATTTATTTAACTTTAGCCGATGAAAAAATTAAAATTCGCCAGCTAAAGTACCCTCAAAATTTTCAAAATTTCCACCAACGCCAAAAATTTTAACTTTAGCCCACGAAATTCATTATGTTCGTCGAATAAAGTATCCTCAAAATTTCCGCCAAAAATATTAATTTTTTTCTATTTCTTTCTCTTTCTCCTTCTCCATCATCTTCTTCATCTCTCTACCTTCTCCTCATTCTCCTCTTCCTTCCCCTTCTTCTACTTCTCCTTCATCGTGGCTCCTCCTCCTCCACCGCAGCACCTCCTCCTCCAAACACCGCGGCTACTCCTCCTCCAAACACCGCGGACTAAATTTAAACTTTAGGCGAAAAAACGAAAAAGAAGAAGAAAAAAAACAATCGAAATAAAAAAAAAAGAAATTTTTTAAAATAAAAGTTTTTTTTACTTTAGCCGACGAAATCAAACTTTATGCGACGAAATTTAAACTTTAGGCGACAAAAGTGTATTATTTCGTCGGCTAAAGTCCAAATATTCGTCAGCTAAAGTCCAAACTTTAGGCGACAGAAAATTTCTTCGTCACACTTTAGCTGATGACTGTCAATATTTTCGTCGGCTAAACAATAGCCGATGACCTTTTCCCGACGATACTCTAGCCGACGAAAGTTCGTCAGCTATACTTTAGCCGACAGAAAAGTTTAATAGGCCGACAAATATTTTTCATCAGCTAAAGTCTTTTTTCTTGTAGTGCTACTTTGTACATAAGATTAATTTTGGTTTATCCTCCTAAGGTTTAGGGTTAACATTATTTCACTTAACTCTCAATTTTAAAAATTTAACACCTAAAATTTCCAATTTTTATAAATAATGCTCAATTGTTGAAATTTCACCTAATTTGGTCTTTAATTTCGACGTTATAACTCATTTTAAGGGCTAAAATAGTCCTATAACCACAAAATCACATTTATGACCCTTTTTTAAGATTATATGCTAGCAACATAATTAATTAATTATGTGAAGATGCTCTCTACCTCTCTCAGCGTCGCCACTGTCTTTACCTTAGATCGACTGAGGTCTCTCAACGAACCGTCTTTGATTCCTCTCCAGGAGTTGGCCCTGGCCATTCTCTAACACGATGGGTTCCAAGGTTTCCAATCATTCTCTCTCTTGATTCGCGAGAATCTGAATCCGTTGATGATGGCTGCGGTGTTTAGCTAAGGCAACGACGCTACCGTGCCTCAGTGGACACATCGCTTCTGGGTGAGTGGTTTGATGGAGGAGACGATGACAATCCGGTTGTAAGATGTTGGAGAGGAAATATCTCATATCAGAAAATAGATAATTAAAATACAACATATATGTGGATGAATCATATCTAATTGTACCGATGTCTTTTGTGATAAAAACTTAACACCTTAAAGGTAGTTAAGTTGGGACAGTATCGATATGGTGATCCACGGGTCACGCTTGTCCTAGTTCAAGTTGGTATTAGAGAAGGTCCCTCTTCAATTCCTTCTCTTAGTATAACGGGGGAAAGTCTCACAGCAAAATGAACCTAAATTTGGGCATGAATCTTCAATCACACAATGAACAAAAATCTGAATCCCTCTTGAATCTCGAATCGCACCACAAACAAAAACCTGAATTCCACCTGAATCTCGAATCACACCAAAAACAAATCGTAACCTCACACCATCTGATTTCTGATGTGGGAATTGGACTAAATGGATTCCACGTGTCAACTTAACAAGTTTGGTTACACGTGAGAGGGAGTGTTAGAGAGGAAAAATCCTACATTAGAAAAGGGATAAATAAAATACAACATATATGTGGGTGGGTTATATCAAATTGTACCGAGGTCTTTTATAGTTAAAACCCAACACCTTAAAGGTGGTTAAGTTGGGACAGTATCGGTACAATGGTGATCCACTGACAACATTTGTCATTGTTCAATATGGTATCAGAGCGGGTCACTCTCCAATCAGTTCTCCAATTCTCATAGGCCTGATTTGGGTTCCTTCTCTTTGCCAGTTCGGGCTTATCTCGTCATCTACTAGGCTCTATCTCTTACCTAGTTCTCATGGGCCTGATTTGGGTTCATTCTCTTCGCCCGGTTCGGGCTTATCTCGATTTGTTCAGTCTCATATCATCACGTGCAAACCTTGAGTCAGGTTGCACGTAAGGGAACATGTTGAAAATATTACAGAGATATTGGAGAGTAATAGATCCCACATTATAAAAGTGACAAATAAAAGATAACTTATAAGTAGATGAATCGTATCCAATTGTGCCGAGGTCTTTTATAGTTAAAACCCAACACCTTAAAGGTGGTTAAGTTGGGACAGTCACTACCAGAATTAGTATCATTGGCGACGAAATATTTTCGTCGGCCTGTTCATCAGATTCGTCGGCTAAGGTCATAGCTGACGACACGTCATTGGCTAAGAAGTCGTCGGCCATAACTCGTCGGCCATAACTCGTCGGTTAAGGCTATAGCCGACGAAATAAATTCCGTCGTAGGCTAAGTGTTAAACTTAGCCGACGACATAATTTAAAATAATTTGTCGGCCAAAATCTTACTTTAGCCGACGAAATATTAATAATTCGTCGGTATAAACATAAGACTTTGGCAGACGAAATATTAATATTTCGTCGGCCAACATAAAATACTTTAGCCGACGAATGAACTATATTTCGTCGGCTAAATATTTTTAAAAATTAAAAATTAAATGGAGAAAAGCCGACGAAATATTGTAGACTTCGTCGGCTTAAAAAGTTCTATAGCCGACGAAATTTATCAAATTTCGTCGGCTAAACGTTGTGGAAAAAAAAAACTACTATAGCCGACGAAATATGGTAAATTTCGTCGGCTATAGTACTTTTTATACTAAAAAAATTACAAAATTTCTAAATTACCATCCAAGCATGCTGCAAATTACACAAACAATTTCATAACCAACAACAAACACCATCAAAAGTAACATAAACATTTTGCATTAAATTTTGAATTTATAAATGGTTCATAAACCTAAAAAAGTAAATAAATAATTGTTCATAAACCTAAAAAACTAAATAAAGTCGATATCGTCTAAATCAATATCTGCGCCAGGATAAGGTTGCTGGGGAGGTTGCGGCGGTTGAGGTAAGGGAATAGGCGTGGGCATGGGCGGAAGCGGAAGTCCGTGAAGCTGTGCAGCTGAAAAATCTTGCATGTACTGGAACATCTGCTGCTGTTGTGCCTGCTGGGTGGCATATACTGCTGCATTATACTCTTGTAAAAGCGGCAGTATATGCTGTCTGGGCGGCTTGCTGTTCCCGTAACATCTGAACTTCCGCCTCAAGCTGAGTCGTTCTGCTGTTGGTCGAGGCTCCTTTTTTTCTGAAATCCGGCAGTGGTCTTCAGTACCCCCTCGCACTTCTTTCCTAGACCCCGACAGTAGAAGTTATTTCCTCGCGGTGGGAATGCTGTGCCCATGATCCTCGCCCCAACGTTGAGATCCGAAGTGTCGATATGGGACATGGCTTCGGACATGTCTTCCTCTTGCGTGTCAGGCCATGTCTCCCTGACTATAGCAGCCATCACCTCGTCACTAGCTTGCCTCACCATCGCCTAATTTGATAGAAAAAAATAATTAATTAACATTTTAAAATATATATATATATATATATATAAATATAATTTACTAAATTTTAAAACGTAAAACGACTTACAATATCCTCCTGGGCGTTAAGATATGCCTTCTCATACGTATAGACGTACCGGTTGACCTCTGGATGTTCCCTGGCCGCCTCCTCCATCAACGATGCGAACGGTCTAGAACCGGCATGATGGTTCCTTGTGTTGCGTTGCCGGTTTTGAGCGTTCACCCGGGAAACAGCCTACAAAGGAATCAAATTAGTAAAATATTTTAAAACGTATTAAATATAATACAATATAATAAATTATTATTTTTAATTACCTGTTTGTGTGGGTTGTTGAATTCCGATATCAGAAGCCAACGTCACTCGTATTCCCTGAACTGGAACTCAAGGGGGGTGCTAGAACGTTCGTTCCCATGCGTAGTCCAGTGGGTCCGTAACTCGTTCTTCCACTCCTTGTACCTGTAATACGCCAAAAAATATAAATATTATTAATTATACATAATTTTCTTTTGTCCTTAACTTTAAAACGTACCTTCCCCCATGCACAACGTCCGCCCATGTGTTCCTCAGGTACTGGGGAACGTCAAACCACACCTGCATTAAAACATTTATTAGTTTAGGTGTTCATAAATCTACAATGTAATAAATAATGTTAAATGTGAATTTTGTTATACTTACCGACATTGCGTTGTGGACCATGTCCTTAAACTCCTGTGGGACCTCGCCCTAGTCTGACCACAACATAGAGACTATATCCCTAATAAGCGCTCCCACGCGGCCAGAGTACATCCTCGTCTTGCCGCCCGATACTACGTTCCCATCCCCGTCAGTATCAATGACGATCCTTCCCGAGATACTCACTGTCTTCTCGAGAGCTTTCCCTGTGACGGGACCTCTCTTCTTCCTTGTCGGCTTGGCTCCGACGGTGCCTATCATAAATTGATTATTAATAAATTATTTTTATTATAACATTATAACATAACAAATTACTTATATAATCATTTACTGAGGGAGTTGCGGCGGATGCGACGGACTCCGACTCTGTCGCCGATGATGATACCCTCGCAGAAATTAAATCCGTAGCAAACGGCACGAACAGGTACACCGTTGATGGGGTCACCTGCGGGGGTAGTGGATAAATCGGCGCCCCTGAGTCATCGACTGCAGGTAATGCCGGTATCAAGCGCGGAAGGTAGAGAAGAGGCGACGACATCTATACCCCGGAAGACCCACCCTCCGATGCAGTAGGGCCCGGAGCCGGTGCCCTGTGTATCTTAGGCATACGTGGTGCAGACACCTCCGCCTGAGTCGGAGGCCACAGCTGCCTCGAGGAGTGAGGGACGCTAGGCTGCCTGGAGGAGCGAGGGGTGTCCGGCTGGCCATTCCGCTTCTAGATTAGTATTACAATAGTTAATCAGACACCGAAATATCCATAGTGCAATTTTGTAACTAAAAGGTACTTTAGTCGACGAAATACCCTAATTTTGTCAGCTAAACTTTTCAAATTTCATCGGCTAAAGTTCACAGACTATAACCGAAGAAAAAATTAGTTTATCCGACGAAAATTTAACTTACCTGACGAAAAAAATTTCACCGGTTATTTGGTCGGCTAAAGTTTTTTTTTTTTTCTAGTAGTGATTAGTATCTCTATGAACTTGAATTCCTAAAACTTTTCTTGATCTCCATGCCTATTATGACTAAAGTCGAAGCACTAATAACCATGGAAAATGTAACAAAATGTTGATTCCAATAATGAACATAGCAAGAGATTCTCTGAATTTAGCTCATACCTCCAAACCAACAGTCATAATGTTTCTCCTTCCTTACTGGTGGGAAAATCTCAAGGTGCCAACACGTGATAAAATAAAAACGAACGGCGGCCACACCATCCCCAGCCACGCGTCGCCCTCTCAAACGTCACTCATGCTCCCCTGGTTCCTCTCTCTCTCTCTCTTTCGGATGCATGGGCCTCTTTCCTCAACTCTCTTTTATAAGCCGATGTCATTTTGCCCTTCATCTCTCTTCTCTCAGAGATAGAGAGAGCTCTTGTGAAATCAATAATATCAGAAGGAGAGGCTACAATTCTTCCCAAATCCAAAACAGGGTAAGCCCTATCCTATCTTTTTTATTGACAATACCTTTTACCAAAACAAAATTTTGTTTACTCACTCTCACTCTCTGCACAAACACCCCCTTCTTCTCTTGTACTTCATTCTCGTCTTCACATATACTGTTCCTGTCTGGTTTCATTGGTTCCCGTCATTCTACCCAAGTTTGGCAGCAGCTTTACCCTGACTTCTAGTTCCCCCCCAATATAATTGGGTTTCTCAGATTGTTTGCAAATTCATATACTGTTTGTTGAAGCAGTATGGCCCCAAAATCAGGAAGAAGCAAAAACAACAAGGCCAAGTCTGACAAGAAGAAGAAGAAGGAAGAAAAGGGTTAGATTCAAGTTCCATTCCCTTTTCTACTTAAAACTCTTGCATGCTTATATCAAATTGTACTTGTTTCATTTTTGACACCTTCGCAGTAGTTCCTAGTGTTCTTGACATCACTGTCATTACTCCATATGACACGCAAGTTATTCTCAAGGTATATACTCAATTAAGTTTTCTCCTATATATTTCTAGTCCTGGTTCTGTCCAAAACTGTTCCATAATTTAAACCAAATATTGTTGCATGATAATGAATTTGATTAATGATATGATCAGGGTATCTCCACTGACAAGATACTTGATGTTAAAAGACTACTGGCTGTGAATGTAGAGACATGTCATCTTACAAACTATTCCTTGTCTCATCAAGTAAGCCTTTGATTTTAATACTAATCAGATTACCAATAATTCATTTACCCCATAACTTTTCTGACTTTTCTTAATCAAATCTGCTGGGGGATGATATGTTTATAGTTTTTGTTTCCTGCTTTGGCATTTTGCAGGTGAAGGGGAAGAGACTGAGTGAAAGGGTGGAGGTGGTTGGTCTGAAACCTTGTCTTCTGAAAATGGTTGAAGGTAGGTTAAGGTTAGTTTTTTTTGAAAGCTAGGTTAGGTGTTTTTAATATCTGTGAAACTATTATCAAATTGTCATCTAAAGACAGTGAATGAGTTAAATTAGCATGATCTTTTAAACTAAAATAATGCCATATATATGACTGCTATGATGGAAACAGACATCCTTTTTTATTTCCTCACAGAATTTCTAGCTTTCCATTTGAGAAAAAAATCTAGGTTTCGTGTGAGTCTGTGACACAGCTTATTCATGCTAAGTATATTGATCATTTATCAAACAAAACAAACAATGGCCAACGATAGTTTATAAATTTTGACTAGAAACAAGAAATTCAAATTTGGAAATGACATCAATTAAGCAATTAAACAAATTTCATTTTGATTTCTTCTCATTCCAAAATTGAAAACTCGATCAGTCCTCTAATTTCCATTTCTGGCCTCCATCCTAGGCTCACCGCCTCGAAATTTCTTACATTAGAAATTTACAGTCTGATTAGCAAAAAAATAAAATAATATGTACGCTAAGAAAAGAGCATTGTATATTACTGACTCGCATTGTTTTTATTATTATGTTTCAGAGGACTACATCGAAGAAGCCGAAGCAGTTGCGCACGTGCGGCGTCTGCTGGACCTGGTGGCCTGCACGACCCGATTCGCCAAGCCCAAACGCTCCTCTTCCGGCCCGGACTCCAAGTCCAAGAAGACCGCCGCCGCCACCAAGAACTCCGCACCGTCCGTCTCGGCGATCTCGGAGAGCCTCGGGATGGTCGCCATCCACCCGACCCCGAAGCTCTCCGACTTCTATGACTTTTTCTCTTTCTCTCACCTCACCCCTCCCGTTCTCCGTCAGTACCATCTCTCTGATTTTTTACTGCGTTCAAAACCTCACGGTTTTTTACTCTTTTTAACATTTTACTTTGTGTAGATTTACGGAGGTGTGACGTGGACGACGCGCGCGTCGGCGACTACTTTCAAATGCAGGTTCATATTTTTTTCTCTTTTTTTTACATGGGTACGATTCACAGGATGCTAAAAATAAGTAAAAAATCATACGCACGTTGATTTTGTTCCCCACAAAAAAGAAAAACAATTATTTTGTCGATCATTTTGCCTTGACTTTTGGGCATAAAAAATGTCTTTCACATTATGTATATATATAATATGGTTTTGAGTGCACTGATTGCAGTAAATAAGTTTGAAAGTGAAGCTACTTGTTAGATGAGGACAACAATGTGTTACATGGTGCAAGTATCATGTTATGCTAAACTATAAAGAAACATAACCAGAATAAAAAATGGAGATACTGTAGTTTTTTTTCTTTTACAAAAATGTGGATGGAAATAATGTGTAATGTTATGAGTTTAGAAATTGGTAATTTTATATTCATATAATTGGGACATGTTTGTCATATTCCATTTGAAAATTGAAAACAATTGGAGCTAGGCTGTTTGGGTGGTTGTATTTTGGTACTGTATGATTTGTTGTTTTCTTTGGGTCATTTTGTTGTAGGGTCATTTTCAAGTATGGTGTCCTCATGTATGTGTGCTTGTCCTTGTGCAGTGTTTTCTGTTTCATATTGATGATGCTTCTGACAGTAACATGAATACATGCAGATTAAGATTTGCAATGGGAAGCAAATACAAGTGTTTGCATCACTGAAAGGGTTCTACACTGTGGGAAAGCAGTTTTTACAGAGCCACTCATTGGTGGATCTTCTGCAACAGCTCAGTACAGCTTTTGCTAATGTGAGGAACTAACACTCAGTTATACCTAAATTATAGAATGAAGTACCATTAGCCAGAAACAAAGAGTGAAAATTTTAGATGCAAGCAACATATCTCACATGTTTTAACCCTAATAAATTTCATGTGACAAAAATTATTTGCTGGAAAATTTTTCTTAAAGGACCATCTTAATTTCCATCAGCATTTATGCATGATTTGGTTTAAGTTATCTGCCATTATGGTCCGGTTATTTGCAGGCATATGAATCCTTGATGAAAGCTTTTGTAGATCATAACAAGGTGAGGAATGACTGATGTCAATGTGTTTCATTTTGAAATGAGTAGTCTTTATGCTTTTCTTTTAATGTATTTTTTTTTGTTTTTGTTTTTGCTTAGTTTGGTGACCTTCCATATGGTTTTCGAGCAAACACATGGCTCGTTCCTCCATCTGTTGCCGAGTCTCCATCAAATTTTCCATCCCTGCCAACTGAAGATGAAAATTGGGGGGGAAATGGTGGAGGCCAGGGAAGAAATGGTGAATATGATAGTCAGCAATGGGCTACTGATTTTGGCATTTTGGCTTGCATGCCTTGCAAGACTGAGGAGGAGAGGGTTGTTCGAGATCGAAAAGCATTTTTGCTTCATACTAGATTCATTGATGTGTCTGTCTTCAAAGCTGCTGCAGCAATACGTGGTATAATAGATTTTACTGTGAATGCAGAAGAGACAGCCAATTGTTCTCCGGGTTCTGTTCTTTATGATAAGCATGTTGGAGACTTGTCAATTGTTGTAAGACGTGATATAACAGATCCATTGTCAAACTCTGAAGTAAACGTTAGCGGTGATCGTCTATGCAGTACCAAGGAAGTTGCTCAGAGGTGTTTACTCAAGGGTTTAACTTCGGATGAGAGTGTGGTTGTTCATGTAAGTATATTATATTATATCATACTCATATGATGCATTTATGCCTGCTCAGTGAAGAGGGAATGCATTCTAGGTAGCTACCTTTTCTATTACACTAGATTGTTTATTCCTGATCTGGTTAAAGGGTATAAACTGATTTTTGTTTTAAAAGGGAAAAATAAAAGTTAAGACCTAAGAGTTGGTGGTGACCGGCACCTACACAAAGATCTTTATTATTTCTCTGTTTCACAATCGCAGTGCTAGCATGAATAATTGTAATTTTGCAGGATACTCCCTCTTTATGTATGGTTAGTGTGAGGCAGTGTGGATACATTGCAACAGTTAAAGTTGTTGGTAAAATAAAGAAGGGAAGCTATGAGGCTAAAGATATTGATATTGAAGATCAACCAGATGGAGGAGCCAATTCTCTTAATCTCAACAGGTTTGAACTGTGTGTGTGTGTGTGTGTGTTTTTTTATGGTGGATATGATTAGCGTCTTCATTCTCTTAATCTCAACAGGTTAGAACTATGTGTGTGCGTGTGTTTTTTTGGTGGATTCTCATCAGTTATCAAATTTTTACTTCAATAAGCCAATATTAAGAATTGTAGTTCCATCTCTAACTTGGTGAAATGTGCTTCATCTTTTAATAGTTTCATGTAATTTGCATCTGTACATTGATTTGATGTCCTGTCATTTTTCTTCACAGCCTCAGGGTTCTGCTTCAAAAGTTCAACACTGAATCAGTGCATAACTCTAATTCAGATGGTTTAGAAAATTCTAGGTGTCTGGTTCGAAGAGTAATAAAAAAGAGCTTGACAAAGTTAGAGGACGAGCTTGCCAATTCTGAGAGGTCTATTAGATGGGAACTTGGTTCTTGCTGGTTGCAACATTTACTAAAGCAGGAAACACCAGTAAACAATTCTGATAGTCCTGAGGATGACAATGAGGCGGCTGAACCAGTTGTTAAAGGTCTAGGGAAGCAATTTAAATTTTTAAAGAAAAGGGAAAAGAAAACAAGTACTGAAGCTGGAACATATGGTGAGGAAGATATTGATGCTAGTTCTTTCAGTCTAAATGGGGAATCAGATAAATTACAGCTAAATAATGGCGGGAGCCATGAGATCAGCAATGAGGCAGAATTGAAGACTTTAATTTCAGAAGCCTATTTGCGTCTGAAAGAAAGTGGAACTGATCTTCATCTAAAGGTTAAGAGACTATCTTCAAAAATAATTTTCAGTGATTGACTCTGTATTCTACCATGCTTTACGAGATGTGTCATTTACTGAAAACAAGGATGCTACCATGCTTTACAAATATGTAATGTAGCATACACCTTGTGTTGTTGAGAGCTAACTGTTTAAGCTTTGCTTGCTGTACCACTGTGACAGTCAGCAGATGAGCTGATGGAGATGGCCCACAAATATTATGATGAAGTTGCCTTGCCAAAGCTGGTACCCTTGTGTTTGATTTGAGTTGTCCTCATACAATTATCTTCGTTATGGTTTATGATCTGAATCTTTTACATTACTAGGTAACAGACTTTGGATCACTTGAACTTTCTCCAGTGGATGGCCGTACACTGACTGATTTCATGCATTTAAGGGGGCTGAAAATGCAGTCTTTGGGTCGTGTGGTGAGGACACTCTCCCTCTCTCCCCATCCTCCTATAAAACTTCTTCTTTCTTCATTTTCTCTCACGTTTTTTTTTCTGTTCAATATTCTTTAATGATATTTATCCTTTTTACATGTCTCTGGCCTCATGTTAATCTGAGCTGCTTGTACTTGAGACCTGTAGCCTTTTTTTGGTTAGTTCTATTCCTAATATGTTTTTCACAAAATCAGGTTGAACTTTCAGAGAAACTTCCTCATATACAGTCTCTTTGTATTCATGAGATGATTACTCGAGCTTTCAAGCATGTGGTTGAAGCAGTCGTGGCTTCTGTTAGCAAAATAACTGACTTGTCTGCGGCAATAGCGGAAACCTTAAATTTTCTACTTGGACGCTCTGGGATGGATGATGATGTCCACAAATTGCAGTGGTTACGAATATATCTTACCCGAAAATTTGGTTGGGCACTGAAAGATGAATTTCAGCACTTGAGGAAGTTGTCAATTCTCCGAGGACTTTGCCATAAGGTATGCTAAATATGACTGGTATCAGTGCTGATATAGTATCAAAGCAGAGTCATGGTTTTTACACTCTCTTTTTCCAGGTTGGGCTGGAGTTGGCCCCACGAGATTATGACATGGAATGTCATGACCCTTTTAGCAAATATGACATTATTAGCATGGTTCCAGTGTGTAAGGTGTTATTCTGTTTATTAACCCCTTTCTTATTTACTCAAAATTAGTGGGATTCCAAATCTCTTACATATTTTTATCTGGTTTTACAGCATGTATCATGCTATTCAGCTGATGGACGAAATTTGTTGGAGTCATCTAAAATTGCTCTTGATAAAGGAAAGTTAGAGGATGCTGTACATTTTGGAACAAAGGTACCTGTTCATATTAATGGAACATGATGTCAACTCTGTCTTCAATCCTGATACTGATATTGCTTCTTGAATTTAAAGGCACTAGCGAAGATGATAGCTGTCTGTGGCCCCTATCATCGAGTTACTGCGAGTGCTTACAGCCTTTTAGCAGTAGTTCTTTACCACACGGGTGATTTTAATCAGGTATACTTCCTTTTAACAATGGTGGATTGCATTTCTGTTTTTGTGCTGCTCTTCTATCAACTAAATCGTTTACTTGGGTTTCATTGGTCAGGCAACCATTTATCAGCAGAAGGCTTTAGCTATTAATGAAAGGGAACTTGGACTGGACCATCCAGATACCATGAAAAGCTATGGGGATCTTTCCGTTTTCTACTACCGTCTTCAATACATCGAATTGGCTTTGAAGTATGTCAACTTTGTTTCTTAATTTTTACTGTCATTTGTATGTTTATTTGCTACATGTTTACTATGTAACACCTTTTGTTTTAACTTCTCGCTTTATGGTAGTGATTTAACTTTGCGTTTCTGTGCAGGTATGTAAATCGTGCATTGTTTCTTCTTCATTTTACATGTGGACTATCTCACCCTAACACAGCTGCGACATATATAAATGTGGCTATGATGGAGGAGGGCATGGGAAATGCCCATGTTGCTCTCAGATACCTACATGAAGCTCTCAAGTGCAACCAGAGACTATTAGGAGCAGATCACATACAGGTGTCACTACATCCACTCTCTCTCTCTCTCTGTATATGTATGTTTATATATTGTATATGTGGCTGTGCTTCTGTGGATTCATAGATGCATGTATGTCCCAAACTTTGTTTATTTCTTATTTCTAAATTGAATCTTTTATATGGTTACTACATCTTTAGACTGCTGCAAGCTATCATGCCATAGCCATAGCTCTTTCATTGATGGAAGCATATTCTCTAAGTGTGCAACATGAGCAAACAACACTTACGATACTTCAAGACAAACTTGGACCTGAGGATCTTCGAACTCAGGTAACGGCACAATCTTTACTATTCTCTATATTTGTTGGATGAATGAATGGATTCAGTTTTAGTTGGTCTTTTCTGTTATTAAAAGAAAGTGCTGTGACCGTGGCTTATCTTAAACTCATAATTTGAAGATGTTAGTTAACATGTTAATGACTAGTATATTCCTGAGCAGGATGCAGCAGCATGGCTTGAATATTTCGAATCAAAGTCTCTAGAGCAGCAAGAAGCAGCACGAAATGGATCTCCAAAGCCTGATGCCTTGATTGCAAGCAAAGGTCACCTTAGGTATTAATATGGTATTCCCAAATTACTTGATTCCAACTTCTTTAATTAATCGTGTGGGGACTAAACCCTTTCATGCTCCAATGCAGTGTGTCAGATCTCCTGGATTACATTCGCGCTGATCAAGATTCAAAAGTAAATGATGCGCATAGGAAGCAGCGACGTGCAAAGGTAAATAGATTCTCCTATATATATTCTTGTTACAGATTGCATTCGTAGTTGATCCTATTATCAGGGTATGATATTACGGTATATTGCATTTGTATTTCACATGCAACCTATGCTTATAATTGCAGGTTCATCAGCCGAGTGAAACTACCTATCAGGAGCATCAAGATGCAATAGGTGAAGATGATTTGCCAAGTGATGGACTTGAAAAGCCTATGGTTTTGATAGATGATAATACTAAAGTTGTTGAGGAAAGATGGGTTCATCAGGAACTAGAGTATAAAAATGATGTCTCTAGAAATGGTTTGTCAGTAACCAGTGTAACAGCCGAAGAAACAACTTCAGATGAAGGCTGGCAAGAAGCCAATTCAAAGGGGAGGTCTGGGAATACAAGTACTGGGTGGAAGTTCAGTCGAAGGAGACCAGATAGTGAATCTTCTTACTTCAGAGACGGCAAATATTTGAGGGAAGTTAAATCCTCATCACAGACTGCAGCTGTGAAGACCTTTCTAAATGATTCATCCTCATCAAAGCAATCAAAGGTTCGTACTGGAGAGGATTCAGTTAGACTTCAGCCTAAAACTAGTGTTTCTAAAGCCTCCTCAACTCCTGCCGCTCTTACGAACTTGACTTCAAAATCTGTATCTTACAAACAAGTAGCTTTGGCACCTCCAGGTACTGTTTTAAAGTCATTGCTGGATAAAGTCGATGACCAAAATGTGGAAACCTCTGAAGCAAAGTTGTGTGACCCTCCACCTGAAACATTGAAAACTGAAGAAAGCACAGGTGCAGTTGAACTTGTTCTAAATGATGAGATCGAAGGAACACATGCAAGTTCAACCCCATCGGATGATACAGCCCCTGAAACAGTGGAAGAAACGTCTGCAGAAAAAAGTGGAAGTAAGCTATCAGCTGCAGCAGAACCATTCAATCCAAGACTACACACCGTGGCTCTCCCTCTAAATCCAGTTGCTGTTACAAGTGTATATGATGTGAGAGCCAGTCAAGCAATGCTTTCTGCACCTGTGTTTCCCCCAGTAGCTGCCATAGTTCCTTGTGGTCCTCGGTCACCTTTGTATTATAAAACCAACTATTCTTTTCGCATGAGGCAAGGTGTTCAAAACTTTCGAAGACCCCTTTCAGAAAGAAGTGGATCTGGGCCTCCAAGAATCATGAATCCACATGCTCCAGAGTTTGTTCCCGGGAGAAGTTTCCCAGCAGATTACATAGATGAATATGCAGAATGTGCAACTAATTCAAACTCTTCATTCGAAATGAATACGAATGAAGAAATGGATGAGAAATCAAATGGTAAAGCTGAGAGAAAGAGCATCTCAGAGTCTGAGAAGTCAGAGCTTGCAAGGCAGATATTGCTGAGCTTTATAGTAAATTCTGTCCAGAACGGCAAGGATTCTGAAAGTGAAAGTACTCAGGAAATTCATTCTGATGCTGTAGAGAATGACAGTGCAATTATAAAAATTCACTACGGAATTGAAGGAAAGACGGACTTGGTTTCTCAATCCAGTGACTGTGATCAATCAAAAACAACAGAAGATGCAGATACAAATGAAGTTGTTGATAGTGAAGGATTTACAGTTGTGACAAAGAGGAGAAGAAGCCGGCAGCAGTTCAGAAGTGAGTTGTACAATCAGCAATCCATCTCAGCTTCTGTTCATTGAAACATGCAAGATCATATAGCTCATGCAATCAGGGTACTACCAAATTTCCCTTCTTTGAACCTCAATCTCACACACTACACGTTATAGTCGAGAAAATCAATTAATTTTTGTATCACAATAAGTTGTCATCATGCTTTTATCTGTATCCTATTGTTTTAGAGGTTTCGATGAATAAATGCTGTCCTCTTTTACCAGATATAGTGGTATTCACTATATTAAGAAGTGTTTAATGATATCTTAGTGAAGTCTGATCATCTTTCTTCAGGTTAGTTTATTTAACTTATATCAGCATTTAGCCTGTACAGTTTATTTCCTCACGATAACTATCATAAGGAGGGAAAAATAAGTCATTGTTTAGTATAGGATTAATTACAAAACATCACCTGAATTATGATGTTATTTTTATTTTCATACCTAACTATCAAAAACTTGCATTTTCATGCCCGAAGTTTCATTCCGTTAGCATTTTAATACCTTGACCACTAACACCGTTAAATTATAAGGGCATTTTTGTCATTTCATCAAATGTATCATTTTTACATTTACTTTTAACAAAATAAATTAATTTTTTAGATTATCAAATACAAATAGAACAATTTTTTTAGGAAAAATATTAAAAAAAAAACTGTAAAATTAAATATTTGTTTTTGCAACAATATTGTGATAAAGATTGTAGAGCTCATGTATATATATGTATATATATATATATATATACTAGCCTTCAAACAAGCGTTTCGCACGTGCATAAGGACTTTGTTCGCACTTATAAAATATTTGGTTTTTATGTTAATTACTTTCTGTAACCCTCAGTAGATAATGTATCTCAACTTTAAGACTTACTAATCATATTAATTATAAATTTACATTGAGATGCAGATAATTTAAATAACAAATCGTTACACTATACATGTGAATTTTATAGTTCGATCAATGTTCTGTAACAATTCTCTGAAACTCTAATAAAAATTACACAATTGATTGAGATGGCGTTAACACCGAATATATATTCACAACCAAAATATCTAGAATTGCAAGTGAGGAACACCCATTACTTCATGTCATAAGCTGAACTGATAAACTAAATCAATAGGAAAATTAATTGTTATCCTAAACCTAAATCCGTATATCAACATTCATATGCATCGTAAAAATTATTATTTTAAAAAATTAATATAAATGAATATAAACCCTAAACAATCGATACAATTATTAATCGATGTCATAAACCGTAAACACACACGTCAACATTCATATGCATCGTCAAAATTAATATTTTAAAAAAGTCATATAAATGAATATAAATTTTGAACAATCGATACAATTATTAATCAATTAAAATAACCTCAACAAAATTATTTAGTTTTAGAGTTGATTCATTTTCCTTTCTATTATTATTATGAATATTATTATTATGAAGATGTTATTAACAACACCTAGTATTTGTTATTAACACACACATCAACCTATTATTATAATTAATATTATCATTTTTAAATGAGTGACAAAACTATAAAAATATAAAAACTGAGGGAATATCTGTCAATTCGTGTATGAATGACTTGATTGTAAAAAAATAAAGGGGTAGTTTCGACCGTTCACTATTCACATCATCACATGTCATAAGCTGAACTGATAAACTAAATCAATAGGAAAATTAATCGTTGTCCTAAACACTAAACCCACATATCAACATTCATATACATCATCAAACTTAATTAATATTTTTAAAAATTGATATAAATGAATATAAATCCTCAACAATCGATACAATTATTAATCGATGTTATAAACCCTAAACCCACATGCCAACATTCATATGCATTGTCAAAATTATTATTTTAGAAAAGTGAAATAAATTAATATAAACTCTGAACAATCGATACAATTATTAATCGGTTATAATATACCAAACATAATTATTCATTTTAGAGTTGATTCAATTTTATTATTATTATTATGAAGATGTTATTAACAATGTGCACCCGGTATTTGTTAACATTCATATGCATTGTCAAAATTATTATTTTGGAAAAGTGAAATAAATTAATATAAACTCTGAACAATCGATACAATTATTAATCGGTTATAATATACCAAACATAATTATTCATTTTAGAGTTGATTCAATTTTATTATTATTATTATTATTATTATTATTATGAAGATGTTATTAACAACGTGCACCCGGTATTTGTTATTAACACACACATCAACCTATATTATTATTATTATTATTATTATTATTATAATTAATATTATTATTTTTTAAATGAGTGGTAAAACTGTAAAAGTATAAAAACTGAGGAAAAATTTGTCAATTTATGTATGGATGGTTTGATTATAAAAAAAATGCAGTTTTATCGGTTCACTAAGAATATCCAATCACAATCAAGTACTATGAATAGTAACATCCTCATGCGCTTATATATAGATATAGACTTACATGTTAAGAAAAATAAAATAAATTAAAATATTACAATCCAATAAGAATATCCAATCACAATCAAGTACTAAAATATCAACGATCATGAAAATATAAGTGGTTCAAAAAAGATTAAAACATTACAATCCAAAAAGAATATCCAATCACAATCAAGTACTAAAATATCAACGATCATGAAAATATAAGTGGTTCAAAAAAGAAAATCTCGATGGATATATTAAGAAAAATAGAATTTTCATGAAAATTTTATCAAATTTTGTTAAAAGTAAATGTAAAAAGGATTAATTACAAAAAGCCACCCGAACTATAATGTTATTTTCATTTTCATACCTAACTATTAAAAACTTGCATTTACATACCTCAAGTTTCATTCCGTTAGCATTTTGATACCTTGACAACTAACACCGTTAAATTTCAAGGGCATTTTTGTCATTTCATCATATGTATCACTTTTACATTTTACTTTTAACAAAATTTGATAAAATTTCCATGGATATTCTATTTTTTTCTCAATATATTCATTGAGATTTTCTTTTTTTTTGAGTCACTTATATTTCTATGATCGTTGATATTTTAGTACTTGATTGTGATTTGTTATTCTTATTGGCTTGTAATTTATATGATTATAATGAATTCAATTATAATGTTTTGATTTATTTTATTTTATTTTTCTTAACATGTAAGTACATATATATATATTATATATATAGGAGTTTTACTAACTTTTATCAATATATTGTTGCAAAAACAAATATTTAATTTTACAGTTTTGCTTTAGAATATTTTCCTAAAGAAAATTATTCTATTTGTATTTGATCACATCAAAAAATAAATTATTTTGTTAAAAGTAAATGTAAAAATGGTATATTTGATGAAATGATGAAAATGCCCTTAGAATTTAACGGTGTTAGTTGTCAAGGTATCAAAATGCTAACGGAATGAAACTTCGGGTATGAAAATACAAGTTTTGATAGTTAGGTATGAAAATGAAAATAACATCATAGTTTAGGTAGTGTTTTGTAATTAATCAATTTAAAAATGATACATTTGATAAAATAACAGAAATGCACTTGAATTGATTGAAACTTAGGGTATATAAATGCAAGTTTTTGATAGTTAGATATGAAAATGAAAAGAACATCATGATTCAGGTGATTTTTTTTGTAATTAATCGTGTATATATAGGTGAAAATGTTAAGACATTAGCTTTCTTCATGTGTGCGTTCAAATTTGTTAGGCCTCGTTGTAAAACGTCTCCAACAAATTATGAGCTTAGTTATTATTAACTCCTAAATATTGTGCTATGTCATAAGGCATGTAAGTTGAGCTAATTTTAGAATAGGTTACAGAGAGATGAACTCATTGAAGTCAGGTAGCTTAAAATAGAGACCATAGAGGGACATGGTTATGAAAACTCTTGCGTGAAGCCAACTAACCAACTTACTTTGACTAATATGCTCCATAATCAATCCAAGAGAGGAGCAAAAGAAACAAGACTTACAAGAGGGTGTTATCAGTTATTGAAGTTTAATTTTTGTCAAGGTCAGAGAAACAATAAATAATCCTTTTCTTCATTCTGGGTTGTGTAACTGGAAAATTCCTTAAACAAAAGAAGGAAGACGATAAGGCAGTACGTAGCTTATGCCTTACATTCTCCCTCCTCTTCTCTTATGCATGGATGATCATCAAGAATATAGACTTACATCTTTGCCAATTGGTACTTTAACATGAAACTGGGGCGGACAATCTCCCTATGATGCCATATAGTCTCTACATGTTGTGTTGCTTGAACTGGTTAAAATGAAGATGTTCTTAAAACTCACCAGTCTGTGAAGTACTCATCAATTAATTGTATATTTTTATATTAAATTTCACCTGTTTAATTCTTCTTTTATGGTGCAGCCGGGAGCTTGGTGTCTATGTCTGAGGTTAAGGAGGATGTTGCAAAGGTGTACAGAAAACAACTTGAAGCTCAAGCAAAAGAGTTGTTTCTTCCATTCCGTTGCTTTTGCACCAAAAACGCTGCAAGTCTCAAACTGTAATATAATTAGCTTCACACCAGAACTTCACCTTATGGGTTAATTTTCTTTGTTGCAGATAAATTGCAATGAAGTCATAATCGAGGATATAACAAAAGGAATCATCAACTATGTCAATTCCAATCGGATTGAGATTTTGGTAATTGGTGCACCATCCAACAGCAGCTTCATCCGGTTCTGATATAAACCTTGAGATGACACAATTGTACATGCACATTAGCACGTACATATCAATCCTAAATGTATCAGCTTTTGTTTCACAACAGATTCATGACTACAGACGTTCCAACGACCATGGCTAAAAGGGCACCAGACTTTTGCACTGTTTATGTCATTGGGAAAGGAAAAAATATCATATGTGCGATCTGCTACCACCTCATTACCCCCAAAACCTCAACTGCATAATCAAATACAGTACCAAGCTAGCAATATTTCAGATTCAAGTGAAAAACAAAGCACAGCCAGCCAGAAATCAAGAGGTTTGTCATGAGTTCTGTGTATTAGTTCATGCATTGTTATAACCTATGAAGCATGGATACTGCAAAAAATTTTGAATGTTGTATCGCACCCGTATCCGATGTGGGTATACACAGGATACGCCAAGGTTCTAAAACTCGGGCTAGTCGGCCGACTAGTCGGTCTGCCTCCGAGTTGATTTTATGGAAATCGGCGACCAAAATCGGCAGGAAAAAGTCGCCCGATTAGTCGGCCGAGTAGGTGACTAGTCAGCCCAACACGGGATAGTCGGCCCAACTCGCACAGTCCGGCCCAACTCGGCCTCGTAAAAAAAAAGAGCGAACGAACGACGTCATTCTGTTCTATTCTCTCAAAATCAAAACCTAACTTCTCCGAGTTTTCTAACTCACCTCATCGCTATCTCCTACTCTCCAACTCTCCAAGACCTCCTAGCTCCCACCTTCCACCTGGCCTCGCGCCTCGGCCTCTGCCTCTCCCTCGCCCCGCCTCCGCCTCTGCCTCTCCCTAGCACACCTTGCCCTTGCCCTCGACCTCGCCTCGCGCCCTCCCCATCCTCGCCTCGCCATCCCTAGCTCGAAGCTTGCCCTCGCCTCCTCAACGCTCTCGGCCTCTCCCTCGCCTCCTCAACGCTCTCGGTCTCTCCCTCGTCGGCTCCAAAAGTCTCAGGTATACATTGTTCGGAGTTGATTCTTTGCATTTTTGATCTATGTTTCGTTGGTTGAGTTTCTTCTGTGTGTTTTTTATCTGTGTTCTATGCTCTTTCTTGAAAAGCAATCATACTTTTGTGTCGAGTTGTCTTGTTTCTCATGCTTAAGGTCATATGCTCTGCTCAAACAAAGCTGTAGTTTCTCAAATTATGTGGTTGATCTTGCAACTGCTGAATTGTCAGTCCAGAATTGCAGACTTGTTCTCTCTATGTTTTTGGAGATGTTTTTGCCTACATCTTAATATCATTCATTCAATTATTCATAACAGGAAATGCATATAAAAAATAAATCCAAAAATTAAAAACTGAGTACTCCCCCGACTACTCCTTTACTCGCTAGTCTTCGGTCGACCGACCGACTAGCGACTTTTAGAACCTTGAGATACGCCTTAGATACGTACCCAGAAACGTCAAACGTATTGTAGACCATTTAGGGAGGTTTTGACCAAATTTATAAGATGATTGTTGACATTTTGTACTGTTGACCAAATTGATGTGTTTACTGACCTTGCTAAAGTGACGAGATCACATATATATGTTGCAAATGTGCCTGCAAGGATAGATATCCCACAAGGAAGATGTGAGGCCGCTTGTCCTAATATAGGAGGCGATACCACAACTACACTCGATGGGTGTGTGCTAGCTGAGACCGTGACTCCATAAAAAAAGAGGGGGAGACCTATAGGTTCTATGGATACTCGCCCTAGGAAGAGGGGGAGTTTGGCACAACCGGATTCATTGATCATCAACACTTAAAATTCAACTCATGAAATTATTCCTAACTACAATTACGTCTGTGAGACAACCAATTTGGAGAAAATCTCAACGGTTGATCCAAGTGCAGCGAATAAAGAGATATTAATGAATTATGCTAGTATACATGAGATACTGGATAGAGAATTTATAATTCTTGATGATGCATTTATATTATCAATTGCACAAGAAATCATAGAACATGATGATATCGAACCTCGCTCTGTAAAAGAATGTCAACAGAGAGCAGACTGGCCTAAATAGAAAGAAGCAATCCATGTTGAATTAGATTCACTAAAAAAACACTACCAGAACAACTACTTTAGCCGACAAAATTTTTTCATCGGCTAAGTAAAAATTTCGTCGGCTAAAGTCTTAGCCGACGAAACTTCATCAGCTAAGAAGTCGTCAGGAAAAAGCTGTCGGCCAAGACTTTAGTCAACAAAATTACTGTTCATCGTCGGCTAAAGTCATTTATTATGCCGACGAAGAAATTTTTCGTCGTTTAAAATCTGGACTTTAGCCGACGAATTTTTGAACCATAGCCAACGAAATATTATTAAATTTCGTCGTCTATTAAATTTATTTAATTTATATTTATTTATTTAACTTTATCCTATGAATTTTATTAAAATTCGTCGGCTATAGTTATTTATTTTATTTTTTTAAATTTTTTATTTAACTTTAGCCGACGAATTTTAATAAATTTTGTCAGCTATAGTTAGTTATTTTATTTATTTATTTAATTTTATCCGATAAATTTTATAAAAATTCCTGAGTTCCTAGCATCACTGTCAACCAAATCTCTAGGGCTCACTCCTAAGAAGAATGACATTGTGCCTACTCCAGAAAGTATGCACACTACAACTTAGAAGAAGAAACGTGGGCGCCCCATTGGATCTCACAATACAAAACCCAAGAAGGCTCTCCTACTGCTGACAAACTATCTCCTAGTGTTATTTCGCTTCCAAAGCCTACCAGCCCCTCAGCTAAGGGCAAGGAAGATGTTTTGTTGTTTCAAAATGTTTACTTAGATCTATAAGTTTTCATAGTTCATAGATATGCAATTTCTCTAATTTTCGGTATTTTCATGTTTCTGCTTATATAATCTGCCTATTGTTGAAGGAAAAATGCTTGAAATGTGTTTTCGTCAAAGTAAATGATGAAGAGCAAATTAGAAAGTTACTGATCAATGAATATAACAGCTCAATTAGTGATATCAGTCATTATGTACATTGTTATTAGCATTGAATATCTCTATTATGAGAGAATAATTACCGTTGTAATCGACATCTATATGAAGATGATTGTTAATGAAATAAGTAGACCAATTCCGATTGACATTTTACTATTACACGTTATCAGCATTTTTGCTCTAACATTGAGTTTTGATAACCAAATAAACAAAAAATACCTAAAAGATAATTTCTCTACCATCGTCACCCACACCCTCAACCTTGAGCGCTCTACCCTTGCAACAAACTGTTGCCAGACCTCCGATCCAGACACAAGATTTGCAGTACCGCTTCCCACAGTCTCGGCCAAACCTCACCAGCGTCCACAATCCATCCTTGTCGTGCCTCATAGTCTGGTCCTGCTCTGATCTGATGCCTTCTAATCCTCAACTATCCAGATCCGGTTCCCCTTGACGGACCCAGATCCACCGCAGCTCTGACCCGAAACACCTTCGTTTCCATAGCAGGCAGCCCTTGGGTGGGCCTCTGCCTTGCTGGCCTAGGCACCCAAAAATTTGATATGGGCACCAATCATCACCACCGGCCGCCACCCTACAATCCAGATTGGATCTACACCTCAGCCACGCTGCGACCCTAGAACAACTCTGGTCTACAACACATTGACGATTCCCAGACCCGCACCTCCATGCTTCACTCTAACCCTCCACGATGCTCCTGATCCAGAAACCAAAACGGCCACCTTGACGACCTCCTTTATAGAGCGTCTCCTCGGTCTCCGATGACCCAGTCACTAGCACCACAACCGAACATCAGGGAGCCCAGCTTTGATCCGGACCTGCTCGACCCAAAATTGTCGACCCAGATTTGACCCATGACCCTTTTACCCCTGGTAAAAAAATTATTCTTTTACCTTTATGGTAAACCCTTAAGGTAATTACTATTTTTTTAGAATAATAAAATTTTCATTGCTGAACAACGACCAGAAGGCTCATACATCAAAGTGTCTACTCATGGCTTCTAATCTAGATAGCAACAAGTACTTAAATAATGACAGTGAGCCTTCATTATAACATAAGCTCATAAACTAAACTAGCACAAAAGAGATCCAAAACTATTCCTACCTATCACCTATGTAACAATCATACCTGCTGCCTACGGACCTTCATTGAATAGAATACAATCGAAATCAAGATAAGAATAGCTTTCAAACTTTTGCCTAGAGAGAGCAAGGAGATCATTTTGTTTCCTTGCCCTTACCTGAAGGGCTCTCTACACCCCTATCAAATTTTAGAGTAGCTATGTGTAAAGGAGGATCAGTCGGAAACTTTGAGGGTCGAGGTCGCTTGTTCTTCTGACCAAGTTTCCTACCAATCTTCTTCTTTAGGGTTATCAGAGTAGCATCAGCATCAATTTCCTTGAAGCACTGGAACATGCCCTGCAACGATAGATTTCATTTTCTTAGGAGACGGGGAGGGAATTCCTTGACACTCTCTTTTTTCGGATGCCTTAGGAGAGCCTGTTTTCACAATACCGGGAGGAGATACAGACACAACACTTAAACTGGCATTGACTCCAATATCAGGGGAGTTGTCCTGTTGTTTTGAATTATTCTCCACTGAATTTTCATTCTCTTGATCGGTTTCCAAGCTAGGTATTGTTGACACAGATGCCTTCTCTAACCACCTGATAACAGGCTTTCTTTCCTTTGTCTGTGGAGCTGCAAGCCCCGCTGCCTCCACTAGAGAGCTATGGTTCTTGCCAGAGAAGGTAAATCCTATAGGAGGAACCATTGATGAGAAATTCAGAGATTGGTTCACCTGGCTTGTTGTCAGGACTTCCTCACATCTAATACCTGCATGTGTTATAAGATTGCAAATAGGGCAACGGCCTTGCAGCCTTTCAAAATCAAACTCCAGCAAGGGTTCAACCCCTTGCGCTAGGAACACACGTCTTTCCAACAACAAAGGTTTTGAGATATCATGGATGAAAAGGATCCACAGAATAATTCCTTCTTGTCACAATCTATGAAGCCTCCAAGAAGATTGCCAACTAGCTTGAAATTGTCCAATTCTTCATATAAAGGCGGAATACCAGTGATACATGTCTAGATGCGAACATACTTCATCGGAACTTCAAAGAAAGAACAGACGCCGTCATACACCTCCAAACAGACCAGTGCTTTGTCATAGCACAACTCACCTCCCCTCAAAACCTTGTTTTGATCTAGGGCATATTGAAAAGAGATCATAAACAAGTTGGCAGCCCTTTCTTAGATTCAAAAAGGATAAGGAACGTTCCAGATACGTTGGAAACAGTTGACGAAGCCATTAGGATCCACTAGTCTTCGAGTCAAGGGGCGACTAAGCAGGAAGGACTGGTTGGATCGACGGACAGGGCCCCCGACAATCTTCCCCAGATCAGGAGCAACAACGCCTCTGCCTAGTGCCAGAGATGCAACGAAGCTAGCAGTGACAAAATCAATTGATGCCATGGAATATGGAGAGTTAGGGATTGAGAGAACACGATTTGATTTGGAGAAAAGATATTGATGTCGCTAGGGTTTGATAAAACTTGGCGAGAGGGAAGCTCTTCTAAGGATGTGGAGCAGAGCCGCTAGGGTTTGTTTTTTATTTAAGGTATTTACTATTACTGTTACTAATTTACAATTAATTGTTAAATGGTGTGAATTTTGATTTACTTTTCACTGTTTACTATTTCACTATTTACTGAGTCAACTGGTAAAGAATGAAATCTGTTTAATATATATTACTTATTTACTGTTTTATATGGTAAAGACTAAATAACAATTGTACATTCTAATTTGATTTCTTTCGGATTTTCAATTACACAATTTGTCAGGTGAATTATAATTAAATATATATGATTCAATGTGACTAATCATATAATTTTATTAATTTCGTTGCATGTAATCAAACAATTATGCATGGAGCAACAATCAAAACATTGATTACGAGAGTTATTGCTACGCGGCAATCAAACCATAATTTTGAGAACAACCACTTTAATACGCAGTTTATTTGGCAGACTAACAAGTATGATTTACATTAAAGTTGTCGTTTTAGTTCAATTTTATTCATGTTGACAAAGTGGTTATAGCGCAGTGGTAAGCGTATCCATCTATTGATGAAGTCATGGATTCGAGTCACCATGGGGGTAGGAGTGAAATCATTTGATCCTCTTTTTGTTCAAAAAAGTTAAATTGTATTCATGTTAATATATGATATTAAGTTTTCAAAAAATACATGATATTAAGAATGTTGTTTGAAGAATTTATTTTTCGATCCTTGTGACATGTTATAATATTATATGTTATGCCTAATTAATTGTATTAAACGATTGTTTTCATTAGCATCACATATAAATTATGCTACTATGATAAATAAAATTCATAACATCGAAAATGACAAACCTCCTATAATGAAAAAAAAGCATTTTCACAAAGCATCGGAAAATAATGTGACCAGTATGAATCGTAGTCCACATATCTAATTTATATATCTTGGAATATTTACATATATGTCTGTCTGACTACACGACAATAAATGATAATGAAATTTCATGAGCTTATAAAATAAAGTAAATGATTAAACCGAAAGTTTTATTATGATCATGAAAATTCACAATCAAAATGACAAATCTCTATCTTGATATATTTTAGTTGTCGTGAATGTCTACTTTTGACGATGAAACTAATACTTCTTCTTTCTCTATCTTTCAAATTGATGAACTATCAAAGTCAGATTTTTGCACACTGGACTCTATTGAACTTCAATACTAGATCCCCTCTCTATTAAAACTTCAAGGAAGATAGAGATGATTCAAGAATATTTTAGACTTCAGTTAAAACTGCTCTGAGTTTCGAAGATACTTTATGCCTTGGTTTAATTAGACTATCAATGTTGTGGTCTTAAAGTTTATGTGGATAAATACTTATTGAATTAGATGAGACTTTGATTTGATTTTTGTTGGCCTATAAATTTGTAATTATATTATAAAGCATTAATTCTATTCGATTTTATCTATGTTTTGAAATAGCACTATAGAAATGCAAAAAAATGCATATAACCAATAAAAGAAAGGTTATAAACTGATAAGCATAACATTACCTAAATCGATATACTTTGAAGGATATGAGCTATATCTTTCAAATACTCTCATATACTTTAAGGAACGTATGGAGGAGAATCTAGTGCTCAATTTATAACACCATTGTGAGTTAAATTTGATGAGACCATCACATAAAATAAAAAAAGTGAAGGACCTGCTCGATCATTCTTGCTAACATGACATCATAGTCAAAGTTACATAAGCTTTATATGCACCAAGAGATAATCGAATCTTATCCAACTTTATCAGACATTCGTGGCAACGTTATCATATTAAAACCTACTATACATTATCATTATGTTTTGGACTTGTCACTCCAGAAATATGGACCATTAAAGTATTTTATGGTTCTGGATGACGTTTCGACACACCAGTCACATGTCGAATAATTGTCCATAAGAAATGCTACAAAACTCTTAGCAACATTCTAAGTTTCAGGGCTCACCACCCTGATGATAAAGTCTAGGAATTGACAACGCTAAGAGTTAACATCACAAGGACTTGATGATTATTGCATAAGAATCAATGGATAGCATCTTGAACCCTATAAACATATATAAAATGACTTCGTATATGACCACCACCATGTCTAGGTATTAGTTATATGCACCGACCTTTATACATATATAAGGTTGCATAATATTGTACATAGCCGTACTTATTCATTCTGAGACCCATTGCTAGCCAACAATTCATTGTGTATCAGTTGATAACTGGACATACGGGTGAGATTTACACATAATTAGCTATGCAGTATATGTGCCTATTGCGCTTCCACAACACATCAAAAATGGGATCTTAGAAACGAATATGCATTTATGTTGGATACGGACCTCCAATAATTATCCACACTCGAAACCCTTTGCAGACGATCTATTTACCGCTAAAAATTGAAGAGTGTCACTTAGATGAGACAATCTTCTCGTCGTTAGAGGGAGATAAGAAAAAGAATTTTCTAAGGGAACGACATGAATTTTCATGGTTTCCCCACTCTGTCTCATCCTGATCCCAACATAATCGATATCAGAACGTAACAGTTTCGATGTATAATGCGTTTAAAGATATTTCTAAAGTGACGAGATCATACGTACTAGCTGTAAGTGTTTGCAAAGATTAAAAGTCTCTAATAAATGGCAAGTTACAGCAGATTGAGGTGACACAACCACACTTAGTGGAGGTGTGGTTAAGGCCGTGGCTTCTTAAGGAAATAGGGGGAGGCTACATGGTTCGATCAATACTTGTCTAAAGAAATTTGGCGAGTAAGACACAATATCATCAATGTAAAGCTTCTCTCTTATGAGATTGTCTCTGATTACAATTATGTCCATGAATCAATACGGGAAGACGCTCTGATGTTTAAAATGATTTTAGAGAAAAAATCTCACCGGATTATGAGAGTACATATACATTGATGATGCATATTGTTGCTCAAGAAATTATAGAGCACGAAGGGATCGAGCCACGTTTTGTTGAAAAATGTCAACAAAGAGCATATTGGCCTACATAAATACAATCCAGAAATAGCTACATTCTCTTGCAAAAGGACAGGTATTTGGTTTGGCAGTGCTAACCTTACCAAGTGTAAAGTATATAGGACATAAACAACTCTTTGTTAAAAAGCGCAATGAGAAGAATGAAGCCCTAAAGGACAAGGCTCGCCTTGTGGGGCCAAGATTTCTCGCAACGCTCTGGATTGACTACAAGGGACATGTTTCTAATAATAGAAATACAGCTATATATGTGGTTACTTATCTTCATGAGGATCTTGATTAGGAGATATATCTAAAAGCGCTTGATAGCCTTAACCGATGCAACTCAAGTAACTCTAAACCACGGAGTGCGTTTGCAATTGGAATTGAAACGCTCACTTTATAGAAGTGACTATTTGGTTAGGAAGGGATACAAGATGATGAACTATTCTTCTGAGTACTCATGAAGAAAACGAGTTTCGGATTTACAATTATAGCTATCTATGTTGATGATACAAACATATATAGTAGGTACTCTTGATGAAATAAGAGAAACCGTGAGCTAAGATTAAATCCGAATTGAGATGAATAATCTTGGAAAACTTGATTAATAACGATTTTGTTAAATACTAATCCACCAATCTGCATGTGTTCAAAAGATTTTCAGACAATTTACATGGATGAATTACATACTGTTAGCACTCCCAATAATCTGTCGATGTTTGGATGTTATAAAGGAAGATCCATTTCTTCAAAAGGAAGTTGACGAAGATGGGTTGCGAATTGAAAATCTCTCTATAATCTAATAGACGCAATATTGCACTTAACCCAAAGAAACTCGACTAGATACAACATTCCCAAAGAACTTGTGGCTAGACTTAGCTTAACATCAACGCAATGTAATTATAAGGCATACATAATGTATTATGGTACCTAAAGAAACTATTGATTTGGGTCCATCTTATTCCTATAGAAAGATGAAAAGGAATCCATATTGACATGCAGTCCTCTACATCAATACACTAAACGATTATTTGGTTGGTCATCATTACAAATGCAAGGTATCCATGACCAAGATGTTCCAAGCACCCTCTTGATTAATGTAAAGATTAGGGGCAGTGTAGATTTCAGGGGGAGTCTAACACACATACACTATCATATGTGTGTTGTGCTCTTTTTTCTTTTGACTAAGATTTATTTTGTCTCACTGGGCTTTGTTACTTGGTAAGATTTTTAATGAGGCAACATCTCTTGCATTGTTTTAACTTTGACTTGGCACAAGGAAGAATGTTGAAGGAAATATGTTTGAGATGTATCTTAGTCAAAGTAACTGATGAAAAACAAATTAGGAAGTTACTGATCAATGGATATAATAGCTCAATTAGTGATATTGGTCGTTATGTACATTGTTATTAGCATTGAATATCGCCATTATATGAGAATAATTACCGTTGTAATCAGCCTCTATATAAAAATGATTGTCAATAAAATGAGCAAACCGATTCCGATTGTCATTTTATTGTTACACCCATAATATATTTCCTATGTGATTAGTGATGTCGAGCGAGCGAGAACTGTGTAACGAGAGTAAATACTCTAAATGAATCATTTGATTTTAGGTGCTATCTATACGTGAGGAAGTGAATCGTTTCATGATGAAAACTCTATTATGAAATAAAATCATTTAATTCAATAATAAAAAAGGTATATGCTGTGTACTAAAAAGAAACGGATTCTATATTCACCATTGTTAAAATTCACTAGTCTCAATTGTCTATCTAGACACGTGGATCAATTTGTAGGATTCGCCATTAGGTAATCAACCCTAATAAGTGAGGATCGAGTGCTGAATTTCAACCTTTCTGTTTTCTCTCACTGATATGATCATATGATCATTTGCTTAAACTCGATTTAAGATTTCGCCCAACACCATCGTCTATGCCTCACGACTGGCGACGATTCTATGTCCTTTGGACGAGTATGGTTGGAGAATCAAAGGCTGAAAGTTGGTCAGCTGCGGTAGTTTCTTTGACCTAGCTTAACGAATTCTTGCGGTGGCACCACCTTCAATCTGTGGACATCAGTTGCTATTTTATTATATCTTTGAGTTGAAATTAAGAGTTGGTTTCCTTGATTTTGGGTTTGAATCTGAATTGGGTTTCTTCATGTTTGATGTTATAAAACCCCGAACTCTGATGTTCTTTGCATATTAGTGAATTCGATTATTGGTTTCTTGATTTTGATAATATGGAATTGTAGAAAGAATTGAGAAGATAATGAGCTAGCTAGGAAGAAATCTGAAAGAGATGAAGAGAACTACGCGAAAGTGGTTTTTTGTCAATTATTATGCAAACGACGAGTACGTGCTATTAAATTTGACAGTGCCCATTCATCAGGGTGTATATACCCTCTCGCTAAAATTAGATTGGATTTTTCTTCTATTAATAGTTAGCAACTATGGCTAAAAGAACACCACAGCCACTTTTGCATCACACTTATTCCAATTACAGGGTTGACAAGATTGAACGAGAGTGGAGTGCATGCCACAATATACCAATTTTATTTTGGCCACATTCCATTTAGTCAGCCTCACAATTTTCCGGCTTTTTGATTTTGGCTCTGCACTCCTACTATTATTCCCAGGTAATTCATTTCCGTGATGCACTCTCATAGCTAGATAAATAAAAGAAGAACAAAGTAACAATTACAGAGCAACGTTCATGATCATATAATTGACTCAAACTTCCAAAGAAAAAAGAAGAAGAAAACAATGGTAGCTAGCTAAGGGAGGAGCTCGGCTCATCAGTAATGAAGTTACAAATTTTAAAGGTAGAGGGTTGAGTTTGAGTGATGTCCCGAGGAGAATGCAAAGGAAACAAAGGCAAAAGCTCAGGCGGGTGATGATGATCATGCCCTCGCGGTGTACCTAGCGGACTTGGTTGGTGCAGATAGAACCCTTTCTCTGCTATAATGGCTCGCTCCTCCTCTTCCTCCTCGCACGGCGACACCGGCGTCCTGGGACTTCCACGTGCCAGAAACTCAAACGGCGAGACAGGTGACATCATCACCGGCCGAACCAGCTGCTGGGGTCCACACACTGTGGTGGTGGTGGTGGTGAGGTGGAGCTCGAGCTTCTTGTTGCTTTGTCTCCGCTCGTGGAGCTTGAAGGCTGGACGTCGGGGCCCCGCTTCGGCGGCTGGTTTGGGGTTGGTGTAGCGTGCGGGGAGGGACAGAGGGAGCTTCTGGGCCGAGGGGTATTTTTTTGCTCCGGTGAGCTTCTGGACGACGGCCCGGAAGGTTGATGGGTCGGCTTGGACGTAGGTGGTGTTGGGGAAAGCCGGATCGGATCCGTAAGCCGGGTTCATGTTGGTGGGGATGGAAGAAGACGTCGGAGGTTTCTGAGAGAGAAACGAAGCAGCAGGAAGAAGAAGAGAGGCATCAAATTGTAGCAGATAGCTAATGATCGAGTGAGGGAGGATAGGGAAGAGAATCAAGGGTTTTTGAAGGCTTTATGTATTTTTTTTTCATCTGGCTTTTAGGGTTTCCAATATTTTGTTTGGCTTTGCTTGTTGATTGCTTTATATATGAGGGGTGGCGTGTGTCTGAAACCGGGATACAACAACGAAAACACCAGAAAACCAATTTAGAATTCTTTGTTGTCATTTATAGCATTGGTAAATAGGATTCGGTCAATCCGGAGACTTAAGGGTGTTCCTGCAATAAGAGTTAGTGACGTTTTATACAACAAACATAATTACACATTTACAATTTACACGAATTTAAGGGAGGTTTGAAAGATATTTTTAAAAATCTAAATACCAAAAATAAATCTTAAATTAAATATATACATGTGATCATCACCCACAAACATAACCAAGCATGAAAAACCATCAAGAACACGTAACAAAATTTCAAAACAATTCAGGGCAGCAAACAAGACTCGACATATTCATATACTTATCTCAATTCCAATTCTAATTACAGACCACCAACGATTCATCTAATCATTAAGACTTCTAATATATTTATAATCAACTTCAGCGTATAATCCTAAATTATGCTAATCGGTTTAAAGACACACCAGCGTAGAAATTAAACACAAAGAAGCACATGAGCATAGTAAGCCGAATTGGAAACATGCAAACATGTAATGGCGTCACTCATCATATTTAAATCATGCATATATTCATAATTATGATAACACTACTTAGACAATTTAGAATGAAACAACTTAGTGTATAATGCAATCTAAATTCTTTTGACAAGTGAAACCGATACACAAGGAGAAGTCATGGCCTTAGGCAACCCTCATGCATCGATTTGATATGTGCAAGCTCATGAAAATAAATCAAGATAATCATATAAAAATATTCGAACCTACTGCCTTAAATCATTCATCAAATTGAAAACATGTACAAGATCATACAATCACAACATAAACAACATCATTGAATTCGAAACATGTTGATTGCATAAAACCAAAATAAAACAAAGAATTCATTACAAAATTGAAAACTAAATGAAAAATACAAATCCATGATAGAGTCACACTTTAAAAACCTTGGAAGAGGTTCGACAAAGGTGGTGAAATCGGATGAAAGATGGAGGAAGATTTTTAGGGTTTCGGTGGTGGTACGGCTATGTATTTCTTGGAAGTATTTTGGTAGGGTTTCGGCAAAGCTTCTATGGTGGAGAGATGATGATTTTTCTGCCTCTATGTCGTGCTATATAATAGAACACCTATAGGGGTTGGCCAAAGAGAATCCTAAACCAAAAAGGTTTAGGTTTTCCTAGTTTTTCTCAATTCGGCAGAATGACCTCTATCTGCTGATTACCTTATAACTTCCTCTAGAAAATAGCTATTTAGGTGATTCCCATTTATTTGGAAACTAGACTCTCGTAGATTTCTATCCATATATGGCACGTTTTCTGATTCTTTGTGAGCTATCCTGGAGAGTCTGTTGAAGTTGACATACGTGCACAGGAATTTTTCTGAAATTAATCAGGGTTTTCAAGACTTGGATATTCTGCCGAATTTTGATCTTCTTCTCCTTATTAGACTTGGTTTGGACCTCTCCTTTATGAATATGGTGATTTGGATCAATCAAATTGCTTTCCTAGGTCCATTGGGAATCCTTTTCTCTCGACGGCAGCAGGTTGCTCTGTTTCGACAGTCTGACCTTCCGTCACTCATTCAGGAATAACTCCCTCCAGGAAATAGATATGGATTCGATTCAAAATTTTCTAGAAACTAGACTCATACATCTTTCCGTGCATATATGGTACATCCATTAATTCCTTGTGAGTCGTCCTGGAGAAATTCTAGAAGTTGGGTGATGTGCCCAGGAAAGTTCTGCTTTCTGCTGAAATTGCATGCTCTCGGCTCCTTGATGTTGTCGCCTGTTTATAGCTCCAACTCTCTTGATTCTTCCTCCCATGAACTCTTTTACATGTCACCTAAGTATTAGAGAAGTTAAATTAATTTATGACAATGCAAAAGCTTTACAGAATCAACAAAACATGTCAAGACCCCAAACTGAATCGGTTTCTTGTTATTTCATGTAGCACTTAGTCAAATTCTGTATAAATCCTCTATCTTTAGCACGTTTTCATCTTTACACAACTAAATACTCTTGACTCTATAATATGACTCTATTTTATAAGAATAAGAGATAAACAAAGTACAAATAGAGGTAATAACATATTAACAATGTCATATTTTATGCTCCTATCAAGGGGTAGTGTGAGGGGGAAGTTTCATAATATATGGCGGAGGTCAGGCTGACATAGTCTCCACATTTTCACTTGTCAACTTAAAATGTATCCATATCGGTATATTTAACTGTACTTTAAAAAGAAGAGATAGGAAGAGATATAATGATGGTTCACAACAAAATAAAAGTCAAAGCTAATTGAAAGAAAAATACATTTATTTATGTCTAAATACATAAATTATTATTTAAATCATATTAAAAAAATATTTCTCAAGACATTTATACTCTTGACCCTCATACATACTTAGAGAGAGAAAGTGCAAGAGAGAGAGAAGACTTTGGCTCGAAAAAAGGTATTATTAACTTTATAATTCTTATTGAGCTCTGTATGATTCAATTCATAGATGGTTATTGAGATCGTTGATATGTACGTAAAAACGTGAGAGGTGTGACGACTGTCAAACGTACAGAAGCTTTGTTTGAAATTTGATTCCAACAAATGAGGTTGTTGATTTACGTTTTGATGGTCTTTCACTCTTTGCTTCGTTTTTCAACCACATTTGAAATTTCAGCTAAAGCTAAAGTGAAGGACAAGCATAGACTCTCATCATTTTGGAATCGAGGTAATAATTAGCAACAAGAAATATGAATATCATAATTTTTTTAATCAAATAGACATTTTCATTAATATAATCTTGGCCAAAAGCTAATACATCAAATTGTTTACTTATAACCACAAATCTTGTTGACAACAACAACATGACACGAAACCCTCATTGTAAAATGCGCGTAACTTATACCTATCATAAATGATTTCTAGCTACCCCAGTCTAACCCCTATGTAGCGGTAGTACCCGTCGTCTGTGGACCACAATTAGTGTACAACAAATTAAACTGAGAATTAAACAAGAGTAGAAATCAATCATAAGTGTAGGAAGAGACCACCTACTAAGGCATGCTAGAGGCCAAACTACTTGAGCCTAAAAGCAACGCAAGCCCATATACCAAATCCCTAGCATAAGAGATTTTGGGCCCAAAACCAAACCCAGACCCAAGAGCCTACACCCAAGCCCAGTCCTTATCAACCATATGCCTCTTCTAGGAGACCAACGCCGTCTTCGGCTACATCTCACCAATTTCCAACAGCCAACCCCATTTCAGGCCAACCACACAACCTATCACCACCGCAGAAGTAGCCTATGCCATATGTCCTCGCAATCCAACGGCCGATCCTGCAACCACCCTCTATTCCTCTGAAGATGACCATCACATGACAAAGCCATCATCTTCAACCTTCCACCACCGCCGTCTTCGGCTACATCTCACCAATTTCTAACAACCAACCCCATTTCAGCCCAACCCCACAACCTATCACCACTGCAGAAGTAGCCTATGTTATAGGTCCTCGCAATCCAACTGCCGAACCCGCAACCACCCTCTACTCCTCTGAAGACGGCCACCACACGACAAGGCCATCATAATCTTCAACCTTCCATCAGCCTCTGACGGTCATCCATGAAGTAAACTCGCTTCGATTCCAACCACCGCAGCACCTGTATCCACCATCAGCGACATAAATGCACAATTACTCGATCTCACAGCAAAAATAGTATGTCTGAGCAGGGGCGGATCTAGGGTTACGTATGGCTTGGGTGGGCTCAAGCCCAACCGAGATTAATGGAATAAAATGTTTAGCATCTACAACATAGGCATAAAGCAAGCCTTTGCAAGTTTGGTTTGCTTCATATTCTAAAACCATAGTGATCTGAGTTTGATTCCCAATCTCAGCAATATTCATTCTCTTTTTCTTTGACTTCTTCATTCTTCTTTGTATTGGATTTCAATCTGTTTGAGGAAAACTTGGGTTTTCTTATTTGTTTTTCAATTTGTTTGGGGAAAAACTTGTTGGTTCCCTTTATATGTTTCTTAGTTTTCAAAAGTTTTCTCTACATTCATTAATTTCTAGCTTGTGTACTTTTCTATAAAGACTTGTTTACATACACCAGAGCTCCTATACTCTGTATGGTTGTACTCGGAATTTTTGTAACCTTCAACCAAATTTTAAGCCCACCCTGTATCAAAATCTTGGATTTTCCACCGCGTCCAAGTCTGTCTTTTCTTCACACCCAACACCAGATGAGAACAAAAGGGTGGAAACACCTCTTGCCGCCCAATGCATGGACACCACCGGGGTTCCCCATCGTCGCCACCAACCTTACATCACGGACACCACCATGGGCACCGCCGCCAGATCTGAATCCTAAGGTTCAAACCAAAAGTGCTCCGAAAAGTATATCAACCAGAAAACTTGGAACTGGCCGTGGTCTCTTCATGCCACCCTAAGAGTGAAACAGTTTATGTGGAGAGCAATGTCAAACATTCTAGCAACGAACTTCAATAGGCACCACATCACCTTGCTCAGAATCTGACCTGCCAAATTTGTGGCACACATCTGAAAAAACTAGAGCATGCCTTATTTTTGTGTCATTAGGCCACCATGGCTTCGTTTTCCTAGCCGCTAACCTATGTTGCGCACCTGCAATCCTTCACTTCTCTTCATGATTGGATTACTTCAATGTTTGGAAATTCAAACACCCTCACTGAAACTAATTCTCATATTGCAACACATTTGGTCTTCTTGGTTTGGGCAATTTGGAATCACTGGTGTGACTGTGTGTTCAACAATACACACTACCAGGATCAGTACTTTAGCCGACGAAAAATTTCCGTCGGCTAAGTACAAAATTTCGTCGGCTAAAGTCTTAGCCGACGAAACGTTGTCGGATAAGAAGTCGTTAGGAAAAACCGTCGGCCAAGACTTTAGCCAACGAAGTTACTGTTCATCATCGGCTAAAGTCATTTATTTAGCCAACGAAAAAAAATTTCGTCGTAAAAAGTCTGGACTAGCTGACGAATTTTTGGACCTTAGCCGACGAAATTTTATTAAATTTCGTCAGCTATAACTATTATTTTTATTTTTTATTTAACTTTAGCTGACGAATTTTATTAAAATTCGTCGGCTATAGTTATTTATTTTATTTATTTAACTTTAGCGGACGAATTTTAGTTATTTATTTTATTTATTTAACTTTAGCGGACGAATTTTAATAAAATTCGTCGGCTATAGTTTTTTTATTTTTTTATTTTTTAACTTTAGCCGATGAATTTTATTTTTAATAAAATTCATCGGCTATAGTTATTTTATTTATTTTTTCTTTTTTTTATTTCTTATATTTTTTATTAATTTTTTTTTCTTCTTTTTCGGTTTTACACCGGTGATGGAGGAGGAGGAGAAGGAGAAGAGGAGGCTAGGAGGAGAAGAGAGGAGGGGAAGAGGAGGAGAAGGCTAGAAGAGGGAGAGGAGAAGGAGAAGGAGAAGGAGGAGGAGAAGGAGGAGGAGGAGGAGGAGGAGGAGGAGGAGGAGAAGGATCTAGAGGAGGAAAAGGAGGAGGAAGATGAGGAGTTGTTGCCGCTAAAGGAGGAAGAGGAGAAGGAGTAGGAGGAGGAGGAGGAGAAAAATGAAAGATATATAAAATTTTGAATTTTAGCCAATGAAATACCCTAATTTCGTCGGCTAAAGTTCAAAATTTTAGTCGGAAAAACTTCAAAATTTTCAAAATCTCCTCTAAAAATTTTGAATTAACTTTAGCCGACGAATTTTAATAAATTTCGTTGGCTATAGTTATTTATTTATTTAATCTTAGCCGATGAATTACCCTAATTTCGTCGGCTATAGTTATTTATTTTATTTATTTATTTAACTTTAGCCAACGAATTACCTTAATTTCGTCAGCTAAAACCCTAAACCCTATACGTAGAAGCTTCAAACGAAAAAAAAATCATGAAATAAGATATGACCGGAATGGTGAAATACGTCTACGGTTGAAAAATCACGTAATTCCGGTAAAGTCTCGATGTCGATAGTTGCGGTTAACGCAATATTCCATTCTTTCTCCCTAGAGGTAACCCTATCTCTGGTGGTTATTTTTCATAAAATTTTTATACCACTGGTTGCGTCTCATCGATTTGAAAGTATTTTCAGTGAAGGTCCAGAAAAAATACGTAATTTATACGGTCAAATGAACGTTTCCGTGCGTTAAGGGGTTTGACATACGAGATTGACCGTAAGGATCGAGCCCTTAAAGTTGTCAGATCAAGTTAAATTTTTTCTTATAGACATATTTCGACATAATGATCATATCAGACGGTCGGATTTTTTTTCTCAACTTTGATCATCGGAATCACAACATGTCTACTAATTTTGTATAACTTGTTTACTAAACTTTAAGTAAATGTTCCGTTTCAAAAACAAACTCTACGAAGAAACTTCAAACGCAAAAAAAATCGTGAAATAAGATATGACTGGAATGGTGAAATACGTTTACAGCTAAAAATCACGTAATTCCAGTAAAGTCTCGGTACCGATAGTTGCGGTCAATACAATTTAGGAGTTTGACTTACGGGATTGACTGCCCGGATGAAGCCCTTAAATTTATCGGATCAAGTTGAATTTTTTACCATAGACATATTTCAACATATTGATGATATCTGACGGTCGTATTTTTGTTTGTGAATTTTGATGACTGGAATCACAACATGCCTACTATTTACCATTATTTATCTATATGGGGAGCCCTATCATCGAGGGGTAAATGTTTCAAAATGTTTAGATAGACAGTTGCGTCTCATCATGGTGACAGTTTATTGTGTTGAAGGTTCAACTAAAATACCTCATATAGATGTAGATATGGACGTTTTCGTGTGTTAATTGTTTAGAAAAACTTCATTTTGAAGCCTTAAACGAACTCGGATGGCCAAAAAAGCCCATATGTCATGGCATTAGCCATGAGTTTTACTCGTGCGCCCGTTCCGCTTCTAAATTGGTATCACAATAGTCAATCGGACACCGAAATATCCGTTGTGCAATTTTGTAACTAAAAGGTACTTTAGCCGACGAAATACTCTAATTTCGTCTCGTCGGCTAAACTATTCAAATTTCGTCGGCTAAACTATTCAAATTTTGTCGGCTAAAGTTCATAGACTATAGCCGACTAAAAAATTAGTTTAGCCGACGAAAATTTAACATAGCCGACGAAATAATTTTTCGACTGCTAAAGTCCGCTTTAGTTGACAAAAAAAATTCTTCAGCCTGCTTTTAGTTATTTCATCGGCTAAAGTCTTTTTCTAGTAGTGGCAAAGCCAAAGCCAATTGTAGTCTCCTCCACTGCCATTGCTGCTTCATCTAAATTCCTAGCAATCCCTGCAAACCTGAAGTCTCCACAGAAATACTACAACTCCAAGGGCCTAGACTAAACCTTTGGATGGTACTATAAAGATTAATACGGATGATACTATTCAAGAGCTAGTTAGGATAACGGGGAACTGAGATGCACGTGCCACTCTCTGCATGACACGTCATCCTCGACAGACGGAGTACATGAGGTACTTAGTAAATTCCAGAACTCACATGTTTTAAGTTCTGTGAGTTCTAGCCTTTTTGAATTTTAGGATAGAAGCTCCTTGTTTACCAAAAAAACCAACAATCCATCAGACTGCCTTTTCAAACATTATCCAGGAATGAAACTAGTCAATCCGTCTACAGGGATCAAGGTATCTAAAAACCTAGTCGCTCCATAAAACCAGGACCAAAATTTAGGGTTTTAAATTTGTTCCTCTCCTCTGCCTGACGACGCGTCTGACGTCTGATGACATTGTCATCAGCCGAGAATTTAAGGGCGGTCAGTTGGTGGTTAAGCTCTATCTAGGCCGGTGGTGGTGGACTGAAACATGGAGGATTGCATGGATGCGGATCGAGATCTGTTGGATTATGTGTGCATGGGGTTTTGCTCTAGCGTGGAGTTTTTGGTCGTTGTCGATGAGAGGTGGCTCAGGTCATGTCGACGATCTGTTGAGTCGGAACGGTGGAGAGTTGTGATGGGGAAAACGGGGCAGCGATGGCCTTTCCCGGATCGATTGCTTGATTTGGGTCGAGTTTTGTTGCCTTGTTTTGTTGTTGATCAAGATAGGTCCTTTGTTACTTTCCGTGACGGAGTATGGTCGGTGATGCTTTTCTTGGAGGTGGACGTCGGCGACGAAGCGGCAGAGGGATCGCGACTGCATCCAGTTTGCAGCAATTCAATGGGCCGAGTCTGTGTGGCCTACTTGTTGTGTCCAGAGGGCTTGGGTTGGGTCTGGGCCCTTTGAGGGCTTAGGTTTTGGTTTTTATTTTGTTTTTAGTTTTTTGTTTGTTTTTGGTTGGTTAGTTGACCCTCCTCTTTGAGCGAGTGTTGTGGTCCCCTCTTTTAACGAGGGTTGTAGTCCCCTCTTTTAATGAGGATGTAGAGTTTTGGTAGGTTGTTGTCGGAGTCGTGTCATGTTATGGTGTCATGTCCAGAGACTATTTAATCGTCGGTTAGTTCTTGTTGTCAATATAATGGGGAGATTACTTGTGCATATATGTTGATAATTTTGACATGTAGTGTTTGAAAGTGTTGTTTCTTTTTGAGGTTGATTGTGAGGATGCATCGAGGCTTCTGGATTAGGTTAGGTTACAGTTGAACCTGTTTTGGTTCTTGTTCACTATAATCGTTGGTATTACAGGTAGGTAGAAATGAGAATGAGAAATGTATTTTCACCAATAATATCCCTCATGGTTATAATATTGTATTTTCGTTTAATAAAATTATTTTCTTACAAAGAAACTAGTCAATCCAATATCTGATGAGTGCCAATGACCAAAGAAAATGCAAATGTAAAGTCAAAGAGTCACTTATAAGATGTCATGGGTTTTTAACATGTCATAGGATGCTCAGCAATTATGTGACGCATGTGTTAGATGTGGAGGACAAGATCATTACAAATTGACCAACTATAAACTGTCCTTTTTTGTTTGTGCGTCTAATTGTGTACCCCACCAATATCTAAATAAACTAAGCAGTTTTTACATTCATGTTGTTTTTCAATAATACCCTTCCTCTAATTAAACCCCAACAAATAAACCGTAGTGATTCCATTGCATCCAATGTTCTAAAAAGCGCTAGGCGGTAGGCGGGCGGTGACCCATAGTCTAGCGCCTGGACAGCCTAGACGGGATTAGGCGATTTACTTTTTTCTATTTATTAATTAAAAATATATATTTTATGTACTATAATATTTGAAAACAGTCAAATATGGATAAATTATTCGACATAAATCTTGTTAGACCTAATTATAAAATAGATTATAGCCAAAATTTAGCATAACTTCATGTAAAAGTGAGCAACAACAACAATAAACACATATATTTCTAATTCTAAAAACATCATTTACTCTTATACTCGCATGCTCCCCACAATGTCACAACTCCACCACCAAATGTAAATAAAATTAGCCGGAGAGCTTAGAACCCTAGGCAGCTAGGCGGCCTCTAGGCGGCGATTAAGCAGGCTAGGCGGCCGCCTAATTGCCCATAGCCTGGCACAAAGGCCTTGAAGAAAAGCGAGGCGGCTTGTTACAGCCTAAAGCCTAAACGGGGCCTTTTAGAACACTGATTGCATCGTTTTGGCTTTTAACCTTCTTCTAATTAAACCCCAGCAAATAAACCTCATTACCCTTTTGAACAAATTGAGGACTTTTTTGTGAGAATGCTATTGAGGATTTCGAGGTCCACAAAAACTATTTAGATGATCATATCCATTTGCCTTCGGTTGGTCCTCTTTAGTGCTCGGGCTGATCTTCATGTACAGACACACGCGTACTCATCACCATCACGACCCTTCAATTAGCACCGCTCTTCAGTTCATATTACAATTTGTATTTTGTACCGGTTTATTTGGGAAAGTCTTCTGTACAGACTTGTACCCCATGCGTATAGAGAGAGATAAAACTTCACGTCGGTTGCACGGGGGAGAGGGGAGAGGGGAGAGAAACCAACTGGAAAAACGGGCCGGCATGGTATGTCGACCTGTAATCTAGAATTTTCCGGTTTATTAAAGGATCTAATGTTGAAGGGATCTGAGGGAGAGTTTGAAAGGGAAGGTATATATGAAGATTGCTGGGTGCAATAATGGGGTTAAAAGTGGAATTTATATGGCTTTTTTTAATGTTGGGTTTATTTATATATTTGTCCAGTACATTTAGTAACACTACTATTAACATATCTACATTTGCTTTTAACTATGAACACAGTCAATAATGAAACAAATTCAAGTGATAAATTTATGCATGGTATCGTTCAATTCTCTTGTTTCTCTACTCAACTCTTCTCTTCTTTTTTCTTTCTTCATTGTCTTTCGGAGTCTGCTTTGCTATGCTGGGATCGATGGTTTTTGTTTTTCCATACTTGTTGACATTTGTGGTTTCGTGCTAAAATTTACTGCAAATCTTTCCCCTTTCGTCCTTCTTTGCTATTTCTAACTCCTTTCCTCTCTTTGAAATTCTCTGTGTTTCAGAATTTTGAAATTAAAAGAAGAAAGTATCATGCACCAGCCGAATACCATGGAAGAATTAGTAATGACCACTCACCACTAAGAGTAACACAAATGATCGATGCGTATTACTTTTACAAAGTTAAAGGGAATGAAACGTCGATCGCATAAACTAATGAGAATAATCTGTGTTGTGTAAACCGTAAACCTAACAATCCATTTATATCTGTAAATGGATCGGATCGGATCGGATCTAGATCAGATCTAGACTAGATCGATCTAGATTCGGATCCAGATCCGTAATAAAAAATTTTAGATCTTGATCCAACCTGTTACCCGTCGAATCTTTAATATCTCGATTTAAATCCGGATTCGGCAGGTTAATGGATACCCGACCCGTTAATTCGAACCGTTTATAATAATAAATATTTCAAATTTTAATAATAATTTCATAGTTTTATCATAAAACATTGATGAAACTTCATAGGAAAATAAATGTTTACATCAAAAGTTGAATTACATGTCTAAAATACTTCGTAACAGTAAATTAATATAATTAAAATGTTTGACCTCCAATGTTCTAGCATAAATAACATAAACATTGACAATCTTCAACTTCATCAAATCATACTTTAGAAGCAATTTAGATATGAATGTTTAAATTATCTAGATAATTATCATATTATTTAATATTTATTAATAATATTATATTTATAAAAATATTATATAATTATTTGTAAATGGATCAGGGTCCTTAACAGATCAGATCAACCAAGATCCGGATCTGATCTGTTTAGTAAACGGGTTAACAGATCCAGGTCATTAATGGATCAACGGGTCAAATTTTTGATCTAAACCCGTTTACAAACCACGGATCTGGAGCTGGTCCAGATAAAATCCTGTTCATTTACATGTCTACATTCATTAGCTCGTCTGTTCATACATTATATATGAATGAAACTAGTCAAAGCAATATTTGATGAGCGCCGATAAAAGATACTCCACATGAGTCCACAATACCTAAAAGAAAATTTGAAAATGTATCTTTTTATATAAGAAATTCGTCTGAATAGTATACGAACTTTTACTCTTTATAAATTTTAGTATATCAAATTTTTAAAATATCAGATTTGTATCTCATGTTTTAATCCCAATCTAAGATTGGTATATATAGCCATTAAAATAACTAATTTACCCTCAGACCAAAAGAAGATGACCAATTAACCCTTAATTTACCCCTTTCATATTCTAATTTTTTTGGCTTTTAATATTTTTAGGAACGTAGAGAAAAAATTCATTGTCATTTTCTCCTTGCTAATAATTAGTTTTTCATTTCAATCATCCTCTTGTATGTCAACAAAAATAATATCAAGATCCTTGAGTGTCACCGGAAACAATACGGATTGAACTTATGTATGTTTCCCCCTTCAATCTTCTTCCAAGTTTATATTGGCCAACCCAAATCATCAAATTCTAAAACCTCTTCTAGAAGGGAAATTTTATATACACCCCCTTAAAATCTAAATTCACATCACTTTCTCAATACATCACTTATTTAATTTCTCATATTTTACTAAATGCACAACCTAAAGTAACTAAACTACTCTTAATCTAAAAATCTATGATATGTCATATGAGTACGGATTAGGAGATATCATATTTTACACAAGTTCTTACACACATTTTAAGTCATATGATTTGAAAACATTTAATGGTTAAGATTAAGTGTGGATATGAAGTCAACATATGATATAATGATATGGCAAATGACTTGGCATTAGATAATCAATTATAATTACATTTAGGGTTAATGACCATTCACTACAAAATAAAAAAAAAAAGTGTCCAATAAGTCTAAAAAAAATTAGCAGTGCTCATTCTAACTTTTTCTATTAAAATTACAATTATATCCAAACTAAACAAAATATCTCTCTTCTTATTCTTTGATCTCATCTCCTTTCCCAGATTCACTTTCTTTCTCTTCTCTTTCTTAGATTGTCTCTCTCTCTAAGCAAGCAATGCATCCTCGATGAAGACAAAGTTGCCACCTCCACGATGATGACGACGAAGCCATCATTGGATCTGGGTGAGTTAAGGATAGGCAGCGTCGGATGAGCAAAGGGCTGGGCTGGGCTGTGGCGGCGCTCAACATGGTCGGCAACAGGTGACAAAAAACACAAAGGTAGTAATGTGTCGGGTTTGGGTGGGCTGCAGAGACGAGCCAGTTTGGAGTTGACTTGAGCGGCGTGGGGCTTGCTTGACCGGGTTTAGGCTAGGGCAGACGCTAGCGAGGCTAGTCAGAGCAGCGAAGCAGGAGGTTGCCACTACCTACAGATCTGCTCTCTCTCACCATATCTGAATCAAAATCTTCTCAACTCTCAAGTCAAAACCTAGTCCGGCTTTCACCAGATCCGACAAGAGTCGTCATTCAGGTTTGGGGGCGCAGATCATTTGTTTTGGGTAAAATTGATGTTTAACTAGGTTAATTTAGGTGGTTTTCGTGAATTGGTGGAGTGAATAGATGAAGATAAATTAATTTTTGTGAGTTTGGAGTCATTTTTCAACTTTATTGCTCTTAGTAAATTTTCTTTATACTGTTTACTACCTCTAGTAAAATTACTTGAGTTTATTGTCCTTGGTAAAGTTTCCATATACAGTCAAGTTTCTGTTCATTTAGTTCATAAGAGCCACAAAAATAAAAACACAGATATTGTATAGGTGTTTACTGACCTTAATAAAAGTTTACTAGAGGCAGTAAACTTACTGTTTGGATATGAATATGCACTCAAGTTATGTATGTGTTTATTTTGTGAATAAACGTCGTGAAAATGAAAGTAGTGATATTGTATTGTTATTTGTTGACCCCATTTAAAGTTTACTAGTGGTAATAAACTTGACAGTTTGGATATCAAATATGTTATTGCAGACAATAACATGCTTTATTGGGGTTAGTTATTCTTGTTACCGGACTCTGACGATCGAATTCTTGTGACCGGAGTCCGGCTAGTGGTGGCCTGAATCTGGCGATAGGTGACCGAAATCCGGCGACCGGCGGTAGGTGACCGGAATCCGACGTCCGGAGTTCGGCGGCCGGTGACAGGAATCTGGCGGCCGGTCAACCTTTCTATTTCTTTCATTTTCTCTCTCTAAAGCATGTTTAAGGATGAGGGTATAATGGTACTAAAATAATATGGATGCTTAAGAATGTCTTAAGAGTTTAGACTTAATGAGCACAATTTTCTTTTGAAAAGTTTAAATGGTCAACTTTTGAAAACAAAAATGTTGGAATATGAAGTAGTATGTCAAATTTTGTACTAAATAAACATTTTTCCATACATCATTTATTATTCATACAAAAGAAACAAATAAAAAATGTGAAAAATCAAACACATTAAACTGAAGAACAACGAACAGAATTAGACCAAAAAAAGAAGAACAACGAACAGAACATATAACTGGGTAGTTCCCAGCATCGAACAATGTTTCATCAATGTTCTGACCCATGCAACATAATTTTGATCAAAATTATGTTGCATGGGTCAGAACGTCCAAAATCTGGTCACATTCTTTTTCAAACCTTCTGTGGAGCTCAATTACAACGATACGTAAATGACAAAGATTGAATCTCATATGGTTCCATTAGGGCTACCAATGGAAAATCCAATCGCCCAATTGGTTTAAGAGAATATAGAATTAGGGAGACGAACGCCAAGATGTGCGACGAACGAAACCGTAGGTTTGGGGTTTCTCGTTGCCTGAGGAGAGACAAGTCTCATTTTCCTCATTTTCTAAGATAAAATTGGCATTAGATTTGGCTTATGATGGGAGTGTAAACACGAAAATTCCAATAATGAATAACAGAAAGACACATGTACAAAATAATATATTTGTATTAATGAATTTACGGGTTACAATCTCTGTGGGTATTCTTTAACAAGGGTTTGATCCAAGGGTGACGAGCACTTGATCTTGAATCGAATGAATTTGATTTGATCTTCTTGTCGTGTTGATGATTTAGAGAAGATGATTGACCAAGGGCGGTAGAGGCTTTTTCTTGATCGAATTTAGGCCACGAACGGTGTTACGTGGTGAACGTTCTTCGGCTTTGATGGCCGATAAATCGGCAACTATGTTCGGTGCTTGTTGATTCTTCACGAGCTTGTTGAAAACTTGATGGAAGATTTGATTTGTTGAAGACTTGAAAATGAATGTCGATCAAGGGCCGTGAAGGCTTGATGTTGATCGGGTTTGATCCACGAGCGCTTTCATGTGGTGGTTTGTCTTTCGTCTTAAAGTTGGTGAAGAGATCGGTTATTTGGCAGCTTGGTGACTCTTCGGGATTTAACGACTTCTAGGCTGGAAAGCTGGTGAAGAGATCAGTCATTTGACAGTCTGATAACTCTTTGGGATTTGATGACTTCTAGGCATGAGGCTTGTGAATAATTGACTATTTTGAAGCTTGATAATTCTTCACAAGTGTCTATGAGACTTTTGAGCTCTCGGGGGTTATTTTGTTCTCTCTTGTCGGGAGTCCTCCTCTTGATATGAGAGGAGGTATTTATATTGTCGACACTCCTCCGTATATGACATGTAATAAAGGCGTCGAATGAATATCATTCATTATCGGTAATAATTGAATCAATCAATTTTGATTGATTAATAATTATCATAATTAAATCAAATCACCTTTAATTAATTGATTTAATTATTCTCATTAACGCATGATTGATTTAATTAAATATATTATTCTAATTTTGAAAATCAATTTAATTTGTTTCATGGCCAACTATTAAATCACATATAAGAGACACATTTGTCTGGGAAGCTTTTATTTGCAAATTGATCGAATCATTCATCCTGTTTCTTCTCAACACAGGTGAAGAGATTACTGTGTCGAAATATGGGCTTCTTAGCACGTTGGCATTCAAACTTGGACCTAAAGCTCCCGTAAATTATGCTCTAGAAGGATCCATTGCAATTGCTGGAGCTGCAGTTCAGTGGCTTAGAGACAATCTTGAGATTATTGAGACTGCAAATGAGATTGAGACTCTAGCATCACAGGTTGAGTCTACAGGTGGGGTTTATTTTGTGCCTGCCTTTAATGGATTATTTGCTCCCTGGTGGCGCGATGATGCTCGTGGAGTATGTATTGGTATGACAAGCTTTACGAACAAGGCGCACCTTTCTCGAGCAGTGCTTGAGAGTATGTGTTTCCAGGTGAAAGATGTGCTAGATTCAATGCACAAAGATGCTGAAGAGAAGGGAGGGGTTAAAAATAAGATGGGAGAGTTCTTGCTCAGAGTGTGTGGTGGCGCAGTTGTTGATGACATTCTAATGCAGATCCAGGTTAGGATTTTGTTTGTATTATCAAATTTACCAGTCTAATATTGCATTTCAATATTCATGTTTTCTTTTCTGTTTCTAAACTACTCCTTGTCTTTGTTCTCTTTAGTTGTTGGATAATCCTTGTATATATTTTAAAACCATTCTATGATTCCAGCTGTATGTACTGTGTTGGAGTTTTGTAGCTATGTGGTTCTTATTACATGTCCAAATTGTTAGAATTGGAGCTTCTACTTTGTGTTTTAAACAAAATCTAATCAAGATCACAACTTGAATGATTCCATCAATTTGCAAATTAAGCAACAAAACAGTGGATAAAGATTGAAGAAAGTGAACTTATGCAACCTTCAATTTTAGACATACAATTCTTATATAGGGTACAAAATGTCATACAAAATACCTAGAATAAAAGTTGTACTATAGATACAATTTATCTAGCTATTTGTGAGTGGAGCAAAATAGTAATGCAAGTGGGACAGTTGGATGCAGTTTCCTGGTTAGAGCAGGAAAGGATTAAGCTTCCCACACAAATGTGTGTCTCTTATATGTGATTTAATGTCATGAAACAAATTTATATTGATGTTCTTTCCATATATGCTTGTAGACATAAATTTAATGAAAATAAAATCGTTGAATATTCAAACCACATGTGGGCTCGATAAAACATACGTGTGACACGTGAGTCAATAAAGTTAAAGAGACTCTATAAACGACATGTGACGACGTGTGACTGGTCGGTCAACAATAAATTTGTCAAATCCCAACTAAAAGTAAACATTAAATATCGTATGTCAATCAATCATCAATCAAATTAAATTGATTGTCGGAATTAGAATCAGATATTTAATCAAATCAATCATGTCTTAATGAGAATAATTAAATCAATTAACTAAAGGTGATTTGATTTAATTATGATAATTATCAATCAAAATTAATTGATTCAATTATTACCGATAAGGAATTATATTCATTCGGCACCTTCATTACATGTCATATACGGAGAAGTGTCGACAATATAAATACTCCCTCTCATATCAAGAGGAGGGCTCCCGGCAAGAGAGAACAAAATCACCTCCGAGAGCTCAAAAGTAAACCCTAAACAAAAAGTATCAAGCTTCCAAATAGCTAATTCCTCACAAGCCTCAAGCCTAGAAGTCATCAAATACCGAAGAGTTATCAAGCTGTCAAATGGTCGATCTCTTAACCAGTTTTCCAACTTAGAAGTCGTCAAATCCCAAAGAGTCACCTAGCTGCCAATAGCCAATCTCTTCACCAACTTCAAGACGAAAGACAAACAACCACATGAAAGCACTCGTGGATCAAACCCGATCAACATCAAGCCTCCAGGGCCTTTGATCGACTTTCGTCTTCAACAAATCAAAACTTTCATCAAGTTTTTCAACAAGCTTGTGGAGAATCAACAAGCACCGAACTCACGTGTCGATTCATCCATCATCAAAGCCGAAGAACGTTCACCACGTAACATCGTTCGTGGCCTAAATCCGATCAAGAACAAGCCTCTACGACCCTTGGTCAATTATGTTCTCCAAATCATCAACACGATAAGAAGATCAAACTAAATCTATTCGATTCAAGATCATGTGCTTGTCACCCTTAGATCAAATCCACGTCGGAGATCGAATCAGAAGAAATTCTTCTTATAGAATACCCACAAAGATTGTAACCTACAAATTCAGTAATATAAATATTTTATTTTGTACACGTGTCTTTCTGGTATTCGTCAACATGAATTTTCGTATTTCAGTGCTTTATCAGTAAAACATTGGTGATCTGAAATTCTAAAGCTCTGTATAGTACATCTTACATTAGTACAAGAAACTAAAACTAAGGAATGGTTTTGAGTTGATCAAATAAAGTATCTGTCATTCCGTAGATTTAAAAACTAGCTGAGAATAAGGATTCTAGGGGTGGGCATGGGACGGGATTGAGGTCGTCCCACGTCCCTTCCTGGTTGTTACACATGGGACGGGATCGAGACGCGCTTACATTTTTTAGATTTGATCCCGTCGGGCCTAGTCCCGGATGGGTCGGGACGGGATCGGGACGGGCCCAATCCCGTCATCCCGGCGTCAATTACTCAATTACATAACCTGTTAGTACCAATATAGATTACTTATCTATAATCTACTTACATCCAAAATCCATAATTAGAATAACATCAATAATCCACAATTACTCAAGTTCACACATCATAAAGTTCAAAATGAAAACTAGAAAACATAGTAGTGAATCAGTGGCATAGCATAGCAATAGTGCAATAATGAATAGCAATTCAAAGTTGCTCCATGCTGATCAAAATACAAACAATTTTAACCCTAATCAACGAGTACAATACCGCTACAACAGACTTCCCTTTACCTTTCGCTTTTGCAATTGGAGGTGGACAATTGTTCTTGCTTGAAGCAGTACTCTCATGCTCTGTAAAAATAAAAAAGAGTTAGTTCGATGAGCATTTGAAAGTAGCCAAAAATTATAAATACTTGAAAATTTATATCTTGCTCAACATCATAATAAAACTCTGTGTTTTCAATTGTTGGCTCATCAATATTTTCGGCAAGCTCTGCAATTTCATCACCTAACATCCAGTTTTGCATGCAAATGAGTCCTTCCACTGATTTAGGAGCCAATGAGCTCCTAAAACAATCGATAACTCTACCCCCTGTTGAGAAGCATGACTCTGAGACCACTGTTGAGGTCTGAATTGTAAGAACATCTCTTGCAATTGCTGCTAAGACTGGAAACTTGCAGCCATTAACCTTCCACCAACACAGGATGTCAAAGTGATCTTCTTCATCGGTTGGATCTAATGCAGCATCCAAGTATTGATCAACTTCATGAGCTGCAACTGCTTCTTCATTTTCTTACACAACCTTCTTCCAATTACTAAGCCTTTGGCCCCTATGGCCACGACTAGTGCTGCTTCTACTTGTGATAGTGCTAGATGAAGTGGTTGGAGATTGCGGCCTCTGCATGTGTATACCTCCATCTACATGAACCACATACTAAGAAAAAAAATGCAGAAACTGAAGATCAGATTTATATAAAATGAAAACATGCTTTTGAAACATGTCATACAAATTGGATATATATGCAATCAAGAAAGGTGTACAATACCTAATCATAGAGAGCCATAAGCAGGTGTTTAATCGCCTTTGTTCTCCTCTCAACCTCATCAACATGCAAATTCTCTTCCGTATACATGTGAGTCACATTCTTCAACTTAAATCTTGCATCCAAAATAAGTCTAACGATCAATATGTTATTAAGGTCTCCAAAATAGCCAAAATACTTCATCCATCTGCTTCTCATATTGCCTGACATATCTTGCAATGTCTTTTTAGTTTCTGATCCAGTTGCCAACTCCTACGCCACAAACAAGCTATTTATGTTGTTTTCCATATCAATCACATCAGCAAAAATAGTGTGCACAGTAGGGTGCAATGATGCACTATTCCTTAGAGTCACTTCCCAAAAAACTCTTAACATATCGACAAACGCATCAGCCAATCTCCTTCTTCTGGAGGTCTCACCCTAGCTTTCTTATTGTTGTTTATTGGTAAAAGAACTCCATCTTCATCATATTCTTCTTCTGGTTCCTTAAAATAATTTATAAAATTTGAATCATCATCTTCAGTCAACACCGTAAATGCTTTCTTATACCTTAGAGCTGCTTTTAGCATAAAAATGTGTTATTCCACCTTGTTGGGACATTCATACAAACAAGTTCCTTACATCCGAGCTTTTCGCTCTCTACAACCTTATTAAAAGTCTCTAATCTGTTTGAAGAAGATCTCATAAACTTCACACAATTCCTAATTGCGAACACTGATTTCTGCAACCTCTTCAACCCATGCCCTACTATTAAGTTAGTGATGTGAGCAGTGCATCTCACATGCATGTATTTTCCATTTAAAATCTGCTGGTAAGATGCCGAATTGTTCATTCTAGCAACAAGCCATTCTAAAACACTCTTGTTTGTAGCTGCATTATCAACAGTAATGCACATCACTTTCTTAATTCTCCACTGCACCAAGCAAGACTCTATAAGCTTCCCTATAGGTGGCCCTTGGTGATTCTGAATCACACAAAAATTGATGACCCTTTTATGCATTTTCCAATCTACGTCGACAAAATGAGCAGTAAGCACCATGTAATTGACATTCTGAACACTCATCCAAGTGTCAGTGGTCAGACTCAACCTATACATCCTCAACATCTTCTTCAAATCTTTTTTTTTGGGTGTCATACATACCTAGAAAGGCAGTACACAGTTTCTTTCTACTAGGAACATCAAATAGAGGACACACTTTCTTACAAAATCCACGGAACCCTTTCTTCTCAACAAAAATAAAAGGCAGTTCACCAACCACAATTATCTCCACACAAGATTCTAAATAATCTGTTTGGTTATAAGCTATTGTGGTCAATTTATTTGACTTAGACCTATCCCCAACAAGATTTTTCTGCGACTTATCAACCTCACGTGGAAAAGACCTACAGTTATAATTGATGTGCCTAAGCAATCCAGAGGTGCCACTCTACTCTCAACAGAAAAGTCCCCAATCTTACCCTTAGGACAGTAGATGCAATGAGCCCTTTTATGAACTATCTCAATTATCTGTCCCTCTGCATTTTTCACTCTCTCAATTTTCTCATACTCTTTGAAATACTCCCAAACATGACTAGTACGTTTCGTACCTGATTGAGCAAGACTATTACCATCCTCACCTACAGATGCAGCAGTAGAAGCCACACCACCCTCGCCTATAGATGCAACAGCAGAAGTCACACCACCCTCGCCCATAGATGTAACAACTTCAATCCCGGGTTCACTTGAAGGAGGCTGACTTGAACTTGGGTTTGTAGCTTCAAGCATAGGGACTGATGTAACAGGAGGAGATGGTAATGCTACTGATGTCGCGGTTGACGAATTCTGGAGGCCTGAAGCAGAACGGTTAGGTCGCACGACTACTTTCTTTGCTCTCGCCATCGTGGAGGCGGTGGAGTCTTACCTTTTCCGTTGTAGAGTTTGAGGAGCGGAGGAAGAGGATCAATAGAGGTTACGATCAGAGTTCGATGCACAGGTCCGAGAGCTTTAGCTGAGGGTCCAGGAAGGGGTTGGAGTTTTCGAAAGGGTTTCGATCGGGGAGGGACTGGTCGCGGCGGGAAGGGAGCGTGTTGTCATGGCAGTGTTTTGGGAAGGAGTTTGAGGAGAGAGGGAAGCTCCGGTCGCCGTCAAAGGATTCCGGTGGAAGCGAGCAGTCAAGGGTTAGGTCGTCTCCTTCGCGGTGATTTAAGGACGGGAAATCGTCCAGATTGACGACCTCCAAGTCGAAGTCGCTGCCGATTGGGATTTCAAGTTGGCAAACGGGTTTGACAGGGAGAAAAGATATTGAGGTTTAGCTGGATTGGCATTTTCGATTGAGGTTTTGTGGATTTGTTGGGTTGAAGTTTAGGGTTGACCGGTTGAGACTTGAGAGTGATGTGTTTGGAGGAGACTGAGACTGAGAGTGAGAGTGAAAGAGGCGGATGAAAAGTTGAGTTAAAAATGAAAGGTTGATATCGAAACATCTAAATAACCAACGGCTCAGATTAACCTATATTTTTACACGGGACGGGCCTGACGGGCCTCAAATTTTCAGTCCCACATCCCGTCCTATTTTTTATCCACGGGACGGGCCTTATGTTTTTGAACTTAGATCCCGTCCCATCCCGTTAAATTTCGGGACGGGACCGGGATTTATGTTTTTTGTGCCCACCCTAAAGGATTCCATATATTTGAAATCAATTAAGTCTGTCTTTATAGATGAAATCTAAATATTCCAAGATTGCAATTTGTGTTGTAAACTCCTATTCTCTGAATCACAGACACGTCTATTGAAGGAATTTCAGAGTGTTAGGCACTCCCCGACACGGCCCAACACGGTGTCCGACACGCCACGTGGCGTGTCCGGAAAATTTAACTTTTTGACACTTCTCTGACACGTTGACGACACGTCACATCATTGTCGACACGTCTCCGACACTCCACGTCGTCGATTTGAGAATTTTCACCAAAAAAAAAATCAAAACCTAAATCGCAAATGGCAGTAAGCCACTAAGCCGCACCTCACCTAAAACACAAATAGAGAAACACAGAGAGGAAGGCGAGTTCCGACGCCCAGATTCGACCTCCGCACTCTGACACCCAGCACCGGCGGCCAACCTTAGAGTTGGGATGGCCAGGTGAGACCTTCGACAGTATGTCACTACGCCGCACCTCACCTCACCTAAAACTCAAATAGAGAAACACAAATAGGGAGGCGAGTTCCGACGCCCAGCTTCGACCTCTGCACTCCGACGCCCAGCTCCGGCGGCCAACCTTGGAGTTTCGATGGCCAGGCGAGACCTTTGACCTCCGTGCTCTGACGCCCAACTCCGACGGTCAATCTCTAACCTTCGAGCTCTGTCCCTAAAAACTTCTTTGATCTGTGAAAACTCTTCTCGTAAGTTCATCACTTGATTCACTTCATCTCAACCTCTTTCATAATTATTGTTCTAGAATCTAGAATCTGTGAGGAATGTTTGATTGTGTAAACTGTGAAGTCATGATTTTGTTGAAGTATATGTTATGCACATTTGGACTTAATTAAACTAGTTTCTGCCCAACTTTGAACACATTTGTTAATTCTCTTTGATGTTATTTGTTAGGATTATGTAATGAAATGGATACAGAACATTATTTTGATAATATAATTGATTTATTTCATATTTTAGTATATTTTGATGTATTAAAAATATATAAATATATTATTCTATTTGCCGTGTCAAAGCCGTGTCAAATATGCAGTTTTTAGGTTTTGCCGTGTCGCGCGCCGTATCATGTCGCCGTGTCGCGCCGTACCGTGTCGCCATGTCCATTTCCGTGTCCGTGCTACGTAGCTCCTATTTCTTTAATTTATCATTTTTTCACACTCATCTTAAAGCTCTTCTTCATATAGATAATGGATTTGATCTTACTTTCCATGTTGTTTCTGGCCCTTAGGCGGACCTGATGGGGACCCCAGTTGTAAGGCCAGCTGATAGCCTCATACTGAGTCAACAGCTCTTGGAGCAGCTTATGCTGCTGGGTTGGCAGTTGGTGTTTGGACTGAAAACGAGATCTTTGCTTCTGAAGAAAAGACGAGGACTTCCACCACCTTCCGTCCAAAAATAGATGAGTTGAGGAAGAAGTTAGAGTCAAGGAGCAAAGCTGCTTCAAGAACTTTTGATTTGGCCGATCTTTGACTTTGATGCAGTATTCTCCTCACTTCTTTGTTCTTACAACTATTTTGAATTATTTTTTATTTTACTATTTTCTATGTAGCTTCCGCTCTTGTATTCTTTTGCGATGTAGTTTTCTAGCTTACATCTTTGTGAATAATAGCACAGTAATTGCATATATCTAACTGTTTTTAGCATGGGAATCCAACTCTGTCCCCAAACTACAAAACAAACCAAAGGAGAATCAAATTGGTGATCAAATAACTATTCATTTTCCTCTATCAGAGTTTAATCTGATTTGTAACAAAGCAATTGACATAGAGACGCTCGGTTTCCTCTACCTTGTAACAAAGCAATGGGGAAGTACATTCTCTCCATAATGTTCTGGATATCTAAGCTTTTGCAATGATATCAGTACTAGAGCTTTCAAATCTGTTATCGATCTACTACTCTACTAGTGCTTCTAAATCTCCTGTTGATCAAGTCCTGTAAATTGTCTTTATGTACTACATACGATTGATCATTGGATATTGTTATTTGACACACAGAGTAGTAAAGATTTAGAGGACATCAAATGATGCAGTTCTCTACCGCATTATTACTGCTCAGTCTACTCCAAAGTTAGGACTAGATATTAGTTCCTCTGAGGTTCATCCTTAAATAATAAATATGAATTTGTGTCTATAAACCTCAACTCCAAACAAAGTAAGTACATATTATTTTATGGAAAGTAGTTCGTTCGATCTCCTCAAAATGTACTTTTAACAACATCAAACGTAATCTTAACCGTTCAATAGTTGAATTAACCAATGAAAATCATTTATACAAAAAATCAATATAAAAAAAGATTGTTTGCTCGCCCGAATGCATCGAACAAAATGAATGGATTATCATAAAAGCTCAGGAACTGTCCATTTGGTTTGATGCATTCGGGCAAATAAACAATCTTTTTTTACATTGATTTTTTGTATAGATGATCTTCATTGGTTAATTCAACTATTGAACGGTTAAGATTACGATTGGTATTGTGCACATAGCCTAACTTGGAGATCAAACGGAAAACTTCATCCGATCTAGATCAGATGGAAGTTTTTTCCTTTTATTAACCTGGAAATGTTGTAGTGGACAGACTATGTTTGGTGACCAGCTAATTACTTAGCAAGGAAAGTCCATATTGAAGGGAACAATACCTTAATATTGTTTTGGAGTTCATAGTGTTTGGGCCAAAATATTATCTTTCGGCGAATGTTTAGAGAAAGAGCTCAGTGGACCGATTCTTACGGTTTATGTTATTATTAATGTGTTTCCTTTTGATTGGAAGTCATGATTGGCAAGGATTTGTGGTTGCTTAAGGAATCATTCGAAAGATCCAAGAAGATTTGATATGCCTTGATCCGCGAGAAAGAACAAACCCTAGTGTTCACTATATAAAGAGATCAAGATACAGAGATAAAACACATCTCAACGATTCAACACAACTTTTGCACACTGCAAAACAAGCCTATCCGGAGCACTTCTACCAGAAAGATTCCTTGAGTCTTTTTGTTCACCAAAGCCCTATCCGTAGGCATTCCCCTCTGCTACTCACCAAAGCCTCATCCGTGAGCACTACCCGCTTCTACCTCACCAAGCCTCATCTGTGAGCGAATAGTTCACAAACGCTTCATAAAGCCCTATCTGTAGGCGAATACCCGCAAAAAACCATTGTTAGAGTGAGAACTCTAGCAAATATCCCCGGTTTGTCAGAGAACCCTTTGGCGAAATACACTGCACTCCTGATTTTTAGCTCTGCTCAACTACACTGGTCTGAGTAGGAACGTCCACTTCGCAAGAGGAAGAGAAAAATCTTAGTTGCTCTTCAGCTAGGTCTAAGAAGAACCTAAGTGCTGGCCTGACCAACGCCCGTACGACAATCGTTTGAGAAGAAGACAGAAGGCGAACAAGTATCAAGATCAAGGTTGTACCTGACTCATACATACTGGCACGCCCTCAAGCTTGGTTGTTCGAAGAAAATACATTTTCACGCCGAGCATTTGGCACGCCTAGTGGGACTAACTTGCTAGAAATCATGGGTGTCAACAAATACTCTAAGTTATACCCGGCTTGTAATAAACCACAACATTCACGGGTTAACCTACATAATTCAGCGAACTATAGAGGTTTATCAGTTGAAGAAACGATCTTGCGTTTCGGTTTATTACTAAAAAAGTCGACAGTCATTTGCGAGAAAGTTATCATGGACGACGAATCGAAGCGCCTACTAGCTGATTTGGCTGCCAAAATAGCAGTGCTCGCTGAGAAGATGGAGCGAGTCGAAACGCAATTTGAAGGAAAAGGTGTAGGGATTGGAGCTTGTTGCGAAGAGGAAGCATCTGCTGGGGTGGTTCTTCGTGTACGAGTTAGCTGCAATAGGGTTTGATGTCAGCAAATACTCTTCAATATGATGAACAGTAGCGAATGGATTTAAGGGTTCTTGAAAGCTTACTGGATGTGGCTCAATGTCTTCATCAGAGTCATCCATGATTACTCTCCTGCTCCTCTTGCTAGGTTGTGAAGTTGATGCTTGGGCTGGAGGTACGCATGGGTTTGTCTCTACATGGTTAAACAATCAGTTAGTAGTTCGTTAACCATGATGAGTAAGGATCAATTTTTAAAAGAAATATGTAGTTACCTGTTGATTCGAGGAAGAACTTTCAATTGGCACGAATTTCTTAAGGATGGCAACTCCATCAAGAATTGCTTTGTCTTCAGCAGAGAGGAAGGATCTGGCATGTCTGAAAGTCATTCTGAAGAAAGTACTGATGTCTGCAGGCCAATGATGATCATGAAGAGAGTCCCACCACTGAGTATATTCTTGCGAAATGCCATTGGTAAAGAATAACAGGTCAAAGCTGTGAATTTTGACTGTGGTTGGGATTAATCTGGACTTGCAACGAGGATCCCCGATCTTTTGCCTTGGTACTTTCTCTATTCGCCAGGAACTGTAACAGTTGAGGCTGTCAGTGAGAGGGTAAGGCACACGTTGGTGAAGGCCAAGTTGACGACAGAAATGGTTGGGTGCATATAGTTCAAAGCCAGCCATCTTGGGTAGAGGAATATCCATCAGACAAATAGATTGATTGAACAGTGTTCGCTCTTCAGGAGATTGTGTTATGGACCACATGAACCCATTCGCTAGAGCTTCAGGGTACTTATGATTGAGGACTAGAAGACCTGAGTCTAGTGTGGTGGCATCCAAGTTGAACAGGTACACCAGGGACCTGACATATCCTATAGATAGAGGTGAAGAAGCATTGACGAACGCTCTCCCTAGTACTTGATTCGCTGGGAAGTCTGTGACCTTCTCATCTCTGAATTAGACAAAGTAAATCTGCAACCAGAGGTCTAATATCCAAAGGGGACCAGATACATCACTATAATTCAATTGATGGAGAGACAATTTGTGCAGTGCTCTATAAAGGAATCCCAATACCAGTTGAGCCAGGCCAAGGCGGTGCCCATTGAAGAGAAGAGTTACAGTGCGGGCCAAGGTCTTAGTCAATTTCTGAGTTGTTGTGCAGGCCACGAACTTATGAAGCCAGAAGTCAAGGAAGGTGATTCCACTCTGCTCATCTGCGCGAGCATAGAAATGTCTAACTCATCCTTTATAGGACAGGTGTATAAGGTAATCTGCTGGGTTAGTGGTATGGAAGACATCTGCATCTTCAAAGATGTGTTCCTGGTATGCTTCCTCAGTAACTAGGAAGCCAGTGATTGCATAAATATCTAGAAGAGTGATGCCCATTTGACCAAATCTGAAATCAAAGGTGTTACTGTAAGAGTTCTAGAAACAGGTAATAGCCATCATTGGGGGTCGATTCGCGCCGCGACTGTTCAGATTGAAACTCAGGTCAATAGCATCTGCAATTCCTGCCAGACTCCATCGATCTAGATCAAGAGCTCAGCGATTCTGGTACCACTGCATCATTTGATCATTTGGAAATGGCCAGGCTCCAATTCTGGCTGGACTGTCACTTTGCTTCTGCCAGGAGGTAACATCTGCAGAAACGTTTTGGAAGAGGAACATGGGGATCCTGGATTCATGGTAGTAGTGCTGGACTTCTGGGAACTTTTCATGTGGCCCAAGTCCGGTGGTGGCTCTGGTGGTCAATTCCAGATGAGAATGGGTTGAGTGAGCAATAGCTTTAAGGTTTTTAGAGATTCTCTTGCCATCAATGACAGTGTCTTGGTTTGGAATGTCAGCCATGGTGTAGAAGAAAGGATGAGAATGAGATTTGGCGTTAGGATATTTAGAGGGGTCGAACAGGTGCCTCTGAAACGAAGTGTTGTTTGCTGAAGGTGGACGACGGTGAAGGGGAAAACGATACAGCGTTTTCTATTATTTTAAAGAAACTTGGCCTAGTTTCTAGCCCTTATCGATCTCACAAGTGGGCTTGGTGTTCAATCTCAAGGCCTGGGGGTAATGTTTGGGCCAAAATATTATCTTTCGGCAATTACTTAGGGAGAGAGCCCAGTGCACCGATTCTTGCGGTCTACGTTATTATTAATGTGTTTCCCTTTGATTGGAAGTCATGATTGGCAAGGATTTGTGGTTGCTTAAGGAATCATTCGAAAGATCCAAGAAGATTTGATATGCCTTGATCTACAAGAAAGAACAAACCCTAGTGTTCACTATATAAAGGGGTCAAGATACAGAGATAAAACACATCTCAACGATTTAACATAACTTTTGCACACTGCAAAACAAGCCTCTCCGGAGCACTTCTACCAGAAAGATTCCTTGAGTCTTTTTATTCACCAAAGCCCCATCTGTAGGCATTTCCCGCTTTTACTCACCAAAGCCTAACCCGTCGGCATTATCCGCTGCTACTCACCCAAAGCCTCCTCTGTGAGCACTACCCGCTTCTACCTCACCAAGCCTCATCCGTGAGCGAATAGTCCACCACTGCTTCATAAAGCCTTATCCATTGGCGAATACCCGTAAAAACCATTGTTGGAGTGAGAACTCTAGCAAATATCCCCAGTTTGTCAGAGAACCTTTGGCGAACGCACTGCACTCCTGATTATTTCACAAAAGAAGATGGCTTAAGAATGAACATCCTAAGATGACTTGAACTTTTTATTGAAATGAAATGTGTTTGTGGCTACGTTGCATGGAAGCAAAGCTTTTGAAAGCACGGAAGTGTTTTTTTTCAAAATTTGTTGGAAACTAAGCGTTTTAGAAACGTAGAAATAAAATAATTATATAAATATTTATTATATTAATAAATAAATATCTGTTAAAGGAAATATGCATTAAGTGTGCATTTGTCAAAGTAACTGACGAAGAGTAAATCGTGCGATTATATGTAATTGAGCAATCAATCATTATTAGGTTTCATTCCATTGTAATTACTATTTGTAACTGTTGTATTCATCCCTTATATAAGGGTGTTATCTAATGAGAATGGGTAGACCAATGTAATTACTATTTGTAACTGTTATATTCATCCCTTATATAAGGGTGTTATCTAATGAGAATGGGTAGACCAATTCTTGATTCACATTTTACTTTAACACGTTATCAGCACTCTTCTCTAAGTTGATATCCAAAACAAATTTTCAACCGGTCTTACTGTGGCTCCACTCCCTAAGGGAATAGGGGGAGGCCACATGATTCGATCAATATTTGACTAAAGGAATTGGGAGAGTAAGGTACAACATCATCACTGTAAAGATTCCCTCTCATGAGATTGTCTTCGATTACAATTATGTCCATGAATCAATAAGGGAGGACGCTCCAATGTTTTAAAATGATTCCAAAGACAAAATCTCATGGATTACAAGAGTACATACACATTGATGATGCATACTGTTGCTCAAGGAATCATAGAACACAAAGAGATCGAACCAAGCTCTGTTGAAAAATGTAAACAAAGAGCTAGATTCTATGATAAAGAGACAGGTATTTGGTTTGGTAGTGCTAACCTTACCAAGTATAAAGTCTGTAAGACATAAACAACTCTTTGTTAAAGAGCGTAATGAGAATAAGGAAGCCCTAAAGGACAAGGCTCGCCTTGTGGCGCCAAGGTTTCTCGCAACGCTCTGGATTGACTAAAAGGGGACATGTTCCCTAGTAATAGAAAAGCAGCTCTTAGATGTGGTTACATATCTCCATGGGGATCTTGATTGCAAGATATCAAAAAGCACCTGGTGGCCTTAAACGAACCAACTCAAGTAACTCTAAACCACGGAGTGCGTTTGCAATTAGAATTGAAACTCTGACTTTATACAAGCGACTACTTGGTTGGGAAGGGATGCAAGATGGTGAACTATGCACATGTGTACTCATAAAGTAAACAAGTTCTAGATTTACAATCTATATTAATGATAAATATAGCAGGTAATCTTGATGAAATAAGAAAAACCGTAAGATACATGAAATCCAAATTGAAATGAATAATCATGGGAAACTCGGTTAACAACGAGTTTGTGGAATACTAATCCACCAGTCTGCATGTGTCTAAAAGATTCTCAAACAATTTACGTGGACGAATTGCATACTGTTAGCACTCCTAATGATCAGTCGATGTTTGGATGTAAAGGAAAATCCATTTTGTCAAAAAGGAAGATGATGAAGGGTTGAGAATTGAAAATCCCTCTTTATAGTGCAATAGGCGCAATATTGTACTTAACACAAAGAACCTCGACTAGATACAACATTCTTAAAGAATTTGTAGCTAGATTTAGTTTAGCGCCAACACAGTGTCATTAGAAGGTATACATAATGTGTCATGATACCTGAATGGAACTATTGACTTAGGTTCATCTTATCCCTATAGAAAAACGAAAGGGAATGCATATGGAACTACAGTACTCTACATCAATATATCAAACAATGTTTTGGTTGGTTTTGCTGATGTTGGGTACCTCTCTGATTCATATAGAGGACGTTCCCAAACTGGTCATGTATTCACCATTAGGAACACGTCGATATCTTGAAGATCAACCAAGCAAATCCTAGTGGCTACCTCATCAAACCACTCTGAGATCATTATCATCCATGAGGCGGTCCGTGAGTGTATATGGTTAAGATCCATCATTACACATATTCGAGGAACCAATGGTTTATGTTCTACCACTAAAGAGCCCACATACATTTATGAAGATAATGTGGGCTACATCAAACAGATGAAGCTAGGCTATATCAAAGGTGATAATACAAAATACATATAGTCATAGTTCTTCTACAGTTAGCAACAACAGACCCTCAAGAATTAAATAAATTTCGAGGAGAATGTGGCACATTTGTTTACAAAATCCTTACCTAAGGCCACACTTGAAAAACATGTCAAATGTATCGGAATGCGAAAAACTTTTCGAGCTCCCATGGTTGATGTAAGTATCAGGGGGATGGTGTAGACTTTAGGGGAGTCTAAAATGCTCATGTCACCCTTAAATGTAATAGGTGTGTTGTGCTCTTTTTCCCTTCGACCAAGGTTTTATTTTATCTCATTAGGTTTTTTTTACTTGACAAGGTTTTTAACGAGACAACGACAAATGCACCGTTTCATCTTTGACTCGGCACAAGGGGAAGTGTTAAAGGAAATATGCATTAAGTGTGCTTTCGTCAAAGTAACTGACGAAGAGTAAATCATGCAATTATATGTAATTGAGCAATCAGTCATTATTAGGTTTCATTCCATTGTAATTACCATTTGTAACTTTTGTATTCATCCCTTATATAAGGGAGTTATCTAATGAGAATAGGTAGACCAATTCTTGATTCACATTTTACTTTAACAATATCATAATATTTCTAACTGTTTGCTAATTATATTTTTTAGATACTAACATCACTGATCTAGGAGTGTATTTATTTCTCCACATTTTCAAAAATTCTTCTCTAACCCTTTCAATAATATAAGCCGAAGAAAAAACTAAAGCCCATAACCTTCCCATAAGACAAATTCATCGAGGTGTTTTCCCTACAATTTTGGATTTCTCTCCTTTTGTTTATTTTCTCTTTCACAAGAACAAATGACGGATTAGAAAGAGATCTGATCAAACTCACAAATCTTAAATTTTTCTAAGACTTGCTTCCAAATCGGAAGCTCGCACTTCCATTCCATTATTTTCTGAAGCGCACTTCCGAGCCACTTCCGCTTCATAAGCGCAAGCTGGGTGACGCTTCCGTGCTTCCTAGGTTTGTGGTTAGAAGTTAAAACAACGAGTCATCATTTACACTTTCTTTTCTTGAATCAGTAGCAACATTTGAGGATGGTTTTGTATTGCCCGGTAATGGAAAATGTACTCCCTTCTACTTCTCAAGGTGGCCAATTTCAGTAAATATGTATTTGGAGAGCATGTTGTAAGTTGTAACCTTCTGCAAATGAGAGGCAAGCTTTGAACGAAGGGATTCACTAAATGCTTGTTATGCGACTGTCCCTTCAAAGATGCCTTAAACATTCACCAAATGACCTATCTTAGCTGCACCTCCTTTTAAATTGCATAATAGTTTGATGCCTCGTACGAACTTCAAGGAATGGTTACTTGATCACTCCTTACAGAAGCAGAAAGAGTTGTTTACCAAACTAATGAGTAATGATAGTGTTATGGTCATTATGAAGGAACATGAACGATGTTCAATAAAATGACAAGCCCCATTCTCCCCCATTATATTGTGCTGGAAACACTTAGCTTGGTGTGAGGAGTTTAACATGGCACATGTGAGCAAGCTCAGTCCTCCCATCAGAATGCACTGAAACCAATTTTTCTTCTGATAAAATAGTCTGAGGTTCACGTCCAAAACCAATTGGTAATAAAGAGAGAGTAACTCAAACCCTTATAAACCCACATGCAAAGTCTTAATTCCCGATGTGAGATTTATATCTCAACACCTTCAATCAATCATGGTGAAGCCAGAAGCATACTACGGGATGACAATGGGAATTTCAGAGCAGCTTTTGCTCTCTTCACAGTAGCCTCTGCTAAACAGGTGGAGCTATGCGCTATCAAAGAGGGGCTTAAAGCTACTTAGAACTATTAATACCAGCAATGCAATAACTGAAACCGATCCTTAGGTGCGGTTTCAGATATTTCTGATCTTCAAGGCACATGTGTTGGTCATGAGGAACTTTTGCAGGATATCGGAGATGCTCTCTCCTCAATACCTTTGATAACCATGTTGCTCAGTATAGTATTTGGAATAAGGTCTACTTTACAGATTCATTTTCAACAAGCACACTCTTATGGAAGGATGATATGCCTACCCAACTAAAAAGTTTGTTGCTTTTCAACTGAATCTGAAATGAAGGTGACACACTCATACATATGTATGAGCCAACTGCCTATGAAATAAGAGTGGAAAGTAAACTCTGCTACTTTTACTATTGAACGAGCCCTTCCTACACTTATGAGCTCATAAACCTGATATTGCCAAAACAATCTAAGAAACAGATTCAAAAATTTGTTTCCAAACCTCAAAAAAATGCAAATCTAGCATTTTGATTCAGTCTTAAAGCTACATGACTCAGTTATCATTCTATATAATCAAAGTCCAGATAACAGCAAAATCTTCAATACAAGTACAATACAGTCATTTGACACAACACACGGTCAAGGGATGCACCCTATAATTTCAGATTTAGAGGAAGCTTTAATGAACGTGCTGGGTAACATATCATAGGCCAACAATCTAAATGTCCAGTTCCTTCCATGAACCAAACAATCATCACCTTAATACACCCAACAGAAAGTGTAGGGTTAAAATAATAACCAAATATATCCATTGATGATTTGAGGGAAGAGAAATCACACTAGTGCATATACCAAAACAACATAATATAGTACTGAATAATATTAAGGCAACACAGTATAACCAAAAAGATCAGATGAGCACCGCAGCTCAATCAGCAACAGGTCATGAACAACTTAATAATTAAGACTAACACAAGGCAGTCACATCTATCTTAGAGATTTATCCACACTAGAAATACAAGGTCTATTATTTAATCAAGCACAAAGTTTATCCTGAAATTTAGCAAGTGTGGTGCCCAGACAATACATACATCCACAGAGGCGTCACACCTGAATGTCTAGTTATAGATAAACCAAGCTATAACCAGGTAATTTGAGAAACCATGCAACACAAATCATTTTCTTTAATCAGTTGTGTTATAATGCTATAGAATACTGAACTCATGCAGAGGAAATGCCACAACCTTACTTGAAAACCACAAAAACCCAATTCCAAAGCTTAACAGAGAAGAGGGCATGACCATCTTTTCTGCTATCATGTAAGCAATAAACCCATAATTTCCTTCTAAATGTAAAACTCAAAGCAAAATGTTGCATTTTCTTTTGGAGTACTAAGAAGACACGTACTATAAAAACAGACATCATGAGCTCAGAGGCTGATTTTTATTTACCTCTCCATAATACCCTTCCACTAAATTCTACAGGTACAATAACTATAACATGACAAGTCTCATGCTATACTCGGCTATTGGACAATCACAATAAAATATCGATGTATGTGTTTACGCATAGTAACTATACAAATTCAGAAAGAGACTCGTATGTTGGTTCATCTAATAAGAGCACCATTGACTATATATCACTGCTGTCAATGTTCCAAGTATAAAATTAAACAAGAACTGACTAGTACATTGACAGAGAGCCCTAGCTAATTGGCTCAAAAGTATAACACTCCTCAAAGTTTCAACAACAGGACAATTCATATAAAGGCTACACTGAAGAAAAAAAAATTCCTTTAGGTTCAATCACACATGTTTGCTCATAAAGTTATTAGCTATCAGCCTATCAATAATTTCTATGAGACCAGCTATAAGTCTTATGGCAACACAAATTGATCGAGATACCAATATTGATAAGAACTTTGTGTTCATATCCTCCTAAATGCCAAGGAATAAAAAGCAATTGCAACTATCTGAAATGCATAAATGTTACTTGGCAAACTCTACCAACCTTTCACAAGTTGTTATAGTAGCACATAAGTTTCATGCCAGGGTCATGATTCATACCAAACCATGCAAACATCTAAAACAATAATTTTCCTTTTGAACCCGTTCTCAATTGCATCTGATCTCTCAAATTAATCCTAAGCGAATCAAACTTTAGGACTAAACCCCTCTCAGTTTAGGATTACATTTTTAGAAACAAACAGTTATATATTTCCCAGCACCAGCAATCACTAATAATCTCACAAGACAAACAGTAAAACAATACTGCTCTTGGTTTAGTCTTGCATTGATTCATTCGTACCATAATTAAAAAACCTCAACTTCAAAATCATCTTGGAATTCAAATTTTGATCCATATTCAGTAATAGACCCTATTCAACTAAACCCAGTACTCAAAAATCATTAAAGCCAAGAACCTTACCCTCCAATTGGTAACATTTAGTTCAAGTATGGGTTGACTCACATTATGAACCCCCATGACCTGCAAACTGGTGCATACCAGGCTAACAGACAACTGTGTAAAATATGATATTAATATTATCAGGTAGCTCAGATCCATATGAAGTTATCCGAAGCTTAAACCACATTTATTTCACATAAATTAGAATGTCAATTGTGATTTTTTTTCTCTTTCCAATTGCACACAAAGTCCATATAGAAGTCTACGCAGAACTCAATTCTAGTTTCTACATAGAACATGACTCCATCTTCAAAAGAAGATAACTTTGTTAGCGCCAAGCTTTCTAGGCAGGGAGAGTTTAATCTTCTTAGCTTCAAGTGAATATTCAATGATCATGGTATTACACCAACACAAAACAGTCCCTTGTTGAAATCTCAATGTTACTGATGAGATTGATTTCAATACCATACTTTGCGTATTTCAACAAGGGAAATACTTGTCTATGTTTCAAGGAACGCTTGAAACATGAGAGCATTGATTATGTATAGCATCTAATTATTAAACCTCTAAAATCATGATCTAAGTTTTCTTACATTATTTTCTTCTGCTTACTATTCAAACCAGCAGATTATAGCAGAGTTTAACTGATGCAATAGTTGATATACTTAATACCTAGAGTATTGTACTGCGAACAGCCATGTTCTTGTCAAAGACGGATAAAAGAAAATCCTTGGCCAAAATCCAAAATCAAACATCCATGTACTGACGATATATTTCATGTCAATTAAATATTATTTTTCTCTAAATAGACACATGCCTACACAAACACACACATATTGACACATATGATGCCATTTATATGTTTATCAAGTCTATAAAATATATTGTAGTTGGTAAAAAAAACTGAACTCTCTATTATAACAAATGGTTAGTTAAAATTGCTATAGATAAATCAATATACGGGTTAAAGCAGAACCGATAACCCCTAGAAAAAAGGGAGCACCAATCTTCAAAACTGACACTTCAACCCCTAGAAAAGAGGTAGCACCAATCTTCAAAACTGGCACTTCAACCCCTAAAAAACTTACCGCATTAGTTAAGGTTTCATGACTCCAATCATGTTTATTATCATTATTTGCACCACCCATAGACAACCTCCTTGAATTCAGGATCTTTTCTCCATTGTTCTTTGAATCTAAACAAAGCAGGAGGTTTAGCTTTCTCTGGACTACAACATGCCCCAATTGACCTATGATCTGAACCAACAGTATGGTAATGAACAATCTTAGTGTTTGGCCAAGCTTCAAACCAAGGCTCTATCTGATCTCTCTTTAAGCCAAGTACCATCCTTCTTTCTAATAGCATCGAAACTTATAAATCTAAACAGTCTCATTTCCCTAAGGCCACACCCTCAGTAAGGCAACATATATTAATTTAGCGCGACACCACTCTTCCTGAGGCAACAAAACCATTTAAAGCAAGATATATTAATCCATTGCAGAATAATGAACTTTGAAAGGCAACCAAATCACTCATTGCGAGCTTACCGCAATACATTTTGAAAGGCAACAAACTTAGAGGCAACAATAATCTCTCTTTCCAACAAGCTTTCTTAATACCCTTTATTTTAGTGATCAATAGTAAGAGCATAAGCTTTCAAGGCAACAAAATCAAGAACTGGGCATCACTAATTAATCAAAAATCATAACTTGAAGGCAACATATGAATTGAAGGCAACTCAGATAGAATAGAAGGCAACATGATAATCGAATGCAACAAAATCATGAATCGGGCACCACCAATTCTCATGCAACAATCAATTGGTCAAAAAATCCACCAGAGACTCACGGCAGAAGATTGGAAGTGCAGCCTCAATGAGTTGTCTGTTTCAATAAAAAGTCAAGTTTCCAAGTGCAGAATCATGAACTTTGAAAGGCAACAATAATATCTGAGGCAACAGAATCACGAACTGGGTGTACCCCCAATTCTCAAGCAACAATCTCATAGAATTCTTGGGGAGAAATACTCGGCAACTCCGGAGAATCGGGAATACCAGTCTTGAAAATTGGTACTTCAACCCCTAGAAAAGAGGGAGCACCAATCTTCAACCTTTATTTTGATTCTAGTTTCATACCCAGATTCAAATTCGAATTTGAATCTTGGCAACATAGTAATCTAAGGCAACACAACCCACCAATTCTCAGGCAAATATAAAGAGCGAGAGAGCCACTTGTTACTTACGTGGAATCCAGCGACCTTCTCTGATCTGAGAAACGGGACAACTTTACCGGAAATGGAATAGGAATTCTCTCTCACTCGTCTCTCTGCGTAACGGCCTTAATCCCCAAACTGGTTTGAAATTTGAAATAAAGGCAGCTGTTTAGGTCTTTCACTTTTCCTATTTCCTTTTTATTTTTCCTTTTCTTTATCAAATATTTATTTTGTTTTATTTTTCTTTTTGAAGGATTTTGTTTGTTTTACATTATTATTTCAATTAATGGTTGTGGGCTCAAAGAGATCATGGTGAAATGTGTCTTGATTTGATTTTGTGTCCAAAAAAATACAATACGCGATATTTTTATGAATTTGTCTAATTATTATTAGAGTTTTACTTAACATTATTAAATGGTTATTGTTCGAGATTTTTCAAGCGGAGTCATTAAAAAATTTAAGTAATCAAGTTTATGTAGTCATGCTGGTCTGTTTATGTCCCTAACCGAATGCCTCCTGTTCCATTTAACCCAAAAGAAAGAAAGAAAAAAATCAATCAATCAAAATGCAAAAAATGTGGTTTTCTAAAACAATGAAAAGAAAAGAAAATATCACCGCTCATGATCGGATGATCCCATTACCAAACGACCAAAAAAAGATTTGGATTACAAACGGCTTCGTGAAAGCACGACCAAGTCAACATTTGTAGAGAGATGTCTCAAGTTAGTTCAGCTAACCTCATGTATTGAATCTTTTGCCCACAAATTACTCTTTCTTTACGTTACACGGATCATCTTTAAACGATGTGTCCTTTAAAAGTTTTTTTAAAGACTATATATTAGTATTTAACATTTAAATTATTTTGTCAAAATTTTTGTAATTATGCATGATTGATGAAAATCAGAAACTTTAAGGGATAAACTTTCAAAATTAAGAGTACTGAGGTGAAACGATGTTAGTCTCAAACTTCAGCTGGGTAAACTGAAATTAATTATTTTCTTAATAATCTGAATCAACTTAATAGGGGTAATTTTGGTAAAACACAATTTGGTAATTTAGAGACTGCTCGCTTTTTTAACAATAATTAACCATATAGTACAAATTATAGGGATTGATAGCCTATTCCAATAAAAACAGATCTGACCTGCCCATTTCAATTAATCTTGATAAAAATACATTTTTGACCCAAACTTAAATATCTACCACTCATCTCTCTCTTCCTCACCCTTACCCTCTCACCTCTCTTGATCTGCTCTCTCTCTCTCACCTCTCTCGATCTGCTCTCTCTCCTTGACGACGCATAGACGCACAGACCTAGCCTCTCATCGAAGCATCTGCGAGCTCCAATCTCGATGCTGGTGAGTCGAGATTTTGATCTGCGTGTTTTGATCTCGACGTCGGTGAGCCGAGATTTGATCTGCGAGCTCCTATCTCCAAGCAACCTCAACGACGTCGGTGGATTCGATCTGCAAGCTCCGATATATTGGGTTAATATACTTGGTTTTAGAGTATGTTGGGGTTAGTAGACTTTGTTTTAGCGTATACTATGGGTTAGTAAACTATGTTTTGAAACATACTGGGTTAGTAGACTTGGTTTTGAAGTATACTACAGTTAGCAAACTTGGTTTTGGAGTATACTGGGTTAGTAGACTTGGTTTTGTTTAGGAGTATACTAGGGTTAGTAAATTTTGTTTTGGAATATACTGGGTTATTAGACTTGGTATGGAGTATACTGGGGTTAATATACTTGGTTTTGGAGTATACTAGGGTCAGCAGAAGCGTCGACACCTCGCCGACGAGCTTATTAACGACTGTAGCAACTCTATATTTGATTCGAGCTCGACGACTACGACGTTCTCAACGACTGTAACAAGTCTCCCTCAAATACCAATACACTTGCTAGTTTGCTTTCGTAGATGAGAAGTTAGATCTAGTCAAAAACGAATCCAAGGTTTGTGAAGAACACTCCGGTTCAGTGTCATCCTCTTCTTATTTTCTTCTATCTACTCGAATGTATCGAGTTTGTTCATCAGCTCGAGTTTACTACCCCAGTGAAAGTTTACTAAGGGTAGTAGACTTGGATTTGATGAAATACTAGGGTTAGTAGACTTGGTTTTGAAGTATATTGGGGTTAGTAAACTTGGTTTTGATGTATACAGTGTGTTATTATACTTGGTTTGGAGTATATTGGGGTGAGTAGATTTGGTTTTGTAGTATATTAGGGTTATTAAACTTAATTTGGAGTATACTGAGGTTAGTATACTTGGATTTGATGTAGATGTAACTCTGTAAACTTTATGTAAAAGTTTATTGCCCCTACTAGAAAAAAAAAATCCGACGAAATTCCGGCTACCAGTAATTTTCCGGCTTCCAATGACCGGAGTCCGACGGTTAGTGACCGGAGACCGGAGATGCTCCGACAAAATATTCTCTCTCCTTTTTTTCTCCAAGTGTTTATAAGGAACAAGGGTAAAATTGTCTCAAAAAAATTATTTTATTATGAATTTAATAAAGATTTGTGTATTTGGGCATTAGTAAGTACACCTTGGATTGGAATGAGCATTTGACTTTTTAATTCATTGGTTTGGGGTTTGACTTTTATTATTTTATGCAAATGATCATTCTCCCTTTTTTTAATAAATCATGTGTCTTCATGTCTTAACCATTAATGAAACCGCATAATACAATGAGGGATATAAAGCCTAAACCTTATATTGCCTAAACATACCGAAATGATATCAGAAGTTCTCAATTTTATGCATTCTAACAAGCACCATTTTTTAGCAAATGGTGCATCATTGACTACTCTATTTACTTTACAATTTTAGCGACATACCAGAAACACAATATTCATGCAGAGCCATAAATTACTATGTCTATCATCTTTCCTACTATGTTGCCATTGGAAGATGGTACCAATAGCCCTAAGTTTCATCTTACCACTAAGAGACTACAACCATTTGATGAAGCAAGGAACTCATCGGCTTCTTAGAACAAACATTGTACGCAAGATACGCAAACGAAGACAAAACCCACATCTCCAAACCAACATAGGAATATGAATTATTGAAAACATAAAATAAAAACCAGCTTTAATACTAACATAACTAAATAACAAAACTAAAGCTCACAGTGGTAACTAAACATACTGCTCGCTTTATATATAGTAGAGATATGTTTCTGTCTTTTTATGGTAATTTATTTCGAATAGATTATTGAGTAAATACTAATTTAGTACTAATTTTAAGAGCTTATAGCTCATTCCAATGAAAAAGTTTTTCCATGCCCATTGCAATTAAATGTAACAAAATTATTGTTTTACCCTTGACTAACTATCTATCTTCTCTCCCTCATTCCCTCGATGACTCTGTTTTATCTCTCTCTCTCTATATCTCTCTCTCAATAGTACGTCGTCACCTAGCACCGAGAAGATCTGATTTGCAAGCAGTACGTCGTCATCGTCCCTCAGTCTCTAGCGTCATCGTCGTCAGCCTCACATCGTCGCTCAGTCGCCAATCTGTACCGCTTCATCTAAGCCTCTAGGAGAAGATCTGATCTGCAAGCACCGAGATTCTAATCTCCAACCAGAGTTCCCAATCACTGAGATTCTCGAAAGCTATGGGTTTGATTGGAGAAATCGAAATTAGATCAGATGGCGGTGGTGAATTAGTGATCCACCGTCGACGACGTAGATCGATTCCAATAAGACTCAGGTTGAGGTCAATAATTGATTAATGAGGCAAGTAACCTGATTATTAGTGGTTATTATGGGTCAGTAAACGAGTTATCGGTGGTTACTAAGGGTTAGTAACCGAATTATTAGTGGTTATTGGGGGTCAGTAAACAAGTTATTGATGGAAAGTAACCGAGGTATCGAGTTACTGGGGTCAGTAACTAGAATATCCGAGTTACTGAGTGTCAGTAACCGATTTATTGGTAGTTTTAGAAATTGAGTTATTGGGGGTCAGTAATTAAAATATTCGAGTTACTCGGCGTCAGTAACTGATTTAGTTGTGGTTATTGGAGATCTGGAACTCGGTTACTACTGGAATATCCGAGTTATTGGGTGTCAGTAAACGATTTACCGGTGACCGAAATCTGACGACTGGAGAAATCAGATCACCAGAGTCCAGCGCCGGCGATCGATGACTGGAGTCCGACGATTGGTGACCGGAGTTCTCTGGCAAAGTCTTCTCTTTCTTACACTTTCTCTCTCTAAATTTGTACAAGGGTCAAAATGTCTTAAAAAATATTATTTTAATATGATTTTAATGAAAATTTGTGTATTTGAGCCAAAATAAGTATTTCTTTCATTCAATTAGGTTTCAAAATCTTATTTTCATTAGAATGAGATTTGACTTTAATTTTTGTGTACAAATGATGTTAGCCCAAAATTATTTGCTAAAATATTGGATATGTCGGTCACATTCTCAAGAAGAAGGTGTGTCATTTATCTAGGAACTAGAACAAAGTATTGAGCTTTGATGAGAATTAGAAGAGCGGCATTGCTCAGGCGCGGAAGCCACGTGGAGGATGAAACAAAATAAAACGACGATAGCCGTTCGATTTTTAATGAATTGATCTAACAGACCCGATAAAACAAATTTAAACGCACAACATTAATTAAGATCGGACAACTCTGTTCGTTTCGGCTAGTTTGTTCACGCGTGAGGCCGGGCCTCAGCAATGAGAGAGCACGTCTTCGGAGGCAGTGTATATTGGGTCCATTGACCAAGGAACCACCAGTACCAGATTCATAATCTATGATCGTCAATCCCGCACTGTTTGGTCTCACCAGGTCGAGTTCAACCAAATCTACCCAGAAGCAGGGTACACCACTTTCCTTCTTTTGTTGTTGTTGTGTTTTTGATTGATGGTGTTTGTTTTGTGTGTGATGATGAGATAGATGGGTGGAGCATGGTCCAATGGAGATATTGGAGAGCGTGAGAGTTTGTATGGCTAAGGCTCTGGACAAAGCCACTGCCGATGGCCACAACATCGACAGTGGCTTGAAGGCCATTGGGTTGACCAATCAGAGAGAGACCACTCTCGTTTGGAGTAAATCCACTGGCTCTCCTCTTTACAATGCTATTGTTTGGATGGATGCTCGTACCAGTGGTGTTTGCAGGTAAGAGATCTGGAAACCAGTTAATGTTATTGTTCCTGAATTGGATCATTGATTTCAATGGATAGTGATATAAATCATTACCCTTTTCAGTGTATGATTAGTTGAATGTTAGCTCGCTTTAGTATTTGTTTCACCATTTATCAATTACCATTGGATGGAATTCTGTATTGAAGTTGGGTTTAGTTTTCTTAAAGCACGATTTTCACCATGTTTGGATTACTAGAATAAAATTTCTAGTTGATATTTGGTGATAATGTGTGAATTCCTATGGAGAATTATGATTGTATGTTTGTGGTTGTTTTGCTGCCAGAAAATGGGAGAAAGAATTATCTGGGGGAATAACTCATTTTTCAGAGGTATGTGGTTTGCCCATAAGTTGCAATGAAGCTGCTATGGTTGATGGAGAATGTCGATGCTGTTAAGGAGGCTATTAAAAAAGAGGATGATCTGTTTGGAACTATAGACACTTGGTTAATATGGAATTTAACAGGTGGTCTCAACGGAGGGGTACATGTCACGGATGTCTCCAATGCGTCGAGCACTATGCTCATGAATCTCAAGACTCTTGAGTGGGATCAACCCACATTGGAAACCTTCAAAATTTGCCCTAAAATTCTCCCCAAGATTGGCAGCAACTCTGAGGTCATTGGGAATATTGCCACAGGATGGCCGATTACTGGGATCCCAATTTCTGGATGTTTAGGTGATCAACATGCAGCAATGTTAGGTCAGGCTTGCAGAAGGTGAGGCCAAAAGCACTTATGGAATTGGTGTGTTTATTCTTCTCAACACTGGTGAAGAGATAACTATGTCGAAGCATGGGCTTCTAAGTACTGTGGCATTCAAACTTGGACCTAATGCTCCGACAAATTATGCTCTCGAAGGATCCATTGCTATTGCTGGAGCTGCAGTTCAGTGGCTTAGAGACAGTCTTGGGATTATTATGAGTGCAAGTGAGATTGAGACATTAGCATCAGAGGTTGAATCTACTGGTGAGATTTATTTTGTGCCTGCCTTTAACGGATTATTTGCCCCTGGTGGCGTGATGATGCTCGTGGTGTTTGTATTGGCATGACAAGGTTTACAAACAATGCTCATATTGCTCGAGCAGTGCTTGGGAGTATGTGTTTCCAGGTGAAGATGTGCTAGATTCAATGCACAAAGATGCTGGGGAGGGAGAGGTTAAGAATGAGAAGGGAGAGTGGCTCAGAGTGGATGGTGGCGCTACTGTTAATAACCGTCTAATGCATATCCAGGTCTGGACTCTGGCTGTGTTATTATATTTAGTATTCATGTTAGTATTTAACCTTATGTTTACCAATCTGACATTGCATTTTAGTATACATGTTTTTTCTTCTTTCTGTTCCAACTATGCACCTTCTCGAAGTTCTCTTAAGTTATTGGATAGTCAATGTTTATATCTTGAAACTATTCCATGATTTTAGGTACTTGTGTTTGAGTTTTCTAGCTATGTGGTTGTCATCTGTCAATGGGTGTTACTTCTGTAATCTAACAGATGGCCACATGAAACTAATGTGTATTTGGCGTTCTTTCTGTATGTGAAAGAACTGTCAGACTTTGGTGAAGTTCTAGCTCATGAACTTTTTGCTTTTATGTTACATCTTATTGCTCATTGTCACCACAAGAAACTAAAACTAAGGAATGGAATTTTAGATGATGAAATAAAGTATCAGTCATATTCTTGGTTTGAACTTTTGATACCAGGTACAAAATCAATTCTAGCCTTCTAAGGAATCCTTCCCTTTTTTTGGTAATCTTTTGAATCCTTTGTTTAACAACAAGCCAACCTTCTTTCCATAGATCATAGAATTATAGAAGTGATTATTACATCTTGGCTGCAAGCATGCTAGTAGGTGCAGATTTTGTAAAGAAATTTCCAATTTCATTTCTTGCTATTGGTTGTTTCATAAACATTACAATACTCCCTGATATAGTGATATTGTTACTTCTTAGAACAAACCCTAAACATATCAAATCATGCAACAGCTCAGTAGAAATTCTGTTTTTATAAAGTAAATCATGCTTAATAATGACTTGATCTTAATTTTCATGTTGTTGCTGGTGTATAGGCGGACATGATGGGGAGTCAAGTTGTAAGGCCAGCTGACACAGAGACAACAGCTCTTGGAGCAGCTTATGCTGCTGGATTAGCTGTTGGTGTTCGGACTGAAGAAGAGATCTTTGCTTCTGATGAGAAGACGAAGACTGCCACCACCTTCTTTCCAAAAATAGGTGATGCGCTGATTGAGTGTACGTGTATTGTAGAGAATTCTGCTATTATTTCAAGTCTTTGTGTTCATAGATTTAAGCTGAATATTCCCCTCTTTTATTGGACAGTTTTATTGGTAAAGACTTGAAAAAAGGCTTATTTATTCATTGGATATTTAGATCTGAATAACAACGGCTATAATTGATCGAAAACACTAATTAGTGAGGTCGCTTTCCTCATGAAGTAGGCTTGTTCTGACACTTGGTCCCGGTGGGGGCTTAAAACCCAGGAGGGTGAAGCATCGAGTAACATGAAGGGTGGCACACAATGGTTAACTTATTAGCTGGGTTTAATGTTTTCTATATAAATAACTCTGCTAGTGTGCTGTTTTGGATGGTGGTGGAACCAATCGGATTGATTCAAGAGCCTCAGTTTAATAGTGTACCGGAGATGCAAACAACCTTGTCCTTGAATACTCTCCCGCCAACAACCTACCATCTGAGTCTATCCTGTTCTATTAAAATAAAATGGTGACCAAATGAGTTACCACTAAGTTCTGGCTCTTACTATGTATATTCTTTACACATATTTTTACATATACATGCGAATGATCGAATCAGTGACCTCCTTACTATTAAGAGTATCGCTATAACATTCACCAAACATGATGAATTCAACATCTACCATTAGACCAAACTTACATGGATATGTGTGTGCATAAAGATAGTTACACACACAAACTCTACCAGACTAATAAAAAAATTGTAAAGTTAGAATACTTAATTGCAAGAGATGTGATCCATGAGAAGAGTGGCTAGAGATTCATATGCAAGATTGACATTCAACATGGCGGTACGTCTCATTGCATATGCAAAGGGGTTCTTTGAGTGTTTCATTATATATGTGTTTTTAAATTCAATTAAAATTGAAGTGATACAACCAATTGAGCATACCAGATGATCAAGTGAAAGGAAAATGGAGTGAAAGTAAAACGGAAAACAACATATATGGATAATAGTCATAATGCTCATACATTTTTGGTAGAATATTACCGTCATTTTCTACATGTTGGAATGATGGAATCAGGAAAAATAGAAATGATAAAGAAAGGAAAATCAGAATTATCCGAAACGGTGCTCTGCACGCCATTCAACACACACGCGAGACGTCCGGAGTCTCTGCAGACTGCAGCCCCTCGAAAAGCAACTCCACAATATCTTCAACTACGGATTATGAAACTGGGCAACATGCTTCCATCCCCACCGTTATCGTATCAAGTGAGCCCTTATTACTGACAAGAATTTTTAAGTTGATGACTTGTTTAGAATTTTTAAATTAATTATTTATTAGACTAAATTTTTTATCAAAATTTGATATCTTAATAATTGAAGTTATAGATTTATATAAGTAGCTCAATCATAAAAAATTTCAGCCAAATTACTGATCGTTAAATATTAGTTTTAGATCAAATCAATGGATAAATCAAATCTGTTAAACAGGAACCGTTTAAGTTCATAATTGATAAATCACACTTATGAATGTCTTAACAATTTTCAATTTAGTTGAAAATTTGCAGAAATGATCTACTCATAAATATTTATAAAATGAACGGTTAAGATGTCGATATAAGTTCGAAAAACGGGATAAACCGAAAAGTCCTCAACTAGTCCTCAACTTAGAGGTCCTTACTAAAAAGGCTCTCATCATATCAAAATGTTTGCAAATATTTAGGTGTACATATTTTTGAAACATAGTTCATTCCATTTAAATCAGAACAAACAGTAAAAAGACAATGTCAGAAAATATCATCTTGCAGAATCACAAGTCATATACTAGATAAAACGTAAACTATGAAACTTATACTAGACAAGCATAAGGTAAGAAATATCAAGTATACCCACGTTATAATGGTAAAACACTTTTATTTTACAGGTAAAGCTAGGCTCTGCTGGTAGTGCCGATGTCCTACCCAAATCTAGAGATGCATTTACTAGCCTTGCCCTAACAGCCACCTCTTCTTCACGGACGTCATCCGCCCAAACTGGCTCGCCGTCCATACGAAATTCTACCTTTATACCCAACAGACCTCTATCAAAAACGGATTGACCTCTATCAGCATCAATGAAATCCAGATCATGATCTCTTCCTTGCCAGACTAATTCAAATCCAAATTCCTCCAAACACATGTGTCATATACCACCCCTCCTTCACCAAGGACTACCACTGATCCCACAACCGCCTACCCAATCCATCAACCACGTGTGGAGAAAATGATCCTCCACCCACCTGGGCAAAGAAGAACTCAAATATAACGGTATTCAAAGAATAATCTTTTCTAATATCTTATCTATCTCACCAAAGAGGTTTATATAGAAGTTTACAAGGAATACAAATGGTAATTATTAACTATAGAATAATGGAAATTAATCTACGACATAACTATAATATATTTACATTCATATTTGACTCACGCTAACACTCCTCCTCAAGTTGGCGTATATACATCAACCATGCTCAACTTGCCTAGTGAGTCATAGAATGCATTTTTGAAAACTCATTTAGTGAGTATATCTACAAGCTGTTCTTCAGTTGGAACAAAGGGAAAACTAATAATTTTGACATCTAGCTTTTCCTTTATGAAGTGTCGATCAACCTCCACATGTTTAGTACGATCATGTTGAACTGGATTTTGTGATATATCAATTGTAGCTTTGTTGTCACAATACAACAGCATAGCCTTTTTGGGATAAACACCCAAATCACATAACAAATTCGTTATCCACAACAATTCACACACTCCATGGGTCATACCTCTGTACTCAACTTCAGCACCGGGTCATGCAACAACATTCTGTTTCTTACTCTTCCATGTAACCAAATTACCCCCACAAGGTGAAGTAACCTGATGTCGATATTCTGTCTGTAATGTTTCCAGCCCAATCTGTATCCGTGAAGCCACAAACATCGAGAATGTTGTTATGTTTAAAAAATATTACTCCTCTTCCTGGAGTTGACTTCAAGTACCTTAAAATTCTCACAAGAGTATCCATGTGACTCTCGCTCGAGTTATGCATGAACTGACTCACAAAGCTCACTGCATATGCAATATCTGGTTTAGTATGGGTTAAGTAAATCAACCGCTCAACTAACCTCTGATATCGAGCTCGATCAGTAGGTACCTGGTATGGATACTCTGTTAGACGATGGTTCTACTCAATAGGTATGCAATCCAACATACATATCTCCGTCAATAGATCCAGAATATACTTCCTCTGGTACAAGTAGATTCCTTCTCTTCCCCTTGCTACATATATATCTAAAAAGTACTTAAGATCACCTAAGTCCTTCATCTCAAACTCAGAGGCCAACTGCTTCTGCAACCTATCCATCTCAACTGCATCATTGTCAATGATTATCATATCATCGACATAAATAATTAAGGCTGTTAACTTCCCACCTTGATGTTTGAGAAAAAAAGGTGTGGTCTGAATTACTTTGTTTGTAACCAATCTTATACATGAATTGTGAAAATCTCCCAAACCACGTATGAGGTGACTGTTTGAAACCATACAAAGACTTTCTCAATTTGCACACAATTTCACCTAGAGAACCAGCTACATACCCAGGTGGAAGACTCATGTACACCTCTTCGACTAACTATCCATGCAGGAAAGCGTTCTTGACATCAAACTGTCTGAGTGGCTAGTTTAAGCTAGCAGCAAAGGAAAGTAGAACCCGAATAGTATTCATTTTGTCAACTGGATAAAATGTCTCATCATAGTCTATTCCATACGTCTGAGTGAATCTCTTTGCAACAAGACGGGCTTTATATCGGTTTACTCACCCATCCGCGTTGTGTTTCACAGTGAACACCCAAACGACAGCCTACAACCTTCTTGCCTTGTGGTGGATGCACAAGTTGCCATGTATCATTCTTCTGCAACGCCTCAATCTCTTCCTTCATTGCCTTCCTCCATTTTGGATCCTCCAACGCATCCTACACTTTTTTAGGTACTGATACATCGGATATTTGATTCACAAATGACTCATATGACTTAGATAATTTTCTTGTTGACATGTAATTGGCTACTGGGTACTTTGATTTAGCATGAACAGTGAGTTCATACATTTTTACTGGTTGACCCCTAGTAGACCTATTTGACAACACATATTGTCTAACACTAGACTCACTATTGCTCGTACCAATGGGTTGTGAATATACCTCAGGTGAGTGATCTTCTGTATCAGGGAGTTGTGGGTTGGGGGTAGAAGTAACAGCAAAAGGGACAGTTGTGTCTTCAGTTCAATCTTCAGGAATCAGAATTGGTGATTCTGGTTTCGGGTGAGCCTCTACATCTGGATTATGGGAAACATCGATCTGCACTAGAGCCGCAGAAGTATTTAAGCCTTTTTCTTATTTTTCTAATTCCTCCCCTCACCATGATACAACTCTTCAAAATAAGAACTCTCCCCCTAAAGAGATGTATCAGATGAGAAATAATAGCTCATATCCTTAAAGAAGGTAACATCCATTGTGACATAGTACTTTCTGGTAGGTGGATGATAACACTTGTACCCTTTCTGATATCCCCCATAGCCAACAAACACACGCTTAATTGCTCGAGCATCAAGTTTAGACCTTTGTTTTTTAGGGACATGAACAAAAGCAACACAACTAAAGACACGGGCATGAAGATTATGAAATGAGGGAATAGAGACATGAGATTTAAGAACCTTAAAAGAAATTTTTTCTTGAAGGACACTAGATGGAAGACGGTTGATTAGATGAGAGGAGGATAGTACATCATCTCCCCAAAAATACTTAGGCATATGAGCACTAAAGAGAATGACACAAGCCATATCAAATAGGTGACGATTTTTCCTTTCAGAAACTCTATTTTGTTCTAGTGTATGTGGACATGTAGTTTGATGAACTATCTCATGTGTCTGGAAAAAAATCTTGGAAAACATGATTAACATACTCCCCCCATTATCGGAACGAAGAACTTTGATGGTGCTATTGTGCGTTTGAACAAAGGTACGAAAACTTAAAAAGCTGGGAAAACTTCATATTTGGGCCGTAGAAGAACAACCCATGATAATCAAGTGGGTTCTCTAGAAGTTCCCCAAACATCAGGGTGAATTAACTCAAAAGGCAAAATACTTTTATTGGAAATACTTGGAGAAAAAGTAACATGATGGCTCTTAGCTAGGACACTAGTTTCACAACGTAAAGTAGACTCATCCACACCAATGAACAAGGTAGGCATCATTTTTCTCATAAGACTAAAGGATGAATGGCCTAAGCGGCGATGCCACAACCAAACTTCACTCAGTCTATCAGAATTCGAAGTTAAAGTGACGCTGGACTGTGCTCCTGGTTTCTCCCCCGCATACGTCTGATCCAGATGGAACAACCTGCCCCTTAGATATCCCTGATCGATTATCTCTCTGGTGGGAAGATCATGATAAACAACATACATAATATAAAAAGTTACATAACATTTATACTCAGTGTTCCATTGTGGGACAAATATTAAATGACGTGATAAGTCAGGAACATATAACACATTATCGAGCTCTAAGGTGGGAGTAACCCGAAATAATCTTCTTCCTAATACTGGAAAAGCTTCACCATTAGCATTAGTAATATGGCAGACTAGTGGGGAAGACAACTTATTATAATAGGATTTATCGTAAGTGATATGATCATTAGCACCTGAATCAATAATTCATGTATCAGAACCAACAAAGTTAGAAACGTTTAGAGCCATACCAATCTTACCACAACCAACTATAGAGGCTGTGAGAGTAGCCCCACCAGTTGTATGATGATTTTGTACAGTCACTCCATAGAAATTTGGTTTTTGAATCAATTGAACTACTGCTGCTTTAGCTTTAGTAAAGGAACCAGAAATTTTGGGTCTGAGGTGTAGGTGTAGCTTATAACAAGTCTGTCAAACATGCCCAAGCTCGTTGCAGTAAGAACATTGACGGGGGCGGTAACTGAAGCCAGGTGAAAGGCCTTGTTGATGGAGTGGAATAGGATTATGTTGCTGGAGAGATGGATTCGGTGGTTTGGCTTGAATGGCCAGGCTAGACACTTCAACTCATGCTTGGTTGAGGCAATTCTGCTGAGACTCATCTTTCCGAATGTAGATAAAAGCCGCCATCAAGCTGGGAGGATCTGACATTCTCAACAATTCTCCTTTCGCACTGGTATGTTTTGCATCAAGTCCTCTCAAGAACACGTGAACCCTTTCGAGCTCTTTCTCCTTCTGCCAATCCTCAGGGGTTTTGATCTTGCATGACCGATTTGATCTATTTCAGCCCATGCATTCTTCAGTTTGATGAAATACAACGATACTGATTGTCCATTCTGTTGCATTACAGTCACTTTGCACATCAACTTATGAACCTGAATAAAGTCAAACTCATTTGTATAAAGATCTGCTAAAGTCTTCCATATTGCCTCAGCCGTTTCACACTCCTCCACTAACTGTACCATGTCATCATTCATGGCTTTGAACAAAGTTCCCATCACAGCTCCATCATCCTCCCATTTGACAAATGCAACTTCATCATCTTCACTCGGAGCTTTGGTAGTTCCGGTCACATGTCTCATCTTGTGCATGCCACGAAGATAAAATGACATCAACTTTTTTCAAGTCTGGTAATTGGTACCATTAAGTTTGGTCCCTCCAAATGAACCACCTTCAGCGTTCCTAACCGATACCTCTAACTTTTGAACTTCATTAGTCTTAGAAACTTGCCCGTTGTCTTCACCGCCCGCCCTGAGATTGAATATGCAGCTGAAGGAAACAAAAAACTTGAAGAATTTTGTTTCAGGTGAACTTTCACTTGGATGGAATTGCACTAACGTGAAACAACACTTAGTGAAGCTTCAATGTAGAAAAAGGGACTAGGTCGGGTCAGGTCTGTCAGGTCGGTTGGGTCAGGTCTATCGAGTCAGATCAGGTAGGATGGGTAAGTCAGGTCAAATCTGTTGACCGGGTCAAGAGATCGAATCAGATTGGCCGTTAGGATCGAGAAACGCGTTGGAATCTGTGGAGGTGGCCTGGGTCGGCTCGGATGAGACTCGTCAGTGTTTGTGGTGGACTGCAGTCGAGAATCTTCTCGTTGGTGGGGCAGTCCAGGCTGGATCGGCCGTTAGGATCGGGAAACGCGTTGGAATCTGGTGAAGGCGGCCTAGGTCGGCTTGGATGAGACTCGTCGGTGTCTGTGGTGGACTGCGGTGGGGAATCTCCTCATTTTTGGGGCAGTCCAGGCCAGTGGCTTGGGTCATTCCAGGCCGATGTCTTGAGTCTCCTCGTCGATAGGGAATCTCCTCACCGGTGGGGCAGTCCAGGGCGGTGGCTTGGGTGTTGAGATGAATGGCAGAGATGACTGGTGTTAAGATGAATGATGAACAGTGGGCTTTCGGTAGAACTCGATGATGGAAGATGAAGGGTCTAGGTCGAACACTGGAGTTATAGAACCAGACTACTTTGCACCAGATCTGACAATTAGTAAACAAATTAGTGTAATAAAAAACGGAAGCAAAACAAACCCTAACAAAAGGGTTTAACTATATCAATTCTTCAAATCAAAATGAATAATGAAAGAAAAACAAAAGACAAAGAGACAAAATTTTTCGGATCTTTGCTTTGATACCAACTCAAATATAACGATATTGAGAGAATAATCTTTTCTAACATCTTTTTCATCTCACCAAGGAGGTTTATATAGTAGTTTACAAGAAATACAAATGGTAATTATTAACTATAGAATAATAAAAATTAATCTGCGACATAACTACAATATATTTACATTCCTATTTGACTCACGCTAACAGAAGAAGCCAACAAAAACAAAACACCAAGTAGAACAAGAAGACGAGCACCAGGTCTAAAGGCACCATCACCAAAATCCAAGGTTCTTCCATGGAGGAGGGAAACCCCTTCCTCGTCGGTCGTTTTGGATCCGCCAGTGCTAGCGCTAGGGTTAGTTGGTTGCGAACCTAGTTTCTAGAGAGAGAGAGAGAGAAGAGCGGAGCATAACTCTCTTTTCGCTTATCATTTAGTTGTACCTATTTAGTCATGGTTCAGTAAGATAAAATGTCATAACAAGTCTTTTTTATAATTTTTTATTTATAACTTATACACCTTGAGATTTGAATCCATGATCTTAAATTGTTAGTTAAATACTTTAACCAACCAATCTTCATAACAAATCTTATAAAACTTAAATATTGATACGTATTCTCAGCCATTTTATTTATTTATTTTTAACGTTCCTCAAAATGCATTCTATGAGTGTGAGGATAGTAACAATAGTTGCATTACATTTCACACGCATGCTCAATTAGTCACATTTTCATCATTAAAAGAGCAAACACATTTCTGTTATGTGAATTTGTATGGTATATTTAGTTGAGTAATGCACCATACAAATTTTGAGCACCGATATTACGAGCACTAGATCACTACGATTGTCCCATTGTATAAGACATGACTTGTATAATGTTAACGTAGTTTGAACACGTGATTTTCTTTCATAATGTTAATTTTTCTATATAAGCAGCCAAACAAATAAAATAGATATGCTCTACAAAAAAAGTTAACTGATATATAAACTTGGGAATACAAACACGAATTAGATGAGACATCATGAGGTTAGTAGCATGTTTCTGCTTCAAATGAGATGTGATATCAGACCTACAATTAGTAGGTCAATTATTGTAATTGATAAAGGTTACATGCATTTTTGGTGCGTCATGAGTTTGGTGCTGCGAAGCAGCGAATCCTTACAAGCACAAAAACACTATCCATATAGGTTTGGTTTAGTGATCGGAGCTAGGTCCACCATGTTGGAAGAATGTCACAGTGATACTGTTGGTAGTAAGAAGGTCACTGGTTCGATCATCCGCATGGTAAAGAATCTCATAAAGAGAGCTCTAACCTTAACTCTCTAACGGCTCAGAATGATAGCTCACCCAACTACCATTTTAAGAACAAAACAACGTCTCAATACTGACGAATTGCCATTTCGACGCCGCCAACCTTTATTTCCATGTTATCCACCAGTCATCAAATCTTGGCCGTTAATCAAAACACCCGATTCCATACACCCGCGCGACACAGGATCCCTCCCATTATCCTCCTCGAATATGTGATTCATTTTCGGAATATAAACCCACCCACGAGCTTCGCAAAAGGCTCTCCTCCCATATCTTCACTCTCTCCAGTTTTCATTTTTGTTTTTGAGTTCTCCGGCGAGGATGGCCGTGCTGCTCTCGTACCTTGCCACGGAGATTGTCATCCCCGTCTGCGCCGTGGTCGGGATCTTGTTCTCGCTCTTGCAGTGGTACTTGGTGTCGCGCGTCAGAGTCACTCCCGATCGCACCGCGCCCCCACCGGGAACCAACAGCAAGAAGAACGGCTTCAATGACTACCTCATCGAGGAGGAGGAAGGCGTCACCGACCAAAACGTCGTCGCTAAGTGTGCCGAGATTCAGAATGCTATCTCTGAAGGTACAACTAACTCCCTCTCTTACTCACTCACTCAGATCCTGTCCACATTTTATTAGATCTGGTGTTTGTTTTAGATTTATGGTAGATAAACCTGAAACTGTGTGAGTTTATTTGGAGCTCAACTGTGGTTTGTTTGCTTAGCAAAGCTCGAGTTCGTGTTAAACTGTGTTGTGTGGTGTTATGTCTCAGCAGCCAAACGGCGTCGTTTGAATGACTGCATCTTTTAATGGTAAAAGATGAAAGTGTTTTTTTCATGAACACTATGGTTTGTTATCGTAGCTAATGAGTTTGTCTAGTTCAAGATCTGGTTCTATGTTTATTTCTAGAAACGAGTTTGGTGTTTCAGTCATTGTTTTACGTAGTTCAGATTCTCAGATCTAAATCTGGAGAAGATAGATTTTGTGGTCGTTTGTTGTGACTGTGATAACTCGCAATAAATCATTTTTGTCGTGCATAAATTAGGGTGATTTGGCTGTGTGGGGTGTTACTGTGTGTTATTATTATCTAGTGTGCACGTGTCACGTGATATCATGTGCCATGTGGTGGAGCATCTTTAACAATAATCTAAGATTTATCTTGATATTTTTATTTTGTGCAATGCCTGATTTGTCTGTATCTATCAAAGGTTTATTTTTTTTCGTTTTAAAAATAAAAAAGAATATCTTTTATAAGGTTTGGAATGATTTTGTTTCTTTCCTGAAAAAGAAGAGACATGTTATCAACTACTATGTGAGCAATTGAGCATGGGTTAGTTTTTGCTATTAACAGAGGTAGTCACAGTACTGCTGGCAGTTATTAACAACTCGTGGTATTTACTTTGACAGCAGTCATAGTTGCTGGTATTACTTTGACAACAGTCATAGTTATTACCAACTCCTGGTATTACTTTGACAGCAGTCAGTCAGTAATGAGAAATTTGTTTTGTTTTTCATATTTTTGTGGACAGGTTTTATGTTACCTTGGCTGTAAAGATATATATTGAGTTGCTGCTAAGCTTTGTTCAAATAATGAGATAGACATAAATCTTTTGAATTTTTATTCCCTGTCTTTGTTAGCCTTAACCTCACTACTTTATTCTATGCCACTTTGGAATCTGCTTTCATCGGGATGCCATTGTGATTGATGGGTTTAGGCTGTTTGCTGCCTTTCTAGTGTTAATTTAGGTACTTACTATTGGTTTTCTTTTTTAGTTTATCCTGTAATCCAAGGGTATTTACGTATGCTCTAATATCTGTAGTTTTGGTTATGCAATCAATCATTAGTATCATTGTAGAAGCATCTTCATTTATTGAAAAATATGTGTTCATTGTTGTACAGGGGCAACATCGTTCCTTTTCACTGAATACCAGTATGTCGGGGTCTTCATGGTTGTTTTTGCGGTTTTGATCTTCCTCTTCCTTGGGTCTGTGAAGAGCTTCAGCACAGAGAGCCAGCCGTGCACTTATGATGTGACAAGCACTTGCAAGCCTGCACTTGCTACTGCACTCTTTAGCACTATTGCATTCTTACTTGGTGGTATCACCTCCCTCCTGTCTGGTTTTCTTGGGATGAAAATCGCCACTTATGCCAATGCCAGGACCACATTGGAAGCAAGAAAGGGTGTTGGGAAGGCCTTTATCGTGGCCTTTAGGTCTGGTGCAGTCATGGGTTTTCTCCTTGCAGCCAATGGTCTTTTGGTACTTTACATTACCATCAATCTCTTTCAGCTGTACTATGGTGATGACTGGGAAGGCCTTTTTGAGGCAATTACTGGCTATGGGCTTGGTGGATCAGCAATGGCTCTCTTTGGGAGAGTAGGTGGTGGTATCTATACCAAGGCTGCTGATGTCGGTGCCGACCTTGTTGGAAAAATTGAAAGAAACATTCCAGAAGATGACCCAAGAAACCCAGCTGTAAGTGTTATGGGTTTTGCTTAAAAGTTGAAACTGTCTTTGAGATCAACAGGGGGCTTGGATGATAATAATTTTATTTTGTTCAACCTTCAGGTGATTGCTGACAATGTTGGTGATAACGTTGGGGATATTGCTGGTATGGGATCTGATCTTTTTGGCTCATATGCTGAATCATCTTGTGCTGCCCTAGTTGTTGCTTCCATTTCCTCATTTGGAATCAACCATGAGTTCACCGCCATGCTGTATCCCCTTCTCGTCAGTTCTATGGGCATTCTTGTTTGTTTAATCACAACCTTGTTTGCCACTGATTTCTTTGAGATCAAGGCTGTCAAGGACATTGAACCAGCTTTGAAAAAGCAGCTTATCATCTCCACTGTTCTTATGACTATTGGAATTGCAATTGTTAGCTGGGTTGCTCTGCCATCATCCTTCACAATTTACAACTTTGGAGTTCAGAAAGTTGTAAAGAACTGGTAAGTGATGTATGATTTTTGTTCCCAATTAAGGAAGTACTAACCTGACTTGAGAAGCTATTCATCGGTTCTAACCCTAGTTGATGTATTGTTTCACAGGCAATTGTTCTTGTGTGTATCTGTTGGTCTTTGGGCCGGACTTATCATTGGGTTCGTCACTGAGTATTATACTAGCAATGCATACAGGTACAATATACTTCATAATACCTCTCTTCTTTTACTATAGGTCCCTGTATCCCCGTAACCATTTCCTCTGTTGTTCACAGCCCTGTACAAGATGTTGCTGATTCCTGTAGGACTGGTGCTGCCACTAATGTTATATTTGGGCTTGCTCTGGGATACAAATCTGTTATCATTCCAATTTTTGCCATCGCAGTCAGCATTTTTGTTAGCTTTAGTTTCGCTGCTATGTATGGCATTGCAGTGGCTGCTCTTGGGATGCTGAGCACCATCGCTACAGGGTTGGCAATTGATGCCTACGGGCCCATCAGTGACAATGCTGGAGGCATTGCTGAAATGGCTGGCATGAGCCATCGAATTCGTGAGAGAACTGATGCTCTTGATGCTGCTGGGAATACCACTGCTGCAATTGGAAAGGTAAATCTTCTGTTAGAATGCTACTATACTTCTAGTTGGAAGTAGCATGTTATCTCTGTGGGTCGTGCAAGCTTGTCTTGTTCTGTTTGATCACTGCTGCAATTGGAATGGTTAATCTTCTGTTAGAATGCTTCTATACTTCTAGTTGGAAGTAGCATGTTATCTCTTTGGGTCGTGCAAGCTTGTCTTGTTCTATTTGCTCTCTTTATGAAGTTCTGAAATATAAAAATAGCTTTTAAATTATACATGTATACTTCTGTGGTTCCTAAGGTGGCTGCAAAGTCGTACAGTTAGATTTGGGCTCTATATTGCCAAAATTAATAGTGGCTGTAGTAAGGTGGAACACAAGTTAATGTGCTTGTGTTTCTATTAAACTGCCTTTTGTCTATTGTCCTCTGAAAGGACAATCCTCGACTGCTTCATGATGTGGGTGCTTTGCTTTATAGTAACAGTGCTCCATTTTTATTTTATTTTGGTCTTATATGAAAGATCTTTCGGCATACCAAGTAACTTGTTGCATGTTTTTATTTCAGGGATTTGCTATTGGATCTGCTGCTCTAGTGTCTTTGGCCCTATTTGGTGCCTTTGTCAGTCGTGCAGCAATTTCAACAGTTGATGTCCTGACCCCAAAGGTCTTTATTGGATTGATCGTGGGTGCAATGCTTCCGTACTGGTTCTCTGCCATGACCATGAAAAGTGTGGGAAGTGCAGCTTTGAAAATGGTTGAGGAAGTTCGCAGGCAGTTCAATACCATCCCAGGGCTCATGGAGGGTCTTGCCAAGCCTGACTATGCTACCTGTGTCAAGATCTCCACTGATGCATCCATCAAGGAGATGATTCCACCTGGTGCCCTTGTCATCCTTACACCTCTCATTGTCGGAACATTGTTCGGTGTGGAGACCCTCTCTGGTGTCCTTGCTGGTTCCCTTGTTTCTGGTGTCCAGGTAATGTTGAACGTAGATATTCCAGGTTTCTTTTGATAAAGTGCGAATTTACATTTTGCGGAGTAGATGTTGATCTGCAATTTGTCCATACTTATCAGGTAGCAATATCTGCCTCGAACACTGGTGGTGCATGGGACAATGCCAAGAAGTATATTGAGGTAAGCAATTTACGCTTTAGGTTCTGGTTGACATCATTTCAAACCATATACATCATTCACTAATGGTTTTGTTTTGGGATGATTACAGGCTGGTGCTTCAGAGCATGCAAGGACTCTTGGCCCAAAGGGGTCTGACCCACACAAGGCTGCAGTGATCGGTGACACCATTGGAGACCCACTGAAGGATACTTCAGGCCCATCACTCAACATCCTCATTAAGCTCATGGCTGTTGAGTCCCTTGTGTTTGCTCCCTTCTTTGCTACTCATGGTGGCCTGCTCTTCAAGATCTTCTAAAGGAAAGGAGGCTATGCCACTTTCACGAGCATTGGGCGACGTGGTCTATATTTCCTGTTCTATTTTTGTTCCGGAAGGCAGAGTTTTATCAACCTTTCCTTTCCTCTGTTGTACCAGTATCTCTATCACTCACCCTCTTAGTTAGTGTTTCAATTTGATATGAACTCTGAGAATCAATGACGAAAATTAGCTTTCTCGAAATGAATTATCTCCTTATGAAATGTTTTGTTTAGAGAAACCATAACTTGTGTTCATGTGTCCTGCTTGTGTTTGAACATGGTTTCTCTGGAAGTTTGGCTTTTCAGTTTCATATTTTTAGTGATCATGTGTACAGGCTTGGCGAAGTTGCATTAAGGAATGCTGCAAATCATAGGTAAACTACCTTGATCTGATTGTTTGGATGCATACCAATCTTACTCGCTTAAGCTTGACAGAGATTGCTATCATTCCCTGTAACGCCTCTTTGGGTGATTGAACCGTCCGTCATTTTTTCCCTAGTGCAGCTTAAGGTTGGTTATGTTCTTCCACACTGTGATTGGTAGCGAGGATCACTGAAGGTTTGCAGATCTCATGTTTTTGAAGCTTTTGTCCAACTATACAAAGTATTGCAGATCTCATGTTTTTGTAGCTTTTGTCCAACTATTTGAGAACTTCCTCCTATTCATTCTCTCAAGGAGTCGAGTCAAGGCAAGATTATATGCGTCTTGCACACCACTGCTATTCTCAGCTTATTTTGGTCTCAACTCAAAAATCAAAGCATTGATGTTCAATATGTATTACACGACAACGTTACAAAAAGAAAATATCCCAACAACTCTAGAATCTACCAAAAAACCAAATTTTCTTTTAAGAATAGTGTTCAACATGATGTTGATGCCGACTTTAGCACCAACGGGTCAACGAGATTTCCTTTGACATTTAACGTGTAAAGTAGTGAGACTGTTATCTTGTAGCGTGTCTATCTTCATCTTTGGTTAGTTTGACAACAAGTGTGGTCTTGGTTCTTTTCCTCTAATTACTAAAGGTATACATCGATGATCTAGGTCCATGTTTTGATAGTCCACCGCATGTGACTCGTGGTATGACATCGATGTTCTTGTGCCTTCAACATCCTAGAATGAGATTTGATTCTTGATCTTGGACATCAGCTCTCCTCTTCTTAGAGTGAAGTGTCTTAGAGCATTGTCGTCGTTGGTTACTCCCGTTGTTTAGCAGAGGTGATCATATAGCCTTTGACATCATTCACTCAATGGTGAGTTTTCTCCACTTTTTTTGGATGGAATTGATAGTATAACCTCAGGAGTTGATGGTGGCTTCCTTCGGTTGACGTTAAGACCTAACACTTCTTTGTTGGGTGGAACTCATAGTATCCTCTTAGACTCCATCCACTCAACGTTGAGCTTCCTCCACTGGATGGTGGATTTGCTACACTTGTTGGTGGTTTCCTAGCTCCTTTATTGGATGAAGTTGATAGTCCAAGCTTGGGGTTCCTTTGGTTGACGAGCCCTAACACTCATTTGTTGGGTGGAACTCATAGTATCCTCTTGGACTCCATCCACTCGATGTTGAGCTTCCTCCACTAGATGGTGGACTTCCTACACTTGTTGGTGGCTTCCTAGCTCCTTTATTTGATGACGCTGATAGATCGAGCTTGGGGTTCCTTCACTCGAGGTTACATGAGCTTTTGCCATAGGGTTGATCTACAAAATGATAACCAAACACTCTCTGATGTTCAAGTCAACGTGTTTGAACAATATGAATGAAGATTTGAGAAGTGTACTATGCTCAAGTATGACATGATAAAATGAAAGAGTAAGAAGAAACAAGTTTAACAATATAATAAGGCATAGGGTGAAACATCCTTGACAAGACAACAATGAACGACGGTGAGAGAGATTATGCATTATGACATAATATTTGGGAAGAAGAATGATAGCTATAATCACATACATTTTTACACACGTAATTAACACTTAGACACTATGAATTAGTTAATCCTCATTGCAATTATTATGTAATTAAGTTATTTTGTAAAAAAATAAGAAGAGTTGCAGAATTGTGTGAAAACATATCGAAATCGGATCAGGATGGTAGTTTCGACAAAAAGGATGAGATGGTCATTTTCAGTCAGCTTAGTCCACTGGTATATCTCACGCCTCCATAAGAAGAGTTTAAAGCAATTATGGTTGTACACAATTGTCACCTCTGGTTTCACGAATTTGTAGTTGGGTTGAGGATTATTCTCCTTACACAATTCTCACTCACTTGAAAAACAAAGTGTTGGTGACGAAAATTTCTTTAAGGATTCTGACGCACCAATGAAATTCAAACTGGAGCAGGAGCAGACTTGGAATTTTTAGGAAGCTCATTTGACCGTTGAACCATCATGGAAGAAGGGGGTTACCTGCAAAACACCATTCGACACTCAAGTTAGAAACACTCTTAATCACTTGAGAGATGAATAGATGGAAATAAGATATCATACCTCTTCGCTTCACTACCTATTTATAGGTGAGAAGCAGCTTGTTCGACAAGTAATCTTGCTGAGCAAGTCACTATTAATCGTGTAATTACTGTCACTTATCGCTATAATCATTATATACTTAACGTTTTAACCATTACCTCATTCAAAGCTGCAATAAACATTACATTTAAGGTAATATTTACTTATGTATTTACTGTTGTCATTACCACATCATCCATCTTTGTTATTATTGCACAAAATTTATTCTCTACTCCTACAATGAGCATATAATCAACATAAGAAATAGATTATATGCTTGCAAACATGAAAATAACAGAAAACTAAGACCTATAATCCATGAGAAAACATAGATCAATATGCAAGTTCATGAAAAAAAACTCTTTGCCAATGAGATTGGGCTAGAAAGGTTTAGGCACCTTCACAAAATTTGGCTTCATCTCTTCTTTGTTTGGCTTTGGCTTCAACCATTCTTGGATTTGAATTCCGAGCATCCAAATCCTATTGGAAAGCTTCTTCATGTGATCTGCACATAAGATGCCAACAGAGATGTTCATAACCTTTGAACTTGCTAACACAAGAGTATTTTTGAACGGCTTGGTGCCATTGTTGATAGAGGACGACGCCTTGAAAGAGGATCTGATTATCTTTTTCGATAACAAGGAAGCCATCACTTGATTGATTGAAGATGAAGAAATTTGAGGTTTGGTGGCTATCGTGGTAGCCTTTGAGTTATTACACGATATTCTCTAGAGTTTAGAGAATGCTACTTAAATTTCTTCACATAATTCTCCCCAACTAATGATAACTCTCCCATTTAATGTCACATGCATATTCCTTATCTCTCTCTCACTTTAAATTCAATAACAAGCAAAGGGGATCAAAGAAGAATCAAAGCCACAATGGCTAGGAAACCACATTAGCAGAAAACCAATCGTGCTAGTTTGTTAATAGTTGCAGCTTATGTATAATATATACTAGAAATCTAAAGACTGGATTCATATTTCAATTTCTATAGGCTTGATTATCGAAATTTCCTGAAATCTGATACTAGTCATTGAGCACATTTACGTTTTTATCAATTGCGCTCGGTAAAGTACTTTTCAGAAAAGCCCTTTTTGGCAATGTGTGTCCTTCCGGCCCAGCCCACTCCCATCATCACAGCCTTCTTCCACAACCCTCCTCCATTCGTCAGAACCCCCAATTCTGTCTCACTGGGAGCTGAAACCTAAAAATGCTGGGCCGACTCGCCTCAACTCGGCTCCAAGAGATCCGCCGAGTCTTCACTCAGGTAAACTCCCTGCTCTTCTTTCCCAATGAAATCACATTCGCAATCTCACTGATTTCTGATTCGAATTCCTCTGCAGCCGTCTTCTGTTCGATCCCTGTCCACCGCGCTCAACTACGTAAGTCCGAATCATTTCTTCGCTTCTGTGATCCTTCTTTGATTTATTGAACGGATTGGATTGTTTTTGAATGAGGCGCAGCATATTAATTCGCCGGATAACAATCCGGAACAATCTTGGGAATTCAGCGATGCTAACAAAGCCAAGGTAGGTTGATTCAATTATAATGTCCTGTAGGGTTCAAATCGACTGACTTTCTTGTTATGTTTTTATCTATTGATCGATGATCTTCATCATGTCTGACCATAGCATTTTCATCTTATGCATCACTTGGCATGTGAAGGTGAAGGAGATTCTTTCTCATTATCCGTCCAACTACAAGCAATCTGCAGTGATTCCTCTGCTGGACCTTGCACAGCAGCAGCATGGAGGATGGCTCCCTGTTTCCGCAATGAATGCTGTATGTTTCCATGAATGCTTATTCTTATGTTTTAGCTTTTTAGTCATTTTCTATGCATTTCATCGCAATATCTGTGCAACTCCTGCATTCTCTGCTTCTGTCAGCTATTGCATCCTAACAAACACTCATCCTGCTTTTCATCTCCTTATCCATCATATCAATCTTCAAAACCTTAGTACTCTTCACTAGGGTTCACATTCAGAAAATAGTAGGTATCTCTGGTCAATTTAAGAGCTTTGCAATATTGTTGCAATCCGTACTGATGACGTCAATGAGCAAAAATTAAAAATTTAAAGACCTGACATTTTCTCTCAGTTTTGATGTTTTCGGTATCATTTAGACAGACTGTTATAGCTGCATTACATTTTGCACATAGTTCCCAGACTAGAGTCGTTTTTGTTACTTTGTCTGATCACATGAGCTTGTATCATGAACTAGTGGTGTGTTTAGTTGTTCTTATATTTTGAAGATTCATCGATAGATTGTTTATCAATCATTTTGTAAAGTAGTGTAAAACTGCAATTTAGGGATGGCCTTGAGCCCATTTGAAAGTCAATGTCTCTATAGGCGTTTTACAGGTTACAAAAAAAATTGTGTTCAAGGAAATCCTAGGAAAACAAAAGGAATCAAGGGTTTTCCCATGTTTGGCCTACCATTTTAGTTCCTGAACTTAAGCTAATTGAAATGTTCAAATCGTGATCTCAAGTGGTTAAATAGGCAGGATTAGTTGAAAGGTATATATCTCAGTAACTGACTTGAACAAATCTAAATTATTGCTAATTGAGTAGAGTTCTAACTCTGAACACACTTAGTATGGTGGACCTGTTATATAGTTTTAATCACCGGCAACATAAATCATGTTACATTCTATTCAAATATATAAAACTATATGTATATCGTAACATAATTTGGTGTGCATTTTGCTACTTATCAAATATTTACTTGAACTGCCCAAACCTCAGGTCGGCTGGAGGGCTAACAAAACGATTTCAAGGTGTATGCTTTCCTGACAACCTAAACCATGAAAGATTTACCATTCAAACTGTATATAACTACGTGATATAGTTAAGAATATAACTACTACATGATATGGTTTACAGATTTTATTGCTTGAATGTATTATTTTGGTTTTTTTGTTCGTTTGTTGTTTCTGGCATTGAATATCACTTTACCATTCTTTGCTCTACTTCTGATCGAGGTTAAGATTTTATTTCATTGTCCTCTCAATTGAAATGTGCAAAAACTTGGGTTGGTTCAGTTGGTCTGACCAAAATTCTAGTCCTTCTTTTGCATCACACGTGGGATACTGACTTTTTCCTACCTGCTGAATGCGAAGTTTCATTATTCAGTAAAAGATAATGTTTTATCACATCTCAATGCATTAAATGCTCCTTGCTGTGCTGATTGATGTTTCCTTTAACTTCATGCTGCTGATGGAATGCTAAATGCTTGGGAACAAGAGTCAGCACAAATACTGTTTTGAAATTTAGTTAATGGATTATATAGGTAGTGAAGCTTATAAAAGTTGTTCCTGTATGTGTATATGTAATCAACATTCGTGGTGATTACCTTTTTTATGGATTATATAGGTAGCGAAGGTTATAGAAGTTGCTCCTATACGTGTATATGAAGTTGCGACATTTTACTCAATGTTCAACCGGGCAAAGGTTTGTGTACATTTAGTTTATTTTATTTCATTATGTAAATTCTAGTACCCATATTTTTTTGCACTGGTTCTAGGTGGGAAAATATCACCTTTTGGTATGCGGGACAACACCATGTATGATTCGTGGCTCACGAGATATTGAATCAGCTTTACTGAAACACCTAGGAGTTAAACGCAATGGTGAGTGCTACATGATATATTAATATTTCTTCTTCCTTCAACACTTCTAAGATTTTTGAAGAAAAATAGTCTGTATAATATAAGTCTTCTGAATTACCAACATGCAGAAGTAACCAAGGATGGATTATTCTCTGTTGGGGAAATGGAATGCATGGTGAGTTGTTTCTTCAGCAATTGAGTGGCCTTAACATTAACTTCTAGCTGTGCAGTAGTATTGGTTTTACTTGATTTCTGCTAGAATGCTGCTGAGAATTAGAGAATAAGAAAAAGTGGGAGACTGGTGGTCCCAGCATAGTTTAAGTTTAGCATCCATAAGGTTTGTAAACAGCATTTCCAAAAAAAAAGGTTTGTAAACAGTGGCAGAAAATTAAGTCACAGTGTTTGATAGATATAAAGATATCAAGAGAATTTAAATCTTTCCTTTGGGTTGAGTTGCGTTGCACATTCTAGTAGTAGTCACCATTTTGCTATTTGCACTATTCGTTGGTTGACCTCTTACCATCTGTGATCTTAAATAGATACAATATGATCTTTGATCCCCTCCTTTTACCATTTGTCTTTGTGCATTGACTTTTGAGGATTTGTTGCAATCCGTTTGCTTTAAGTAGACATGACATGATTCAAGTTGTTGGTTGTCTGCAGGGTTCCTGTGTGAACGCTCCTATGATTACAGTGGCAGATTACTCAAATGGATCGGAAGGATATACATATAACTATTATGTCGGTCTTGACTCCCCTGGTATTGCTTTGTATCTATACTGTATTGGATTAAATTTATATAATATTTGTTCTGCCTATTTCAGGAAGATGTTTCTCCAGAAAAAGTTGTGGAAATAGTTGAGAAGTTAAGAATGGGCGAGAAGCCTCCGGTAAGGACTGTCTAAATAATTATTGGGCACCATCCCAGTTTCATTTTCCGTGTACATATTGTTGTACCATTTTATAACTATAGTAAACATATAAAAAAATATCTCAGAACTCTTTGTCCTTCCTCCCATATATGAGGTATCTTGTTAGATTGGCTTACCCTTGTGGCCTTGTTGCTACTTGATATAACTTCATTTGTTCATTTTCAGGCTGGCACTCAAAATCCTAAGCGCATTATGTCTGGACCAGAAGGTGGAAATACTACATTGCTCGGTGAGCCAAAACCTCCTCCATGCCGGGATCTTGATGCATGCTAAAATTATGATGTTGTCTATAATAATGCAAAACTTGGGGGTTGTTAGGCTTCCATTTGCTCTGGGCACTTTTGCATTTGTTACTGATATACATAAACCATTTTTTGTATTCAAGCGGCAGTATAATTTCTACCGGAGATGTAGTTTTGTATGCTTCCATCTTTCAATATGTTATGGATTAAGCTATACAGTTCTACAAATGTTTTCATTGGCTTGCCCAGATATTTTCTTCTGTCCAAAAGCTACCCTTTGTATCGTGAGCACCAAAGCACTTGTTCAAACCAATTTGCGATGTTGAGAAGGGTTTTATCTGAGAAGCAGAACTCATACCACATGAAGCATTTTTGTGCAGTTGTTTCCAAAGCCCTGATCTTGTGCATGGGAAAAAGAATTAGGCATACATCGACAGATGAGTACATGAGAGTTTGATTTTGGAGAGGGACTCGACATGTTTACAACCTTGCTGTGTGATACGATGTAATGGCCGAGTGTGGCATACTGGTAAAATGAAAATTGAACTCAGCCATGGAGTATACGCATGGGATGTGATCGACACTTTGATGGGATTCCTTGTTACTGAAGCAATCAAATATAGTAAACGTTGTGACACTGGTACTTAGTTTTTGGCTTTGTCGTAGTCCACTCTGAATTCAATTACTGGGCCAGTGCTCATAGGCTCTGCCTTTGTTGGTAAGATTAATGAAAGAAATTGAATCCACATGTGTTTAGTCAGTAAATCACATTACACTTCTGAAGGAATTTTCAAACCCAACCAGATGAACTTGATCACTATCAACGGCGGAGAATTCCCCAAGGGAGAGATGAGGAACTGATTTGGAAGTTAACCAAAACAACATCCTCATCGTCACTTCCCAAGACCAAGCACTCTCAGTTTATCCAGTCTATCGATGTTCCCAAGGTAAGACCCTTCTCTTTTATATTATCCCAAAACAAATCGTATCTGTGCCTCTAACCTATTCATTTTCATCGTCTCAGCGTTCTGGAAGGAGAAGAAGAGAGAACTCTGGTAATTACACTCTTGATCTTTGAGTGTTGAATTTGCTTCGCAAAAATTAGTTTATTTGCTATTGCCATATGAGAACTTTGGACTTTGTAAAGATTCAGTTCTGCTTATGCCACTACTGTTTTCTTTCTTTCTCAGCAATGAAACAGTGCATATAAACTTCTGTAGTAGTGAATTAGTTTTAATTTACATATTGGTATTCTGGTTCTGGCTTATATGTGTAAATCATTAGTGGATTCTTATTGTTTTGTTTGTAGTGAGAAGCAATGGGGAGTGCCTCATCGATGCTAACGCAGTATGACATTGAAGAAGTACAGGAGCACTGCCATAATCTATGTAGGTTTTCTTTTTCTTGTTTCTTTGGCGTTCTTACTTTCTTTTCAGAATATTGCAAATATGTAATTGATCTGATTTTGCTTTCAAACAGTTACCCAGCAAGAAATTGTGTCCTTGTACAAACGATTTTGTCAGCTTGATCGGAATGCAAAGGGTTTCATCTCAGCTGATGAATTCTTATCGGTACCTGAGTTAGCAACGAATCCAATCTCTCAGGTAGTCCACTATATCTAGTTGTTTGAACCAGAATTGACTCTAAGTGTACCCTTTGTTTTGCATTGATAATGCTATTTGAGTAACTTATGCTGTGTTATGTGTGTTTCCTTAGAGGCTGCTAAAGATGGTGGAAGGTTTGAACTTTAAGGACTTTGTGGCTTTCTTGTCAGCGTTTAGTGCTAGAGCTACTATGCAGCAGAAAATGGAATGTACGTCTTCTGCTCATGTCAAGTCTAATCTGTTATTGTGAACTGCTTCTTGTGAATTATATTTGATTTAGCTTAAGTTACAAGTTTAATAGCATGCTCTAGCAAGCAATTAAACCAACCTAAGAACATTCTTTTTCAGTTATATTCAAGGTATATGATTCAGACCGCAATGGAAAGGTGTCTTTCAATGATATATTAGAAGTACTCCGGGATTTGTCTGGTTCATTTCTGTCTGATGAGCAAAGAGAGGTAAAACCAAAGTTTTATCATCTCTCTCTCACACACACACAAACACAAACACACAGAATTGGAGGACACAAATTTATGGTTTCAACAGAAACTCCGGAAACTGGTATAGTAGTATAGTACTTCAAGCTATCCAAAATTTTGCTGAACTTCATCTGCTCAGTTTTGTTAAAGCTATCCGTTGGTGATTTATAAATATTGCAGTGATTATGATCTAGTTTTTCAATCAGATGAAATTGATTTTTTTTTCATATCGAAATCAGGTTGGAAACGTGCTCATTTGATATGTTTATCTATGTCTGATTTGGACAATGCTTGACATGCTTATCACACTCCTTTGATAGTCTCAGTGCTTCTGTATAGAGTCGGTGAGAATGTCTCAAATAAGGAGCTTGTGGATATTTTTTAAGTCAAACTTAGATCAGTCGGAAATGCTATTATAATGGGTTTTGTAGGAGATATGAAAATTCATTCTGTGGAAAATAATCATAATATGTGATGAATATCTTCATTTTTGTAACATTTCTCACATTTGAAAAATTCTTCTCTTTCTCCGGAAAAGTACATTCCTCTGTCATATTTAGTATTCATAAAGCGGATCCTGTGTTCGTAATATTTTCTTTCCTTTTGTTGAAAGATGATAATCTCTTGATATGATTTTTCACTTTGTTGTATTTAGATCACTTTGCAGTATAGCATATGATGTGTTTTTTATGCACCTGTTAAACTATTCTATTTGCCTAGGATTTCACTGCAACTTTAGATTGTGCTGCATCTGCCGTTTATTCACTTTGGTCTTTCATTTGCAGAAAGTTTTGAGCAAAGTCTTGCAAGAATCAGGATATTCAAGGGGATCTTATCTGACATTAGATGACTTCCGCAAGGTATTTTACTCTGTACGATCATATATATATATATATATATATATATATATATATATATTATGTCACATGTAATCGGCATGAAAAGAAGGGGGTGGGTACTGTTGTTTGCATTAAGAGACATGGAACGCTCCAATTTTCCTAATTAATATAACCATATATCTATCATCTATCTCTTTTCCCTTACATTTTTAAACACCAAGCAAAATAAACATGAGTTCAACTCTAGAGACCTTCCAGCTAGTCTTGCTGTGTTACTTTTGGAGACTTCAGGTTCAACCAAAATCAGATTCCTGTGCAATATGAATAGTCTTCCCCGGAAGTAAATGATAGAAAAATGAGTGCCAAATTAGAAGGAACAAAAAAAACGTGTGATTTAGTCTTGTGAGTGTGAATTGCTGTATCTTATATTAGGGATCAAATGAACTAGAACTCAGGAGACTGTAGCTCATCAAATTTGGCATATATACATATGACATCTCACTTCTAGCCATGAGAATCCTACTTTGCATGTCCATAAGAGTCTGTTTTCTGTATGTGTTCATTGATGATCTTGAGGCCTTTAAGGTGAATAACCACTAACATGTACTTTATAGTTTTCAGTGCACCTTGTACATCTGCAATAGCAATGCATTGTCGTATTCTTTTTTGAATTCATTTTAAATAGGCATCTGAAATATTTCCTTAATTACTGGTCTGTATGTACGCAGGTTCTTGGCAGTCATGGCCTAAAAATGGAGGTTGAGGTGCCAATTGACTGAGTTTACCTGGTATTTTTGTAGATATTAGTTTTTTCTATGTTTAGTTTGGTTTCCCTGTATCTGGTGAATATGAAACTCTGAAGTGGAAGCTCCAAATATCTACATTCCTCTGTAGAACAAATTAGATGAGCTACGTTCTCCACCTGTATCTATGCTCTCTTTGCTTTTGTTATTTCCCAATATATACAAATAAAGAGGAAGAAGTTAACACGAGTATATACTACACTTACATATCAAGTCTTTTCTCATTTATCTTTTATACTTTCTTCTCTTAAAGGTTCTCTTATCCAAGGATAAAATAAAGGAATCCCCATAGTAAATGTGTCTTAAATGGAAAAATCAAATAAAATTGTGTAAGAGTGGACTCGGTGGAGGGATGTCTAACTCCATATTTGCTTTACTCTATTTCCATTGCATAATGATAGTGGATGACATGAAAGAAATGGACTGAAAGAACCCATCAAACTATCTGAGAGAACGGTTAAAAAATCACTGTGATTTTGGATCAGTAAAGGAGTAAGGACTTGAGAGTAATCGAGTAATAGGTGAATGTCTGGTTCTATTGGTCATTAGAAATTCAGCAGAGGACCAGAAGCCTCTTCTGGAATGGAGCCAAACTCAGCCTACTATACATATAACAGTCTGCCGTATTCACAGCCAAGTCCTTATCATCTCCTGAAAACATTTCTGTCATGGATCAAAATATTCGCCTACTAATTCCCAAAGTGATTACTTCATAACCATAAAACTGATAAAAGTTGCTGACATTAGCTGCCAAAAAGAATGCAGACATATTTAGAGAGAAGACACTCTCTGCAAGTGCATGCCATAATGCCAGTTTCCTCTTTCACATAAAAACAGAACAAGTCATCCTTAGCTTCACTCCCTTTTTTCAGCTCTACAACTCTAGTACAGGCACTTCTTCCCGTAGGGTATAACACTCAAAAACACCGTCTAATCTCTTTGATGTGAAGCAGAGTATTGAAGCAACCATCATTCATAACCAACAACAGTATTGGAATCATCAAATGCTTTCACCAAACTTGTTCACCAAGTCATTCAAAGTGTGTCATTGGTCAGTACACAGCTCCTAAAAGAATTCTCGGTATGCGCATACATGCGTAAAGTTCATACTTCTCGGTATCAGCATGCATATATAAGTTTGTAGCCGAATTGTCAAGTTTGATGACAAATTTTCGCTTTTCCAGATTGCAACCTTCGATTTGAAGTACTTGGTATTCTTCATTTGTTTGTGTCTATATATATAGTGAAAGGTTGTTTTCACATCTTTTGTGAGATTAGAGTGGAAAGTTTGCATCAGTTGTAGAATTCTGAGCAATTCTTGGAATGGAAGTTTTCAAGCCTGGGTTGAAATTATGTTCATCAACTAAGGATCTTCCGAGATTTGATGGTGCAAGCACTAGTGAGCAAACAAAGAACAAGAAAAACATCAGAATTGAAAAAGCATCGCATGACTGCAACTTAGAGAGCGAGTCAAGGAGCAAGGATGCTGAAATGGCTATGAACAAGTCCCTGGCACTAAGTTGTTCAAGCAGTAAGGTGAACCCTTCTAAGAGCAAAGGTAAAGCTGTATTGTGCTCTGGTGAAATTGAAGAACTAAATGAAAGAATGAGGATTCTTGAAGGAACTGAAAGTATGAAGAAGGAATTACTTGAGTGCAGAAGAACGAAGGAAGTTGATAAATCAGATATATCAGCAGTTTCAAATATTAACAAGATAGTTCAAGATTAATGATGGAAGTACTAGTGACAACTCTTCACAGGTAAATTCTGTTTGTTTTTCAATAACATTTTCAAACTCTCAGGTCTCAACTGAGTAATGTAAATTGTGTGCCAACTGATTTTTATGCAATTTTTGGATGAACAGGAGAGAACATGAACGCATTTATCAGAGGATTTACAACAAGAACTAGCTCAAACTTTGTCACTGCTGATGTTACACAATGAATATCAGTCTTTCAATATGTAATTGTATTTGTAAGTTGTGACGCGACCGCGTCTCAATGTCATTTATACTTTTCTTTGGTTAGAATTTCACTGTTAAATCATCTAGTTAGTATGTCACTCCTCTTCAAATTCAAATTCAAGATGCATATTTCAAACAAAAAAAACCGGATTAGACAAAATCAACTGGCATCAAAATGTACAACAGAACAAAACAGCAGAAAAGCTAAAATATGAAATTCATGTTTTGAACAAAACAGTACCTAATAAGTCACTTCTCCAGTTTTCAACTACAGAACAAGCATATATCTAAGACATCACATTTCTCCTCTGTAACCACCAGAACCATAATAATCTCTTCTTGTGGCGGAAATTTGCACGCTTTTCTGCTGCTCTAGTTTTGGGCAGTCTTTGATACGATGTCCAAGCCCACCACAATAAGCACAACCTTTGACCCCACTTGCATCAGTAATATCTTCAACATTTTCCATTGGATCATTAAGCTCAGCCAAAACAGGTGGAATCCTCTGTTTTGCCTCTTCCAATAGGTGCTTCAAATCTAGAAGTGTGGTCTCACTCTGGTTCTTGTTTATGAATGTTGTTGCTATTCCAGTCTTGCCACATCTTCCTGTTCGTCCAATCCTGTGAACATAGTTTTCGATTTCTGCTGGCATGTCATAATTAATGACATGTTGAATATCAGGAAAATCCAAACCTTTTGAAGCAACATCAGTTGCCACTAAGACATCTTTCTTCCCTGCCTTAAAGGAAGAAATGGCATACTCTCTCTCTTCCTGATCCTTCCCTCCATGAATGGCCACTGCTTCCACCCCTTTTAACAGAAGATATTCATGAATATCATCGACATCAGCTTTATTTTCACAGAAAATAAGAACAGGAGGTGGGGTCTTTTGCAGACATTCAAGAAGGTAAACAATCTTGGCTTCTTGCTTCACATACTCAACCTCCTGAATCACATCAAGATTTGCTGCTCCCGCTCGGCCAACGTTGACAGTTACGGGTTTGACCAAAGCACTTCTAGCGAAGTTCTGAATTTTTGCAGGCATGGTGGCTGAAAATAAGAGTGTCTGTCGTTGAGCTTTGAAATGGTCAAAAACTTCTCTTATGTCATCTTCAAATCCCAAATCCACCAATCTATCAGCCTCATCTAAAGTTAGATATCTGCAGAGACGCAAGTAAAGCTCAGAATTTCTTGTTAAAAAGATGCAAAATGCAGAACATATTAAAGAGAGAGTATGGTGTGTCACTGTATCTAGATGAGGAAAAGTACATCAATAACCAATTTGAAAAGGATATGACACTGAAATCTGAGAAGGCCCTAAAGCTAATCCTAAAGTGTCAGTGCAGAAAAGAATTAATGAGGCTCTAACCCAATACAAGCATATAGATATAACAGTTGAAAGTATGATAACGAAAATCCTTACCTGCAATTATCAAGGTTCATTTTTTTCTTTGCCAGCATATCCTTCAACCTCCCAGGAGTAGCAACAACTATATGAACACCCTTGCGCACGATATCCAACTGCGACTTCATTTCCACTCCACCAATGCATAGCAAAGGCCTGATCTCCGGATACCCAGCCTCTGTCATAGGAGCCAGAAACTGTTCCACTACTTCATAAGTCTGCCTTGCGAGCTCCCTGGATGGGCAAATAATCAATCCGAAAGGCCCTTCTCCTGGAACAATCGGCATCATAATCTCCTCCTGCATTGCTATCATAATCAACGGCAACACAAAAACCAACGTCTTCCCTGAACCGGTAAATGCAATACCAATCATATCCCTCCCCGCCAAAATCACCGGAAGACCTTGCACCTGAATGGGTGTCGGCTGAACAATCCCCTTGGTTTTCAACATCTTCAAAATCGGTTCAGGAAATCTCATACCCTTGAAGTTCTTAATAGGCGGTGGAATATCTTCCCCATCGACTATAATATGCCACTGCTTTCGAATCAAATCACACTGCTTCTTCGGCATCCTTCTAATCTGCAATGGGGGCTTCCAACCTGTCGGAATTGGGTCCGTATAAGTGATTCCCTTAGCCAACTCACGAACCGACATCAGAGTCTTGCGATCAGACAAATGCTCAATCATCTCCTTCTCCTGCTGCACCAACTGCTCAGTTTGAGTAATCACAGGAGCATCACGTTTCAATTGTGTAGCTTTCACCAGAAGGCTAGGCTGCACTTCTTTGGTGTTGGATTTCTCCGAATCATCCTCAAGCCCAGCGGCATTCCCCTTCCGGTTAAGAATCCTCTGCGCCGCCATTGCTCTTCGCTTGGCCACTGGTATATACAAATCATCTTCTTCTTCCATGGCTCAAATTTCTGTATTACAAACACAATCCTAACAAATTACTGAAAATCCAAAGCTACAAATTACAAAACCCAAAAACAAATTAAAACCCAATCTCCTGATACAATAAGACAACAACAAATTTGAACTTATTTTAGGGCAAATCAACAGTACGAATAATTCTGAACTTTACAAGATCCGAAATCGAAAATTACAGAAAAAAATGCGGGGAGAAAATCGTAATGGAATTAGTGAAAGGAAATAAATAGTAGGAATAATATAATTACCTTGCAGCAGTAGAGCTTCGAGTTTGGAGAAACTAGGGTTTCGGAAGCAGTAGAGAATTGAGGTGCAGACTGCAGAAGACGACGCTATTAGAAAGGAAAGAAATTGAGTCGGTTAGATGAGTTGCAATTGGGCTAGTATTGGGCTCGGGTCCTGGACCGATAAATGCTCCAACTAATTAATGACCCTGTTTGGATAAAACAATTCTAGTTTCCACAACAATTTCATAAATTTAAATTGGGTAAAGCACACAAAAATAGCTCATTTCAAATAAATACTCTATTTTCAGATTCTTTTAAATAAATAAACGAGCTATGCAAAATCATACAAAGTCTCAATTTCGTTAAAATAAGTCGTTAACTTATGGACATGTCATTCTTATTTGACTGGACATGTCAACAAGGATATTTTAGGCAAAATACAATAATATTCTCAACAAATTGATAGATTAAATTTTTAACCATTTCCATTGAGTTTCCATTTATAGGCAACATATTTTTTTTCTGCTCAACGTCACCATTAGCACTAAATTGTCATTTTGGAGTTGATTAAACAATCAAGTTGTTTTATGATTAAGCTTATTCTCTTTTTGGAGTCTGCATTGTAGTTTCATAACCAAAGATTATTCATGAGGCAAGATAATATTATGATATTCGAGTGAAGTACAATACTCATTTTGTTGAGGAAAAAGAATGTGCAAACTTGATAGAAAATGGTTGACAATTTAATTTATCAATTTGTTCAGAATATTATTGTATTTTACGTAAAATACGCTTGCTGACATGTCCGGTCAATAAGAATTGACATTTCACATATGTCACGTAGACAACTTAACGGTTTGTTTAACGAAATGTATAACAGAATTGAGACTTTGTATGATTTTGAATAACTCGAGTATTTTTTGAAATAATCTAAAGATGAAATATTTATTTGAAATAAGCTTCAAAGTTCAGGTATTTTTATATTGTTTACCCATTTAAATTTCATTAGTTAAGAATTCTATTATTTGGATTTCATGAGAAATTTTGACAACTAACCAAATTTCGGTTGTCAAAATGATTTTTAACCTTATTTTTTTATTTAGTTGAAAATGACCATTTTATGAGGCAATAAGTCACTTTTACCCTTATCATCTCTTCAACAAAAACATCAAAACTTCTGACTTCTAAGGTGAGGACCTAAGGAACAAGAACACATTTGCTCTAGTCCAACCCAGGTCATAAGAAGATCCTTGTTCTCATTCACAATGGTAAAGTGGTCTGCAATCTTGTCTTTGCATTTCAGTACACTAACGAGGTTTGGACTAATAAGTCATTCTTTCCCTCTCATCCTTGTCTCAAATGATCAAATCCCAGGCCAAGGTTTAGGGTTTACCTCAAATGATCACGCTAAGGGTTTCAGTGAAAATGTCAGGTTTAGGGTTTATATATATACCTCAAATGATTTTGCTGTCACTGTCAGAAACATCATCAGATGACAGACTTGGACTGTCGTCTGAACGTTTTTTTATATGTCGTCTGTCTCGTTGCTGTCTGATTGAGCTCAGACGACAGTTCTCCACTGTCTTCTGAGTTCAATCAGATGACATATCATATGTCGTATGATATGAGATGAGTCTGAAAGGTTTGATGATTACATACAACTCATAAATGTCGATTGAAGTCTAACATAAGGGTAACATTTAATGATGTTTACACCATCTTATATTTATTCACACTATAGATAAGTTTCTACTGATAGTATATTCAACGCCAAATCAAAGAAACATATATGGTACTATGAGACTTCTATTGACAATATCTGTCGTCCGACATTGTGAAACTATATATCATCTAGAGTCCAATCACAATTACTTGTGATTTGACTTGTTTTCAGATCACATATAATTGTCGTCTGAAATAAGAATAGTAGAGGATTGTCAAATTAAAACTTTTGTCGTGTCATTGTCCATAGTCCACATTTATGTGTCGACTGATATAAAAGTAACAAAAGATTGTCATCATTTGTCGTCTTATTCTATGTGACCTTATATATATATGTCGACTGAGTTAATATCAGTCGACATATCTTATCCTTTTATGTGGTGGTATTAGATGACATTTTAATGTTCTGTTTTGGTTTAATATATGTCATTTAATGTTCCGTGTCACTACATTTTTCTAATTTGTGTATGAAGATCTGAGTTAAAATATGATGTTTGGTGTAGAACAAGACGACACATTTATGAATATCGTTTGAATTCTTTGTACCCTTTGATTTGGTTACAAAAGCACTGTTCATATGGTCAGATACATAAAAAATCAAATTCTAATGTAAATAGGTAGCTATTCACTTGTAGCCATTTCTACATACAATATACACTGCCTTAAACAAAACATAGAGATGTAGCTAGCTAACTTGTAGCTATTTCTAAGTACAACACTGTCCTAAACAAAACAAAATTATGTGCAATTATACTATGACTCCCTATTATACTATGATACTTGCTAGAATGTGCAATTATTTCTTAGCTTGTTATTAACCAATCCACCATCCTCAAATGCAGAGAAAACATCAGCAGACAAGACATCAGCCCACTGCGAAATAGATTAGAACGTAAAAAATCAACATACATCCCGTAATTCATTCAACTGTTATATAGCTCAAAGCAAACCATTACTACCAATTCATTGTCATATTCCATGACTAGTATGTCATCTTCAGTAGACCAAAGTGTAGGTTCTCAATCCCAACTTAGTTCCTCCAATGACCATATCTTAACTAATAAAAGAAGTACCACAGAAATCTGCCTTTTACACATCGTCAAACATGCCTATTAAAGATTTCACCATGTTGACATCAAACACACCCTTGTTTTCAATAATCAATCTAAAACATATAATATAACCTTATTGTAATTGTCATTGTCCTACTGTGTAATTGTCATTGTAATAAACTAGTTAATTCTTGTAATTATAATGCACCGTATTGTTACTTGATCATAATCATACCAATTGATCAATGCATGCTACAGTAGCCTATTGATATTTAATCAAACAGAGCAACAATATCATTTTGTAACATTCTTTCTTAAACAGAAAATGTAAACAGAGAGGAATACAATCGAAAATCCAGAAGATGAGAGAGAGAGAGAGAAAGAGGCGAACCTAAACGCGAATCAGAATTATTGGTGACCGAGATGAAGCTCTGAGAGAGATACAACAGAAATCGATTGAAACATAAACGAATAAGGAAATTTCAAAGATGTGAAGACAAAAACGCATTCAAATTCAGATGGGAAACACATATGGATGTGATTTAAAACATATGATATAGCCTTATAGATTGTGTAATATAACCCTGCTCCTAGAATTGAAAACAAACAGAAAAGAATTGCAAAGAAAGAAAGCTTTGATTCATGGTGTCTGCTCAAGCAGCTACAGTCCACATATATACCCCATATTGACTAGGCCGATCTTGCCACTTGGCAAGGATCTGACGATTTTCTTCCTTCTAACCCTAACATCATTACCGGCCTCTAACAGCTACTTAATCCACTAACTAACATTAATTAATATTATATCGTGCCCGGCACGTGGACTCTACACTCGACTCCTCTCCTGGTTCGACTATCTTCTCCTAGTTCGACTGGGAAATCCCTAACATTGCATCCTGCTGGAAATGAAACTTGTCCTCAATTTTCTGCATTAAAGTCAGGAAATCGAGCTTGTATCTCGGAGGCAAATTCTCAAGTAGCTTCCTCCGGTGCTGTCCCCAGCCACTGTGTTACAGCTGCATTACTATTCTTGACCATTCGCCTCTGAAACACCGCTGTAGGTGCCCACTTAAAGCTTGATAGGTCAATGATTGGATGAAGCTGAGACACCACTGCTTCCTAGTCTTCCACTTTCTTCTTCAACAAAGAGACATGAAACATATTGTGTATCTTGGCTGATGGGGGCAATTTCAACTTGTATGCCACAACGCCAATCTTTTCTAACACTTCAAAGGGACCATAGAACCTAGGAGATAGCTTATGGAAAGCTCTTTTATGTACTGAATGCTGCTTGTATGGCTGGAGTTTGAGGAACCTTGTCACCTACTGCAAAGGATCTCTCAGTGTGCCTCTTGTCATGTTGAGCTTTCATTCTCACTTGTGCTCTTCCTAAATTCCTTTTGAGGACAGTTATCAACTCATCCTTGTTCTTTAATTGTTAATTAACTTCAGCAACTGTTGTGGCCCCTAGGGTGTAGTGATTCACTGATGGGGGTGAAACACCATAGAGAGCCTCATAGGGAGTCATTTGAATTGCTGAATGGAATGCGGTATTGTATCACCATTCTGCCCATGGAAGAACCTGAGTCAATTGGTGAGGTTTCTCCTCGATCACACACCAGTACTGCTCAAGTGATCTATTAAGGTTTTCTGTTTGGCCATCTGACTAAAGGTGGTAGGCTGAGAATTTGTTGAGCTTTGTCCCTTACAGCTTGAAAAAGTTTTCCAAAACAAGCTCATGAATACAGGATCTCTATCAGACACAATGTTTTCAAGCATACCATGCAGTTTAAAGACATTTTTTACAAACATTTTGGCCAAGGAAGCTGTTGTGTATGGATGTGCTAGGGGAATGAAATGTGCATATTTAGTTAGTCTGCAAATCACAACCCAAATAACTGACTCACCTTCAGAGTTTGGCAAACCTTCAATGAAATCCATAGATATGTCACTCCATGCTTTGGTGAGAATGGTAAGAGGTTGGAGCAGTCCTGGAGGTAGAATGGTTTCATAGTTGTGTTGTTGGCACACTGCACATTCAGAAACAAACTTTTTTATATCAGCTTTCATTCCTGGCCAAGCAAAATTTATACCAACTCTCTTGTAAGTTCTGGCTCTTCCAGCATGCCCACCCTGCACTCCATTGTGAAACTCAACAATGATCTTCTCTCTCCAGTCATCCACTGTAGGGACAAAGATTCTGTTCCTATACATCAACTGAGAGTTGCTGAATGAGTAATGTTTCTTAAGTTATAGCCCTAATTGCTGCTGCATGAGTTCTTGAACCACTACATCCCCTTGGAAAGCTTTTTGCATCTCCACAACATAACCATGTACTGGTTGGGACACACTCGTGATCACATAAATAGTAAGGTTCCTGGACAAGGCATCAGGTACTTGGTTATTCTTTCCAGCCTTATAATGGATGGAGTAATCAGAACCCATGAGTTTCACCAGCCACTTCTGTTGAGCAAGGGTGGTAATTCTTTGTTTCAAAAAATGTTCAATGGTCTTATGATCAGTCACAATTTGGAAATGGTGTCCCAACAGATAATGCCTCCAATGTTGCACTGCTACTACTACCGCCAACATTTCCTTATTATAAACTGAGAGAGCTAAATGCCTTTGAGACAGAGCCTTACTTATAAAGGCTATGGGGTGACCCTTCTATGACAAAACTGCCCCAATTCCCAAATCAGATGCATCACACTCAACAGTGAACTCCTTGGTAAAGTCTAGTATGGCTAAGGCTGGCGCCTTAGTGAGAGCTCCTTTAAGATTTTCAAAGACTTATGTTACATGGGAACTCCAGTGGAAGACATTCTTCTTGAAGAGATCAGTGAGAGGTTTGGCTATAACTCCAAATCCCTTCACATATTTCTTGTAATACCCTACCAAACCTAGTGCCTTTAGAGTAGCTGGTTGAGGCCATTTCCTGATGCATTCTATTTTTGTAAGATCCATTGTCACTCCTTCTGAACTTATGATGTGACCTAAATATTCCACTTGTTTCACCCCAAAACTGCATTTAGACTCTTTGACCTTCAAAGAATGTTGTAGTAATCTCTAGAACACCTTCAAGGATGGACTGTATATCAAAATGTCATCAAAGAAAACCAATACTCTTCTCCTCAGTAAATCTCTAAGTATCTCATTCATGTTTGATTGAAATAAGGCAGGGGCATTGGTTAGGCCAAAAACCATCACCGAGAACTCATAATGACCTGAATGAGTTCTGAAGGAAGTCTTCTCAATATCCTGCTCCCTCATCCTGATCTGGTGGTACCCTGACCTGAGATCCAGCTTAGAAAAAAACTTTGCTCCACGCACCTCATCAATGAGCTCATCCACTACAGGTATGAGCTATTTATCCTTTACTGTGGCTGCTTTCAAAGCCATGTAGTCCACACACATCCTCCAGCTGCCATCCTTCTTCTTAACCAATAACACTAGTGATGAGTAAGGACTAGTGATTGGTCTGATTATACCACCATCCATCATTTCTTGCACAATCTTCTTAACCTCTTCCTTCTTGAAATGAGGGTACATGTAAGGCCTGACACTTATGATTTATTAATGATAATTCTATGTTTTATTAATAATATTTCTAATATTTTTGTTGTATCTGTAGGTACAAGGAGTGAAAGAACGAGTTGCGGACCCACTGGACTACTCACGAGAATACACGTTCTGGTACCCCTGCTGAGTTCTAGTACATAAAGTGCGAGTGGCATTGGCTTCTGATATCAGAATTCAACAACTCTCATAAACAGGTAATTAAAAAAATTAACTGGTTAAATTTTTATTAAGTACGTTCATTTTTTAATATTTTACTAATATTTTATTTTTTCTTTGAAGGTCGTTTCCCAGGCGAATGCTCAGAACCGGCAACGCAACACAAGGAACCATCATGCTGGTTGTAGACCGTTCGCATCGTTCATGGACAAGGCGGCCAGGGAACATCCAGAAGTCAATCGGTACGTCTATACGTACGAGAAGACATATCCTGACGTTTAGGAGGATATTCTAAGGCATCATACGTTTTCAAATTTTTTTACTTATATATATGTAAAAAAGTTAATTAATTATTTTTTCATATCCAATTAGGCTAAGGTGAGGCAAGCTAGTGATGAGGTTATGACTACTATAGTGAAGGAGACACCACCTGACATGCCGGAGAATGAGATGTCCGAAGCCATGTCCCGAATCTAGTGGCGTAGCTAGACATCTCACTTAGAATTGTTAAATTTGATTAACCAAAAAATTAAATGATCTTCGGTTACTCTTTAGCAACAACACGATTTTGCTTAAAAAGTGACACAAACTTAATTTCAACAATGTTCTTTATACCAATTTAAAATGAAAACTCGCTCTGGAACAAACCATTAATTCATCTCCAATAAACTTCAAATTTTCAGAGTTTCAATATGTTATTTTTGAGACATAATGTACGTCAATATATGATAAACATCAATGTGTTGTTTCCATTTAGCTTATTAATAAAAAAATCATAAATTAATTTAAAATGAAAACGCGCTCTGGAACAAACCATTAATTCATCTCCAATAAACTTCAAATTTTCAGAGTTTCAATATGTTATTTTTGAGACATAATGTACGTCAATATATGATAAACATCAATGTGTTGTTTCCATTTAGCTTATTAATAAAAAAATCATAAATTAAATTTAAAGCATTAAATTACATATTAGTAGGGATCAATAAGTTAAGAAACTCTTGACACGGTTTGTCTTATTTTGATTAAGTATTTAAAATAGTATAAATTTTTATTTCATTTCATTATTATTGAAGAATATTAAAGACTAATCAAAGATTTCTTAAAGGAGAAGTGTCAATTTATGTTTCATTTCCTTTAATATCTGATACAAATTAAGAATAATTACTTTTTCTTAAAATTGAGAGGGGACAATTGACCCCCTTGCCCCCTCCTTAGCTACGCCCTTGCCTAGATCCACACTTCCTATCCGAGGGTTGGGGCGATGATCATGGGCACAGCCTTCCCACCGAGGTCTAGGAAAGAAAGGTGAGGGGGTCATGAAGACCACTCCAAGATTTCAAAGAAAGGCAGCCTCAACCAACAGCAGGACAACTTAGCTAGAGTCGGAAATTCAGATGCTACTGGACCAGCAAGCCGCTCAGACATCCTATATTGCCGTCGTACATGACCATAATGCCGCGGTATATGCTACTCAGCAGGCCTAGCTGCAGCAAATGTTTTAGTACTTGCAGGATTTTACAGCTGCCTAGCTTCAGGGACTTCCGCTTCTGCTTCCGCCCATGCCTACCCTAATACCGCTACCTCAGCCGCTGCAACCTCCTCCATAGAAACTCCTTGCGGATATAGATTTAGACGATATAGAGTTTATGTAGTTAAATGGTTATATAGTTATATGTGTTTATGAATAATTTATAAATATTTTAATGAAAAACGTGTTGTCACCATTTTTTGTGTTATTGGTTATATAGAACTGTTTTGGTGTATTTTACAGGTTGCTTGAAATGACAATTTAGAAATTTTGGGTTTTTTTTTACTGAAATGGACTTATAGCCGATAAAATTTGCCATAATTGTTAGAACCAATCTATAATCTTCGAACCAAACAATAAATATATAATAATAATTGAATTGAAATCAAAGAACAACAAAAAAATTGAAATTAAATTCACTAACTTAATCAGATAGAGGCCTGCTTTCAGTGACCTATGTCACATCCTGATCCTAGAATTATTCTACGGTTGGTTACTTTGGTCTTTAACCATTTAAAGTAATTGTTTGACAATAGAGTTGACTTTTTGTAAAGTTGAGAATTTGGGAAAACTTTCTTCGTGAAAGTTGTAGAGGACGTCGATACGAATTCGTGGAAATGTAGCACGCTCAAATCGGAGTTCGTATGAAGAAGTTATAAGGGTCCGAAGTCAGAGGCATATGAGTAATTTTGCAGAAAGGCTATAAATAGCCTACAACCTAGAAAATCGGGCAGAAAAAGCAATAAATAGCCCACAACCCAGAAAATCGGGCAGATTTTTCTGCTGGACCTTCGCGGCGTCGCCGTCGCCGACTCAGGCCGCCACATCGGTCCCAAAAGGAACGCCTCTGAGTCTACTTAAATTCTAGGTAAGCTTTTCGACCTATCCCCCCTTGGTTTAGGAGAAATTTCAATTTGATTACCGAGTGTACAGTAGGAGATCTAGATTGGATTTCTCCCCCCTCAAGCCACCAAGTTGTGAGTTCTATATATGGTTAGAATGAGTTTTAGAAGTACTACTCACCCCTAAAGTTTGGTGAACTGATTTGAAGTGTGGAGGGAGAATCGTATTTTTGAAGTTTTTAAAAATATTTCGGGTTTTTACTTTTTCCTTCTATTGACCTAGTTAGTGGCCGAATTGGTTTTCGAGTTGAACTAGAAAGTTGTTTCAAATGATGAGGCGAAGCTACTATTAAAATTTGGTGGCCAAAATTTGTTTCGGCGGCGGAGTTGGCGGCGGTGCCGCCACTTTTTAAGCAGTTTTTCATGCCCATTAAATAATATAAAATGAGAGGAGTCTATGGTTTAAATTTGGTAATTTTTAGAGGAGTTTTGGTTAGGTTTTCAAATTTTTCAAGTTTAATATTATCGGCGGATAATAAAATATTATTCCGGCCATCGATTATCGCCGATTAAAGTTTGAGAAATATTTTAAAGACTCTTAAGCTACTAATGAAGGTCGGGGTTTATGTTGTCTAAGTTTAAGGGTTTTGGCCGAGGGTATCGTTATTGCCAATATTAAATAATTTTTCGTTTGGAGATTGAGATTTAATATTATTCGTTGATCATGAGATGAGGAGTTCTCGCTTGGGAAGCGATCCGGATTTCGTCAGGCTAAGACCTAAGTCTTTGAGTGGACCTTTGTTTTGAATTAATGCATGTCGTGTTTTTATGCTAAACATGATTTTTATTAATTTAATGAGCCGGTGGGGCCGGGAAGGTTGGTTGCTCCCCTTCTGTAAGCCCCTATGTTATATCGGCTGAAATCTCTGTTATATTGATTAAATTTGGAATAATGAAGGTCGGGGTTGATTAAATTCGGCTGAAACCTCAAGGGAACTTCTTACCGAAACCCTCTTGAAATGGACAACCCTTCCTACAAACCAACTCAGCACTTCCATGAATAATTTAAATCACCCCCAACTCTTGAAGTCATCCTGCTCCCTAAGTCATAACTACGCTTTACTATCCTATTCAACTATCTAAGTTGAGGTAATTAGAGCAGTCTATATGGAAGTTATACCTAAAACACTAAATGAGCAACAGCGGATTAATTAGTTATGCCTCGACTTCGGTACGCGCGACCTCCTCTCAGGAACCCTGTAACACTGGGCATTTGAAAACGAAGGGCCTAGGGGAAAACATTTAAAAACAATATTAACGTGAGTGGACGAAAATCAAATATGAAAAGGTAAAAATCTTTTCATGTTTTCCCTTTGATTTTCCAAAATTCACATGCACGCAACCAATAGAAAATGAATAAATAAATCATAAAATAAATCCATTGGCTCAAATCCATAATTAAAGATGTGGGGTATTAACCACAACCACGAGAAAACAACTGACCAGCTCTACCACGAGAGGGTCTATTGACCAGCTCAATCGGAGAGGGTCTCATGACTTGCTCTATTCGAGAGGGTCCTGACCTGCTCTATCCGGGAGGGTCCTACTGACCAGCTACCACCAAAGAGGGTCAGACCAGCTACTATCCAGAGATGGTACCATCTCCATCTGGAGAGGGTTCATACTAGCATGCAATATATATAACCATATCCTTGAAAATCCTTTAAAAACCTCGTGGTAAAATAAATCAAAAACCAAGTCAAAACTCCCATGACTTTACCCCAAATACATTGGATTTAAAACATTTCCAGGAACCCAAACCGGTTCTCTGACTTTACTTTAAAATCGTTAAATCCAAATGCCAAGTTTCCCCTTTTAAAAATAATCCCCCTCCATAACCCAAAATGGTGATAAAAATTAAAAACCATATTCCAGGAAAATCCTTTAAAATCACGGGAAATGTAGGAACCTCTTCCTCCGCTCACTTATCTTTAAAAAGTATTAAATTCTCATTTTTCTAAAATCACCATAAAACTTAAAATGGAGGAAATTCATAAATAAAGGAGAAACTAAATAAAATCTATTGCATGCATTAAATTTAAAATAAAAGGTCCACTCACCGACTGACGCCTTAGCCTGACGAAAACCCGAAATCCGCTCAAGCCAAGTCTCCACAACATGAGCCTCTTCGCGTCCTATTTCATAATTTTCCGGACGCTAGAATAATAATTAAATAGCATAAGCGTACACATTTAAAAGCGTACAGCTCGCTCATCGGCTCCACATTTCTCAAATTGTCAACTAAAAATCCCCGACCTTCACCAATAACTTAGGAGTTCTTAAAATAAATCTTAAACCTTATTCGGCAATAATCAATGGTCGGAATAATATTTAATTATCCGTCAATAATACTAAACTAGAAAATTCTAAAACCTAACCAAAACTCCTCCAAAACTTACCAAATTTAAACCATAGACTCCTCACATTATATACTAATTAATGGGCATGAAAAACTACCCAAAAAGTGACGGCACCGCGGCCTTCTCCGCCGCCGATCGAGGCTGCCGGCAGAAATTCCGGCCAAAATTCTGACGACCTCCGATCACCACCAAATTTTACTAGTAGCTTCGTCTCGTCATTTGGAACAACTTTCTAGTTCAACTCGAATGCCAATTCAGCCTCTAACTAGGTCAATTACGTGATGAACAGTAAACCCAAAAATTTACACTTCAAAACTTCAAATCCTTAATTCTCCCTACACACTTCGAATCAAGCTACCAAATTCTAGGGGATTATAGTACTCCTAAAACTCATTCTAATCATATAAAGAACTCAACAATTGATGATCTAGGGAGGGAGAAATCCGATCAAGAACAAATCACTGTACACATGATGAACAAATCGGAATTTCTCCCGATTTATGGTGAGTTAAGTTAGAAAACTTACCTAGGAATGAAGTAGACTCGGAGACCGAGCTTTTGGGACCGGTGCAGCGGCGATTGGTGGCCGGACGGCGACGCTGTGGCTGCCGAAAGCTCCGGCAGTGTTTTCGTCAGGAGAGGATTTTTCACCCCGGTAACTCCTATATAGTCATTTTACCGCACAGTAACTTTACATTTTTGTTTATAACTTTCTCATACGAACTCCGATTTGAGCGTGCTACGTGTCCACGAACTCGACGCTCTCTACAACTTTCATGAAGAAAGTTTCCCAAATTCTTGACTTAACGAAAAGTCAACTTTACGATCATTGTACGGTTAAACGGTTACTTTAAATGTTAAAAGACCAAAGAACCTAACCGTAAAATAATTCTAGGATCGGATGTGACACAATGTCATTTGATAATGAGGATGAAGAAGACGAACAACATACCGTAGCAAAGTAGTTAGAAATTGATTAACTTCTTATCGATCCAAACCCGTTAAAACAAGCATGAGCAGGGGCGTAGTTGTGTTCAGGCTTGAATGGGTCTGAACGCTCTTGGATTTTGAAAGTTTGAAGTTTAGGTGCTTAATTAGCTAAGTATCAATAAAAATCTATTTAATTCTATCATTACCCCCCTTAAAATTTCTTCCTATCAATTGATGTTGAATGGAAAAAATGAGAAATATATCTATAAAATTGATTGATATTTTATGTCTTACCAATCGAAATTGTTAAAATAATTGATTTATTTTAATTATTAATTAAGAAAATGAATGAAATTACCAAAACAAAAATGTGAAACATTAGTGATGCCTAAATTACTACTTTCTTCATTCTTACACTTTCAATTTGCACGAGTTTAAGAGATGTATATAACAAAATTTTGTTTCATTTGAAGATAAGTAAATATGGAGTGATTCGAGTGAGGTAATTTTAACACACATGCTATAAGGTTCAAATCCTGGATCAGTCTGAGCATGAGTAGCACTGGGCTTTCGACTTATGCTTGACCTACTGGGCCTCGCAGAAGCCCAGCCCAATTATTATAATACGAAAATCAACTCCCCAGTAGCGTGCACGAATCTTCCAAAAATGGATAGCTCCTCATCTCTCGACAAGTCCATGGTCAGCGACTTTTGATCCCTCTCCATCTTCATTTTCTTCCATAATAATCCCAAGGTATAACTACACGCACTCACTCCTTCCTTTCCGTCGGCCGGCCTAAACTGCTTTTACTCCGATTTATTTACTCAGGAAGTGAATTTCTTCATTTTGTTTTCTTAATTTCTAGGGTGGTGTTCTATGATTCTAGGTTGCTTTTTTCTTTTGTTTTTCATTTCTGGATGATTTGTTTTAATTGTACTTCATATGGTTCACTGCTTACTTGTTTCTGTTTTCAAGTTTGGTAATTGAATAAATAGTGTTTTTAGGTCTATCTTGAATCGTTGAGTATTGGATATTTGTCCATGGGGGGAGCTTGTTCTAGGAAGAGGAACCATCGGGATGATGAAGATAATTTTCCTAGAGGGTTTACCAGAAGATAATTGAGGTAATTGCTTTTCTGAATGTTTTATAGGATCATATATCTTTGCTTATGCCGTTTGCTTCTTTGATTGACAGGACATTAATAGCTACAGCACATTCTCTATGCTCCCAAGAGATATTTGTCAGCATGTCATTAATGAGTTGGTGTACTCTGGATGCCTGACTGATGTTTCTTTTCAAGGCTTCCGGGATTGTGCTTTGCAGGTACTGATAGTATTAGTTTGGCAAGTGTCTATTTTATACAGAACAAATTCTGTCAGTCTCTCTTCAATGTCAGTTTGCGATGTTGATCTTTAAGTTTCGTTTATTTGTATGGCAGGATCTTTACTTGGGAGAATACCCTAATGTGAATGATATTTGGATGGATGTCGTATCCTCACAAGGGTCATCTTTACTCTCTCTTGATCTCTCTGGTTCTGATGTTACTGACAGTGGGTTAATTAATCTCAAAGATTGCACAAATCTCCAAGTGTTAAATCTTAATGATTGTGATGAGATATCAGATCATGGGCTGGAACACTTAACTGGTATGTAATCTGTTTTTGGGGAGGCGTATGTAATTCGCCTGGACCTTTGGCTAGTCAATTTTGGCTGGCTAAAATTGCTGTTTGAATAGCACATATAATTATAAGCTAAAACTATCTACGCAGCTCTGTGACGACACTAAGAAAGGAAAAACGAAAAGAAAAAGAAGCATGAGAGCATAGTTGGGGTGGGTTGATTTGTTGCAGTCTTACGTTCTATTTGGCATGTGACTCTTCAAAATGCACAGTTTTCACCACTCAACAGTTTTTCTATATTACCGTTTTTCTTTTTCCTTGTTACCCTTTCTCTTTTGTTTGTCCTATCCCTTTGTGTACTACCTCGTTTTTAAAATTTTGTGTCTGAATTTGGAAGAACATTTATGTTACTGATCTGCCCAACTTTTTGGTTCATCATATAACACTATTGTTAACTTCCTTCAGGTCTATCGAACTTGACAAATTTGAGTTTTAGAAGAAACTGTGCAATCACTTCTCATGGGATGAGTGCCTTTTCTAGTTTATTTGGTCTGATCAAGTTGGACTTGGAGAAATGCCCAGGGATCCATGGTGGTCTTATTCATCTTCAAGGTACATCTGCTACTATGTGCTTATCTGAAAACTGAACTATGTTTCTCGTTTGAACATTGATTTTGATCTGGAAAAGTAAATTGATGATATTGAACACGAGGATAACACAGTAACAAGGAATATTACACGAGGATAACACAGTAACAAGGAATATTACACGAGGATAACACAGTAACAAGGAATATTACATTGCTTTTTATATTTTCATGCAGAACAGTTAGACCTGGTCCTATTGTCTATACAATTTAGCAAGTCATTTTTAGCATCCATGTATCATTTTATATTTTTGATCAAACGAATGGTTATTGTATGAGATGAGCATTCATTTTAATTCTTCATCATTTTTTTTGAACTAGTAATTCTTCATCATTGATCAAGACTTATTTAGTACAGGCAAGGAGTTCACTTGTGAGCCAATTATGAAATACTTGAGACAGTAACTGCATTTTAATCAAGTTGAGTTGGTGGATAAAGTAGACCATGGGCCACATTGAACATGTGGCTAGAGTGTCTGGGTATCCACTATAAGCTGTTAAATCATATATCTCATATTGTACAGGACTGGTGTACTGAACCTTGCATAACACTTATATGACATTACCTTAGCATAGCACTTTCCTCACTACTTATGACAATATTAATCATGTCTCATATTTCATACAAATCTTTTAACAGGTTTAACAAATTTAGAGTCTCTGAATATCAAATGGTGCAACTCCATAGCAGATTCTGACATGAAGCCTCTCTCAGGTACTTTAAAAAATTGGCCAGCCTGTGTCCATTGTTTTAAAAAAATTAAGGAAATAAAAGAACAATGGCCGACTTAGACCTACAGTTCCAGGGCCTCGCTTATATTAGAAACACGACAAAGATTCTATTGAGAGTTAAGACTAAGACTGATATGCCTGTCTGTCTTGTACATGCATATTATATTATATTATATTATATTATATTATAATTTCTGTTCAATTACATCTATCTTTGCTGATAGAGTGCTCCTCAATGCAATGTATTAGTTGCAGAGATCTCTCTTTCTATTATGTATATGTTCATAGTGCCTTCATGTTCACTTTGAATTAACTTGATGTTTTTCTCACAGTGGAATTACTTGTTATTTTGTGTATCAGGGCTTACAAATTTGAAATGCTTACAAATTTGCTGCAGTAAGGTTACTGAGTCTGGCATCACTTATTTGAAAGGTACTTAATTTTGTGCTTCTTCATATTTGGAACGTACTCCTCTACACGCAAGGATAAAATCATTTGTTATAGTTGCTATCAATTGACCTAAGGAGTCTGGTTCTATGTGATTGTACAACATACTCGTGATTTATAAAAAAAAAACAGTCTTGAAAACTATTGGAGGCTGTGGGGATATTATTATTATTATATTTAAAAAGAAACAGCATGCATTGAATTAAATGAACGAGACAACATATGTAAAAAGGATGTCCACAACATTAAAGGTTTCTGGAGAAACAGCAGACGAGAAAGGCTTTGGTATTTGAAAGACACCAAAAACAGATCCCAAAGAGCTGATTGGATTGAGATAACATTTAATTAAATGACTGAGAAGGGCTATAATCTCTAAATTCCTTAGAAGTACAAGCAAGCCCATAAAGATGCCCAAAACTTAACTCTCCCACAATTCTTCTTTCTCCACCCCACTATAGTTTTCAAACAGTTCTATTTCTCTCCATCCAGACCACCCAAACTGCCACTAGCACACCACAGCCCCAAAGAGTTGGCTTTTTTCCCTTTACCAATAGCTGAGTGATTTTCTTTGAACTCATCATTCCTCTCTGATGGAGTTGTCCAGACCACGTTTGCCTCCCACTTGTGTAACTATCTATATCAACTCTCTGTTGCAGGTCTTCACAATCTTTCTCTTCTGAACTTGGAGGGATGCCCGGTAACTGCTGCATGTTTGGATTCTCTTTCAGGTGTACATTTGCAATTTGTTCTTGTTTTATCTTTATCTTCCATGTAACCCCAAATTCATTCATGAGAGACATATTTCTATGAATTGAAGTTATGAACATGTATGTGCTATGCATATAAAATATGTGGACATTCTGTCTGCATATGTGATTTGAAAATTATGAATCATTTTTATCATGTCTGGTAGACTTACTTGCTAGAATGCAAGTAGGTCAGACTTGGTATTTATCTGAACTTACTAACCTGGCTTTATATATTCTTTGAAAATGTTTTGTTGTGGGGGTTACCAATGAGATCTTTGATCTAGAAAGGTATTGTGTTTTAAAAGGAATCCATAAAATGCAATAATAATATATTAGGATCTTATTGTGTTTCTAATGATATCTATAAGTGATGATTGAGAAAATTCTACAATGTGATGATGTATGACTTCATATCTTCGTTTACTGGAAGAAATCTTGGTGGAATAAAGACTTGGCTTTTTTGCCCTACCTACTAACGTCCTTAAACCGTTCTTTTAGCTTTTGTTGGGCCTGATATATCTCCCGGGCTTATGTTTCAGCTCTTGATGCCCTACTATATCTGAATCTGAGCCGATGTAATCTGACTGATGGAGGATGTGAGAAGTTTTCTCGTAAGTAATGATATGATGACAAGTTCTATGCTGTTAAGTCGAGGAATATAGAAGATTGTTGGGTTTAAACTTCTAGCAACTCTTGCGTTCTGCAGGATTTGGAAACTTAAAAGTACTAAACTTGGGGTTCAATGAGATTACAGATGCCTGTCTAGCACACTTAAAAGGTTGGTTAGCTCTTGTGGTTTGAGTTTCAAACTTAGATTATTGATTTTTTTTGACATTTACTTTTAAGTTGCTAGAAATAAATGGCTTAGGAATTAAGATACAAGGAAGGCATAATTTTGATCAGCCACATCACACAATTTCATTCCAATGGAATTAAAATCAACCTTCTTCTACGCTGTGTTTATATAATACATATATATTATAGTATTGAAATTCTTGCCTTCCTTCAAATAGGTTTGACAAATTTGGAGAGTTTGAACCTGGATTCATGTAGAATTGGTGACAAAGGGCTGGTTAACTTGACAGGTCAGTGTTCACGATTGCAAAATTTCATAATAATCATGTAATTGAAGCATGCTTTTGTACATATTGTATAATATCAGAGCTGTCAGGACTCCAGAATGTTTACATTTCAAAGGTTGAAGTTTCCACGCTGATATGTGCAGTTAATTTTTCCCTCTGATTTGAACATCCACTTCTTTTTTGTATCAATTCCGATGGTGTTCTAAATGAGTTAGAGTTCAAGCTAACAGCTTCTTAGTGAGGTCATGTGAAAAAATCCCTAATTAGAAATGTTCAAAATTTTCTTGTACATAAAAACAAACAAAAGAAAATTGTTACCCTTATTGAAATGCTTTTTAAAATCAATTTATCTCATGTGCTTTGCTTTAGTAACTTTTAGGATTCATAATATTCAGTGTGATGATTCTACAATTAATTCAACCTATAATCCTGTTGTATGTGACTAAAAGACCATCTTTGTAAATGTGTAGTGGAACCAGATTATAAGCGTATTTTTATGACACAAAGCAGATAAGTTTTTGTAAGTGTGTGAATTCTCTTAACCTTGTGGTGTCTGTTTATTTTCATTTTATTTTTTTGAAGTGCAAATCCTACATTGATAACAAATCAGGATACAAGAAAGTGGATAAGGAGTATATTCATAACTGTATTGCTGATTTATGGCTTTTAAAACTCTGGATGTGGTTACAAAGTAACAAGTAATTCAGAGGGTGCGTCTTCTTTTCTTCTATTTATAGACACTTGATTTCAATGAGGGTGATGTTTGTGCCTGCTCTTTCAGGCCTTAAGCATCTGAAATGCGTGGAACTGTCAGACACTGATGTTGGAAGCAATGGGCTCCGCCATTTGTCAGGTTATATGCATAACATCCACCTATGGTTCAGTCATATAAAATTGATTTCAGAGACCCAACCCATATTCCTTCCCCTCTCCAATACATCATCTGTTGATCCTTGAAATTTAAGAAAATTATGCTCTACACACTTTGAAAAAAGATAGGTGGTGCCCATCAAACTATCCAAGAAATGCAAATATTGAAGATCTACCTCTGTTGTCATTGTTCTAAAATTGAATTTGATGTCAATTGTTTTTATCTCTTGAGCTTAATTATTGTCTACTTGCTTCCTGTAGGATTGATTAAATTAGAAAGTATAAATCTGTCTTTCACTGAGGTTTGTGATAGTGGATTAAGAAAGCTGTCCGGGCTCTCGTCTCTTAGATCGCTTAATTTGGATGCCCAGAAAATAACAGATACTGGACTTGCAGCTCTTACAAGTAAGTAGGCTTATATGAAAACTGCATTCTGATGTGCAGGGTGTTTACATGTTGCCTGTATATCAATAAATTTTTGACATGTCATCATTAATGTAGGTTTGACTGGATTGACGCACCTGGATCTGTTTGGAGCTCGAATTACAGATTCTGGAACAATTGTTCTGCGAAGTATGTTATGCAAACTTTGTGAATTACTTACCTTTAGTTTTCTGAAAAGACTTGATTGATTTAAAGGAAAATCCATGTATTTTAAACCGGTAAAACTTTTACCTGTGCGCATTTTTTTCCTTTTGGGAATACTGCTGTGTTTATAAGTGGACAGTCTGGATACCATAAGGCTGATGAGTTGTTTTGTTTGATTACCTTAGTTATAAGATGGACCAGGAAATTGTTTTTGCTGAACAGAGGGGTTGTTATTTGTGAACTAGAGTCGTGTTTATTTTACTTCCATGATTTTGAACATTTGGTATTGTGGGTTTGCAAAACTAAAATATTTGGAAGACTAAAGAATTTGATGATGAAACACTACTCGAGATAAATATACATACGTAGCTTCACTATTTTTGTATGATGAATTGATGATATTATTTCATCTGTAAGTTGTATCCTTATGTCAGGTCGGTACATAATGTGAATGCAAGTTTGTTTTCGAGTCATAGTGGTGATTGTATAAATGTTTTTAACAGAAATGCTTGCACTTCGGATTTACTGAGACTTAAACTTCTTAATTTCTCACGACTGTATTTGTCTATGATTCAGGTCTAAAGAACTTGAGGTCCCTAGAAATATGTGGAGGAAGATTGACAGATGCTGGAGTAAAGAATATTAAAGATCTTTCATCCTTGACTCTATTGAATTTATCACAAAACTGCAACCTAACGGATAAAACCTTGGAGTTGATTTCGGGTAATACTTTATCTTTGGTTTACCAAATTGATATTTATGATTTCATATTTGCTAGCTGTATCTGCTGCTGTTGGCTGGAACTAGTTCCTGATGATAAAGAGGGTCAAACATGGGAATTTCAAGGGCAGAGCACTTGGAAGAAAGGGATAGGGATTGCCTTTAGAAATATCGAAGGCAGGCCAAATGCTTTTATTGGCATTCATTTGTCTGAAAGCTCGTTGGATCTTGGTTGTGCATAATCATATTGGCTATTGTTATTAATGCGTATTGATTGTCTTCATCAGTTCATCATATATGAATGCAGGGCTCACAGGATTGGTCTCTTTGAACGTTTCAAATTCTCGTATCACCAACTCAGGACTTTGTCATTTGAAACTGCTTAAGAATTTGAAGTCTCTGACTTTGGAGGGCTGCAAGGTGACTGCAAATGACATTAGGAAGCTTCAGATGACAAACCTCCCAAATCTAGTAAGCTTCCGGCCTGAGTAGTTGAGGTAATTGAATCTGCAACTGTAAGCTTCCGGCAACTTGGACAGACTGATATGTACATAAGGGAGAGTTTGGGTAAATTGTATATATGGTTGGATGTGTATTTGGACTTCCAATGTCTCTTGAACTAAAAGATTAGAAGGTGACTGCTTTATGTGAAGCATGCTTCACATGGTTGATTTGTGGCATGGGAGAAAATGTGGATAAGCTTCCTAGGCATGATGGATTCTTCTATATCTTTTCAAGTGGTTTAGTGTTCTATTGAAATAACTTTTGTACATACCTGCGGGAAGTTATAGTGCTTCCCATATTCTTATTGTACAGAACGTAAATATATGGATACTTTTATCTTAACCAAGTATCCAGTGATGTGGGATGCGTATGATCTGTGAAACCATGATATGTTCTGGTGGAGCGTGGTATACTGAAGTTATTTCTCCTTTTCTTTATTATTAGTTGCCAAAGCTTTTACATAAGTGAGCAAAGGTCAGGCTGGCGCATGTTCATTCAGTAGGATGTTCAAAAAATATAATGGTAGCTTGATCTCCAAAAAAAGATCCTTGGTGTGTAGTGTAGACGCCGATCATGTACGTTTGCCAGACTTCAAATTCTCAGTCGGTCTGCTTCACTCGTGCGGCTAGCAATACCAATCAATGTTTCCAGTCTTCTCATTTGCTTACCTTGAATCTCTTTGATCATCTCTACCCTGTTGTCATTTGCTTTTCATTTACCTAAGCTTCTAGCTAAACCACCAGTGTCTGAAACATTGGTTTTCCAACCGCTATCATCACCTTACACGGAATAAGAGGGAGACTGATGGTCGTCAGTAAAGGTCGAAATCTGACCCCCTCCATGACCATGTCGAAGCTCCTCAAGCTGCTTCTCAACACAGGAGAAGCCAATTTGGATGGTGTCCACAATTTGAGAAGCCTTGCTCTTCAAGGCAATGGATTATTTTTTCCTCGGGGGAAACTGCCATCCCTTGAAGTTATGAGAACATCATGGTTGGAAAGGGTGAAAAAGCTTGGAGTTGAGTTCTTGGAAAAGGAAGCATTTCTAAACAAGCAAACCATTACCGTTGGTAATGCTGTTGCTTTCCCAAAATTGAATCAACTTGGGCTGCGTTCATGGTTTGGAAGTGGGAAGGAGTCGCAGCTGGGTGGAGCCAAGATGATATTCTCGACTTTCAATGCTATAGGCTATAGCTCCTTTTTTGGCAACACGCTATAGCTACCTCGGCCACTAGATCAAACCAGACATGTCAATGAGAGTGAACCAGAAAAAGAAGCAGATAATTGCAATGAAATCAGCCTTAGACAACATGTATCTGATCATCTCGTAGTGCACACCGGTTTCTACCTACTTCGAAATTTTTAATTTTTTGGCAAGCACCTTTCAAGTTACAATTCTACAAGTGCATGCAATGACTGCCAATGATGAAAACTGCAAGCTGAAACCTGTACCCTTAATTTGTCAGCCTTGTATTCAACTGAATCTACCAGTTTCTGACTGGAAGATGGGTGAAAACTGCTGCTGATGACAAGATTGACTTCATTATTAGACTGCATCTGATTTTAAAATTTTAAAAGGACTTTTTTTGACTTTTTAGGCTACCCTAACTTTCATTATATTATCAATTTACTATCCTACCTTTTTCCTACCATTTTGTTACCCTAATTTCTATAAATTTGCTAAATTGCTACCCAAACCGTCATGTCTTTTTAAATGTTTTGTCAATTTTTTTTGGTAGTGTCAGGAGAGAATTTTCATAATTTTAAATTCAAATTAGGTTTTTTAACAATTAAATTTATCTTTTTTATATTCTAAACTTCATTAAGAAAAAATAAAATAATACATAGATTCCGATTAAAACAAAAAAACGCATCCATGAATTCGATTTTTTTATTAGGTGTGCCTTTCACGTGAGGAGATTTTCATAATTTTAAATTCAAATCAAGTTTTTTTAACAATTGAATGTCTATTTAAATTCTGAACTTCATTCATAAAAAATAAAATAATACATGAATTCCGATAAAAAAACATCCATGGGACCAGAAAAACACATCTATGAGATTGAATTAATACCCAGATAGTTTTTTTTCTTCTCATAGATGTATTTTTTTTATCGAAATCCATGTATTATTTTATTTTTCTTGAATGAAGTTCAAATTTAAAGAGACAAATTCAATTGTTAAAAAACCCAAATTGAATTCAAAATTATGAAAATTCTCATGTGAAAGACGCCTAACAGGAAAAAATTGACAAAACACCTAAAAAGACATGACATTTTGGGTAGCAATTTAACAAATTTATGAAAGTTAGGGTAGCAAAATGGCAGGAAAAAAAGGTAGGGTAGTAAATTGACAATATAATGAAAACTAGGGTAGCAATTGGCCAAAAACAGTTTTTTGACTTTGGAAATTATGTATGTATGCATGCATGTCCCAGCAACACAGATGAGGATGATAATGATGATCATCCTAACTGAAATGATAGCAACTTATAAACCAGAAACAATTACTGTAGAACATACAAAAAGTAAGACCTTGACAGAAACAAACTTGAATTATATTTCTCAGCTGCAATAAATAAAAGCACAAGGGAGAAACATAAAAAAATCTTCCTAAATTTAATACACTGCAAATAATACTCCTACATAATTTACCTAGAGATTCTTAACCAACAAGTTAAATCTACATATCTGCACATCATTCCTTCAGTAAATTACTTTGCATGAGGAACCACAAACTGCAAAAGAGCAAAAAGGAAAATAATTAATCCTAAAGCATTAAGGGCAGGAGAAATTATATTAAATGATTAATTGCCAGAGGCACTTGGGTGCCCAGCTCATCGTAGATACACTATGCAACTGTAATATAGTTTGAATATATGTTAATTCAACATCATAATGATGGACCAACCATTTTACACCTTAAAAATGCACCAGTTTTGTAAAAGATAATGCTCAACCCAGTGACAAATTCAAGTGTTAAATTAACAAATTAGAAAAGAAATAAAGGACTCATCAAATGCAAAGCATACCTATATTGAACTGGGCCAGCAAGCCAAGCATGTAAAAGAACTTGTGCTCTGCCAGCCACTTGATCATCTCTGAGCTTGTTCCGAACTTGAATTTCCAACTTGAGTAGCTGGCACACTGCTTGCTGACCCATTTTCAGCAGGTGGAGGCACACCCCATTTGCCTTCTGATTCAAGCGGCTCAAACACATGAACAGCACCATCTGAAAGTCCTAAAGCAAACTGGTTTGGTTCTTGTGGATGTGCCGCAATCACAAGGGGTTGTAAATTAGAACTGCTGTACACATGAAACAAATTGACAGAATCAACAAGAGTTTTCCCGATGGAATTGAACTCCAACATATTAAATTCAAAGTCATTAAATATGCTTGATTAGTGAATATCTGGACTCAACTCTGCTCATATACCATTTGAAGAAAAGTCTTCTAATGCATACAGGTAACTATTTCACTCTACTTAACGCATGTGAAGCCCATCCTTGGACTAAAATGGAATATGACACTGGTTTCTTCTTATTTCATCAAATGAAATTGGTCAAATGTTCAATAATTGCTTTAGTTAGACATTCAAGATACTTTACATTTAGTGTTCACCGAATTTTTGCATTTCTCCCTACTTACTGCACATGGCAGGAGGGCCTGTTAGGGTTCTTATGAAACTTGGAATTGAACTGCCTTATGTCTGTCCTCTTGGACCCATAAATTGCTTAAGTTGGGAGATAACCAGGAGGACAATTTAGTTTTGAAATCTAATGTTCAAAACAGTGTCAGACACTATAAATGAATATACCTGACATTAGCAGGAAGATAAACAGGAGGATTAATACGACATCGTAGTCTGAGATTTGCAGCACTGAAGATGCAGACGGTTGCGTCTAAAAAGCTGGCATAGATAAGCTGGCTATCACATGAGAACGTTGCATGGGAGATTGGGGCAGCAGAATCACGTGGGACCCACTAAAAAGAGACCAAGATTTTAGTTAGAGCATAAAATGGAAGCGAGCCGAGAAATCTTCAAATAACAGAATTTTTATATCAAATACACATACCTGCTTTACACACTCGAGTTTCGTAGTTTCAAATATGGCAAGTTGAGTCTCATGCACAACCAAAAAGTGTGTCTGATCCTGATGAAACTGAACACGAGTATCTGACTGTGAAGATGGTGTTCTCCCAGCTGGAAGCTGCAAGAATCTGCTCTTCTGCTTTTCCCATCCATCAGAATTCCATACACAAACCTGAAGAGGAGGAATCATAACCAAATTGTATATTAGTTTTGTCTTGCCAACCATACCTGATTAGAGATAATTAATTTTATCATGGTAATTACATATCTCACAATTTAGTGAATATACTATTTGATATGGAGGCACTGGAAATGCCGTGAAAAAAGTGTGAATAGGTAAATAAATGCATATTCAGTTATAAATGGGAAACTAGAGCCCACTTGTCTTATAACTACTGTATATAGACCTAAGACTCCCAGAAATCTGTGTTGGGGTAATTTGTACACCTGTTAGAAATTTTATCTTTCTTCAGTTATAAATTAAAGATCTTTCGCAGGAGAGATATCGGGGATTCTGATTAGAATTTGGTGTACCATTACAGGAGTAAAACTAGGGTTGGGCAAAAAGTCCGAAGAAAAAACACCCGGACCGGATCGTCGGGCCAGGGCGGGCCGGCCAGGCTTTTTTCCGGGCTCATGTTTTGTTATGTAATAAACGGGCCGGGCTTTGTTATGTCCGGGCAGGTCCCGGGCCTTCATATCGTTAAACAAAAAAAGCCCGAAAACCCGGGACCTTAGGTGTCATTATCTAATTGGCTTTCGTAAGTGGTCCTAAACCTATATAATAGGTACAATGACACTAGAACATAACCAAATAACCCTAAATCATCGTTTCGGACCCAAAACCCGGGCGGGATCGGCCCGGTTGGTACCGGTCCGGGCTTTACCAAGCCCTACAAATAACTCACCCGGGCCCTGATTTTTTAAGGATAAAACCCGGCCCATCATACTACCACCGGGCCGGGCCCAGGCCTTGAAAAAACTAACCCGGGCTCAGCCCGCGCCCAGCCCTAAGTAAAACTACATAAAAACAAGATCTGATTAGGTGTACCTGAGCATCTGCTCCTGATGAAACTAACACATTTAAAACATGAGAAAATGCTAGGCCAGTTATCCTTTTGGAGTGACCTTTAAGCTTGCTCTTAACCTGCATCAAGAAAATCACAACTAAATAACAACCATCTAATACAGCAAGTGTGCTGCAGATAATTAATCATGTACCACACCATACCTCATCCACACGGACATTATAAATCTGAATTGTTGAATCGTCCATGCCAATAGCAATAATATTGTTATCTTGAGGATGGAAAGCAAGAAATGTGGCAGCAGGTGGTGGTGGCATGAAAGTTGTCATTGTCTGCAGCAAACAAGAAGCAGTGATTAGTCCAAAAGATAACAAAGACAAACAAACAAAAAAATTGATAACTGAAGACGTGTTACCTTAAATGTCATCATATTGAAGAGGGATATCTTTCCACCAGAAGCTGACATCACATAAGAATCATTCTTGGATAAAGCAAAGCAAGGAACAGCTTCTTCAGGACTTGTGTCAGTAACATCATTTGTCATTAGAATGCCACTTGTTGGCTGCCAGAGTTGAGGTGAAACACTGGCAGTTGCCTGCAGAATACATCTATTATTGGATATTACAAAACCGATTTTTCAGATGTATGATGAAAGAATAAACAGATGCCAGGAACTTTTCTGCATCACCTTGCTAACAGAGGTGCGATCATTCCTTTGCCATTTCCAGAGCAAATGGATGGCATTTGATGCTAAGGCAAGGATTGCATTACCAGAATTTGTATAGATTAGCCTTGATATCTGTAAACATCAAGCCAATGAGAATATCATATAAGATACAAAATAAGCCCCTTGCAGAGCTCACTGATGCATCACTAAAAATGAATAGAAATTACTGCCAGAAGCAACATAGGATCATCATGAGCATAATAATGTCTTCATAAATGCACATCTACGCTTTGCAGATATTTGAAATCGAACATCACAAAAGCATCAATATGAAATGAAACCTTCCAAGTAAATAGTGTACCTTGGTTACTCTCATGTTTTCAGGTAGCCTCAAGGAACGACATTGAGACGGTTCGTTGATTTCAGTGAGTTTCCAAATCTTTGATTTGTCATTGGACTCTTCAGTTATTCTAGGTTTCACATCCCCCAAGTTCCTAGCATCCCCATTCTGGTAAGATAATAGTTTTGATTAATGAAAGAAATAAGAATCATAAGTCAGAACTTAACTCTAATAAACTTATAAGGATGATAAACGAAAAACACAATTGAACTAATTGCAAATTAAAGGCATAAGATGGAAAATCATCAATGTTATATACTTATATTTAAACAAAAGAGCAATCATATCCAACGAACCATTCCAGAAATGGAAACCGCTGATGCACTTCTCTCAGCCAGTCCAGCGCTTGTAGCAGCGGCAGCTGCAGCGGCAGCGGCAGCAACAGAAATTGGGTTCATTGCAGGCTGAAAAAGCTCAAAATATTAGGCAGGGGTTGTTAGAAGGAATAAGTACCGCAAGAACTTATCATCTGAAAAACAACCTTTGTCACAACTTCAGAAGTCCTTGATGCATCATAAGAAAGATTCTCAAATGTGCGCAACAACCGAACACCATCTGAATTGCCCAAAATTTTAATCCCATTCTCATTGGCAGATACAGCCAAGAGAGTGCCATCCTTGTTAAAGCGGATACGGGGGCTAGCCTAGATATTTGGAAAAGTAAATGAGAATATAGTATTGCAGAATGCAATCATTTCAATTTACTTAGACAGACTGAACCTACCGGGAGCCCTCCATCAGCATCAACTGTCGTTAGAAGCTGAACATTGTCCATGTCCCAGAATTTAATAGAGAAATCATCCCCAGCCGCCAAAAACCGGTTTTTCGTAGTATCAAATTGCACAACACCAAAAGAACGCTTTCGGAAACCTTGATAGGTCCTTTTCACTGCCCCTTCACTTTCATTCCATTCAACAATATATGACTCACCTTCTTTACTTGTCCCACATGAAAAGAGCCTGCAAATTTTCACCCACCACCAAGGAAACGGGAATGATAAATCATGTAACCTGACCATACATGTCAAGAGTAAAGATACAAGCAATGTGTAATAACCTTGTGCCATCAGCACTGTATGCCATGGTTGTGCACCAGCGACCAGGAGCATCATAATCAACTCGAGATCCCAAATTATCATAGAGCCAGGCCTTTATCTTTCCATCCAGTGCCGTTGAAAAGATGAACTGAAGAGCAAATCAAAACGATGAACTTTAGAAACCACGGACAACATGCAAGATGTACATGCAAAAGGTAGAAAAAATGGAGCACCTGAATATTTTCCTTATAGTGTGGGCAGACAGAATAAACTGCAGCCTCGTGACCTTCAAAAGTATATTGTTTTGAACCAGTTGCAGCATCCCAGACCTAAAATTACAAAGGAAATCAGCAATGAAAAGATATTTTTCTTCCAATTAGACGAGCAGACATGTACAACGTAACCAACCTTGATTGTCTTGTCATCCCCACAGGTTATTACACAAAGCTGCTTATTGGGGTGGGAGAATGCTAGATCATTTACTCCACCAACATGAGCATCAATCTATGATAGTAAGTACATAGTCATCATCAATAGTTCAATACAGTAAACTTGTAGGATAGCAAGTAGGGTGGAAAAAGATGAAAGGAGTACCCTCGAGAGTATACCTCTAGGTGTTGTCGTATATCATCACCTCCATGATAAGAGTAGATTTGAACAATGTGCCTCGAGTAAGCAACACCTGTAATTAGATAGTAATACATATGTCAATTAAATCTCCGATCACTCCTTAAATATTGCACAGATTACATATACCATGGGTACTTAAATATGGTCCTAGCTTACCAAATAAAGAACCATCAGGGCTCCAAATCACACGGTTAACAGATACACCAGGATCTTTTACCAGAGCAGCCTGAATCATATAAAGACAGTATTTTTCAGTCCATCAAATCATACCAACATAAAGGCAAAAACAAAGGAGCATGCACTTTCTTTCATGAGCATGGAAAGAGATGGACAGACCTGTAGAGGCATTGAACAAGAACTAAGATCCCAAACTTTGAAGTTCCTTAAAACCAGTCGGTCCTTGGATCCAACTTCCCACAGCCCTATGTCCCCCACATTGGTACCAACTGAAGGAACATGTTACGAACATTAGACAATTAATTGCCAACATGAAGAGCAAGCAAAGGATAAACCTATTAGGAAAGACAGCTGTGAACCTAAGTAATTGACAGTTGTGAAAAATACATACCAAGAAGCAGTGTCTGCTGAACAGGATGAAAATCCATGCTCATGGGCGATGAACCCTGATTTAAAGTCCGAGTGACATTCTTTGGCAAGTCATCAGGTGCATTCAAAGCCTGACTGTGACTGTGACCCGGAAATGACACTGGCAAAATGTTAACAGGGAGATTAACCTGCACAAAAGAAGAAATGTAAATAAAAAGTAAGCCAGGAAGAACACAATAAATATTCAAAAGCTGATAGCTACAAACATGTAGATACCTCATTGGAAAGTCCCATGGGTCTTGTTCGCTTAGAAACATGATCAGAATCCCCTGACGGGTACTCTATAGAAGGGTTAGTTGGAGGAGTCCTTGGATGTTTCAAGGCCGCTACACAATGTCATGAAATACCTCAATCAGAATCATAATGTACAGTAAGAGCCTCACTAGTAATGATAAGGTACCTGTTATCGAGGAACCACCAAGACCAATAGCACCTCCTTCCGAAACTGCTGGATGAGTAATAGTGGAAGCATTAGACATCCAACCTGCAAGGGGTATTGGAACAGGAGCTGGTGTAGGTTGAAAGGGCTGAAAATAAAAGGCCAAGCACATCAAATAGAGCTTTTCCAGAACAGAAACACTACCTAACCTCTAATAATAAACTACCACTACCTAACCTCTAATAATAAACTACCAGTAAGAGTGATAACCCACCCCATGTGCACCCAAAGGAGGAAATCCTCCAGCTTTTGGTAAGGATCCAAGCAATGGATTGCTTGCAGGTGATGGAGCCCGAGCACCATTCGGCTGTCCGCACGAGTGATCCACAAAAAGAGTTTTTATATCTGGATTTGGCCTTGGATTCTTACAAAGCTGATGCTGCCAGTTTAAGCTGTAATTTACAGAAGGAAACATGAGTCTCCGTGTTCAATCAGAAAGGGCATAATGTGCTCAAGTAGTAGTAACTAGTGGCTGAAAATTTCCGACATCAGAAGCTGGATACAACTACTGTACACATGTCAATGTAGATTTTCACGATACAATCACAAGCACCAGACCCTTATCACCTAATCCATAAAGTCATTGGAATAAATTTACTGTTTTGGGAATTACTAGAATCTAGATGGTTTCTTTTTTCTGTTACAGCATTCAATGTAACAACTCATTAGCTAGAACTAATACTTGAAGAAGTTTTCATTCTGAATGCCAAGGGGGACATACATCATTCCATACATGACAACATTCAATAAGATAACCACTTCCAATATCAGCTATAAATCACAATTGAAGTGAACAGCTAGTGTTATCTAATTGAAGAGAAATTTCTGGGAAATTACCTTTGGTTAATCAGAGTTCGGAGCCTTGAATTTTTGAGGTTTGGGAACTGCAATTTATCACGGAATAAGGGATTCGCCTCAATCAGTTTCTTAAGTTCAACGAGCATAATTGCCCTGGCAGACTTTGTATCTCCATATTTGGATAGTTGTTCATTCTCCCTGCAATGCAAGAGACCATTATATAGCACATTGCCTACTATTTTTTAACAAGACTGGAGTCATTAACACAATTACCATACCTAAAATTATCCAGTGTCAAAAGCTGAGTGATTTCCTTGAAAAGTTCTTCATTAAATGTGGCAAACACCTTTAAATCCTTCACCAGAATGTCCACAGCTTTGGACCGGTCATGCCTAATAAAGATTACAGTCTCAAACGAAATTCCTCAATGCAGATAAAAAGTTCCAACAGAAGTTGCAGTTCCCACAAGAAAATGAACTTAAAAACACTAGAAGCTTACTTGTCCAATGCCTCGAGATACTTCTGCTTCCTTATCTCAAAAAATATTTTCATGGAGTACCGGTTATCATCCACTTTAGTGAACCCAGAGAGGTACTTCTCTACTTCATCCCAATTGCCATTATGCACCTCATCCTCAAAATACTTCATATTAAAGAAAAACCCAGATTCCTGTTCCAGCCTATTGATCTCAAAATGCAATTAATGAAACACATTCAGATATAATCAGAAAATACAAGAAACTAAAAAAACAAATAATAAAAAATAGGAAGCAAGTCCCACTTGTGAACAGTCTCTTTGAATTTTTCCTCATCTAGAAACTGCAAGATCAGGAACACAAGCTCCCTACTGAGGGAAGACATCTTGACCGCCCAGTCTGGCCCTGTTCGATTCCAAACCCAGATTTATAACTCCCAATCTAACTAGATCTGCAACAACACAGACTCATATCATTAAAAAATGAATTTGGGCCAAGTTCAAATACCTCAAAACTCCCTAAATATTTCAAAATCAAAACAAAGACGCATACCCAGTGCTAGATCATAAAACTAAAACCCCATTCTGCCCATTTTCTCAGATATTTGACTACATATCTACAATTCATGATTTTAACATAGACAACAGTAAAAGTATAAATCTTTTCAACTTTTATGAGGAACAAATAGGCAAAGAAAGCAGCTTTAAGACGAATCGAAGATGCAAAAGAAAAAGGAGCATAGAAATGAACAAACCCACCTAAGAAAAACTCCACCCAAAAATTATACACACAAAAACAAAAGTACAAAAGTTAAAGAGATTCCAAAACAACAGAGACAGAGAAAAAACGCTCTTACCTTGAGACCCCAAATCAGAAGATCGAAGCAGCACCACAGAGACACCCAGAACAGGAACAAGAAGAGAATCTTAGAGAACGCTTTCTCTCTCCTCAAACTTGAAGTAAACTCTCTTTCTTTCTCTCTCTACCAATTTTTTGTGTTTTATATGTGGAGAGGGAGAGGGTTGAGACCAAAGAAAGAAAAAAACACAGACAAATGAGATTGTGGTGTATTCAATTCCTAATTAGTTTATTCGGTGTAATTCGAATTGTTTTAAAGATATAAAAAAATTAAGTATTTTTGAAAAGCTATTCGAATTATTCATATTTTTTATATTTTAAAATAAAAAATGTCAAAATTTTTTTAGTCAAATGTATTTTTTGTTTAATTATAAAAGTTAATTAAGAAAAAAATGAATTTTGAATCATTTATTATTATAATACTATTTACATTTATTATTTATTAAATATTTAACATGTATTGATTTTTTATATATAAAATTATGACTATTTATATTTTAGATGTCATTAAAATATATATACTGTTAAAGAAAAAATATGTTTGTGCCTTCGTCAATAAAACTGATGAAGAATGAATAATAAAATTAGAGATAATAGATTAAGTAGGCGTTATTAGGTTTGGTTATATTGTAACTTACCATTGTAACACATGTACTTCATCTCCTATATAAAGAAGAATCTCTAATGAGAAAGAGTAGACACTTTCTTTCACTTTTACTAGTATACGTTATCAGCACTGCTTCTTCTGAATCTGATAAGCCGAGAAAAAAACACAATAGAAAACCGTAAAACAAATTTTCAGCCATGGCTATCCCTAGGCCCTTGCCTTCTCTCTCCCTCCGGAGAAGAAACATCAGTTAGCCTAGCCCAGAGACTACATCATGGCACGCCTACCTACACTCTAAAAGCAACTTGACGAATCTAATCCCGAGCCGAGCCCAGCCTTGAGCGCCAGTCGACGACTTGTTGCTTAGATAACGTTTGCCTTCGCCTGACGGCCCCCGCGACGGACCACCGATTATGCAACACGTCTCCGACGCTGGTGATCCTAGACACCCGACCAACGCCCCAGGATCCTAATCGGACTCGCAAATCAGCCGCGCCATCTAGATCGGATCTCGAAACCCTACCCTGACCCGACGGCACCTCGAGCACAGATCTGCTCCCATCGCGCTAGTAAATTAGTATTTAACTGAGGTAATTTCATATAATTACCACGTAGTGAATTTTGAGTTACCATTTACTATATACAGTTTTACTTTTTACTATTCTATGTAAATTAAAACAGTAACACATAAAGTAATTATTGAGTAATTATTGTTTAAATTGTTCATAGTAACCCCATATATTATTATTTATGGTGAATTAAATCAAACATATATAACTAAATATGCTAATCATATCATTATTGTTTTTGCATGTGTTATATTCATTGTCATGTGACGATCGATATGTCAATTACCACGTGAAGTGGATGGAAATGTAAATTGTAAGAGCAATCATTTTATATACAGTCTATTTGGCAGACTAAAAAATATATTTTAAATCCAAGCTATCAGTTTTTCGTTATATTCATATTAATGCATGAACATGTTCTTGATCAATTGTTTTTGGGTGATATTTGATAATAAGCATGATATCGTTCCAATTTTATTATCAAACATGTGTTAATATATGATCTTAATCATGCTTATGTGATAATTATATACATTTATTGTGACATGCGATAATGTTTTATGCTGTGTCAATTTAATTTTATTAAATGAATTATTAGCATATCATATAAATTGGGTTGTTATGATAAAGAAAATTCATAGCATGGAAATGACAAACCTTATATTGTGATGAAGTATTTTCACAAAGCATTGAAAAGTAATGTGACCATTATGAATCTTGGTCCTCATATCTAATTCATAATTCTTGAAATATTTACGTGCTTGTATGATTGCATAGAAATAAATGATGATGAAATTTCATAAGCTTATATTTCAAAGAAATATTCAAAACAAAAATTTATTATGATAACGAAAATTCACAATAAAAAGACGACTTTGCATCTTGGTATATGACATAAGCGGTGACATACAACTACCCTTTTTTTAATAAACAAACTGTTTATATAAATATTGCAAGCTAGCAATGAATTAACTGCAATTTACAAGAGGTATACAAATTCATTGAAGAACGAGGATTTAGAAAAGTGTATTCCACAGCATGATTGAAAAATGATTATCAATCCCTAAAAAATTACATTATGGAAAAGATGGAAATGATGAATATGTCAATCCAAAAATGTCTCAGACTTTGTTAAAACTGCTCTGAGTTTTTTTTTCACAATACATTATGTAACAGTCATTATGCGCTTGTTTAATTAGACCATTGTTTTGGTCTTAAAAGCTTATATGGATAGTGCTTACTGAATTAGATGAGACATTGATTTGATTATCGTTGACTTGTTAAATTTTGAATTATATTATGAAGCATTAATTTTATCTATGGTTTGAAATAACACTATAAAAATGTAAAGTAATGTATCTATTTAATAAAGAAAAGTTATAAAATGAGAAGCATATCATTACCTAAATCAAAATACTCTAAAGGATATGAGTTATAGTTCTCAAATTATAAACACTCTCATATACTTTATGAAATGTATGGAGGAGAACCAATGTGCTAAGTGAGACTATTCATACTGTTTGAAGGCATATGATAGGCAGTTAATTATGCCCTATAATTTATATGTCACTATGATGCAGTGATTATTACAAGTAATAAAAAGACAACGCACTGCCTGATTTCTATTGTCTAATAACATAATGTTTAAAGTCTTGGAAGCTCTGCATGTACCACGAGCCAATCGAACCATGTTAGCTTCAAAGAAATTTATGACAAGTACTATTATATATGGAATGTGGAAGGAAATCCATTGTGAGAATGGAATTAAAATACCTTAAATAAATGTGAAAGGAAACACATTTTAAAGAACTTAACGGGTCACCTACAATGTAATGTGGGATAGTAACTCACACAGACTTTGACATGATCATCAAAGACACCGTGGTTATGACACGATGATCCGTATTTGAAAAAAACTCAAATGGACATCCTGTCTTTTGAGTGATAAAATGAGACAACAGTCTGTCACACTGTAAGGTGACGACAGTAACTTTAACCATTGATCGGTCCTAGCTAGTGCTGCTCCAACGTAGCAATTACATTTTAAAGCACCTGATGCCCAGCTTATCGATTTATCAAAGGCACATCACTCATTTTTCAAAGTTTGGTCTTTAGCAAAACAGCATCGAGACATTCATATGTTAAAGATAACCAAAATATTTTATTCCGCAAAGAATACACCTTGATTATCGTGGACTTATTCATCAAGAAATACAGACCATTAAAATTACTTTATGGTTTTGAAGAATGTTTCGACACATTGGTCATATGTCGAATACTAGTCCACAATAAATGCTGCATTTGCAAAACTCTTAGCGATATCATATATTATAAAGGTTCACCACCTTGATTACAAAGTCTATAAGAATTGACAATGCTAGAAGTTAGCATCAAAAGGATTTGATGATTGTTGCATATCTATCAAGATCAATGAAGAGTATCTTGTACCCCATATGTTTAGTTAAAATGGTCTTATGGAAACCACCATAGCAAAACTATAGACGGTGTTTAAGACACTGGTTATGCACACCAACATGCCTATATCTGCTTGAGGTTATGTAATATTACATGCAACCATACTTATTCGGTTTTAGACCCACCATTAAGCCAACCATTCCCTGCGTACCAGTTGGTAACTTGACATGAGTCTGAGATTTACGCATAATAGGTTGCACAGCATATGTACCTATTGCGCCCCCACAACGCATTTCAATAGGTCCTCATAAACGAATACGTATTTGTGTTGGATACGCACCTCTAATAATTATCCTCTATTTAGAAGCCTTACAGGCGATCTCACCGCATGATATGCAAATTGTCACTTTGGTGAGAGAGTCTTCCCGTCGCTAGGGGAGATAAGAAAAAGGATTTTATAAAGGAACGACAGAAATTGTCGTGGTTTGTCACCACTCTGTCTCATCCTGATCCCCACATAATAGATATCTATAACGTAACAGTTTCGATGTCTGATGCATTTAAAGATAATTACAAAGTGACGAGATCACACATGCTAGCTGCAAATGCCTGTAAGGTTAAAAGCCCCCAATAAGGGGAACGTCGCCGCAGATAGAGGCGACACAACTATACCTAGAGGAGGTGTAGTTGAGGTCATGGCTCCCTAAAGAAAAAGGGGGAGACCACTTGGTTTGATGAATACTTGTTTAAAGAAATTTGGCAAGATAGACACAGCCTTATCAATGTAAAGAATCTCTCTTATGAGATTGCCTCTGATAACAATTATGTTCATGAATCAATACGGGAGGACGCTTCGATGTTTAAAATGATTCAAGAGAAAAAATGTCACATCTCGAATCTTATTTAGTTACCTTGATTATTTTACTTGAGTTTTACCAGTTCGGGAACAGTTCAAGAACACTAGTGTTAACTCTTGATTGAGTGATCATTTTGGAAGCGTTCTTTAAGGGAAATTGTTGAGGACACTATTACGAGTCCGTTGACGCTAGTACGTAATTTCCTGGAGTTGGTATTAAAAATTTTAACATTTGAATCATTTTGCTTTACCTTAGGTAATTTGCACTATCAGGATAAGTATCATAGCCGACGAAACATTTTTGTCGGCCTGTTCATCAGATTCGTCGGCTAAGGTTATAGCCGACGACGTGTCGTCGGCTAAGAAGTCGTCGGCCATAACTCGTCGGTTGAAGTTATAGCCGACGAAATAAAATCCGTCGTCGGCTAAGTTTAACACTTAGCCGACGACATAATATAAAATAATTCGTCGGCCAAAGTCACACTTTAGCCGACGAAATATCAATATTTCGTCGGTTTATACGTATAATTTTTAAAGTCATACGTATAAACCGACGAAATATTGATATAAGGAAACTTCTGGAACACGGGGAACCCCAAAAAAATCCCCGATAATTTTTAAATTACCGACAACAATCCCGACAGTTAATTTTATTGTTCAAACCTTATTATCGACACCGTAAATTCACGGATAACGGAGGGAAGGTAACTCACAGTGAAATTATAAGATTCGGGGTGTGACAATTCTCCCCCCCTTATAAAAATTTCGTCCTCGAAATTTACATACCTGTTACTCAAATAGGTGAGGATACTGATGTCGCATCTGAGCTTCGGGCTCCCATGTAGCTTCCTCCACCTCATGACTCCTCCACAACACTTTAACAAGAGGAATGGTCTTGTTCCGAAGCACCTGCTCTTTTTGATCAATAATTTGCACCGGTTCCTCTACGTAGGTCCAGTCTTTATTCAGACTAACAGGTGGCGCATGCAACACATGAGAAGGATCAGCAATGTACTTCCGAAGCATGGATACGTGAAAGACATTATGAATCTTTGACCACTCCTGAGGTAAATCCAATCGGTAGGCAAGTGGACCAATTCTTTCAAGGATCTCATAAGGACCAATGTATCTAGGGCTAAGCTTGCCCTTCTTCCCAAAACGCACCACTCCCTTCCAAGGAGATAATTTCAAGAACACCCAATCACCAACTTGAAATTCCAAGTCCTTCCTGCGGTTATCCGCATAAGTCTTTTGCCTATCTTGAGCCACCTTGAGTCGATCTCTTACCACCTTGATTTTCTCATTGGTCTCAAAGATGATATCCGGACCACAAAATTCTCTCTCTCGAACTTCATTCCAACATAAGGGAGTACGGCACTGCCTTCCATATAATGCCTCAAATGGTGACATGCCAATGCTAGAGTGGTAGCTATTATTATAAGCAAACTCCATTAACATCAAATTTTTATCCCAACTCCCCCGAAACTGTAGAACACATGACCTCAACATGTCTTCCAAGGTCTGAATGGTCCTCTCTGACTGCCCATCTGTCTGAGGATGAAAAGCAGTACTAAAATGAAGTTGTGTGCCCAATGCTGCCTGCAAAGCTCCCCAAAATTGGGAAACAAACCGTGGATCTCTATCTGACACAATGGATTCTGAAACCCCATGTAGTCTCACTATCTCATTCACATAAATCAAAGACAACCGATCAAGGGAAAACTTTTTATTAACCGAGAGAAAGTGTGCAGATTTTGTCAAACGATCCACAATCACCCAAACTCCATCATACCCATTACGAGTACGAGGCAGGCCGAAGACAAAATCCATGGTGATATGATCCCATTTCCACACCGGAATAGGCAATGGCTCCATCAAACCCGAGGGTTTTTGTCTCTCAGCTTTCACTTGTTGACAAACCAAACACCTGCTAACAAAAGCTGCTATTTCTCTCTTCATATTCGGCCACCAATAATAATTATTCAAAGTTCTATACATCTTTGTACTACCTGGATGGGCGGCATATATGGAACTATGAGCTTCCTCCATGATCTCCCTTTTAAGCTCTTCATTCCTCTTCGGTACACACAACCTACCCTTAAATAAAAGGGTTCCATCTTTCCTAACCGCAAAGTCCTCCGCTGAGCCCTCCTGAGCCCTCTCAACCAACTGTACAATGGAGGGGTCATTATATTGCGCCTCCCGAACTCTATCAATTAATACTGGCCTCACACGAAAACTGGCCACCAAAACACCCATTTCATCCACTGTTAAATCAACACCGGTAGCTCGAAGCTCATAAAGAAGTGGGACCCGAATCATTTTCAAATATGCCAAAGATAAGGAGGGATTGCGACTAAGAGCATCAGCTACCACATTAGCTCTTCCTGGATGGTACTCAATCGAGCAATCATAATCTTTAATTAATTCCATCCATCTCCTTTGACGCATATTTAAATCCCTTTGAGTGAACACATATTGTAAGCTCTTGTGATCAGTGAAAATTTGGCACTTGGCTCCATAAAGGTAGTGTCTCCAAATTTTAAGAGCAAACACTACAGCAGCAAGCTCCAAATCATGGGTGGGATAATTTACCTCATGCGTTTTCAATTGTCTAGAAGCATAGGCGATCACTCTCCCATGCTGCATCAACACACCACCCAATCTGTGTTTAGAGGCATCACAATAGACTTCATATTCCCCACTATCATCTGGTAGTGCCAAAACTGGTGCACTAGTCAGACGCTCTTTGAGTTCCTGAAAACTTTACTCGCACTTCTCAGACCATTCAAACTTAATTCCCTTCCTGGTCAATCTTGTAAGAGGAGCAGCAATCTTGGAGAAATCTTGAACGAAGCGACGATAATAGCCTGCTAATCCCAAGAAACTCCGAATCTCTGACACATTGGTGGGTCTACCCCAATTAGCCACTGCAGCTACTTTTTGAGGGTCCACACTAACACCTTCTTCCGACACAATGTGACCCAAGAATCCCACTCTATCCAACCAAAACTCACATTTGCTAAGTTTTGCATACAGCTGAGCTTCTCTGAGAACTCGCAGAACCGTTCTTAAATGCCTGGCATGCTCCTTCAAACTTTTGGAGTAAACCAAAATATCATCAATAAACACGATCACAAAACGATCAAGAAATGGACTAAACACCCTATTCATCAAATCCATGAAGGCGGCGGGTGCATTAGTAAGTCCAAATGGCATCACTACAAACTCATAGTGTCCATACCGTGACCGGAATGCAGTCTTGGGAATATCACTTTCCCGAATCCGCAACTGATGATAACCCGATCTCAAATCAATCTTCGAGAAAAAGGAGGCACCCCTCAACTGGTCGAATAAATCATCAATTCGTGGCAAAGGGTATTTATTCTTCACCGTCACTTGATTCAGCTTCCGGTAATCCACACAAAGTCTCATAGTGCCATCTTTCTTCTTAACAAAAAGTACAGGAGCACCCCAAGGGGACGTGCTAGGTTGAATAAAGCCCTTATTCACCAACTCCTGCAATTGAGTTTTCAACTCCTTCAATTCCGCAGGTGCCATTCTATAGGGAGCTTGAGAGATAGGGGCGGTTCCGGGGAGCACCTCGATGGTGAAATCGATCTCTCTTGTTGGCGGTAATCCAGGCAATTCGTCTGGAAATACATCAGGAAACTCCTTTACCACAGGTATGTCTTCCAGGTTCATTTCACCCTTCCTGGTATCTACTACATGTGCCAGATAGGCTTGACAACCCTTGTTCAACAATTTCCTAGCTCTAACAGCGGAAATCACAAAGTTTGGGAGAACATTTCTTTCCCCTTGAATGGTGACCTCAGGCTTCCCTGGACTCCTTAACACTACCTCCTTTCGGAAACAATCCACCATCGCCCTATGGGTTTCCAAGAAGTCCATCCCCAAGATCACATCGAACTCCACAATATCAAGAGGTATTAGATCAACCTCAAAACCGCAACTCTCTATCAGCACTTCACAACTCTTAAATACCCAATCTATCTTCATCACATCCCCAGAAGGCAAGGACACGTGCCACTCCCCAAGAAGTGATAATGACGACACATTGGCATGTAAGGAAAATCTACTGGACATAAAGGAATGCGACGCTCCAGGGTCTATTAATGTAAAAGCGGGTCGGCCAAAAATTAATAACGTACCAATAATAACATCTGGAGAAGAACGGCCCTCCTGCTGAGTCATGGCATGCAGTCTCGCATGTGTGGTAGGACGACCTCTACTACCTCTGCTCTGCTGTGCGCCGCCTCTAGTCTGTGTCACAGAGGGGGTACCACTGCTAACAGTACTGGAATGCGTCTGCCCCATAGTCTGGGTAGGTGCCAATGCTGCTCCCTGACTCAAAAGAGGACAATCTCTCCTGAAATGACATGTCTGCCCACACTGATAGCACTGACTATACACCCCCTGACTCTGCTGAAAACTCTGGGGCGGTCTCTGACTCTGCTGCGCACTCTGACCTCCAGAGGACCCACTCTGAGTTCTAGATCCTCCTCTAAACCCCCTAGAGGACCTCTTGAAGAAGCTCTTAAGCTTCCCTCGGAATCCTGACCTGGATCCTGTGCTGCTACCAAAGCCACTCCCAGCAGAGGATATTGAACTAGACCTCGTCAATGATCTTCTAGCTGAGCCAGAACCCGCAGCTCCAACATCTGAAAGCCGGCGGGCAACTCCAACATCTGAAAGCCGGCCATAAGAAAACTGCTGGGCCTCAACATTAAGAGCAGCCATCACTGCCTCCATGAATGATGCATATGGTACAGCCGTCATCTGAGTAGTGTATATACCACCAAGGCCCCTAACAAACTGATAGACTTTATCCTGCTCTGTTTTTACCAACTCAGGAACGTAATAGGCCAGCTCCCTAAAACGCTGCTCAAACGCCGAAACCGACATGTCATCACTCTTTCTCAAATTAAGAAATTCTTCCCTCATGCGGTTCATGTGTGCTCGACTGACATAACGCTCCTTAAAATGGGCGGAAAACTGCTCCCAGGACATCTGCTGAGCTGCATCACCCACCCTGCGGCTTACATCAAGCCACCAATGCCAAGCTTCCCTCTCCAGGAACTGCGTAGCTATCGCCACCTTCCTTCCCTCTGGACAATTTACTATTCGGAACATCTTTTCGGTCTCCTCCAACCAACTGAGTGCTTCCATGGGTTCGCTAGCATGGGTAAACACTCTAGCACCATGCTTGCGAGCCTTCTCGTAATTAAGCTCCGAACTCATACCAGAGCGGATACCCTGCACTAACCGCTCTAACAAACCCGCTCCCATAGTAGCTGACTCTTCACTTCCTCTTCCAGAAGGGGGAGGAAGTGGGTTTTCTCCTTCCGGTGGAGGGGAAAGATTCTCCCTACGAGCTCAGCCACGTGCTCGGCGCATAATTAAACCTGAAACCAAGATGTTTAGTACCATGTAGCACACATAATACTATAGTAGCTACTGCAAATACCCGATGATCACTTCGTATCATAAGCATAAATGCTGATGGTTCCGCCGCGGTCGGTCCATCACTCTATAGATACTAGTTTCACACAAGGTATAAGCAGTACAATTAGAAAAGGAATCGAATAACCTAGTGCTCTGATACCAATGACAGGACCCATCCCGAGATTTCCCAGTAAATCCCAAAATGACTCCTGCGGGACCCACCTAAAAGGGTAGTTACCGAAATTCCGGCATAATGTCCCCTAATAGTGGGTAACCCTTCACCTAAAAACAAAGTAAACACACTTCTAATTCCATCCCCCTTCCTATAAAGAGCCATCCTGCTCACATCAACACACAACCATCTCCACAAATACAACCACAACAACAAAATCACAATCGCAAACCATCTTTCAGATTAATAAATATCCGAAATTCCTGGAATAATAATGAATAAGTTCCGTACTCTACCCCGAAACATAGTAATAATATACCCAGGTTATCAGAGCTCTAATACAAAGGAGGAAAAGGACACTTGTAGATTTTCAGAAACCTACTAGTGAAAACTGTGTGGAGAGGTAACCACTATGCGCCTTCTAATTTGCTGGCCGAACTCTGCAGTCTGGGCATTTTAAGAAAAACAAAGGCCCAGGGGAGAAACATGGAAAATGTTAGAGTGAGTGGACGAAAAATAAACCATGAACCACTAAAATTCACCACAATAATTAAAACCAATGCCTCATGCTCTCCCAAAGATTTATGGATTTAAATAAGATTTATGCATGCCCAAAATTACTAAATTTCCACAAATGTATGATAATATAAACCAATAAGGATTATGGGAAGAGTAATATTCACAAACACAATAAGTCGGGCCTCTCAGACTAGGGTCGGAGCTAAGAGCTCTGGTTGCGCCTTCACGCTATGCTAGCTATATAAAACGGTGATGGACAACCCTTAGAATATCCACCTGACATCTCAGGCGTGTCTGTCCTCTCAGACCAGGGTCGGAGCTAAGAGCTCTAGGTAAGTGGTGATGGACAACCCTTAGAATATCCACCTGACATCTCAGGCGTGTCTGTCCTCTCAGACCAGGGTCGGAGCTAAGAGCTCTAGGTAAGTGGTGATGGACAACCCTTAAAGGAAATTCACAACAATACTTACTCAAATACTCTTCCCAAACAAATAAATAAATCTATTCCTCGACATATAAGCATAAATCCAAATATAATATCCGAGCACCCGAGGAACATATCATACTCGAAACAAACATAAAAACCATGCAATTATATCAATAATTAGGGCATGCATTCATTTAAATAAAATAATCTGTCCACTCACAGTAACGGGACTAGCCCTGGGAGCGATCCTGAGCCTCCCCTGAACGTAAATCCTCACGTCCTGTTTAATAAAATAAATATGTTAATTAACCCAATTCGTAAAGTCGGGTCTCCGGAGACATTAGTATAAACTCCGTATTAAACTAGCTTAATTCTTGTATACTGTTAACAATCTTCGATCAATCCCGACCAACGATAACATGAAATTCTCTTTCCGAACCGAAACGACATTTTGAATAATAATCGTAACTTAAACGATACGGTTAATAATCCTCCTCCACAAGATTTTATAAACATTAATTTCTATAATCCATTTTACTTCCAATTCTCCACAATTATCACCTTTTACCTCCAAATTAACTTAGAATTATTTTTACCTTCACCCCTAACTCATTTACCATACTGTTAAAAGTAAATTTTCCGTGAAATGACGCAACTGCCCCTGTGAACAGTACAATTCGGTCGCCGGCCAAGTGGCCTCCGACCGGCGATCTCCGGCCATCTTCTTGCTCCTCTTAACCTCCCCTACAACTTCCATTTACAACTCAACAACCATACTCAACCCTAACAACCACAAATCATGAAGAACAGTAAAAAATCCCAATTCTAGGAAAATCTTGATCAATCCTCTCACCTAGCTCGAATTCGTCCACTTCTCTGACTTTGGAAGGGTCGGAGGTTGACTGTGGACCGGCTGTGAACGGCAGGAGACGGCACAGAGGCCCGACCCGATCGGAACCCGAGTGTACAGTCGGATCTCGAGAGTTCCCTCTCTCTCCACACGGCGGCGCTGCCCCTAAACAATAGCCTGCTGAGTTGCCGGACCTCCGCCGAGTCGAGGAAGACCAGTCACGCGCCCCACGGCAGCCGGTGGTGGCGGATCTCGGCGTGCACAGTGCCAGAACAACGCTGACCCAGGGAGAGGGTCGAACGCGAGGAAAGAGAGAGAAGGAAGAAAGAAGAAAAAGAGAAAGAGGAAAGTGACGCCGAAAATGGAAAGTGAAGGAATAAAAGAAGTAAGTTTCCAAATAAGGAAACTTCTGGAACACGGGGAACCCCAAAAAAATCCCCGATAATTTTTAAATTACCGACAACAATCCCGACAGTTAATTTTATTGTTCAAACCTTATTATCGACACCGTAAATTCACGGATAACGGAGGGAAGGTAACTCACAGTGAAATTATAAGATTCGGGGTGTGACAGACGAAATATGGTAAATTTCGTCGGCTATAGTACTTTTTATACTAAAAAAATTACAAAATTTCTAAATTACCATCCAAACAAGCTGCAAATTACAGAAACAATTTCATAACCAACAACAAACACCATCAAAAGTAACATAAACATTTTGCATTAAATTTTGAATTTATAAATTGTTCATAAAACTAAAAGAGTAAATAAATAATTGTTCATAAACCTAAAAAACTAAATAAATAATTGTTCATAAACCTAAAAAACTAAATAAAGTCGATATCGTCTAAATCAATATCTGCGCCAGAATGAGGTTGCTGGGGAGGTTGCGGCGGTTGAGGTAAGGGAATAGGCGTGGGCATGGGCGGAAGCGGGAGTCCCTGAAGCTGTGCAGCTGAAAAATCTTGCATGTACTGGAACATCTGCTGCTGCTGTGCCTGCTGGGTGGCATATACTGCTGCATTATACTCCTGTAAAGCGGTAGTATATGCTGTCTGGGCGGCCTGTAAAGCGGCAGTATATGCTGTCTGAGCGGCTTGCTGTTCCCGTAACATCTGAACTTCCGCCTCAAGCTGAGTCGTTCTGCTGCTGGTCGAGGCTCCTTTTTTTCTGAAATCCGGGAGTGGTCTTCAGTACCCCCTCGCCCTTTTTTCCCAGACCCCGACAGTAGAAGTTATTTCCTCGCGGTGGGAATGCTGTGCCCATGATCCTCGCCCCAACGCTGAGATCCGAAGTGTCAATCCGGGACATGGCTTCGGACATGCCTTCCTCTTGCGTGTCAGGCCATGTCTCCCTGACTATAGCAGCCATCACCTCGTCACTAGCCTGCCTCACCCTCGCCTAATTTGATAGGAAAAAATAATTAATTAACATTTTAAAATATATATATATATATATATAATTTACTAAATTTTAAAACGTAAAACGACTTACAACATCCTCCTGGGTGTCAGGATATGCCTTCTCGTACGTATAGACGTACCGGTTGACCTCTGGATGTTCTCTGGCCACCTCCTCCATCAACGATGCGAACGGTCTAGAACCGGCATGATGGTTCCTTATGTTGCGTTGCCGGTTTTGAGCGTTCATCCGGGAAACGGCTTACAAAGGAATCAAGTCGGGACATAAAATGAAAAAAGTGTTGTTCCGAACAGTATCGAATCCCGAATTTAGTAATCGGTTCAGGATCGGTATGAGCCAAATAGATACCGAATGTCCCGAACCATCCTGAATCCTCCTAAATTTATAATTTTACTAGTTTTAAAGAAAAAAGTATGTATTTATAATGAAGAATTAATCATCTTAAAGTAATGAAGTCATCTAATTATGTTAGTTTGTTGATTTTGTTATGAAAAAGTGTTAAATATTGCATAAATATAGTACAAAAGTGATTGTTTAATTTATAGATATAAAATCATAACTTAAAACCTTATGTCCGATTGGTTCCGAACTTGTCCCGATTTTTTCGGTATCAGGACGGTTCGGTACCAAGCCTTAAAATCACACATCCCGTCCCGTATCGATACCGAAAAAAAATCGAGATCAGTATCAGGATAGGTCAAATCCTGTACCGTCTCATACCGATCCCACCCCTATTCCCAATGATCGGTCGATGTTTGGATGTAAAGGAAGATACATTTCGTCCTAAGGAAGATGACGAGGAAGTATTGAGACTTGAAATTCTCTATCTAAGTGTAACAAGCGCATTATTGTACTTAGCTCAATGTACTCGACCAGATATTGCATTCTCAGTGAACTTTTTAGCTAGATTTAGCTTAGGGCCAACGCAGTGTCATTAGATTAACACATCTTTCGTCCAGCAACCCAAAGCCAACATCAGAGAGGCCAAAGGCCAACCCCATGGCTCTGGTGTAACAGAACAAGCGAAGCGAAGGCTGGCATAAGTTTCTCTTTATGAGTGAAGAGTTCATGAGTTCGAATAACAGTATTGTAACACATTAATGCACTTGATCTAAAAATTAAATAAAAATAAGCCGTCGTCACTCAAATTGTCAAAATTATCATATTTCAATCGAGATGCTCCATGTTTGGCGGAGCTCTTTCAAAAAATGAAACCGTAGTTTCGTATCCAAGGTGGCGGCTCTCGATCTCTCCCGTCCGCTAGTGGTTGATTTGTGGTGACTCAATTATGGAGAGGTGTTGGCTCCTCCGACAAAGTTACCTGAACTCCGATCGATATGATCCAAGATCTTTGGATGTTGAGACAACCTTTGATTGTGAAGGCTGTGAAAGAAAGAACCTGCTACAGATCGGGTTTTAATGAAGGCGAGCTCGAGTTGGAGAGATAGAGTTTTTGACTGTGATCGGAATAGCAGAAGGTTGCAAAGAGGTGGTCATTTGGGCATCGGGTTTCTTGGTGACGACGACTACAACATCAACTAGGTTGGATCCGATGAAGGAGCCGACGTGGATGACAAGGCCAAGGGTGGCAGGTGGATTGTCGATGTGTTTCAGGTACGTAACCTCATTAAAAGAGTCACGGGTTGAGCCAAATATAGGTAACCTCCTATTTTCTTGTGAAAGCAATCCACTCCCGTCTAATCCCCCTATCAAACGTCTCATCAAGGTTTTGTAGATCGTCATTATGACCTCGATCAGATTCTCAATGAAACTTTCATTTTGTTTAAAAAAAATTGTCTAATAAACAAAATGTTTGCAGGTATCAATAAATATTCTGAAACACAAGAATATATGAATTTTAAACGTAACTTATCAAGAATCTTTAAACAAGTGTACTATAATCTTCATTAAAAGATTCTCATGATCTTATTGGAAGTTCAATATCAAATATGAAATCTACAGTGAATGCCTTGGATTTCTAATATCTCACTTGGATTCAAGAAGGATCGTAGCAAGCAAAGCAGGGTATGTCCCTTTCAGATTCGGCCACTTTGTTTGCACCAAATCAATATATAAACCCTAGGACTGGGAAAGACCCACGCACCCTTTCTATGTTCCCCTACAGTAATTTATGTCATTACCATTTCACATATATGTATGATATATATCAAGCTCTTAAACTGTCTAATCAAATTTAAAAAGATGATCAGACAGTTTACAATTTAATATATGCTATATATAAATATATATTAGAATTTTCCATTTCACATGCAATCCTTACCTCTCACTCCATAAAGTTTGATAAAACCCGTTTTTGGAGGATAATGGACATTGATACCCCACTCCACATTTTCCTTTTTTTCTATTAGTCACTCAAGTTTCAACTACAACTAAACCTACATTTTACACATCAAAAGGAAAACCCCAAAATCTGAGAAGCAGTCTAGGTCACCCTCGAGTCCTCAACAACTTCATCATCTTAAAAGAGAATATTTCATGTATCAGTAAAAAATAAAAAAAATTATAAAAAAAATAAAAGTAAACAGTACATACATCTAAAGATAAGAAGATGGTGTGGATTAAAACCAAAACCTCTGCTTTATATTTTACATTCCCTTCCCAATCTCTCTCTCTTCTCAAATTATCACACAGACACAAACTCAATTGCGCACTCACTGCTGCATCATCATGGATCGGTTCTCATGGCTCTCCAAAACCGGCCTAGAGCCCTCGCTTGTGTACGAGTATGGTCTTTGCTTTGCTCACAATGAGCTCGAGGAAGAAGACATGGTCTACTTCAACCACGAGTTTCTTCAAAGCATGGGGATCTCCATAGCCAAACACAGGCTAGAGATCCTCAAGCTTGCCAGAAAAGAAAAGGGTAGACTAGCAAGTCACACTCCTCGTCCCATGACCAGGCTTATAGTGGCGATCAAGAAGACCAAGAGGTGTTTTGCTGAGTTTGTGCGGACGTGGACTCGCCGAGGCTGTGAGGATTCTTCAGCTCTGGCGCTCGTGCCGAGGCCAAGTAACTACAGGGCGAGGTTTAGAGGAGCGATGATGAAGAGAAACAAGAAACTGGGGGTGACGACCAAACAAGTATAAGGCACTAGACTGTTTCTTACCAATAGTACAGCTAGTACTAGTCCTCTGGTGGTTTCTGGGCAGGCTCATGGCGACATTTTTTCAAGTCCGGTGGTGTACGATCTTCGAAGGGGGGAGAAGATGGACGCAGATGACGATGGTTACTGGTCTACCAGAGTTGAAGAGATCAGGTGGGGTACTATGTTCCAGGACTTGAAACCTACCTAATGAGGTTTTGTTCTAGTGCTTTTGCTCAGTTTGTTGGTTTCTTCACTGTTGTCATCTGTCTATGATGGTTAATTTAATGGTGAGAGATGGGTTTTTTGGTTCTTCCACTGTGCGAGAGTTTTTGGCTTTGTTCATCACAAGGGTTGTTTAGCTTTTCCAGTGTAGGTGGGTCATGCATTGGCCATTGGAAAAAAGGTTAAATTCGAATGTCTAGTCCAGTAATGACATTGTCTCCTCTACCTTGTTTTTGTAGGCGACTCGATCGTGTTTATCTGTGATTCTAATTCAGAGCAGTAGTGTTGATTGTGATTGTGAAGATATATAGGTACTGTGTTAGATATCTCTACAAGACTAAATAGTAACAAGAATCTTAGATATATTTGCTATATCAAAGATATCTGAACTTTCGTTCGAAATTTCACAAACACGACTCTTACAGTAAAATTTTCAGAGAGGCAAACATGGCGGCAAGATCATAATAACAACACTGTCAAAGTTGTACTTCGCAGCTTGGTGAGCCTTGCCATCACCACAAGCTCCAATCATTGGGCTTCACCTACCAAAATGACGTCGAGTCCTTCATCTTAGAATACCAATTTGTAATCCTCACGTGATTCGATTTCCCATCTCAGGTAATTTTGTTAGATCCATGATGATTGGATGAGATTTGTTAGCTTTTATGGGAAATGGAGAATCTTATGGATGATTGAATTCTGGATGGGGTTAACCTAAAGATTGACCTGAAATTCGGGTTGAACTCAGTGTTTGTGTGCGCACACGCGTGTAGCAGTAATGATATAAAATGCAGTACAACATTTTAGTAAGGATTTAAACAGTAGCATCATTGTAGTAAGAATTTAAACAGTAACAACACTGTAGTAAGAATTTAAACAATAACAACATCATCATTGCAGTAAGGCCAATAAACATCGCTACTACTGTTGGTTGCTATTGATGAAAAAGTAAAGTTGTTGCTACTGTGTGGATAAATGAATCGATGTTACTATGCGAAGAGATGAATCGCTGCTATTGTTAGCTGCTACTGTTGGAAAAGGTAAAGTTGCTGCTATTGTTGGAAAAGTAATTTACTGGTATTGTTGGAGGGTATTTGTTGATGTTACTGGTTGTAAAGTTAAATTTGCAGTAGTAATGTGCTGGATTCGAGGGGGCAGTAGCAACGTGCTGGTGTCGAGGGGGCAATAGTAGCATGTTGGCGTTTAGGAGGCAATAAAAGGAAATATATTTTAATTAGGGACAAAATTATAAATATGTAATTCCACATAACACCAATTTAACAGTTTGTCTTTATTTGTTTAGCAATATGCTTAATGAACATTTTTGTCAATTAAATTTGGTCAGTAACTAATTTATAGTTTACTATATGGCAAAATCTGCAGTGCACATGTTGTAATGTACAACACAGAATAGTTAACGAGAGAGTAGTGAAGTAATTTCCGTTTTTGTTTTTCATGGTAACTATTACTGCTGTACTGAGGGATATAATAGAGAATTTGATCGAAATCGATCCCTACGTGCGTCTCAACCCGGCCGGCTTTCTGGCGAGGCTCTGCTCCTTCCACAACTTTCTAGTCGAGACGAAAAACGCCTTCATCTGCACCGTCATGCAACCATACCTCGTCGGAAACTCAAACAGCACCTAGTCTGACACCGCAATCTAAGCACCAAAATCTCCTGAATTCTGTAACATTCGGCGACGCCATCATCGCCTCCAGCACCTCCAGCGTCAACGTCTCCAGCACCCTATACAGCACCCCCTCCACCCCTGCCACGCCGTCCACCCCCTTCTTGATCCTCCGCGCTAGCTCTTCGAGATGCGGCGCCTCCAAGATGGCTTCGTTTTGGCCTGGGTCCGAAATGGGATTGGAATCGGCGACGGAAGTGTTCTCGGCGGCAATCAGGGACTGGAGGCGCGCGTGGCGACTACGGTGGACGGGACCTTCTTGCTTGGGACGCAGCCCGTACCCTTCCCCATCTTCTTGAGAGAATAATGAGGATAAGGTCTGCGCCAAAATCCACACATCAGTTTCTGAGCTTTACATGGTCTCATGCATTTTCACTGTGTTTCAATCTCCAATTAATCAAATTATCTTCAAAGCTTTGATTTTTTAGTCGATTGTTCATATTTCAATCTAGGTACCACTAATCTCATCTTGGTTCTTTTTTTCAAGCTTCACAAAAAGAGCCACCCGCATTTTTCAATTATTAGGCCATCCCTAGCTCAAATATTTTTCTCGGCCACTCCACAACAAAATTGTTATCCCAAAATCTCCAATTTCAACTCCATTATCCCCAATTTCATCCTCTTCCGTTTCGTTCTATTTTTCGTATTGCTTGTGCTTGTTATTCAATTATTCATCTCAACATTTCCAATTTCATATTCGTTATCGACAACGGTTGGCGCTGCTCCTCAACCAATTGGGCCAAAAATCGCCAGCAGGTCCCCGACTGCGGCATCGGCTTCGGCGCAGAGGCAAGGGGCGGCAAAGGCGGCCATATCTACACCGTCACCAACTCCTCCGACCGCAACCCCCGCCAACCCTATGTCGGGCACTCTCAGCCACGTCGTCATCCAAACCTAACCCCTTTGGACCATCTTCTGTGCCGACATGACCATCAAGCTTAGAGCTAACAATATAATAGAGGGAATAGTTAACTTGTTTTTTCACCGGGTCAGCGTCTTAGCCAGACGCTGTCAAATCTTGCCGTCAGTTTGAAAATTTCAATATTCTTCGCGAGTGAGACGTTGCCACAAGTCCACACATGTGTACCGTACATGTGTATTCTAGCGTTTTCCTTACTGTATTCATTTTCAACGGTTGTAACAGAATTTGATATTTATTATTATACATATTATTGTTCTTTTGGAGGGGCTGCTTGTTTGGTGAGATGACAAATGAGATGAGGACTACTGGGATTGACATTCTGAAAGACATACATTTTACTAACTGTCAAAATGGTAGTCGAGTGAGTTACCACTCTGAGCTGTTGCAGGGGTTAAAGTTAGAGCTCTTCCTATGAGATTCTTTACTATGCGGATTATCGAACCAGTGACCTCCTTACTATCAGGAGTATCACTGTGACATTCGTCCAACATGATGGACCTAACCCCGATCCCTAGACCAAACCCACATAGGTATACATTTTACTAACTGTGATGATTGAAAACAGAAGCAAGAGAAAAAGGGTCTCCTCTCAAATCTAAACCCATCGTACCTTAGAGAGGTCCCAGATAAATTGATCGAGGAGAAGAAGAGAGGTGAGAGACGTACTGATGCGTTAGTGGGCTTCATCTTTCTTTTTATCTATCAGTGACAATTGCTTAATCAGTGGGTTTCATGATTCGATCATATCATGATATGATCTAGTTTTGATACCAAAATTGAAAATTTCTTAAGACCACGCACTTGCGATGGAGGATAACGGCAAGTTGGCGCCAGGCCGAGGAGGATGACTAACGGCGGACTCGACGTTTCTGGTTCGAGAGATCAAGAGAAAGAAGAACTCAGAAATATAATGTAACAAAAAGAAGAACACGCATGAATAGAATCAGAAATAGGCTTTTAATATTGAAAAAGATCTTGGCCTTTGAATATTAATGGATGGTCAGGATCTTTTTATTAAGAGGTATTAGGAAGTCTCTCATTAGGAAAGGATCTCATTCCAAAAAAGAAGGTAATTAAGCCTATTCACACGATCACACTTCACACCTACCCGGCATATTTTAGTGTTTTTTATATATTAAAATATTAATTATTTGTCCTGTTCAAATTGTGTCAAAAATTAAGTTTTTAAGATTTATCATATCACCGTGTCGACCCCTGTCCGTGTCCATGCAACATAGATCCAAAGTCAAATGTTTGAATAGACGAACAAGCAAGTTCATTACACTATCAGAGTAAGTACTTTAGCCGACGAAAAAAAAACAGGCTAACGAAGAAAATTTTTGTCGGTTAAAGTGTACTTTAGCTAACAAAAAAATATTTCGTTGGCTAAATTTCATAATTTCGTCAACTAAAGTTAAGCCGACGAAAACGAAATTGCGTCGGCTAAAGTTCATAATTTCGTTGGCTAAAATTAAGCCGAAGAAAAAGAAATTGCGTCGACTAAAGTTTTTTTTGTCGGTTTTAGTCTATATTAAAGCCAACAAAAAAAAGGAATTTATCGTTGGCTATAATATAATAAATAAAATAAAATAAATATTTAAATATCATAGCCAACTAAGACGCAATAAATTCGTCGGCTATGGTATAATAAGAGTTTAGGGTTTAGTTATGATATAATAAATAAAGTAAAAAAATAAAAAAATATTTAAATATCATAGCCGATGATGATGCAATAAATTCTTTGGCTATGGTATAATAAATAAAATAAAATAAAATTAAATACCATAGCCGACTATAAAGCATTAAATTCGTCAGCTATAATTGTTTTACCCGACGAGATTCATATTTAGGGTATTCATCGGTTAAGGTTTTGAGGTTAAGGTCAAGACCTTCCATTGGTTGCGTCACATCGATTTGAAACTACTTTGTGTTTAAGGTCTGACCAAAATACGTAATTTGGACGGTCAAATGACAGTTTCCGTGCGTATAGAGATTTTTGTTACTGGATTTACCGACCGGATCGAGCCCTCAACTTTATCGGAGCATGTTGAATTTTTTTTTCATACATGTATTTCATCATGATGGTCATATCATACAGTCAGATTTTCGTTTTTGAATTTTGCTCAACGGAATCACAACATGCTTACTAATGTTATATAACTTAGTTACTAAGTTTTAAATAAATATTTCATTTCAAAAACAAATTCTACGTAAAACCTTCAAACTAAAAACTTCGTGAAATAAGATATGACCGGAATGATGAAATACGTCTACGGTTGAAAAATCATGTAATTCCGGTAAAGTCTCAGTGTCGATAGTTGCGGTCAACACAATATATCATTCTTTCTCTCTATGGGTAGCCTTATCTTCGGAGGTTATTTTTCAGTAAATTTTTATACCACTAGTTTCGTCTCATCGATTTGAAACTATTTTGCGTTGAATGTTAGCTAAAATACGTAATTTAAACGGTTATATGGTTGTTTCCGTGCGTTTAAGGGTGACTTATGAGATTGACCGTCCGGATCGAGCCCTTAACGTTATCGGATCAAGTTGAATTTTTTACCATAGATATCTTTCAACATAATAATCATATCAGAAGGTCAGATTTTTGTTTGTGAATTTTGATCATCATGGTGAGAGTTTGTTATGTTCAAGTTTCGACTAAAATACCTCATATAGATGAAGATATGGGCGTTTCCGTATGTTAAGTGGTTAGAAAAACTACATTTTGAAGCCCTAAACGGACTTGGATGACCAAAAAGGCCCATAGGTTGTGACGAAGCGATGAGCTTGACTCCTACGGCCGTTCCGCTTCCAGATTGGTGTCACAATAGTCAATCAGACACCGAACGCCAGATGTGGCAATTTATTCAGTAAATGGTACTTTAGCCGACGAAATACCACGTGTCTTCGGCTATACTTTAGCCGACAACATTTGTTATTTTGTCAGCTAACCTCGAAATTTTCAAAATCCCTGCTAAAAATGTTAAACTTTAGTCGACGACATTTTACACTTCATCAGCTAAAGTACCCTCAAAATTTTTAAAATTTCCGCCAAAATTTTTTGTTTTTTGTTTTCTATATAATTCATCTCTCTCCCTCCTCCTCTTCATCTCTCTCTCTCTCCTCCTCCTCTTCATCTCTCTTTCTCTTTCTCCTCCTCTTGTTCCTTCTCCTTCTCCTCCAAACACCTCCGGATAGTGGTGTGGTGGCGAAAAATGAAAAAGAAGAAAAAAATTAATCAAAAGTAAAAGAAATAAAAAATAATTATTTTTTAAAACTTTAGTCGACGACATGAAAACTTTAAACGACAAAATGCAAACTTTTGGTGATGAAATTAAAACTTTAGGCGAAAAAATTTCGTCGGCTAAAGTTTACTCAGCCAACCATTTTGACCAATAGAGGAACTTTCCGGCAACGAAATATCGTCGCCTAAAGTTTAAAAATTCGTTGCCTAAAGTCCAAACATTAGGCGACGAAAAGTTTCTTCGTCGACTAAAAGTACAGACTTTAGGCGACGAAAGTTTCTTCGTCGACTTAAAGTCCAGACTTTAGGCTACGGAAGTTTCTTTGTCGACTAAAATTCCAGACTTTAGGCGACGAAAATTAATTTCATCGGCTAAACTTCAGACTTTAGGCGACGAATTTTATTAATTTTGTCGGTTAAAGTGTAGCTGACTGCCTTTTTCGACGACCACCTTAGCCGACCAAATTTTGTAACAGACCGATGAAAATATTTCGTCAGCTAAAGTTGTTCTTCTGGTAGTGTTCTCATTTATGGGCAACATCGATCATGTGTGTGTAGGCATTAACGGATCGAAAAGTTTGTCGAATGCATATCCCTATAAATAAACCAAAAATAGGGATCCCTCAATAGAAGACCCTATATATATGTTATAGAATATTCTGCTATGTGTTTCTTGGCCTTATGCAACTTGGATTACTAGATAAAATAAGATTATGTTTCCTTATCTATACCGGAAGGGTATTCTGTATTTCTCTATATAAAGAGGCTCCTATCAATGAATAAGTTTATGATTCTCCATTCTCTTTGTTATCTCTTCTCTCTCTACCATATTTACTTCTTCACGTTATTAACAACTCTTGAGTTGATAGCCACTATCTCCTCAGATTTTCCCTAACCGATATTTATCCACAATAGTCTAAGAAACCAACAACTATCTTTGGATTTTGTGCTTTGTAAATCATTTGTGACCATGATACACGTCACATATGCGCTCTAATTGATAAGTAACCGAACCATGTTGAGTTTCAAGAACAGTTGCGCTACTGGTTAAAAATGATCAAGAGTTCTTTTGTGTATAACTTCTCATGAATGCAGACTGAAGTGCATATTGGAGAAGTTCATGAGTCAATCTAGTGTACTGTATGTCACTACGATTTGAATATCGAATCCTATGTTGTCACCAATTATACTTGATTTTGGGACACTGACTTATATAGGCTTTGGTTTGACCGATTCGTACACCATGAAAAAGATATGATAATCCAAATTTTGAGAAATTCTCATGGACATCACTTCAAGCGAATAAGGTGCGTTAAACCTTCCCTTGATGTTTCATTCCCCCACCTACAATGCTTATCACTTGTTTTGATAGCCTAATCTTTAGCTAAAAGGAGCATTACTTTCCAACGCTAAATGACACAAAAGAAAATACTTCATTTGTACATCAAATCATGTAGATTGATACAACCAACTTGTGGACACCTTTTATGTTTTAGGGTGATTGGTTGAAGGGTAAATACACCAGTCATATGTTACACCATTATCTACTTATGATGCTTATATGTCTATGAGCTCACTACCCATTCTTTAAAGAAGTTGTATCGGGAGAAGTTAAAGTGTTCTGTATCCTATGTTCACAATTAATATGGTCTCGCCGAGCCTATAACTTTAGCTTTTTGCTCGAAGATTTATGATGCGTACTAATCTTTGAACATGAGGTTATGCAATTTTGCATGCAGCTTTACTATTCATCTACAACCCACCATTATTGAATACTTTTGCACTACAGCTCGTGACTATATGCAAGGATTGAAATGGAATTGCAATCCTTGAGCTCGGCTTGATTGAAATAGATCTCCAATCCTGAGCTCAGCTAGATATTGTATCTAGATGTCAAATCACACTGTCATTGCGCTCAATGATGGGTCTTTTGAGATGATTAAGTATTTTGGCTGGATATGAATATCCATCTAAAATCCACTTATGTAGAAGCCTTGACAGACAATATCTTTAACAGCTAAATTACGGATTGTTTCTTTGGTGAGACAATATTTCCGCCGTTAGGGGGAGATAAGAAAATAAGTGTTTAAATGGAACTACATGAATGTCGTGGTTTGTCCCTACTAGGTCTCATCTTGATTCCAAAATATCTAACTGACGAGATCACATGATGCAAATATGTCTGTAAAGATTGATGTCCTATCAAGAGGACATAACACGACCAAAAGAAGTTGGTCTTGGAGCCATCACCATAAGTGGTGATATGGTGACGTCATGCTGTGGCAAAACTGGTGTCACAAGGCCGTGTGACTCCTTAAAGGATAAGGAGGCCCTTATGTTGATATGTACTCGCACTAGGAAAAAGCGAGCTTTGACACAATCTGATTCATTGATCAGTGATACTCAAATTTGTCTCATGAAGTCCGAATTGTGATTATCATTGGGGGCGTCTCTATGTCAAATTCAAGGACATGAATAGAGATCATTACAAATACACTAGTGTATATGAAGACGTGGAATAATAAGTTTACTATTGAACCACACTGCGTTGATAAATCGACGTATTAGATTGGCCTATGGACATATACAATCCAATATTAACAAAGAGATAGGTCATTGGGCAGGTGATGCAGACACCGCAAGCTAAACCCTATCAACTATGCATTTGTTAGAATAACGTAGTGAAACAAAGAGTTTAGACTCATCTTATGGTGCAAGGTTTCTCACTAGCACGCACTGGAATTAACTACGATGAGATATGCTCTCGTAATGGATGTTATTGAACTCCACTACTTTTTCAGTTTGGTAGTTTCTGAATAACTGAACATGCAGCTTATGAACATGGTTGAGTTACATCTCTATGGGATCAGAGATATACATGAAGATCTTGGAAGGACTTTATTCACCCAAATCAAGTTGCTCTAAACCACAAGAGTGTGTGTGTGTGTACAAGCATTGTTGGAAACACACACTAAGTAACTACTTGATTGGAAGGGATATGATGAATTGTGCCCTTGCGTGTTTATTTTGGATTTACATGGACACTTGATAGATCAAGAGATGCCAATGTGTATCAAACATCTAAAGTTAGAATGAAAAAGATCTTAGAAAAGAGACGGTCTCGTAATGAAGTTGATGATTGTGTTGATGGTGATTATCCCATCTATCGGCTTAGGCACTCTAAAGGTGAGGCCTACATATGCTCTCATGATTATTTAAAGTCTAAATAGAGATCCATTGTTCTGTCTAAAGAACGTCTGAGATCTGTTTACAGATAAAACTCTCATCTAAGTACGCTAAGACGCATCAATGTACTTAACATGATACGAAATACTTGACCTCTCATTCGCTATGAAAAGTTATAAAGCTAAGTGTAGCTCTGCGTTAATGCAACACCATTGAAATAGCATAGGGATATCCTTTCGGTATAAAGGATTCGGGTAATTTCATCCCCACATAAGAAAGACATATAAAAAGCGAAATCATAATTTGCCAAGCTTCGTAGGTCAACTTCCATGATACTTACAGTTCGCTCATCCAAAAACTGTGAAATTGGTACCATTGGAAATTTTTGTGTCTACATTTCAAGAACATCAACCATTTCATCACAGCTATCATATTGAGTGAGTTATGAATATTCTCGTAAAGTATGACGGATCTGTCTGAGAGTCTGATTTTGCAAATAACAGCCAACTTCAACAGAGCTTTGTGAATATCTTCGAATGAACCAAAATACGTATAATATACGGTTGGAAATCTACATGAGTTTAATTTCCAAACTTTTGTCCCACTGGGTTTTTGCTTGGCAATGTTTTTAACGAGACAATATCGCATGCACCGTTAGTCTCTTATATAGATTATTGATCAACATGAAGTTGTTCATAAATGATCGTGTTCTAAAAGAAGAAGTTGATGTATTGCACTCTTTTTGTCCTACGATCAAGGCTCAGATACTTCTACACGAATTTTGTTATTTGACGAGGTTTTTTGACTAGGCAACATCGAAGCATCACAGACATGAAGGCGCGTGACACAAGAGGGAGTGTTCTAGAATATTCTGCCATGTGTGTCTTGGTCTTATGTAACTTGGATTACTAGATAGTTTATGTTTCCTTATCTATACCGGAATGATATTCTGTATTTTTCTATATAAAAAGACTCCTATCAATGAGTAAGATTATGATTATCCACTCCCTTTCGTGTATATATATATATATATATATATATATATATATATATATATATATATATAATATGTCCGTTACAGAAGAAAAAAGGTAGAATACCTAAAGTCTAAAACATAGGTGAGGGGAAAACTGGATTTGGTATTAAATATTAAGATTAGGTTTTGATTTTTACCAGAAAGATGAATGAGAATACCTCTCGCCGAAAAAAATAATGCTATTGCTATTAACTATTAAGATTGGGTTTGCCACCAGCAAGGTCCGCTTGAATATGATATTAATTTTCAAGAAACTGACTAGCAAAGTACGTACCCCCATCACAATTGATGATAACTAGTTGCAAAAGAATATATGATACTACTCAAGTGGTGTCGTTAATATTTCAAAATTGATCAGAGCTGTTTATTTGTCACTTGTACTTGGAATATATGATGCCAGTTCTAAAATATTCCTGTATGCAATTAATCAAATCAAGGGCACACGTGTACCAGCATGGAGTATACTTGGGGACGATTATGGTGTGATAACTTTTAAAAAATAATATATATATAAATTAAAAATATGTTGTACAGTTAAAGTCATCCACCAATATTATGATATATGTTAAAATATTAAAATTTTAAGGACCTTTTTAACTATGTTATAAGCAAGTTGTTCAAAAACTTGTAATGAATGTGGTTGATGTTGTAATTACTCAGATTACTATTATAATTATCACTAAATATGGTATTTGTTGTAAAAATCTCATGGTTTATGAAATTTGCATAAAAAAGACTATAATTACACAAAAAGAATTATTTTACAAGAATAAAGACTTCGAATATTTTAGGAATGATTATAAATATTTACACCAAGAGGTAAAATTATTGTTTTTGTGTGTGAAAGCATCGTATTTTAGGTAAATATCAGGAATACGACTATAATTACCAGTTATATCTCAGTTGTTGTAATTTATAATAAAACTTGTTGTAAGGTATAGTTGCGAGTAATTTCTGAGTGTAATAACCACAATGACAATGAAATTTACATAAAGTAAGATATTAGTTACAAGGTAAAAGACTTTATTATACAAACGAGAACTCGCATCTCATATACAATATACAATCAGTTTTACCACTATTACGATAATTTGTTGTTAGATTGGTAAAAAGGTTCTCAAATTTGTAATCTTTGAAATTATTAGAAATACAAACTTAATTACTACTTTTTCAACATTTTGTTGACATATCAGGTAGATTGTTCTCATATAGAAAAAAAAAAACTAAAATTGACCCTTGATTACTATTTTTCACCTCAAATGTTGACAAACTCCGTAGAAACGTCGTCATATGACTAAAAGACTCTTAAAAGATAGTAACTAGGATATATAGATCTTTTTTTTGATAAACACTCAACGATAATTTATTTATATCACTGATGTTTTACCGGCACACCAACTCATTTGTTTCCTCATTAGTCTTATCATCTAGAATTGCAATATGAACAAAAAAATTGTCAAATTCAATATTAAATTTAGGTCGTTTCAATTCTTTCTCTCTCATTTTTGTTGTTAGATTGTCAAATTCAAGTCCGACCACCCATAGCAAAAAGAAAAAGGAAGAAGACCTACCCAAAAACTCGGAGCAGAACTAGGGTTTTCGAATGAAAAATTTCTTCTCTCTTGTCCTGCTGCGCCGCAGCGCTAGTGACGACGTCTGATTTGGCATGGCTGGACGGGGCTGTTGGTGGTGGATGGTATCTAGGTTTGTTGCCTGGTTTGGAGAGCAGGTCTGCCGCGCCTCCCCACCTCTTGTTTTGATGTACTGCATCACGTATGACTTGTGGACGTTGAAGGATTGACAAAGGATTGAGGTCGGATTCTTGATGGGTCGAGTCTGTTGGTTGTGACAGGCGCATAGTCGGTCGGTTTTAAAGGGTAGGATGACGATGGCTTAACGGGATGATTAATGGAGTTAAGACTTCCGGTTTCTGCTTTGTTTCTATGCTGGTATGTGGATAGGAAGGGTGTGGGGCCCGACTTGTTGTCCACCATCGAGATCTTCCATGGTTGTAATTTTGTTCTGGTTAATAAAATAATTGTGAGTTTTTCTAAAAAAAGATATTTTGCAATTAATTATCGTTAATTTCTAATTTGTTCAATTACTTTATTTTTTGGACTTAACAAGATGAGTAAAACTTGTTAAATATAACATTATTATCCTATATATTTTTTTATATTGTAAACGTGAATCCTCTCAAAATCTAAATCCTGTTCGCCACTACTTATGGGCCATGCTGCAACTGATCAGTACATAAATATTCCCATGCCACCAGCAAACTACATTAGAACAACATCATCATCAACTCTCGTTAATCATCATCATGGTAATAATCGTAATATAATATAACTCATAATGGACTTCGAGACATGTGTAGTTCAGTATTGTTTTGGTGATCGATGAAAGCAAAAATACGAAACACTCAATCAATTGCATACAAAACATAAATACAGTTGCATCCATAAACTGATAAACACACTAGTATACATAGTAGAAAGAATATATCAATGTGTACCTGTTGAAATCAATGAAACCATCTCAGAATATCGATCTTCTGCACGTCTCTTTTGTTAGCTATTTTTCTATAGGGTAAGAACTGAATAGCTAAATCTAAAGAGAGTGCAGAGACCTAGTATTTATAGTGAGAGCATCCTAATACAAAGTCATCTCATAAAAGGTTTTTATATTTTATTAATGTCTGCAATCAGCTAATTACTATCATTTGTTTCAGTTAACTTCTTTAAAACTTCTCACTACAATTAAATAATGAATGCATTTAACATGAAATATGAATTGTTCAATATCTCTACTTAATTACTTACTTTGTTGTAACATCAATTGTTGTACTAAATATAAATATGTAATTGTTCAATTCAACTTACAATTGAGAGCATCAAAAAGTCTTATATATGACGTGCTTATGAAAATAAGTTCAAGTTCTCTTTTTGGAAGAATCAATACGAATATTCATTCAATCTGGATCCAGCAGATTAAACATGTACAAACGATACTCAAAAACCGAAATATATACTCAAAAACCTAAATATACGAAAATTCTTATATGCACTAAGATGCAAGTGAATCAAACATTTATTAGAAAATCTCAACCATTAAAAATTATACTTAGTTTTTATTTAAAAAAATAAATAGTGTCATAAATGCAATCTAACTGTCCATTAAAGTTGATTTAAGTACACCATGATGCATCCAACAGGGGCGTAGCTAGGGAGAGGGTGGCGAGAGGGGTCGCTTGACCCTTCTCATAATTGTTCATTTAATTGCATTTGAATGATAATTATATTACTACACTATAATGACCCTCCTAATCAATGTTAACAATTAGTAATAATATTTTTTACCTTTAATTAGTTCAATTAAATACATGATTTTCATCTCTATTGTTTCTGTTTTCTCTAATAAATCAATCTCATAAGGTCTTACAACACTGATCTAACTTTAAAGTGAAACTAATTGAACATTTTACATAAAGCAATTATGTTATTATCTTATTTTCCTTTTTAAAAGATAGTAAAACTTTATTCAAATAAAAAGCGGGAGAGCCAAAAATGACAATCCAAAATCTAATATGAAAATTAGAAAATAAATAGTGTCATAAATGCAATCTAACCGTTCATTTAAGTTAGTTTAAGTGCATCATGATGCATCCAACATGGACGTAGGGAGAGGGTGGCAAGAGCGGTCAATTGACCCTTCTCATAATTGTTCATTTAATTGGATTTAAATGATAATTATATTATTACACCATAATGACCCTCATAATAAATGTTAACAATTAGTAATAATGTTTTTTCACCTTTAATTGGTTCAATTAAATACATGATTTTCATCTCGATCTATTGTTTCTGTTTTCTCTAATAAATCAATCTCATAAGGTCTTAGAACAGTGATCTAACTTTAAACTGAAACTAATTGTACATTTTACATAGAGCAATTATGTTATTATCTTATTTTCTTTTTTAAAAGATAGTGAAACTTTATTCAAATAAAAAGCGGGAGAGCCAAAAATGACAATCCAAAATCTAATATGAAAGTTAGAAAATAAAAGCGTGTATGCGTCACTCATAACTTTTATGAAATTACATACTTATAACCAAAAGTGTATGGAAGCTCTAAATCATGAGAAGAGTATATAAATTAAACGATATTGTTAAAATATTATTTAGATAAAAGTCATAAAACCCTATATGACAAAATTATGAGCCAAGGTAAAAGACTGAAAGTATCGATTACCGACTTAAACTGTAATAAATTGTTTGTAACCTAAACCAACTTATTAACATGTAAAATAAAAGACTAAAATAGACTAAAACTTTTATACAAAATATATAAATAAGTAATTATGCTATCAAACAATGTTTTACGAATTCATCCAAACAGTCTGGCTAAATATATACTCACAAACGATACTCCAAAAGACTAGTTATAGGCCGTGTAGCCTGCCCGAATCTAGGACAGAAAATTCTGGAAACAAATGGGAATTAAACCTAGGTTCGGATACCAAAAATCTAGGTGCCTAGCTCACTGCATCTCCACCAATCCCCGATGAAATTGGGCCCAGACATCTATCTAGGAATCAGCCATTTCATGATTTTCATCTTGTATCTCACTGTGGCAAAATCGGTGAAAATTGCTATATATAGGAACTGAACTTAACGAGGCCTTCATCCTGTGTTCTTCGTTATAATTTAGGGTACGGTTCTAAGTTTTGTTTATCTATTTTTAATTGTAATTTTCATATAAATTCTAATTTCAAAAAAAAGAAAAATAATATATATGCTACCGGTTAAACAAGTTACCATTATTGATAAACTAAGCCGTTAGATATATTTCTAATTTTACTATATCCAATGACCAAGAATATTTTTAAAAAAAATTGATGCACGCCATGCATCATCCTAAAATTTTCCAAATATCAATATCGAAATTTTCAATCCTCAACTCGCACCAATTTCTCAGTATAATACAAAGTAGCCTTTGGCAAGAGTATTTGAAATATTGAATTTTTTTTGGTCTGAATGAAATATTGAAATTAATATCTCATTTATATCTGCCAGATGGATTATATATAAAATTCTTTTCGCAAAAGAACAAATGTATTATATATGCATTATACGTACGCATCTAACCGGTGGGAAGAATATATGAGGTGGGAGTGTACTTATCATCTTAATTACATAATTAATCTTAAAATATGAATATTAATTAACAACGTTGTTGTATGCTTTTCTTTACCATATGTAAATAAGTACGTGAAAAACTTTAACTATTTATTGCATTATTGATATGTTCGGAACTTCGGAGTGTTAGCTAGGGAAACACTAGACTTGGAAATCAAAAATTGGAATACGTTGACGCTGTTAAGTTCGAATAATCTTAGCAAATACCAGCCAAGAGGTGAAAGTCGATCAATCATAGACCACACGATATGTTAGCCCATGCATAAAGTTTTTGATGGCTTTTGCATCATTACAATCTCTAACTTCACAGGAGCAAAGGAAAAGAAAAAAAAACAATAATAAAAATGAGAGAACGAAAGAATCGAACAAAAAATGTAAGAAAAAGCAAACCGAACTATCCACAAGCTTTTCGATTCCCCAGCACACCCTAAGAGGGGTCAGTGAGCATGATGACACCTAAATTAAACAGGATGCTAGTCATACAACTAAGTAGTGGTACTGATATTAAATATGCGACTGCAGGTGTATACTGAGCAAAATGCTTGCAATGTCATCAAGAGCAGGAGCAGAACGGCAGCGAGCAAAGCCAGAATTGGCCAGGAACCAAACACATAAGTCTTCATAAACTTCCTCATCTTCACCTTCCATCTGCCATTGTAATACTTGTTGACATCTTCGATTGCCTTATCCAAGAAGGGAACTTTAGTCAATCTAATGGACTTGCTCATGCCATTGTACAGGTTTGCCACTTCTTCATCACTCTTCAAACGGTTCAAGATGATACCTTTCTCTCTGAGCAACTTGGCGTCCTCCTCGGTGTCTATGATCCCATTCATCAACTCGGTGTAGCGAGTAAACACCAATGGCCCTGATGCAGTTGATGCTTCGTAGGCCACCAAGTTTCTCAGGATCACCTCTGTGTTTCCATCTAGGCTAGTACTCGGGAGGTAAAACGAGCAACTTTTAGCATCGAAAGAGATGCTCGAAATGCTGCTTACGGGCAAGAACCTGACACCGGATTTTGCGAGATCTGACACGGATGGGACGGTGATCTCCTCGATCAACGGCGGTTTACTAATGCCATGGCTCGAACTGTCCTCTTCAGCTTTTACTGCTTCTTTGTCTCCGGAGGAAAATAATGACTCAAGAGGTGTCTTCAGAATTGCAAATCCAGGAAGGTTGGAGAGGATAGTCCAAGGCAGTTTGAATATCACTTTTACAGGTCCAGATATTAGAATTTTTTTCAGAAGCTTTATTGGGCCTTTGTTCAACTTCGATAGCAGCTTCCATACCTCATCCAGAAACTGCTTGACATAATTCGAGTTAGCTGACGATTTTTCCTTTTGTGGCGTGCCCTTGCTATCTTCTTCTTCTGTGATTTCCGGCGGTCCAGCTTCTAACTTGGGGGTGATCAACTGGTAAAGAAAGTCCAGCAAGTGACAACAACTAGAGATTTGGATCTTTGGCAACTCCTCATCCTTCATCTTGAATGGGGAGAGCTCTTTGCACAGTCCCAATAACATGGAAACAAGCATATCGTCGGCGCATTCCAACGTCGGGAACTCAAATTCCAACACCTTTCTCAACACAAACAATGGGATTTGATTCTCAAGCATCACAAAGTCCCTAAGGATTGTATGATGCGCTGACTTCCTTCCGGCATAGTCAACCAAATGCGCCATCCTCGAAGAAATTCTCGTTAAAGTCTTCCCTTCTTGGACTGCATAGACTTGGAGGATTTCCAGGAAAAACGAAGCATCAATGGCCATCATCCACCCCAAAGTCTCACCATTAAACTCCAAGTACTTGTGGTAACAAGCACGAATCCTGGGCTCGAACCTCGTCAGCTGATCAACAAGGTGCTGGAACTTGAGGTTTTGGAGCTGCGTCTGGGTTCTTTTGGCCGCTGCCACTTTGTACCTCTCCATCTCATAAAGCTCCGGCCGCCAATAATGGTAAGGACCGATCGCAACGAGTTGAGGAGTGTATGATTCCGGATCAGTAGCCAGGAGGGATTTGGGGACGTTGAAAATGGAGACGGGGATTTCACTCTCATCGTCGAGCTCTTCCTCTAGGGTTTTACGGATTTGAATCACCCATTGAAGCTCATTGAAGTTGGAACTAGATTTGGAAGAGAAGGTTGGTGGGAGAGAAGAAGAAGACATGTTTAGGGTGTTGCTCTAAGCTTGGGATGAACTATTGGTGGTGTTGTTGCTGATGAGCTAGCTAGAGCTATGGTGTGAGGACGTTTAACTGAAAGAAGACTCCATAAATACTGTGATTAATGACTTTAATTGAGTGCAATACCAATTAAACTATTGGAAAGCGTTTTCCACATGGCTTAATTGTTTTTCTTTGTAAAAGTTACCGTCTTTCACGTGGCTCATTTCCCACATTTGTTTATCAAAACATAACGACAGTGTTATTTCATTTTTATATATAAACCAATAACTAGATTTGTAAATGGATCAGATCTTATTCAGATCCGTTTCGGATTTGTGATTTTTTTTAAACGGGTTTGAATTGAAAATTTGACCCGTTGATCTGTTAAGGACCCGGATCCGTTAACCCGTTTACTAAATGGATCAGATCCAGATCTTGGTTGATCTGATTAGTTAAAGATCCAGATCAGTTTAAACATAATTAATTAATATGATAATTAGCTTGATAATCTAAACATTCATATCAAAATTGTCTCTAAACTATGTTTTGATGAAGTTGAAGGTTGTTAATGCCTATATATCTATGCTAAAAAACATTGGAGGTCAAATATTTTAATTAATGTACCGTTAAAGAGTATTTCAGGCATGCATGTAATTCAACTTTTGATGTAAACTTTTATTTTCTTATATAATTTCATTAATGTTTTATGAAAAAACTACAAAATTATTATTAAAATTTGAAATATTTATTATAAACGGATCGGATTAACGGGCCAGGCATCCGTTAACCTGCCAGATCTGGATTTGGATCGAGTTATTAAAGATTCAGCGAGTAACGGGTCGGATCCAGATCTAAAGTTTTTATTACGGATCCGGATCCAGATCTATGTCGATCTAGTCCAGATCTGATCCATTTACGGGTCTACCAAAAGTGTATTGGTGATCATAATGCAAGATTGTTTTTGTGCAACCACGATTAATCCTTAGTTTTATATGAGTTAGCTTGTTGCTAGATAAAAGCAACATGCTATACATAAATAGTTTTGTATTGAGTTTTGAGGATTATAATTACTTATAATCATCATTATAGATATAATTTTTGTTTAGTAATAAAATCTTAAAAACTGTTTATTTAAAACTTTTTATTTCAAATAACCACAATTTTAAAAAGTAGGTTAAGAGTTACTTATTGAAAATTAAGTTTTTTAAAATTTGAGTTTTTAAACCACAATATCAAACTAACCTTATTTCTTGCTCGGATAAGGATCCTCTCCTTGGTTGGCCCATGTGCTTGTGTATCCTTGACTTTTAATCATGTCCATTAATTTGACATCCAAAGGTCATAATTGAACCACCTCATCATTTTTCTATTAAATACTAAACATTTGGTTTTCTAATACAAACAACAACATTCTCTCCTTCAATCTGTCGTTAACAGATCGATTCTAAAAAAGGGGTGGAAGATGAAGAGATCGCCTCGACACCTCGTTTTCCAATTTTTATCGTCTTTCAATGTTTTCCCGTGCTCTGCTCTCTCTTACTGCTTCAATGCTCTCTCGTACCAAATCCTTGCTTCATTATCTCTTTCATCCACTATGTCAGGAGATTCTAATCTGGGACAAGGATCCTTTCATCGACCACCATCAATCATGTTAACTATGGTGTTAAGAGATGTAAGCAACTCTGGTTAAGAACCCAGTTTCCTTCTTTTTGCAATTTTTGTGTTTGCTCCTTTCTTGTTAAGAGATGTAAGCTTACTCTTGTAAGTACTTTGTATTGGCATGAATCTCAGTCTAAACATATTTTCTAACTGTGAAAGGTTATTTATTTTATTTTTCAATGAATTTCATGTATACTTTGTGTTTAAATGTTTTTGTATACTACATATTACAAATATTAGTGAAGATTCTAGCTTGGCTAACAATGTTTTTGTATACTACAAATTACAAATGTTTTTGTTCAAATGCAATTTCATAAGTTTCCTTACTCTCAGCACCCCTTGTAGATATTTTTGTAAAGATAGAGCATAAAGACCTATACCAAGTGGTGTGTTGCAACTTCTACCTGTATGTCCCTTCCATGCATATCCTTCACACTATTATCTCTTGCTTTTCTTGTCCACCTCTTGAAAATGTACTCATTGGGAATCACCTTTACATTCATCACGTCCCTTAAGATCTTTATAGCATGACCACACAACACCCCATTCATCTCAAACAACGTGCAACAACAAGAGACATAATCGTCACTATTTTTCCTTATAACACGAAACTCCTTGGAAGTGTCCAGATCACCAACAGTGTACACAATGTCTTCTCCCGTGTCAACAGTAGTTTTTATGCAAAAATCAAGAGCACTCACAAACTGATTTTGAAATTCCTCAAATATAATCTTTGAGTAGACATTGCCTACTTCAATCAACATTTTAATAGGTCTCTGAACTTGAGGTATCTTCTGACATAAAGCATATTCTGCTTCTAACTCTTTGTAACGCTTATCATTTACAACTCTCAAAATGCCTGAAAAATTCGATCAAATTATGGTCTGATTGGAGATAATCTTTTAAATCACCATTGATACTTTCACTAATCTGGGTGGTATGCAATCCTGTGCACCATTGGCCCCTGACATATGCATAAGCCCATTTCCTCCTACGTTCAAAAATTATTTTGAGCCAATCCTCTTCATGCGCATTATACTCCGTGAGCATTGCATCCCCAACATCTAGAAACTCATCTTCTTCTTCATAGCTCTCGAAGAACTTCGAAAACACATTGTGAACCCCACTTTTTCCCCTAAACACATGATTCACTTTTTTCAGGGAATTTTGCATTATATGCCATATGCACAGCCTATGATAGGTCTCTGGCATAACAACTGAAATGGCTTTAGCCATTGCTGCATCCTGATCAATAAATATGGTTTTCAGAGACTTTCTAGACATAGCTTCTAAGAATGTCTCAAACAACCAAATAAATGAATCTGTCGTCTCATCATACATCAATGTTGTCCTGAATATTACAACCTCCCTATGATGATTGAAGCCAACGAAAACTCCCAACGGACGATTATCTTTGTTAGTTCTATATATGTTGTGTCAAAACTGGCTACATCTCCAAACTGACCATAGTCAAGAATCATTTTAGCATCTGCCCAAAAAAAAATTAGTTATTTGTTCCTCACTGTCCAACTGTACAACATGAAAGAACGATGGATTCTCTAACTGTTGCTTCTGAAAAAAATTCAACAAACTTCCAACTTCACCAAATGCCAGCTCCTTTTGCTGTCTAGATCAAAGATAGTTCTTTAAATCTTAATTTGTATAGCCGAGGGATTCTCTACCACCAGCTTGCCTACCCATCAGCTCATAGCACTCCTTCAAACCAACCCCAGAGTCACGAACTAACTCCAATTCAGAACCCTGGGGTGTGGAGACACCTCGATGAGAACGTAACATATAAGAACATTGTTCCCTCACACAGCCAAACTAGAATCTTCACTAATATTTGTAATCTGTAGTATACAAAAACATTTAAACAGAGTATACATGAAATTCATAGAAAAATAAAATAAAGAACCTTTCACAGTTAGAAAGTATGTTTAGACTGAGATTCATGCCAACACAAAGTATTAACAAGAGTAAGCTTACATCTCTTAACAAGAAAGGATCAAACACAAAAATTGCAAAAAGAAGGAAACTGGGTTCTTAACTAGATCGAGTTCTTACATCTCTTAACATCATAGTTGACATGATTGGTGGTGGTCGATGAAAGGATCCTTGTCCCAGATTGGAATCTCCCGACATAGTGGATGAAAGAGATAATGAAGCGAGGAATTGGTACAAGAGAGCATTGAAGCAGTAAGAGAGAGCAGAGCGCGAGGAAATATTGCAAGACGATAGAAATTGGAAAATGAGGCGTCGAGACGATCTCTTCGTCTTCCACCCTTTTTTGGAATCGATCTGTTAACGACAGATTGAAGGAGAGAATGTTGTTGTTTGTATTGAAAAATCAAATTTTTAATATTTAATAGAAAAAAAGGTGAGATGGTTCAATTATGATCTTTAGATGATAAATTAATAGACATGATTAAAAATCAAGGATACACAACGATATGAGCCAGCCAATGAGGATTTTATTCCTTCTTTCTCATGCGTTTGGGTCAACCACAACACGAGTCAAGTTCAAAAATGAGAGTTATAAGAACCTGCCTAATTACTTTGGGGGCCTGCTTAATTTTCTGGTATGATAATAACAAAGTAATAACAACAGAAACGACTTTTCTACTATATCGTAAACGTGCGCAATTAATATATGTCTATTCATCTCAAGTTTGAAAAGTCTCAACACTAATTCAGAAGATGACAATGAAGTCGTTGTTGATGATATATATGTATGACAAGTTCTATAATCTATATCATAAGATAAATATGATTAATCATATCAGTAAAAAAATGACACATACGTACGTACGAAGTAAGAAATTCGGGTGTAAACTAGAATCTTTACAAAACTTATTGCTTGAGGAATTTTAACTTATCAATGGCCAAGTCAGTCTTAATAGGTTTTACCTCTTCAAGACTCGGCCTTGAATGGATTTTGCCTCACCCAAATCTTATTTGAGAGGTTTAACAACATGTGAATAGATGCGTAATTCGAGTTGAGGAAATCGAATTGAGGAAATCGATCATCATATAGGACTTTTGTCGACAAGAAAATACAAACAACATGTGACTAGATGCGTAATTATTCAAGTGACAACCTGCAAGTTAATGTCGTCACTTAATTAGTCTTTGGCGACAACAAATCACATTCATTCCAATGAAGTTGTGATAAAAAAATGCTAATACTGAGAGACATATTTCTCGAACCACACCTATCTATTACCATAAGATGGTTACCTCATACTAACTACATTAAAATTAACTTTGATGGATTCACTACTAGAAAAAACATCATAGCTGACGACAATACAAAAAAAAATATCGACGAATTTTTTTTTTCTTCGGCTATTCTATATTTTAGTAGTTGAAAAAAATGTCGTCAGCTATTGTTTTTACTCGTCGGTTAAAGTATTTTAGTAGACGGAACAAAATGCTGTCGTCTATTGTCGAAAAAAGTCGTCGGCTATTCTCAGCTTTAGCCGACAAAATTTTATCTTTAGCAGACGAAAATATAAACTTTAGCCGACAACATTAGTCTTTAGGCGACGAAAATATTATACTTTAGTTGACGAGATTATTCTTTCGTCGGCTAAAGTTCTTTACATTTCCATATCTGGGCAACAACTCATTCATTCAAAAAAAAACAATGAGAAAAACATTAATCTCTCTCAAATTGTTGGGTGTTGTTAGATCTGTCTACAATGAGTTTGTAAATCTATATATATCCCACTATATATAGATATGTATACAATTTTTTTGTTATATATTATTATTGATTTTGATGAATATATATATATATATATATATATAATTATACGTTAATTGTTAATATTATGTATATATAAGTATGTGTTAATTTGTAATTAAGTACTAGAATAATGATGAATTTTAAATAGTGTATATATATATATATTGATCTATTAATTAGTAGAGATACTAATTTGTACAATTATAATTGTTGATATTATGTATTTATAATATATATATATATATATGTTGTGATTATAATTAAATGGGTATATATATATATATATAATGATGAATTTAGAATAATGTTTTTAGTTTGAAGATATATATATATAATGATGAATTTTAAATAGTCTATCCATTTAATTATATATATATATATATATATATATATATATAGAAGACCCTTTTAATAAGGGATCACTTTTTTTGACATATATGAGGGATTAGAGATTAAACCAACTTTTTGATCACATATCAACATCTACACCGTTCAATATTTAGATGCATATATTTAGATCATTTCTGCAAAATTTCATTTAATTTGGTGATTGTTAAGGCTTCAAACTAACTCAAATCAATTGACGGATCAAATCTGCCAAACCTGAACCGTTCATGCTTTAACTTTTAATTCGAAGTTTTGAGCACCTTAACGATTACCGATTTGGATGAAATTTTACATAAGTGATCTACTCATATAGAACTACATATTGAACGGTGGAGATGTGATTTTGTGATAAAAAAGTTGGTGTAAACCCCGATCTCTCATACATGTCAAAAAAAGATCTCTCATTGAAAGGGGGATATATATATATATATATATATATATATATATATATATATATATATATATATATCCAGCCCCCTTATATAGGCTTTCTTGGCTAAGGATGCCCTTACCATAAATTTGGTGGGGATTTCCTTAATTTGACCCATTTTTTAATCAAATTTTCCCATCTTAACAATTTATATATATATATATATATATATCATCTTTGCAAAATTTCAGCTGATATGATAATCTTTAAGGCCTTGAAAACGTATAAATACAATGAACGAACCGAATATGTTTAATCGGAACTGTTCATGTTTTTCTCTGTAATTAAATCACAGTTTTGAATGACTTAACGATCACCAAATTAGCTGAAATTTTACAGAGATGATCTACTCATATATATATATATATAGAAACTGAATGGTTAAGATGAGAAAATATAATCTAAAAGTTGACCAATTCAAGAAATCCTTACCAAACTCAAAGTAAAGACATTATTACCTAAGAAAAACTATATATATAGATATTCAGGATGGACAAGAATTGGATTTGCCTTTCAAAATAGGATCTAAGATATGTTAGAGGAATGTGGAGTTTTGTGGAATATGTGAAGCCTAACGAGAATACAATTCATTATATATATATATATAAAAGACTCTTCCAATAAGGTATCACTTTTTTGACATATATGAGGGATTAGAGATTAAACCAACTTTTAATTACATATCAACATCTCCACCATTCAATATTTAGATGCATATATGTAGATCATCTCTGTAAAATTTAATTTAATTTGGTGATCGTTAAGGCTTTGAACTAACTCAAATTAATTGACGGATCAAATATGCCAAACTTGAACCATTCATGCTTTAATTTTTAATTCGAAGTTTTGAGCACCTTAACTATTACTAATTTGAATGAAATTTTTCATAAGTGATCTACTCATATAGAACTATATATTGAACGTGGAGATGTGATTTAGTGATAAAAAAGTTGGTGTAAACCCCGATCTCTCATATATGTCAAAGAAGATCTTTCATTGGAAGGGGTATATATATACGCTTTCTTGGCTAAGGATGCCCTTACCATAAATTTGGTGCGGATTTCCTTAATTTGACCATCTTTTTGATCAAATTTTCCCATCTTAACAGTTTATATATATATATATATATATATCATCTTTGTAAAATTTCAGCTGATATGATAATAGTTAAGGCCTTGAAAACAATGAACGAACCGTATCTGTTCAACTGGAACTGTTCGTGTTTTTCTCTGTAAATCACAGTTTTGAATGTCTTAACGATCACTAAATTAGCTGAAATTTTACAGAGATGATCTACTCATATATATCTAGAAACTGAATGGTTAAGATGAGAAAATATGATCTAAAAGTTGGCAAATTCAAGAAATCCTTACCAAACTCAAGGTAAGGACATCCTTACCTAAGAAAAACTATATATATATATATATATATATATATATATATATATATATATATATATATTCAGGATGGACAAGAATTGGATCTGCCTTCCAAAATTGGATCGAAGATATACCAGGAGAATGTGGAGTTTTGTGGAATATGTGAAGGCTAATGAGAATACAATTCATTATTACTCGTGCATGAAATGTCAATGTAGTAGGGATTTGTATCGTTTTACAATTGATATAGTATGAGAGCATCTAAAGAATAACGAGTTTTGGGATAAGTACACATGTTGAATTTATCACGGTAAAACATCATCAGCGGGTCAGCATGATCATGGACAATTTCTTTACAGAGACAGTACATCCAATGATCCAACAACGAGGTTGATCAACGATGTGTTTCCTTATGAGAGAGGTGTATTTGCTCAAGTACAAGATATCACTGTAGCCATTGAGGGCTTCCCTGCTATTGAGCCAGTCCATCAATTCTCTAGAGTTGTTAACACTACTGGTATTGACAAGTATAACAAGTTGATTGACTTCCAACAGAACTTTTTTTGTACAACGGGTGTAAGAAGACTTTTATTGAAAGTTTCATGAGAGTAATGAAGGTGAAAGTAGAGAAAAAAATTGAATGTCAAGGCTGTTGATGATTATCCGGACTTGACTGCTTCAATGCTGCCACCCGGTTATCGCCGCTGCCACCCGGTTATCGCCTTTCTACCACTCATCGTAAGGTTCGACATATCCTGAAAGATCTTGGACTTACCTACATCAAAATCCATGCATGCAGATATGATTGTGTTCTCTTCTGGGGTAAAGATCTTAAAGAGAATGATCTTGAAGACCTTAATGCATGTCTGGTATGTCACACGGATATGTACGTTGACTCCTACAGGAAATAAGAAAGTAGTTAAGGTACTTCGATATTTCCCGCTAAGGGATAAGCTAGAATGGTTGTACATGTCTTCACACATGGCCAAAGCTATGAGATGACATGTTAAGAGGGATTTGTCTAACGACGATACCCTTACACACTCCGCTAACGGAGAGGCTTGGAAGCACATATATAGGGAGTATCCTTAGTTTGCATCAAAAGTTCGAAATATGAGGCTCATGCTCTCATCTGACGGATTCAACCCTTATGACAACATGAGTCTTCAATATTGTATATGACCAGTTATTTTGGTACCGTAAAACCTTCCTCCATGGATGTGTATGAAGAAGGAATACAATATGCTGACTCTGTTAATTCCAGGGACTGGCTATCCAGGATAGTATCTCGATGTGTATTTGAGACCCTTGATTAAAGAGCTTAAGATTTTAGGACGTTGGCCATCCCACTTATGAAAAGTACAAACACGAGATGTTCCATATGCATGTCATCGTTGTTGGCACCATCTGTGATTTTCCTGTCCACGGGATGTTGTCGGGCAACGCTGTTAAGGGATACATGGTTTGTCCAGACTGCTTGACTGATGAGTGTGGCAGACTTCATGGCAGGAAAATTGTCTAGATGCGTCAACATTGTGTGGCAGACTTCATTGCAGCAATACCTAATAGACCTGACATGTATGTATAAATTTTGGACACACAAACATATTCTGGGAACTTTTGTACCTGAGTAAGTTGTTGATTAGACACTACTTAGATGTCATGCACATAGAAAAGAATGTTTGTGAAAGTGTGGTGGGTAGAATGCTGAATTAGGAGGGGAAAACTAAAGACGGGCCCTAAGGCCAGCATTGATCTGAAAAGAATGGTACACGAAAACATTTGTGGTTTAAAGAAAGGAAGAAAAAAATGTCTCAAACTCCTTACACTATCAAGCCTGACCAGAAGAATGAAAGTTTTTGGTGGATGAGTCATGTTAAGTATCCTTCAGGCTATGTAGGAAATATACGTCGGTGTGTTAACTTCCAGGACTAAAAGATGTACAGATTAAAGCGTCATGACTGCCATATCCTTCTACAACGTCTCTTCCATGTTTTCATTCTATAATATCTGCCCGTCAGGTGGTGGAGCCGTTAGTAGCATTGTCAAGATTTTTTTCATAAGTTATGCACTAGAGAAGTGAAAAATTTAGACCTGAGGGAAATGTAAGAGGACATCATTTTTATCATGTGCAAATTTAAGAGGATATTTCTGCCAATTTTGTTTTGACATTATGCCTCACCTGATGATCAATCATCCTGAACAATTGTTGTTTACTAGTTCAGTACACTACACTTGGATATATCCTATGGAAATGTACGATTCAACATCAGAAGATCATGATTCAACATCCGAAGATCATGATGTTTTTATATAAAATTATTTTTCAATAATCATAACACTTTGCAATTTAACAACATATGCCGGTAGATAAACCACAGTTCAATATTTCTATCATCTCCTATGATGTTGAAGTTTATGGATAGTTGCCAAACTCGTATCAATTGGAACCATATGAGCTAGTCATTGCCCACTGGTGGGTATTGATAAACTGTCCAGAAGTTCAATACTGGAAAAACATCTATCTTTACTGTGATGAGGTTGTCGGTGATCTTGAGTACCACAATAGGGAGTTTGCAAACTATTTTGGCGGCTTGGTACAACTATATATATTTACTGCTATATATCAATATTCATATTTAAAGTTAATGGTTGCTATTATTTTTTTAGATGACCATATACAATTTGATGGTCACCCAAACTAGTCACACGAATTGAGGCTTTTAGAGATGAAGCCGATAACTATTACGGAAGATTTTCGGTGAATACTGCTACAAGACGACCCTTTTGTTTTTGCCACAACAGTAAAACAAGAGTTTTTACTTGATGATCTGATGCACAAAGACGCGTGGAAATTAGTCAACCATGTTGTTCCTAGAAACATATACAATATTGCTACACTTGAAACCGCCAAAGATAATGAAGAAGATACTGCACATCAAGAGCCAAATGCAATTGGTATTCCTGAATCCTCTACAATTCGCCTTAATAATATTCGACTTGGCCGTGTAGTTCGAATTCGTGAAGAAGATGTAAGGCTTATTGATGTTGATCCAAATGAAGAAAATGATGACTCTGGTGATGAGGAGCGACAAATATTATCAGAAATTAACTCGGACACAGTGGAAGACTCAAACGATGATTTTGATTATGAGCCTTAGTTTAACAGGAGTTTGTGTGATTTAAGAGATTAGATATTGACATGAATTTGTTTTTCAATCCAAAGAGTGTCGTTTATACTTTAGCCGACGACCTTGTTAATGAAAATGTGTGAAATTTTTGTTATGGAAATAAAATTGTGGAATTGACAGTTTTTGGGAATAGAAATCTAGAATTTGATGTTTTTTAGACATCATCAACTTTAGCAGACGAAAATGACAATTCTCGTCGGCTAAAATGAAGTTTAGCCGACGAAATGCATACTTTAGCCGACGATATGCATATTTTAGCCGACGACATTCAAAATTTAACCGACGATATTCAAACTTTAGCCAAAGACCTTTTAAAGTCGACTCACAAGGTGGGTATAGGAAGGTCGTGGAGGAAGAGAGGAATCTGATGTCACTGGTTTCATGGCAAACCACCGCCGAACGACGGAGATATCGACGAAAAACCGATCTGGGTCGGGTTGCGGGTGGAGAGAATCGGGAGAGAGAGTTGGTAGTTTTTTTTCTTCTAATTTTTCTTCCAAAATGGCAATTTCTCCACCTATTTATACCTATGAACCGAAATAGTAACTTCGTTTTTAAACCATAACTTTCACATACGAACCCCGATTAAGGCAAATAACATGTCTACGGAACCGTCTTAACGTCCTCTACAACTTACCTCAAGAAAATTTCTCAAACTATGATCTTATAAAAAGTCAACCCTATGACCCTTATACTGTCAAATGGTTACTAATTATGGTTAAAGATCAAAGTAAATGAAAGTAACCGACAGTAAAATAATTGAAGAACTGGGGATGTGACAATAACGAATTAAAATCTCTAAACAAAATAAAATAACCAAATAAGCATTTTTGGGTACGGGATGTCACACGATCCCTGCCACCGTGCCTCAACTCGCCGTCCAACCGCCCTACTGCCGCGCCCCGGTCTCTCTCTTTCTCTCAGTAAGAAATTCAAATTCTAAGGGTTTTAATTGAGTTTTTTTTTTCTGTATTTAATTCGAATTCTAAAATTCCATCTATCACCTTATGGACAGAACCCATTCTTGCATGAACTACAACCAAGTGATGCAGCTATACTTTGTTAGGATTGTGTTATACACTACCATGACAACTAATATAGCAGACAAAATTTTTTTCATCGGCCTGTTACAAAATTTCGTTGGCTACCGTCGGGAAAATGTCGTTGGCTAAAGTCTTAGCCAACGAAATAACTGTACATCGTCACCTAAAGTCTTAACTTTAGCCGAAGAAGAAACTATTCATCACCTGAAGTGTCTTTCTTTGCCTAAAGTTTCTTCTTTGCCTAAAGTTTCTTCGTCGCCTAAAGTTTCTTCGTCGGCACATTGCGATTCCGATAATCAAACTTGATAAACTAAAATCCAACTGTCTGCTATGACCATCATGATAAAATACATGTATGGAAAAATATTCAGCTGGATCCGAGAAAGTTAAAGACTCGATCCGGACGGTCAATCCCGTAAGTCATATCCCTAAACGCACGGAAACGGTAATTTGACCGTCTAAATTACGTATTTTTGCCGGACCTTCAACATAAAATAGTTTCAAATCGATAAGACGCAACCAGTGATATAAAAATTTACTGAAAAATAACACCCAAAGATAGGGCTACCCATAGGGAGAAAGAATAGTAAATTGCGTTGAGCGCAACTATCGGCACCGAGAGTTTACCGGATTTACTTGATTTTCAATTGTAGATGTATTTCACCATTCCTATCATATCTTATTTCTGAATTTTTTGAGTTTGAAGGTTCTACGTAGAGTTTTTTTTTGAGTTTGAAGGTTCTAAGTTATACAACATTAGTAGCCACATCGTGATTCCGATGATCAAACTTGAGAAACAAAAATCTGACCGTCTGATATGACCATCATGATAAAATACATGTATCGGAAAAAATTCAACTTGATCCGGATGGTCAATCTAGTAAGTCAAACCACTAAACGCACGAAAACGGTCATTTGACCGTCTAAATTACGTATTTTGGCCGGTCCTTCAACACAAAATAGTTTCAAATCGATGAGACGCAACCAGTGGTATAAAAATGTATTGAAAAATAACCTCTGAAGATAGGGCTACCCATAGGAAACTATCGGCACCGAGACTATAGCTGACGAATTTAATGCTTTATCGTCGGCTATGAAATTTAAATATTTTTTCCTTTAACTTCTTTGTTATATCGTAGCCGATGATACCCTAAACCCTGTCAGCAAACCACCTTTTTAGACGCCTCCACCTTTTGCTGTCCACTGCCACCACCTATGAGGATGAACCACTGACTGGTCCCCTCCAAACGCCCATCCGGCAGCGGCCAAGACACATCGACGAGGTCAGGAGCTAAAGGCCAACGTAGCAGCACCGTCGGACAAGAAAAGAAACACAAAAGGGTCGAACTTTTTTCTTCCTTGCTTTTGTTGTTTGTCGGTGAGCTGTGGTTCTGTTAGTTAAAGTGTTTAACTGATAACTTTATTTAATAATCAATGATCTAATGCAAGCAACTTTATTTAAAAAATAAAAAATTAAACAAAATTGAAAAGCTGACAACTCATCTAGCTAACCTAAAATCAGACACCGTGAGATGTCACTGGCCATTCCTTGGACTATAATATCTATGTTAACCTCGTTTTTTTTGAAATTTTTCTTTTTTATAAATACTAATATTAATTTTTTTTTTATATATTTTTGATATTTTATATTTAGTCTACTTTTTGTTAAATATATAATTTTTATATAAAATTTGATAAAATTTTCATCAATATTCGATATTTTCTTGATATATTTCATCGATATTTTATTTTTTTAAACCTTTAAAATTTCTGTAATTATCGATATTTTAGTCCTTGTCATTCAGTACAAATCTTGTTGAAGTTTTCAATTTTGATTTTCCAAGTCATTGCTTCAACTAATTTTCATTTACTTTTGTTTTATGAGCCCATTTCAAGAAAAAAAAGAAAGTAATCATTCTGGCCCTCTTGCAGTCACTACAAGAAACCCCCATCTTGCAGTCACTACAAGAAACCCCCATGAAAAGCGGGTGGATGACTGAAAGAAGCTGGGAAAGAGGAGCAGCTTCATCGTTGCTTTGATCTACTGAACAAAGAAACACAAACTTAAACTCCTACTCGTTTTCTGTTTAAAAAAAACTCCTACTCGTTTCCTTATTGTGGAATGACTCAGAGAGAATTAGTGAGGAAACTCCAAATACACAGCATACGTATGGCATTGGCAGTCAGTCCAATATAAGATGCTGGATACGTCACACCTCGATCTTCAATAATCGTATTGGAATTCTAAACATGTTCATTTTTCTTACTGTAATACTTATCAGATTAATGTATTATCAATAAATATTGTCAAGAAGAACTAAAAAGATTATGAATTATGCGATATATTAGCATTATTCAAGAATGAAGTATATATACAAGATTACATCAGTCATAATAGGAAACTAATTATAGTAAATATTCCTAACAATACATAACCATAATAATACATGGATTGACTCACGTCAACACTTTTCCTCAAGTTGCGCATACAGATCACAAATGTCCAACTTGTCTAGTGAGTCATAAAATGTCTTACTAGAGATTGCTTTCATAAGAATATCTGCTAGTTGCTCCTCAATAGATACATATGGCAATGAAATAATCTGCCGATCCAACTTCTCCTTAACGAAATGTCCATCGACCTCCACATGTTTCGTTCTATCAGGCTGAACTGGGTTATGAACAATTTCAACAGAAACTTTATTATCACAATACAAGAACAATGACTTCTTTTGCTTGAATCCCAAATTTCTCAACAAGTGTCTCAATCACAACATCTCACATACTCCAAGAGTCATTCCACGATACTCTGCTTCAGCACTAGAGCGATCTACCACTTTTGCTTCTTACTTTTCTAAGTAACCAAATTACCACCTACGAAAGTAAAGTAGCCAGAAGTAGACCTACGATCTGTAATATTACCTACCCAGTCTGTGTCTGTGTATCCGAAAACATCCAAGTGTCTCTTTTTTAAAAGATTAATCATTTTTCTGGAGCAGACTTCAAATATCGCAAAATACAGCTTCCATATGAGTTTCACTGAGATTATGCATAAATTGACTCACAACAGTAACTGCATTGGCTAAATCTGGTCTGGTGTGAGACAAATAAATCAGTCGGCCAACTAACCTCTGATACTGCGTCTTATTTGCAGGCACCAGATCTAAATATTCTGTCAACCGATGATTCTGTTCAATTCGAGTACCAGCAGGTTTACAATCAAACATACATGTTACTACAAGCAATTCTAAAACATATTTCCTCTAGCTCAAAACAATACAACTCTTAGCACGAGTAACTTCGATTCCTAAAAAATACTTCAAACTACCCAAATCTTTCATCTTAAATTCAGAAGACAACTGATCTTGTAACTTTTGAATTTCCTCACTATCATCACCTGACACAACCATATCATCAATATAAATAATTAAAGTTGACACCTTACCATAACGATGCTTAATGAACAACATGTGATCTGAGTTGCTATGTCGATATCCAATCTTCTTCATAAACATGGAGAAATGTCCGAACCACGCTCTTGGTGATTGTTTTAGACCATACAGAGACTTTTTCAACTTGCACACCATCAGCTCCCGAGTTGAAGTACCATACCCAAGAGGCAAATTCATATAGACTTCATCATGCAAATTACCATGCAAGAAAGCATTCCTGACTTCAAATTGCTGCAAAGGCCAATCAAGGTTAGCGGCTAATGAAAGAAGTACACGTACTGTATTAATTTTGGCCACTGGTGAAAATGTCTCGTCATAATCCACCTCGTACTTTTGAGTGTAGCCTTTAGCTACTAATGTTGCCTTGTACCTATCTACCGAACCATCAGGATTATGTTTCATTGTGTACACCCACCTACAACCAACTGTCACCTTTTCCGGTGGCAATAACACTAACTCCGACATACAATTTTTCTCAAGAGCATCCATCTCAACTGTCATTGCTTTTATCCACTTCACATCCTTCATGACATTCTGTACTTTACTAGGAAGAGACATAGATGATAATTGATTCATAAAGGCTACATATGATTTAGATAACCTATGGGTCGATACATAATTAGCAACAAGTTATCTAGCCGTAGCACTTAAACTTGGTTCATACTTCTTTGGGGGTTTACCACAGGTTAATCGATCTGGTAAAATTTTAGTTTAACCTTGTGTAGAGTCACAAAAGGATTATTAACACTACTAGATGACGGAGGAAGAGAATCAGTACATACCTCAGGCGATTATTGAACATGAGTGACCACTAGACTAGCAGTAGTAGTAGTAGTCGGTTGTCCACCTTATAAAATATTGTCCTCCGATGATGTACTGTCGATGGGTTACTCCCCCTTCGATTGGTCGAAGTCCTTTTCTATCGGTCAAACAGACCCAATCAACTGGTCAAGGGCTTCAGGAACAGTTTGTTGCAGTGGTTTAACAGAAAGTCTCTAGGATGAATGAGTAATTTCAAGGCTTGTTTCAGTCATAGGGTTATACTGATCCTCATTGAAAGTAACATCTATGGTGACATAAAAACATTGAGAATGAGGATGATAACACTTGTACCATTTCTGTTAAGTCTCATACCCAAAAAAGACACTTGAGAGTCTAGCATCTAACTTTGATCTTTGGTTTTTATATAGATGGACATAGGCTACACAACCAAAAACACGGTCAGGAAGTGTATTAAGAGATGGAATTGAGATATAACTAGATAACACCTCTAACAGAATACGATCTTTAAGAGAAGATGATGAGAGACGATTGATGAGATGAGAGGCACACAACACGATCTCCTCCCAAAGATACTAAGGCATATTGGCATCAAGGAGGAGGGCACGATCCATTTCTAACAAGTGAAGATTTTTTCTTTTAGAAACCCTATTATGTTCTAGTGTTTGAGGATAAGTGGTTTGATGAATAATCCCATGAGATTGGAAATAATCACGAAACAAATAGTTAACAAATTTCTCTCCATTATCAGATCGAAATATCTTAATACAAGCATTATATTGAGTACAGACAAAACTATAGAAAGCTGTAAAAGTAGAGAAACTATGCAAACATCATTCTTCTTAAGCAAAACCACCCAAGGTAATTTTATGAAGTCATTAATGAACAGAACAAAGTAATTCATACCTGATAGGATAGAATTTTTAGAAGGTCCCTATAAATCCGAATGAATTAACTCAAAAGGTCGTGAACTTGAATGAGAACTCAAAGGATCACTAGATCGATGACTTTTAGCCGGGGCACAAGTGTCACAGTGTAGGCTAGAATCACTTATCCCATAAAATAGAGAAGACATAGACTTCTTCATAACACCAACTGACGGATGGCCCATACGCCGATGCCACAACCAAACTTCATTTAACCGATCAGAACTCACTTTCAAAGCAACTGGTCCTTATGGTGTCGGTATTTTTCTAGTGTACATGCAATCTAAGTGAAATAGTCTCTCTCTCTCTCACGTATCTCTTTCCAATTATCGCCCGAGTGCACAGATCCTGAAAAACAATATATATAGGATAAAAGGTGACATAACACTTATTTTGTAAGTTTAACTGAGACACAAACAAGAGATGGTGAGACAAAAAGAGTACATATAAGACATTATGAAGAACGATAGAAGGTGTAACATGAACAGACCCAATACCTATAACCGGAAAAAATTCACCATTGACATTAGAAACTTGTTTTATAGACGAAGAGGATAATGTGACAAAGAATAACTTAGCATAAGTCATGTGATTTGAGGCACCGGAATCAATAACTCATGTGTCACTTTTAGTAAAGTCAGAAACATGTAAAGCAACACCAATTTTACCTCAATTTTTTAGTCGTCATTAATCCATTACCATTAGAATCATAACGAGCCATATAGTCATTGAGAGCCAAATTGACCATCTTGTTTCTATCTCCTTTAACAAACCGCAAATAGAACGAACGTAAGGAATAACAAAGACAGAACACTATTGCACGACACACGTTTAGTTCTTCTTCTTCTATTTTTTTTCTTCCTTCTAAAATTCACCTCCAAAACAAACTTTAGAATGAGCAAAGTTTGTCGCACACCTCTGTTCTCCACTTTCTCAATCAATAATCACCTCAACCGATTAAACAAAAAACTTGCTAGACACCTCTAAAGCAATTGAAGAAAGTTTGTTCAATACCCTCAAACTGACAAAGTATTCCTCAAAACTAAAAATCATCAAACCCAATGTACATAAGAAAAACGAAAAACCCAAACGACCAAGAGAACTTCAATGAACAAAATAATCAAAATTTGCAGCGGAACAAAACCAATTGAGTCTGAATGGACCTTGATTGGCTCTAATACCAAGTTAAGAAGAACTAAAAAAATTATGAATTCTGCGATATATTTGCATTCTCGAAGAATAGAGTATATATACAAGATTACATCAATCCTAATAGGAAACTAATTATACTAAATATTCATAACAATACATAACCCTAATAGTATATGGATTGACTCATGCCAACAATTTCAGCTATCAAGTAAGACTCATATTCTGATAACACGTATTGGCAGTAAGTTTGTTTCTGCTCAAATAATATTTCCATAAACAAGGAGAAAAACACAGAAAGAACAAATACAACTCATACAAGCCAACTGTGATTTTCTTTTTTCAAAGGTGATCAAATGATTTCACTCATACCCTCATGGTGACTCGAATCCATTATTTCGTCAATAGGTAGTGAATGCGGTTATCAGTGCACTATAACCACTTCGTCAAGAAGCCAACTGTGAATTGATACTGATGGTATTGAGTTTGACTGACGACGTCAGAGAAGAAAGCTTACAACTATTTTATGCAACAGACTGAGCGTATGAATTGATCTATGTATTCTATCACTCTTTACGATTCTGATTAGTGTTAACAATAAGATCAATGTATCTATTTTTTTTCTAAAAGGAATTTGGTGTCAATTGACGGCGGGTTTTTAAGTCTGCATCAAATAAACTCTTTTTATCATTAGTAGCATTGAGCAAGTAGTATATCGTATAGGGCCGGGGATTGAGGGTACCTGCAAAATAAACGTTAGTAAAAATCGCAACAATTATTACAAACTAAAAAGAGATTACAAAAGTCACTATTGTTTCTGACGAACAACAGTCAAAAACATAAATAAAAACCTAACCTAAACTACTCAGAAAATTACCAAAATTTACAGGAATATATTAGACACAGATATGAAACGACTGTACAAAATTTCATGAGATTCAGAGATCATTTGATATACGAAATAAATACGAGAAAACAAGGGACAAAATAATGACGAAAATCCTAAAACTAAAAAGAAAACAAACCTAAGCTTCCATATACAATAGTCTTCTCTTGCACACACACAACTTTAAACAAATTCATGGCATCAATGATCATACGAATTTAACTTAAGTGTTTTAACGAATGCAAACAAATGATAGACTCAAGTTCTAATGTTAAGAGCACTACCATCCCGGATTATTTCTACTTAAAACTCTCAAAACTCTTCTACATATCTTACCATCCCAGAATCAACACATAGAATCATTTAGAGCAAGAACTTAAACAAATTAGAAAGCCTTTTACCATCACTGATTATTCTGACAATCTAATAAACAATTTATGAAATCATTATCATTCTAGTTCATGTGTTACCATCCCGGAATTAACACAAATAATAATACAATTTGATTAAGAACAAATCACAAGTTATCAATCATAAGAGAACACAAACTAAAAAACTTTAGGAATCATCAATAGCATAAACACATGAAAACCAAGAATTTGAAAATTTCAATATTCATAGCAAAATCATCCATAGATCCAATCCAAAAACACAAACAAAGAGAGTTGATAAAAACTAACTAAACTATTTAAATTAAAACTAAAGGAATACATAAGAGCTGAGTTTGAATTACACTTTGAAGAATCGATGAAGAAAACTCCAAGGGATGCACAAGATTGTACACGGCCAGGAGATAAAAAAACATAAACTAAGGCTTGTGTTTCGGCTAGGGTTTATGGAGAGAAAGTTAGAGCTTTGGCATTGAAGTGCGGCAAAGAGTGACCCTTTTCACGTCTCCAAAACCTCTTATATATAGAGAATGAATGAACAGCTGCTATTAGGGTTTGGGAACCCTAATTTTCGTCCATGAACTTTCCTATGTGGTCTGGACCTTGAAATTAAAGTTTCGGTCCAATAAGAAATTTGGGTAGACTGACATTCGGCCACTAAAATGGTCATAACTTCTTCTTCAAAATAGGTATTGACGATCCTCGAAAAGTTATGAAAAGTAGACTCATCAGGCTTTCCGTTGATTTAAGACTCATCTTCTGTTTCGTTGTGAGCTGGTCACAATCTTCTGTCGAAGTTGATAGATAATTTCTGGCAGCTTTTAGGATTTCTTTCTTGGAACGACATGAACTCTTTTTCCTTCTAAATTTCTTCTTTTTGGCTTCTTTTATGCTTCTCGGCTTTATTTACGACCTAAAATCATAAACTAAGTTAAAATGAATATTTTTAAAGGAATTACATAGCTAAATAGGGTCAGAAACATATTAAAAACGTTACATAAAATGCACATATTATCAATCCATTAAAAGTTTAAGTCGTTGCAAGGTAGATAGACTACCCATGTGGTGTAGCAATCCAGTGGGCTTCCTAACAGAGCAAACGTTGCTTCGATACCAGTAACTCGGTGAACGCTGATGCTTGGCTAAAAAAATCCGTGGAAAGTCAGGTCGCGGCTCGGAGGCTAAAGCTTCGGCTTTAGCAAGGACAGAGCTTAGTAGCACCCTCACTGGGCTATAGTCCATGTAAATTTTTAATTACTTATATAGGCTTAATTAGCTAAATTATCACATCCCTTTATATCACAAGCAAAATGGAGTCAACAGACTTGATTACTTGATGAATTTTGCCAGATTCTAAACAACTAAACGTGATATTATACAGTCATTTCTTAATTAAGTATTTCATTTCTTTCCTCTTTTCTTCTTACATCTTTAAAATTTTAATGTAGAGTTTTCAATTTGAATGTATTCAATATCAGTCAAATTCAAAAACTTTAATATGAATAGCCTAGTCTAATTCAAAATCCAGGGTCCGTGCCTGGGCAGCTCAAGCTGAAACCCAGAATCAACAAATGATTAGTACTCCTTGAAATGGTCCATGCAGGACCCTGCATTATTTTGAGTAGAAACCTCATTGTAATAGGCCTCGAACAAAAAGAAGTCATGTTTTGCAGCCCAAAAGATTGAAAAGAACATATTATATACATTGATGCCTTCTGTAAAGAACCGAGTCTCCATTGTACACATTGATGCCTTCTGTAGTAATTGCCCTAAAAAGTTCTGTATAGTCCCCCTATTGCAACCACACCTGGTACAGAGGGGTAATAATCCCTTGAAAGCACTCCTAAAAGGCACATCACTTCAAATGGAAGCCAAAGAAGTAAAGGAAAATGGAAACAACGTGAGAGGATGATGGAGGGTCACTAACTAGCGCGACACTAATTGTAACAAGCGTAATCAAAATCAATAATGTAAAACTCAGCCAATAGTTAGAGATGCAAGCAAACAAAACAAGAAATAATGAATATAAGAAATGAATGAGGGTGTTCCCCGAAATCTAGACATAAAAGTTTAGCTAGAAAGACATAAATATTGAAAGAGGAAAACGTATTGTAAATTACGGGGTTAGGATCTCTAATCTACTATCAGTGCAGCATTTACTTCAATAAGCAGTCAAGGTAACTGATTTTCATACTTACACTTTAGTTTGTTAACCAAAAACATAATTAGGATGGATGAAATTTATCTTATTAAGCTAAATGCTGCTGCTGAACTTGATGCCGCATAACTAGAAAAATCTAATGTAAGTGTAGCTTTGAATCTTCTTAGCTGATTCCATATAAAGCCTCGGGGTTGTGATTTTCTTCAAATGGAAGATTTAGATCGGGTAGTGGAAGGGCAGCTTCTCTGCAGTTCCCAACTTCGTGTACCATGTTAGAAATGTTGGATGGACAGGAACTCTGTGAAGTGCCAAGATCAATGACTCTAGTAAGTTCACAAACTGCATTTACTTGTGCGGGTTGATACCAAATGCCTTCACCGGATGCAGAAGAAGCTGCAACTATCATCATTGTTTGCTGCAGCTGTTAAAAACCATGTACAGGTAACACATATGAGGTTATTCATCGTCCCACAGTTAATTGAAACAACCAAATTTACAGTATGTCATTACGGAAATATAGAATGAGTCATGAAAACATGTATCGTCTGTCTTTCCACTACAATGTTCAAATTCCAGATTCTAATGCTTATTATGAATTTGAAGGCTCATTCGTTTTCTCAAGACTAATACTACAAAATAAATCATGCACGCTGATGAGAGAAAGTAAAGTTTGATACAGTCATATACAAACACATTTCCACCTAAGATAATGACTTAAAAACTTGGGTGCAATTTGAGAAAGTGCTGATGAGAGAAAGTAAAGTTTGACAGTCATATACAAACACATTTCCACCTAAGATAATGACTTAAAAACTTGGGTGCAATTTGAGAAAGTGCTAATGAGAGAAAGTAAAGTTTGATACTTTGTTTGTATCAGTACAACATCTCTGAGCAGAGGAAACCAGATGTCTGCCTAACGATTTCAAAAGTTAACATCTGTAACCTCAAAAGATGCAACAAAAGCCCAAAGAATTATACGTGCTAACCACTTTTATGAGGCCCTTAGAATTATAGGTGCTAACACAGCAATCATATAAACATTGCAATTTACCAAAATAAAATCAGCACATTTAAAAACATATCCTATAATCTCGGTGCAGTTGATTCTTCAATCCACCTAAATAACTTTTGCAGCCATTAGTATGCAAGGCATGGAAGGCTTCATTTGCATAAAGTTTCTAGTCTCAGAATAAGATTGCAAACTTATGACTCCAAACATTCAGCAACTCAGCTGACATTAACTAATGGATGTTGGGCATTCCTCAAAAATTCAACTTGTGAAACCATATGCAAGACCAATAAAAGAATACTCGGACAAGTTTTCAATAACTAGTCAATACATGAGCATTTGATGAAACATGCAAAACGAATTAGTTATGAGCAATGTCCAATATATCAAATGTCATCCTCATCAACAGTAAAACCATTCAGTACAACAGCCACATTTACATACCAAAATGAATCGGTATGAGGTTTTTGACTCTAACTTCCATTGGAATTTAAACAAAAATAATTGTTCAGGGGTGGTGGTAGCCTGTTTACCTTTATCTTTTTCAAGCTTTCATTTGTGGCCCTCTGCTTCTCTAAATTGAGGCGTAGTGTTTGTAGTTCCTGCAGACAGATAAATTAAACAAATCAGTATTCAGGCATCTCCGCAAAGACATAATAGGATAACAAGAAGAAAATAGAAAGACAAGTAGGTAAATTTTCTCAGGATTGTACCTTTTTCAGATTGCGTCTTTCCTTCAACAAAAGACATTCCTCGTCTTTAAGTTGAGCTAATGTCTGCAAAGAACCAGGAGAACAATTTACTACGGTATGAGAAATAAGTCTTAAATTTAGTCAACTCACCAACAACAAACAAAATGAGGAACAGGGAATGAATAGGGGAATGTAACATCAGCTAAATTATTTCTCAAAAATGGCGAGGTGATGGCTGTACACTTTCCATATTGTGGAGCGAAAATGCATAGAACTAAATTTTCAATCTTTTCACTTCAAATAATGTAAACCAAAGGCAAGTAATCTATTGGCGACTTCTAACTCCATGCTGGACATTATATATGTCTACACTCACTTGAAGTGCAAAAATATTAAACTGGAGTGCAGACTTGATACACTAGATTTTTTTGATAACAAACTCCACTGTCAGAGGTATAGTTACACACTTACACTGGTTGTATCATCGAAAAGTAAACCTATCATAGAAACTACTGAAGCCATGTGGCGAAAAAAGTAATCGCAACGGTTAAGCTGTTTATTTATACCAAAGGTACTTGTTCATACCTGTTACATGCATCAGTGGAAACATCCCTAGTTGCAGCTGTATCAAGGACACTTAGTAATGGAATTTTTTACGATCTTTAAAAAAGAATATGTTATATATGCAACGTTCATCTACATTTCACCCTTGGGTTTACTCAAGAATTTCAGGTCTCTATCTATGTGGCTATTCAGAGTTGTCAGTGTTAATGCTTCAGTATGAGATTAACCGATCAACTCTACCAGATTTTCTTTTTCTTAACTAATAATTAATGCACCTCCCATGCCCAAGCAAATCTTGTTATATTTACCTTCCTCTTCCTTGGCCTCTTGGAGATGGTTGCACAACTAGTAACAGCAACCTACACAAACACCAACATAAAACCACAGAATCAGTCAGCAAAGGGCACTTCCAGCAAGTTGTACTGTAAGAAAAACAAACTAAAACGAAAGCAAAACCAAAGCCCTTCATCCACCAAGTACAGATATGAGTGTAGAGTACGTGGAAATCACTTCAATGGCCCACAACTCAACCCAACCCAACCCAACCATTAAATTCTCACAGCTACAAGTGCCTAGCTCTCATGACTTTCCCGTGACAATATAGCTTCAATCATGTATGCACATTGTGACCAGTTCATATGGGAGTGCAGCCCAGCAGTGGCGAATCCATGATCAAAATGTCACAAGGGCTAAATGTAACACATAATCTTTTTTTGCTCTAGAAGAAAAAAAGAGAGTGAAAGTTGAGGAAAATAGAAAGAAAAAGTAAAAAAAAGGAGAAGAAATTGGGAAACATCAGAGAGAAAGGAAAAAAGGAGAATGAAAGTAGAGGAAAATATAAAGAAAGGGTAAAAAGGAGAAGAAACTGGGAAATATCAAAGAAAAAGTAAAAAAAATGGATAAGTTGCAAACATGTGAAGGAATTAAAGATCACTTAATGTACTTACCATATGAACTAAACACTACTTTATATATCATTAGGTGTTTTTTTGATATTCAAATGTTCATCTGGCTCTAGTCCAGTCAAAACTAACATTTTAAATTTGACTCCGAATTCTCTCCCATGGACTCCACAAGCTAACATGACAGGCTGTCACTCCAGGTTTTTCTGTCTTATTTTAATCTCCCCACCTGACCTCTCCCTCTCGCGTGCAAACGACGCCGTTCGCTTCACGCCTGCAGCAAACGCCACAGTGAGTCCGACCTCACCCAATCATTATCTCCCTCGCACACTGCACAACCACCTCACGTAAGACCTATGTTGCCACGAAAACACGCCACCCAGAAAGCAGGTGACTATGTCTTTTCCATTTACCAAAACGCCCCTGTACATCGTGGAGTACGGTTTGACTTTAGCGAGGGGTGTTACGTCATTTCAAGGAAAGTTTACCTGCCAGATGCACATAGTAGGTACTGTGTTGCCTCCCGAAACTAGGAGTTGGGACGCTGCTGGGACGCTGCTGGGGTTGGCCCGGACTTTGGAGAAAGGGTGGTTTGGTCATTTCGGGTACGCTAGTGTGACAGGAGCGGAAAATAAAACGTGTGGCAGTGTAATTGAGTTTGGTTTGAGAATAAAATCTTGTAAAAATGGAAAGTAGAAGGTCATTTCTTCGAAATGACGAGGACGTTTTGGTCCGGGAAAGATGTTGAGTTGTTGACAAATGGTAAAACGACAACGGCCAGTCCAGACGACCGCCGAGTATGGACCGGACCGGTCCGGTCGATAAAATGACCCAGTTGGCCTCCGCGGCCACGAGAAAACCCCATGCATAAACAAGTCAAGCAGTAGGAACCCAGATCACCCAAATCAGTGAAATCTGAGAGCTTTCGAGTTTCATGTAAATATTAGCCCTTCCCTATGGGCAGTTTGGTCCCCATTGAAAAATGAAGAAAAGAAGGAAAGAACGCGAATCTAAACCCGACCCGCCAGCGTGAGTCAGACACAAAAAGAAAGAAAGCGAGAAGAGAACCAAAGTGGTGGACAAAGACGACAGACCTTAGATCTCACAGTGGCGTCGGCTGGCTTAGGAGGCTTGCTGGAGTCTTCGCCGCCGCTGAACGAAGTGGCACCGCTCCAGGAGAGCGGAGTGGTAGGGCTGGCCCTGTTCGACTCCTTCCCCTTCTTCTTATTCTTCTTTTTGACGTCCACGGCGACGTCGCTTTGTTGCCGCGGCACGTGCTTGGAACGCCTCTGCCGCACGCTCCACTCGAGCTTCAGAGCCGGAGAGGCGCCGTAGCAAGGCAGCGCTGGCGGCTCGTCGTGTCTGATGTCAAGAAGAACACCGACTACAGCGACGTCGTCTTTCATGGCCAGTTTGACCCAGTCGTCGACGTCCTCAGTAGGTGGCGCTGCTGCAGCCATCATAGTGTGAGTGGCGAGAGAGAGAGGAAAGGCAATGTTTCTAGGATGCGTGGGTTCGTGTGGAAGAAGAAAGAGGAGGGTACAAGGGAATGAGGGGGTTGCTTTTATATGTGGCAGCTGCTTCTTTTCTTGTGTTTCTCACAACAAACAACGACTCACACAACCCTTCCACTTCTTCCTCTTTCAATGGAGTTTTCTTCTTCTATGTGGGCCACCACACGCTGTAAACGTGGAAGTGTTGGACCGAGCTCGCGTGGCTTTTCCTGGCTTTTTATTATAGACGATGGATCATTTTTGGTTCGAAAAGTAAAAGTAGGGTTTGTAGGTTGGGATTGGGTGAGGAGAGTGAGCTGGACGCGCTGGAGAGGGAGGTGGGGTGAGAGGGTGGAGAATTGGAGGCAGATAGCCAGATGGAGAAGATTGTTAGTTAATGAGGCGGCACGTTTCGCTTAGGAAGGGGGCATTAATTACATGTCATTGACGGAGACCTCCGCTTTTAGAAATTTTTAGATGCCTACGGATAACTACGTCCCAAAACTCTTCGAGTAAGCAAAGCTCCTCTTTAGTTGGTCGAGTCGAGTGACTTAAGGTTGGTGACTGTAATCCGACCTTGTTTTCTTTGTCAATTAAATTTTGATAGGTAAATTTATTATAACTAAAAATATTTTTAATTATTTTATAAGAAAAAAACAACCTGTATCTGACCTTATTTAGAAACAAAGTTTTCGTGTCCGTCCTTTTCAAAACTTTAAAATGGTGTCTGACGTTTACACCTCTTTTGATTCAGAACAAAAGAGGCTTGACAACATGAAGCATGGTGTGAGAGCTAGAAACGTACTACGGTGAATGGGAATGGAGCTGCGGGGAATCTGGTCCTTGAAAATGATGAGAGAATCGAGCTGTGGGGAATTTGTTTTCTGAAGAAAAAAAAGATGGAAGAACTAATATAAATTGAAAAAATGGTTAAGAAGACTTGAAAGGTGGAGGGTAGGAATTAGGAGCATGGTTGTTGAAGTATGTTGCTTGGAGGGATGAAAGTCTCTTGCTTGAAGGTATGAAAGCAAGGCTTGAGTGTTTATTTGAGAGATTTCTGGGTTTTAGCTTGATTGGATGAAAGCATGAATGCTTGAGGGCTGATTTTTAAGGATGATGAACAAGAATTGGAATGAGAAATAGGGATTGTTGCTTGAAGACATGAAAGCATGAGTATGGAAGGTTTTTCTGGGTTGTTCCATGATGCCCCTCTACAACTCCAAGCCCCTCCATTTATAGGGCTCAATAGATGGATTTTTGTGATGGGTCATAGTGTTTGAGCTGATGGGTAAAAGAATCTTCCTTCATACACATGACTTCAACCCTAAAGCCTGGAAAAGAGAAGCCAACTGTGTAAGATGGAAAAGATAACTTACTGTAGGAGTGCTGCGGAGGCAGCTACAGAGACAGAAGAAACCCAAAATGAGACAGACCTGGTAGCTTGCACACCATGACTTAGTCATTCGAGGGTGAGAGTGTTATCTTTATGTCGATTACAATCTCTTTCCCTCTTCAGATTAGAGACGAAAGATGTTTTCTTGTTGGGTAAAGCTGCGATGGAAGAGGAATTTAGAAAAAACTAATCTGTTGGTGGGTTTGTAGATAAGGGTGAATAAAAGAAAATGATATTGGGTCTTTTTTATTCAAAAGTTTTGGGCTGAGAAAAAAGGAATAAGGGGAGGCTTGGGCTTAGAGGTTCCCATCTAGGCTCATGTTGTAGTCCAATTCTTATGCATTTCACCATTTTTTCGTCAATTTAAGTCGTTGGGCTTGGATTTCGGGCCCAAGACAGAAATCATTAACGACGTTAAATCAACAAATGAGCATTATGCGTTTCTGTAACCTTCCACACCATCCCCACATCTACAAGCCCCAAAAGTGTGATTGTGGCTTGGGTCCACATTAATGCATGTATATGCTTGTTTGGCGTGTTAAATCGAGGATTTCACCTGAAATTACATGGATTATCGTGTGACGAGGCATTAGTTAATCGCATGATTTTTTAGGTATCAACATTAGCCCCCTTGATTATATAGACTATGAAATAGGCTACATAATCAATAAGAGTAATTGAATATGTGCGTGAAGGCAAAGCGTATAGAAGCATGAAATTTGAAAGTTAGTCGCATGATGTATAAAAGATATATTTGCTTTGCTTGGCATGGCTTGGCTTATATACACACGCTTGATTGTGTGCTTAGCATGGGAATTTTCTTATGCTAGGCTTGAATTTTCTTGAGCTTGTGACAACCATGATGAGCTTGTGCATGAACAATTTGACTTGAGTTTGCCTTAGTTTTTTTAATTAATGGACCAAGAGAGTGTGTATGGGGTTTGAAATGTGCATGATTATAGGAATAAGCTTTGACATGACTCCATAGGGTCTTGAATAGATGTACGACCTTGACAAAAAGGAGCTTAGCATTTTTTTGCTTGGCATGAGCCTGTATTGGGTTTGGCACGCCTCTTTGGTCATGAATCTGCTTGGCTTTATGCTTGGCTTGGATTATATATCTGCTTGTTTAGTAAGCATGAGAAAGTGATAGGGAGAATGCATGAGCATGGCCTGTATTTGCTTTGGCAATGTTATTTTTTGTCAAGGACTTTTGTTTAAGTGGAATGCTTGGCTTGCTATCAACCATAAGTACTATGCTATTAATTGCGATAAAACAAAAGAGAATGCAAGTAAAACAGAAGAAAAGCATAGAGGGTGAAGATTAATATGAGAAGACAGGCTAACTTCTCCTTCTCCCAACAAAATATGGGTTTAAGACCAGGAAATCATCTATAGAGTATGGCAAGACTGATGAATTTGGGAAGTTTGTTCTAGCATGCTGAATTATAGGAGGTACGAATAGCTAAGTTGAATACTGCGGTGATAATTTTTGCTTTGGTTTTCGAATGGATAGGCTTCAGATGGTTGAAAATTGGTATTTAGAGTTTGATTTCTACGATGGGTAGGCTTGATTCATGAGCTCATAGCATGTGGGTTTGAATTTCAAAGAAGGATTGCTTGTTGTTTTATGGAATTAGAATAGATTGCACATATATGTGATTTCGATCATGTTTTGCATCTAGGATTTGCATATGGATTCACATCTATAAAGCTTAGGCATGATTGAAACATTCAACTCTTACTTTCAATTCATGGATGAGCGTGTTTAACTGTAGGCTTGCATCTTCTAGCGCCTCAGTGGTCACCATAGCAACTAACATGAACTGGTTTTTAATTACACAACCCCCATATTGAAGATGCTGTGGTGAAACTTGAACACTATCAGGTTTTGGCATTTCATCTCCATCTTTAGCTTGAAATTGATCGTGTTGGTGCATCTCCATGATAGCCTATGTACGTATACTTTCTTGTGTCAAATACCTTCTTTGAATGGATATATGAATTTTCTTGTTGATTGCGTGTGGAATGACTGATGAGATGACTTATAGTTTGCTGCTTCTCTTCATTCTTCTCTTGACATAATTGTTGGAGTCATGTTTTGCATTAGTGTATATGCATGCCAACTGTGACTTGTAGGCTTGTGGATTCTTAGAATGCATAAAGGAATAGTTAAGAGAAAATAAAGCTTCTTTGCTTGATATTTAACATGTGCATTTTGCATGATAGTATAGCTTTGCATGGGTGATCTACTACATAGGAACATATATAGTTTAAGAGCAATGAACATGACTGTAGTATATATAATTTTGTTGCTGTGGTATTTAACCATTAGAGGTAGGTGTAGGAGCTATTGAAATATGGAGAGAGAGAGGATGAGATGAGGGTGTAGCCCTTAAATTATGGAGTTTAGACATGAATCTAGTATCTATGAAGCAAGGTTCTAATGATAGACATCTATGTTCCCCCTGCGGTAAAATTGATAAACTTCAGCTTTAGGTTTAGGTTACTAGAGTTTGCTGCGTGGAATTTGGTGGGCATAAGATTGGATTTGTGGATATAAATTTTTTTTATTGCATGAGGCTGTGACTTCTCTAAAGTAGAGGATTCAAATTGCTGAAAATGTAAATGAAATCCAAGATCTGGATTACTGCTTGTTACAGTATAAAGATTCAATTTACTATTATGATAAAAACTTTAGACTGAGTATTCATTATTTTGATGACCTTGGTTTGGCATTAGGCTTGGATGAGGATGAAGTCTGGCATGGTGTATAAAGCAGAATGTTGTGACTAAACTTAGCGAGGCTTAGGTAACAAGTTTATGCATCAGAAACTTTATTGTGGCAGTGAGATTTTCATAAAGTAATGAAAAATTAGAAAGAAAATAAGAGCTGCAGGGAGAAAAAGCAAGTCTGAATGCAACCATACTATTTAGATTAGCATTGGTATTCTAGCTTAGAGAATGATTTGTAACACAAATGCAATGTTGACTTTAGGACCTTTTGAAGATAGCATAAGATTGATTGAGCATAGCTTGTTGCTTGATTGAGCATAGCTTGTTGCTTGATTGAGATTTGCTTGTTGCTTGTTGCTTAATCGATGAGATTCAAGTTCTGCAGTAGAGTAGTTTAGGGTGACTAGAACTGCGGGGAAAATGAGCAATCGCGTCTCTACCTTGGAGAAAGATTTGTAATAGAAATGTCATGATGACATTAAGATCACCTAGAAATAGCATATGATATTGAATATGAAGTGTATGGCTAATTGACTAATATAGCTCAAAAGGGATACTGGCTAGGTGACACATCAAATGAGGGTGTTAACTTCAGGATGTGGGATTTGAGAGATGCATGTGTCAAATGAAACGCTGACATGAGTGTATTGTTCACTTACAATAGCCTTATACTTGTGCACCATTAGTCAGCCCCCAAGGGTCATAACATGTCTCTTATGGACTGATAATGAATAATGCATGTGGCTTGAAATTAGCTTGATTAAGCATGTTTTGAGGTAAGCTTGACATTGATTGTATGGTCTAATGGTTTTTGCTTCCTTAGCATTGCTTTTTGCTTAATTAAGTATTGTTTGTTGTTTGGGTTTAGCTTGTGGCAACCTTGTATAGACATGTGTTTTTATTGCTTTTGTGTGTGGTTTTCTTTTGAATAATGTTTCTGCTTGGCAGTGGACATGTCATACCCTGGTTTGGCTTGGCTTGGCTTGATTTGCTTGGCATTGGTGCTTGTTTTGTTGTTTGTTATAATTCAAACCCCGGCCCGGCTTGGCTTAGCTTGTCTTGATTTGCTTGGCATTGATTATGCTTGGAGTGAAAGATTGAAAATAAATTCATTATGATGGGGTGAGTTGTAGTATGTCATGTCTTAGTTTGGCTTGGCTTGATTTGCTTGGCTTAATCATTTTTGCTTGATTTGGCGTTGCTTGTTGCCTGAATGAGTTTAGTTTGCTTGCCATGACGATCTAGCTTATTACTTGCTTGAGTATTGCTTATTGCTTGGGTGAGTATTGTTTGCATACTCATGATGGTTTTGCTTGACCTAGTATTGTTTTAATGTCTATTTGCTTGTGCATGCTCGTATGATGACTTTGAATGACAACTTAGCCGCAGTCGCGCTGCGGGAAAAGCTTGATATGCAATTGGTTTTGTTTTCTTTTGGTCTTGATGTATATACACAAAGATGTTGGCATGTGCTTTTGGTGTATTAGTCTTTTATATGCAGAGAATGATTTGTTCGCTTGTAGGCTACTGACATCATAGTTGCGGAGTTTATACTTTTGGGCTGATGCACCCGTTTATTCGGTCTTGTACATCTCTTGATATTATCCATGAATCTGAATTTAGGTAGTGTGGATGTTTGAGTAGAGGAATTGTGCAGTAGGCATTGGTCTTCTGATATGAAGGGATGCATGCCGGGACATAATGAATTGGAGACTTGATGCACAACTGCTGTAGGGAAGTTCTCCAAGAATATTTGTTATTCAAACATGAAGAGAGGTTGCATGCCTCGAACCATGATGACATGAAACTTGTACACTAGAATTGATGATGATATTAGCTTGGATAGCATGTTTTGTATACTAAAATCTGGAGAACTTGAATCGGCATAGCTTGGGTAGCTTAGATGATGATATTTGCAAGGTGATCATTTAGATGACAATAGGCATAGCTTAAAGCTACAACTTGGCAGCCCCTAAGTGTTTGCATCAATTGAAAATGCATGTAATTAGGATGCATATTCATAAATCTAGATGTTATGACTAAACATATTTGTGTGACATGAGTTGCTATAGCTGCATGGAAGTTTGCCAGCAAGCTTGTCAATTTAAAAGATCGCTGCAGTGAAATTTGCCAACCGTTTTTTTTGCAATGTTGTGAACCTCCTGGCAGTATGGGCATGTACTTGGATAGCCACGCCATGATTGCCTGTAGTAGCTTTGCATTTTGCTTGTGACTTTGTAAGACATTAGAATATAAGTGTAAGGATTGGCAAAACTGACTTAGGAATATACAGGGATGTTGTTAGTCACAGCAATGAGATTTTGGCTGTGGCATAATCCATTTTTGTTCGAGCAGGTTTGTAACAAGAATTTTGAACTTGAGAATTTGAAAGCCTGACATGATGCATGAACATAAGTTGCTATCGCTGTGAGCATCGACAAAGTCTTGTCCTTAATTTCATCAAGTAAGCATGGTTGCGTAATCAAATGGTTACAGAATAAAAGCATTGGATGGCTAAGACTAGAAACATTGGTTACTACAATGAGAGCTTTTACTCTATTTTGGTTTGAATTCTGGTATAGTACAAAAATGAGATTCTAGCTACATTTGGAGCAATTTGGTTTTGGAATATGTTGGTTTAGGTAACAGAGGTTCTGCTAGAGTATGAATTCAATTTGACACTGTGTGAATGGTTCTTCTATAGAAGGCTTGACTATGACAACATTTACGAGATGTTTGTTTCAGCATGGATATACGCATGATGACTGAGAGCTTTAACTTTCAACCTCAGCCCCCGAGTCTATAGGCATGTAGCAGTAACATATTAAGATGGAATATTAGTAGCATTTTTGCAGTATTCACTGCATGCAGTAGCAAAACCCTTTTGTCAATTAAGCATGGTCCTTGTATCAGAACTTTTGAGAAGAATGTTCGACTCAAAGTGGGGGGGCTTGAATATGGCAGAATATATGGTTGGTTTGACTCTATTATAGAAATGAATACTTTTCAGTAGTAACCATCAATGAATGAAAATATTAATTTTGGCATGAATATATACTGTAGTGACTGAGAGTTGAAGCCCCCAAGTCTATTGACATGTTTTGCAAGGAAAACCAAAACATAAAATCCTGCCTTGCACAACAACAAAACTGAATCATATAAACAGAGAAATCTCTGTCTTACCACCACTTGCAACAATAGTTAATAAGAAACATGCTTGAACAAAGAACTAGATCACAAATTACAGTCTGAATCACAACCTAGTCCCTAGTGAAGTCACCAAAATGTGAGGGTCCTTTTTGAATTAAGCATGATTAGGCCGAAATCATCCCAATAATTCAATTTAAGGGAGGAATTCGTATGCGATTCAGAACAAAAGAGGCTTAACAGCATGAAGCATGATGTGAGAGCCAGAAACGCACTGCGGTGAATGAGAATTGAGCTGCGGTAAATCTGGTCCCTGAAAATGATGGGAGAATCGAGCTGCGGGAAATCTGTTTTCTGAAAAGATGGAAGAACTGATATAAATTGGAAAAAATGGTTAAGAGGGCTTGAAATGTGGAGGGGTAGGAATTAGGAGCATGGTTGTTGAAGTATGTTGCTTGGAGGGATGAAGGTCTCTTGCTTGAAGGTATGAAAGCAAGGCTTGAGCGTTTATTAAGTGATTTTTCTGGGTTGTAGCTTGATTGGATGAAAGCATGAATGCTTGAGGGCTGAGTTTTAAGGATAAAGAACAAGAATTGGAATGAGAAATATGGATTGTTGCTTGAATACATGAAAGCATGAGTTTGGAAGGTTTTTCTGGGTTGTTCCATGATGCCCCTCTGCAGCTCCAAGTCCCTCCATTTATAGGGCTCAATCGATGGATTTTTGTGATGGGTCATAGTGTTTGAGCTGCTGGGTAAAAGAATCTTCCCTCATACGCATGACTTCAACCCTAAAGACCGGAAAAGAGGAGCCGACTGTGTAAGATGAAAAAGACAACTTACTGTAGGAGTGCTGCGGAGGTGGCTGCAGAGACAGAAGAAACCCAAAATGAGGCAGACCCAGTAGCTTGCACCCCATGACTTCGTCATTCGAGGGTGAGAGTGTTGTCTTTAGGTCGTTTACAATCTCTTCCCCTCTTCAGATCAAAGACGAAAGATGTTTTCTTGTTGGGTAAAGCTGCGATGGAAGAGGAATTTGGAAAAAACTAGTCTGTTGGTGGGTTTGTAGATAAGGGTGAATAAAAGAAAATGATATTGGGTCTTTTTTATTCAAAGGTTTTGGGGTGAGAAAAAAGGAATAAAGGGAGAGGCTTGGGCTTGTAATTAATATAAGAATGAGTATTGAGCCTTTGGCTTAGAGGTTCCCATCTAGGCTCATGTTGTAGTCTAATTCTCATGCATTTCACTATTTCATCGTCAATTTAAGTCGTTGGGCTTGGATTTCGGGCTCAAAACTGAAATCATTAACGACGTTAATCAACAAATGAGCATTATGCGTTTCCGTAACCTTCCACACCATACCCAAATCTACAAGCCCTAAAAGTGTGACTGTGGGTTGGGTCCACATTAATGCATGTGTATGTTTGTTTGGCGTGTTAAGTCGAGGATTTCACCCGAAATTGTATGGATTATCGTGTGACGAGACATTAGTTAATCGCGTGATTTTTTAGGTATCAACACTGATAAAGCGTTGATTTTGGAGGGATGAAGGTCTTTTATTGAGTACTGTTTGTAATTACAGTTTTATTAAATGAAATTTTGTTTGATAAAAAAACAAAAAAAAGATATATTTTGCCAACATTTTATTATTTATTAAAAAAAACCACCACAACCCCTCATCTGCCCAAACAATAAAACCCTCCTATTTGAAAACCCCAATCGCCTTCTTCATCATTTTCGGCGATGATGGCTCTCCGACTGAGAGCCAACCACCGCACCCTAACCAACCCACCTCTGGCCCACCTCTTCTCCTCCTCTTCAGACCCAAACGATCCCAATCCCCAGCCCGACACATTCTCCAATTACTTGAGCGATGTCAAAACCAGCCTCCGGCAACAGTCACAGCCACCTCAAAGCAGACCCACTTCTCACTTCAACCCTCCTCCTCCGGCCCGGCCCTCCAAGACCGCTGCCCTTACCGAAATCCGCAAGAATCTCTCCGAGTTTCGCCTTCGATCCGTCGGACCAAACCACCCCGGACCCAGCACCTCTCCGCCTCCACCGGGCTCGGAGCGTATTTCGTTTACGGAGCTCTTCAAGAAGAACGTCAGCAGCGGCAAGACAATGGAGTTCAACTCGATTCGGGAGAGCCTGAAGAGAATAAGTCCCCGCTCAAATGAGAGCAAGAGTGAGCCATCGTCGATTTCCAAATTTCAGAGCATGCTACGGCCCCAGCCCAGAGGCCAGGATGTGCCCGGCGCATTGCCGCGATTGTTTGAAAAGGAGATGAGTGGAAAGAAGAAGGAGGAGGATGGGTTGAGGACTGAGTTTGTCAGGAGTTATACCAAGGAGGAGTTGGGGGAGAGGCTGAGGATGTTGAGGCCGGAGGGCGGTGCCGAGGGGTTTTCGTTTCAAGAGTTGAGTGAGAGGTTGATCAAGTTGAGGAAGATGGAGGAGACTGAGGCTCAGTCTCGGGTCGGGGTGCTCAATATTACTGACTTGAGGAATACCTTGGTGACATTGAACGAGGACATGAAGAAGAAATCTTCCAGTGAGTATCCTTTTGCTGTTTTGATTGGGGTTAATGTTTACTTTAGTAGTTTGGCTTTACTAGATTTAGAGATGGTATGTTTTGTAAGGCTCTTGGAATTTGTAGGTGATCAAAGCAGATGGTTTAGAATTTATCGACACGATGAAGAATAAGTTATCTGTTGTAAGAATAGATATATATGTAGTTTTATGGTCGATAGTGTGCAAGTTATCTGTTGAAAGAACAGGAAGATATGTACTTTAGCTGGAACAGATATATCAATGTTTTTCCTTATTGATTTTAGATTGGGGTTCTCTGCAACTCATTGTTTTATGTTATTGTTTCAGTGAAGATGATTCCTGTATTAGAATTCGATCAAACTCCTGATTATATGAACAAACCCCCAAAGGAAGGCTTGGTTGAGAAGGCAAGTATAATTCTTTTGGCTTCTGCGTTACCTGTGACTTTTCACAATATTCATATATTCAATTTATCATGGGGGGATTTCTCTCATTTACAACTTCAATGTAGAAAACTCATTAAAAGCTCAGGTAACACATATTTTGACATTTTTGTTTTGTGCGTTTAAGGATATGGAATTGTGATATATATAAGTCACACACAGTTATGTTTTTACTCTAGGTCTTGTTATGTTCATAATGCTTTGTAAAATGTCTGCTTTGTAGAGAGTTTGATGTGCACATATATTTTTATGGTTCTCACATGAAATAATATTGTGACTGATGATCTATATTCTGCAGTTTGGTACCTGATATGTTATATTCTATGTTGAATGCAGTATTTCCATCCAGATAACATGTCTTCTGCAGAAAAGCTGAAAACTGAGCTTGACAAAGTCAGAGAGGAATTTAAAATGTCAGAGTCAGATTGTGGTTCTGCACGAGTACAAGGTATGATATTGTGTTTTTCTACATCTTTTTTAGTTATAAAAGAATGCATTTTTTGTATTCCTGTTCTTTCTATACAAGTCTAACTTTAAACTTTAAGCATAGTGTTTAAGAAGGCTTTTCCTCCTCGTATCTTAATATTGTTAACATTTATATTTCTGTATATCACTGCTAGTTCATATACTGCCATACCAAAGGTACTAGGTTATTCTTTGAAGAAGGATGCCCCAAACCTAAAATCTGGTTGAACACTGAATTTAGTTCTTCAGTGCAGATTTGGTCTGGTTAGTTTCTTTGAATTGTCTACCCCTTTACCATACTCAAGCGAAAAGAAAGATATGACACAGATTGAATTTTTGACTTCATAAGAAATGAATCATGAAAAGCTCGAAGAAACATCAGTTGGGGGGTACCCTTACATATATCAGTGAACTTTTTTTTATCACAGAAACGTCTACTGACTGATATGGATGTGATATTAGCATTTAGGAATTATTTGGTGTATTGCTTATCAGAAAGGACAGGAAGAGAACAAGGTGAAAAATGCATTTGGTTTATTGCTGCATTCTGGTTTGAATTCAAATTCATGTATATTGAACAGCAGCTACAACATCATGGATGTGATATTATCATTACTGGAAACGAAAGGGCATTATAATATAGGGCCTATTAAAATATGCTGATGGTAGGGTTTTGTTCATGTAAGTAGAAGAGATGTTCTGTAAATGCAGTCAGAAAAGGAAAGCATCCAATTTGTTAGGGGACTCCATCTAAATTATTTAGTTTAGTATATGTTGAAGGGATTGCCTGAGCATGAGGCCTTGGACAGTAATCCACATCAATATGACCCTTTAATGTTCAAAGTCTTAGGCGAATGGTTGGGATGGCTACTGTCTTGGTTCTTATAATTATAATTGAAAGTAAAATATGAATTTTGGGTATACAACTGCAGGGGATATCTGTTAACGAATTTGGAGTTTCCCATATAATTTCTTTTAGGAATAACAGATTTCTTTTTCTTTTCCTGGCTGGGATAAACAAGATATCAACCATATTAGCGCACAAATGGTATGGTTTCTATATGTGATGGCTTTGGATGTTTGCTAACCTTATTCTTCACTCTGCAGTGGCACAGCTCACGACAAAGATCAAACACCTTTCTTCAGTTTTACACAAAAAGGTGACGATCGTCTATTTGCTTTTAGTTTTTTTATTACTAAAGCAATTTGCTTAACATATAATTCAGGTACAAGTTTCTGTCTCCATGTAACAACATTTTTTTTGTAGGATAAGCATTCACTCAAGGGTCTTCAAGCAATGGTGCAGAGGAGGAAGAAGCTACTGAAGTATCTCCGAAGAACTGACTGGGATTCTTACTGCCTTGTTCTCTCCAAACTTGGTCTCCGGGACACACCAGATGTCAAACAAGAGTACAAGAAACATCACAAGAATTAGAGCATTTGAATACGTTTTCTTCTATTTGTTTATTCAGTAATTTACCTGTCTGGTTAATCATACATTCTTAATTTTGTATGGATAGAATGAAATCGATAGTTCATTTTGGTTACTTCGCCTTTTCTTTTCACTCCTTCCGAGTGTGTTGCAAGCCATAATTGTATTTCACATTGATAGTTGAAAATAAGGCACCTAGAGTCCTAAATCAGTTCACCTCTTAAATAGCCTCTTATTTGCATAATCTTGATTTCTAGTTCTGCTTTCTAGTGCGTTCCCTTTTACTGGTTTATAATGCTTAATTGTTGCTAAAAGTTGCATGCATGTTAGGATTGCAGTAACTTCCATGCAGGCCGACACATCCAATTTCAGTAGCATGGGACATCCCATTATAATGAATCCATCATCATCAATTATCAATCCTCTTGCACACAATACTCCAACTTGGGACGTTCAAAGTCTATCAAAAGATTTTCCATCAAACCACATCTGCTTATCTCCAAAAGCCTAATCCTAGAGCATCCCTTTAAAACTTCTATAATGCCGTAACCGCTCAAATCCAGCATTTCCAAATTGGGGAAAAACGATACATAATATGCAAGGAACCCATTTCCCATTAGTCTATTCTCAGACCAGTTTACAGATTTGACTTCAAGGTTTGGCACGACATCTGTTTCCAGGGCTTCAGCCCCAGCATTCGTTCCTACCATTTTGATTTCATTTAAAGCCCGTCAAATAACTAAGGTTTATATAAGTGATACTACCAAGGGACTTGGATAGCTCAAAGACATCATTATCTGTGAGAAAATGAGCTTTTTCAAGATCCAAGTACTCAAGCAACGAGTAATGCCTCACCAAAAATGCAACTCCAGCAAAAGTATAATTCTTACAATTAGAAAGAACAAGCTTCTTCATAGGGAAACGTGCTTCTGCTACTAAACAGAGCAATTCATCCGGAACCACCATGTCCGAAAAATCAATATCAGATAAAGCCTTGGAGCTTTTCCATGGACATCCTAACGATAATGACACAGCGATAAACACAGGTCCCCCAACTCCACAACACGAAACACTACTCAAGTGACAACATGCACGGATCAGTTTAGCCACACCATTGTGTTAAGAACTCGCATTCATACATAACAACTTGGGTCAACAACATACAATGGTTTCGTAAATGCACAAGGGACGTATCCGTAATGAAGTGATTACCAGAAAGGTTGATCCTCCTCAGACTTTTGACACTCACCGCAAGCGAAAACACACCCGAATCCATTATGGGTTTCCAATCCGACGACCCAGTTGAGAACCCCTGTTCTGGGTAGCTAATGTCAAGCTCCTGGAGCAGAGGAAACTGTTGGTGTGAGTCATACTTTCCTTTTGTGTATGTTCTGTAATATTTTGTAATTACTATTATTATTAGGATTACTATTATTATTAGGATTATCACTTACCTTAGGAAGATATACTTGCCTACTTTGGCTCGGTTGTAATTTGTATATAATTCCTCCTTTGTGAGGTGAATTAACATTAATCTATATTCAGCCACAATTGTCTCTTGTGTTCATTATATCTGACTTGGTATCAGAGCCGAGATCCATTCGGGACTCGGTTGTTTGTTTTCCGCTGCAAAAATTTGTTTGTTTGGTTGGTTCTTTGGTAGTTGGGATTTGTTTGATCCGTTGAAGTTCTTGTTGTTGTTTGGGGTTTGCTATATTCTTTGGTGTTTTGTAGTGTACGTGAAGGAGCCTTGATCTTGATTATATTGATCAAGGTTCTGTGGAGCCGTGTATTGCCTCAAGAAGGTTGCTGCTTGTTTTTTGAAGTTTGAATATTTGAAGGAAGAAAAAAATGGGGAGAATTGGTATTGCTTTACATGTTTCTGACTTTATGGGTAGTGATACATGGATAATTGATTCTGGAGCATCTGACCATATGACCTATAATCGTAGTTACTTCCTTTTTCTTAACCCACCTACTATTTCCTCTGTTGTTAATGCTAATGGTGATTCTTTTCCAGTTTTAGGCATAGGGTCTGTTCGTCTCACCCCTTCTCTAACACTATATGATGTTCTTTATGTCCCTGACTTGTCTCATCATCTCATATCTGTGCCTCAGCTCAATACTCAATCTCGATGTTCTGTAACCTTTTTTCCTTTGTATGTGATTTTTCAGGACCTCCTCACCAGGGAAATAATCGGCAGGGGTTATCTAAGGGGTCGTCTGTTTCATCTGGATTGCATGTTCGCCGGAATGAAGCCGGAGAAGGCAGTCCAAGCAGCTTTGATTTCGACTGGGGTTACTAATCAAATTGAAGAATTGTGGTTATGGCATCGTAGATTGGGACATCCTTCCTTTGGCGTCATGAAGAAATTGATGCCCTCCTTGTTTTTGGGCGTTGATGCGTCTAAGTTGCATTGTGAGTCTTGTGTCTTAGCTAAAAGTCATCGTGCTAGTTATCCTTTGAGTACTACTAGGAGTTCTGTTCCTTTCGAGCTTATTCATTCTGATGTCTGGGGACCTTCCCGCGAGTCAACTCTTTCTGGCAAACATTGGTTCGTTTTGTTTATTGATGATTATACCCGTCTTACTTGGGTATCTTTGTTAAAACATAAACATGAAGTCTTCTCGGCTTTTCAACAATTTGTTGCTCTTGTTCAAACTCAATTTGGAGCCAATATTAAAGTCTTTCGTTCGGATAATGGGGGGGGAGTTCATTAATTCTCAGTTTACTCAATTCTTCCAAACTTGTGGTATTGTTCATCAAACTACTTGCCCTCAAACCCCTGAACAAAATGGAGTGTCAGAAAGAAAGAATCGTCATGTTCTTGATATTGCTCGTTCTCTTTTGTTTAGTGCTCACATGCCCAGGTATCTTTGGGGAGATGCAGTTCTTACTGCCTGTCATCTCATCAACAGACTTCCTTCCTCCGTTCTCAATAATCAAACTCCTTATGATGTCCTTTCCAATCATGTGTCAGTTCCTTCGTTTTCTAATCTTCCTGCTCGTGTCTTTGGGTGTGTGGTATTTGTTCATGTTCCTAAGAATCAACGTTCCAAACTTGATGCAAGGGCGCTCAAATGTGTTTTTGTGGGCTATGGTGTCAATCAGAAGGGCTACAAGTGCTTTCATCCCCCTACACAGAAAGTTTATGTTACCATGGATGTCACCTTCTATGAAGATGCTTGTTATTTTTCTCCTCCCAATCCTTCTCTTCAGGGGGAGAAACATACTTTTTTGGAAGAAAAGTCTTGTGTGATTCAGCCACTTGGGGATGAAAATGTTGTTCGTGTAATCTCTGATCCCACGATCGATCGTCAGGACAACGACGATCGATCGCCCGACGAGGCAGAGGCTTCCAGCAGTGCACCAACGATCGATCGCATTGGTCCTAGCGATCGATCGCCCGAAGAGACAGAAGTTCCCAGTAGCTTACCATCCAGCAGCGCACCAACGAGCGATCGATCGCACGACAAGGCAGAACATGCAATCGATCAAGGCCCTTCACCCCTCTCAAATATAGATAACTCTTGCCAGACAATCCCGGAGGAGAGTCCTAATCTTGAGGTTAGTAATGTTTCTTCTAGTTTTGGTAATGGTGATAGTATATGTGTCTTGCCTCCTAGGTCCACTCGTGGTAAACCACCTCGCCAATATGAACCAAGTTTAAATGTCAAGTCCAAATATGCTATAGCTAACTTTGTGTCCACCCATCGGTTGTCTAAATCCCATGCTTCTTTTGTGAATCAAATATCCTCTGTATGTGTTCCCAGTAAAGTGCAGGATGCTCTCAAGGATCCCAAATGGACTCAAGCAATGAATGAGGAGATGGAAGCTTTGGAGAAGAATAATACTTGGGAGTTGGTGCCACCCCCACAGGGAAAGAGAGCTGTTGGGTGTAGATGGGTGTTCACTGTCAAACACAATGCAGATGGTTCGGTGAACAGGTATAAAGCGAGACTTGTTGCAAAAGGATTTACTCAAACTTATGGCGTGGATTATGAGGAAACCTTTGCTCCAGTGGCCAAGATTAATACAGTTCGAGTATTGATGTCTCTAGCAACCAATTTAGATTGGCCTTTGCAACAGTTTGATGTGAAGAATGCCTTTTTACATGGAGAGTTATCTGAAGAAGTTTATATGGATCTACCGCCAGGATATGAAGCAAACGCAGAAGGAAGATTTGTATGTAAGTTGAACAAGTCCTTGTATGGACTTAAGCAATCACCACGAGCTTGGTTTGGAAGGTTCTCTCAAGCTATGCGTCGTTTTGGGTACAAACAAAGCAACTCTGATCATACGTTGTTTCTGAAACGTCGGTCAGGTAAGGTGACTGCCTTGATTATTTATGTTGATGATATGATAATTACTGGTGATGATTCAGAGGAGATTGAAAAACTAAAGGGTCTACTTGCATCCGAATTTGAGATGAAAGACCTTGGTTCACTTAAATATTTTTTGGGAATTGAGGTTGCAAGGGGGAGTTCAGGAATTTTCTTGTGCCAGAGAAAATATGTGCTTGATTTGTTGACAGAAACAGGGATGCTAGATTGTAAACCTGCTGATACTCCTATTGAGCAAAATCACAAGTTAGCGGAGTACCCTGACCAAATTCCTACAGAGAGGGCTCGTTATCAGAGGTTAGTTGGCAGGTTAATCTATCTCTCACATACTCGGCCAGATATTGCATATGCAGTGAGTGTTGTGAGTCAATTTATGCATAATCCCAGTGAAACCCATATGGAAGCTGTAATTCGCATTCTGAGGTATTTGAAGTCTGCACCCGGCAAAGGCTTAATGTTTTCAAAGAATAAACATCTGGATATTAGTGGTTATACAGATGCAGATTGGGCAGGTTGCATTACAGATAGAAAGTCTACTTCTGGTTATTTCACTTTTGTGGGCGGTAATCTTGTTACTTGGAGGAGTAAGAAGCAAAAAGTTGTGGCTCGATCGAGTGCTGAAGCAGAGTATAGAGGTATGGCCCATGGAGTTTGTGAATTACTTTGGTTGAGAAATGTACTAAGTGATTTGGGATTTAAACCAAAGAAATCCATGGATTTATATTGTGATAATAAGGCAGCTGTTGATATTGCTCATAATCCAGTACAACATGATAGAACCAAGCATGTTGAGGTTGATAGACATTTCATCAAGGAGAAGCTTGATTCTAAGCTTATTTCCTTTCCTCTTGTTCGCTCTGAAGAACAGTTAGCTGATGTTTTGACTAAAGCAGTTTCGAGTACGGCTTTTTATGACCCACTTGATAAGTTGGGCATTCGTGATTTGTATGCGCCAACTTAAGGGGGAGTGTTGGTGTGAGTCATACTTTCCTTTTGTATATGTTCTGTAATATTTTGTAATTACTATTATTATTAGGATTACTATTATTATTAGGATTATCACTTACCTTAGGAAGATATACTTGCCTACTTTGGCTCGGTTGTAATTTGTATATAATTCCTCCTTTGTGAGGTGAATTAACATTAATCTATATTCAGCCACAATTGTCTCTTGTGTTCATTATATCTGACTGAAACGACTCTGCTATCAGAGTTCGATCAGTGTCCTGTAAGAATCTGACTCTGCAGCAACTCAATGATGTCAGGTTCTTTATTTTGGAGGAAAACTCTCTGAATCCATTTACAGGTAAAGTCTGCCGGAATGAGATGTCGAGAGATTCGAGGGTCAACCCAGATATGGCAATTCGATGGAGAAGAGGGTCCAAGTCGGCGTAGAAGGCGGAGAGGTCTATCTGTTTGAGGCATTGGAATCTGTGTAGAAGACGAGGGAGGAGTGTTGGGTGGTGGGAGAGTTTGAGAGAGAGAGTACGAGGCGATTGTGCAGCTTTAACCATATTCATCTTCATATATAACGATCTTTTTACAGGAAAATGCTAGTATATGTATAGCTTATATTGGGAACCGTCCTATCATCTTTTAATAAAATCAGAAATCATAATCATTCATGTCATGTACAAGATTATTCTAGACTTTTCTTTATTTTTTTGTTTCTTTTGTTTAAACGTAGTTGAGGATTTCTATAATATAAACCAGTTGAGAATTTTCAGTCTAATTCATTTTTTGATCGTACAGTAAAATTTTGTTAAATTAATAATCTTGTTAAAATAATAATTTTTACCAGTTATGAGTCAGAGATAACGTGATAAATTAATAATTCGTTAAATTTATAAGATAATACAAATACGAGAATTTACATAGACCCCAATGAATATATAAATTAATAATGTCTTAATAAATAAAATTTATTACACATTTATAGAAACTTGATCAAGAATAAGTCAATTAGGACTTGTTTTTTCTTAAAATTGAGGTCATCTTGAATCTCATCTAGAACTTTTCTTATCATTGTAAGAATTTGTGTTATTGTTTTCTCATGGTGCATCAACAATTTGTTCAATGTCATCTCTGCTTTATGAGCTTCCAATTGTGATGGGGACTCCATAATTGAACTATCATGGATTTCATTCGTCATCGTTAATTTTTTAAGTTCTTTGAGACGAGAAATCATTTTTGTGTTTCTAATATGTTGTGTAACTATGGTTTTATTTATTTAAATAGTGTGTTGTTTACATTGATATAACTGAAAGCGAAACAATAGCTCACGTTTAGCAACGTGATGAACTCGAAAATGAAACAGTCAAATATCCTAGAAACTAGGATATGTTCTACCAGAAAACCAGAATCCCTAAGTTTAAGGATTTCAAAACTCTATCAGTAGATGTGATTATTTTGTGTTTCTATCACATTAGACTCTGCTGTTTGGAGATTAAAGAGCTTCACGACTTGATCATGTTTTCATTTTTTGGGGGTGGTGATTGTGGTATCTGAAATTGAACACAAGGGCAATGCAATACACTTGACATGATTTATTTTACATTAAAATCTTTTATGGAGGTGAGCTGCGGTCTCTTGGACGCCACCGTCGACATGGTGGCTAAAAGCTAATATAATCAAGCTACTGGAAGAGGAGAGATAGGGGAGGGGATCCGAGATTCAACTGGAACTATTGTTGGAGGAGTATGCTATCATGTGGACATTATGGTATCACCAGACCTTGTGAGGCTGCTGCTGGTAGAGCAGCTTGTGAATTAGGTGTGGAATTTAAGTTTTTTCCTCCAATCTTGGAGGCAGACTGTTTGATAAGTTGGTACATGCTTCAAAAGATAAAGAACCAGTTAAGTCTGCCCATGGACAGATTGTAGGTGACATTCAACAGTGCCTTGATGCAGTAACATCTTTCTTTGTTCATGTTTTTAGAGTCTAATTTTTGGCTCATTAGATTACTATGCTAGCTTTTAGCTCTTCTTGAATTGTTGGCTTTCTGAGCCAAATGTTTGTAATTTCATTTCAGTAAGTTAATTAACGTCTTTGAAGAAAAAAGATTTAGAAGGTTTCTAGATCGGACTGAATTAGAATAAAGGATGATGGCATGATATTAGACTTGCAACAATACAGTTGTTCTTGTTGTGGAATCATTAATAGACATTTGAAACAAGTACAGTATATTGCAAAAAATTTACTTACTGGTTAGAACATGAGGAGAAAAAAGGAATTGCTAGCACTGTGTCATCGATAAATAGAGAATTATGTTCACTGGAGTCTTTACCAGCTACTGTAGAGAAAATGAATTTTGATATTAAAACAATCCATCACAATCCAAACAAATCTGTTAATACAATCGGTTAGAATTTCTCTAACTTCATATAAAATTAAAACAATTTATGAATTATGTGAACTCTAAAAAATCCAAAGATTATAAAAATTCTTTCAGAATCAATTAAAATCATAATTGAATACACCTTTCTAAGTGTGGACAGGTTCTTAAGGTTGAAAACTTGGGGGCTTTTTAAATGTTTGAGCGAGGGAGTCGTGGGTGACCATTGATAAAGGGGAGTCAAATAATATAATTGACAAAGTAATTTGTTGGTCTTGATTTGAAAGTGCAACAGTGTCACTAACATTCGCTGGCTTTCTCTTCAGATGAAAATAGGTTTTTTTGTTAAGAGCTGAGATCTCATTTAGGCTGAGCCCAGGTGAGCGTACGTAGTGCTGGATCCGCCTTTGCATATGAGAACCGTATCTGAGGATTCAACAACTCCAACCTTATTTTGGTATCTGATTCTACTAACGTCATTAACTCTATTAACTTTTCAAGGGTAATTTTGTCCCTTCACTTTATACCCTACTTCAAATCCCCCAAATTAGTTTACCTCCACCCAACTCTTTTTTTTTTGAATAAAGAGTTGGTGCGACTGCTCTTAAATCTTGATTAATGAAACAGTCAAATACACGGGAAAGGGTACATAAAGCCTGAACCCCAGATTACAAAGACCTGAAATAATTACAATAACCTCTACAATACACATGTACTCAACAATGCACCAACTAACAAAGAGTACTGTTCTAAAGGCTACTATATTTGCTTTCACAAAGCGGTGACATATTAAAAAGATCAGTAGATATGTAACACGCTTACACATTCTAATATCTAAGAATTCTTCAGCTTTCCACCTATGTTGCCGCCGAAAGATAATTCCGACGACACTTAACTTCATCCTACAATTAGGTGGCAACGACCATTTGACAAAGTAAGGAACTCGCTGCCATCCTAGAGCAAACAAGGCAAGTAAAGTGCACACACAGGCACACAACCCGACTCGCCTAATAAAACTGACATATGGGCTTATTGCTCGCACAAAGTGCAACATAACAAAATAAGATAAATAAACAGAAACAATAATTAAAATACCAACTAGGGACAATGTCCAGGCCCAAAAGTTCAAACCATGTAAGAGAAAAAGCCCAATCTCGTCGGCCCGAGTCAGCAACTGCATCCCCATCCCATCGCCGCCCAAGCTATTGCCCCTCCTCCGGTACCAAGCCCCCACCACCAATTGGTCGTCGTCGTCATCAAACAGAAAGACAACAAGATTGGTCACGGGTAAACACTCACATCTGTAAAGAGAAGGTCTGGATCTGATCTCGTCGTCGCACCTAACCTGACGTCCATCTAAAACCGATTTAGGCGCCGAACCACCATCAGTGATTAGATCCACTGACGTCACTGCTGCGATCCACCCAGAACCCAATCCACCGCCATTCCAAACCCAAAACCACAACACAATCATCGTTCTAAGCGAACAGAGAAAAGACATCTCTCCTTTCGGCCTGATCCTCTATTCCTGAGACACGCTTACACACAAATCTCGTCCGGCCACGCACCTGCGCCAGCGAGGCTAGGGGCCGCCTCCAACGCAGGCTTAGCCGGACAGGAACAATGCCAACGACAATGTTCTCTTAGGGTTTCAGCGCGTAGAGCGCATTCCTAATACGTATTTCAATTTTTTTTGTTCTGTTTTGTCTGACCGAACTCTTTACATTCTTAGATTTTCCCTCTACCTTTCTCTTTCGAATTCAATCTTACCAAAAGTAAGAGATTTGATATAGAAGAAAACAACACAAATTAATGATAATCCATTTGATACTGAAAGTGGCAACTTAAAAGGAAATGCCGAACTTGCTCCTAAAATGTTTAGTGGATCCAGATATCGAAACTAGGTCAGGGTTAAAACCTTATATGTGGTACCGGTTCTAATATGTTGAAAAGTTAAGATACGAAACTTAATAGCCGAGCAAATTTCAGACACTATTTGAGTAATTTTCCCTATATATGTCGTACACAAATCAATTATACATGGATGTGACAACATCAATCTGATATAACTCTAGTAACATTTGTCTTTTTAGTGTAATCTTAATTTTATTAGAGCATTACTTTTTAGCTTATGGACACAGGTTATTTGTCTTTGGTCGAAGTCAGGTTTTACCTAGTTTTTGCCTTCACGACTCTCTTATCAGTCTTATGACATAGTCAAGAGATCTGGTGAGTCGTGTTGCTATATATGTAATCTTCATTTTACATTTATGAATATCGTGATAACATATATATAATTGCAATAATTAAATGCAATTATATTACAAAACAAACAAGCTAGATTGAGGCTAATTTTATATATTACAAAACAAAATGCAACTCACTTGTGTTAGCAATTACTGCTTCAAAGTACTAGATGCTCAAGCATAATAAGAGACAGACAATGAGATAAGAAGTTCTTACATGATTTGTGGCAAGAAAAGAAAAACCAAATAAAAGGAGGATCGTACACGAGGGAGGAAGAAAATTAAGGGAGTTTGGGCTCCAATGGCTGCTGCAGCGGCTCCTTATTGATAGGTATATCTGGTGCTGGTGGACTAGTCTCAAATGGAAGTACTGGTTGTTCCTGTGGATTTTGGGGAATTTCAGGGATTGGAGGTGGCAGAAAGACTGGTATTTGTGGAAGTGGATCAAAAGATGGTGGCTGATCAATCGCACCACCATCACCACCGGCGTCTGGAGTAGTTGGAAATGGTAAGATTGGTGGTGCGTTAAACGTAAATGGATCTTGCGGGGGCAGTAATATTGGAGAAGGCTCATCAACAGATATTGGTGGTGGAAATGCAAATGTCGGAGAAGGCTGATCGGGTATAGGTATTGGTGGTGGTAATGTAAATATGGGCGGTAAGGTTGGAGTAGGCTCAACTTGTGGTGGTGCAAATACTGGTACCAGTGGTGTTCCTGGAGTACTAGATTGATCTCCGGATGGTGGTGAGTCTGGTAATGCAGGTGAAGGAAGGTCAATATCTGGGACTAGTGGTGGAGCTGGAATGGTTGGTGGTGTATCGAACCAAGGAATTGTGGGCGGTTGTATCTCTTCATCTGGTGGTGGTGGATAGACGAATGGTATTGGTGGCGGCAGGAACTCTGGTGGTGGTGGAGACGGCGGAGGTGGAGACGGAACCAATGGGGGTGGAGGTGGAGAAGGCGGTGGCGGTGAGGGCAAAGGTGGTGGTGATGATGGTGGAGGTGCGGATGGTGGTGGTGCTGATGGTGGCGGAGCTGAAGGGGGTGGTGGAATTGGTGGCGGTGGCAAAGGCGGTGGAGATGGTGCTTGAGGCGGTGGAGACGGGATTACTGGCGGGAAGGGGCGTAAAGGAGAAGGTGGAACTCGAGGTGGCCTAGGAGAGGGTCTCGGAGTTGGGGCAAAAGGGTTGTTTGGGGAAGGGGTGGTAGGGAAAGGCCATTGGCCACAGGTTCCAAATAGGAACTGGAATAAGGGATCACAGTTTGATCTTGTTCTTGACCTTGATCCACCATTGCTGCTGCCTCTTCCTCTGCTTCTGCTTCTACTGCTGCTTCTGTTTCTGCTGCTTCTGCTTCTCTTTTCTTCTGCTACATCTCCTTCCTTTTCATTATGCGGGTGTTTAGCTTCTGTGATTGTTTGGGTGATCAGTAGCAGAGCCAAGAGAACAGCAATGAATACCATGCATGCTTTCATTTTTCAGCAGCTGCTGGTTCATGTTTGGGATGTCTCTAGGGTTCAAATATATAAAAACCTCATTGATTGCACGAACAATTTGAGAGTAGCAGTCAAACGAAGCAGGTTAATGTCAAACACTAAACATGTTTGTATTGGGGGTTGTATGAGGTGATCAGCTGCAAAAACTGCGATGCATTTATGTGCTGCAATAACTATGCAATGCATGGAGATAAGCCTTCGGCTGAAAGACAACTAATTGGTTTCGAATTTCAACATATATACAGATTGGTATGGACTGTGAATTAAGGGTCTGCATTGTTTGAAGTGCCAATGTTGACAGCATACATGTACAGATAATCGAGCCATTCGAGCGGATGCGCGCCCAATATGCACATTACGAGTAAGAGTTTCACACTACATAATACATTTACTTATATAAACCTTCCGTAGACGTGCATTGTTCGGCTAAGGTTGTCACTTCGAATCAAAATAATTATAGGTATTTGTGAACTTTTTTTTGGTTACAAGCGGAGCCTAAAAGGCTCAAACAAAAGAAAGAAAAAGACTACAGACTAAAACAAAAGTTAGATTTCCTAGCTCTAGTTACAACGGCTAGATCATCAAGGAAAGCCGAAGTAACATGCAAGGGAGGATCATAAAAAAAATAATTCAAAGCTCATTGTTGATGCTGCATTTGGCTAGAGCATCAGCTGTCATATTTGACTCCTTAAAAACATGAGAGAGTTTAACATCATCCATCTGAGCCATCAAACTACTGCAGCCATTAAGGAGAGATCCAAGAGGATGAAGAGACATATTAGGACTTTGCATTAGCTGCACAAGGATAGCAGAATCTGTTTCTATCTCCAGCTTAGAGATATGCAACGCCAGAAGTAAGCTTTAAACCATGGTACAAACCCCATGCCTCAGCATCAAGGATAACATCAATTTTCAAGTTAATTTGAAAACCAGCAATCCAGGATTCAAAATGGTTTCTAATAACACCTCCTGCACCAATCCACCTGACCTAAAAACTCTTGATCCATCAATATTTAATTTGAAATAATTTTCAGGAGGTATCTTCCAAGACAACATTGTATAACTGAAATTAGGAGTAGCACGGGTTCTAAGCTGAGCATTTTTCCACTCCACAGCATAATCGCATATAATATTCTCAAAGCAGGCAGACATAACAAATGAGGGATCAAAAACATGCTTATTCCTCCATTTCCATATAAACCAGTAGACATAGACAAATAAGTTGCACCACCTAATATTATTCTTAACAATGGAATGACAATGAAGCTGGGTATGAATCCAACCATTCCAGTTAAGAACAAATGAGTTAGAGATAGGTGCAGGTTTAACAATGACATTCCAAATATGAACAGACCTGAGAAAATCTCAGAAGAGATGTAAAAGAGACTTATCTGCAGAATTACAGATAGGGCATGAAGAGTTGGTGCTGAACTTTCTAGTAACACGCTGCACATTAGTAAGAAGTTTTTTATAGAGTAAAGTCCACAAAAATGTTTTCAGCTTGAGAGGAATGTCAAATCTAAAGCTTTTGGTTTTTAAATTGATCTATCAATTACGAAACAAAATTTTCAGTAACAATTTCATACACCAAATTCGGAATTCGGTTTTCAATATTATCAACTTCTACTACAACTAATTCTTTGTAATATAAATTCGGTAATATAATTCCTTACAACGTGCTTTAAAAAAATTATGGCCTTAAACTATGTATTGTTCTAGATATTAACTTATTCTAACTTTCTTTTGAACATAAATAAAATCAAATTTTATCCAATTTCCTAAGACTAGATTATTTGACCATTTTCGACCAAGTTATATATGTACAATAATAGATGTACGATTAATATGTTGTATGTATTTGATTGTTTTATACTATACAATCATGAAACCTTATATGATAATAACACATCTAATGTTTAGATAGTCGTTATATTAGGTATTCACAAAAACCAAATCAATTTTTTCGATAATTTTCGATTTCGGTCTTCTCCGTGTCAAAATATAAGTTTACCAAACTTAAAACATCGGTCAATATTTGGTCGGTATTAGTAATTACTAAATCAATTGCTGCCCTCGACCATCTCTATTATCCTGAACCATGTACTTGCATGAGAATATCATATGATAGTCTATAGCATCTCCAACAGTTTTTTTCAAAATTTCTCTAAATGGGAAAGCAAAAGACAAAATCTCCAAAAAATAAATTGATCCAACTCCAATAGCTTCTTAATTTGAAGAATTCAACATTTAATGAAACAATAGAATATGTTATTACAATATTAATTCAAATAAAAAATAATTGAAATTGTATTTTATCTATAAACAACCAAATAAATATTTTAAATATGTTTGATTCTTATTAGAATTGGTGAAGAATTAAATTTTAGAGAATGATGGTTTTGTTGCAAATTTAAGGAAAGAATGTTCATTTTTCTTTTTCATCCTCATTTTGGAGAATGAGATGTGGAAACTGTTGGACCACAAAACAAAAAATTCTCTAAATTTGAGAAATTCAAGAATATAGAGAAGTTGTTGGAGATGCTATAAGATTATAAGTCTGTAACTATGAATAACTATTCCCATACTAAGATAATTTTCACCTATCACAAATTCCAAGAAAGTCTCTCTATTCCTCCTGACATTTTATTTTATATAAATGATTCTGTTTCATTGAAAATAAATGATCAGATCATCATGAATTAATCAACTGCCTTATGTACATAGGAAAAATAAGATAAAGTGATTCATATAGGGTAGCACCATATTACACTTTTCTTGCTCATTCAACATCAATAAGTCTATAATCAAAATAGAGATTATATGCAAATTCTCTAGTGTGTTTGGAAGAAACAATTTCAATTTCCACAGAAATTTCAAAGTTATGAGAATTACAATTTCATTAATTGTCTGCTACCAAGGAGGATTCATGACATACTGAGCCTAGGAGGATTGAGGTTGATTCTACGTTACGAAAGCTCTTCAGGATCCTTAGCAAGCCAGCGTTGGCTCAGACTCAACACTTGAAGCCATTGTATATTACTGCTGAAATGGAAGGCAAGAAAGTCAACAAGATCTTGGTGGACAATGGCGCAATAGTGAGCATTCTTATAGTGCAAACCATGGAAGCTTTTAATATTCCAAAAGAGAAGATAGTCAACAACAATTTGAGGGTTAAGAGTTTTGTTGGGAACATAACTAAGACCCTAGGAGTGTTGATAATAAAGATGAACATTGGACCTTCTGAGATGTTTCAGTCTTTCTTCGTTATTGATTGCACGGCCATGTATAGTCTTATTTTAGGAAGAGATTGGATAGATCGTCCTTATTGTATTCCTTCATCTCTACACCAGGAGTTAGCAATTTAGAATCCAATAACAGATGAAAACTAAGATTGTGAAGGCGGATCCTAGACCTTTCTCTATAACAGTGTGCATGTTGGAAGCTACTTATTACAATGGTGATTTGTGACCGTTGCAGGTGACAGGAGTCACATATAAAGGACATCCATTTAGGATGATCTCGACATAACTTACACAATCGGGTATCTCTCAGGTCAAAATTGATCGTAATAGATCTAACTTCATTGTACCACCTGAACGTGTTAATCCATGATGCAACTCACAGAAGCAGAAATTCAGGCATATGCATCCTTGCACCAAAGAGTATCTATTTACTTACAAGAAGTTGCAGTAGTAGAGTGTATTAAGGATGATGTGTTAGATTATGGTGAAGAGGTAGAGACTATTCAACAATCTTCTGCTGTCTTGGATAATACTCCACCTATATAAGGTTAAGGATCCAATATAAATAGTCAACTTGGGGATCCCAGAGGAACCAATGAAAGTTGGAATTAATACATTTTTGGAGTCTGATTTTTAAAGGAGGCCCATTGAGTTGTTGCAAGAGTTTAAAGATTGTTTTGCCGATAAATATGAAGATATTCCAGGCTTGTCTCCTGACTTGGTAAGTCGAAAATTGCCAATTATGAATGGTTATATCCTAGTGCAGCAGGAACAATGGCGATGAATGCAACTAACAATTGAATTTGTTAAGGAAGATGTTCAGAAAATGCTAACGTCAGGTATAATAAGGCCTGCGAAGTATACACAATGATTATCTAACATAGTACCAGTTCACAAGAAGAATGGAAAGATTCACGTCTGTGTTGACTACCATAATTTAAACACAACAACTCTGAAAAATGTTTATCCTATGTCAATTGTGGATATGTTAGTTGATGCAGTTGCAGGCCATAAGATTTATCCTTTATGGATTACACATCTGGTTATCATTAGATACATGTAGCAGTGGATGATAGGCATAAGACAACTTTTTCGTTGTCCAAGATTTACATGAGCTTTTGAATACAAAGTTATGTCATTTGGACTCAAGAATGAAGGAGCTTATTATCAGCAAGCTATGAACATGATGCTTCATGATCTTCTCAGGAAGGTCTTGGAAGTTTATAATGATGTTGTAGTTGTCAAATACAAGGAGAAGCGCGACCATATTGAAGATTTAAGGTTGGTTTTCTCCAAGATGAGGAAGTTTTAGCTGCAGGTGTATCATGCATAATGTGTATTAGAAGTTCAAGCTGGTGACATTCTAGGGTTTGTGATACTTGTTTTGGCCTCGCTTCCAACTGGCTGGGAAGTAGTACAAATACTGAAATTTAAATTGAGGAAAAGTAAATCATAGAAAAATTAAATAATTTGCGGGCGCACACCACACAAATGTGAAAAACTGAAGAGGTTGCGCATCACCTAGCTTCGCTTCAGAAGATTGTAGGTTACAGGCGTCACCTTGGAGAAATAATTTATGAGCGGCTTTCCACTCTTTTTTTTCTATCGATACTCATGTAGAGATGAGCAGAGCAACCAAAGGAAAAATCTGGGTGGGGCACCGTTGGAGAGATGCGAGCCGCATGTCGAGGATGGTTCTGGGAAACTGAGCTGTTGAATGCTAAGACAAGATGCTTTAGCGTCAGGTTTAGATCAACGAGGTCGAATCTTGCTGCAGCTGCAAAGGTGTTTGTTTGTAAAAGTTTTGTTGATTGAATGATTGTGTGTAGTCATATCCCTGAGCCGTCTATTTATACTGACTTTGAAGTTTAACTGATAAGGATGTAGACGTTGATCAATCTAATTAGGTTTCTAATACTGTAATTACACAAAGATTCGTTTTACTTGGGAATGAAGTAATTGGGGGCGACAAAATCCCAATCATGACAAATTTCTCTTAGGTCATTGGTACTGACCTAATAGGACTGTAGAGTCCCATGCATACTTCTTTTCCAGAGTCCTGCACATTCACGGGAGGCGGCCTTGCCTTTGGATTTTGCCTCGACTAGCTTCCTAGGCCGAAATCGAAAAGGCTTCCTATTGGACCACTGGTGCTGGCCCAAATATTATCCAAAATTGTTTAATTTTAGACCCAATGTTAATTGGGCTCAAACATTGCCCCTAGGCCTTGAGGGCTGCTTCGAATCAAAAAGCCAAGCGAAAAGGTCTAATGATACGTTTCGCAGGTTGCGAATCCGAATAGGCTGACGTTTCAGACATCATATCCCAATTAACTACGGTAATGATTCACCTCAAAAATGCGCGTCTCAAGTTTATAAAAAGCGACAAGACTTGTCATTATCACTTCAAACCTTCTACTTCTTCTACGCTCCTTTGCCTTGCCTCTGCCTTCGCCGTTCTTCTTTGATCTAAAACCTGCCCAGCCATGGCCCCTCTGAAGAACCCTGTTCGCGATTCAAATCTCAACATCACCACCGCTATTAGCTGGGCCACCAAGTTCGAGCGCCTCTTAGTCGATAACTCACCGCGCCTTGGATACATCTTTTCCTGGAAAGCAGCTACGCTATGCTCGGACCAACTCCAACCCGGCCGCTGTCGCCTGTTGTGTTGAACAGTTAAGCTGATTAAGAGCGCCACCCGATCCTCGCCCACCGCCTCGTCGCCGATAGCTTCACCTCTTGGGCTTCATCGCGATCTCACTAGCATCTAGATCAGTAAATGGTCTAGCGCCACCGACGAGGATCACGCCTAGTACGAAGCTGGACTCCTCACCAACCAATCTATCTAGAGGCGGTCGACATCGTGGAGGTCATTGCCCTTAGCTTCTCTCTACCCCCAACTGTGGACCCAACACCTTTCTCTACCCTGGCCTGCCTATGAACAATACCACCAACACACTCGACTTTTCCTTCAGACAGATAAGTATTGCGCTTCTAGACATTCTGGCCATCACCGGACTTCCCATCCATGCTCGGTCTTACACCCCTGTGGACTTCGTTGATACTGTCTTCAAGCATCACATCAATCCTGGAATCAGCAGGCCATTAAAGTCCTCGTTCTAAGCACGACAGAGATATTTCATCCATACTGCTCCCTATAATGAAGGAGGTATCGCCTTCCTCAAATATTGGTTAAATAAGTTTATATTTTATGGCGGGGCACATAAGCCTACGGACAAGTGAATTAAACTAGCCGAAGCGCTTTACAATGACATGGAGGTTTGCTTAGGCCTTTAGGGAAATCTATCTTCATGGCTCTTCCGACCATGTCTGTGATCCCGTTCCAGATTTCACCCGGCTCGCTGTGGGTATTAGACATGTGGCTGCATATTTACTTCCTCCAGTTCCACCACTCGTCGCCTATGGTTCAAGCGAAGAAAGCCCTGCTAGGGTTCAATTTGAACCAGAACACTCTAAGTTAGGCACCTCTTTACTTCTACACCAGCCTCTCCATACTAAAAACAACTCGAGCCGCCACCTACTATCGATCTTGTGGCGCGGCGCCGCCATCTAGTGATCATTCACCGCAGGTTTCTCCAACACTCCGAATCCAACCATGATACCTTAGATGCTTTTTAGGGCAGTTTCCTACATCAACCTTTAACTACCGGATCAGGAGGAAGGGTTCGTGGCCTACGCGTCACACCACTTTCGCGCGTCAACTCGGGTTTAGTCAAGGTGTTCCATACCCCTTGACTTATTCAGTCAACAAGTACATGTCCTGGTGACGTACCAGCGATGTGGATAGGGGTTTAGTCAAGGTGTTCCATACCCCTTGACTTATTCAGTCAACAAGTACACGTCCTGGTGACGTACCAGCGATGTGGATAGGGTCACCTCAATGAACAACCTCTTCCCGCTCTCTTGGGCTGTTTTGGAGATCGAACCTTCCTTCGGTACTGACCCCGAGTACCTCTCCTGGTGGCGCTCAGTTTCTGACAATGCCTGGCAGACTTCAAACAAAATCGTTTTCACTGCAGTGTTCTCCCGCCTCTCTGCTTCCTTGAGTAAGGTAGAGCAAAATATCATCCGTCGCAGGTGGCTGGAAAGAGAAGCCGCTGCTACCCCTCTTGTCGCTTGCCGCAAAGCACCACGCCGCTCGACCGACATTATTATCCGGGAAGGTAATTCGGCAGAAGCAAGTCCTCGCAGATTTGGAATTGTTTAACTTTATTTTACTCCTTAATCGCGCTAACCGTTGACTTGGTTAGTTCCCCACGCCCAAGGCAAGGTGCACCGCTAGTAGGTCAGGCAAAAGAGAAAAATCCAGCGATCCCCCCGGAAGGCTCGGTTGATGAGGCTACAATTCGAGCTAGGCTCCTGCGAGAAAGGATTCTACCACTGGCCTTTACCTTATTGTGCAAATTTCCTTAAGGTTGGGACTTATCTTGTTCACTTTCATTTTGCAGGCTTTTGGTGGAGAAAGTTCCCGCAAATGACCCTTGCCTGATGAGGATGTTGTAGATGTGGAAGAGGACCGTGCCTTCCAGAAGCAGTTTGGACTGGTAAGTTCTTTGCTACCTTAGACACCCCTTAAGTTATCACTTTGATTTGCTAACCTTCCTCATGCAGGTTCGGCACACTCAACTCCTCTTGGGAACCTTCACCATGTCATCACCTACCGAGTCGGTGCCCGCAGCGGCCATTCCTGCTTCCCTGGAGAGCGACTCCCCCGCGCCAGAGACGACTGTCACGATCACTTCAAGCATCGTACTTCCGGAGGTGATAATCCTTCTCCCCTCCCTCATCTAAACTCATTGAGGAGGCGGCTCTGCCAACCCCAGAGCTAGTGGTAGAAGAAGTGATTATCGTTGAGGCTGACCGCCTATAGAGACTTCACCGTCATTGCCATTGCCGGAAGCGGCGGCTCTTCCGATGATGCCCTTGTCAGAGCAGGATGTCGCGGAGAAGGCCACCGCGCCAGGCATAAGCCATCTCAAGCCTCTCAACCCTAGCCATGAATTGCTTTGCTCTCTTGTTCATGTTCCTTTCCTTCCTTCAAGCTCTTCGGTCGTCACGGCCTTATGCCCACAGTCATTGAGTTCTAAAACCTATCTTTAAGCCAAAGGTGGATTCTAAAACTTATCTTTAGGCGTCCCCCATGCTTGATCGAACACTTTGTCAAAGGTCTATCCCCTGTCATTGTTTGTCATGTTCGACTGTGGGGGATCAAAGAGTAAGCGTATGCTTCTCCTTCACATGGTCAATATGGAGCTGGCTAGGAATAACAAAGCAATCTGGACCGGCTTGGCAGCGTGCTCTGAAAGTGCAGACCCATAGAACCAACTAACTCTATCACCCTTTGAGCGACCAGCGGATTCCCGACCAGTCCTCTACAACTAGGAGTAACATAGGAGTAACTTAACACACACACATACACACTACGCAAGACATATGAAACACATAGACATGACACATGGCACCCCAAAACTCATACACACTTGACGTCATTACCTAGGCTTTCTAGTTAGTTTTATTAACCTCTAATTTCCAAGGTACGTGGAGCAGAGGAGACCACTCGCGTTTAGCCACGGTCTTTAACCCTGCAGTCGCCAATGATAAAAAAAATACAATGGGTTCATTTGCCGTCGTAAATTTCATATTTTTTTGTCACGGCTTAGTAGTTCCCGTCGTCAACTCTTACAAATTTAGTGACGACACGTTTGTTGTTGCTGTGCCATTACAAATATTGGACCAACCACGACGAAAAATTTGAGTCGTGACAAACTGTGGTTGCTAAATGAATTTTTGTAGTGATAAGTGACGATTTTTTCTTTAAGAGACCCCATTCTGTTCTGGTGTTTGAGGACAAGTGGTTTGATGAATAATCTCATGTGATTGGAAATAATCATGAAACAAATAGTTAACAAATTCCCCTCCATTATCAGACATAAATATCTTAATACAAGCATCATATTGGGTACAAACAAAACTATGGAAAGATATAAAGACAGAGAAAACTGTGCAAACTTCTTTCTTCTTAAGCAAAACAACTCAAGTTAATCTTGTGAAGTCATCAATGAACCGAATGAAGTAATTCATACCTGATAGGGTAGAATTTTTAGAAGGTCCCCATAAATTCGAATGAATTAACTCAAAAGGTCGTAAACTTGAATGAGAACTCAAAGGATAACTAGATCGATGACTCTTAGCAAGGGCACAAGTTTCTCAGTGTAAGCTAGAATCACTTATCCCATAAAATAGAGAAGACATGGACTTCTTCATAACATCAAATGACGGATGGCCCATACACCGATGCCACAACCAAACTTCATTCAACCAATAAAAACTCACTTTAAAATAACTGGTCCTTGTGATGTTGGTATACAATTCATAGTGTGAAGGGGAAGGTGGTCATTGATGCCTTCCGTCTTATCAACCCACATACTATGATTCTTGGTCAAGAACCTCGGCAGACCACATCTAATCTTGGCCATCTTAATAAACCATGTATTCAAGCTCTGATACCATGTCAAAGCGCGAGCGACAAACGTGGCTCGTGGATCATCTTTGTACAGTTACTGTCCTAACTTAACCACCTTTAAGGTGTTAAGTTTTATCTACAAAAGACATCAGTACAATTAGGAATGATTCACCCACATATATGTTATATTTTATTTGTTACATTTCTGATGTGAGATTTCTCCTCTCCAACAAGTGATTTATTGTGAGTCTGATGTCTGCTGTGGCAAAATGCAAATTCTCTTTTAATACTTTGCTTGGAGTTTAAGAAAGAGAATAGAGGAGTTACAGTGTATCCTTTGGCTATTCCTGGGTAATGTAGGCGGTTCCTGCATCGACTGTCGGTAGCCTAAAGTGGTGAGTTTCTACTATATAGAGGTTTATGACTACTGGATAATGGATCCTTTGTCTAATTAAATCCAGAACCACATTGAGTACTTTTAGTCCTTGTCAAAGTGTCAAAATATATTTCCTGGTGCATCCTCTTGTTGCTTTCCGGAGGTTTATATATGCGTCTGGAAATGTTTCTCTAAAGAAATTGTGGGAGCCGTGACGAATCATTCTGCAATGAAGTCTTTGTCATTGTTAATAGCTCGTTGTTTTGCCTAACTGGCCTACAACATGAGACGAGCGCTTTTGGTTTTACCAACTGTTCTCATTTAGCAAGCACATTCTTTATCTAGGTTTCTCTGTCTTGATCACTTAGCTTGAGCATTTCCCAACTTCTTGTTGATGTTTATTTTCATAATAGATGTTTTGGTCTCGTTTCCAGCTAGAGAAAAAAATAGTACAAATACATAAATTAAAGTGTAGAAAGTAAATTACACTAAAATTAAAAAAATTGTAAGGCATATGCAACCGTATAGATGCGAAAAATAACGGATGCACACCACTTGGCTTCACATCAAGCTGATGGGTTTCAGACATCATCTCGAAATGAATAATTTATAAGTAACCGGCTACTTTATATTGATACTCACATTAGGTGAGCAGAGCTTTCACTAGGAAGTGGAGCGGAACGTTGGTTAGGGTCGCTCACCAAGGATCGTTCCGAGGAATCAGTTTGATCTTGCTAAGGCGTAAGGTTTTCGCGTCAAGCTAATGAGTTTTAGACATCATCTCAGAAGGAATAATTTACACAGAGTCGTACTTTATATTGATACTCACGTTAGGTGAGCAGAGTTTTCACTAGGAAGGGGAGCGGAACGTTGTTTAGGGTCGCTCACCAAAGATAGTTTCGAGGAATCATTTTGATCTTGTTAAGGTGTAAGACTTTAGCTTCAGGTTTGTTTGACTAGGTCGGTTTGTATTGTGTTTGTAGCTGAATGATTGTGTGTGTAAAAGTTGTTTTCGTAGTCTGATCCCTTAGCCCACTTATATACTGACTCGAATAATAATCTGATAAGTATGCAAACTAACCAATATAAGAAGGTTTCTATCACTATAGTTGTACAATGTTTCGTTTTACTTGACAACAAAGCACCTACACGACGCAGTTTCAGTCATGAGTGGAATTTGCATAGGTCACTGGTACTGAACTGTCACTTATCGACAACTTACTAGTATTTGACGCTAACTCAATCATCAGAGTCTTGTTTATACATGCAAGACGACATTGTTCACGTAAGACATCGTTTCGCCTACTTCTATTACCCTAGACTGAAACCCAAAACTTTTTATTTTTGGGCCATTGGTATTGGCTCAAACACTGTCCAAAGCTCTTAATTAATTAGCTCCGGGCCTAATGCTAATTGGTCTCAAACAATTCCCCCTAGGCCTTGAACACGACACAATCTGCAACGGCAAAATGAAAAGGTCTAATTGCATACGTTTCGTCAGTTTGAATTTCAAATGAACTGACCTTTCAATTGTCATAATCCCACCTTTTAACGAGGTGGCATTTCAGTTCTAAAAAGGCATTCACTTTCGTAATCTAAAAAGAGAGGTAAGGTCTGATCCTGTCAACATCATCTTCATCCTTTTCTTCCCTCTCTTAGCCCCTCGAAACTTCTCCAGAAACCTAGAATCCTTTGTCATGGCCCCAAACACTCCAGTCAAGGATCCCAACATCAACCATACCACCGTCATCGACTGGTCCACTAGGTTCAACCGTCCCCTTGCCGATATCCCAATCTGCTAAGGCTATATTCTCTTTCTGGAAAATTGCGACGTCGTTCTTAGCCTGATCCCCACTCAGCCACCATCGTCTGTCGTGCTAAACAACTATGCCATCCTAGTTCATTTGCTAGATCCCGACGACTTCTCCTCCTAGGCTTCACCTCGATCTCACACCAACATATGTTTCAGGGAATGGTCCGGCGCCACCGAAGAGGAGGGCGCTTGGTATGAGTCTTGTCTCCGCACCGATCAGCACTTTTGGGAAGCAATGGCATCGGGGAAGCAATTTCTTTGAGCTTCTTTGATCGGGTACCCTATGCGGCGGAAGTATGCCTATGAAACAACGCTACCAACACATTTGACTTCCTTTTTGGACAGATGAACATAACGCTTCTGGACGTTCTCGCCATCACCAGTCTACCTATTCACTGTCGGCCCTACGTTACCAGGGACTTTGGCAGCACTACCTTCGAATGCAACAACAACCCCGACATCCTCAAGCCATTGAAGTCCGCGTTCCAAGTTTGACGCTTAACTCTAGAGCTAGTGCCATCATCGCTAGTCCGTGAAGGTGCAAGAGGGTTTGCCCTTGAAAAATGCCGTTGGACCAAGGCTTCTAGCTGAGCGATAAGACTAACTAAATCCTCGCTGGCATCTTCTTGTTGCTCAAGCAAGGGGGAGTTTTGCCCTTCTGTTTCGAACTGCTCCTGTCAGGGCGTGGAGTCCGACCTCCCGTAAGCCGGTTAATCATACGTTGTGTCGGCTCCAGGGAAATATATACTGTGTCTTTAGGCCTATAATCTAATCATTTGTCAATCGTTTGGGACCTCTGCTTGGGGAAAGATCTAGGGTAATTCTCCTGCTACCAACTCTAAGCCAAGCGATATCCGCCATGGCTACCATGAAGCAGTCCTTATTTTCAAAACTGATGTAGCCGGCGTCAAGCTACTATTGGACCTGATCTTTGAGTTGGTGACACTTGGACATTTGACGTGCCCAGCTATTATGGAACTTGCAATGCTAGCGGCTCTCATTGTATTCAATGTATGACAAAGAATAAGCAACAATTACTAGTCCATCAGCAATTAAATCGTCTACTACCTCATGTGTGATATTGATGTTATATGCATATACTCAAGCCTGTGAGATGTCTCATGTTTCAGAACGGCCCCACTTTGGCGGTCGTTGTGGATTAGTCTTTCCAGAGTAGTTTGAGTTCACTTCGACCATCGCTACTATGTTTGGAAAATGTTCAACATCTAGGAGCGAGGCAACGCCGCTAGATGTCTTAAGGCGGAGCTCACAGGTGTTCAACCAAATTTGTATCTAATTCCAGAGCTTGACACAATCCTTGGTGTTATGGTTGTAGACATCATGAAAGACACAGTACTTTCTGTCTTTCAGCTCCTCCTTGGTGGGGATTTTATGATCAAGCTTGACGTATTTGGCCTCGATCAAGTCAGTTAAGACTAGATGGGAATTCTTAGCATATATGTATAAGCCTCATGCTAAGGCTTGGTCCATGCAAAGGACTGGACTGTAATTTGCTCTCGCTTCGCCTTTAAATTTTTCAGCTTATAAGTAGTCGGCTTGCCAATGAGTTCGACTGCGCCTATGTCGCCGTGTTCTGGGTTAGTGAGCGCGTCGTCATACCCTTGGTAATAGTGATCGTACGCCGGACCTTGCAACGCCAGCGCCCCAACAGTTCGGCCTTTCCCATTACTCTTCTCGTCCATTCCGTTCAAGATCAGCTCGTAACTTACAACCTTGTTGATGGGATCTCCTATGGAGGTGAAGCATTCCATGTGATGTTTCATACGTTGACGATGGTCAAGTCCTCTAATGGCGACCTTAATGGCCTCCTGCTTAGGAAAGAGACAGTTACACTTTGCCTTCTAGATATTAAACTGCTGCAAGTAAGCAACGTCTGTCTCCATGCACTGTTGGCACATTTGAGTGAGGGAATTCAGGCCTACATCTGGTTCAATGGTACCATAAATTTGTCAGAACAACCTTTCCATAGTTGGTCAGTCAGCCACTGAACCAGTTTTTAACCTTGAATACTAGTTGAAAGTTGCTACGGATAGGGACATCCCAAAGAGCTTCATCTTTAGGATGTAGTTGTTCCTGTATTGAGTGCACTAGACCTTGAATTGAGTCATATGTCTCGTCGCGTCTTCCTTAGTTTCTCCAGAGAACGTCATAAAGATGATAATTTTGAACTCTTGAGGGAAAGAGTATTGCTCCACACTATCTGGGTAAGGGACGTGATAGTGTAGATTCGTGTTGCCTTGTCTGGTCTGCTCCTTTACTAAACCAGATATGAGTTGGCGTAAATCCGTCTCTATTACTGGAGATGAATCAGCATCGTCATCTAGCCAATCTGGAGTGCTTCCCGCCAAGGTCCTCTTTTAAGGAGGCAGACTAATCAAGGTTATAACTGGGTCATCTTGTATCCCAACACCAAGGAAGAGGCTACCAGTTCATTTCAGGGTCATGTTTGGGCTGCGGGACCTTGGCAGGGTGTAGAAAAAAGCCCTTATATTCCATTAGGGATCATGCTGAATTAAGGGGCTTCTGAGCTCCCATCTTAGGATGAGCCCGTGAACTAGCATTAGGCAGGATATACTTTGGAGCCCTATCTACAGCGTTTCCCCCTAATGGAAAGTCTAGAGAATCAATCTTCTAAGGCTGAGCGCATACCATATCTACAAGATGGAGAAGCCACAAGTTTGCGGCTTCCTGCCTGTTCTTGACCTTGTCGCTAAACTCGGCTAGCTGGTCCTGGTTGTTCTTGCTTCTAAAGAAAAAGCATCTTGTCGCTTCTTCAAAATCTCAGTCTGCTCATCGAGGCGGGTTTGGTGGACTTTAAAGGTTTCCCTAAAGAAGTCGAGCGCTCTTTCGATTATTCCCTTATTTTATATATGCTCACCAATAGTAGATCTGAAATCTTCATGTAGCTGTTCGAAAGCCACTTGTCCTGCAACGCGAGTATCTACCTCGGCCATGAACTGAATTGTGAGAGTGTATACTTTCCCTGTGTGGGCATCAATTTTTGCCTCAACATTAGCGAGGCCGTTGATTTTTGCATTGAGGGAGTCAATGGTCTTTCCTGCTTCAGCGAACGTATTGACTCTTTCAACGAGGACGTCGATATCAGCGTCGTTGAAAATCTTGTTTCTCCTGACGTTCTCTTGCATGGTAACTCTGGAGAGGGTGGCCTCATGGGCTGCTCTTAGGCCAGTCACCCTCTGAGCGAGACTTTCCACATTCATGGTGAGAGGGTGGCCTTGTGGGTTGCTCTTAGGTCAGTCACTTTCTGAGTGAGACTTTCCGCATTCATGGGCGTATCGGTTGTGTGGAAGATGGGGCTACCGCACGGTTCAGTTATCTCTGGTTCGTAAAGCGGATTGCCAAATTTTTCCAACTCTCGCTCAAAGTTCCGAGCCTTACAAGCTACGCTATTATGGGGCTTGAACTATGAAATTTTATGCTTGGGACAGTTTGTGCTTGACTTGTCGTATATCGAACTCCCGGACTTCCTAGTGATGCAAGCAAAGAAAGATAGACTACTCCTTATCCCACTTGGTGTGCCAATGTTTTGGTCTCGCTTCCAGCTATATAGAAGATATTAAAAATGCAGAAATTAAAATGTAGAAAATAAATTACATTAAAATTAAAGAAATTACAGGGAGTGCCACCACACAGATGCGGAAAAGAACGGATGCGAACCACCTGGCTTCGCGTCAAGTTGATGGGTTTCAGGCGTCACCTCGAAAAGAATAATTTACAAGTAGCTGCCGACTTTATATATATCGATACGCATGTTAGGTGAGCAAAGATTTCACTAGGAAGCAGAGAGGAACGTTGCTTAGGGCCACACACCGAGGATGATTCCGGGGAACATATTTGATCTTGCTAAGGCATAAGGCTTTAGCGTCATGTTTGTTCAACAAGGTTGGTTTGTATTGTGTTTGGGCTGAATGATTGTGTGTGTAAAAGTTATTTTCGTAGTCTTATTCTCGAGCACTCTTATATACTGACTCGAATAATAATCCGATAAGGATGCAAACTAACCAATCTAAGCAGGTTTATATCACTATAGCTGCACAAGGTTTCGCTTTACTTGGCAACAAAGCAAGTGGATGACGCGGTTCCAGTCATAAGTGTAATTCGCATAGGTCACTGATACTGACTTATCACTTAATGAAAACTTTCTAGTCTTTGACGCAAACTCAATCACTAGAGTCCTGTTGATACACGCAAGACGGTATTGTCCACGTAGAACATCGTCTCGCCTACTTCTATTACCCCGGGCCGAAGCCCAAAAAGAAAATCTTTTTGAGACCACTGGTATTGGTCCAAACAATGTCCAAAACTCTTAATTAATTAGCTCCGAGCCCAATGTTAATTGGGCTTAAACAATGAAATCAGCAGTATTTTCACAAAAATACAGTTTTCCATGACCAAACATTTGGATCTTAGCCATGTAGAAATACAACCTGAAAGTAAAATAACATATAGTCATTTCAGGAAGGATAGTATCATCCGCCAAACTAAGAGGGAGATGAACAATATAGGAGACAATTAGTAGACACATATGCAACAGAGATGTCATGATGTTACCAATGCTGTGTAAATTAAAACAACAAATCATTAAGGGCGTTCACAATGGACATTCTCGATTACCACTAGGTACCAACTTCTACTTAAACTTCCCCTAGCAAAGTACCATGACTACTCGCTCTTTTTTATTCTGTTTGTACACAAATATTTCAGGGAAGCAATGTCATTTTCAAGCTGGCTTTGCACCAAGAGCACCAAGAGCATGCTCGTAAAAATTGTTCACCCCGGCGGGCACGTTGAACTTCACGATTGTACCGTTCTTGCAGCAGAGCTCATGCACCGGAATCCGAGATGTTGTGTTGCCTATCCACACATCTTCAAGCAGCCGTGGGCGATTGTTTCACCGGACACCATGCTACAACTAGGCCAGAAGTACTATGTCGTGCCCATAAGCACCATCCGAAAGCTTCAACGCAACTCTTTAAAGTACTCCCCTACTTCGACTCCTGAATGTGAAAGCAAGGTCACATCACCATGCAAAGAGGAGGAAGTTGATCATCAAGACATGGTCAAAACATGTTGGTTTTTCATGAATAAAAACTCTCCCAAGTTACCATATGCTTGTTTGGGACATTCTAGCAGTGACCAAAAAAATGAGGAAAAGGGCTGTTTTCAGAGTAATTATTGCTTTGTATGTTTGCTTATGGGGACCAAGATTAATGGTGATGATCCAAAAGAGGAAGCGAAATCATGACCGAGCACCAGTGCTTCTACAAGTTCTTTAGAAACCAAGGGACTGACGAGGAAAAGGGTCGGCAGAGATTTTACACGAATTGGGGTAAAAGGAACACCTAAGAGACTTACAACTCTTGATAATTGGCACCCAATTCTGGAGAGCATCACTGAAGAATGAAGTACTAATTACCACTAAAGACGTAATATTTTTTTCCTTTTTCTGTTTTTTAGATTTCAGTTGAATATTAGTTCATGAGATTTATTGTGATCTATTCCCCTTCCTAATCAGTTGTAATTATGGCTCTACAAAAGTACTGTGAATCTTTGAAGGTGCATAATTTGTTTCTGTTCCATATTTCATCTCTCTCGTTTAACTGCTCAATTTTGTTCGCAAAAATCTAATTCACTATTGCCGTTGTTATCTATTCTGTCCTTTTCAATAATCATGTTTTTATTAGATCATCACAACATATATGCCTCAAATTTACTTGAAGCACAACATATTGTGATCTGATTAATCCTTGTACAAACAGTCAAACACAGGGTTTACCTGCACGGTTACAGCTGAAATGAATGATCCCAAATTCCTAACAGTTTTTGAATGCTTTAGTTCTTCTCATCCAAAAAAGAAAGCTGCAGCTGAACAAGCATCCGAAGGGTCATTGTGGAACTTGAAGCATCTTGTCTACCAGTGAAAGTATGGCTGATATTGATTTTTGGCTCCACAGTTTATAGGTAATAGGTTTGCTTATGGCAAGCTAATTTTTGGATTGATCTAGTTTTCAACACAGAGCTCTCTAGAAATATTTGTCGTGCGATCAGTTCCATATTGAAGAAAATTCCTACCTAAACATAAATTTTCAATGCTTGTCATTTAAATTAAAGAACTTACATAATTTCAAGATTTACTTGGTCTTAAGCATATGATCTTCTCTATCATTTGCTACATTATATCCTACATCATCATTTAACAGCCTGGAAATTTTCAAATCAACTTAAAGTACGTTTCCTGATACCACACATAGATTTAACAATGTGTACTTTTAAAAACAATTCAATGAGAACCATAGTATATATGGTTAGATGAGAGGTTTGATGTTATTTGCCCTCCCCCTCATCTTGTATTTTTATTTCGTTTAATAAAACCAGGAACTAATAAGGCTTTTGCCTTTTCTTGATTTCCAGTTCTACCAATTAAAAGAGAACCACAATAGTTCTGTACGAATATGTTGCCTCACTGGAATTACAATCTTGCTGATGCGTCATCTGGAAGAGAAGCCAGAGAACCATGAAACAATAATTAAGGAGATGCTGTAGTATGTGCGTCCGAAAACAGTGACAATTTAGAGTGAATGCATTAGTTCTGTGGTGAAACAAAAATATAAGGCACTAAACTGCATGAAAATATTACGAGTTGGATGGCTTAAATAGCATCTTCTCCGATTTTTAAAAACTTAATAACTTCTTATACCAGATACTAGGGGTGGGTATTTGAACCGGAAATACGGATCCCGCATCGCACCGGTATAAATCAATATTCAAACTGCATCGATTTTAACGGATCGGATTAGGGTTGAAAAAAACTCCAACCCATATAATAGTAGATTGGATTAGGATTGAGAAAATTTCAAACCGGTTTAAACCAACCCGCATCGGTTTTAATTAATTAATTACTTATTTATAATAGATGTAATGATACATAAACTATAAAATCATTAAAATGATATAATTTTACATAGATATTAATGATATATGACCTACAATTATAAGCCCTAAACTCATAACACATCAGGCACAGAACTAAGCCCTTTACCCTCATCTAACCCCTCTATCTCCTGTTCAAAAAAAACCCTTTCTCTATCTATGCAGCCGCTTCCCACTTCATTCTCTCTCACTCTCACTCTCACTCTTTGGTTCCTCATCTAAAGCGATCCTTGATCTCTCAATCTCTTCTTTCAACAAACAGACACGAAGTCGCGACTTCTGATCTCGAATAAGTGGCTCCCTTCCCTCCCTTCAGGTTATCTCTCATTGCAAGACTAATGTTATACAAGTGTTTTGATTTCGAGTTTGATCTCGAGTTTGATTTAAAAATCTTTTTATCCTAGTAGCTTCCTGAGCTCATATCTTTTGGGATTAAATTGATTAACTATGGTTTCTGGACATCAATTTGCTATTTTAATTTGAATTTGGTTGAAGCATGGTAGCAATAAGGGTTAAAGATTGAAGGTAATGCTTTAATTTGTTTGTTTTTGTTTTAATTCTGGACACAAATTTGTTGTTTCAATTTGAATTTGGTTTGTAACACAAATATTATTCAGACATATCTAGTTGACTAGTTCTACTATAATATCTATTTTATTTTGATGTTCAAAATATGAGTTCAATCCGAATTCAGACCTGATCCAGTCTGGAAAGCGGGTGACCCAAATATGTGGATTGACATTTTCAAAATACGGATATAGATTGAAGAATTGTCAAACCATTTAAAATATATTTGATATATTAGAGCTGAGTTCTAACCCGCCCCAGACCAACCCGCGCCCACCCCTACCAGATACTCACTGACTCACTGTGATGACTGAAGAGAACAAAGGGAAAGTAAAACAAAATAAAGGCCTCTCAAATCGTGTAACTGGAAGGAAAATTTACAACTTACAACTATTTGTATTATTCTACAAGGCTTCTCATATGCTCACTTCACTGTATACACTTAGGATAAGTGTTCTCAAGTAATGGAGTACGTGACTGTAAATTGACTTTTAGCATTTGTCTTTAATTGTTATGCATGATCTTAAGTTATGGAAGCTGCATAAACAATTGAAAACTTATAATCAAGCGTTACAATTGCGAGAGGTGAATATTTCAAAGAAAGAATTTGGTTGCAGATTTTTTGCCATAGCTAGAAATCCTAGAATCAGTTGCTTTGGCTGTAAGGTATAACTTAACCCCTTTTTAACATGCAGTAGATTTTACTTGAATAGCTAGTAAAGGACATTTGTAAGGGAAAGATTCTTGGCCAAGAAATTAAGAGAAAGTTTGAGTTGAACAGACACAAGGTAATATGACAGAAGCGAAAAACAGGGAATTTTCATTACAACAATAAAATAGTAATTAATACAGCAGAATAGGATCTCTATGTCCAACCTTGGATTGTCTAAGACAATCACCCGTTGGATTATTTAACCCTTACATGCTCCTATAATTGAACACTGAAAACATTTTTTCTAAGAAAAAAATGAAGAAAAAGTGATGAACAACTATATTCTCATGTCATGTGCTAGGTTTATCCCTGTCCAGCTTCTCCTTGCCAGAACTTCCTGTCACTCAGACAGTGTAGTGTTGCTGAATGGTGTCGATATCAAGTCCTTTGAGTTTGACAACTGATTCTACGTGCCCCTTGAGTGTGTGAAGCTCCCTCAACCTGGAAAATCCAAAAAGCATAACAAAAATTAGGATTTATTGAACTACACAGCAGGTTTCTATTACAGGAAGACTACTATCTTCCAGTACCAATTACCTAGCAACTTCAGCTCGCCTCTTGGCCTGTTCAGCAATGTCAGACAACTCTCTGAAGTTGTTCTTGTCATTGAAGATGTCAGACGTTTCGCGAGGCTGCAGCCCGTGCAGGGTACGTTGAGCTGTTGCCCATTGTGCCTCCCTCTCTCCCTTTCCATAATCCTTCTTTGTTGTGAAGGCAGTCTGCATGAGAAAAAGCAATCAAACACCAAAGAATATATATATCTATGGAAGATGTTAGCAGCACAGTTTATGCAGGAGGTTTCAATATCAATACCTTATTCTCAAGTACATTATCCCATGCCTTGCCACTCAATGCATATCGAATCATGAACTTGAGAATATCCAAAGGTATGTAGGTGACGAGGCTATAGAGCCAGATAACACCTGCCCATCCCCATCCCATGCCTTTGATTCTTGCAAAGTGCCAATTTGCATAAACAGCGAGAATTGTAGCAAGCTTAACAGACGAACATGAAAACAAAGTTAGCTCATGGTTCTTTCAAAATATACAATGGAAACAAATATTATCAGATGTATATTTTGTCTTGCAACTCACTAGCTGTGCTAAGAGAAAGGCAATCATGAGCATGACACCGGGGCGTTCTACAAAAGACCAGCTTCGGGATCGAGTGACAAAGATAAGTGCCTGACTGATAATACTAACTTGAAGGTAGACAGCTGCCGTAAGCTCCCTATCATTGCCTCTGATAGATCTTACTCCAAACTTGTCCTATATGTATTCAACAAATATATATGATAAGATTCAAGGTTACTAATTAACTAAATGCATGTATGGACTATGGATTATAAGAATCGTCATACGGAGAAAAAATTAGAATCATTGGCAGCCCAGAAGAAAACAACAGTCATGACAGCCATGTAGGTGCCAAGGACGACACCAGTGGCGAAGATCTCTTTTAACTTCCATGAGTCTGGAAGAGGAGATGGCTTCACCCTATCCTTTGAAATAGTCATGATTGTTCCATCATTGAGTACGGCAATAATGAGCACCATGAAAGGTGAGAAGTCAAACTTCCAGATAAGAGCGAGGAGCATAAAGCCAATCACCACACGAATTGTGATGGAAACAGCATAGATGGTATAGTTCTTCATCCTTTGGAAAATGGCTCTGCTTGTCAACACAGCACTGATAATCACAGACAATCCAGGTTCGGTTAGGACAATGTCTGAGGCGCTCCGGGCAGCATCAGTTGCATCATCGACTGCAATACCAATGTCTGCCCTCTTTAGCGCTGGGGCATCATTCACACCATCTCCAGTCATCCCACAAATGTGCTTCCTCTCTTGCAGCCGCTTCACAATTTCATATTTGTGCTCTGCATGGTTCCAACTTAATTATTCTCTCTAATAAAACATATCAAGAGATTTCAATTTAGTTTTTGTCAAAGTTACCTGGGAAGACACCAGCAAAGCCATCAGCCTTTTCAATAAGCTCATCAATAGGGAGGGAAGCAATAGACTCGTCCTTGTGTTCACCAAGAAGGGAAGAAGAAGGATACATGTTAGTTCCCATGCCGAGTCTGCGGCCAGTTTCCTTACCAATGGAAAGTTGGTCACCAGTGATCATCTTAACATTGACACCAAGATGCAGGGCACGTCGAATGGTCTCTGCACTGTCATGCCTCGGAGGATCAAAGAGAGGCAAGAGGCCTACAAACTGCCATGGTGTTCCTGCACTCTCTTTGGATTTTTCTGGCACAGTCTGGAAGCAAACAATTCATGAATAGAGCAACTTCAGTTACACCAATTACCAAACAAATAAAATTGTTATGCCCCAGAACAAGGGGAAAGAAAATATAAACACCTGTCTACAAACAGCAAGAGAACGAAGACCGCGATCTGCAAACTTGTCAATAATAGCATGTGCTTTCTTCTTTGGATCGTCTTTAAGCTCACAGAGGTCAATGATCTGAGAAAAGAGTAGAAGGTACAAATAAATGAAAGAAATGAGCATTACTAATAGTTGCAAGGGTGACTTCTGACCTGCTCCGGAGCACCTTTGCTAACTCGGTGCCATTTGCCATCAGTATCGATGTATGTTATGGCTGTACGCTTTTCTACTGGATTGAAAGGCAAAAAATGGACCTCAGTTATACCTTCCCTGGCCTGCATAATAACATAGTTAACTCAGGCTTCCATATCCGGAAAGGATATTGCATAGGTTTATACACATGACAAATTACCTCCTTGGGGTCACCCAACATTCCAACAATACATGCATCAATAGCATCCTGATTCTCAACCCTCGAAGCCCTGGCGCCGAGCAAAATGAGACCATCCTTGTCAACATCTTTTACAAACACCTGCAAATCATAAGGGATGTCATTAATGTGATTTCCCTAGACAATGACAAAAATATGTCCAAAGAATCATTTTATTTCTTCTACCTCGACCATGGTCTTGTCAACTGTAAGCTTGTTGAGAGTCAGGGTACCAGTCTTATCACTACATAGAACATCCATTCCAGCCATCTCCTCAATGGCTGTCATCCTCTTTGTGATAGCGCCTTGCGTGGATAAGCGGTGAGAACCAATAGCCATGGTAACTGACAACACTGTTGGCATAGCAATTGGAATCCCTCCAATGAGAAGCACCAAGAGATTGTCAATCCCATCCCTGTATTTCCTACGCTGAATTGGATACATGACCACTATTTCTATTATCATTCCAATGGCAATAGAGCATATGCAGAAGTTTCCAATGGCAGTCAAAACCTGATCACCACAGCCAGATTCACAAGAGACACAAAAACATGGAGGTGCAACATGTATATAATGAAATTCTCTCAACGAGTATAGTTTTTACCTTTTGGAAGTGGCCTACTTGGTTGGTGCTGTCAACCAAGTGAGCAGCCTTACCAAAGAAGGTGTGAACCCCTGTGGCAATGACTACTGCCTCTATTTCTCCTTGCTTGACAGTGGAACCCGAGAACACTTCATCCCCGGGGTACCTTGTCACAGGCAAAGACTCACCGGTGAGGGCAGACTGATCTATCTTGAGGGGATCTCCCTCCAAGAGACGTGCATCAGCTGGGACAATGTCGCCCAACTTGATGCTGACTACATCTCCTGGTACTAAGATTGCAGCATCTAACTCGGACCATTTTCCATCTCTTAGAACCTACAGCAGTACATGCAAACAGACATTAATCAACCTCGCTTCGATCATTTATAACGTGGTAGGCATGTTTTTTTATTACTAATCATCGATCACCTTTGTTTTTGGGGCAAGACCAGCCATAAGAGCTTGTGCAGCATTGCCTGCATTGTTTTCTTCTATAAAACTGATGGTGGAATTGATAATCAAAAGACAGACGATTCCCACAAAGTCTTGCCAGTCCGGTGGCCTTCCCTGCATGTGTTCAACTCATGAGAATCCTCATAAGAACATCTCTGAGGCAGAAAGAGAGATAGAGAAGTTTGCTTACCCCTCCATTTGCCAAGACAATAGCCATGATAGCTGCAATTTCCATAACCCATGATAGGGGATTCCACATAAAACCCAAGAACTTCAGAACCTTGTTTTCCTGTTCCCCAAATTATTAACCATCAAATCAGTTCTTGTTTTTAAGAGTGTGACAATCTACATTTTTTTTATAATATAGATGTATAGACAAAATAATATTAGGAAGAAGATTGTTCAAAAATTACAGCACCTTCTTTTCCTCAAGCTTGTTTGGGCCAAAGACTTGGAGTCTCTTCTGCCCTTCATCACTTGACAACCCCTCTTTTGTGCATTGCAATTGCTCAAATACTTCCTGAACTGGAATTCGCTCCTGTGATCACACACACAAACACATTGTTAGTACAAACAGACGGTTCCGGTCATCGAATTGCATCTGAAAATTTCCCGCGCATGTAAGAATGACTCTTTCATATAAACAGTAGCTTACAAGATCAACATTCTCTTTCTTGATCTCTTCCAAGCTAATCCCTTTGCCTTCTGCCATTGTATATCTTTATCGATTTATTTCACCAAGCACACCAAATCCGAAACACTGTTTGTTTACAAATGTTACAGGCATTTACGTATATATGCCACAACTCACACACTTGTATAAGTGAGCGCTAGTATACAAGAATATAAACTCCCAAGGAGAACCTCCCTTATTCCCTGTACATTGTTATTGCAAAGCTCGTTTATTCTTCTTGAGAATCGATGATCACAGTGAGAGACTAAAAGCATGAGTTTCTCTTGTAAGGAATGGACATGCGTCTTTTTATGGTAAAACACAGATTGAGCGAACGAGCGGGAGTTTTGCACTGCTCCTTTGACTTTTGGCCCGGTCGTTCGGCCACTTAGAGAGAAGCAGCTAATTGTTGTTTCAACTGTCTTTACGCTTTGTCATTCTTACAAGTCTCAACTACATGGACTAAATCAACTTCTTCGCCTTTTCTACTGGGTGTTTGTTTTTTGTTGGAAATCTTGATACCAAATTATTAATCCTCTCTCAAACAGAATGTGTCCATTCCAACTCTTACTATCAAAATGACTATCACACCCCTTATCTAATTAACTCTATCCCTTACCTCTCATTCTCACCTTCTCGGCTTACTCCCTGATTCTCTCTCTCTCGACCCACCATCACACCATTGTCATCACCTAGACGAAGGATAACGTCATGCGCCTCGACAACCCAGCCAGGAAGAAGTTGTCTGTCCAAAGCCTAAACTTGATCGAGAAGAACCATATTTGATCAAGAAGTACAAGCCTGGAATTAGATCCAACGTCTCGATGTTGCTCCACACTAGCACTACCGCTTCATCACAGACTCCGACTAGGTCTACCAAATTTGAATACGATTCCACTCTCGACATCTTTCTCTCTCCCCTCTTTCTCTCCCTCTATGTCCTGACGAAGCACAAACTTCAACTCCGACTTTCCAACTCCAAAACCACCTGCTCCTCCTTGGATCCTCATCTAAGCCCCCTCCATCGACACAAGCAGCAGATCCAAACCGTCGTCTTCACATTCCAAATCCTAGAGATAGGCTGAATCCCATCGGTTGTGTCTTGGAAATACTGAATCTCGTCGATTGTGCATGTCTTGGAGATAGTTTGAGTTTGCATGGCAGAAGTCTTCCTAGTAAACTTGGTTTTGATGTTTTATGTCTGGTTTTTAGGAACAGAAGTAAGTTTACTAGGAGTAGTAAACTTGATTTTGGTGTTTTGAGTCTAGTTTTTGGGAACAAAAGTAAGTTTTCTACTAGGAGTAGTAAACTTGGTTTTGGTGTTTTGATTCTGGTTTTGGGAACAAAAGTAAGTTTACTAGGGGTATGATAGGAGCATTTTACGCTACGTTCTTAACATGTTTTTACCCTCATTTATGCTTTGTTTATCCATTATTAGGTTAGTATTAGTAGTTATTTAGCATAAGGGATTATTTGTAGAACATTGGCTAAAACATGTGTAAAATAGATAAAGTATGTGCGATATCGTTAAAAGCTGAAATTGGAAGTGTTCGTGATGTTTTTCTTAAGTTTCTGTAAACCAATACATTGTCACTACTTGATTATATCTTTTGAATGTGTAGGTGACATGTATGTGAACATAACAAAACAAGAATCGTAGGATCGGACTTATGGAAGGTCACAAAAGAAGCATGGAAAGACAAGAGGCCAAAAGCATGAATTCGGAACAGAAACAGAGGATTTCCAGAAACCATAACTCAACTTCAAAGATTTCCCTAGGACGATCCAGGAGGAACTAGGGAACGTGCCATATATGGATGGAAAGCTGTGGATGTCTAGTTTCTAAATCTTTTGGAATCGCAGAAATCCAAGGTCTGAGGAAGGAGTTATGCCGGAAACAATGGCCGGAGGTCAGTCTGCTGGAAACAGGACAGAATTTGCTGAAGTTGTCTACCGAGTTTGTGAGTGTGTTTCTTCACCAAAATCCTTCCCAAGCATGCCAAATGATTAATGAAGAGCTTAATGATGATATGGGAAGTTGTTTAGAAGAAGAAGAATCGAAGAAATCATCAAGGAGAAGCCGAAAATAACAACTACGAAAGTTATCCCGGTCAAAACAGGATAACTCGGTCTACCGAGATTATGGAACCTTTTCGGCTGTCCTAGGAGTCCATGAGCATAAAAGAGAGCCCAATGCCGACCCACACACATGAAGAAGAGTCCATGAAATCAGAAAAAGAAGTTTTTAAAGTATTTTCCAAGTCAGCAAATTAAAGAGAAGGAAGACAAATCCAACAAGGAAAGAAGAGAAACCTACCCGGTTTGGAACACAAGGGGCTGCCGATTTTCATTAGGTTTTCTTAGGGTTTTGTCTCTATAAATACACATGTAATACAGTAGAAAAAGTGTCTTTCAATTGCTCAAGCCTTAGTATAGCCAAGCTCTACCAAAAACCCTAAACACACAAGCTGCTGCCGCCGCCGCCGCACCAACCAATTGCTTCCATCCGCCGCCGATTTCACCTTCTTCCCTAGCCGATCTATATAGGTAGCCTAGGTATGAAGTTCATCAAGGTTGTGTGTAAAAATCTACTGTGTTTTATCAAGTTTTATTATAGATTATTCTATGGTTTTCGGTTTTATATGTTGCATGTGTTCTTAAGTTCTTCTTTGTGATTTTCTTGAAACCATGTGTGATGTATAACGTTCTAAGTATATTTTAGTTTCATGATTTAGATAAAGTTGCTGTATGTTCTTGTGTGTAGTATGTGTTAATTGATTAATCATCACCTGATCATGTAATCAAACCTAAAGATAGTCTAGGCCAAGACATTTCTAAGGGGGGAGTTTAATAAGCCGTAGTAATCTAGGATCAAGTTAGGCATATTTGATAGTTTGATTCTAGTTGCTGCAAAGGGTTTTTAGGGTGAGTGATTTGCATGTTGAATAGGATGAGTGACGCCATACCTAGGACCATGTCTTCAACCGACTCCAGTTCGTAAGTGTATCTTGTTTAGATTAGGCATATTTGATAGTTTAAACAAGGTGACACATATGTTTTAGGTTCAGGCATATTTGAAGTTCCTAAAAACACATGAGAAGTCATAAGAGGTTGAAATCAATGAAAACATATGATAGTGCGAGCATCACTATTTAATCTTACATGAAATTGTTATATGCTTATTGCGGTGTTTGTTATGTTGTGTGCTTGAGTATTGATTGACCGATGTATGTAAATATTTCTGTTTTCTTTATGTTTCGAACACCTTATAAATCCCCCATTTAAAATCGTAAATATGTTAATACTTTTGCATTTGTGTATACTCGTATATTATGTGACAGATAATTGTGTATGCTATGTATTTGTGTATTTTTGTATAAAGTGTGTGAATATTACTAACGATTTGTTTTTGCAGAATATAAGTCCTTCCCTAGTGTCCCCGGCTAGAACGATCCCTACTTACTAATACTACACGATAGGGTTTTAAATTGCAGGTTGTTAACAAACGGCCTAGTCAGTTTTTGGCGCCGTTGCCGGGGATGCTAAAAAGGATTTTTGTGTTGTATATGTTTGTGAATTAACTTTGTTTTCTTTTGTAGGTGCCGAATTATATGTGTGAAAGTTGTATATTTTGTGCCATAATTTTTGACTAGCAATTTCTTTCTTATATTTTTGTGTAGGTGCCGAATTTATGTGTATATTTTCGTGTCATATGTGTTGTAACTTAGTAAATATTTAGGAGGTTTATTGTTTCATATGTGATTGAAGTTTATTGTGGTTTTTAAAGTGTAACATGTAGGGAGAAGCCGCATTTGTTAATCTTAGCCTAAACCCTTCATGTTATTTGCGGATTTCATGAGGTTGAGGGCGGCTTTGATTAACACTTGTCGAGTGGTCTAGTGACCCGAGTTTGTTCCTAGCTGAGTAAGGAGCCGTTCTGTCATAGATATGGAATTCAGGTTTGTCCAATTGGATCTCAAGATCATGACTGACCACTCTTCTCGGTGAAGGGGTCGATAGGGGTCCGCCTCCTTGATCACAAACGAGTCCTGCCTGGTTCTTGTAGGGGGTTCGCCCCCCGTGACATTGACACTTGCCTTCTGAAACCACGCAATCCGCTCGAACTAGCCAAATGCTTGGGCCGAAGCATCACCACACTTTAAACGCTAGAATTTACTTAGACATGTATGACGCCATGAACTTCAAATTAACGTGGCTTTAATTTTTGAGGTATATCGGACGAAGCATAACACTACCTTGGGCTGTATCAGTCCATTGCACAGTGGTCTTCCCTGCTCCACGTACCTTGAAAGTTAAAGTGTAATAAAATCAAGTAGAAACATTTTAGGGTGAAACGTCATCACATTATGTTTTTGTCATGATTTTTGACTATATGTAACTATGAATGCCGTGTGTGTTTCTAACTTATACTTATGCCTTGTTGATAAATGTCAGTGTATGCCGTGTGTATGTGTGGATGCCGAGCTCAATATATTGTTTGTGTGTGTGAATATGTTTTTGTCCAATTTTCATGTTCGTTACAGTTTTGTGTGATGCCATGGTTAGTTTATATGTTATGTGTTTCTAATATGTCATGTGTGTGTGTGTTAGTAAGGTTATGTTACTTTCATCTTAGTTGCCGAACCTATTTACATTTCTTAGTTAAGCTTTGTTTTGTTTTTCGTTCTTAATTACGACGATGCTAACTTGATCTTTGGTCAAATGTGCCAATTGGTTTTTTGTAGGAGTCCATGAATGTCCGGATCTGAAACGTGGAGAAGAGATAATCAAAACAGATTGAGGCGTGTAGAACCAACATCTTCAGCCTTAGTCATTCACACAGAATCAGAACCACATTCACCTGAGTCAACACCTACATCGCCATCCATCATCACATCACCGTGTGAGACTTCACCAATAGCATTTGCCGATTTTTGTAACATTCCTCAAGTGCCAAACGTCAGGATGCCATCATTAAGAGAAGAGAACGGGCAAGTTAATGGAGCTAATGGGGTCACCAGACCAATTAACATTACCTATCCGGATCCTGTGGATGGGAAAACAGCAGATTTTGAGATGAGAGGTGGATTCTTTCACCAACTGCCCAAGTTCCATGGACTTAATGGAGAAGATCCTAACCGACACTTGCAACAGTTTGAATTTTGTTGTAACACCATGTGCCCTAGAGGAGCTGATTTGCAACTGGTCAAAATGAAAGCATTTCCATTTTCACTTGAAGACAGAGCTAGGGGATGGTTCTTTGCAGTGCCAGCTGGTAGAATCACATCATGGGCGACAATGATCAATGAGTTTCTCCTCAAGTACTTTCCATCGTCAAGGGTGACGCAAATCAGAAAGGAGATAACTTCCATCAAGCAGGATGTGGATGAAGCCTTTGATGTATATTATGAAAGGTATAAGGCATTGGTTGCTTTGTGTCCAAATCATGGGATACGTGAGGGACTCTTGCTTCAATACTTCTATGAGGGACTGCGCCCAATGGAGAGGCAATTCCTTGATTCAGCAGCTGGAGGATCATTGATGGAGAAGAGCAGAGAGGAAGCAAGCAACTTGTTGGAAATGCGTGCCACCAACAATCAACAATTTGGTTCGATTTCCACAAGGCGTGTGAATGAGGCAAGCACTCATGGAGAATCCAGTGCCATAAGTGAGCTTAAGGAAGATTTGAGCAAGTTGACACTCATGGTGTCGAATTTGTCCAAGAATAGAGGAATGCAAGTCTGTGGTGTCTGTAGCATGGAAGGACACGCTTCTGAGCAATGCAATCAGGTGAACTCATACATTGAGGATGTGAATGCCGTGGGTTACCAAGGAGGATTCGGCAATGTCCAAGGTTCAGGAGGTCAGACACGTTTTCAGAACTTCAATCCAAGAGCCAACGATCCAAACTTTCGTTGGAATAACAACAACAACGTGCTCAATCCTCAACCAAATGCACCTCAAGGACAACAACCCTATGTAGCAAGGCCACAAGGACAATTCATGCCTAGGCCATTCCAACCTTACAACCAACAAGGAGGCCAAGTAAGTGGAGGGAGTAACTATGATGAAATTTTCAAGAACATAGCCACTTCGACACAATCTTTGTTGGCCACAACTCAAACCAACACTAGGGACATTGCCTTGATGTCTAAAGATATTGTGGAGCTGAAGAATCAAATGGGACAAGTTGTGGATTTTATGGGGAAATTCAACGAACAGGGTAGATTGCCAGGAGGTGTTATCAAGAATCCCAAGAACGAGCAAGCACAAGTTGTTGTCACAAGAAGTGGGAAAACCTTGTTGGCGCCACCTTCAAAGCCTAAAACCACAAAAGGACTTGGAGTTTTGGACATGAGTGATGAAGAAGGAGATGCCAAGCTATACATGAATGATGCCGAGCACCATGCTGCCGAGACAAGCAATGCCGAGTTAAGTGATGCCGAGCAGCAGCTGGATGCCGAGAGGAATGCACATGATGCAGCCGAGCATCCTGCCAAAACAAGCAATGCCGAGCAAGATGAAGGCACAAACCAAGGTCATGCGAAGTATGGAAGAAGAAAAGAAGCTGAGCCAAGCAAGGGAGACTTGGAAGCAATGAAGAAAAAGGATCTTGAGAAAGATCCAGCTGCATTACAGAAGGAGAATGTGCCGAATTCTGAGGCACACAAAGGTAAAGATTCTAACACAAGTGAATTAGTTTCGACTAATCAATCTTCTTGCTTGCCTTTTCCTTCTAGGTTCACAAAGAACAGAAAGGAAAAATCCGACGAAGAAGTGTTGGAGGTTTTTAGGAAGGTGAATGTGAACCTTCCCTTGTTGGAGTGCATTCGACAAATCCCAAAGTATGCTAAGTTCTTGAAGGAGCTTTGCACAACAAGAAGGCACACAAGGGAAACACAAGTTGTAAAGATGAGTGAGACGGTGTCTGCCGTTCTCCAAAGGAAAATGCCGCCCAAAATGAAGGATCCGGGGAGTTTTTCAATCCCTTGTGTTATTGGTTCAACACGTTTTGATAATGTCATGCTAGATCTAGGAGCTTCGATTAATGTCATGTCTCATAATGTTTATGCATCTTTAGATCTAGGACCTTTGAAAACTGATAACGTTGTGATCCAATTGGCGGATCATTCTAACAAATACCCTATGGGGTATGTTGAAGATGTTCTTGTGCAGGTGAATCAACTAATCTTTCCTGCAGATTTCTACATTTTGGAAATGGAGGAGTCACTTTCTAACTCAACACAACTGTTGTTGGGACGACCCTTCATGCGCACTGCAAGAACAAACATCGACGTTGCTGGAGGCAACCTAACAATGGAATTTGATGGCGAGATGATCAGGTTCAATATTTTTAATTCCATGAAGTTTCCAAGAGCTGAAATTGAGGATGAACTTGTTGGGGGCAGCAGGAATGTCGACATGCTTGGTGATGCCAGGTACGGATCCGAACAAAGATTTGGCATTGCACATTGTGCAATGACCACACACCAAGCATAGCAATTAACCATTGAGCAAGGGGTCGGTTTTGACAAGTTTGAAGAGCGAGATGAGGAGGCTTTGAATGATTTGGAGCCGTCCATACTTGAAGTTGTGAGGGAGCTTGACTCACGACCAATCTACAAAAGGTATACTCCCTTGTCAATTCCAATTTCCACTAATAAGTTGTTACCATCTGTGGAACAGGCCCCTGAGTTAGAGCTAAAAGCTCTTCCAAAGCACTTGAAGTATGTATTTCTTGGAGAAGATGACACTCTACCAGTTATTGTGTCATCAACGTTGACAAAGCAACAAGAGGACAAGCTAGTTGCAGTTTTAAAGAAGAACACAGCTGCCATTGGCTGGACTTTGGCAGACATCAAGGGAATAAGCCCTACAAAATGTGTTCACAGAATCTTACTTGAGGATGGCGCCAAACCTACCAGAGAGGCTCAGAGACGTTTGCATCCTCCAATGATGAAAGTTGTAAAGGACGAGGTGATTAAGTTGTTAGATTGTGGAGTAATCTACCCAATCTCGGATAGTCAGTGGATTTCACCCGTTCAGGTTGTACCCAAGAAGAGTGGCGTGACTGTTGTAGAGAATGAGAAGAATGAGCTAGTGCCACAACGGTTGGTAACAGGTTATCGCATGTGTATTGATTACAGAAGGCTAAACGCCACAACCAGGAAGGATCACATGCCCTTGCCGTTTATGGACCAGATGTTGGAAAGATTAGCAGGTCACGAGTTCTACTGCTTCTTGGATGGATATAGTGGATATAACCAGATCATGATACACCCGGAAGATCAAGAGAAAACAACGTTTACATGTCCCTTTGGTACATTTGCTTATCGACGAATGCCTTTTGGATTGTGCAACGCCCCAGGTACATTTCAACGTTGTATGTATTCTATTTTCTCTGATTATATAGAAAATATCATTGAAGTTTTTATGGATGATTTTAGTGTATATGGCAAAAATTTCGATGCATGCTTAGAGAATTTAGAGAAGATTTTAAACCGGTGTGTTGAAACTAACCTTGTACTAAATTGGGAAAAATGTCATTTCATGGTAAATCAAGGTATAGTTTTAGGTCATATTGTTTCTGCTAAAGGATTAGAAGTTGATAAAGCCAAGATAGATATTATGCATCACTTACCCTCACCTTCAACGGTGAGAGAGGTTCGTTCGTTTCTTGGCCATGCAGGTTTTTACAGGAGGTTCATCAAGGACTTTTCTTTGGTGGCAAAACCACTTACTTCCTTGTTGCAGAAAGATGTGCCGTTTTCATGGTCTAGGGAATGCGAGGATGCGTTCGTGCGATTGAAGGAATTGTTGACAACTGCACCTATCATGACGCCACCAGATTGGGATTTGCCATTTGAGTTAATGTGCGATGCTTCTGACTATGCCATTGGTGCCGTGCTAGGTCAAAGAAGGGAGAAGAAGCCGTGTGCTATATACTACGCTTCTCGGACATTGAACGATGCTCAGCTGAATTACTCAACAACAGAAAAAGAATTCCTTGCAGTAATCTTTGCTTTAGAAAAATTTCGATCTTATCTGTTGAATTCTAAAGTTGTTGTGTATTCTGATCATGCAGCATTAAGGTACTTAATGTCAAATAAGGAGGCAAAGCCAAGGCTCATCAGATGGATTTTGTTACTACAAGAGTTTGATATCGAAATCAAGGATAAGAAAGGAAGCGAAAACGTTGTAGCAGATCATCTGAGCCGAATCATACATGCAAAAGACGAAATCCCTATGTCAGAAACGTTCCCAGACGAACAATTGTTTCAGTTGGAGGCCAAAGAACCTTGGTATGCCGATTTGGTTAACTACATGGTGTCAAGGTCATTTCCAACATCAATGCCGCACCATACCAAGGTCAGGATCAAGAAGGATGCTCGCAATTACATATGGGATGCGCCATACTTGTGGAGGCAATGTGGGGACCAAGTCATTCGACGTTGTGTTCCAGAAGAAGAGCATATATCCATCTTGGATTTTTGTCACAAACAGGCATGTGGAGGCCATTTTGGATCGAACAAGACAGCTAGAAAGGTGTTGGAAGCCGGATTCTATTGGCCAACATTGTTCAAAGACGCTTATGCAACATGTGCTTCATGTGATCGTTGCCAAAGAACAGGTAATTTAGGTAAACGAGATCAAATGCCCTTAAATCCTATTATTGTTGTTGAAATTTTTGATGTTTGGGGTATCGATTTCATGGGACCTTTTCCTTCATCTAAAGGTTTTATTTATATATTATTGGCTGTTGATTATGTTTCAAAGTGGGTGGAAGCAAAAGCCACCAGGACTAATGATTCTAAAGTTGTTGCAGAGTTTTTCAGAACTAACATTTATTCTAGGTATGGAGTGCCAAGAGTTCTGATAAGCGATGGTGGATCTCACTTCTGCAATCGAACTATTGAGGCTTTGCTCAAGAAATATGGAGTCACCCACAAAGTGTCAACGCCATATCACCCTCAGACAAGTGGCATGGCCGAAACTTCCAACAGAGAAATCAAGCAGATATTGGAGAAGACTGTAGGACCTACAAGGAAAGATTGGAGTGATCGATTAAACGATGCACTGTGGGGCTATAGAACTGCGTTCAAGACGCCAATAGGGACGTCTCCCTTTAGGCTTGTGTATGGCAAAGCTTGCCATTTGCCAGTTGAGTTGGAGCATAGAGTATGGTGGGCGGTAAAGAAGTTCAACATGGACAAGGACGAGGCTGGATTGCATAGGAAGTTGCAGATTTGTGAGCTTGAAGAAATAAGGAATGACGCTTATGAATCCGCCATGATCTACAAAGCAAAAACGAAAGCATATCATGATAAGATGTTAAGAGGGAAGAACTTTCAGATAGGGCAACAAGTCCTTTTGTTCAATTCAAGACTTAGACTCTTTCCAGGTAAGCTTCGTTTACGTTGGGAAGGTCCATTTGTTATCACTAATGTATTGCCTTATGGTACAGTGGAAATTCAAAGCACAACCTCAGGAAATAGGTTTAAGGTAAATGGTCATCGACTTAAGCTTTATTATCCTATATTCCCTAAATGTGACGTCGACATCCAATCATTTGAGGAGCCATCGCCACAACCATAATGACGCCATCAAAAGCAAGAAGAGAAGAGTCTAGGCTGATAGACTATAAACATTAAGCGCTGCATGAGAGGCAACTCATTTCAACCGTAGCTGTGGAGGAGCCATCAACGAGAGTTTGCATTTATCTAATCCCTTCACTTTTATGGTTGAATTATTTTGTTATTTTGGTTTATTATGTGACTTAGACACATGCTTAGGAAGTTATGACATGATTCTGGATTTACATTGAGGACAATGTAATTTTCTAAGTGTGGGGTAGAGGTTACATAGTAATTTGGTGTGTTTTTTTTAAATTTTCCGAAATTTTTATTTAATTTTTGTCGAAATTTTTCAAATTTGTTTTTGTTTTGTTTTGTGTCTTAGGATATACCCTTAAAAGTCTATGATGAACTATATCTGTGAATGCATGATTGATAGTTTGACATTTATTTTAAGAAATTGCGAGTTTCATGGATATTGTGAATTAGTATGAATATTTGAGACTTGATTGATAATAAAGTATGCATGTTTGATTAAATAGTTCCAAATAACCTATGTGAGCTTTTGAGCCCAAAAACTTTCTTTCATGAGTGAATTATATGCCGATTTTTGCTTAAATTTTTTCGAGAATTTCACTAAATTTTCACTATCTTTCGAAACCTCATCATTCTTTGCAAATTCAATGACTATGTGCTATAGCTTTTTAATGGACTCTAGAATTTACTAGAACTTGCTTATGTGATTTTCGAAGCTTTATAATCATAACGTGTCTTGATTTTGAATATGATTGAATTTAATCTCTTTAGGATCACCACCATAGCCAAATAAAGCATATGCCTATTTTGTGCCCGTCGTGGGACTCCTTAGTCTTAACCCCTTTGAGCTTAAATTGAGTCTTTTCTTTCATCACCTTTAAACAGAATTCCTCAGCTTAGAATAGTTAATCCTTGACCTTGTTATCGAGACTTGGCCAAACATTTTTCGATGGAGCTGTAATGTGATGTCAAAGAACAAGTGTGGGGTAACGTTGAAGTGTGGGGTTAAACACCATTGTTTTGTATTGTATATGTGCCGAAAAAAAAAATTGTATGTCCGAAAAAAAAATGTGTTTAAGAAAAAAATTCCGAAAAAGAAAGAAAAAAAAAGAGAAGAAATCGGAAAATAAAAGAGTTTCGGATCAAAAGTAAAAAGCACAAAGTTTTGGTGTTTTTTTTGTAATGTTTTGTGAATTTGGAGTTAGTAATTATTTGAAGGTCTAAAAGTGTTTATATGACCTTTGTCCTGTTCACAATATGGGGAGAAGTCAAGAATGACGTATGGGTCCAACATGAAGAAATTCGACCCATGAAGTGAAGACATGAGGAGGAGCGAGATTTGCCAAAGTCTTGGTGATTTCTTATAGCACCACTTATCCCAAATATTCCTACCTTATGAAACCAAGCCCCATTACAACCATATTATTGAGATTATTTCATGATTCTTAAGATAGCTAACTTTGATTTGTGGAGATTTTCTCATAAGTTAAGCATATAGTTTTGGTCCATTATTGCACATAGTTGTTATATGAGGTTTTTCCATGAATTTCTATTCACAAAGTGCTTTTATTTGTTGAAATATGCAAGTTATTTGTTATCTTATCATCTTTTCTCTTGCATATACTATTGAGTGAATACCATGGATGAGTGAAACAAAGAGAGTATGCCATTGTGAGGTGGAACGGTTATCATACATGTTTGTGCTATATGATCTCATATCTTACTTGTTTATGCTATGATACATGCTTATGAAGCTTTGCAATTATGTTTTTCATTCAAATGTTCAAACTTGAAAGTTATGCATGCTAAAGAATCTGAGACGAATCATTTAAGGGTATTAGTTGTTCAAGTGTTAATTGTTTTTGTGTCGTTAGTGTTAGTAGAGTCTTATATTTAGTTTGCTAGGGACTAGCAAAGGGTAAGTGTGGGGTAGTTGATAGGAGCATTTTACGCTACGTTCTTAACATGTTTTTACCCTCATTTATGCTTTGTTTATCCATTATTAGGTTAGTATTAGTAGTTATTTAGCATAAGGGATTATTTGTAGAACATTGGCTAAAACATGTGTAAAATAGATAAAGTATGTGCGATATCGTTAAAAGCTGAAATTGGAAGTGTTCGTGATGTTTTTCTTAAGTTTCTGTAAACCAATACATTGTCACTACTTGATTATATCTTTTGAATGTGTAGGTGACATGTATGTGAACATAACAAAACAAGAATCGTAGGATCGGACTTATGGAAGGTCACAAAAGAAGCATGGAAAGACAAGAGGCCAAAAGCATGAATTCGGAACAGAAACAGAGGATTTCCAGAAACCATAACTCAACTTCAAAGATTTCCCTAGGACGATCCAGGAGGAACTAGGGAACGTGCCATATATGGATGGAAAGCTGTGGATGTCTAGTTTCTAAATCTTTTGGAATCGCAGAAATCCAAGGTCTGAGGAAGGAGTTATGCCGGAAACAATGGCCGGAGGTCAGTCTGCTGGAAACAGGACAGAATTTGCTGAAGTTGTCTACCGAGTTTGTGAGTGTGTTTCTTCACCAAAATCCTTCCCAAGCATGCCAAATGATTAATGAAGAGCTTAATGATGATATGGGAAGTTGTTTAGAAGAAGAAGAATCGAAGAAATCATCAAGGAGAAGCCGAAAATAACAACTACGAAAGTTATCCCGGTCAAAACAGGATAACTCGGTCTACCGAGATTATGGAACCTTTTCGGCTGTCCTAGGAGTCCATGAGCATAAAAGAGAGCCCAATGCCGACCCACACACATGAAGAAGAGTCCATGAAATCAGAAAAAGAAGTTTTTAAAGTATTTTCCAAGTCAGCAAATTAAAGAGAAGGAAGACAAATCCAACAAGGAAAGAAGAGAAACCTACCCGGTTTGGAACACAAGGGGCTGCCGATTTTCATTAGGTTTTCTTAGGGTTTTGTCTCTATAAATACACATGTAATACAGTAGAAAAAGTGTCTTTCAATTGCTCAAGCCTTAGTATAGCCAAGCTCTACCAAAAACCCTAAACACACAAGCTGCTGCCGCCGCCGCCGCACCAACCAATTGCTTCCATCCGCCGCCGATTTCACCTTCTTCCCTAGCCGATCTATATAGGTAGCCTAGGTATGAAGTTCATCAAGGTTGTGTGTAAAAATCTACTGTGTTTTATCAAGTTTTATTATAGATTATTCTATGGTTTTCGGTTTTATATGTTGCATGTGTTCTTAAGTTCTTCTTTGTGATTTTCTTGAAACCATGTGTGATGTATAACGTTCTAAGTATATTTTAGTTTCATGATTTAGATAAAGTTGCTGTATGTTCTTGTGTGTAGTATGTGTTAATTGATTAATCATCACCTGATCATGTAATCAAACCTAAAGATAGTCTAGGCCAAGACATTTCTAAGGGGGGAGTTTAATAAGCCGTAGTAATCTAGGATCAAGTTAGGCATATTTGATAGTTTGATTCTAGTTGCTACAAAGGGTTTTTAGGGTGAGTGATTTGCATGTTGAATAGGATGAGTGACGCCATACCTAGGACCATGTCTTCAACCGACTCCAGTTCGTAAGTGTATCTTGTTTAGATTAGGCATATTTGATAGTTTAAACAAGGTGACACATATGTTTTAGGTTCAGGCATATTTGAAGTTCCTAAAAACACATGAGAAGTCATAAGAGGTTGAAATCAATGAAAACATATGATAGTGCGAGCATCACTATTTAATCTTACATGAAATTGTTATATGCTTATTGCGGTGTTTGTTATGTTGTGTGCTTGAGTATTGATTGACCGATGTATGTAAATATTTCTGTTTTCTTTATGTTTCGAACACCTTATAAATCCCCCATTTAAAATCGTAAATATGTTAATACTTTTGCATTTGTGTATACTCGTATATTATGTGACAGATAATTGTGTATGCTATGTATTTGTGTATTTTTGTATAAAGTGTGTGAATATTACAAACGATTTGTTTTTGCAGAATATAAGTCCTTCCCTAGTGTCCCCGGCTAGAACGATCCCTACTTACTAATACTACACGATAGGGTTTTAAATTGCAGGTTGTTAACAAAATTGCAGGTTGCCTCCTCAGTGTTATCTTAAAATTTAATGACAAAATTTTTTCATTTGGTCACCTTAAAACTGTTTTTTAGCAGTGAGGGGGGGTCCGAATACGTTGGTCCAAAAATTGGTAAACAGCTTTATTTTCTCAAAATATTCAAAACTAGTATTCAAATTCTATGTGAAAAACTGCCATACTCCGCAAATACCGGAAGGAGTGTTCTCTTAGGGTTTGAAGTGTGCCTGTCCGATGGCGCCTCCCTGCTAGCGGTGGCCTCTGGCCTTGCTGGTACGAATCGGCTACTGCCGGGTGGGTGTTGAGGAGCCCGTGGTTCGAAGAAGGAGGCTTTCATGGAATGGAATGATAGGGTGGTGTATTTGTGTTACAGATCATGTCTGCTTCGACTGAAGCTTTGCTGGCATCCATGGGGGGTGCAGTCGAAGGCTGTTCATGGTGAGGAGGGATGGTTCGGCTGGTTTGATGATGGGAAAATCGGCAGAGATGAACTTGGTTGGATTTTCCAATCTAGCAGCCACCATGCTTGTTCTGGTAAGATTTCATGTGATAGGTGGTATGAATTGCTTCATCATGGGGACTCAATTGTGTGCTCTACAGGTGACGACCGGCGGCGGCGAAGTCGTAGCAGTGCGTTTCTACTCCCGTGCACAGAACTCTTTGGGCCAGTTCATTAGGCCTGCTTTTTTGTCCACCGGGTATGATGGATTTGGGGTTTAGGTGTTCCTCCTCTTTAAGTGATGAGGGTTTAGGGTTTTATGGTTTTAGTGCCGTCGTTTAAGGTTTTGGTAGAGTGGTGTTGGTCGTCCCTTCTCTTTTGGGCGAGGGTTTGGGGTTCTAGTAGAGTAGTGTTGGTCGTGTTGCTGGAGGAGTCATGGTTATGGTGTCGTCTTAATGTCGGTTAGTTCTTGTTGTCAATGTATTGGGGAGGTTACCTGTACATATATGTTGGCAGTTTTGGCATATAATGTTTGAAATGGTTGTTTCTTCTTGAGGTTGACTGTGAGGATGTATCGAGGCTTCTGGTTTAAGTTAGGTTACAGTTGAACCTGTTTCGGTTCTTGTCCACTGTAATTACTGGTGTTTCAGGTAGGTAAGGATGAGTGAGAAATTTATTTTCTCCGTCGGTATCCCTCATGATTGCAATATTGTATTCCCGTATTCTATCAATAAAGATCAATGTTCTTCTAAAAAAATATTCAAATTCTAATATATATATATATATATACTATATTTATCAAACTCTTGATTGAAACTCTGAAATTTCAATTGAAATTTTTACAGGAAAAAATTCATCATGAATTTTAATGTTGCAGGGGTTTTACATCCTAATTTGGAAAATGCTCCAGGAGAGCAAAGATAAGGATAGGATAGACCGGGTCATATATATAGCTATCTATCTGGGACTGGCCACATGCATTGCAGATCTGAGCATAGACCAGAGGCTGCAGCTGCACTAGCACCTAACTACTGATTTGAGCATAGACGAGATTTTCTTGCTCTAGTAAATCATCAAGCAAAACATAGCTCAATTTTCTTTTCCTTTTAAGGTTTTCATAACTTGATGAAAAATTAGAAAAAGTCGAAAGGAAGGAAGAAAATAGAATGAACACCAGTATATGAAGACAAAGAAAAAGAATAAAAGAGAACTCAAAAACCATAGCTTAATGAATAATCAAAAAACATTTGAAATTACTAAACCAGTAAAAAGAGAACTCAAAAACCATAGCTTAATGAATAATCAAAAAACATTTGAAATTACTAAACCTGTAAAAGAAGACAGAAAGTAGAGGAAAAAAGAGAGGAAGAACTGAAAATTAATATAAGCCACGCAAAAGGGAGTTAGGGATCGAACCTTTGATGATATTAGGGCTGGGCATGGGACGGGACGGGTCGGGATTTGTCAGAATCCCGTCCCGTCCCGAAAATAATTTATCGGGACGGGACGGGACGGGACGATGTTTTTAGAAATCTGTCCCGCACGTCCCGATCCCGTTCAGGACCGGGACGGTACCGGGACGGGATCGGGATCCCGAAAAATTATCCTTAAAAAAAATTGAAATAAATAACCAACTGAATTATTACATTCCACATTAAAAGTCTGAAATAAACAAAGACTGAAAGTCTGAAACCAACAAGAACATAGGTGCATAGGTACTGAATTATTACATTCCACATTAAAAGTACTGAATAAACATTAAAAACTCAGAACTTTCAGAATCAACTTTGTCCTCCCCGGTAGATGCAACTGCCTCACTTGGCGGAGTTGGCGCTATGCTTGGATTGCTCGCAGGCGTCGCAGCAGGTTGGCTCACAGCTGGTAAAGGTTGAGACGAAACTGCTTCAGAAGAATCCTGAAGACCAGAAGCACTTAGTCTAGGACGAACAACTGTTTTCTTCCCTCTAGCCATTAAAGCTTCGAAATTCAGATTAGCACCTGCATAGTCAATCACTCAATCAGCATAGAAAAACCATGATGCTTCATTACTATAATGAATTCATGATGCTTCATTACTATTGCATAGAAAAACCAACACAGTAATTCATTTTCTGAAATTCTTAGTACTATAGAAGGCTGATGAACTGCTGAAGCACAGTAATTCATTTTCATGTTCTCAGTTCTCTTTTCTCAAACTAGAAAGCATCAAGCACCTAAAACAAATACACAGCATGCAACTCAGAAAAAGACTAGCTGATATCTGCCATCAAGTTCTGCAAGAGGGAAGACAGACTTCACACCCCTAAAAGTCTAAAACCAGACCACATACTCTACAGCCAAAACTCAAAAGTTTCCAAGATGTTGAAGCAACACGTGATTCAAGCATTCAGCTGCTCTTTTACACATTAGACAGTAGTGATTCAAGCATTCAAGCATTCGGTCTTTATACCACAAGATGATGATTTCATTGTCTGATGCAACATGACCAAAATGGGTTGAAGGTCATTCCGAACAGTATCACTCATGGTTATAAACTAACATATAATCTACCATGAGTTCCATCTCTTACCTCAGAAATCATCAAATAACCGGCGAGCTTGGGAATTGGGATAGTGATTCGCCCAGCAATCGAAGGAGGGAAGATGAGGTGGCGGATTCGTGATTCGTGAATCGGAGAGAAGATCGAGGCGTCGAGGCGACTGAGAGAGAGAGAGGCGTCGAGGCGTCGAGGCGACTGAGAGAGAGAGAGAGGCGACGCGGAGTCGAGGCGACTGAGAGAGAGAGAGGCGACGCGGCGTCGAGGCGACTGAGAGAGAGAAGTCAGAGAACTGGGGAGAGGCGGACTGGGGAGAGGCGACTGGGGAAGTCAGGGACTGGGGAGAGGTCAGGGACTGGGGAAGTCAGGGACTGAGAGAGGCGGACTGGGGAGAGGTCAGGGACTGGGGAGAGGCGGACTGGGGAGACGGGAGAGGCGACTGAGAGAGAGAGGCGACGCGTTATGTTTGATTTTGAAGTGTAGGGTTTGATCTTTGATGGACGGTTACGATCTACCAGAATGGACGGCTACGATCATTTCGGGTTCGTCCCGGTCCCGTGCGGGTTCGTCCCGATCCCGTCCCGTTTCTAAACTTTCGGGACGGGACGGGACGGGACGGACATTTTCAAACTCTATCCCGTCCCATCCCGTTAATTTTCGGGACGGGACCGGGACGGGATCGGGATTCCGGTACGAAGTGCCCACCCCTAGATGATATAGGTGGGAGACGAGAGCAGTAGAGCCAAAACCAACTTACCTAACAGAAACATGTAGCTTGTGTGAGCATTTTGTTTAAAACTAGTCTTGTATCCGTGCAAAAAGATGAAAGATATTTCAAAACTGCTCCATGAAAAATGAAATGAAATAACCACATCTTTTTTTATAATTTTAATAGTGTATGATAAAGTCTATAGTAAATATTATTTATAATTATTTAAAAATTTTACTATAGATTTTTAGGTATTTGAAATGCCTCATTAAAGACACCAAAGAATAGATGTAGAAGAAAATTGGGTTGTGCTACAGCCAAACAGCCTCCTACTTAGATAGGTCCCCTAGCTCATGTGGAAGAGCAGCTAAAAGCAGCCTTCCAATACATGCCATGTGCACATAGACCAACAATTATGGACTCCGAGACAAATCATTTGGCTAGAATGGTTGGATTGATCATGTGATTTTTAATTTGAGCGAGTTAAAATGAAGGAATTGAACTGCATGCAGGGGGTCGAAGTAGCTCAATATGCGCGCATTTACAGCAGTAGAGGGAGTTTTGGTCCATATATAAACCACATGCCATGCCATAACATATTAAAGGGAGGCCGGCGGGACGCGCGGGTAGCCAAAACCATGTGAATGTGCTTGTTGACTTGTTCTAAGATCCATGGAGGCGCATTTACTTGAGGGTAACATGGCTATCCATGTGAAGGGAATGGAGGAAAATGAACAATGGCGAGAGAGGGAACACACATTACATACATGCCCATGTAACATAATTTTTCCCTCATTACGTGTAGGTCTGGCAAATTTACACACGACATGATAACGAACGAAATTGTAAGGATTTGGTTTGAGGTTTATAAGTTTGGTTTCATATAGGGTTGGCACGATTTATAATGGTTTGGTTTAGGGTTAAACCGATAACACGAAAAAACCTATTAACATAGAGGTATTTTTGTAATTTCAATTTCCTTGCCTACCATATATAAGAAACCCTGAGACAATGATTGTGAACTGCTAATTGATGATTCGTTCGCAATTATAAGGAGAATTCCTCCAAGTTTTTGCGTAGATACATGAAACTTTGTCGTTTGTTATTTTCCTAAATTAAGCTTTTGTGATTTTTCTATCTAGCATCTATCTTATTATTACATTTCTAGAGGTGTAACTTGATTTTTAAACTAAGTTATTGTTCAAGATTTATGACTTTCTTCAGCTTACAGATTATAATTTTGAGTCTGTTTTTTTATTTATTCCTAAAGATCTAATATACTTTAGTATTTCTGCCGTTTATAGAAAAAATGAAAAAAAAAATATTTATTATAATTTTTAATTTAACGGTTTTTAAAGGTTAGCACGATAATTTATGGTTTGGTTTTGGTTTTAGCATTTTACATACGATAACTTAATGGTTTATTATCGTGTGACACGATAAATAGACGAAACCAAATAAATCCGACACGAACACGACACGGTGTTTTGCCAGGTCTAGTTATGTGTAGGGCTAGCATTTTGTCCCGATTCTACTGAGCCGACCAAAAACCGACCGAACTGTCTGAATCGGTAACTGCCATATGAATACGGTATTGGTATTAGATTTTGAAAACCGACGATATATTGTACTAGATTTCCAAATAAGGGATTTAGGGCAAGTGGGCAACTCAATTCAGTCGAATGAATTTGAATTCCAGTTCTACACTGTAGAATATTATGTAAATATTTACTTTCCTTTAATATGTAAGTTATGTTATTCATATTAGAATTATGATTGTATCTCTATATATACATTCTTATTTGGAGGAGAATAATACATCGAAGTATTCTAAATCATATCAAATATTCTTTTCTACTTGGCATCAGAGCCACAAATTCGAATTTCGTATTCATATTCCGCTGCGTACCGTAATCATACCAAATTTCAAATCCCGAACTTTAAATCTCAAATTTCAAATCCCGAATTTCAAATCTCAAATTTCAAACTCTGAATTTCAAATCCCAAATATCAAATCTCTAATCTCAACAAATTGAATTTATTTTTCATGGCATATGAAATCAATAACCACACCATCATTCCACCATATCACAAATCAAATTTATATGCAAACTCAAAATGCTCGCTCTGTGGATATTTCAGTCATAGTAAATAACTGTGTTTGGAAACAATTTGGTACCCAAATTGGTGAGACTTCACCAAGACACCCTGAAAGAATCAGGCAAAAGTTGTCATAGCTACTACAGAGGAAGAACAATCGTCCAATGTTTCCAATGTCGCACAATCAGGTATGAACGGTAAGGTATCTATGAATAGTTCCTAGATTATTGATAGCGAAGCAAGTGATCATATGACTAATGATTATACCCTCTTGCAAAAATTACAATCTTCATCTCAAAATAGTGTTTCTACTGTCGATGGTACTCTAACTCATCCGGTTACCGGAGAAGGTTCTGTTGTCCTATCAGACACATTAACTTTTGATTTTGTATTAGTTGTCACTTCATTGTCATACAATCTTCTCTCAGTTAGCCAAATCATTCAAGCATTATCATGTATTGTTACTTCTACCCTTCTTTCTGCGTATTTCAAGATATTCTGATTCGGCGGATACTAGGTTATGGTCTAAAGAAGAGGAAATTATACTACATGGATATAATAGATATAAGAGAAAAACAAAAACACTTTTTGGGTCAAGCTAATCAGGTCAATGAGGCTGAGAGTGCTAAGAAGAATGTGTGGCTTTGGCACCGAAGGTTGGGATACCTAAACTTTAATTATCTAAAGAAACTACAACCACAATTATTGTTAGGTGTCGACCATTCAAATTTTCGTTGCGACATATGTGAACTGGCCAAGAGCCATCGTATTTCATATTCTCCAAGCCTGCATAGAAGTCATGTTCCATTCATGAAGATTCATTACAATATTTGGGGGTCTGCAAAAATTCCTACTCACAGTGGCTATCGATATTTTGTAATTTTTATTGATGATTGTACTCGTATGACTTAGGTGTCTCTACTGATGAACAAGAGCGATGTTAACTCTCGATTCATAGAATTTCACAAGATGGTGTCTACACAATATCAACAGGCTATTTGAGTCTTCTAGTCTAACAATGGTGGAGAGTATGTTAATGGTCGTATGCAAGAGTTTATGTAGTCTTATGGAATTCGACATCAAATTTCAAATTCTTACACTCCTCAACAAAATGGATTAGCAGAAATTTATTGCCAGGTCAAGTGCTGAATTAGAGTTTCGAGGTATGGCACATGGAATTTGTGAGATGCTATGGATTCATAATGTGTTGAAAGAATTGGGTTTCAAACTTAATAAACATATGGACTTGCATTGTGATAGCACATCTGCTATTGAAATTGCTCATAATCCTATTCAGCATGACCGGACAAAGCATGTGGAGGTGGATCGAGATTTCATTAAGGAAAATTTGAACAAGAAAATCATTCGGTTTCTTTTCGTGTATACAGAAGACCAATTAGCAGATGTTCTTATGAAAGGAGTGTCAAGGAAAGTATTTGACAATTCAGTTGACAAGTTGGACATGATAGATAGATATCTATGCACCAACTTGAGAGGAGTGTAGAATATTCTGTAAATATTTAATTTTCTTGTAGGTGTAGGTTATATTATTCATATTAGCATTATGATTGTATCTCTATATATATATACTCTTATTTGGAGAAGAATAATATATTGAAGTATTCTAAATCATATCAAATTATTCTTTTTTACTCTTCATATTCTTCCTCTTTTTCTTTGTTCCATGAACTAATTTCTAATCTCAAACAGATTTCAACAATCCCACTTCCTTTTTTTGTTCTCCATGGAGAAGAAGATGACAGAGGAAGCTGAGAAGGCTTTGAAGCTCCAACCGCGGTTTGCCATCGTGACGGAGGTGCTGCACCGCTTTGGTTCATCGTGTCGGGATACCGTCTTTCGACGTCCGGTACTGGTATTGAAAATTGCATACCACCATAAATCGGTACGCTAGCCGATTTAGCAAATAAAATCTCGATAGGCCAGCCCTAATTACATTACTTAAACATGTGGACCCAAGTTGTTGGAAGCTGCTTGACCTTGTTGATTAGCAAGAAAGAGATCCACAAGCACACCCCTAAAGTATCGGCCAAAGTTCCACTCCTACCTTGACCGTCCCAAACCACTTTTCTTCAATCATTAATTTGAACACTTCGGATTTATGTATAGCTAGCTAGCTATCTCTCTATCTTCATTAGAATCTCTGAAGATATAGTATGGTATGATGCTAAAGAACATCAATCCATGGATGACCATCAGCAGTTCTGCTCGATCAGAAATTTTTTGTGAGTAGTTGAAACAATGATCGAGTTGCAAAGAATAATACGTTCTGGCTCTGATGTATGTTCTGCTAGCATCAAGTCGGAGACGATAGAAAGAGAGACATGAAGAGGAAGAAACCACGACGTACTACATTTTTAACGTTCTGGGGTAGCTCTTTTTGGCAACTTCGGTCAAAAGTCAGGCTTTTAGGCTAGGGATGAGTATTGAGTAGTGGATCTAAGGTGGAAGGATAACATGGCTGTCTAATCTACATCTCTTCTGAGAAAAGCAAGTGAGAAAACAATGAGAATGTTTCTGAACAAGTGAGGAAAGTCAATCATCAAAATCCTATCATATCTGGCTCCATCTGATGATCAGTCGTGCATCAGTGCGCAATGGAGGACATATACATACACCTTGATCGAGTCCTTGGCTGCATAATTGAACCACCACAGCATTATTATTGCACCTGTGTTGCCTTCTTGCTAGTTTAAAGCCCCCACAACATGCAGTTGATTGAATTGGTTGCCTGCTTCATACATGAATAGAAAACCGAAATGGGCAAGTTTTGGACTGTAGAATAGCTGTCAAATTAGGATTACTAATATTAGTAGGAAATCTTGTAATTATGGGAATTCTTTCCTTGTACGTTTAGAATAGCTCTCTAACTCTTGTATCACTATAAATACCCCTTGAGGGATGAATGTATAACATGTTGAAACACAAATCAAATTATTCTTTTCTAGTTGGTATCAGAGCAGGTTCAATCCTGCATCTGAAAACCACAAATCCGATGCATTGTTACTGAATCAAATACCATACCAAATCCTGAATCCGCCCAAATCCACAAACAAATCATGAATCCACCCAAATCCACACACAAATCCTGAATCCGTCCAAATCCACAAACAAATCATGAACCCACACCAAAAGCCAAAAACTCAAATTTCGTATTTGTATTCTGCTGCGTACCACCATAATCACCACTAAAACCCAAATCTCCACCTGAATTTTCCAAATACCGAATCCCAAAACTCAAACGCAAAACACCACAAAAGGCAAACAAACCACACCACAAGTTGCAGCCAAACTCTTGTCCCCTTCAATTACTTCTCCCAACGTAACGGGGGAAAGTCTCCCATCATAATGAGCTCAAATTTGGGTTCATCGAATCAAATTGCCGTCGGAAAAATTCTGATTGGCCCATACCATACCAAGTGCCTACAGTGGGTCTTGGATCGCATACCCTAATTTCCAAAATGGGAATTGGACCGCATGAATGTACCGATTTCCGATGTGGGAATTGGACTGAATGAATTTCACGTGTCAACCTAAAAAGTTAGGTTGCACGTGAGGGGGAGTGTTGGAGAGGAAAGATCCCACATCTTGAAACCCTAAACCATCTTAGAGCCGAAAAACCCAGAAATCCACTACTTGAATTGAACCATCATGAATTGAACCATGAATTGAATTGCATACATTCGTAGAGTCTACAACAATCGAATGTTGCACCTTGCAGCTGCACCTGAGGCCATAGTCATGACACCTGAACTTTATTACTCAGGAGGATTTTTCAGAGTCTTCCCTTCAGGGGGAGAGCAAGTATGTAGGAAATCCTCTGAATATGGACGAATTTAAAGAGTTGAAGAACCTGGAATGCCTTCAAGATGAAGCTGAAGTTGATGCATTCGCAGCTGAGCTAGAAGAGTCCATGGTACGCGTTCAAGATGAGAACTCACCTCCTTCAGAAGCTGAAGCAATTGGCTATCAAGATGCGGAGGATGTAGGACTCCAAAAATCCACCACCACCACCGAAATCGAAAAAACCCTGAATTGAATTGAATGGAAAGCCAATGGACCTCGAAGCAGTCTCTTGCAACAATTTAAAGAAGCTGCTTGTAGTTGCTCAACGAGGAAGATGCTGAAAACTTGAAAAAATCTGAATTCCTCAATGGCAGGACCTATAATTGAAGGCGAACAATCAGATCCCCAGAAGACAATTATGACAGAGCATCAACCATTCTCACAAATCATCCATACACCACCCAAGACAACTCGACGTTCCCAACTAGTGTTGTCTTGAATGAGTCCAACCACACCAAAATTAACGAGTTTGATATACGTATCGGTATTGGTGGATACAACCAACGCGAGATGCTGAGACTTGAATCCAAACGGTGATAACTCAGTGTGCTTGGACCTTGACATCATCAGTCGCTTGCCGATATTGAAGATACGATCATGTTACAACTGGGGGAGTATACTTTTCCCATCAACATTGTTACAGAGACTACTACATCTGGAAAGACTATATATTGATGCCGTGGGAGAGAGTAAATATTTGTTTGGATATGAAGAAGCAGTGCTTGTGTCAAAACAACAAAAATTAAGAAATATAGAATTGTGTGATCTAGCTACAGTAAGCATCTGTGAGGGACCTGCTCCGGCTGCAATGTTCCAGAATCTTTAGAGTCTGACCATTAAGCGGTGCAACCAGTTGCAGGGAAGTCTCTTCAGCTATGATGTTGCGCAGTGTCTTTCTCAGTTGAATTGCTTGGTATTAGAAGACTGCCTCTTATTGGAAAGAATAGTTGAATCAAGCAACAAGAAGACCATCCTCCCAAAATTGAAGCAATTAAGTTTGACGGGACTTCCAATGTTGTGCTATGAGAGTGCTACTCTCGATATTGAGTGCCCTTCATTGGAAGACTTGTATGTGAAGAACTGTCCCAGTTTTCAACCTCTTCCTCTGACTTCCACAGCAAAGACCAGGTCGAACTCCATGAGGAAAAAGAATTTTCATCAGATAGTTCGGCGGACGAGGTGGAAGATTTGGCCCTGTTGGAAGTGTCGTCGGATGAAAGTGCGGACGAGCACGATTGGGTAAATTCTACCATGTACAACAAACTGCAAGAGCAAAAGCTAGCCGAAATAAAGAAGCTAATCCTTGTGTCCAACATTACTTGCGGACCAGGTCATGGGATAAGCATTGGTAGTCTAGGAAAGTATCAGGATGAACAACCAGTGGTCGGCGTCACGGTCAAAAACTGCACATTAACCGGCACAATCAACGGCGCGAGAATCAAGACATGGCCCGATTCTCTGGCAAAAAGCGTTGCTATAGATATACTCTACCAAGACATCATCATGGCGAATGTGAAGAACCCTATCCTCATCAACCAATACTACTACGACAAAGACGAAATCACGTCCGAGTGTAGTAATGTTAAGCCGAGAAATTCCGTATTGAAAGAACCTTGCCCGACAAGTCGAAAGGAGGAGAATCTTGATCGGAAAATTATTCGCTTTCCTTTCGTAACTTCAGAGGAACAGTTAGCAGATGTTCTTACTAAAGGAGTATCAAAAAAATTGTTTGACAGCTCAATTGACAAGTTGGGCATGATTGACATCTACGCGCCCAACTTGAGGGGGAGTGTAGAATAGCTGTCAAATTAGGATTACTAATATTAGTAGGAAATCTTGTAATTATGGGAATTCTTTCCTTGTACGTTTAGAATAGCTCTCTAACTCTTGTATCACGATAAATACCCCTTGAGGGATGAATGTATAACATGTTGAAACACAAATCAAATTATTCTTTTCTAGTTGGACAATATCAGTGCCATCACAACCACTCGTGCATGGAGAATATATTTTGAATTAGAAGAGGCTCGCTAATTTAATTACCAAACATATCGGCGATGCTGCATGGTTCGAAAGATTGTTAAAATTAATGTTATTTGTATCGCTTCTTACAGACTGATCGAGAACTGTCATTCGCAATAGTTAGCACTTTGCAATACTCTTTCGACATTAAATCTCATTTACGTACTTTTGTTCTTAAAGAAACAAACCCTATGGTAGATTTTTAGAAACATGTTTTTCTTGTTAGACAATGAACACCCAAATTTTCATATCATGTTTTATGCTCTCACTAGTATGTTTGTCGTCTTTTTATTGTTTTCTGATCTTTCCGACATTTTCTTTGTTGTCCATATCAGGAATTCTGTGCTCTTCTTTATGGAGTAATTTTCAGACCAAAAGAAACCAGAATTAATATAACTTTTTATATTAATTCTGATTTAACTTCTATATTGGTTCTTCAAGAATCGATCAAGATAGCAACATTGGAGTATTTAGAAGCATTGAGTTCTTGATCTTCCAATAACAAAAAGAAAAGAGAAAACGAATTCTGAACTCTAATTACCTTCGGGATATGTGTCGGGGTAATATATATATATATATATATATGCTCGCTCTAAGTAGAGCTATATATGAGCACCACTTAAATTCTCAATCCCGGCCATAATAGTGTGTGATACGTATAGCTGCATATATATTTCATTCTATCTTGCTAGCTAGCAGCTAATTCTTCCATAAGTTTTGATACATACATGATACTACTACGCACCAAATCTAATTACTTAATCAAATGTAGCTAACCCAAAAAGTTTGCATTTTCCATGTACGTAGAAGATGCTAGAGTTTAGTACTGGCTATGCTTGAACCCCAGGACAAAGCTCAATGTACCCATAATCAAGCAACTCCTCTATCATTTGATCAATTTGATCCTCCTCAAGCAACTCCTGATGGTGATCAGAGTTCTCAACTTTAACACCCGTCTCACCAACCCAATTCGCCCCACCGTACTCCCTCTTCTCCGACCAATCGAACCCCGAAAAGCCGCTATTTTTGACAATGCAACTAGAACTAGAAGTACCGGATGCCGTATACTGTTGCTGCAGCACTACTTCTTGCATTGGCTCCTCCTTTGGGGCAGGGTTTTTAGTCATTTGAAGAGAGGCCATGTTGCATTTGTGAAGCTTTGCTATCAAAGCTGAAGAGAGAAGCTTGGATGATGAATGAGACACGTTGTCGTTGGGATTGAAAGGGAAATTGGTACGTGCTTTTGGACCGCACATGAGTCTCGCCGCTTCGTCGTAAGCTCGCGCGGCGTCTTCCGCCGTTTCGAACGTGCCTAGCCAAATTCTTGTCTTCCTGTAAACCAAAGAAACCTGTATCTTGTTCAGACTCAGTATAACAGATTAACACAAGCATAAAATAGACTTCTTTTTGAATTATTGTGCCAATAAGTATATATCGCTTAAGTACTCCAAAGGCATGAACCAACATGATCAAAGGACTTAGAAGAACTATGAGAATGAGATCAGCGATGGTAGATGGTGAGGTTGCGAACTTACAGTAAGGGGTGGCGGATTTCAGAGACCCAAGAACCCCAATGTCTTTGTCGGACGCCGCGATAACGTTGTTGGGACCTAGCCATGGTGGTGGAAAATGAAACGTTTCCAAAGTTTCAAATGTGATCAGTAGAAATACAAGAGATGACTGTAGAGAGAAGGCAAGGGGTTTATATAGGCGATTTTTGAGGCCCTTGGGGGCATCTTTCTATTATTTTCGTTTTGTGGTTTATCTTTATTTATTTTTTATCACTTTGAGGTTTACCTTTATATTTTTTGTGGTTTACCTTTATATTTGCACTCTTATAAATATTCCAAATGAACTAATAATTGGATGGTGTCTCTTTATTTATTTTGGACTAGTAATGAGGGTATAGGGTTTTAGATGTCCTCAGAACAAACACAACTAGAGAGGACCATAATTGCACAATATTTGCCACTAAGGATACGTTACAGAACTCCTCAAAAATTTATTAGGGTTTTTTTGGTCGTTAAAATTTATTAGGGCTTAGGTTTACGAGTTGAATTTAGACAACTGTGCATTGGTTTATACATACTGCTCTCTATTATAAAAAAAATTGAAATGTTACAAGGAGTTGAATTTAATTAGGCCACTTTGCATTAGTTTATAGATACTGCTTTCTATTATAAAAAAAATAAAATGTTACAACGAGTTAAATTCATGTCATTTTACATTGGTTTATACATATTGTTTTTTATCATAAAAAACTGAAATGTTACCACGAGTTGACTTACAACCTCCCATTTACAAATAGAAGACTGATGTCATTAACCAAATGGTAGTTGGCTAATTATTTTTTTTGTAAATCAAAATGTATATTGTCTCAAACTAATATCATCATAAAAACACTCATCTCAGTCGGGGTATTTGCATGACGCCCAAGACGTTCTTCATTTTTCAAATGATGCACCTAACAAAACTTAGTTTGATAACTACTTGCATTCTACCAAACCAAAATCTTCATTATTGGTTTCAGCCAAAATATTACAGCGCTCTCTAACTAATTCTTGCCCATCCCTAATAATGCTCTTGCCTTGCTGCATTTGAGTCAGAATCGCAAAACTATTACTAACAGAAATATTAGCATACGTTACCTGGAGAGCGCTTGTTCAAATTGAGCATGCAACATAGCATTAACAATTATCTCATAATGCAACTATGGATGTATCATTTAATGATTGTATGAGCACACACTTTTCAATTTCGTGATGTTCATCATTTCGTATATGATGGGGTGAATTATCTAAATCATATCAATTTGATCGGTATAATTCTTTCCAATGTGTATTATATTCGTCTGTCATTTGATCGAATGAGTTTATTTAGTTCCATTATATTGTCCCATTGTCTTTATTTATTTTTCATTTTTCTTCTGATTAAAAGAAAATGTGTTACCATCCTAATGCAAGAAATGAAGAAATAGACGTATAGTTGCATGTACGAAGAGAAAAAAGCGGTTTTGAGAGTCGTGATAAGCTTTCAAATCTCTATCCTTTGTGGTGAGTCTCGACTGTGGTGTGGTTTCTTTGAGTTTTGTCTCATATCTGAGGTTTCATGTCTCATTTCGTTTATCTTTTTTTTTCTCAGTCTTTTACCTAGCTATACAATTGCCCATATCTATATGTTGTTCCTACAATATCACACAACTCTCCCTCTCATCTTCTCTTTCATTTTTTTGGTTTAACAGACGACCTCAACCTTATCTTGTCGGTTTGACCAGGGTTTCAAAGCTTAACTTTTTTCCTGAGAATTGTTACCGTACCGGCACTCCACAAGGTGTGGACAAAGCCAGACCAGGGGCGTTGTGTTGCATGGTGGTATCCACCGCCACTTCTGCTATTTTTATTTTCTCTTCAGTTGGGTACTTTGTTCTTCTTGTGCAGATAATTTGGGAATGAAGGATGATGGTGGACGGACTATTGATTGGCCTCCAGTGGTAAAGCGTTGGACGTGGCTAGTCACATCACTTTGAATTGCAAATGGTGGGCAATAGCCATGGCGACGACGTTCTTACCTTGTTGCAGATCCTTGATATCTTGGATCTAATTTTTTATTGTTCTTGGTCTTTTAGGCTACAACTTGTATTTTAGTTTTCTTATTGCTAGGTTGTTTATTGAGATTTGAGGTTAGGACTCCTAATGTTTTCAATATTACTTTCCATATGACAAAAAAAATCCTAATGCAAGAAATATACAATGCTTGGGGAATGATCATGCATGTGTGTATATGGGAGGTACATGGGAATTTTTGTACTCGTTGTAGTGGTTAGTGAACTCATACGTGGCTTACATCAGAATCTGGAAACATAGGAGACCTACCCATATGCCTCAATGCAAGACACAAGCCCATGTTTGTTGTCGCCCATCCCCGGCCCCCATTCTCCCTCTTCTCTCGTGGCCTTGTAGCCTAGCTACCATGCTTGCTACTTGCTTCTATCTATTTGACCTTTAATTAGTTTGGACGTTGCAATAATATTGGTCAAAATTTCTATGTTGTTATAATTAGCTCATGAGGGACTCTATCGCGACCTCTCAATGCATGAAAGCCATAGGACTTAATTGGTCGTTCCTGAACTCTGAACTCTGAAGCATGTTAATTTTGTATTGATAATTAGTTACCAACAGAATGCCAAAGTAAGAAAGGTTTACATTCACGCACTGAAATTGCATCTTGTATTAACTCTTGAGAAATAACACTGTGATAAAATTAACATACTTAAAATGACCAAAAATCGATCATTCAACTGTATATAGAGAACATCCTGGCGCTATCGTGCATAAGAACGAGATGAGGGACCTTAATATTTTGTTATTTTGGAAATTCCTAACAACAATACTTGGTGAATAACAAAATGACACATAATTTACACTAAACTTCTTTGAAGGCTACGTACAAGGGAGCAAGAAAGCACCATGTAGCTACCTTGGTATACCGATTATAGACCAAAAGATCGTTGATTTTGACAAAATCTTAGATGGCTACAAGCCTAGAAAGCATTGTCTTGTGATCACTTCTAGGAACAAAGCACCAGAACGCGTGCTTTTGATGAAACAAATTACCTGAGTTCAAGTGTTCAACAACACAAAAGGTCATTTTTCCTCCAAAATGAACATTTTTGTTTGGCATTATATGTTCTTTTCTTCACAAAGACTCAAACAACTGCGACTTTGTGATTCACAGATTCACTTTAATTTCACTGTCCACCATCGATCTCTATGCACACCTGATATGTACGTCTAACAATATCTGCTGGACCAACCAAAGATCTAAACCATTGACTTGGTGGTGCGAATTTCAGACCTAGCTCTCAAACCATCCCAGTTGTGTGCCCGTACGAAAATTCTGATTTGATTTGGTAGTCTTTTTGACCAAAGCTTCAGAGAGACTAGATGTCGGACAAAACGGTGATGATTACCATTTTATTTAATAGTAAATTATAATTTAGTTATTAATTAAATTTTAATTTATAAATATATTATTTAGATAATATTTTATACTTTTAATGATATAAATTAACAAATTAGAACAAATTGATGTCTACATGTCATTTGTCATTATATATTTTACCAAATTACCCTTAATGAAATTTTAAGACAAATTGATGTCCACAAGTCATCTGTTATTATATATTTTACCAAACTACAATTCACTACATATTCAATTCTCTGCTGACGTGACACGCTGCTATTGTAGAGTTGAATGGTGGTACTGCCAGAGTTTAAAAGTGCTACTGTCGGCACTATTGCAAATTTTTTTCAGGCAATTCTTTGATGTTGACGTGACACACTACTACTATCGAGTTTAAATGTGCCACTATGAGGTCAGAAGGTGTTACTGCCGGCAATATTACAATTTTTTCTAGCAATTCTTTGATTTTGTCGCACTGCTACTGCCCGACTCTGCTGCTAGTGCACTGCTACTACAAGATCCTGATGTTAGAGCGCTGCTACTGTCAGATCTTAATGCTAGCGCACTGCTACTGTCAACTCTAATGCTAGCGACTACATATTCTTCTGCTTCTACTGCCTACTAATGTTGGTCTGCTACTATTGAATGAACTTGCTACTGTATATTACTCTCCACTCCAAATAGTAACACCAAAAGATTTTGGCAAGCAGTAGCAACACGATGATTGTTTACCAAAATTTTTCATAAACAGTAGCAATAATAGATTTTGGCAAACACTAGTAGCACAATTGTTGTTTAACATTATTTTTCAAAGACAGTAGCAACAAGATGTTTTTGCAAACATTAACAGCAAGAGGTTTTGGCAAACAGTAGCATTAAGATATTTTGGCAAACAATAGCAGTAAGATGTTTTAGCAAACAGTAGCAGCAGAATCCTCAGAAAAATAGAAATAAATAGAAAGTACATATTGGTTAAACAACAACAAGAGATTTTAGCAAATAATAACATGATATTTTGGAAAATGATGTAATAGTAGCAGCACATGTACATATTGCAGATCTGCTACTGTTGAAACCTGCTACAGATTTGCTACTGCTGAAACCTGCTGCATATCTGCTATTGCCGAAACGTACTGTAGACTTGTTATTGCTGAATGCATAATAATAGCACTCATCATCACTCTTAATTCTATTTTATTCCAAATCTCATATATCTAACCCGAAGCTTGGAATGGTACAAAGAGAGAGAGAGAGAGAGAGAAGAAGAAGAATAAGAGAAGCAAATCTAGAGATTTGGTGAGGGTGAGCAGAAAAAGACGATGATGAGAGAGAGAGAGAGAAGATATATGGATATGAGGGTATTGTAGTAATTTATTCTATTAATTCAGATCAGGTCTGTTATATCTTAGTTTTGGGTCTGGCTGGTGTCCTAATTTGTATAACAAATTATGAAAAATGGTTTTTTTATGTTTACAAATTTTGTTGGTTCCTTATATGTGATTCTCTTTTTATTTAATTACTCTAAATTGGATAATTTAAGTGGATAAAGAGTGAATGAGAATAGTCACTCAATGTTGAATGTTTGAAACGGTTGCTTGAATGGATGTAATTAACCTCATACATCCATGGTTGCTTGAATTCTTGAGATAGTAACTTCACAAAATGTGAAATGATGTAACCTCACAAGAATGTGAGAGGTTGTAACATCACAATGTTAAAGGTTGTAGCATATCAAAGAATGTCAAAGATTAGCATCTGAAGAGTTGTAACTCATGAATAGGGATTTATGACATTCAAGTGATGATGATATTCCTTCATGTATAAATATGTGACACTTCCTTTGTTTTAAAACATATTAAGATGACAATTCGAAAGATTTGAAACACCAACTCAAAGCATTTCTTCATCTCTTGAGTTCTCTCTTCATCTCTAGTTTAAAGCTTTTTGGTGATAGAAAGAATGTACTACATGTTTGTCAGGTGTTTTCGGTAGTTGTGCAGCTCCAAAAAACAAGCATTTATTTGTATCTTGAGAGAAAAGTGGTATCAAGTCTTTACACTGATAGATGATGCATAATTTGTCTTAAGAAAAGTGTGTGTGACACACGACTCGACTTCAACATTTTTTCTCCTCCTACATCCAGTTGGTAATATTGGTGTTCTTTATGTTCATATTTTGTTCCTAATTTTACAATTATAATTATTTTTTTAATTATAAATTAGATTTATGTGATTATATATTTACAATATCCATCCTGTTTTTCTTACAATCTTAAGACAAATTATAAGTATTGCATGTATTGATGAACAATTATATTAATGGTTTCCTAAACAGAACTTGTTGCATACACAAAATATTTTGACATACAAAATTTGCAGTTGATGATATGTTGCCTTCGAAAATAAGTGGTTATAGTAATTAACACTTATGTGTTTGTTTCAGATTCGACAACAGAAAATGGTTCGGGAAAATATGATGAAACAACCAAGCAGTCGATCCAAGTGTCGACCATGCATGTGACTGCCAGTGTACTAGCTTGTTTCAGTCTCACATGGAGAAAAACCTGAAAAGTATAATAGGCTCACTTGAAGAATGAAGATGTCATTCAAGATGTCACTAGAATAGTGATAAGAGGTGTTGAGGCATCACATGTGCTAGAAATCACATAGAGTCTCTTGATTGCCAAGGACTTGCTTTTGAATATTGATAAAGCACCTGAGTGCTTTGTTGAGGTGTTGTGTGGTTATTCATTTGAGATACACACTTTGATATGAGTTTACACTCAATGATGATGATTTTTGTTTTGTCCAAATGAAACAAAACCGTGAGTGGTGGATTATTTTAGCTAGTTTCGTCCAGATGACAATTGTTAATGAAATGAATAAAGCTAGTTTTCAACCTATATACTTGAGTCTTCCATTCTATGGCTTAGTAGAATAGGACATGTTAATTATGTTGTTTTGTGAAGACTAATTAATATCGATCACTTAACAAACATAAGTGTGAAAATTTGATTGCATCTTTCAAAGAAAGAATGTTGTAAGAAACAATAAGCTCCTTGTTCTATGTGATTTGAGATCAACACAAACAAGAGGTGATAATGGATTCTTTATCATCTTTGTCGATAATAATACAAAATATTGTTGTGAGCATTTACTACAAAACAAAGTTGAGGGAATACAAAAATTAGATCTCTATAAAAATAAGGTTGAAAATCAACTTAACAAATGTGACACTCGAAATGTGTGGAGACGCCACTTTAACAACAAATGACCTTTTAAGTAAGCTACCCAAAAGGGAAAATTAAAGCTTTATATGAACTATGGAAAGGAAAGTTACGAATCTTTCCAACTAGGCTTACTCAATTGGACACAATGTCTAGGTAAGAACCATCGAGCCAATGTAATTAAGTGAGCCACTCTCTATTAAATCTTCATCATCTTACATGGGCGTGTTTGATTGGAATTACCAAAAGGATTTAGCAGTAATCTGTAAACATATTGTCCATAGTCATTGGAAGTTTGATTTACTACGAGTTGTACAAGACCAGACATAACTTATACTGAGAGCGAGTTATGTAGATAAATGAGTAATTATGAAGTTATGCATTGGAAAACAATTGCAACAATACTCAAGTAATAAATGTAAACTTGGAGTTATAGGTTGCATTATACCGATTATCCAAGTTGTCCTAGAGGGATATAGTGATGTAAACTGGATAGTTAACATGAAAGACTAAAAGTCCATTAATGCTTATGTGTTTACACTGGGAGGTGCAGTAGTGTCCTGGTAATCCTCTAAATAGACAATCATAACCAGATCCACGTTGGACTTTGATTTTGTCACATTAGAAAAATGTGAGAAAGAGACTGAATGGCTACGCCAATTCAAAGAGGATATTTCAAGATAGACAAAATGTGTGTCTGCAATATGCATACAAAGTGATAGTCAATCTACAATTGGTAGGGCACAAAACATGATGTATAATGGTAAGTGAAGACATATTCATCAAAGATATAATATCATCAAACAACATATCTCTATTGACTACGTGAGGTCAAACGATAATATTGAGGATCTATTAACCAAAGGGTTAAACAGAGAGTTAGTTGATAAATCATCGAGAGAAATGTGACTAAAGCCTATAAATGAAAATCTTTACAGTGGACACCCAACCTAGCTGACTGGAGATCCTAAGATCTAGGTTTAAAATGGACAACTAAACTGTAGAGACCTTGTCAGATAACTATGGGGATTTGTCTCATGTCCATTCCTATAATGAAAACTATGATACCCGTAAGGAATGAGGTTAAGTGAAAAATTTTAATAATTCTTATGTGTCGAAAAAATTATGGAGGATATTCTAAGATAGACAAAACATGTGTGATGTATGTTATTATTTACACAAATGACGAATAGTTCAAATATATCACGTCTATAAACTCATTTACAAAAACAGAGTGGTTACGCCAATTCATAGAGGATATTCCATGATGGAAAAAACCTGTACCTACAATGCGATAGTCAGTCTGCAATTGGCAGGACACAAAGCAAAATATACAATGGTAAGTCAAGACATATTCGTCGAATACATAATACCATCAAACAACTACTCTCTACTGGAGCTATTTCTATTGACTATATAAGGTCAAAGGAGAATATTGCGGATACATTAACCAAAGGGTTAAACAGAGAGTTAGTTGATAAATCATCAAGAGGAATGAGACTAAAGCCCATAAGTTAAAATTTTTACAGTGGACACCCAACCTAGTTAACTGGAGATCCCAAGACCTAGGTTCAAAAAGGACAACCAAACTGTAGAGTTCATGTCGAATCATTGTGGGGATTCTTCTCATGTACATTCCTATGATGAAAAGGGTGATGCCCGTAAGGAATGAGGATAAGCGAAAACTTTTAATGATACTAATGTGTCGAATTTTCGAGCGGAGTAATGTGAATTACTCTTAATTAAGAAATCACATATGTAAGAGAGAAGTAGGGCCGCTTCTAGGGGAATTGTTTAGGACACGATTCTTATCAAACTTTTACTAAACCAAGCTTGTGTTCAAGGCCAAAATGGATACACTAGTGATAGTTGTAAAGTACCAGAAATACTCATGTGTGATGTATATTATCATTTACACCAATGACGAACAGTTCAAATATATCGCATCTATTGTTTAGTTTTGTAAAGTCGGCATACTTTCACAATGGAAGGTTCAAAAGGTAACATCTACATATCCTAAGCAGGTTTTGACCGTAGATATTTATCACCGAGTCTATCAAATCTTTGGTCACCAATTTCATTCATGTGAGGAATTGTTAGGAAATTAAATGAATTTCACCATTTTAATTAGCCTAATTAAATTAGATAATTTAAGTAGGTGAATGAAACTTAGTCACAAAAGTTACATTTTTACCTTTCATGGTTGTTAGGGTTCTATAACATCTCAAAATGTTAAATAGAGTAGTAGTGAGTGTTAAATGGAATGGTAGTGGCCTTATGAAAGGTTGTAACTTATGATTTTTCATTCGTAACATTCATGTGGCTTCAAGGTTTCCTCATGTATAAAGAGGTGATCTCTTCATTCTCAACACACCAATTTAGAAATCATCTTCTCCTCTATTGAGTTTTTGATCTCTCTAGTTTATAGTGTTCTGATAATAGATAGAAGATACTAAAAGTTCGTCAGAGTGTTCTTGGTAGCAGTGCAGCTCCAAAACACAAGTGGTCATTGTATCCTAGAAAACAAATATCATTGAGCATTTTGTACCGGTAGAGAAGGCATAAATTGTCTTAAAGAAAGTGTGAGACGCACGACTCGACTTCAGCACTTTTCTATTCTCTTATATACGAGTTGATAACATTAATTGTGAGACCCCGAAATTTTAATTCAATTTTCCGACACACTTAGGGTTTAATTCCGATTACTTTTCAGTATGTCGTCATTTTCGTCTAACGTTTTTACGTTAAGACACACGTCGCCACATGCGTGAAAGTATTTACGGAATATTTTCCGGCACTTCACGTATCTTTCGTACAACTTTTACGTTTGAATTTGACGTTTGGTTATTTTAAATGAATTTTCCAAAATGGTTTTGGTTTTAAAATTATTTTGGGAATTGGGATTAAATCGTGACCGTTGATTCGATCGACGAATCGTGGCCACTCGTTTCCTTTTAAAAACCCTATCTCTTTTTCTCTTTTCTCTCCACTTTCCTTTTCCTCTCACTTTCTCCTTTCTTCTCTTTCCTCTTTCGTCTCTCCCGAAACAGAAGGAAAGCTTCTCTCTCCTTCCTCTCGACAGCAGCCACAGCTGCACCAACGCCGGGCGCGCGTCTTCACTCACCGCCGCCTCCATCCGCTTCGCCTCGCCCCGGCGACCTCAACCAGACCGCTGCAGCCGCCAGCGCCGCCCAGCAACGAGGAGAAGTGAACCAGAGGGTTTACAGAGCTAGGAAGCTCCCAGGCGCCACCAGGAGCTGCCCAGGAGCAAGGAGGAGAAAGAAGGAGGCTAGCGGAGCTCCGCCGGAGGAGATTCGCCGGAGAACACAGTGGAGGAAGCTCAAGGTAAAACTCGATCTTTTCTGATGTTTGAAGTGTTGTTGGCTAGCCTAGGTTGTGTAGAAGGAGGAAAAACAGGCCTAGGGACTCGATCTGGCCGGAAAAGCTTCGATTTCCGGCGAAAACAGTCGATCGGAACCGACGCGGTAAAAACTCTGGTTTTTACCGTGTCAGTTTTACTTTTACCATTTACCCAGGGACAGAGTTACTAATTTGCCCCTGACTGTTTGAAATAATTACAGTTACTGTTTTTACTGTTTACTTTTACTGTTTTACTGTTACAGTTTTACTTTTACAGTTTACTTTTTTACCGGTTGACTTTGACTGGTTGACTATTGACCGTTGACTTTTTGACTTTGATTGGTTGACTTTTGACCGTTGACTTTTTGACGGTTGACTTACTGTTGACCGTTGACTTTTACTATTTCAAAGTTGACTTTTAACTTATACCGTAGAACACCTATTTTACGTTTTCGGACACTACGGTTAAACGTTTTAAAGACTTTTAGTTTATAAACGTGGCAAAACGACGTAAGTACTGAATAAGAAATAATCCCGACTTCTCGCCGGTTCGAGAATCGGAGTGTCAAACAAGTCAAACCCTAGTGTCAGAAAGATAAACAAAGAATGTTTATCAAGTCTTAGTCGTAGATAGTAGATCCTCGAATTGCTTATACCTGACTATCATTGTTATTTCACCCACAGACTCAGGAGCTCATCTACGCAGGCTTCAGGAGGACCAGGAGTTGGAGCGCAGCCAGCTGTATCGTCATACCAGGTAGTAGGGGGAGCATGCCCAATGGGTGAGCCGAAACCCTCTTGGGTCGGCAGCTCTTTCACTTTATACTTATAAAATACTGATGCATTGTTTTAAGCTTGACCACACGCTTCTTATAGCACTTGGTGTGTGTGTGTGAGTTTTGGATCGAAAAGTAGTACCATCGTCCTGATTTCCGGTGCTTGGCCTGAGAGCGACGGGACCTAGTATCTAGCACTCCTGCGGTGTCGATGACCGTAAACCTCCGGAGGGGCTATGCCCTGTTTATTTTATTCATTTATCCCGCTTACGCTTGTCTCGTACAGAGTAAAGCGTGACGTAAGTGTGGCCTGCTGTTTGTTGGGCGTTAGCTGGAAATGGACGCTCTCGCTACTCTGGGCACTCGGGCGCTTAGGTAGTTGGCCCCGGTTTGCAGTGAAGACAAACCCGGGATTTCGGCCGCTCAGATCCAGAAAGTTCTTTCATGTGTGGTCCCATGTTTTACCGAGCTTTGTGTGCGTGGCTTGCATTTACATTTCCACATGCTCTTTCGTATACTTACGAGTACCTACATATATAAGCAAAATGTTTTCTCATGGGTTTTAAACCCCGACTTGGTTGGCTTTAGCCCCATTTGGGTTAGCGAGGACGAGTTGCTCACCTCTACATCTTTTCACGTCTACAGCACCCATCACTAGAGGAGCTGGACTAGGAGATCGCGGATCATCGACGGTTATCGTGCATTTCAGTTTTCGAGGACACCCATTCTGGTGTGGTTTCCATGTCGTTTGATTTCCGTATTTTGATATTTGATAATCTGTTGGATACTTTGAGACATTTTTTCGGGCTCGTTGTCCCGAGACTTTTTCTTGTATTATTTTCGTCTCGGGTATTTTTCCCTTATCTTCCGCTTGTAAAACATTTGTATGCTACTCTGTGTATTTGTCAGTCCGTAATTGACATCCATATTGTTCATGTGTTGTTTATTTCATTCATAGCCTTGTGGTTTCGGTCTGGAGGGTTATCAATATGTCAAATGACGTATTGATTACTCGCCTGATCGGGATTACGGCGGTTACCGTCGTGTTCCCGGCCTGAGAATAGTTCCCGGGATGCGACAGTAATTACTTGGTATCAGAGCATCGTTTTGGTACCTTCCATGTCATTGGTGTACGACCAGTTTGTTTTCTTCGAGTCGTATACTTCGAGTTATTTGTGTGCGATGCTGACGTCATTGCATGATCTCATGATGTATTCTTTCATACGGAAGTCAAAAGTTCATTCATGTTCCAGTAGTTGACATCCTCATTTTCTTTATTGACTGGACATTGTTTCGGCAACTATCCTTGCTTCTTTTCAGAGTCAGTCACGATGCCGCCTCGCCGCGAGATGGATCAGGTTACGCGAGCGTTCCGTGCCATGGGAAATGTTCCACCTCCTACTCCGCAGGACTTGGAGTTAGAGAGGAGGTCCAACTGTTTAGCGACATTCCTGAAAGTTAGGCCACCTAACTTTACTGGCCTTACAGAGGCTATAGATGCTGAGATCTGGCTTAAGCACATCAAGAAGCTACAGGGAACAGTCAATACCGCTGTCGAGTATCGAGTTGCCTTCGCAGTCCACTGCCTCACTAGGGAGGCTGACAGTTGGTGGGATACCGTTGCAGACCTCCATGATCCTGATCAGATGACCTGGGATCAGTTTGAGGAGTTGTTTTATGAGCAGTTTGAGGAGCTTCTCATTCTTTTATTGCCACTTGGTTTGCGGATGCATTGGGACTAGAGTCTGAGTCCACGGGTAGCACATATTGTTTCAGTTCTGCCCTTGGAGTGGGGGCAGCTACAGACAGAATTTTTCGCAAGTGTCAGCTGCTGGTTAAAGAAGGAAAGTTACTAGCAGATGTTTACCCGTTAGACATTGATGGGTATGATTTGATATTTGGGATGGATTGGTTAGAGAAGTATCGAGCTCTCATAGACTGTGAGAAGAGGACAGTCACAGTGAGGACTCTAGGCAAGGACAAAGTTATGGTGATCAGAATGGATGAGCGACTCACACGGCCGAGTCCACTCTTGCGACCATGTTTTCGTGGGAGGAGGACTTTGACTTGCTACAGCATTGTGAGATCGTCAAAGGAGACAGATGGATCTAGTGGGGACATATACATTCCGGTAGTTGATGAGTATCCCGGAGTGTTTCCTGAAGATTTACCGCCACATCAGGAGGTAGAGTTTCAGATCGAGTTGGTTCCAGGAGCCACGCCGATTTCGATTCCACCTTACCGTATGGCACCAGCAGAGTTGCAAGAGTTGAAGCTTCAGTTGGAAGATCTTATGAGCAAGGGTTTTATCAGGTATAGTTCATCACCGTGGGGAGCACCGGTGTTGTTTGCCAGAAAACATGATGGGACCCTTCGACTCTGTATAGATTATCGGAAGTTGAACAGTGTCACTATGAAGAATAAGTACCCACTTCCGAGGATTGATGATTTGTTCGATCAGCTTGCAGGAGCTCAGTTCTTTTCTAAGATTGATCTGAGGTCCGGTTATCATCAGCTTCGGGTACGGGATAGTGACATAGAGAAGACAGCTTTCCGTACACGCTACGGGCACTTCGAGTTCCTTGTCATGTCATTCGGGTTGACGAATGCTCCCGCAGCTTTCATGGATCTCATAAACAGAGTTTTCCGACCTTATCTGGATCAGTTTGTGATCGTGTTCATCGACGACATCTTAGTCTACTCCAAGACACAAGTAGAGCATGAGTATCATCTTCGCACCATTCTACAGACTTTGTGGAATCACCAGCTTTGCGCCAAGAAGTCAAAGTGCGAGTTTTGGCTCTCAGAGGTGCAGTTTCTAGGACATGTAGTCTCAGCTTCAGGCTTGTCTGTGGATCCTTCGAAGATCGAGGCAGTTTTGGATTGGGAACATCCTCGGAATGTTACAGAAGTGAGGAGTTTCCTTGGTCTAGCTGGATACTACCGTCGTTTTGTGCAGGACTTCTCAAAGATTGCCACGCCACTAACCAACTTGACAAAGAAAGGAGTCAAGTTTGAGTGGAGTGCCGCATGTGAAGAGGCCTTTGCAGAGTTAAAGAACTGGTTGACCACCGCCCCAGTCCTCGTTCTCCCCAACGGTGTAGATCTGTATCAAGTGTATACGGACGCTTCAGGGACTGGTTTGGGTTGTGTGCTCATGCAAAATGGCGGGGTAGTTTTTTATGGCTCTAGACAGTTGAAGCCACATGAGAAGAACTATCCTACACATGATTTGGAGTTGGCAGCTGTTGTACATGCTCTGAAGATCTGGAGGTGTTATCTCTACGGAGCCACCTTTGAGATCTCCACGGATCACAAGAGCCTACAGTACATCTTCACTCAGCGTGATCTTAATCTACGGCAACGGAGATGGATGGAGTATCTTACGGATTATGAGTTCACTCTACGATACTATCCAGGCAAAGCAAATGTTGTTGCCGATGCCTTGAGCAGGAAGCCGAGGTATGAGCTTGCGAGTATTTTCCTCTCTCGCATAGAGGCTTTGGAGACGCTGGAGGATTATGACTTGGATGTACGGTTTGGGGATTCTCACGGATTCTTGGCTAGTGTGTCACTCAGGCCCCACATCCTACAGCAGGTGGGGGAGTACCAGTGGAATGACCCAGAGAGCCACTTGATTCGAGCCCAGGTTTACTCAGGTGAAGCCGACAACAAGTGGAGCGTCAGTGATGATGGACTTATCAGGTACAAGGGACGTGCCTTTGTCCCAAGTGATGATTACATCCGGAAACTAGTGTTGGAGGAGTCACACCGGACTAGTTTCACTATACATCCAGGAGCTACAAAGATGTATCAGGACATGAAGCGCCAGTTTTGGTGGAAAGGCATGAAACAGAGTATTGGGGAGTATGTATCTAGATGTAACGTGTGCAGGCAAGTAAAGGCAGAGAATAGACATCCAGCAGGACTTCTTGAGCCTTTAGCAGTTCCACAGTGGAAGTGGGACCATATCACCATGGATTTCGTCACCGGCCTACCCCGTTCACGGGAAGGTCATGATGGGATATGGGTGATAGTTGATAGGTTGACGAAATCTGCACACTTTCTACCTGTCAAGATGAGCTCACGTACACAGTACTTTGCAGATCTGTACATTAGTGAGGTGATCAGACTTCATGGGATACCGAAGAGCATCATCTCAGACCGTGACCCACGTTTTACTTCCAAGCTCTGGAAGTCATTGCAGAAAGAGTTGGGTACCGAGTTACACTTGAGTTCAGCGTATCATCCTCAGACAGATGGACAGTCTGAGCGTACGATCCGTACCTTGGAGGACATGCTTCGATCCTGCATAGTTGATTTTGGTGAAAAGTGGCATGAGTGTCTGTCACTTGCAGAGTTTGCCTACAATAATAGTTACCACCGCAGCATTGGTATGGCTCCATTCGAGGCATTGTATGATCGACCATGTAGGTCCCCTACGTGTTGGTTGGACAGAGAGGATCGGGTTTTACTTGGTCCTGATGTGATACAGGAGACTTCAGAGAAACTTCTGATTGTCCAGGAGAGGCTTAGGGCAGCCCAGAGTAGGAGCAAGTCGTATGCAGATACACGTCGGACACCCCTTGAGTTTGGAGTGGGAGACTTTGTGTACTTGAAAGTCAGTCCCCGCAAGGGAGTTAGACGATTTGGGGTTAAAGGGAAGTTGGCCCCAAGGTTTGTAGGGCCCTTCCAGATAGCTCAGAGAGTTGGATCCGTTGCATACCGGATTCACCTGCCACCACGACTGCAGCATATACATGACGTGTTCCATGTCTCCCAGTTACGGAAGAGCCCACCGGGAGCCCCACAGAATGTTATTTGGACTGATGTACAGCTGCGCAGCGATGCTTCTTACGAGGAGAGACCGTACCGCATCTTGGATCGTGATGTAAGGAAGCTCAGGAACCGTGAGGTTCCAGTTGTGAAAGTGCAGTGGGATCACCATAGTGAGGAAGAGGCTACTTGGGAGCTTGAGTCAGTCATGCGGCAGGCTCACCCACACCTCTTCTGATGTCAGGTAAATTTCGAGGACGAAATTCAATTTAAGGGGGTAGAGTGTGAGACCCCGAAATTTTAATTTAATTTTCCGACACACTTAGGGTTTAATTCCGATTACTTTTCAGTACGTCGTCAATTTCGTCTAACGTTTTTACGTTAAGACACACGTCGCCACATGCGTGAAAGTGTTTACGAAATATTTTCCGGCACTTCACGTATCTTTCGTACAACTTTTACGTTTGAATTTGACGTTTGGTTATTTTAAATGAATTTTCGAAAATGGTTTTGGTTTTAAAATTATTTTGGGAATTGAGATTAAATCGTGGCCGTTGATTCGATCAACGAATCGTGGCCACTCGTTTCCTTTTAAAACCCTATCTCTTTTTCTCTTTTCTCTCCACTTTCCTTTTCCTCTCACTTTCTCCTTTCTTCTCTTTCCTCTTTCGTCTCTCCCGAAACAGAAGGAAAGCTTCTCTTTCCTTCCTCTCGACAGCAGCCACAGCTGCACCAATGCCGGGCCGCGTCTTCACTCACCGCCGCCTCCATCCGCTTCGCCTCGCCCCGGCGACCTCAACCAGACCACCGCCGCCGCCAGCGCCGCCCAGCAACGAGGAGAAGCTCCGGATTCACTGTGCAGACTGGATCGAAGTGAACCAGAGGGTTTGCAGAGCTAGGAAGCTCCCAGGCGCCACCAGAAGCTGCCCAGGAGCAAGGAGGAGAAAGGAGGAGGCCAGCGGAGCTCCGCCGGAGGAGATTCGCCGGAGAACACAGTGGAGGAAGCTCAAGGTAAAACTCGATCTTTTCTGATGTTTGAAGTGTTGTTGGTTAGCCTAGGTTGTGTAGAAGGAGGAAAAACAGGCCTAGGGACTCGATCTGGCAGGAAAAGCTTCGATTTCCGGCGAAAACAGTCGATCGGAACCGACGCGGTAAAAACTCTGGTTTTTACCGTGTCAGTTTTACTTTTACCATTTACCCAGGGGCAGAGTTACTAATTTGCCCTTGACTGTTTGAAATAATTACAGTTACTGTTTACTTTTACTGTTTTACTGTTACAGTTTTACTTCTACAGTTTACTTTTTTACCGGTTGACTTTGACCGGTTGACTATTGACTGGTTGACTATTGACCGTTGACTTTTTGACTTTGACCGTTGACTTTTGACCGTTGACTTTTTGACGGTTGACTTACTGTTAACCGTTGACTTTTACTATTTCAAAGTTGACTTTTAACTTATACCGTAGAACACCTATTTTACGTTTTCGGACACTACGGTTAAACGTTTTAAAGACTTTTAGTTTATAAACGTGGCAAAACGACGTAAGTACTGAATAAGAAATAATCCCGACTTCTCGCCGGTTCGAGAATCGGAGTGTCAAACAAGTCAAACCCTAGTGTCAGAAAGATAAACAAAGAATGTTTATCAAGTCTTAGTCGTAGATAGTAGATCCTCAAATTGCTTATACCTGACTATCATTGTTATCTCACCCACAGACTCAGGAGCTCGTCTACGCAGGCTTCAGGAGGACCAGGAGTTGGAGCGCAGCCAGCTGTATCGTCATACCAGGTAGTATGGGGAGCACGCCCAATGGGTGAGCCGAAACCCTCTTGGGTCGGCGGCTCTTTCACTTTATACTTATAAAATACTGATGCATTGTTTTAAGCTTGACCACACGCTTCTTATAGCACTTGGTGTGTGTGTGTGTGTGTGAGTTTTGGATCGAAAAGTAGTACCGTCGTCCTGATTTCCGGTGCTTGGCCGGAGAGCGACGGGACCTAGTATCTAGCACTCCTGCGGTGTCGATGACCGTAAACCTCCGGAGGGGCTATGCCCTGTTTATTTTATTCATTTATCCCGCTTACGCTCGTCTCGTACAGAGTAAAGCGTGACGTAAGTGTGGTCTGCTGTTTGTTGGGCGTTAGCTGGAAATGGACGCTCTCGCTACTCTGCGCACTCGGGCGCTTAGGTAGTTGGCCCCGGTTTGCAGTGAAGACAAACCCGGGATTTCGGCCGCTCAGATCCAGAAAGTTCTTTCATGTGTGGTCCCATGTTTTACCGAGCTTTGTGTGCGTGGCTTGCATTTACATTTCCACATGCTCTTTCGTATACTTACGAGTACCTACATATATAAGCAAAATGTTTTCTCATGGGTTTTAAACCCCGACTTGGTTGGCTTTGGCCCCATTTGGGTTAGCGAGGACGAGTTGCTCACCTCTACATCTTTTCAGGTCTACAGCACCCATCGCTAGAGGAGCTGGACTAGGAGATCGCGGATCGTCGACGGTTATCGTGCATTTCAGTTTTCGAGGACACCCATTCTGGTGTGGTTTCCATGTCGTTTGATTTTCCGTATTTTGATATTTGATAATCTGTTGGATACTTTGAGACATTTTTTCGGGCTCGTTGTCCCGAGACTTTTTCTTGTATTATTTTCGTCTCGGGTATTTTTCCCTTATCTTCCGCTTGTAAAACATTTGTATGCTACTCTGTGTATTTGTCAGTCCGTAATTGACATCCATATTGTTCATGTGTTGTTTATTTCATTCATAGCCTTATGGTTTCGGTCCGGAGGGTTATCAATACGTCAAATGACATATTGATTACTCGCCTGATAGGGATTACGGCGGTTACCGTCGTGTTCCGGGCCCGAGAATAGTCCCTGGGATGCGACATTAATGTTCTTCATATTCTTTTTTGAGTTTCTTATTTTATGATTATTTATTTTAATTATAAAATTAAATTTATGAATACATATTTACTTTTGTTACAAAACACTTACTGTTGGTATTGTTGTTGACTGGGTCGGTAGTACATGGTCTCTTCTCCGAGGCATTTGTCTTTTTTTGTAATCCTTGATCGATCAATCAATCTTCATAAAAGAAAAAACTAACAAAAAACCAAACATGATTGGGTTCATCAGTGCGGATCAGGAGCGGAGGTCCGTTTCTAAGCTTAGGAACGGATTTCATCATTTTGACCCACTTCCCGATCGAATTTCCTCAAACCTCCTTCTAGACATATCTATATCATCTTGTGTAGATCATCTCTGCAAAATTTCAGCCAATTTGGTGATCACGAAGACTTTCAAACTTATGTTACAAAAAAGATGGACAAACTGGACAGAATTGTGTCCGTTAGTTTTGTAACGCAAGTTTGAATGCCTTTATGATCACCAAATTGGCTGAAATTTTGTAGAGATGATCTACAAAAGATTATATAGATATGTCTAGAAGGAAGTTTGAGGAAATTCGATCGGGAAGTGGGTCAAATGATGAAATCCGTTCCTAAGCTCAGGAACGGACCTCCGCTCCTGATCCGAATTGTTGGGTTCATACTTCCTTAAACTACGAAAGAGTTTCCCTTACCTTCCAAACACAACAATTCAAACGAAAGTGAACGGGACCAACAACTTAAGTAAAATTGTTTCATTTTTATTCCATATTCTATTGGAATCTGCTTAAATATATTGTTTCTGAAACAAATATGAAACTAACATGACTGTTTAGGCACGGGAGCCGTTTGAGGGATGGAACGGGACGATCAAACGATAACCTTCTGATTTTTAATGAATTAATCCAACGGACATGATTAACCAAACTTAAACAGACATGATCAATTTATTAAAAATCAAACGGCTGTCGTTTGATCGTCCCGTTTCATCTCGTACACAGTTTCCGTGCATTAACGAGACTGATAAAACTAATTACTTATTTCAGTAATAACTGTACTGAACTGCTCCGATCCAAGATATCTGAGTTCAGGTTCTGTCTCAAACTGACCGGTGTCATAAATACTTGACTTTCATCATCATTCACAAACGAATCTAACTTTAACCTTAACAATATTTAACTCCACATACAGGAACGGTAAAAAGTGAGACTCAGCGGGACCTACATTTTCTTTCAGTCATCCTACGCCGCCCTCGAAATTAATAAAAAAGGTTCACCCAATGAATCGCCGCCACATCATCATCAGAGAGAGAGAGGCTAATTTGCTGGGTTTTAATTTGCGACAACAGAGAGAGACCGGAGAAATCCACAACCACAGAAGACCTCTTGAGCGACGAGGGCTTCTGCAGCTCGCCTCTCTCTCTCTGTTTATTCCTGCCGGTGTCCCTTTCCGTTATCCCCAAGATGAGACGCTCCGGTTGGTTATTCCGATCTCTAATTTTTTGGTTTAATTTTGGTTCAATTGTTTGATTTTTTAGATGTTTTGATTGTACTTGTAAGTATTTCAGGCTCAATTCTTTTTTTGTTTGTGTGTTATAATTTGTTAGAATGATGGATATAGGAGTATAGATCAGGAACTTCATGCATGTGATTGGTTTTAGACTTTTAGTTTCGTGATAGCAAAAATTGTAGGAATATGAATCAGGAGAGGAAACAAAAGATCGGAAGAAGTATACTCTTGATTGTTGTTCAGAGGGAGGTGTTTGACCAGAAATATGTGATTTCATAATTTATGGTGGTTCTGTAATGTTTCCTGTTTTGTGTTCCCGGAAGTTTTTCGGAATTAAATCTGGCCTAGAATTTAGAAGGGGAATACCTCATTCTATATTGAGGTTTAGGTCCATACCGATATTGAACTTTCCAAGAGACTTTATTAGCAAACACTGCTAGATAATGTTCTTTTTGTTGTGGCATTTCCTATCTCAGCTGAAGCCTTTCTCTTGATTTAATAGTGTATAATTTTGGAAGTTCCAGGGTTGCATCTTTCCACATCTTTGGCACTCTTACCAATTTTCTGTGCTACACCAATCTTTGTAAAGCACTTTGAGCTTCATTGTTGCCATGGGTGGTGCTGGTCTCTCAAACAGAGAGGCAACTGTATATGGGGATAGATACCTTTGCCAGAAATTGCATTGGACTCCTCCTTCAGCATTGGGGGAAGAGAACCACCAAGGGTCCTTAGACATTCAATCACTGTTTCTCCTTTGATTATAATATGCTTCTAGGAAGCACATTACTTGAAGAATTCTTGATTTACGTTGAAATATTTCTTCATTTGGGGTATCTGGTTTAGTGAAGATGTTAGTAGTTGTAGAATTTATGTCTATGATGTTTTGAAAATTCACCTATTGTTTGAATATTATCTACTGGGTTATTACTAAGTTTGCCTTTCATATTTTCTTTAGATAGAACTAATCCAATCTTAAATTTTTCAGCCATTAAAGCAGCTTCAAAAGAGTTGGAACGGATTGATAATGTGTTCTATACCTATGCAAGTACAACTTCGGGTGTGATTGAGTAAGTGTACTCCATCAGAATACTTGTCTGGATTTATGAATTTTGTCTCTGCTTAGTAGGAACGGGTTGTGAAAAGTTGTTATTTTTGTCAATGAAAGATTCATAGCATAGTGACAGAATAAATGTAGCAACTTCTTTGTGGCAGTCAAGATCTAGTAGCATGTATGAGTCACAAGGAACTTCAGAATTTTGAAAACTATAACAGTAGTCCTGTAATAACTATGGTGAACTTTTGGGACCAAAGCAAAATTTGCTTAACAATCACTGTTTTTTATATATCTCTCAGCAACAGCATCATATTAACATTTATCACTAAAAAGGATTTCTATGCTATATTCCTTGAGGAACTTATATATATATATATAGGCCTTCTTGGCTAAGGAAGTCCTTACCAAGAGTTTGGTGCGGATTTTTATAATTTGACCCACTTTTCGATCAAATTTTCTCATCTTAACCCTTCAAAATCTAGATATATATGTATAGATCATCTCTACAAAGTTTCAGCCGATTTGGTAATCGTTAAGGTCTCGAAAACGTATAAATACAATTAACGAACTGAATTTGTTCAACATGAATCTTTCGTGTTCTATGTAAATCATAGTTTCGAATGCCTTAACGATAACCAAATTAGCTGAAATTTTGCAGAGGTGATCTACTCATATATATCTAGAAACTGAACTGTTAAGATGATAAAATATGATCTAAATGTTGGCCAATTCAAGAAATCCTTACAAAAGTTTAGGTAATGACGTCCTTAGCTGAGAATTCATTTACACACACACACGGGGGATATGAAGCGGACGTCCGCAACTTTGCTAAAGTACGGACGCCGGCTCAAAACAACTTCGGCAGCTGCATATGGCAGCTCTTCTTCCATCCTCAGACGCCATTGACCTTCTGGACGCCATTACCATCAAGTTGAATGCCAAGATGATTGAAGAAAAAGGTCCGTTGCGGGAAAAATTAAACTTGAAGAATCTCAATCTCAGAATCGATACTCATCACCGTTGAGTCTGCCGACTAAAAGAAGCTCATGATAGAGCTCTTGTTTGGAACCAGCAACAACAGCAAACCATATGCAGCCGCCGGAGTTGATTTGAGCCAGCGTTCGTACTTTAGCAAGGTTGCGGACGTCCGCTTCACACACATTAAGGATGTAGAGCGGTCGTCCGCACTCCCCTAAACTGCGTACGTTTCTGGTTTTCCCGCAATTTGGCCTTGACGGTTGCCGTATTTGTTGCTGGACGGACAACAGAGGCATCCCAAACGGCAATACCATGAAGAACACTATGGAGATTGGAATCGAAGGCCAGTAGTGCGACCTCATCCAAAGTTACAAGATCAATCAAGCTTGGCTGGAAACTTGAGGTCGGCGAGGCCACCGGCAAGTAGAAGCTCTATCTTAAGGTTTGGAGTCTGTCCATCAACAAGTACGGCCGCCGTTGACACCAAATTGCCGGAAAACCAGAAACGTGTGTAGTTTAGGGGAGTGCAGATGTCCGCTCTACATCCTATATATATTATACATGGCATGCTCATATTAATTAATACATTTCATCTTGTTTTCTGAACAGCCCAGAGGGAATCGAACGTCTTTGTGCAGATATGGAAGTTGACCCTACAGATGTGAGGGTCTTGATGCTTGCCTGGTAAGTTCTATCTACAGTCATTTGTGACTTTACTTAACAAATTTGGATTCATTATAATGTGTTGAAATTGATGGACCAGGAAAATGAAAGCTGAAAAACAGGGATACTTCACCCTGGTAAGCAACACTTTTCTAGTATGCAGATTGAAATTGATAAGCTAGTCTATCTTTTATTATTTTTTTGTGGTGTACAGATCCTTTGCCTATTTGTTTTTTTTCCTCAATTTATTAGCCGAAGTATTGTCTTTAATTTCTGTTCACACACTTGAGGCCTGATCTAGAGAGGGCCCTCCATACTTTTAGATTTGAGGTTTTTTTTACTATTCTAATTCAACGTAATCAACTGTTGATCTTTTAGATTCCTATGGAAGAATTTTGTCTATAAAACATCAACCAAATCCATAATCATGTGGTCATGAAAATTGTGTAAACAAATATGGATCTTTTAGATAAAATTAAAATGATCTTGGTGTTGATCAACGAGTTAAATATTTGTTTTTTTTGGTTAAGTTTTTGTAGGATTTGTGTGTATATGTACTGAATGAATGACTAGTTACATTGAACAACCGTTTTTACCATCATGAAGACATACTAATCTTATAACAAAAATTTATGCTTGAAGTATGTCATTGTTAGGAATTTCAGCCATATCTAGTTTACATTTTTAAAGAATCATTTTCTTTGGTGTATTCATGTCCTACTGTATATATGTCTCTGATGGATGACTGTAGTAGATCATGGTTTTTATCCCCATGTGTGTTTTTATTTTTTCTGAAACGCCTCATGTGTTGTAATTGATATATACCAATATCATGTTTGACAGGAAGAGTGGCGAGTTGCACTGAAAGCATCAAGGGCGGATAGTTTAAGTAAATTAAAGAAGGCACTTCCAGAGCTAGAGAAAGAGGTATAATATTTCGGATTATTTCCATTAGCTTTCTTGTAGAACATTGTGATGATTTAATAGATTCCCAAATACAAGATGGAGGTTACAGAAGATCTTTTTTTCCTTCCTTTAACTGTATCATTTAAAGGTCAGGAGGCCATCAAACTTTGTGGATTTCTATTCCTATGGATTCAAATATTGCTTAACAGGTAAGGCTTGTTGTTTCCTCTACAAACGTAACTTTGTCATTTTTTTACCATTCATACATGCATGCTAATGTCAACCTTGTGTGATTTGTTTTTTGTCAGAGGAGAAACAGAAGAGCATAGATATAGAGAGCATATGCCAATTATTACATATTATTTTAGGATCTCAATACCAAGCGCAGGTCGACTCATTTGTAGAGTACTTAAAGGTAAGTTACTGCATTTGTGTTGTTCTGCAGTCATGTATGTATGCAGACCTTTTGATGTCCAAAGTCATACATCATCACCTACTTTTCTAGAAAAAAATAATAGGGGAAGTAATTTGTAAGTGTTTCTTTACTAAATGCAGACTCAGAGTGATTACAAAGTCATAAACATGGATCAATGGATGGGCTTTTACCGATTTTGTGATGAGGTAATCTCAGACTTTGGTTGCTGATTTTTTTCCTCAGATTTTGTTTAAATTGCTGCGTTTTTGCTTTCTCTTCAGTTTTACAACTTATTTTCCAATTGACTACTACTGTACCACATATAATACAGGTGTAAGATTTAACTGCAATGTCATTAATTCATAAAACGTACTATATACATCCTAATGCTATCTTGGCTATAACACATATTCAATTATGCATTTTCAAACTCCAAGGCTTAAGTCTAAGCATACACCCACTTTGGGTAAATGTCTGGCTACATGATTTTCCGTAACTCTTTCCTAGTTACTCTTGGTGCCTTTAATCCATTTGAAACATCTCTAAATTGACTAAGCCAAGCCCATTTGAACCTTCCCTTGCTCCAAAATAAAAATTATCACTCTTATTGCATATTGCTGGTGCCCGTGTCCCTAAACCTTTACAATCTTTTCCACAGATAAGTTATCCAGACCTTAGCAACTACGATCCTGAACTTGCATGGCCTTTGATCCTTGACAATTTTGTTGAATGGGTGCGAGAAAAGCAGAGCTAGAGCTGATGATTCTTGGTCAACTTCAGTCTGCCAAAAACAACAATTCCTCCTGAAGTACTCTTCGATCCCTCCCAATATTCTGTGGATGTGTTGACGTACTTACCCATGTTTCTATAGGGATTGCCTTTTTTTGCAGGACAATGGATGGCCCCCATGGATTTTATATCGGTTCTCATTTTCTCTTCCAAATATGAAAAGCATCCTCAAGGTGCTTGGCTTCTGTCATTCTATGTTTGTGTTATGATAGTTCTTGGGAAAGCCATGTTAAATGTCACAGCGGCTTCCATAATTGATTCTATTGAATATTCCATTAAATTGCTCTTAAGGTACTTGATCGAATGGGTGTTAAGCCGCTGCACTATGCTATTTAGTGTGAAGCGATTGTATCATGAATGTGTTTGATAGAATGAAAGACACTTTTGAGTTGGTTTCGGACCATTAAGTTCCGTTTGAATCTATAATTGTGTTGATACTTCAGTGTTGTATTTGCTTCTCCTGAGGGTTGGAGTAACAAAAATTGTATTTTCCGGTACATCATTATGGTTTGGATTAGTCTCTGGTGGGTATACTATACTTCCCTGGTATCATCTTATGAAACAGTTTTGAAATTGTGCAGTCTTTAATCACTTGTTACTTTCACCGTGACAGCAAATTTTTATTACTCACCGGGCCCAGAAATGTGAGTAACAATTGCAGAGCCTGTGCCTTCATATCATTCTGTATACTGTGTGTGAAATCATCCGTGATTACTACTACTGGGGAGCTCAAATACGAAGCTAACCATCTCATGGATCAACTGTTTGTTCACAGATTGACATCTCGATAGTAGTGTTTTTGGGTCACTATGAGTTTATCGTTTTTGAAAATTTTGTGGTCTGTGGGTATCGACCAAATACGAAGCGAACAATTGCTCAGACCTAACTTTATGGACGAAAGGTTGGAATAATTAATCAATTATTATGGACGAAAGGTGAAGGTATCGATACCTAACCAAAATGTTTTTATGCAAATTTAAATTGGGACAAACGTGACCAAATCACCATTGTATTGAAATTGTTCTAACTTAACCACCTTTAAGGTGTTGGGTTTTAATTACAAAATTACTCAATATAATTAGGCATATTTCATCCACCTATATGTTGTATTTTATTTATTTATTTTCTGATCTAGAATATTTCCTCTCTAACATACAACGACGGTCACCTTCACAATACGAAGCTAACTACTTAGCTCTAGAGCGCTCTTTTCTACAACTTGCTATTCGTCGGAGAATGTAGTTCTTACCAAAAAGATGAACTTGCGCAATTTTCCCTATGGATTTTGGTTCACGCGCAACACTCTTAGACCACGGACACAATTGCACAAACGTGTTTTAATTGTTCCAACAAGTCAAATAGGTAGTTCGATATTTGATAACCACCCTACTTCAAGACAAGGAAAACAGAACAATGAGGTGACCAAAGTGACCGGCATGAAATATTTCTCATAAAGAAAGGGACATGTATCTCAATTCGAATGGCATTTGATAATCAACGAAATGGTGAAAGGAACGTGAAGGCACATTGTGTAGGGCATTCAGCTTCCGTTTCGAAGCAATGACGCCTTGAAAGCCAGTGCACCAAACCAAAACAGTTCATGGCTGCATTGCATCGCTTTGTTTATGCAATTAATGCAAAAACAGCCAACTGGAAAGCAATAGTCATGTTTCTAATCCTCCAATAGAGAACAAGGTCTTAAATTTTGACAATTACGGAAATATCAATATTCTGAAAAAACAGATATTTCGATAGAGAACAAGGTCTTAAATTTTGACGATTACGGAAATATCAATATTCTGAAAAAAAACGGATATTTCGAAGAAATATCTGTTGAATTACAGAATCTTTGTTTGTATAGAAGATCTTTTAGAATCCTTGTTTGTATAGAAGATCTTTTGTAGATATCTATTCCTATAAGAACATCTCTTGTAAAGTTAAATATTAACCCATAATTGGGATGAATAAGTATGTGAAGTTCTCCTGAATACCTTTCTTCTTGGCATCAGAGCCAAAAAACCCTGAATTGAATTGAAACCCAGAAATCCACCACCACCGAAATCGAAAAAACCCTGAATTGAATTGAAACCCAGAAATCCACTACCACCGAACCCGAAATCCAAAACTTGATATCTGAAATCTGCAAATCATGGAAGATATGATTCCAAACCCTAACCATGGAGAAGGAGCCGCACCTGTCCATAACCACTACCACAACACGATTCAAGATCATTCGGCGTTTCCGATCGGTATGCTCTTGACTGAATCCAACTATTCCAATTGAGCTCCTCTCATGAAGATGCGTATTGGAGGACGTAGCAAGCTCGAAGTTATTACTGAAGCTGCACCTAAAATTTCTTCACCAACATATCGTGCATGGGCCACTGACAATGAAAAAGTGAAGTGTTGGCTCATCGATAACATGTCCCCATCTTTGATGAACAAGTATCTTCGATTGCTAACTGTCAAAGCTATCTGAGATGCTCTGTACAAGACCTATTATGGTGATTCAGATGAAACCTGACTCTTTGAACTTCATCACCTGTGTTTTTGGACGAAGCAGAATGGACGACCTCTTTCTGCCTACTATAATGAACTTGTAGGATGGTTGGAAGAGATGAATCAACATCTTGCATCTCATTCCACTACACTAGATGGCGTTGTGTATGAAGCATCGTATATGGCCCGATTGAGAGTTCACATGTTCTTAGCGGATTGGATCCTGAATATGATCAAGTTTGGGAAGAGATTTTGAGAAAGGATCTAAAGCTGGATTTGGAACAACAACAATCGAATGTTGCACCTTGTAGCTGCACCTGAGGTGACAGTCATGGCCACTGAAACACTCCCATATCCTGCACCAGTAGTTGGTGCTGCGGACTCCCAGCGCCGATCTGGTCCTTCTCTGAGTTTTGCTGGTCCACCTAGGTTTGGTGCTTCTACATCAAAAAACTGGAGGGAAGTCTCCTGTCAAGTTTTTGAATCTTACTTGTACTCATTGTGAGGATGTTGGTCATACCAAAGAGCGATGTTATGAGATTATTGGATATCCTGAATTGTGGGATTTCACCAAGAAGCCGCACAAAAATATAAAAAAAAACAGTTGCAGCTGCTACGGAGTCGTCTGAACAGTCCTCTGCACTTGTAGCTGAATCAGGTATGAGGGGGTAAGGCATCTTCTCTTTCTACATTATCTACGAATGGAACTTGGATAATAGACACTGGTGCATCCGATCATATGACAAATAACCCTAGTTTTGTAGACTCCATTAAGCCATCTTCTCAGCATGTTGTTTCTACTGCTAATGGTTCACATTCTCCTGTTATTGGTGAAGGATCTGCCAAAATTTCTGATAGATTAACCTTTGATTCTGTACTTGTTGTTCCCTATCTAGCATATAACCTTTTATCTGCGAGACAAATTACTATGGCTCTTTCATGCATTGTAACCTTTTATCTCGATTTCTGTATTTTTCAGGACATTCTGACAAGGCAGATTCTTGGTTATGGTGTTAGAAGGGAGAAATTGTATTACTGGATCTGACGAGCAGTGGGCAACAACAGTTGAGTTCGTTGAGTCAAGCAAACAGCACCAGTAGTCTGAATAAGGCTAAAGAGGCAGTGTGGTTGTGGCACCGCCGGTTAGGTCACTTATCTTTTGGATATCTTCGAAAGTTACAGCCATAATTATTTTCTGTTGTTGAAGAGTCTGATTTTAAGTGTGAAAGTGAACTGGCCAAGAGCCACCGTATTACCTATTATCCAAGTTTAATTAAATGTTAAGTTCCTTTTATGAAAATACTTCTAATGTTTGGGGTCCTGCCAAATTCTCTACACGTTCTGGCTTTCGTTACTTTGTGACTTTCATTGATGAATGTACTAGGATGACTTGGGTATCCTTGATGAAGCACAAGAATGAAGTGTATTCCAGGTTTACTGAATTCCATAAGATGGTGGCGACTCAGTATAATGGTGGTGAATATGTGAATGGTTCAATGTCTGCATTCACCAAACTTTATGGAATTCAACACCAAACTTCAATTGCATATACTCCTAAAAAATGGATTGGCTGAAAGGAAGAATAAACAATTGTTGGAAGTTGTTCGTGCCTCCCTCTTTGGTATGAATGTGGATCGAAAGTTGTGGGAGAAGTTGTGTGTTCTGCTGCATACTTGATTAATCGCACACCTTCCCGTGTGATTGAGTTCTAGAACCCATATCATAAGTTACATCAGTTGCTTCATATACCATCTTTACCTAATTTGGAGCCTAGAGTTTTTGGATGTACGGTGTATGTGCATATCAACAAGCAACTAAGAGGCAAACTTGATCCGCGTGCGGTGAAGTGTGTGTTTGTAGGGTATGTTGAGTTCCAGAAAGGGTATCGGTGCTATGACCCGGTTATTAATAAGATGCACGTTTCCTTAGATGTTTCATTCCGTGAGTCTGAACCTTATTACTCAGGGGGAGTTTCAGAGTCTTCCCTTCAGGGGGAGAGCAAGTATGTAGGAAATCCTCTAAATATGGACGAATTTTAAGAGTTGGAGAACCTGGAAAGTCAATTTGGGACTGGAAACCAAGTAGAAGAAACTGCAAGCACATGAGTGGATCTGTCAACTAGACGAGTCGACTCGTCAACTGTAAAGGAGCTTACGGTTGATGACTCATGCAACTCATCGATTCCTCCCAAAACAGAGCTAGTCGACCTACAAACGAATATGGTTGACTCGACTACCAGACCAGAATGTGAACTTTCTCCAATTGAAGAAATTGTGTTTGAAGACCCCCTTCTACTCTATTAACTGAAGGTCCCGTCCAGAATGTCCTCCTAGAGGTATGTAATAATAACATTGAATTGGGTAGTGTGGAAACTTTTGTACCTAGAAGATCTCAACGGGTAACAAAAGGGGTTCCAAAGAAACAATATGAGCCTAGCATAGAAGCCAAATCCAAGTATCATATTTCTAACTTAGTATCCCACCATAGGTTGTCTGGATCACATGCACTTGTTGTTAACATTTATCCACAGTATCTATTCCTAGTAATGTACAGGATGCCCTGGTGGATCCAATGTGGAAGCAAGTTATGAATGAAGAACTGGAAGCCCTGCAGAAGATGAAACATGAGATGTTGTTCCTATGCCTCCTGGTAAGAAGACAGTTGAGTATCGTTGGGTGTTTGTAGTGAAGTTGAAAACTGATGGGAGCATTGACAGATATAAAGCTCGTTTGGTTGCTAAAGGATACACTCAACGATATGGCATTGACTAACAAGAGACGTTTGCTCCAGTAGCCAAAATCAACACTGTAAGAATTCTTATTGCATTGACTGCTCGTTACGATTGGCCACTACGTCAGTTTGATGTGAAGAATGCTTTCTTGAATAGAACTCTGGAAGAACAAGTGTACATGGATACATCGCCTAGTATCAAAAGGTAGACCATGTGATGTTGGAAAAGTGTGTCTACTAAAAAAAACTTTGTATGGATTGAAGAAATCGCCTAGAGCTTGGTTTCGGAGGTTCTCCAAAGCCATGAAGACATTCGAATATCGACAAAGTAACTCTGATCATACCTTGTTCATTGAACGCAAGGATGGTAAGATTATTGCTTTGATTGTGTATGTGGATGACATAGTTGTTACAGGTGACGATCCAGTTGAGATGATAAGTTTACAAAAGAGTTTGTCCCAAGAATTTGAAATGAAAGATTTGGGTTAATTGAAGTATTTTTTGAGGATTGAAGTTGCAAGGTCCAAGCATAGGATCGTTTTATCACAAAGAAAGTATGTGCTTGATCTTCTTGCTAAAACAGGAATGCTGGATTGCAAACCGGTTGACACCTTGATTGAGATGAATCATAAATGGCACTATATCCTAATCAAATTCCAACAAACAAGAGCAGGTATCAGCAGTTAGTTAGAAGATTGATTTACTTGTCGCATACTAGACCTGATCTTGCATATGTTGTGAGTGTTGTTAGCCAGTTCATGCATAATCCAAGTGGGGAGCATATGGATGCTGTAATGCACATTCTCACATATTTAAAGTCTGCACATGGTAGAGGTCTACTGTTTAAAAAGGATGGCGAATTTTAGTTACAGGGTATACAAATGTCGATTGGGCTGGGGATAAGACTGATCGCAGGTCTACTTCTGGATACTTCATTTTTATTGGAGGTAGTCTCATCACCTAGCGCAATAAGAAGCAAAAAGTGGTTGCACGTTCTAGCGCTGAAGTAGAATATCGTGATATGGCTCATGGGGTGTGCAAACTATTATGGATTCAGAATGTATTGAAGGAGTTGGGTGTCAAGCTTCAGAAACCAATAGACTTGCATTGTGACAATACTGCAGTAATTGAGATTGCTCATAATCCAGTTCAGCATGACAGAACCAAACATGTGGAGGTTGATCGTCATTTTATCAAGGAAAAGCTAGATAGGAAGATTATCAGGTTTCCCTTTGTATCTTCTGAAGAGCAGTTAGCGGATGTACTTACTAAAGGAGTGTCACACAAAACATATGAAGACTCAATTGGTAAGTTGGGCATGATTGACATCTATGCACCAACTTCAGAGAAAGTATTGAATTACAAAATCCTTGTTTGTATAGAAAATCTTTTAGAATCCTTGTTTAGAAGATCTTTTACAGATATATATATTCATATATGGGCAACTCTTGTAAAGTTTTATATTAACTCATAATTGAGATGAATAAGTATGTGAAGTTCTTAATACCTTTCTTCTATATCGATAGCAGTAAAAAATTGAGAAAATTGACGGGAATTAAATGAAATTTTAAGAGATATTTGTTTACTATATTATGTACTATATTTGAAAAGAAAACCTTGAATAAATATTGATCTATAGGGAGTTGTAGTAATTTAAAGTGAAAAAATAAGTGTTGAACCGTTAAATAAGTACTTTAAAACCACGAAGAATATCTATGAGGTACAAAATTTTCTCTATAATTATCATCTCTCTATGTGGAGCCATTGTGAAGAATAATCATTAAATGATAACTCACCTTTGTAGTTTTGCATGTTGACTTATATATCAACCATACGGGTCAAGAGGGACTGACCATAGGTTTTCATATATACTGGGAGTTGTAGTACACATTGGGCATTGCTTGACTTTGGTCATAACCATATTCTTTAGAAGATTTTGCTTCAGACTGGAACCACGAGTTATCATTTGATTACACCCCATAAGACATGAAATATATTGGATAAGACATTGCTAGATTTTCGTCGTAAGAATATATGGTGGATTATAAACTTTTGGATATGAATTAAAATAACTGTTTGAATTTTAACTTCAGGATTAAAAAATTTTGGGAAAAAAATGAAAATTTTCTGAAATTTTAAGAAAATATCAAAAACTATCAGAAAATATTGAAAATATCAAGAAATATCGAAAAATTTAAAAAATTCAGACGAGAAATAATTGGAATGCGAACGATATTTCGAAGATCCAAAAACACGAAATTTCATCAAAAATTTCAATTTTTAAGACCTTGATAGAGAAAACCTTGAATAAAAACAGAAGCCATACTTTTCCCTATTTTAATCTTCATGTGACTTGGTGCATCCTTTTACTTTATTAAAGCTACTCTTTTAAACCACTGTGTGCAAGGTTTATTCTTTTGAGTAGGTTACAAGAATCACACTTCCACAGCACTCTTGATGCTTTGTGAGTAAAAATATAAGGAAAGCAGAATCATGTGCCATTTACATCCTGAGAAAATCAAACCAGATGGATCAGCTTTCATTTCAATATTATGCAGAGATATCATCAGTTGCTTAAATGTACATGCAGCGATGGCAATGTCAAGGGCACGGCTAAAGAATGAAGGAAATAATAGATACGGAAACATTAATGTTTGACTCTGCCTCTTTCCTTCAAGGGATTGTCAATAGAATGAAAATCTGTGCTGCAAACAACCATGATCAGGATGAAGAACCAACAATCAAAGGCGACGATGGAGGATGAGGACGTCTTGTTCGGCTTCTACCCCTACGGATTGTTGTGCAGGCTGGAGAGGATGATGCAGAAGAACAAGTAGAAGACATGCCCACATTGTTTGCTTGCCTTGTTAGTTTCTTCTCGTCTTCTTCATCTGACTTCTCGTCAATTCTGTGATGACGGACTTTTGTTGAATTTAAGGTTACAGGAAGAACACAATTGCAGAGAAAGCCTGCCATTGACAGAATGGATTTCAGTGTTATGACAAAAATAGCAACACAATTAAATTAAACAAAGAATTCAATGCGGAGTAGCGGTGCCAAGTTTGAAGGACTTGATAAGAAGGGATCTGCTGTGAGAAACGGTTAAACAAAGAAAAATAGGAAGATTAGAGCAACAAAGTTGAATTGCTGTGTTTCATGTAAATGTCAAATTATAATCAAACAAGTATAAATGTCAAATTTATACATCTACTGAAAGAAATGATTCAATGAACAACAACATCCCAATTACAGGAGGAGCTCAAACTTCTAACAACTAAGTGCAATAGTGCATCCATGATTAAAGCTTGTTTGATTAGAATTTGACATTTACATGAAACATTTTCAAACATCATAAGAGTTGGAGTCAAAATACAAAAGTCAGATCAGTTCTTACCAATTCTTGCAAGCCGATTAACCCAATTCGGAATTGGATTTCCTGTCAATCTAACACAAGCATCATTGCAGAAATGGTTGCAGTTTTTCATGATCAAGTTGTATGCATTCCCTCTATATTGCTCTGCAAGCTGTTCCATCACTGTTCTCACATCCAAAGGCCCAACATCCGTTTTCCCAATCAAAATTGATTTCCTAAATGTAAATCCATCACACTTTCTTGGTTCCCCTTCAAAAATCCCAGTTGTTGGATACTCATGAGCTCCAAAAGCATACTCAATCCCATGAACTGCAAAACTAATTCCAATCAAAACCTCTACAAAACAGAGCAATGACATACATAAAAAAGTTCAAATTGCTATTCACAATTCACAAACACTACCCACAAGTATCTCATATATAATGATGACTAATCTCTACCGAAGCTGCTAAATTCCTAAATATAATGAAACTTTTAATTGCAAATCTAAAAAATCCAGAATATTTTCTCATCGGCCAAAGAATAGAGTTTGAATCTACGAATCTCCACTGACCAAGTTACTCACCAAGTAGAAAGATTCAACTACAGATCCACATTACGTAAACCTCGTTTCTATTAGATTTCAACATATGTGATAGATCGAGTTCACAGTTCAGAAAATTCAAAGCTACTTTGAAAAACCAACATGGATTACAAACAAAAACATGAGGGTAAGCCAAGTAGTACCAACCTTGTACACCAGAATGGTAGACACCAAGACCAAGCCAATAAGCGTAACCATTATAAGGTGTCAGATCATAAACGTTCAAGTACACAGGCACCGATCCACTGTCATCAGTGCACACACTCTTTCTGCACAGCATTTTTGTCCTCTTGTTGCTGCTGCTGCATTTAGAGACTTAAGCTTATATGGGCAGTGTCATTTTCACACAATGCACCACTTCCCATTATACAAACATGAAGAAGAAGAAGAAGAATGTAATCGACTGCATCAGAATTCCAGGTCACTTTTTTTAGGGTTATTAAACTGGTGGGTTTTTGGCTTTGAATTGAGGATTGGAGATAGAGATAGAAGAATCTTGTTGATGGGTTCCACCGTGAAAGGTGGTGGTGGGTGTCTTTTAAAAATAACAGAGAGAAGGACAGAGACTGGTGCTGGTGCTGGTGCTGGTGCTGGTGCTGGTGCTGTGTTTGTTATATAAATCTTGCATCAGTGAACACCTAACTGGGCTTCGATTTGACTGGAATTACAGGGAAGAGCCTCCTTATCTCAATAAAGAATTTGAATTTTTGGGAGAAAGTAACGTACACTCATTATGCGACATAGTGGGGTGTCATATTAAAACAATCATTTAGGGTTTTTCTTTTTAGAAAAAAGCAACGAGTTTTATTAAAAAGGAATGACCTTTTTCTGGGAAAACTACTATAATTGAGGCTTTTGGGAGCACACAGGGAAAAAGAGAAGGGCAACCGACCCAGACCCGATGCGATACATGAGATGAATCATGTGATTCACTCTATAATTAAAATATTTATAATATTTGTGATTTTTTTAATTTTTTGTAACTAATATTATTTTTTATATATTTTTGATATTTTATATTTAATTTATTTTTGATCGAATACACAATTGTAATATAAATTTTAATAAAATTTACATCGATATTCAATATATTTATCAGAATTTTTTTTAAACAACCAAAATTTATATGATGTGTGATATTTTAGTCTTTAGATTCATTTGTCATTAGATTATGCTGATTATTAGTCTGGGGAATTTATGAGTTTTAATTTTGGTGATCAAAAGTTGGATTATTTGTCGTCAGCATAGTTAGTTAATTCGTGTATAGTTTACGAATTATACGTGTATACGCATTATTCTCAAATTATACATACATTTATATATAATATTTTTATTTTGTAAACTAAATTTTCCTTGAAATTCGGCTTACGGTTATACCTGTAAATGGACCGAATCTTATCCAAACTCGTTTTTGATCCATGGTTTTTAAACGGGTTTGGATCGAAAATTTGACCCGTTGATCCGTTAACCCGTTTACTAAACGGATCGGTTCCGGATCTTGGTTGATCTGATCCGTTAAAGACCAGGATCCGTTTAAAAATAATATATATATATATATATATATATATTATAGATGATGACCCCCACTTAAATAAGACGGAGCGGGGTCGACACCCCACTTAAGGACGTGGCGCGAGGTGGATTTAGATTGATGACCCCACCTAAATAAGATGGAGCGGGATGGACCCCCCACTTAAGGAAGTTGCGCAGGGTTGATTTAGAATGATGACCTCTCACCTAAATAAGGTGGAGCGTGGTGGACCTCCCACTTAAGAAAATAGTGCGGGGCATACCTAGAAGCTTTAGGAGGCTCTGACCCTAGCATTGAAGGCTCATTATCATGATGAAACATCTTACTCTAATTTTATATGTTTTTTAAGCTAATGAGACTGACAAGATTTATTTTGATTTCTAAATGATTATTTGAGGATGTTTCCCCTTGTGGCATGCATTAACGATTTTTGTAACAATCTGAGGGAGGACATTTTAATGGATTATTTCCTCACACATGTTTATTATTTTTGTCCACTCACGCTAACGTTTTAAATTATTCTTCCCTGAGCTCTTCGTTTTAAAATGCTCAGATTGCAATGAATTGCTTGGTTATAGACTCGAGGCAACGCATATATATGAGTAAATGGTGCATGTCAAATTAAGCCATGACCCCTAAGGACTAAGCTGTTGATGATCATGAATCAACTGCTTAAGGAAGCTCTTATGACACTCCAGAAGAGGCATCCCACATTTGGGAGAATGTTGATCTTCAGTAGATTAACCTTTAATGATTTACGCAAGGAAAGGAGAGATGTTTCAGAACTTTCTTACTTTGCATGCACTTGAACACAATTTGCAGATTAGGTGAACTCTACTTAATTACCTAGTAATTCAAATGTGGTAAGGTACAATCAAGCAAAGATTGATGATGATTTCTATTTAAGGACAGATATGTGATCCTAATAGTAATAGAGTGGGGGGGGGAAAGAAGACGACCTGTTCTTGGTTTAATCAATCCCTTGTGTCATCTGTTGGGTTTGTGGATCTTACTTGATAATGATTTCATGTCTTATACGTTTTTAGTTTAGATATCTATAAATAGATACATAGGAAGCAATAAATAGAGACATAGAGAGCAATAGTGGTATATTGTGGTTGAGAGCAATTGAAATCTTGAGAGTTTGTGAGAACGTCTTGTGAGAGATCTTGTATTATTACTCTTGTATTCTTTTTCTATAGTGAAACAAAGTAGCCTGGGGACGTAGGCAAAGTTCTTTGCTAGACCTTGTAATAACTTGTGTGTCTGTGTTAGTTATTTCTTGATCGTTTATCTATATTGTTTCACACTTATCTATTTCTTGATCGTTTATCTATATTGTTTCACACTTACCTACTTCGGCAAGAGGAATTCTGGGTCTAATTTTAAATGTTTTTTAAGCTAATGAGACTGACAAGATTTATTTTGATTTCTAAATGATTATTTGAGGATGTTTCCCCTTGTGGCATGCATTAACGATTTTTGTAACAATCTGAGGGAGGACATTTTAATGGATTATTTCCTCACACATGTTTATTATTTTTGTCCACTCACGCTAACGTTTTAAATTATTCTTCCCTGAGCTCTTCGTTTTAAAATGCTCAGATTGCAATGAATTGCTTGGTTATAGACAGGAGGCAAGGCATATATAGTTACCACATCTCCATTTTTCTATAGTTGGTACATGTACACATACTTGTGTAATTTTTATCGCTTTCTTCTATTGTTTTAGAGCTCTGACACACTATAAAATTTAATTTAGTTAGCCACGACCATATGTCGTTGCCAAAAGCTAGTTTGCCGTAGCCAAATGGCAACAACGACGACATTTTTAGAGCGACACATTCTTTTATGTCAAGTAGATTTTCGCTCTTTACTAATGTGTCATCATCGCCATTCCCAGGCGAGTGACATGTATCCTTGCCGTCCGGGGACATGATAGAGATAAATTGGGTGTTTAGTGGTTGTGAGGTGATCGTGGGTGACCATGGGTTCGAAGTCAATTTAATTCCCTTAGACATGATAGAATTTGATGTGATCTTAGACATAGACTTTTTTAGAGTACATAGAGCTATGGTTGATTGCTTCCAAAAAGAGGTGGTATTTCGAAGTCATGGAATGTCAGAAGTTACATTTCAAGGAGAAAAAGATGTTCTCCCAAAGTATTTAAGTTTAGTTGTGACCGCTAGGAAGTTGTTGAATAAAGGTTGTCAAGCCTACCTAGCACATGTGGTGGATACTAGTATGAGAGAAGTGTGTTTGGATATAGTGAAGGAGTTCCTAGAAGTTTTCCTAAAGGAGTTGCCTGGTTTGCCACCCAAGAGGGAGATTGATTTTATGATAGATTTACACCTTAGAAGCACACCTATTTCTCAAGTGATAGGAGCATTTTATGTTACATTCTTAATATGTATTTACCCTCATTTATGCTTTGTTTATCCGTTATTAGTGTAGTATTTGTATTTATTTATCATAAGGGTTTTTCTGTAGAGCAATGGCTAAAATGTGAGTAAAGTAGAGAAATTATATGCTAAATTGTTAAAAGCTGATTTATGAAGTGATCGAGATGTTTTCTTACGATTCTGTAAATTTGTACATTATCATTACATGATTAATTTTCTTTAATGTTCAGATGACATGTATATGTACTTAACGAAACAAGAATCATACGAATTAGATTCATGAAAGGTATCAAAAGAAGCAGCAAAGTCACTGGACTCGAGAGCATGAAATCGGAGCAGAAACAATGGATTTCTAGAAACCATAACTCAACTTCAAAAATCGTCCTCGGGTGATCCATGAGGAACCAGGAGATGTACCTTATATGTATGAAAATCTGTGGATGTCTAGTTTATGAATCTTTTGGAATCGCAGCAATCCAAGTTCTGAGGAAAGAGTTATGATGGAAACGATGGCCGTAGGTCAGTCTGCTGGAAACATGACAGATTCTGCTGAAGTTGTTTACCGAGTTTGTGAGTATGTTTCTTCACCAAAATCCTTCCCAAGCATGCCAAATGATTGATGAGGAGCTTAATGAAGATGAGGGAAGTTTTGTAGAAGAAGAAGAATCAAAGAAACCATCAAGGAGAAGCCGAAACAGTGGCTAGGAAAGTCATCCCGGTCAAACCAGGAGAAGTTGTCCTACTGTAACCATGAGAAGCATTCGGCTGTCCTACGGGTACCAAAACGTGTAAGGAAGTCCTATATTGATCCCTTAACATGTAGGGGAGTCCATGATTTAGAAAAAATCCATGACTCATTATCCACATCAGCAATTGAAGAGTCAAAGTCTAGTGGAACAAAGAAAAGCAAGAAGCCCAATCCGATGTGGGCAAGAAGCTGCCGACTTTGCCTTAGGTTTTTCCTATAAATACACATGTAATAGTTCAGTTTGGAGGTCAATCTTTGTTTTAAGTCATAGTATAGCTAAGCTCTACCTAAAAACCCTCCCAAGCACAGAAAAATACCAAGCTACCGCCGATCACCTCCACACCTTAGCTGAACCATTTAGGTAGGTTTTAGGTATGAGAATCTCTAATATGCTTGTGTATTTCTTCTATGAAAAGTACTTTAATATATATATTTTGTTTATAGATTTTTGATTTTATATATTGGATGCGTTATCAATTTCTTCTTTGTGATTTACTTGGTTCCGTATGTGATGTATAACGTATACAGTGCATGTTTAGGCTCGTGATTTAGATTAATTTTTTGTGTTTGTGTGTTTAATAGACATCTAATTGATTTATCACTTACCTGATCACGTAATCAAACCTAAGGGTAGTCTAGACGTCGGATGTTTCTAACGGGGGAGTTTAATATGCCGTAGTATTCTAGGATCAACTTCGCCGCTACGGGTTTTTGATTCTAGATGCTGCCAAGAGTTGTTAGGGTAAAGTGATTTACATGTGAGTAGGATGAGTGACGCCATACCTAGGAGCATGTCTCCAATGACTCATGTTCGGTCAGTGTATTTTGTCTTAGTGTCAGGCGCTACGTAGGCACTACCAAGATGACACATATACAGCTTAGGATCAGGCGCTACATAGGTCCTAAGTTTACATGAGAAGTCTAAAATAATTAGAATTAATTAATGTCTATGATAGCATAAATGTTGCATCTCGATCTTGCATGAAATTTACATGTTATTTATTCGGTGTTTGATATAGTTATGTGTTTAATTATTGATTGACCAACCTTGTAAATATTAGTTTATGTTCTAGGAGTAGAAGTAATTTAGAAAACCAATCATTAATCCCCCATTATAAGTCGGTAAATATGTTATTATTCTAGATATATAGTTGTGAATATTTGTGTATGTCGATTTTATACTTGTGCATATGCTTGATTTTTGTTTCGGTATTGCATAGTTATTTTTGCCAATTTGTGCTATGTAAATATGTGTTGTATACTTGTATATCATGTGATAGATTTATACTTGTATATCATGTGACAGATTTATACTTGTATATTTGTATTTGTGAATATCACTAATGTTTTAAGTGCAGATATAATCCTTCTCTAGTGTCCCCGGCTAGAACGATCCCTACTTACAGTTACTACAATGATAGGGTTTTAAATTGCAGGTTGTTTATCATTAACTCGGTAACGGACCTTCGTCATCAAGCACCATATAAAATGGCTCTTGCCGAATTAAAAGAGTTAAGAACTCAACTGCAAAGGTTATTGGATAAAAGATTTATTCGACCTAGCACATCTCCCACTCATAGCATTTCATAGACACTATAGTAGTAGATGATTGAGAAGTTATCGATAGCATTTCTAGGTTGCTCAAGTTGGTTGGCTGGAAATGGTCAAGGCATCAACTGAGTACTTCGTATTGGAATTCCGACTCCGTACCGGTCCCATATCAAAAATTGGCTGGACGGGATGAGACATAGTTTTAAAATGGATGTAACGTACTGTTCCATCCTGCTGGTTTCGAAACGGGACAGGACATGAACGTCCCGAAAGTTTAAGTGTGCTTGTATTGGATCATAATTGTCCATTATTAGGGTGTATAATCTTACAATGAACTCAAACACACTCAATGTGATGCCTAAAACCTAACACTAAACTTAGAGTACTAGTTTTACATGGTAAGAGTTGGATAATTCATTCACATCTGGTGATGATGCTCATATGAAGATATCGACTGCCACAACACAACTATGTAGCGATAACTGAAGCTCTTTTGTTTTTTCAAGCTTGATAGTTTTCTCAAGATCTTAATTAATTAGTTAGATGTAAATTATCATTTAATTAATTGTTTATTGATTCATTTTCATTTTTATAATTTTTGTCCGTCTTCTACATATATACATTTAGAAGTTTAGAACTAGAGAAATGATACCATGGAGAAAACAACATTATAGAATATATACATACGAATATTATACACAATAAAATCCTCATTAATATTGAATGAGTTCACTGATTTTTATAAAGAATACATAATTTTTTTTTCAAAAATTTAAGATCTTATCTCTTTTATATATTTTTTTCATATCATTATGGAATCCGGATCTCATCTGGATGCATTACGGGATAGATTTTTTAAAAAGTAATCCCGTCCCTAAAATATGCCGAGCCCTAAAAAAACCACTGTTTTTGGGGCTTGGGCCGGACTGTTGTTCTCACCTTACTGGTTTCAAGGGTTTTAGCTTTCCCTACTATAATCCCCAAATTTCCTCCATCTTTCTTCCCTAGAAAAACCATAAACCGTAAACCCCACTGGATGGCACGCCTAATCCGACCTCTAAGAAAATCCATTTCTTTCCCCTTTTCTTCCTCCAAAATGCTAATTCCTCAATTACGCAGTTGGCTTCTTGCACCAGAAAAACCAGCCTCCCTCTTAAACCCTAAGCTTGTCAGAACTTACATCTCTGAAATGCGCAAATCGGCTTTCGAAGGCAACATGCTCAGGCTCCTACGCAGTGAAATCAAATATGAACTCGATTGCTCTCCTCCCAATCAGGTGCAAGCCCACATTCTCCATTCCCTCTCTGTCTTTGGTTTTCATAATTATGTGAAAGGTGAACATGGGTAATATTGAATTGCTTAAAATCTAAGTGAAGAGAATGTTTATTTGTCAATGGGTTTGTTTTGGGTGTCAGTCTGGAAATTTCTATTGCGTTGATTCAGAAAAATTAAATGAATTATCATCAAAAGACCTTGAAAATCATGAAGGCGAAAGCCAAATGATTTAGTATCAGAAATCCTTGATTATTGGGTATAAACAGGTTCTTGGTGCTTATAAACGATTTCATAGGTTATCTGATGTGATTCTATGGGGGACATCAAAATGCTTTAGTCTTGTTTCAGTTGTTTGTTTTCAGTCGATAAACTTTTTAGCAGTAGCCAGACGGTAGTTATTTCCGTCCTCTCAGGCGGCTCTCGCTGGCCTGCCATCTTCCGGTCCATACATGTGTTACCAATGTATAATGCAGCCTACAAGTTTTCTGTCTTGTGGGCTTTAGCATGGTGACAACCTGTTTTGCAACTGATTAATGGTTCAGATGGCTTCTAAGAAGAGTGTTCTAGAGCTTGTGAACAACTATCTCAAGCTATTCTAGATTTTTTATATACGTCTCAGACTCCAATAGGTTCCTATTCTAAAAGGTGCAGTATTGTCCTTTCAGTTGTTGTTCTGATTTCACAGTGTATTAGCATGTTTCTTACGTTGGGACTGAGGACAGAATTGTTACTCAGTTTGTATAATGAGAACTTTTTGGTGTCATTGTAATTGTAATCTTTCAAGACCAGATAATAGGATGTATTCAAGATATTGTGCTTTCCTATATTTGTCAGCCCGAACCTACAGTTAATGCTCTTAATGTGACAATTACTAGTTAGGGTCGCAGTTATATTCAGAAGTCAAAGGACTTCAAATAATCTCATTTTAATGTTTATAAAGAAATTTGTTGAACAAACACTTCCTTGGTTATGATTCTTATTTTTGATCCAGCCAGTTTCAGAATTCAGCTCATTTACAGTTGACAACCGGTCCGGTGAACAATGGATAAGCTTGAAGAAAAAATTTGGACATAATGAAGACATAAAGATTGAAGCCACCATGTTTGATGGATCTGTTCCTGTTACAAAACCTGGAGCTACTGGCAGTGGGGGTGGAGGCGGACAAGATGTGCAACTTCACATTTCTATGATTGTCAATATCTCCAAGGGGAAGGGTGGCAATACATTGGAGATTATGTGCTCGGTTTGGCCAGATACGATAGAGATCAACAAGCTATTTGTCCGAAAACCGGAGAACGTGCCAGCTCAGCCGTATACAGGTCCTGAATTCAAGTACGAGCACTTATGAAAACTTATTCAAATTGTTATGGGGAACTATAATACTCTTAAGGAGCTAAATAAATAAAATAGTTTTGTCTTCATGTAAAGCTTTCATCTTTTTTAAATGGTATTTTTGATCTGTTTTTGTTGGGTTGTGTGCAGGGAACTTGATGATGAGTTACAAGAGTCGCTTTACGAATTCTTAGAAGCAAGGGGTATAGGTGATGATCTTGCTATTTTCTTGCACTCATATATGAAGAACAAAGATAAAACTGAGTTCATTAAATGGATGGGAACTGTGAAATCATATATTGAAAAGAAGAAGAGTTCTTGATACTGCAACACTGTGACTGAATTCTATGTCAAGTAACTATTTGTCTTGGCCTCTTGGGTAATGAAAACTCAGCCAAAATGCCATTTTGGCATTGCATTTTCTCTTGTCCAGTTATATTTGATTGAGAGAAGAAACTGCTTGATTCTGTAATTAAAGTAATGCATTAAAACTGTTGATGGAATCATTTATTTTTGTTTAAAACTTCCAGTTATCTAGAAGTGTGTTCTTGACGACTTTAGGCAGGCTGAGTAATAGAAGAGCCTTAATTTTGGCATATGACATTTCTATTTCCCAATGATGTTGTGGCCTTTCCTCTTGTTAACACTAGAATTCGGTTTACGTGGTAGGATTATAAAGCTTTACTTGTGGGGGGATTTGCTCAGCTTATGTAGAGCTAAAATATTATCCTACTATTTTGGGTAAGTCTGCTCAGCGCATGTACTCTTCATATCCTGTGAGCATTAGGCTACTTTAAAGTTTAGAATGTTAATTTTTCTACCCTAGCTAGACAACTACTGAGAACATTATGACAACAAGTCTGCTGCTGGTTATGCATTGAGATTACTTTTGCTGGTTGTTTTATCACTTTATGATGAAATTGCCGTAGCTAAAGCTGTAGGTTTACAGAGTTCTTGGTGAAGTGGGTTTAAATATGTAGTCACCTGTGATAATATGCTAGATACTTGATCTTAAGCTTGCTATGGGACATATTTTGCTATTTTCTATGATCTTGTAAGCCATGTTGTGGAAACGGAAAGTTTTTGAACCAAGTGATTTTTTTTCTGTTGCTTCACTCTCTGTTGGTTCATTCTTGCTTTGTAATTATCTACTAAGTCACACTGTTCACCTAGATGGGTTTTTTTCAGTGACAGTTAGATAGACCGGCTTTTGTCCTATACTGCTTATATGTTTTAGACATTGCTTCAAGTTAAAAATAGGCTTCTGCTTAAAAAAATCAATTATTGAATCTTGTGCATCCCCATAAGCTTTGAACATTCAATTCAGATAAGATCTCATCTCAGAAAGTTGAAATGAGCTCGTGCAGTTCATAATCAGATCTAAGACTGCTTGTGCTGGTGTTTAGGTTCTGCTCCTTGGATCTTACTGCTCTGAAGTTGTGGACTGAATTCCATTCCCATATAATGTCTGCATCTCCTTGCATGTTTTAATAGCAGGTTTCATTGCATGGTCTGCCTTCATTCCTCTCTTCTGTTTAGTGTTAACTTTTCACTCTTTTCTGGGGATATTGATAGGCAACTTAAATTTGTTTGATAGTGTTTGCCTACCAAGTGAGCTAAATTGCAGTTAAGCTGACTGACACTAACAAGTTCTGTCATATGTTTTGTTGTTGCCTTCAACCAGTATTATTAAGGGTAGTGAACTTCACGTTCCACTATGATGTATGATCATTGCTTGACACCCATGTTTATGGTATATATTGGTCAAACATGGATAAGATGCAAATCCTATCTACTTTAATGTGAATATGTGATCAGTATTAGCGGGTTTGCTCAGGTGCAGGATGGCCGTGTGGAACGAAACGGTGACAGCTATCTGATCTTTAATGAATTGATCTTGTCCGTTTAAGTCTGTTTTATCCTATCTGTTTGATCAATTCAATAAAAATCGGACGACAGTCGCCATTTCGTTCCACACGGCCATCCTGCACCTGAGCAAACCCGCTAATACTGATATAACCGTGTAACGTGTACAAACGTTGATCATATGAGTAAATGGTGCATATCAAATTAAGCCATGACCCCCTAAGGACTAAGCTGTTGATGATCATGAATCAACTGCTTAAGGAAGCTCTTATGACACTCCAGAAGAGGCATCCCACATTTGGGAGAATGTTGATCTTCAGTAGATTAACCTTTAAAGATGTACGCAAGGAAAGGAGAGATGTTTCAGAACTTTCTTACCTTAAACAAATACAGGCGTCTTAACTTTGCATACACTAGAACACAATTTGCAGATTAGGTGAACTCTACTTAATTACCTAGTAATTCAAATGTGGTTAGGTACAATCAAGCAAAGATTGATGATGATTTCTATTTAAGGACGGATATGTGATCCTAATAGTAACAGAGTGGGGGGAAGACGACCTGTTCTTGGTTTAATCAATCCCTTGTGTCATCTGTTGGGTTTGTGGATCTTACTTGATAATGATTTCATATGTCTATTGGAAATATGTTTCCAATGTCTTATACGTTTTTAGTTTAGATATCTATAAATAGATGCATATGGAGCAATAAATAGAGGCATAGAGAGCAGTAGTGGTATATTGTGGAGCAATTGAAATCTTAAGAGTTTGTGAAAACGTCTTGTGAGAGATCTTATATTATTATTCTTGTATTCTTCTTCTTCTATAGTGAAACACAGTAGCCTGGGGACGTAGGTAAAGTTCTTTGCTAGACTTTGTAATAACTTGTGTGTCTGTGTTAGTTATTTCTTGATCGTTTATCTATATTGTTTCACACTTATCTACTTTGGCAAGAGGAATTGTGGGTCGATTTCTTAACACCTAATCTGAGCAACACAACATGATAGCTCCCCACATTGACATGCACCTATTTCTAACATTCCTATTTTCTCAAGTGTTCCTTAAGTAGGAGGAAGCACTTGGTGTATTCTAATTAATGGTGTAATGTTAAAAGAATGCAGCAGTGTAACACAAAAGAATGGACATCCCAACTGATTAGCCGCAATAAAAAAGCCCCAAACCTTGAGACTTCATTTTCTGGACTTAGTGTGACATTTTGTCTGCCTCTCCCAAAACCCTCTCTTAATCTGGGATTTCAATCAGGATTAACTGTCACAAAGACATAATTGCAGGTACTTTTGCACCTTAATTTCAGGATAATCATGGATTATTACGAATTTACGACTAAGCTGATATAGTAAACATCAGGTAGATTTTGGACCCACTATCATGAGGAGATCTTGTACCTAAGAAATCAAGATTTACCTATAATTAAAAATGAGGAAGTTGATAGGTGAAGTGAGAGGGAGGTTGATTATGATTATGAATTTATGATCATGTATGTGGATTTCACATGGCTTGGTTTGCTATAGACGCCAAACAACATTTTGATCCCATTAGAGTAGAGATGGTCTATTACTCCAACTGCAGGTGGGTCAATGAATGGTATCCCTGGGAAGATCATGACCATTAAAACTATATGCCCTCTGCAAGTCCTTGTCTACTCAAAGTAGGAAATGGCAATCACCAGATTCCAATCTTTGCACGTTTTGCGGACCTATATTTCCAAAAGTTTAACATAGTTAGAGAACAGTTTGGTGTACTTAGCTCAGGTGGGAAGAAGTTGTTTCAGGTTCCGGCCCGGAATCAGAGTTCCACACTTAAACTCTTACCAACTCGACCACTTGGGGTGTTCGTTTAGGGAGTGTAAAGATTCAAGCTAAATTACTTTATTTCACCATTTTAGATGAAATTGTTCCATCTATAGCTGTTGTTGCAGCTTTAGATTATCATACTTATATTATAGGTGACCAGAGTTTCAAAGGATTCACGCACTAGTGTACCGAAGAAAAAAGTTGGACGAGATTGATTAAGATTGGTGAGTACAAGAGCATGTAATGTAATCAAGAAGCCATTTTTCCTTTATTAACTACTCAACATTTTACATCAGCATTGAGCGATTCAGACGATTGATCGATCATTACTGATCTATCACCACGCAATTTCAAATAAAGCTCCAACCCTAACAAGTACCTAACCCAGAATTAGAATTCCAAACCAACTTCGATCACTCTGAAAGTATTGACAACTAGCTATAGCCAAAGAGAAGAATGTTGTACAAGAGTTGCATGCCATCATATATTCATACCTGAAATTTAAAATTAATGAAAAGAAAAAGGGTGCTCGGATTCAAATTCAAAAAATGAAACTTAAAGAAAAGTAACTGATTGGGAAAGTGTTTCATTAGTCAGAGCTTGAGGGACAAGTCAAGCTTCTGAAACTCATGATCTTGCGTAGTCTTCAAATGGCTAACACTATTCCACCACAAGCCTCCAATTCTTTCAGCCACCGGTACCGGAGAAAACTTCCGAGCAGTACTACTGTCGAATCTTCCCACACCACCACTACTCGTAGGAGACGATGACATGGATCCAACGCGATGAAGCCGACCAATTGCAGGTTGTTGATCAATGGATGAGTGTCTCAGGAAATTGCTATTATGTGCATAAAGACTTGATTGGTTACAGGAAGGTTTGTGAATCGTAGAATGCACCTGAATACCGAGTGACCTATTATTGAAAGAGCCATGCAAAGGGAGAGAAGCCATGCTAGAGATTCTGTGTGAGAGAAGCCTGAAATTATCTGAGGCTGAACCAATCTTGTGTACCATTCCTTTCTTTGCAAGCGTTCTTTCTCTCTTGTGAGCATTTTGGTGCCCTCCTAGTGCTTGTGAGCTGTAGAACTTTCTTTGACAATAATTGCAGGAGAAAACTCTAGGCTCATGACTGGTAGCACCTGCTTTAGGATCATCAGTACTAGTCTCTTCACACATATTTGAATCAAAGCAGTCGATGAGATTGAGTTCCGGATTCAGCCTCTGATCGGATTCTTTGTTGGAAATGAGGCTTAGATCGAAGGCAATATCAGGGTTTGGAGGCTTAGTATCTTCTGGTTGTTTATGTGGCTTTTGGTTTTGGGTATCCATAATGGAGACTTTGAGGCTTGGAGTTATGAGAGAGAAATGGCTAAGGGTGATCAGAAGCTTGAGGAGGCTTCATGTGAAGAAACCAAGAATTTCCTGGCCTCCTATTCTGGGTTATGAGGAATTCACAATATGGTTTTGATCATATGCTATAGTAATAAATATTGCTGTGTTCTTCTATATGTATAGAAGGATGTTAACACTGTTTTACAGTTAAAAGGTCTTAATATAGCAAGACTTAAGGAACAAGATGAGAGTGAGAGAGAGGGAGAGAGAGTGCACATGATGGACATCCACCCATGTACATCTCAATTTCTTTCATAGAGCAAGTATACCCCCCTAGAGAAGTTTGTAGAACTTTTGTTTGTCTAATTCCCACTCGTCTGCTTAGTTGTCTTTAGGAGTTTAACCTTTTCTAGACATACATACACAGTACTATGCGCTCGTGGATATAACTGTATGATAGACTGGTATAACTCCCACTCTTTCTTTCTCAACTTTTTCAGGACTTCTGAATTGTATGCAACTGTGTACCTAACTCAAATCTGTTGTAAAACAGTGCGTTTCTGTCTAATATACTAATAAATCCAAATTTTAGGAGATTAGTTTTCTAAATGTACGTATTCAATAATGAAAATAGTTCTTTTTTTTCAACTCAATTTTTCCTTCAAGTTAATTATAGAGGTTCTGAAACCCGTGTGGTACGTACGAGGTGGTGTTGTTGTAAGCTGAAACTGAAAAAGAATGACCCGGATGATCGAGCAGCAACTTCTGCACTCAGTACTTGATGTGATTCCAAGTTCGATCCCTAAGGGATCAAACTTGAAAGAAGTTGAAAATTAGATAAAAGCTAGGGCAGGGGTGATCAAAGTTATATACTGTGCATTTACTTATTAAGAGTATTCCCCTGGACAGTCCTGTCAATGTACTCCTCCGTCTTGAGTCAGAACTAGGCCTGCCATTCGGTCGGTTCGAATCGGTAATGGGTGTTACTAACTTCAAAATCAAAGTTTTCGGTAATGAAATATGACTATCAAAAATCAACCAACTTTTTTCAGTATGAGATAAATCTTACCAAATTCGGTATTTCGATTTTCGGTAATACCAAACTTGACAATAAATATATTTTCTGAATATAACGAAACAATAGAGGAAGCGTTTTTTTGAAAATATAGTCATTAACACCATGACGTGCATACTAATATGGTGTAACTTGTTTAGTAGGTTAATTATATTCAAGTGTATATCTTTGTAAACCAGCCGTATAGAGGATGCAAAATTTCTGAAAATATTATTAAATAGGATATGATCAATATGATGAAAAATAACTATGGTAGAAAAATCAAATAGTGTCTGTAACGTTTGGGTCTTCATCAAATCAGTCAACATTATTTATTCTTATGATTCCCCATGGGGAGCCATATCATTGGGATGTAAATTTTCTAATATTTTTACACCGAATCATTTCTTCTCATTCATACGAGAGGCTATGAGCAGAAGTATCGATCAAAATAACACATAAATGGCTAAATAATAGCGTTTTGTGTAATAAGTGATATCATATTAAAGTTGAGTGCATTTATTAAGTTCTAAACATTGTCGAAAATAGGTGAAATTGTTTCATAGTCGTATTTAAGTATACTGACCAAATCGAACGGACAATTTTGATTTTATAAATTTCAGTGTTAGAAACAATAACATGCTTACTAATGTGGTATAACTTGTTTAGTAGGTTATTTGCAAGTGTAGATTTTTGTGAACCAATTATATGGAGGAAGCAAAATTTTTGATACTCATGTGAAATTAGATATGATTAGTATAGTGAAATATGACTAAGATAGAAAAATTACATATTTTAGGTAACGTGTGTGCTCAGATCAAAATGGTTAACCTTATTTGCAAATATAAGTGTTAAAAAAACTAACATTTCGGTAAATTCGGTATTTACCAAAAACCAAACCAACTTTTTCAGTATTTTTCGCTTTCAGTTATTTCGATTTCGATTACCAAGTTTCAGATTATTAAATCGAAAATATTTAGTCGGTTTTCGATCAGTTTGATATTTACCAAACCATATGACAGTCCTGGTCAGAACCATATCATGATATATAATTTTAACTTATTCTCACTGCTTCCCCTTCCATTTCCATGATTGAAGATGCGCCTAGCTATCGGCAATGATTCTGCATTTGCATTAGTCTCACTTGAAATGATTGAAGAGGTTGTTATTAATTTGTTCCAACTTCCAACCCTAATTTAACCAAATGAATAATCATCTAGTTGTTTAAACATAATTAGAAGGCCCATAAAAAACACGAGAAGAAATACAAATGGTTTTGAACTGCCCTCAATATTTATTGAATTAATATGCTGATTCTATCTAAATAAACCATGAATATATCAATGGACAATGGTGGGATAAACGAGCAAACTTTAGAATAAGATCCTGATACCATCTATCTGGGGTGAATTTATATTTCTCCGAACAATCAGCTTAGAAGCGTGCCAGCACTTTTGGGTTAGATTTAACCTAGTTATTCGTGCTCGTTCACCCTTGACTTCTTTCTTAAACGACTGACGTGTGAGCACTGATCAAGCCGACACTCAGATTCTTTTCAGACCTAGTCGAGGAGATACTATGATTTTTCTTCGCTTACCATAAAATAGACGAATCTTGCTTGAGTCGGTGTGGTCAAGCAGAGCTATAAATCATGATCACGGTACTTTCTCCAAAGGATTATCTAACAAACAAGGACATTTGCTAGAGTTGTCACACTCAAACAATGATTTTGCTAATATTCGCCTACGGATATGGCTTGGTGAAATGGGGATGAACTGTTTGCTCACGGATGAAGCTTGGTGAAGTAGATGCAGAAACTGCCGACTGGTCAGGTTTTGGTGAGGTACATACGGGAAATGCCTACGGATAGAGATTTGATGGAATAAAAAGACCCAAAGAATCTTTTTGTGTACATGCTCTGAGAAAGACTTGTTTTGTAGGATGCAAAGGGTTTGTTTGTGTATGAATTAGTGTTGGCCTATCTTCATTCGTCGTCGAACCCTTTATATAGTGAACACTAGCACTACCGGAACAAATACTTTAGCCAACAAAATTTTTTCGTCGTCTAAGTAAAAAATTTCGTCGACTAAAGTCTTAGCTGACAAAACGTCGTTGGCTAAGAAGTTATCTGAAAAAGGCCATTGGCCAAGACTTTAGCCGATAAAATTACTGTTCATCATCGGCTAAAATCATTTATTTAGCCGACGAAGAAATTTTTCGTCGCTTAAAATCTGGACTTTAGCCGACAAAATTTTATTAAAATTCGTCGGCTATAGAAATTTATTTATTTTTATTTATTTAACTATAGCCGAGGAAATTTATTAAAATTCGTCGGCTATAGTTATTTTTTATTTTTATTTTTTTATTTAACTTTAGCCGACGAATTTTAATAAATTTCGTCAGCTATAGTTATTTATTTATTTAACTTTAATAAATTTCATCGGCTATAGTTAGTTATCATTTTTTTTATTTTTTATTTCTTTTATTTTTGATTAATTTTTTTTTCTTCTTTTTCGTTTTTACATCGGTGGTAGAGGAGAAGAAGAAAAAGAAGAAGAAGAAGAAGAAGAAGAAGAAGAGGAAGAGGAGGCTAGGAGGAGGGGGATGAGGAGAGAGGAGGAGGAAAATTCTAGGAGAGAGAGAGGAGAAGGAGGAGGAGAATGAGTTAGAGGAGGAAGAGGAGAAGGAGAATGAGGAATTAGATGAGGAGGAGGAGAAGTAGGAGGAGAAGAGGATGATGAGTTGTTGTCGCCGGAGGAGGAAGAGGAGGAGGAGAAGGAGTAAGAGGAGGAGGAGTAAGGAAGATGAAGAGGAGGGGAAAAATGAAAGATATAGGAAAATTTTCAAAATTTTCGGCGGAGATTTTGAAAATTTTAAACTTTAGCCGACGAAATACATTAATTTTGTCGGCTAAAGTTCAAAATTTTTAAAATCCCAGCCAAAAATTTTAAATTTTTAATTAACATTAGCCGACGAATTTTAATAAATTTCGTCGGCTATAGTTATTTATTTATTTAACTTTAGCTGACGAATTACCCTAATTTCGTCAGCTATAGTTATTTATTTAACTTTAGCTGACGAATTACCCTAATTTCGTCAGCTATAGTTATTTATTTATTTACCTTTAGCCGACGAATTACCCTAATTTTATCGGCTAAAACCCTAAACCCTCAACGCAATTTTCTATTCTTTCTCCCTAGAGGTAGCCCTATCTCCGGTGGTTGTTTTTCATAAAATTTTTATACCACTGGTTGCGTCTCATCGATTTGAAACTATTTTCAGTTGAAGATCCGGGCAAAATACGTAATTTAAACCGTCAAATGACTGTTTCCGTGCATGAAGGGGTTTGACTTACGTGATTGACCGTAAGGATCGAGCCCTTAACGTGGTCGAATCAAGTTGAATTTTTTCCTACAGACATATTTCGACATAATGATCATATCAGATGATCGGATTTTTGTTTCTCAACTTTGATCATCAGAATCACAACATGTCTACTAATGTTGTATAACTTGTTTACTAAGCTTTAAGTAAATGTTCCGTTTCAAAAACAAACTCTACGTAGAAACTTCAAACGCAAAAAACTCGTGAAATAAGATATGACCAGAATGGTGAAATACGTCTACGGTTGAAAATCACGTAATTCCGGTAAAGTCTCGGTGCCGATAGCTGCGGTCAATACAATTTAAGGGTTTGACTTACGGGATTGACCGTCCGGATAAAGCCCTTAAATTTATCGGATCAAGTTGAATTTTTTACCATAGACATATTTTAACATATTATTGATATATATATATGACAGTCGTATTTTTGTTTGTAAATTTTGATGACTGGAATCACAACATGCCTACTATTTACCATTATTTATTCATATGGGAAAATCTATCATCGAGGGGTAAATGTCTCAAAATTTTTAGATGGGCAGTTGCGTCTCATCATGGTGAGAGTTTGTTGTGTAGAAGGTTCCACCAAAATTCCTCATATAGATGCAGATATAGACGTTTTCGTGTGTTAAGTGTTTAGAAAAACACTTAACACATATGTCATGGCATTAGCGATGAGTTTTACTCGTACGCCCGTTCCGCTTCTAAATTGATATCATAATTGTCAATCGGATACCAAAATATCCGTAGTACAATTTTGTAACTAAAATGTACTTTAGCCAACGAAATACCCTAATTTCGTCGGCTAAACTTTTTAAATTTCGTCGGCTAAAGTTCACAGACCTTAGTCTACTAAAAATTAATTTAGCTGATGATTTTTTTTTCGTCGGCTTAAATTCCACTTTAGCTGACGAAAAATTAACTTAGTTGACGAAAAAACTTTAGCCGACGAAATTTTTTTTCATCGGCTTGTTTTTTTTATATTTTCGTCAGCTATGTTGTTTATTCTTATAATGTAGAGTTTTCTCTTTCTTACAGATCAAAGCATATCAGACCTCTATTCCAAATATCATGAAAAAGTCCTCAATCAACTGCAAATCTGGCCACACTTGACCTATTAGAAAAGAAAATATATACAAAATATTTAGACAGCATGTATCCGTCTGATAGACTCATCCAACGAGTTAATATAACCGAAAGTTATTATTTTGGCTCAAACACCATTAAGCAAGTCATTCAGTACATGAGTTTGTTCCCTTGTATTTAGTATTTACAGACTCGAATCAATCCTCAATCAATCAATGAATCAAAAAAGGTCCTCAGTGTTTAACTTCCTGCTTTACAGAACGTTTCAGTTTCTTCAGCAAAAACCTATGAATACAAATTACAAAAGCCCCCATTGCACTTTTTCAAATCCCCCAAAGCATTATACCGAAACCAAATACAGTATGATGAATCGAAAATGTAGTTTCGATAAGAATCTGCACACTCGTAATAACTTAAGGAACAGGACTGAGCAACAGACAGTAAGCCTCTTCATTACAACATTTGATGAATCAGTGAAGTTGTAAAAGTTCTCTCATAAACTTGATGAATCTTTCCATACCTTACGATAATAGTTGCTTCACTATTCAAAGCTATTCAGAAAAAAAAAAGAGTGCAAGTGTACGAGTCCAGATGAAAACCCAGGAGATGGATGTGCATCACTAAACCTCAAGTAGTTAGCCTCTTGATCATCACTACCGGAATCCTAAAAGATCGAGATGGTTAAAGGGTTATGCTGCAAGGTGGAATAAGCGACAAGTGGCCAACAGATTGATGATACAAGAAGCTGATATTTCAAGATTTCCTGACAGACAAAAGTACCAGATCAGGAACCAATGAAAGAATTGCTGCTTCTTAAGAACTAATAACCTATTCTCGGATAGGAAGTATAGGCTGTATAGCATTCTCATTAGTAAAGAAAGACAGTAAATTATGCCTGTCTTAAGACATGCATCATCGCCGTGCAAATATTAGACAAATAATACCACGTACGAACACAAGTAAAAAGATAATAGTCTACAACTCCTCGTCGATTACCATGAACATTGTCATCAACTTACTAAATGAGTAACATATGTTTAGTCACAGTAATCTTTAGAGAAGAACTTGAAAGGGTAAAATTTTGACAATCAATTTACGAAAGGGTCGCCCTCTAAAAGCTGACACAAAATATGTGCAATATAATCCAACTCTGATTTTGACATGTACTGATGAAGCACAACGTGGGTATTCATGGTTGAAAATGCTTAGATCACTACTACTAGTATTTGAGTGCAATGACTATCTTTTAAGATTGTCTATTTGATTCCTCTTTTGTTGGCTTTTGCTTGCTTTGTCCAATCCTATTTGAATGGAGCTCAAAGGCATATCTTGTGATAGATTTTTCCTGTCTGTTAGTTCCTCCCTGTGTAGAGATGGTGGGTGTTCGAATCTAGTTTCAAGTTAAAAGTTATGATCAACTTTGGCCCTTCATCTAATCTTATCTCTCTCTACCCACATAGATTGAAATGAATAAATTTCTCCAAGTCTCCAAGCACATGAAAAACCTTTCAGTGTGGCCTTCTCTTCTCCCCACTTAAAGATAAATCACATGTAAGTTCATGAATTGTGCCTTATCTCTGTCCGACATTGCCAAAGTTCATGACTAGTACAATAATGACCGAAAATTATTCAGTGCACCGGTGGTGCACGCGACCTGTTCATCTCATACCGTCTGATTGCACTATCCACCGTTAGGTGTATGCACTGTTCACGTTTGTTTTTTCTTTATTCAGTGCACAAAATACTCTCTCACTAATTACCCCAACACATCATTGACTATTTAACACCACTTTGACGTGCTCGTTACCGGGCGCGTTACAATTTAAGAACCCTTTTGTGTCAATTATAGCATTGGTAAATATGATTCGATCAATCCGAGAACTTAAATGACACTCCTGGATTCATAGTTACTCTAAAAATTAATACAAATATACAAACAAATATTTATTTACAGAACAATTATTTACAAGACACAAATACAAACATTTACAGATTTTTATTTACAAATTTACACATGGTACAAGGTGATTAGGGTGGGTTTGGTTTGGTTTCTAACATCCTAAAAACAGAAAAATAAAAGCTAACTAATATGTACAATTGGTTGGTTCATTCAACATCGTAATTAAGAGATAAACTCGAATCTTAACCACACATCTATGTCAAATTTCATTCCTAATAATCTGAAATCATGCTGTTGAGCAAAAATGGTGAAATAATGTACCCAACATAATTTCGTTCTATCTCATTGAGGGAGATATAACTTTTTATTATGTTAAGTTCGAACTATCCCAGATAAAAATATCTGTTAATTATATCCCCTTTATTTAAAGAGGAAAACCCTTTGATTTTGATGGAGATACCAACTGGAGGGGTGTGTGTGTTTGTTTGTTTTAATGGCTACACCCAGAATTTTGAATGGGTTGCCTATGTACCCTCAGAGAAGGGATCAAGCCATTCGTAGTTCAAGATCCCCAACAAGTAAATGACTTATTGGAGGGCTTTACTTTTGAAATGAGAGTAGTGTTTGGATTTGTATCTAAAGGCGTATGAGCTATGGAGCAAGGCTTCAGAAGATCTGAGAATTTATTTGAAGTTGTGGTTGCATCCAGATTTAAATCTAGACTGTCTACTTACCCTGTGAAGGGATCAAACCAATGTAGTTCGAACATTTGATTTTTTTGGTGATTTGAGAATTTGACTGAAGTCATTTGGACTAGCCGATTTTGACTGGTGGTCAGGGATTCTGTTTGGAGTGGTGAATTTGACTGATGGAGTCAGGGATTCGATTTTGTGTTTAGAAAATTGGCTTGAAAAGAACCAGAATTTGGTTTTAATCATGGTTGTATCTAGATTTAAATCCAGACTATCTACATACCCATGAGGGGATCAAACCATTGTAGTTCGTAATTTATTTTGTGATTTTGTATTGACTTTTTGAGTTTGATAGATGTACATATATTTTTGAATCCATCAACTGTATTTCTTGTCGACACCCAATTTAATGGTGTCTGCTGATTTGATTTGGACACCCATCGTGTCGAGCTTTACAGTGGGCCTTGACATTTTGAAATGGGTTTTTGCACTGTTGTATTTTGGCTTGTACTCGACAGGTAATTTGGTGAGGCACGACCTTGTATTGACAATGAGTTTTGTGGACTTGTTTCCGTTTCATTTGCAGGAGGCAAACAGCCCAAAAAAGGAAGCTTATCTTTTCTTTCTTTGCGACAAAACTTCACAGACAAAAGAGGAAGTATGAGAGACGTGATCCTGAGTTCGATGAACTCAAAACCCATGCCAAGATCACGAGCTTGAGGCAGAGATCAAAACACAGATGGAGATCGGGTCCGATTTGGAGACATATTCACAGAGGTTTATTTCTTCCCTTCATGTTTCAATCGATTCAATGTACTCAGTGGGTAGTGCCCCTTCTGATAATCCCTCTTGAAAATAATCTTCATTGCTGCCTCCGATATTAATGTCAGGAATTTAGAGGAATTGGGGGTCTCGACTACTGTCATTTACTCCATTTTAGCACTTCTAGTTCAAGACTTTGGGTGAGTGAGTTCTGACTGCTATTTGGTGTTTATAATTAACAATGATCATCACTCTCATATGTATAATTGAGAGAATTTGCATTGTTTGCACACATACACCTCAAGCTAGACGTGTCTTTTCACAAGGTAGTTTGCCATTTCCTCAATTTGATTAAAGCATGCCCACCGCTTGGTCTCTTTGCCATTTTTTTTCTTTTTTGCTTTAATAATGAGGTCTAGCATGAATTTGTTATTGCATCACTCATTTTAAGCTTTTAGATTGCGGTGGAGTTGTATTTGAGACTAAATATATAGCTTCTGTAACTTTTGCTCTTGTTAGTGTTTCACAGAAGCGGTCATGTGATCATGGCGCCTTTTATAGACTTGCTGATGCCTTCTTTCAACCACACCTTGTTGCTTTGTAGATTGATACATCTTGAGGCCGTTACTTCCACAAGAGGCAGGGGCTTGGCACATCGATGACAACTTGCTGAGGTACCAAACTTAACTTGCTTTTATTGTGGACGGCTTGAGCTGCTCCTTTAGTGCATGACTGTGACACTCCTTTGTTGCATAACTGTGAGTCTGTCCTCAATGCAGGTTTTGGTTACTCCCTTATTGCTGAATGTTGTTTTCACAGCTTCATTGTCTCCACACAACCTTGCAAACAGGCATGTCAATCCGCTCTCGTAGTCTGGTGATCAAGGTGAGTTCTGCCTCGTATAATTTTGCTCCTCCAGACTTCATATTTTGACATCTTTCACCAGACATACTTCTGCTTCTAACTCCCTCCTTTTGTTTGCAAGTAGAAGACACTTTTCATCATCTTATGTGAGATTCCTCCAAGACATTGAGACCACCTTCCAACTTTGATTTCCTCCTCTTGCTTGCACACAGAAAATACTCCTCATTGCTTGTGAGAATCCTCCAAACATCAAGGGTAAGCTCCAGCTCTTCATTGATGATATGTCAACTCGGTATTTGTCTTGTTAGAGCGTCCTTCCTTGTTGCCTTCATGTGGCTTGACCTGCAAATGGGAAAGGAACTTGTGCTGAAGTGGTCTTCTAGATTTGAACAACATCGAGGCCTTGTTTGAGCAGTTGGGAGGTGGAGTGGTCATTGAAGTCATGTTGGAGGTAACTGTTGTGGCGTGAGACAAGGCCTGATCAGCTTTACTCTTGAGGCTTCTGATGTTGAGGCTTGTTGGTGTGGGATTTTGATGAGAAGACTAGACCTGGAAGTGATGCAAGATGAGGTTGGCTGAAATGGTTCTTTACCTGTCCTCTGGTTGCTTCTTCTTCTTTCTTGATGTCGATCTCTTTCCTTTGCTTCTGCCTGCACTCCTCTTTGCTTGCCTCTACCTGCTCTCCCCGTTGCTGCCTTCTTCAGTTGCCCTCCCTCATGGCGTCCTTGTGCTCCTGTTGGCGTCCTCTCCCCCTTTTACTTGCAGACTTAGGGTTCTTTATATAGAGAACATCGAAACAGTCGGATAAGCAATATTTGAATTTTTAAATCGTCATCAATATCCTGAAGATAATCTGTTGGAGACTCGGTCTTTGACTTCTGAGATCATTATCTTATCACTGTTTTAAATTCAAATGCCTCCTTTTGTTTCTGTGATTTATCGTCTGTTTCGATGGATTTGCTGCATGAAGAATTGATCAACATCATATCTGAATGTAAAGGATTTGTTATGCTGCCATTATCTTTTCTTTTCTTTTTGTTATAATAGTATTAACCTGCTCCACGTCTATAAATACATGTCGATTTTTTTTCCTTCATATGTTTTACGGTTCAACACATGCAAAGTTCTTATTCAAAGAAACAATCTTGAAACACACACCTAAAGAGGACATGCATCTCATATAATTTCATCAAGTAATTCCAAGCACAGAAAAGTCTAGAACTTAGAATATTTCATGTAAATTGCTGCATTCAATATTGAAGAATATTTGTCCACAATAAACATGAATCATTAAGAACTAATGAGATTGAACAACAACATATCTGAGAAGTGGTAACATGCAATCGTTGTAGTTTACGTTTTCAACCATTATTACATAGTTTCCACCACTTTAGATCTATACTTACTTAAAGAAGCTTAGTACAAATCATGACAATCGGCTAGCATGCATTCTACCCTTAGTAAATAAACTAAAACGCAAACTTTCAATCAACAAGAATCACAAATTTAGATTATTGGAAGAATCATCAACAAGATATCAACATACTTTATAAAATTTCGAATCCAAATAACACAATAACAATGGAAACATGCTTCTAAAACTTAAGTGTAACATCCGAAACATGCTATTAAATCTGCTAGAGAAGTCTAAACAAAAGTAAATGTAGCCTTTACACTTTATCGGTCTTCAAGGAAGCTTGATGGCGACAAAGAGATGTTGAGCTTCAATGCTTCAAGTCACCAACGCTGCTGTCTTCATAGAGAAGTCCTTCAAGGCTTGGCAAAGAGGATGAACTCAGCAAAGGTGGAGAGGAAAGGCTGCTCGAAAATGCTATGTGTTTCTCTAGTTTTTAACGTGAATGAATGAACACTTTTTCTGATGTAGAGAGCCTCCTTATATAGTAATCATGTCGCCTCCTTGAGTTTCTCTCCACCATTGATTTAAATCTGATCCAATGGCCACAAATAATAGCACAATTTAATCAAATAATATCCCATATATGTCTTGTGCATTAACTCTTCGAATTTGGCTTGAAATGTGGCCGACTACATTGCTTGTTCTTCAAATGGAATCGGCTGATTATTGCTTGATAGTTGCTGATTTGAATTTTGTTTCCTTGTTTATTTTCGAATTCATGCTTATAATTCCTTCCATATGTATTGCCAATTAATATTCCTGAAAAAGAAGAAGAAAAATCAGATTTAATCTTAAAAAATTCCGCATTTAAATGGAGAAATAAAAGGTAGGAATCTCCCTTAATTTGCTTAATTACAAATCAGCATTATCTTCAATCTTTAAGGAATAATTCTGTTGATAGGTGGAACCTAATATTTCACCTTTACCGGGTTACAATTCAAGAAAGAACCTCCAAATGTCTGGTCAATTATTAAATATGCATTATTTATTGTTCTTGAAGTATTGTTTACAGGGTGAAAGCCCAATCGAATGTGAGAAGCCACTCTAGGTCCTTTGTCAGGCCGGGCCCAGTTCGTCGTAAAGCTAAGGAAAAGCAAGGGAAACTGTTCCCACATTGGAAAAGGACAAGGCATGCTGCCTTTAATGCTACTATAAATACCAGCGCGGACCTCCCGGTAAGGGGACGCGCAACTTCTTGACTATTCTTGAGTTTTCTGCTTAATTGACAGTGTCTGACTTAAGCATCGGAGTGGCTTCCCTCGGTAAACCCGGGGACGCCTCTTTGACGTGTTTGTTCTTTACACAGGAAAACTCGGAGTACAAGGAAGTACGCTATTTCTGGAGCCGTGCCACCCGCCAAAGGGACCACGAGTTTACCCGGAAACAAATTCTCTCAAAATTTTCTGCCATAATCTTCATATAATTTCGGCCAAAACCCTTGGAAATTTTCGATTTCCATATGTGCATCATCTTCTCCATTTAATGTTCATTCCTTCTATGACAATTTCCTGAATTTAACAATAAACGGTTTCTCAAAATAGATTAGGAAAGTAAGAATATGAAAGTTTCACAAATAGTAGGTTTCCTAAATCAAAATAAGAAAGTTTCTTAAAATGAAATGGGCAAGTTTTCCAATTTGAAACAGGAAAGTTTCCTAAATGAGTTATCCTTCTTAATTTGCCAGTTTTAGCTTCATTTTCTGCATTTCCGTCTTTTTACCTTTACAATCACAAAACATGTTAAAAATGACAATGTTAAGAGAATAACATAACTAAATAAGGTAGAAAATACGTTAATATCGTAGCATTTTGTGCTTTTATCACACTTCCACTTCACTTCATTGTATTCACATGAAAAACTAGTGAACTCTTAGGTTTAGCCTTGTGCTCTATTCTTTTCTCTTTGGAATTTCAGCTCTTTGTTGAAAGTCGCAGACCTCACCTCATGTCTAATTGCATATTGCTCATGAGGATTGTAAGAACTATGAACTTCACTGGCTTTAAAACAAAAACTTAAGTAATAAATCTGTATTATGTTATCATTAAATAAACACCCTTTCAAAACTTAATAGTAAAAACGAAGGCCAACAAGTAAAAAACTACCTAATCAAGAGACTAGCTACTACCATAAACCTCCATTTGAAGAAAATGATTCATGTTTGCTGTCCAAATAGGGCAACATTACCATGAATCACTATGAGGGTCTTGGACTCCGCAAATTTCCTACTAATAATTTAGATCATGTTATCCCCCTCAGTGGCGTAACCAGACATTTCACTTAGAAGGGTCAAATTTGATTAACTAAAAAATTAAATGATTTTCGGTTACTCTTTAGCAACAACACGATTTTTCTTTAAAAAGTGACAAACTTAATTTCAACAATGTTCCTTATACCAATTTAAAATGAAAACGCGCTCTCAAACAAACCATTAATTTATCTTTAATAAACTTCAGATTTTCAGAATTTCAATATGTTATTTTTGAGACATAATGTACGCTAATGTATGGTAAACATCAATATAGTGTTTCCATTTAGCTTATTTATAAAAAAAATAAAAAAAATCATAAATGGAATTTAAAGCATTAAATTACATATTAGTAGGGATCAATAAGGTATGTAATCCTTGACATGGTTTGTATTAATTGGATTAATTATTTAAAATAGTATACATTTTTATTTTATTTAATTATTATTAAAAAATATTAAAGACTGATCAAAGATTTCTTAAAGGAAAATAATCAATTTATGTTTCATTTCATTTAATATCTGATACAAATTAAGAGTAATTACTTTTTCTTAAAATTGAGAGGAGACAATTGACCCTCTTGCCCCTCCCTAGCTACGCCCTTGATCCCCCTTCCCCAGACAATTGTTGCCTCCAAAGTATTTGCTGCTGTTGTTTCTTCTCTTTAGCAGCATCAACCAAATCCTGATGGTTAAGGGCATGCCTCCTCATTTCAATGTGTTTTGCCTTCTCTCGTACTAGCTCAGGGCCTCAGGTTCTCTTCTTGCAGGCAATGCCCGTTTTCTAGATTTCAGACGCTTCCCACTTTTCCAGTGGTGGTGATGCTGGAGTTTCCTCCCTTACCTTTGTAATCTCTTCATTGCTTGTGTTGATTGGACATGTCCTTTTTTTGAATAAAGGGTTGTGGTGCGACAATCCTTAAATCTTGATTAATGAAATTGATAATACAAGATGAGACATGACGTCTAAATATCTGATTACAAAGATTTGAAATAATATCAGTAGTCTCTACAACAAACTTGTACTCAACTAGGTACCAGCTAACAAAAATGTTTCAATGGCTACCTTTTTTACTTCAATATATCGGTGATATAACAAAAAGTTTACTCGACTACTGCAAAACATAATTACCAAACATACTGCTTTCCTATTATGTTACCGACGGAGAACAAATCTGACGACACTAAATTTCACCCTCTCAGGTCCTTTTTGTTGCTTAAATTTGCCGCTTAGTTCTCCCTAGGTTTGCGACCCCTCGCCCGCCTAGCGGTTGTTCTTCAGTGCAGGGTCTGTTGGTTTTTTCCTTTCATTGCATGGTTTTGGTTCCGTTTTAATATTCATGTTCTCTTTAAACAATCATGGAAAAAAAGACCCTTTTTCTCCTTTCCGGATTCATACTCGCCAAATTAACATTCCAACAGAACTGAGGAACTCCAACCTCCCAGATCCCGAACCCTCCAAAGCAACAATATTAAGATGTGAAAGACAGCCAGGAATGGCATCAACAGAAATCTCATTGAGGAACCAAAATAGACCTGCCATCAACTGAATCAGACCACTTGCGACCAATTGAAACTTCTAGAATTTCCATCCTTTACCATTAACTCTTACCAACAAATGAAGTAATTGCCAATTGCACAACAATTGCCCTAAACCTCAAAAGCACCCCATATGCCCCCAGCTTCACACCGCTACCGTACCTTCATCAGACTTGAGTTAATCACCACCTCCCTCTAGTCATCCCCTCCTCAGACAAGGTCTGGTGTCTGATGGGGTGCATCTTATAAATCAGAGCAAGCAAATATCACTATTCGCAATAGTACACACCAAATAAGCATATAACAGAAAGAAACTAGCTGTAATTGGGGAGGTTGTTTGAACTGTGCTTCTAATGTAGATGTTCACGGGTAGGAGGGAGGAGGAAGAACAGAGAGGATACCCCAATGTATAGTTCATATAATATTAGAGATAAACAAACACATACATAACACCCCTCTTCCTCACAATTCAGTTCCACTATTTCAGCACTTGAGCAAACCATACAAATCCACCTCTTTGGCTGGCTCTAACTTAGACTTTGATTAATATAAAAGAACACGAAACAAATTTTTGAATAATCTTATGTACTGACATATAAAACAGTTCACTTACATATTAAGAGGGTGCATGTTGTTTCATCCTGCTGAACACTGAAAATTAAAAATTGAAACTGAACTCCATGACTGAACAAGCAATAGACTGGAAATAACCTCATAGATTGATGTTGTTTTCATACATCTAAACATTTGGGAGACAAATAACAGGTTCATCAAACAAAAATTGAAGCAAAAAAATCATAACAGATTCTCTTTCTCACTTACACAGTCCCCCACATGTACTAGTTCCTCCTGCCTTACTTTGTCAGCCAGTAGATAAATATGAGAAATGTGCACACTGATGCGACAAGGGAAAGAATGATGGTATCCATAGACTTCTTACGCTTTATTGCAGAGAGGATATGACTTACCTGCAGACATGACATGGGACATTATTCAATAATAGTACACATACTACAATAACAATATATAGTATATACGTAACTGTCATTTTTATCCAACATTTTTCTTGCAAATCATCTCGCTTATCACAAATCTGGTATGTTAGGATTTTATTTGTTTTTAATGAAAAAACGAACATGCATTTAACCTTTTTGTCAGTACCAAAGAAACAACTAAACATCAATAACTGGAACTACTGGTTTTATACCGTTGGAAGGCGGCTACCAATATTACTGAGCTTTGAATTAATACCGCCAAACGTTGAACGTTGAAGGACAAGTGCACCCAAAGTTGCTTGAGCTTGAGAGATCACGGTATCTATCTGCATCACCACAAAAAATATGAGAATTTCAATATGAGTGACCTGAATGCTAATCAAACCACATGTCCAAAATTGATTCTCCTATAACCAGCCGAACCCTAACCTTCTGGACAAAAAATTCTCATTTTTTTTCCTTTACATACCTGTCCTGTATTTCGGCTAACAGAAGCATGTTCTTTCAGGAGGGCGTTTTCTGCTGAATCTCCACCCGCTTCCAAGTCTACTCTTGTTCGATCAAACTCCCTAAAATCCTCAAGTAATGAAGCGTGTTCCTGCTTAGTTCTAAGGCTGGAGCGGAGACGATAAAATTCCTGCACTTCAACCATGTCAAACAATGCAAGTTAGTGTCCACTAGGCTCAATATTATTCTAGTATTGTTTTATATATAGGGTGCATAATGATACAAGACTGGATAAAAAAGTGAAGAAAATGAAGGTGGAAATCGCTTGTCCAGCATATAGCATGACACTATACCTAGGTACTTTTTGACATGATGATAGTACCATCCAAATGATTAAATAAAGTTAAATGCTAGAATCATCCTTTGGAGAGTGAAATTGGTCACCCCATTTTTAACTGCTCAACTTCAACTTCACACGAAATCAGAAAATGTTCTAAAGCTAGCACTCAACTTTTTTTCAGGAACAACAAAGGCGGCAAGTAAAAAAATACTTAATAATATGTTTGGTATCTCAAACTTCTACTTCCTAAACACGTGTAGGTCTAGACTTGAGTTCAGACAGAACTACAAAGAGGCGTGAGAGATCATAAAATATATACCATTCATTCATATTTCGTTTGAGAGACACAAAACGTCCTTGGAACACCCAAACTAGCAGTTCAAATATTAAATAGCATGTAGGTTCACCTGTGCCAACAGGGAACCCTAAACTAACAGTTCAAACTTTAAAGTTTAAACTGCCATGCAAGTTTGCCTCTTGGCATAGTCAAGAGGCCAGAATACCTGAGTGAGATCTTGAAGAATCTCTTGATGTCTAGTCAAGGTATGAGAAACCATCTCTGATCCTCCTGACGAAACCCATGCTTGCATTTGCACATTTACTTGTTGGAGTTGCCTTAATAGTCGGTCTACCCCAGACTCAAGATCACTATCAGCATCAAATTTGACAGAACCCTTTGCAGAGACGAACCTACGATAAGAGATCATATGTTCCTCCAATTGAGCTTCAAGTTTCCTAGCCTGAAATTATAGACAGATACAATATTCATTGACAGTATAAAATTTGCAGATTTCAAGAGTTGGTATGAACATAAGTGCAAGAAAGGGACCACAAAGGGAAGCAATTGCTTGGCATATTCCAAAAAAATCAAACTGTGTAATAAATTGCTTGGCTTGAGGATTATATCATCAAATATCACGATTTGATGATCAGATCCAATGTCTTTTATTTTCAATAAGCTGGGCAAGATTGAAAACTAAAGTTACTGATGGAGAGGTTCAAGATATAAATTGAAATGGTTGCTAATCCTATATTCAATTTTTATTTGTACGTCAGATCATACTAAAAAAGCTTTCATAAGAGGGGAATGTTGGCTTCCTGGGTGAACTATTAGGCCTTATAGAAAACCTATTTTAAGTAGCAGCTATTTTAGATTCGGAATGCTGCTCTAAGAAAGATTCTAATAACCGATATGCCCGAAATGAGAAGTATCATCCATGATATTCTCCATTGATGCAAAATTATGTTCCAAAAGGAGCTGATGTCTGATGTTTTTCTGCTGAGTAGCATCTTCAGGTGACGCCTCAGTTGTAGCTCTTCTTGATTTTCAAGATGGTGGTCTCCAGCCAAGCATCATGATAATGTTTTTTCAAAGAACTTAATTTTGTACTACATATATATATATATACATACATGGCCCTTCCATTGACGGATTTGAATGAAATTTTGCAGAGTGATCTATCTATTAGCACCTAAGAATTGAACGGTTAAGATTACAAAAATGTGATTGAAAAGTTTGTCGAATGTCTATCTCTATGAATAAACTAAAAACATAGGGATCCTGTACAATTTCATAAAGAATGAACCAAAGTGTAGCAATACAACTACCCTTAGCTTTTCATGATTACCCAACAAGCGAAAGTAAAATGCGGTAAAATCAAGAACAGGTCTTGAAATTTTTCATGTTTTTCATAGGTCAAGCTCAAAGTCAACAGGAAGCTAAAATTGTACTTGGTTAATTAAAAATCCCAAATACAGAAATACAAAAGTGAATCACCCAAGCAAACAGACGAAGAAATTATACACAGAGATCGTCGGTTAATTTCAAAGACGAAGATGAAGAGCAGTACCTGTTTGCGAAGCGCGTCCCATGAGCTCGGAACTTCCATATCCGCCGACACCGAATTCAGAAGCCGATCTTCTCTTGCTGTTCCTTCTCCTGCAATTGATGGTGGTCGTTTCGGAGACAGATGCTCTGATTTAACGGCAATGTGGCGTGTTTCCTAATTCAACCCCTTTTCACCCTTCGTGGGTCCCGCCACTTTTTACTTTTTACAGTATACTCAACAAAAATTGATAAACCAATGTCGAGTCGTGGCCATAAGTTCAATTCTTTATAACGTTTCAAATTCTAACTCTCGTTTATTATTTATAGCCAACAAATTTACCGATCTTCGAATTTGTATGAATTTAGTGCAAACAATGATCATGCAGGTATGTTATTGACACACTAACGTAGCTGAGGTGAATTGCTACCTCATTCTTAATAAAAATAAGAAAATAATAACTGTCTATTTCATATTTTTGGTATTTTCGCTGACACATACATTTTTTTTGAACAGAGACAAACATACATTTGTGTGGCCCTATTAGAGTCTACATTGCGTCAGGCTCCTCGCGTTTGGTTTTGAAGAGGGAGATTTTAAATATAGGTTGTAAGGTCTGGAAAAGGCATATCACGGTGCTTGGCGGTGTATCGGCTTGGTGGTGCAAATTGGAGATTGCGGGGGTATGGATGACACTCGTTTAAGTTTCCTGTATTATTATTTTTTATTAAGTAAACAACTATTACTTAAAATAAAGCTTCTTACTTATTAAAATAAAACTATACCGCTGGACCAAATAATATTGTATTCTTGTATTATTTTTAAATTACAAAAATGGTGATTGTCAGAGCAATTTTAGATAGGACTCTTCTATAACAAGAACCTCAATTCAAGTGCGAGCGCTTTTTTGTCTCAGATTTGCTTGAAATTCTTAAGAATCATTCTCTCTCGAAAAACCCTAGCCTCCCTCTTCTCTCTCTAGCACACCAACTAGCCTCCTCCATCCTTGTCTGACGACAATCTCGCCTTGGCTGGCTTTAGGGCTTTGCCGATATCGAGATTTGCTGCCGGACGGGAATTCCTACATACTATTTAGTCTCTTGGAAGGTATTGGCTCGAGGGCGGAGGGTTTGATTCGAGATTTCTTTTTGGGTTTGTGCAGGTTGTTGGTATGGACGTTGTTATCGCTTTCAATCATTGCGGCCGCAAGAGTCGTCGATGTGCACTGGACTGTGCTGAGATGCAAGTGTCTGTAAAGCTTTGAGCCGGCTTGGGAATGGTCGTAGTGGTTATCTACAAATCAACGGCGACAGAGGCAGGTGATGGTTGAGGAAACAGATCTTGGGTCTTCACTATTGGACCTTAGGCTGGGCCTATTCCTTATTTTGGTTGTTAATTAGATTGTTTTGTTTTGGGTCGTCCCTCCTCTTTTGAGGGAGGGTTTGGGGTTTTGGTAAGGTGGTGTTGGTCGTCCCTTCTCTTTTGGGCAAGGGTTAGGGTTTTGGTAAGGTGGTGTTGTTGTGTCGTGGGGGTGAGCCATGTTTTGGTGTCGTTTCCAGAGACTATTTTAATGTCGGTTAGATCTTGTTGTCAATGTAATGGGGATGTTACCTGTGCATATATGCTGGTAGTTTTGGCATGTAGTGGTTGAAAGGGTTGCTTCTTCTTGAGGTTGGCTGTAAGGATGTATCGATACTTCTGGATTAGGTTTATGTACAGTTTGAACCCTTATCGGTTCTTGTCCAGTGTAACTGCTGGTGTTTCGGGTAGGTAGGATGAAGAGTGTAGAATTTATTTTCACCACCGGTGTCTCTCATGTTTGTAACATTACATTCTCGATTAATGAAATTCTTGATATTCTTTCTCAGAAAAAAAAAAATAAGAACCTCAATTCAAGTTCCATATTACATTTTTACTTTTTTACTTTTTTGGAAGGTTATTTTCGTAGTTACCTTCGAGGTTTAAGGGGTGTGTAGCGCACAAAAGCCTGAAACCCCCTCAATCAAACATTCGCCGCTCTCTCGTTTTCTCACTAGACCCTAATCCCAAGCAGCCCATACCGGTAAGTTTCATCTTTCTTCCTTTCACTATTAATCGGCCTTCGCTTTCCTATACCTAGAGAAGTTGGGATTGGTTTCGTTTGGTGCTTTCAGTAAAACAGGAAAAAGGGAGAGATGAGTGGAGAGGTGGCGCAACCGTTGACAACCGTGCCGGAGATAATATTGAAGAAGAGGAAAAGTAACGAGGAATTAGCTCTGAGGAGGAGGGAGCAATTGGAGCAGAGGAAGTTCCGTCAGAACAAGAAGAGTAAGCAGGAGTTCATCAAGAAACCTGACGACTTTGTCAAAGAATTTCGCTACAGGGTAAGTATGCTCTTTCATACTTTTCGGCTCTTGTTAACACATTTTTAGTTAGATACGAGGTTTTAACATATAATGTGGTTAGTGAAGACATTTAACCTGGAATCTACCCGAGGTTAGGTTTCAGTTTTCATTTTAAGCTTGAGATATATGCAATTATTCTGACTGAGATATTTGGTGTCTTCTCAGGAGGTGGACCTTGTACAAATGAAACACAGGTTGAAGAGAAAGAGGTCAGCAATACAGACAACTAACCCCCAGCTTCTCTTGGTCATTCGCATACAGGGGTGTGTCTCCATTTTGCTGTTATACATTTTTGTTTGTCTATTTATTTGTGTTCAACTCTCTATTTTCTGAGCTCTTAATTTTTATATTTCCAGGAAAAATGACATGCATCCTGCTGTTAGGAAGAACTTATACAGCTTAAACTTGAGGAGAATCTTAAATGCTGTTTTCGTGAGAGCTGACGAAGCAATGTTAGAAAAGTTACAGAGGGTTGAGCCTTATGTTACCTATGGGTAAGCGATATGAATCCGTCAATTTTTCTATTCTTATGATAAAACTAAAATTTGCTAGCGGATGAACATGTACAAGACATATTGGCAATCATGTACAATGACTGAACCTTTCTGATGCACATGATTTGTTTCCAATTACAGGATTAGTAGACTTACCATGGGAGTCGGAAAATCTAGCTTATCATTTGGTTGAGTGATTGATATGTGTTGTATTATGTTGTTTCTTTTGTCACATTTATCATTCATTCCTCCTCTGATATGGACTTTTAGTTCCTTTGATATTATAGTATGGCAAAAATACCTGATCTTTGATTGTTTGCAAACAATTTGAGTGATAGATAACAATTTCAGCATATATTTGTGAATTTGCATTACATGTAAATGAGCACTTTGTTTCCTATCAGACTTCTTAACCTTATTATCTTGAGTATGAAATAGCATCCGGATTGATCAATTTTCAGTCTTTCCTCACACTTGTATTCAGCATTTCAGCTCTCAATATATTTTGGGTCTTTTTATATTTTGTACCTAGACATTCACTGTTTCTGGGTGTTATTTCCTTAATATTTGAGCCTTGGTCTAAACAATTGTTTGGCTGGTTGGGGCTGCAATGTTCCAGATCAACTGAACAAAACTTATAACCGTGTTCAAGATCAACTGAACAACACTTGTAACCAACCTGGGTGGGCACACAATCTTTTACATTACTGACCAAGGGATGTCTTCAAGTTGGCTAATCACTAGGCTATTCTTGTTTCCACAGGTATCCTAGCCTTAAGAATGTGAAGGAGATGATTTACAAGAAAGGTTATGCAAAGATAAACAAGCAAAGAGTTCCACTGACAGACAATAACTTGATTGAAGAGGTATTTGAATGTCCTTCTCAATAATTTGTCTGGTCTAATTACAGCATTTTAAGATACCTTCTCATATACGCATTGACTCATTGTTGTATATTGCAGGCACTGGCAAGGTATAATATCATTTGCATAGAAGACATAGTTCATGAAATTGCTTCTACTGGTAAATATTTCAAGGAGGCTGCTAGCTTTCTTTGGCCCTTTACACTCAACAAACCAGAAGTAGGATTGAAAGGAGTAAAGGCACGTTTCCAAGATGGTGGAGACACTGGTGATCGCGGGGATAAAATCAATGAACTCATTAGCAAGATGAATTAGCTTGAAAACAACAGGTTTTAATCATATTATTGTATCAAGGACTTGACATTATTGTTTGTTCTTTATCTATAATGGAAACAGTATTTGTATGATGACATTGATGCAGTTAAAGCTGTTAAATTTTGAATCTTTTATAGCTCATATCCAGCTTTGGAATTTATATTAGCTGGCATTCATGAAAGCTCCAATATGTTATTTTAGGTGTCAATTTATAATTATATTTTGATGCATCCATCATTTCAGTTTATCTAGTCATCAGATTCTACAATGCAACAATTTGGAGGCATTCTACTGAATTATAGAATGTTTGTTGGGACATCTGCTGACAGTAACAATCTAAACTCTTTCCTTTTGGCATCATTGTTCAGTGATACCAGAAGGTTTATGATTCTTTCTGTTCAGCAGCTATTCTTGATTTTGCACATGAAGCTTCACTTTAAGAGGTGGTCAGATTGTGCTCTCTTACATGAGTAAAAAATGTTTTGCGGATGATTCAAGAAATTAGATGGGGTGACTGTAAAATCCTCTTGGTGTTCATTTGGTGCAACTAGGAGCCGTACAATGTGGTGCATAATTTTTTTCTTGATTCTAGATTTCGGCATTGTGCAGAGTAGGAGGTTTTGTTTGAAAAATGCTGTCGGTTTTGTTTTGTGTTGATCGTCATATGTATGGCTTATGATTAGCAGTTGGATATATGTGGAGCAATAGTTAAAACGAGCTCGTTTTAACCCTTTCCCTTCATGAATAAGTAGCAACATTTTGGGATGGAGTATTTCGGGTTAGGAGTGATTTACCAAAAATGATTTTGGAAGATGTTATTTTCACAAATTGCTTCTGCGGAAGCAAAACTTGGTAGGGAAGACTGCTACTTTTCATGTGCAGAAGTCAAGACAGTCGAGACTCATGGATAACTGATAATGAAGACAAGTATGGTTATATTTAGAAAATGAATGGTTGATAGTATGGTATGGTGCAAATACTATCTTTTAGGAATAACGGATGAGATAGAAGAGGGTCATCTGCACCCATTCTTCAACCTGTAACTGCCTCCATTGTTGATCATTGCAGTGAGAGCTTCAGCACCAAGACAGATGTAAGGTGAAATTGGATCTCCTTTCTAATGCCACGACTTGGCTGAAATGTTGGAAAAAACAATATTGGACACTAATCTGGTTTTGAATTAACTTGAATAAAATCTGTAGAAGAAAATTGGACACTGCATTTATCCTTGTCTGCATAAATATGGATCTTCGCTTCAATGAACCCGAAGAACTTGATGAACAGGACAGCACTGCTGAGGAAAGCAGGCACTGAGAGGAATAGTGGAGAGCAAACCAAATGGCAAAGAATGTGATAAGAAGCACAAAATCAGACACGGTGGAGCCTGAGCTTGCAACAGACTTTAGGGAGAACATCAGGCAGAAAGTCAGAGAGTGTATTAAGGCCGAAGGAGCTAAGCTGTCAAGAAAACTGCATGAACTAAAGTCCAATGGAACTGGAAGCATTAGAACTCAAATAGATATGTCGACCGAAAGCAGCTTGGTTATCTGATATAAGCAATTGAAAAAAAAATTCTTTTACCTGTTAGCAAGTATCTTGTAAGAGAAATTACAAAGGCTGATGGGTCGAAATTGAGAAAAGTGCTCAAGCTTGTTAACTTTTCGAACTAGCACAATATTTCTTGTTTAAACATTCATAGCTTACGAAGTGTAACAAAGTCTCATGATGCATCATGTTGATATAGTTTGGTGGCGATCTCATAGACCATACGTATCTATTTGGTGTATAGCGTAACCTGCATTCTCCTGTTAGGTTGTCTACAAGAACACGAGATCACTCAAAGGTCTAGACCGCCAAAGGGCGGCCTTCGACTGTCCCATCCCCAAACAATTTAATACACCCAACATAAAGTGCAGGATTGTAAATAATAACCAAATATATCCATGGATGATTCAAGGGAAAAGAAACATATACTAATACAACAATATATATATATATATAAGGCAGGATAAAATTAAGGTAACACATAATAACCAAAAGAGTGAGTACCCTAGCTCAAACAGCAACAAATTATAAATTAATTATTAATTAAGACTAAAACTATACCGATCCCACCTCTACCGTACCATACCGAGTCCACCCCTAAAATTTTCTGTTTTTGTTTTTATTGGTTTGGTTAAATTTAGTTGATTTGAGTTTTTGTTAATTGCTCTGATTATGTGTAGAGCAACTTACATAGAAGATGTTAGAAAATATGTCAAATATTGTAAATATATAATAACATAAATTTATTATAATTAAATAAATAATTATAATTAAAAACTCATAATGTAAATATGATGATGAACACCAATGTTACCAACTCGGATTCAAGGATAGGAGGATGTTGAAAGAAATCGAGTCGTGTGTTGACACACTTTCCTTAAGACAAATTATGTCTCCTCTTCGGTGCAAAGGTTTGATGACACTTGTCTCTCAGGATACAACAACTACTTGTCCCTTAAAACTGCACTGCTACTAAGGACACTGAACGAACTTGAAGTACCTTCTTCTATCACCAGAACACAACTTAGAGAGGGAGAGAGAGAACTCAAGTAAAGAGTGATGCTTTGAGTTGGTGTGTTTAGAATGAGGGATGGAGTCACCTATTTATATTGGTGGGATTGGAGAAAAACTTGAATGCCATGAATAAGGTTACAACCTTTCATTAGACCAGTACCATGTCATTGATTCATGTTGTTACAAAAACCAAAATACAAAGAAGTTGAAAGATCAACCATTATATAGATTACTTTGGTGACTATTTTCATTCACCTTTAACTATCAAAATGATTACAAAAAATCTTTTATGTCTATCATTTTTCCAACAATTCCCCACATGAATGAAATAGGCGACCAAAGACTCGATAGATTTAGTGATAGATATCTATGGTTGAAAACTGCTTAGGATAGGTAGGTTTTACCCTTTGAACTTTCTCTCAGGTTGCTCCATATAAATTTCCTCTTCGACATTTCCATTAAGGAAAGCGGTCTTTACATCCATTTGATGAACTTCAAAATTTTGCAATGCGGCAATTGCAATTATCATTCTGATAAATGTTATTCTCGTCACAGGAGAATAAGTGTTGAAGTAATCAAGACCTTCCTTTTGCTTATAGCCTTTAATTACAAGTTGCCTTATACTTGTCTATTAACCCATATGCTTTCAATTTCCTTTTGAAAATTCATTTGGAACTTAAAGGTTTACAACCTGGTGGAAGATCCACCAGTTTCCAAGTGAATTTTTGTAAAATAGAGTCAATTTCACTCTTGATAGCTTCTTTCCACAAAAGACTATCAGTGGAGTTCACCGTCTCTTTAAAGGTACGAGGTTCACCTTCAAGCATATATGTCAAAAAATCTGACCCAAAAGATTTTTCTATCCTTGCTCTCTTACTTCGTCTGGGTTCAACCTCAGACTCAGTGTCTTGATGTTAACAGTTTTCATTGTCAGTTTCGAAGAACTCGATTCCCCTCTATATTTACATGGAAACACATTTTTCAAAGAATGATGCATTTCTCGATTCCATTACCGTGCCCTCATGTATATTAGAAATTTCTGATTTGTGCACAAGGAACCGATAAGCCGTACTGTTATGTGCATATCCAATGAAAATCCAATCAACTGTTCTAGGTCCATTTTTCACTTTTTAGGTTTATGGACTACCTTAGCCAAACATCCCCACACTCGCAAGTAATCATAGGATGACTTTCTTCCTTTCCATAGTTCATATGGACTTTTCTCTTGTTTCTTTTTGGGAACCTTATTTAAAAGGTAGTTAGCCGACAAAATAGCGTCTCCCCACATGTTGGGTGGTAAACCAGAACTTTGTAGCATTGCATTCATCATTTCAATCAATGTACGGTTCTTTTGTTCAGCAACACCATTTGATTGTGGAGAGTAAGATGCTGTTCTTTCATGAATAATCTCATGCTGAGCACAAAATTCAGCAAATGGTGATTCATATTCACCTCCTCGATCACTTCTCAAAACTTTTATTTTCTTATCGAGTTGGTTTCCACCTTAGTCTTATAGAGAACAAACTTCTCTATTGTCTCATCTTTGCTCTTCAGCAAATACACATAGCAGTATTTCGTGTTGTCATTGATAAATGTAATGAAATATTAGTTACCATCTCTTGACTGTGTTGGTTTTAAAGCACATATATCACATAAATGTAATGAAATATTGGTTAGCTCCTTTTCAGAGGTCACCTTTAGAACCACCTTGCACTTGCCCTCAACGACAGATGTGGCCGAGTTCCCCATGTACATTATCTCCCTATCAGTGCTGGGTTCAAATTTGGAGAACATCTTCTTATCAGCACATACATGGCGAGTTGCTCCAGTGTCGAACCACCATTCCTTTGGGTTTGAGCCCACCATGTTCACCTCAGACACCACAACAGAGAGGTTCCTGTCAGAGACATCCCTTATGACTTCTTCAATCATGTTGGCTTCCTTATTCTTCTTCTTTAGCTTGTTACAGTCAACAGCCATGTGACCAGTCTTGTCACAATTGAAGCACTTACCATCAAATCTTGGCTTCTTGGAAATGCTCCCTCTTGGTCTGAGCTTGGACCCTTGATTTTTGAACTTCTTCGTCTTGGAGCTTTGACCATGTTCCACAACAATTGTCTTAGCAGAGTAGCCACTAACCCATGTCTTCTTTTCAGATCCTCGGTTGTCTTCTTCAATGCGAAGCCTGACCTCTAGATCTTCCAAGCTCATTTCCTTTCGCTTGTGCTTCAAATAATTTTTGAAGTCTTTCCAAGCTGGTGGAAATTTCTCAATAACACATGTCACTTGGAAGCTTTCTCTAAGCTTCATCCTTCAGCGTGAATCTCATGCAGGATCAACTGGATTTCTGAGAATTGACTCATCACAGTTTTGAAATCCACCATCTTATAATCAAGGAAGCGACCCACAATAAATTTCTTGGCACCGACATCCTCATTTTTATATTTCTTCTCAAGGGATTCCCACAACTCCTTAGCTGTTCCCATGCTAATGTACACATTATACAAAGAGTCAGCCAAGCAATTCATGATATAGTTTATGCACAGATAGTCATGACTATTCCATACATTCACAGCTGCAATTTTTGCTTCATCATCTTGCTCATCTTCTTTGAGCACGTGAGTTTTCTCAGTCAGGAACCTTGCCAGATTCAGAGTGGTCAAATAAAACATCATCTTTTGTTGCCACCTATTGAAGTGCAGCCCATTGAACTACTCAGGTTTCTCACCATGAGACACCGACACAGGTACATGAGCAGCAGCAACAGCAGGAATGATTGGCACTTGGGTTGAAGAGCTACTCCCATCAACAGACTTCTCAGAATTAAATTCTATTTTTCTGAAAATGTTAACAATACAAGTTAGTATTGATTCATATCAACAATATTCGCAATTGGTAACACAAAATAAAGGCAACATCAATATTAATTTGGCTACTTCTCAATCCGTTCGGTAATTCCAGTCAGACACGACCAGGTAAGAAGATGAAGCTTTAGTGGAGCGTGACTCTCTTAAGAACATTGTCTCAATGGTTCTAGCCTAGACATCATACCAAACTGAGTACGCCTAGTTGGAAAGATTCATAAACCAAAGCAATATTAATTTGTCTTAAGATTGTTAGAAAATATGTCAAATATTGCAAATATATAATAACATAAATTCATTATAATTAAATAAATAATTATAACTAAAAACTCAAAATATAAATATGATGATGAACACCAATGTTACCAACTCAGATTCAAGGATATAGGGATGTTGAAGGAAGTCGAGTCGTGTGTCTCATACACTTTCCTTAAGACAAATTATGCTTCCTCTTCGGTGCAAAAGTTTGATGACACTTGTATTCCAAGATACAACGACTGCTTGTCCCTTGAAATTGTACTGCTACTAAGGACACTGAACGAACTTGAAGTACCTTCGTCATCACCAAAACATGTACTTGTAGAGCCACATCATCATAACACAAATTCTGAGCTGAGAGAAAGAGAGATTTTCTACCAAAACGGCATACCTGCTAGCTCGGTCCCTTTCTCAGGATTCCCCGTCAGCCTCAAGTTCATCTGAGTCCCCACAATTATGGAAGAAGGTATGGAAACTTGGGTTACCAGGGAAGATTAAGGTGCATACCTGGAAAGTTTGTTCTTCGATACTACTTACTATTGATACTCTCCAGTCGAAGAAGGTGTTCATTGAGAATGGCTGTTACTTCTGCAATACTGATGCTGAATCTATAACTCATGTGAGTAGAGGCTACTGTTTCGTTAGAGATTTGTGTAAAATGATCCCGAAGCTTCAAGGGATTTTTCGCGTCTCTCCTGCGATTCAGACTCAGATAAGTTGTTTTGGAAGGATAAAGCTAATTCCTTAAATAAGTTGTTTTATCAGATTCAGACCTAGTTACTTTCTATTGTTGTGATCTGTTATGCATAAGCAAGTTCCTCACAGAAGGGTGTTGAAGCCCTGGGTTCCTCCACTGGTTGTTTGGTTAAAGGCCAACTTGGATGGGCTTTCTAGGTTGATACTAATCAGGGAGGTATTGGAGTTGTGATTCGAGACTCTAATGCTCATGTGGTGGGAGGTCTCTATTTGAGAATTCATAATGTCTCTTCTCCAGATATGTTTGAGGTATTAGCAAGGAAAGCAGCTTCTGAGTTTGCTGCAGAATTTCACCTATCCCCTTTAGTAGTTTTGAGACTGATTGCGTCAGTGTTTAAGGCCTGCTCTAGTTCAGTGGAGGATGAGTCTGCATTTGGTTAGGTGATTGATGATATCAAAACTGATTTGTCTGTTATTGCCTTGTTCTTTGATCGAATAGATAGGAAAGAAAAAAAAAATAGGGTTTACAAAACTAAATCATAAAACTAGAAAAAGATTTTCTTATTAAGAAAAAGGTTAATAAAAATAAAATATCAGAATTTGTGTTATGATGATGTGGCTCTGCCACGTCAGCCGCCACGTAAGATTGTCTCTCAAAATATGGTTCACCTGCATTACTCTAGTCAGAAATAGAGAGGGATGAGGGATTGAGTTGCACCGTTGAGTGAGTATGACAAGAAAACAAAAGGATATATATATATATATATATATATATTAGAAACTTTTAGTATGTTTTTAAGGGTTTTTTTAAAAAAATATTTAATAATTTTTTATATACAAAAATATATAAATATATTAATTATTTGCCGTGTTCAACCCATGTCAGAACTTCATTTTTTAAAATTTTTCATGTCGCCGTATCCTTGTCCGCGTCCATACAACATAACAAATGACAAAGCTGGAAAAGATCAAACTTAATTCCTCACATGCCTGATAAGAACATATAATAATTGTAGTAGATTAATAAGAGTCCTCCCAATGTAGCATGTATTTCTTCTGCAGTGGGCTATTAATGATTCTTCTCTCCTTAAGTACGAGACTTATAGCATGATTTAGATAGCAAAAGTCTGATCAAATACAAACGTATTTGAAAAACAGGATTGTAAAATCAGAACTGTTGGTAAAGACAGCATTTTGAGTATTGCAATACAAGTTTATAGGTGTCCAGCATGGTTGTATTACTATGTCGTCTAAATCATGGGTGGACTGTTTCTGATGCTAGATACTTCTGGCATTATTCAAAATTGCACTACTAATAAGCTTTGCATGGAGATAAGCTTATAGTTTGTTTGTCATGAATATAATCTTGACATAGACCATTAGTTTCTCACTTGCCTTTGATCCTAAGCTCTCTAACACTTGTGCCAATTTATTTATATAATTATGAGAAACTAATGATTATGAGAAAGATCATGATCATATTGAGTTGGTGGGCCTTTGATTGTTATGGGACATGCTGTTAATGCTAAAGATCTGCAAATCAAGTAGGGGAAAGAAAGCTGCATAATATCTTGCAAAATGATACTTTTGTGTTCTATAAATTTTGGAAAACACTGGAGAGAAATATAACATTTATGTGCTTCCCACTGGGTTTTAGGAAACGATGGAACACTAAATAACGGACTATTATTATAAGTCTGTTATCTGATATCATATTGGTTGTTAACAAAGGTCAATCCACACTCAGGGAAAAAAATAGGTGCCGTTGGCAGGAGAGAATCCCTACCTTTGCTAATTATTAATACACGACTATTTCATTTTCTATTATGTACTGCCATAGATCGTTATATTTGTAACTGAGATCATAACACTGTATTTCATCCTACTTGTGGCATACCATGTGCATTATATCCTGATGGGAGCTTATGAAGGTGTTGATCAGTCATCTTCTGAAGCTCCTTGTCAAAGGCTTTTCACCTTCTTCCTCTGGCAGCTTGACTGCTGTATAGGTTCCCGCCCCACAGAGTGCCCCAAGAACTGGTGCAGTGAGGTAGACCCATATGGCTTTGAAGTTGTTTGCAGCTATGGCCGGTCCTAGTGTTCTCACCGGGTTCATTGAAGCTCCTGTTGTCTCCCTGCACATTAGTGTGAAGGAAAGGTTTCAGTGAATCCTTTTTATTCAAAAATAGTGTTAGTTGAATTTGTGATTATTAGACACACAGGCATATATAGTTTATAGGTTGGAATTTTACATACCCCGCTATGAGTATGTTAAGCATGACAGTTGCTCCTACAGCGATTCCTGCCAGTTCCCCAACCTGCATGTTACAAAATTCTTTGTAATTTTACATTGGCGAAGTCAAGAGTTCTATTTGCTATTTAATATGTTTGATAATTGAAAGCTTTCTAGTTTCTATCAAACTCCAGGATAGAAATATATTATTTACACCTATATTGCACTCGGAAGATATTGAGTCTCAAGCTCATTATCTGTTCATGAAAAAGGTAAGGTTTTGTGAGACTTACAGCTCTAGTATCGGTGGCTACAGCAGTGACCACAAACATGAGGTTGAAGCTGATGATGAACTCCAAAGCGAAAGCCTGACCATAACTTCCTGAAGGAACAGTAACTCCACCCCCCATTATGGGGTGAAAAATTACCTTCAAGGCAAACGCAGAACACAGAGATGCCAACACTTGTGCTCCAATGTACACCGGTACCTGCAAAACGATATCACAAATTACATCACCGTTCGATTTTCTTCTCACTTATCTCACTAGTTATGTACTTATGTTACATTACTAGACTTCCAGTCTGCACCATATTTTCAAAGATGCTAGATTGATAGTTGGCGACGAACTTGACCATGCTTGAATGTTTGGTGATAGAAAGTTTCTCACAAGTTTCCACGAGAAGTGCTTGAGTGCAGCAAAGGCAATGGTGACAGCCGGGTTCAAATGAGCTCCAGAGATGTGACCTGTCGATAAAATCACAACCATAACAGCGAGTCCGGTGGAAGCTGCAAGGCCTACTAGGCTTTCCGTGCCTTCTGTCTTTTGGTTCACAATAGCTGTTGCTGTCCCAGCAAATATCAGTATGAAAGTGCCTAGAAATTCAGCTCCCACCTGGATTTGGAACCATCCCATGGAAAATGGCTGAGTCTAAAAGTTTCACATTTTTCGACATTATGCAATCACTAGTTAAGCATACATAAAACGCTATAGCTTAAAGTGTTAGGATCTCAGGTTCATACCTTTCTTGCAAGTGAGACAGGAGGGGGCGGTAGTGCACAGAAAGCTTTAGGCAATGCTCCTTCTTCCAAAGCCCAATCATCAACAGTAAGGCACTTGCTGCAGCTCTTGAGAAGTGATTTCCTACCAATCCCGTTTGATCTGTGATCTGGCTTGAACCCACCAAAGAGAGGAGCACCAGGAGTGCGTGGTGTTACTGGAGTTGAAGGAGATGAGGGAACTTCCTCCTTGCCATTATTGTTGTCCATTTCACTCCAATGACAAAAACAGCAAAAACTAGGTGAATTAAACAAAGGTTGGAGTGCAGATAAGAGATGAGAAACTTGTTTGAATTTCCAGCTTCACTAATTGTTTGTCTCTATGTTTTGAGGAGTGGAGTGAGGCCATATATATAGTAATAAGATGGGGTTGACTCAGAGAATCCCAAGAAGAAAAGTGGGGGAAGAAGTAAGTGGTTGAAACTGCTGAGGATGAGGAACTGTGGACGGTGGGACATTGCAGAGACTCCTGCTCTTGCACTTTGGGTGTATGCATAATAGTACTGAGATTTCTGCTTTTGATTTTGATTATATATTGTCAATGGCTTTAACGCAATAATTGTGTGTATGCTACCTTCTCAATGAATTCCAAAATGTATGGTGTCTCCATATGGAATGCATGTGGCATGTCAAATAATTGTAGGGATGGAGAAAGAGATGCAGATGGTAAAAGTGAATTGCATGAAGTGAGAACTGTCTTTTTCAACTTCAGACTTCATTTTTTGGAGTGAATTTGCAGTCAGTTTTTTTCATATGCTCTCTACAGTCTACCAAAGCCAAAGCCAAAGCCAAGTATCTATATGATCGTTTATCACTAGGTATTGTAACTTACTTACCAAGTTACTGATTTTTTTAATGTTTTTTTTACTGTAAAAGAATCTGGCACCTGTCTTCTTTTTTTGTCTCTGTTTTGATAAGATATGCAGCAGCTGTCACTTTGTTCTTTTACAGGGGAATTCTACAGTGGATAACATTTCACCCCATCCTACACCAGGCCACTTGAACTAGCAAGGTTCTACGGCAAACTGTCAATTCTATTTTACTATCTTTGTGAAAAGGAACTACTGGATCATTAGTTATAGCATGTGTCAAAGGACCTGGTATTAGATAGGAATATATGTGTAAAATTTTAGATATATATTTAACATAATGCTATATGTTTAGGTTAATGTTAAAGTCAATATGAGTCGGCACCTTCAAAAGCTGATGAACATGCTTAAGCTGGCTGCAGTGTGCATCTGTGCATTTGTGACTGTTTGTCAGATTTTTCAAGTAAAATAGTATTAGAAAGACAAAAAAATCCAAAACTGACGCAGAGAATCTTTGAAAATAAGCAGCGATAACAAAATTCATTCAAGCAATCATGTACATGTAAATAGTATAGTTTACACATGGTACTTGAAAGTGGTCTGGTTCTGCGCTTCTGATTGCGTTAAGTTGCATAATTGGTTAAAACTGGCCAATTGTAGTTGTTGGTGAAGTGCACTTAACAGTGGTTTTAAAAAGAATGCAGGAATCCCATTTTGAGCGCTGCACATAATACTATCAATGAAGTTTCATATTTTTGTCAAATTCAAACTTTCAGGAAAGCATTTCAGATTTCTTTTTGTTAGCTATCGTTTCTCTATTGGTTATCTATCACAGCCTCTCAATCTTCTTTTTCTTCCAGAAAAAGAAAGTGGTCTTAGGAATACTTATTTTGCCACTGGAATATGTTCTTCACTATACAGAGTTGTAAAGAGGTGTGTTAGGTGGTGAAGGAAAACAATTTTCTCTTTATTGTTACAACTATTTTATAGGACTACAGTTGCACCTTGATGTTTTCTATTGTTGTTTGAAGCGTGATGTTATTCTCCAACAGTTGGCCGAAAATAGGGTCAGTATAGGAGGACTGATATTGATCTCAAGTATCTGTGATTACTCACAATGAGTAAACATATATTGCAGTGATGAGATATATATGAGATAGCTAGCTGATGCAGTAGTAAAAGTCCCTTCAGCATTACTCTTTTCGAAGATTATAATCTCCGAAAGCATCATCGGATTGTGAGGTGTTGGTGATGACAACCAACTCTAATTGTATGTTCGGTTGTGACTAGTGTTGGCAAGTGCAAGCTTCTTCATCTCGTAGTAAAAAAAAAAGAATCTCAAATCCGCCGGTGGATTTTTCAAGCAGCAAGATATGTCAGTTCGGTGCTCTATTGAAGACCATTTCCTAAATGTCGTTGTATATTAGAAATGGGAAAGAAACTCTAATGGTTTGATTGAATAATACAGTGTTGCTTTCATTGGTGTAAAAGCATTGAAGGAGGCCCTTAAGTAGTTGTGATTCTGATGAAGAGGAATCAAGGAAATGCTTGAACTATATATAATATTGTTAACATCAAATCTACAGAAAAATTCGAGAAGGAAAAGCCTAAAAAGGAGATTATGATAAAGAATAATCATAGGAGGCACCGATTCTAGTTTTCATGTGACCATCAATGAACGTACCACCCTTCCCTTCCTATCTATGACTCTTTTTTGCAGATTCGATTGGTTATGACTTATGAAGATGTTCTCAGTTCTCTATTGTAACTTTGATGACTCTATGTTGATGATCTAGCATCATAATGTAGTAGCAGCATTAAGCAATATGCAACTGGATGAAAGTTACAGCAAAGAAACATGGGGTGTGAAGCGGTAGAAATTTGATGTAGGACGAGATTTGAAGCTTAAAGATTTAGTCTTAACTATCTGATTTGTGTTTTAGTATTTTAGGTTGATAATACTTTTGTGTTATTCAAGGTTATTTGTTTTCTTTTTTAATTAGGATTCTTAAGAATTATTGTTAGATTAGGATTATGATTGTATTAGGTTTGGATGCCTATATAAGCATCATCATTCTATGTATTTGAAACAACTCTGATATCAATAAAACCCTAATATTAGAGAAGTTTCTCTCTATTTCTTGCGACTCTGTCGTAATGGCTAGTGGATTCTAGCTTATCCTCATATGGCTTTCGACGCTTGACGGAGCCGTCTTCTATCGTGTTCACGCTTCCCGCATCAAAATTGATGTGAAATCCTGAAGTGTTGAGATGTAACAAAGAATGCTTCATAATCGCAGGGCACATTTGATGCACTAGGACATCAAGCCGTTAACAATATTGATGCCTAAAATTGGTCCCAATAATTAAGATAACCTCATTCAGATCGAGCCATACGAATTAGGCCGATGTCTCCCGCAGTATGAGTTAGTTTTTAGCTAAAGATATGGACAAGCTTGGAATCCGTCGAGAAGAGGGTGTTCCTGTTCTTGTGCGACATCGGATCTGAGACCAGTCGGACAGGCCACCCACCAATGGGCGCCCGCCAGCTTTCTTTCTTTTAATCTGGTTTTAAAAAATAATTAAAAGAAATGTTGGCCAATATCAACAGTCGTTTATGGACTGCCATGTGACGTCATGTCTGTTCTAATGACTCTTTCTGTCAAACCATCTTTTATTTTATCTAATTTAACATCTAAAAATAAGATATTAAATTGATGAATAATGATTGTTAGATTGACGGAATTGCCACTGCAGCAAAATGATTTGGAGTTCAAGGGGTACATATGCTCTTAAGTTGGCATCAATAGATTCACTTTAGCTAGCCTAGCAGGCATCAATCGATGAATCTCATGGAGGAGAAGAAACTTTTGTAGGGATGGAGCAGTCAATAGGGTTTACATAAGAGCCTAGGAGGGTATATAGATATTGATAGGGTTCACAGTTAATCAACAACGAGAATAGTTAGAGATTTTTTGAGAAAATGAATCGAATTCATTGATCAATGATTATTACAATAAGAAGAGAATAACATTCTCACATCCGAGAAGGATCAGTAGTAAAAACCAAGTTAATAGAGCTGTTTTCATTCAAGACTCTATTTAGCAACAAGATACACAACATAACTATTGTTCGAAAGATGTACAATATTTAGCTTTCGATTGGATTAAAAGTGTTTCAATATTTTGTTCCATAGCCTCTTTAAGTTCGATGGTTGAATTGCTTATACCGAATACTTTCAAAGTTTCTCATATTTTTCGTGAAAGAACAAAATAGCTGATGATCTGGAAAAACCAAAAAATAGTTTTTCGGGTGGCGTCAAACGTCTAGATGGATTGGCTCAAGCTCAATCGACTAGAGAAGAAAGCCAAGTTGAGGATTCAAATGTGTTTGAAGAAGTCTCTGGATTGCCCAATCATAAGGGGGGTGTGATGAAAACTTCTCCAAGATTGGTTTAGCTAGGGTTTAGGGTGAGACTAGTTCGTACATTAATGGAGGGTGAAAGTGTTGTGGCAGTGGCTGATGTGCCACCAGTGAGGCCTCTAGCTGCTTTGATGGTTTTCAATAATGGGATAACATTAGTGGACTATATATAAAACAAAATCAAATCAATCGGAAACTTACTATCTAGCTGGTGTGAGATGTAACTTAGCTTGCAAGTTATTAACAGAACAATACTCTTCCTAACACCCTGGTTCCTTTCATAACATACTAACCAATCATTAAAACTTACCCAAAAAGGAAGATAGAGACAAATCTTTCACTATTGACTACCAAAAAAAATATCATTGAAGCAATCATGAAGAAAACGTAGATATTTTCATGAACGTCCAATCTCTCACTCCATCAATATGCATCACAAACCACACTCCTTGTGTGGCTTTTAGAGGTGTTGCTAGTCACCTTGTTTGTAGCAAATATGAATATTAGTGTAAGTATTGGTGGGGTATGAGAACAATTGACACACACAAGGTGATTAGTAACACCTCTAAAAGCCACACAAGGAGTGTGGCTTTTGATGCATATTGTTGTAGTGACTATATCTATATGGACAACAGCTCGCTGCCTAGCTCTCATACATTGATAATAATCAAAGCCTCCCTCTCTATTTCTCTCTCAAAGTTCATAATGGTACAGAACCATGAGTCTTCTTCTTTAACCCCAGTGATTCTGATGGTGGTTACCCATATTTTGAACATTGTGATGAACATAATGTATAAATTTGTTATAGTAATAAGGATGAACTTGAATGTTTTCATTGCCTACCTACTGATGTTATCAGCAAAAAGACGCCTTGGGTCATTTTATTCCATCAAAACCCTATCCGTATGCATTCTCCGTTTCTACCTCACTAAAGTCAGACCAGTCAACAGTTCTCGGATCTACCTCACTAAGCCTCATTCATGAGCAAATAGTTCATCCCCCACTTCACAAAAGCCTATCAGTAGGCAAATACACGCAAAAACATTGTTGAAGTGTAACAGCACTAGCAAATATCCTTGTTTGTCAGATAATCATTTGACGAACGTACTGCAATCCTGATTTATATCTCTTTTCGACCACACCGGCTCGAGTAAGATCTGTCCACTTTACGGTAAGAGGAGAAAATTCTAGTCGCTCCTCGGTTAGGTCTGAGAAGAACCTGAGTGTCGGCTTGATCAGCGCCCGCACGTCAGTCAGTTAGAATGTGAACGAGCATAAAGAACAAGATTGCACCTAACCTAAAGGTATTGGCACGTTTCTAAGCTGATTGTTTAGAGAAATCCAAATTCACCCGGAACAGGGTTTGTCAAACCCAAGGGATTGAGAAATCTCACTCTAGCTAGGGGAGTCCTAAGGTAAGCTAGAAAGATATGCAAATGCACAATCATAAGCAATCACTTAAAAAGAGAACCAAAGTTCATTTTGAGTATGTGCAAATGTGTGGTGATTGTTTTTTGATTTGGTTTTTGGATTATATCAAATTGTAACAACTGAAACAAGAAATGTTAACTAAGCTAGTGTAAATGTTGTGCGGACAAATGGATGGGAGTTGGGGCATTTGGCTTGAACCCTAACCTCAACAAAATTACTACTCACTCATGTCTAGAGTAACAATATACGATATCCAAAAATACATCAAAAGTATGAGATAGAGGGAAAGAGATGACAATTGATGAAGATGGTAGTGGTGTATGGGTCTCCAATGTCAAGAATGGTGGTGTCTTCTCCTCCTTGCTCCAAGCACTTTAGGATGTATGCATGGTGAAATTGAAGCTCTAAGTGGGATGTGTGGTGATGAATGGTAATGAAGATGGTGGTTAAGGAGGTGAAATTGTAGTGGAGATGGTGTGTGGGCAAAAAAGGGATTTTGGAGATGGAAGAGGTGAAGATAGAAAAGATGAAAATGGGGTAAAGTGTGGTGTGTGGAAATTGGTTCTTAAGGTTCCAAAAATCAGCTAGGGTAAAGGAAACAAAGCTCTAAGATGCTCTTACACAATTGATCACAAATTAGCTCCATGTGATGCAACACTCCAAAATACACAAAAATGGTGCAATTGCTTTGAATTTCAAATATGACATAGTCTCACCACCATGCTCCTCCGTAGATAGAACAAGTCAACAAGGGCCTCCATGAGTAGCTATTGTTGGAAACTCTCACCGAAAAAGTTTGCCAGAAAATCTTGATTGGTATTTTCTCGCCCACATTCCGTGTCGTGTGCTCCTAGCTTTATATACTTCACTCAAGCCATAATGTCAGTGTTTTTCCTCTCATTTAATTATTTACTACAAACACAAGAAAATAGATTAAAGGTAATAAAATTACAAGTAAAGGCAAGACAATCTCCCTAGTTTTGGGCATATTTATACGACTCAAACAATGGAAAGTATTGATGATGACAACTCACTAGCTGATTTGGCGGACATGGTGATTGAGAAGCTGTTTGAGGAAAGAATCTCTTACGAAAAGCTCGGATTCAAATGAAAAGGATGTTGTGGAAAGTGAGCGACAAAACTCTAGCAATGGACAAGATTTGGGTGATTTGGCTGATAAAAATTTGAAAGAGATAGGAAAGAATACAAAAGGAAAGGAAATGATGAAGATGGAAGGTATTATTGATGTGTCAATAATGTTGGATAATGATGGAGTTGTTTTAGACAAAGTAGTTGGGCCGCGTAGTAGTGGGTTGCAGAGGCCTAAGAAATTTGTAGAGCATAGTTGGGATGACCCAGGAAAGAATCACATTGCGACCATCTCATAGTAAGAAGCTGGAGTTATGCGAGGCCTCCCCAAAAAAGGAAGGAAAAAAGGTGGGCTTCTATGTGAAAGGGAATTGAAGGTCAAGGTCGGCTGGAACGTCAGAATCTCCTAGCAAGTTGTTAAAGTTTCATAGTGCAATAATGAAGAAAACTGTGATGGGCTCTGGTTCTAAGACCTATGATGAGAAATGATAATCATGAGTTAGAACGTGCGGTGATTGAGGGTCCCGCACAAGTTCCAGAGTTTAAGGAAACTCTTGAAAGGTCGTAACCTCGATGTTATATTAATTATAAAAATGAAGAAACACTACCAGCATAAATATCATAGCCGACGAAATAAAAAAAACAGGCCGACGAAATATTTTTTCGTCAGCTAAAGTAGACTTTTCGTCGGTTAAGTTAATTTTTTGTCGGCTAAAACCTTTAACCGACGAAACAATTTTTCGTCGGCTAAAACAATTTTTTTCTTCGGCTATAGTATAGACTATAGCCGACGAAATTATAAAAGTTTAGCCGAAAAAATAAATGATTTCGTCGGCTTAAAGTCCTTATATTTGCAGATCTAGACAACAGCTCATTTTGAAAAAAAAAACGGGAGAAAAAGTTTAGGTGTCGTCGAAATCTGTCCAAAATTAGTTTGTTGAGCTATATATTGGTACGTGCATGTGTATATATATCTTGATTTTGAGTTGATTTAAGAGTTTTATTTGAGTTATATAATATTGATTTTGAGTTTTATATGTGTTGAATTAATGGATTTTGAGTGTGATTGAGTTGATCGATTTTGATTGAGTATATACATGTTAATTAATTTAATTATAATTAATATTGTGTTGATACATGATATGAATTAATTAAGTTGTTGATTATATGTTAATTATGATTGATGTGTTGATATATAATATTATTATGTAATTAGTATATATAATATTGATATATATATATATATTGATAATTATTAATTTGTTATTAATTAATTGTTGTAAAATACTAAATGATTATTTGAAATTTTATATATGGAATTAATTAATTAGATAGTTATACATATATATATATATATATATATATATTTTGGTATCTTTTCAAGATACGGATAAGAGTTGGATTTCGCTTCCAGAATGAGACAAAAGATATGGTAAATGAGTTATTAGTTTTATTGAATATGCGCTGGCTAATGCTAACAGGAATACAATTTTCTATTGCCCGTGCACTAAATGTCAGTGTCGCAGCGATATGCATCGATTTGCGATTGACAAAGTATGGCAGTACCTGATTAGTAACGGGTTTCGGAAGAAGTACACATGTTGGATATATTACTGTGAAACATCATCAGGGGCCCGCATGATCATGGGTAATTTTCTAACGATCTAACAACGACTTTCATCAACGCTATGTTTCCCTATGAGAGCAGTGTATGCTCTGAAGGACAATATATGTCTGAGCCGATGTAGCCTTTCCCTAGAGTTGTCAACACTGCGGGTATTGACAAGTACAACAAACTGCTTGCTTTCCCACAGACCCTTGTGTACCCCGGTTGTCAGAAGATGGTTCTTGAAAGTGTGACGGACGTAATGAAGATTAAAGTTGAGACAAAATCGACCGTGAAGGTTGTTGATAATTATCTACAGTACACTACTTTGATGTTGCCCCACAGTCATCGTCTTCCTACCACTCATCATAAGGTCTGATGCATCCTGAAAGATCTTGGGCTTTCCTATATCAAGATCCATGCATGCAGATATGATTGCGTTCTCTTTTGGGGTAAAGATCTAGAAGGGAATTACCTAGGTGGTCTTGACGCATATCCGGTATGTCATAGTGACAGGTATAAGCTGACTCCTACAAGCAATAGGAAACATGTGAAGGTACTTCAGTATTTCCCGTTGAGGGATAGGCTAGAGCGGTTGTACATGCCATCACACACGGCCAAAGCTATGAAATAGCATGCTGATAGGGAATTACATGACGAAGATACCCTTATACACCCTGCTGACGGGGAGGCTTGGAAGCATATAGAAAGAGAGCTTCCTCATTTTTCGTCAGAGGTCTGAAATGTGAGGCTCGGGCTCTCAACCGACAGGTTCAATCTTTTTGGCAACATGAGTCTTCAATATAGTGTATGACCGGTGATTTTGTTACTGTACAACCTTCCTCCATGGATGTGCATGAAGAGGGAATACAATATGTTGAGTTTGTTGATTCCGGGGCCCAGTTATCCAGAGAAATGTCTCGATGTGTATTTGAGGCACTTGATTGAAGAGCTTAAGTTTTTTTAGGACGTTGGTCATCTCACTTATGACAAGTATATGCACGAAATGTTCTCGATGCATGCCATGGTTTTTGGTACCATTAGTGATTTTTCTGCCCGTAGGATGTTGTCAGGCAACGTTATTAAGGGATACAAGACTTGTCCAGAGTGCCTTAGTAATGAGGGGAGCAACAGTCATTGCAACAAGATATGCAAATTGGGTCACCGTACTCTCCTTTCGTATGATCACGAATGACGGTTCTATGACATGACATTTGATGAGATTGTAGAAAATGGTGTGCCTCCCAGAAGATGGACATGGAAAGAAATTTTAGCAGTGCTTAATGAGTACGATTTTAGGCAGTTGAGCAATCATCCCAATATTATGGTGGCAATACCTAAAAGACCCGACAGGTACAAATTCTGGACACATAAAAGCATATTCTCAGAACTTCCATACTAAAGTAAGTTGTTGGTCAGACACTACCTAGATGTGATGCACATAGAAAAGAATGTGTGTGACAGTGTGGTGGGAATAATGCTTAACTTGGAGGGAAAGACGAAAGACGGTCCTAAAACACACATTGATCTTTAAAAAATGGATATATGAAGACATCTGTGGTTGAAAGAAGGGAAGAAAAAAATGTCTCAAACTTCTTACACCGTGAAGCCTGACCAGAAGAACGTAATTTTCAGGTGGATGAGTTGTGTGAAGTATCCTTCAAGTTATGCTGGAAATATATCCCGGTGCGTAAACTTTTAGGACAATAAGATATACGGGTTAAAGAGTCATGACTGTCATATCCTGTTACAACGTCTATTTCCTGTTTTCATTCGACCGTTCCTTCCCCGTCAGGTGGTGGAGCTGTTAGTAGCGTTGTCAAGATTCTTCCAGAAGTTATGTACATGGGAAGTGAAAAAATCTAACCTCTAAGAAATGCAAAAGGACATTATTTATATCATGTGTAAATTTGAGAGGATATTTCCTCTAATTTGTTTTGACATCATGCCTCACCTGATGATCCATGTTCCCTAGCAATTGTTGCTTACCAGTCCAGTATACTACACTTGGATGTATGCCATAGAAATGTATGTTTTTTACACCTGAATTTTGTACTATACATGTTCATCAATAAATAATCATAACATTTTACAACAATTTATTTATAGCAACTTGGAGACTACAAAGCTTATGTGGCTAATAAATCCGCTCCTGAAGGATGTATAGCTGAAACATATATTGCGCACGAGTGCGTCACCTACATGAAGTTGTATTTAAGAGCGTTGAATGAAACTCCACAAACCATACCGGTAGATGTACCGAAGTTCAACCTTTCCATAGTCTTCAGTGATGTTGAAGTTTATGAAATTTTGCAAGACTCCTATAAGCATAGCCCACTGGTGGGTATTGATTAACTGTCCAGAAGTTGAATACTGGAAAGACATCCATTTATACTGTCCAGATATTCAAGGTGATCTCGACTACCACAACAAGGAGTTCGCAAACTATTTTGGCGGCTGGGTACGTAATTCTTTATTTTTGTTCATAACTATTTCATTGCATAATTAACCATATTTACAGTACATTGAATGTTTGGTTGCAAATGAACCATATTCAATTCGATGGTCATCCAAATTGGTCGCACGAACTAAGACTTCTAGCGATGAAGCCGATAATGTCAATTGTTTATCCGATGTGCAAGGTGAATAACATGCAATTTAAATGTGAACAGAGAGACAACAGACGGAGAACACAAAATTCTAGAGTGATGGGGTTGACTATTACGGTGTTCTCCATTCAGTGGTGGAACTCGTTTATGGGTAAGGGATGACAGTGCACCTTTTCAAGTGTAGATGGTTTGATACTAGCGGCCCGCAGAGCATGAAGATCGATCAGTACAAGATTTTATCGGTGAACACTGCTACAAGCTGTTACGAAGATGACCTATTCGTTTTTGCCACATTGGTAAAATAAATGTTTTATCTTGATGACCGTGTTAAGGGTGACGCATGGAAAGTAGTCAACCTTGTGCACCCTCAAAACATTTACCGGACGACTACACTTGGAGAGGTGGAAGACAAGGAAGAAGATGTTGCGTATCAAGAGCGCAGCGCAATAGGTATTCCTAACTCCACTACAATTCGCCTTAATAATTTTAAAGCGGGTCGTACGGTTTGAATTCATGATTTAGACGCAAGGTTTATTGATGTTGATCCAAATCAAGAAACAGACGAAGACTCTAGTGATGAGAAAATGCATAGATTACCAGAAATTAATTCTGACAACGAAGAAGTCTCATCAAATGATTATGATTACGAGCCTTCTTAATTTGAATTTGTAATACTAATTGATGCGCTTTATAAATGCTACAAGCTGTTGAATTCATATTTTGTTGAATTTTGGTGATATATGAACATGAAAACCCAAATCCCCATCTTTTATGTTAAATTGGTATAATTTGGAGTATTTCTGTTAATTGGTTATTGGTGAATTTGGTTTATATCTAACTATTTTTGTTAATTATTGGTGAATTTGGTATATGCAACTAATTTTTGTTAATTATTGGTGGATTTGGTATATGTAGCTAATTTGGTATATTTGTTATTTTTTTGTGAATTTTTAGGTTTATATTAATCTGGTATATTTGGAAAAATGATTCTTGAATAATTTGGTATGTTTCTGAATTTTTTGTGAATTTTTAGGTATATATATTAATCTTTCTGAATTTTTGTTAATTTGGTATATTTGTTAATATTTGGATTTGATTTTTGCAAAAATTGAAATTGAAAAAAATTGAAATTGAAATTAAAAATTGAAATTGATAATGTTGTTGAAATTAAAATTGAATCGGGGGTTTTAATAGTTTTAATTTAATTGTTATTAGTGAATTTTAAGAATTTTGTTGTGTATTAAAATATTAATTGTTATTAATTGCAGGAATTCTAGGATTTTTTATTAATTGTTACTATATTCATATAATAATTTATTAATATATTGATAAAGATTAACAAATTCAAATATTTTAATAAATTAATATTTTAAATATGATGAAAGGCTTCTTTAGATCGACTAAGGGATCAAAGGGCTAAAGATCTGAATCATTAGAGGGAACGTTTAACAACCCTCAAACGTTGTTTCAGGCCCCATAACAACTAGATATGCGTCTCTTCTAGAGCCGACATAGAGGCAGCCGGGCGCCACCTATTCATCGAGGCAGCCGAGCACCACCCATTCCTCGAGGCAGCCGGGTGTCATCCATTGCTTGAGGCAGCCGGGCATTACCCATTTATCTAGACAGTCAAGCGCCCCTCAGTCCTCGAGGTAGTTATGGCCTTCGACTCAAGCGGAGGTGTCTGCACCACGTTTGCCTAAGAAACATCGGACACCGACTCCAGACCCTACTGCTTCAGAGGGTGGGTCATCTGGGGTACATATGTCGCCGCCTCTTCTTTACCTTCCACAGTTGATACCAGCATTACCTGCAGTCGATGACTCAGGGGCACCGATTTATCCACTGCCCCCGCAGGTGACCCCATCAGCAGCGGAACAGTTCATGCCTTTTGGTACAAATCTTATTTATGCGAGGGTATCATCATCGACGACAGTGTCAGAATCCGTCACGTCCGCCCCAACGCCCTCATGTAATGAAATATAAATAATTTGTTTTCTTATAATGTCATAAAAAGAATATAAGATTTAATAATCAATTTATGATAGGTACCGTCGGAGCCAAGCCGACAAGGAAGAAGAGAGATCTCGTCACGGGGAAGGCTCTTGAGAAGACCGTGAGTACTAGGGGTGGGCAAATATCCGGTTTTCAACCGAAAACAGAAAAAACCATCCGAAAAATTGGGTCAAAAAATAATGTAAACCAGTCCGAACAGGTTTGAATCGGATTGGTTCCGGTTTAGCCTAAAAACTGGTCTGAATTAACCGAATATTTTATATTTGGTGTTATATTTTTTTACACGTGTTACTTTATTATTAGTCAATATATTTTTTATTATGTGTAACCTTAAGAAGACAAAATTTATTTATCAAATTATACGTATTTATATACACACTCATATGAACTCACATTCTTGAACAAGTATATTATTAAAAATATATATATACTTTAACATATAATTTAAGCATGACTGTAAATTCGTGAAAAAATAATAATTAAGAGAAAAACCTAGAACTATATACGTTTTAATTTTTATAGGGAAAAAAGACAAAATAATAATTTTTTTAAAATGTCTCATCTTATTGTTTTAAATTCGAGTTAAATTCGAAACCGATCCAACCCGATCCGAATAACGGTTGATCCGTTTTTAAAATTTGGTTCCGGATAGAAGTTTTACAAATCTGAATAATTCGGATTGGATACGGTTTGAACCAAAAACCGATCCGATCCGAATATGCCCACCCCTATTGAGTACCTCAGGAAGGATCGTCATCGATAATGACGGGGATGACAACGTAGTATTGGGCGAGAAGACGAGGATGTACTCCTAATTAATATTATGTATTATATTGTTGATTTATGAAAAAACTAAACGGTTAAATGCAGGTGTGGTTCGACGTTTCCCAACACCTGAGGAACACCTGGGCGGACGTTGTGCATAGGGAAAGTAAGTTGGAAAGTTAATGAAAAAACAAGATTGTATGTGTAATTAATAATATTTCTAATATTTTTGTAGTATCTGTAGGTACAAGGAGTGGAAGAACAAGTTGTAGACTCACTGGACTACGTATGGGAACACACGTTCTGGTACTCCTGTTGAGTTCCAGTTCAAGGAGTACAAGTGGCGTTGTCTTATGATATCAGAATTCAGCAACCCTCATAAACAGGTAATTAAAAAATTTAATTGGTTATATTGTTATTAATTAGTACGTTTTAACTATTTTACTAATATTTTTTTTCTTTGTAGATCGTTTGCCGGGCGAACGCTCAGAACCGGTAACGTAACACAAGGAACCATTATGCCGGTTCTAGACCGTTCGCATCGTTGATGGACGAGGCGGCCATGGAACATCTAAAAGTCAACCGATACTTCTATACGTATGAGAAGACATATCCTGACGTTCAAGAAGATATTGTAAGTCGTTTTATGTTTTCAAATTTTTTAAATTATATATATATATATTTAAATGTTAATTAATTATTTATTTTCCAATCCAATTAGGTGAAGATGAGGCAGACTAGTGACGAGGTGATAACTGCTACAGTGAGAGAGAAATGAGTGGACACGTATTAGGAAGACATGTCTCGGATCGACACTTCGGATCTGACGGTTGGGGAGAGGATTATGGGCACAGCCTGCCCACCGCGAGGAAACAACTTCTACTACCGGGGTTTAGGAAAGACAGGCGAGGGGGTCCTGAAGAACACTCAGGGATTTCAAAAGAAAAGCAGTCTCGACCAGCAGCAGGACGACTCAGCTAGAGTCAGAAGTTCAGAGACTACGGGAGAAGCAAGCCACTCAGGCTGCCGCTCATGCCGCCTATGTCGCCGCATCAACAGATGTTTCAGTACTTGGAAGACTTTTCAGCTGCTCGGCTTCAGGGACTTCCGGCTCCGCCCATGCCTGCACCTTTACCGCTCCCTCAGCCGCCGCAACCTCCTCAACAGCAACTTCCTCCTAGCGCGGATATAAATTTAGACGATATAGATTTTGTGTAGCTAATTAATTTTTATAGTTTTATGTGTTTATGAATAATTTATATAAATATTTTAATGAAAATCGTGTTGTCACCATTGATAGTGTTATTGGTTATAATTTGAAATGTTTTAGTGTAATTTGCAGGTTGCTTGGAATGGTAATTTAGAAATTTCTGAGTTTTTTTTGCTGGAATGGATTTATAGCTGACGACATTTTCCATAGTTCGTCGGCTATAGTTTTTTTTTCTTCCCAAGATTTAGCTGACGAAAGATGGAAAATTTCGTTGGCTATAATATTATTTAGTTGACGAAATTTGTTATAAATCGTCGGCTATAGTTATTTTAATTTTTTTAATTAAATATTTTAGCCGACGAATATATTAAAAGTTTCGTCGGCCAAAGTTTAAGAATATACGCGGTGAAAATATGGTTATTCGTTTTTAGTCTTAAATTTTAGTCTACGAAAAATATAAAAAAATTTGTCAGGTATAGTCTCAAACTATAGTTGACGACTACTTCTTATTTCGTCGGTTAAAATCATAAGTGAATGACTCTTTGCAACGAGAGAATGAGTCATTGCCTTCAAGTCACGTGGTCATCACCTTAGGTCTCATTTTACTATTTCACCAAGACGCCCAGTCCCCAATTCAGTCTCTCTTCACTCTCTACTGTAAGGTCTGTTTCTCTCTCTACAATCTGCACTCAATCGCGTTAATTTGTGCTACAATTTCTTGATTATATGCTTGTGCATGTTCAATGTGGCTTCGATTTTGATGCTATTCCCTTTCGAAAACAGTAATTTTTCATTTTGCTTTTGAAATTTAGTTCCCGTGATTGAGAAATATGTAGGGAAATTGAACCCTAGACGAGGCCTAATCGCATATTAGAGCCTTCCATGTGTTCTTAAGAGCAACTTGAATTTTTGCGCTAAATTTCTTGTTCGTGGATTGTTGTTTATATTTTTAGGACATTTGATAATCTGCGTAGCATTTCGTTGCTGAGATTTATTAACGATTTAAGGCAAATTAATGCTCAATTTGTTTTAATAATTGCCTGTACTTGTTTGCAGAGAAATTCAAATGGACCCAATGGACTACAACTCTGATGAGGAATCTGATTCGGAGATCAGTGAATCGGAGATCAATGACTACAAAGATAAACCATACGAGCAGTTAAGAAGCGGAAAGTTGAAAGTCAAGGGTCCTAATGGCACTCTCAGATGTCCCTTTTGTGCAGGGAAGAAGAAACAGGATTACAAGTACAAAGATCTGCTGCAACATTCCTCCGGGGTGGCTAAAGGTTCTGCTAACAGAAGCGCAGTCCAGAAGGCCAACCACCTTGCGTTAGCTTTGTATCTGGAGAAGGAGTTAGCAAGTGAAGTTGATCAAACCCAGCTTCCGGCTCCACCCAAACCTGTTTTTATAGATGAGAAGCCGGAAGATCTTTATGTGTGGCCGTGGACTGGTGTTGTTGCCAATATATTGTTGAGCCAGCCAAAGGACGGGAAAGATTTACTTGACTCCGGTTATTGGTTGAATAAATTTTCCAAGTATAAACCTGTAGACGCACATACTTTCTTTAATGAAGAGGAACAGGCAGCAGGGGCTGTGGTTATTTTTAGTAAAGATTGGAATGGTTTTGGGAATGCTACAGATTTTGAAAAGATGTTCATATCTGAGTGTCATGGTAAAGAGCACTGGAATGCACGAAAGCAGCATCCTGGTTCAAGTATTTACGGTTGGTGTGCACGTTCTGATGAATATGATTCGCAGGGGCCAGTGGGTGAATTCCTTCGCAAGAGAGGACAGCTTAAAACAGTATCGGACATCGTCCAGGAAGCAGCCCAAAGCAAAAACAGTGTCGTGGAAAGTCTAGCCAATAAAATTGATATGACAAATGAAAATCTGGATGAACTTCGGTACAAGTACAATGAGGATGCACTGTCTTTAAGTAGGATGTTAGACGAAAAAGATAGGCTACACAATGCTTTTGTTGAAGGTTTGATCTCCTCCCATTTCTTCTGTGTTCTCTATGAGTGTGTGTTACGGGCTGTGCAGTTTCTGAATCCACAAGTTTAACCTTCTGCTCATGGTGAACTTTTATATCAGCATTTTGTTTTTCAAAGTTTTGTGCTGTTGAGTCCTGCTGTAAATTTTGTAAATGTTTCTATACAACATCAAATGATAATAGATTAGTAGATCAGAGTTTGTTCCCCACCCATATATATATATTGGTTCACATGATCTATGGCTATATGCTGGAAATAATTGTGATCAAGGTTTCCTTTTGAAAATTAATTTATTCTGCACTAAGCTCAAATGTCTGTTCCACTGAGTTATGTAATAGTGAAAAATAATATTCTGTATCTTTTGGTGTTGCCTTTAAATGTTTCTTTTTGCGTATCAGAATCAAGAAGGATGCAGAACATGTCAAGAGCTAATGTTCGGAGAATATTAGATGAGCAAGAGAAACTGAACTACGAGTTGGAGTCTAAGAAAAAGAAACTTGATTCATGGAGAAAAGAATTAAACAAACGCGAAGCTGTAACTGAACGTGAGAGGCAAAAACTTGATGAGGATAAAAAGAAGGTAATATGCCGCATTCTTATACTATAAGAAATGTCGCAAGCTACTAGCTTTTCGTAGGCTATATGCTATAGTTATGTTAGCCGTTCCGTTATCTTGTAACATAGTTACAATATGATTTTACTTCATCTAAATTAGAATTCAATTTCAAACTTGCTGTTCAATCAAGGTTGTAGACATATCTAGAATTTGAGTTAAAACTCTCAATATCAGTTAATAAATATGATCCAGAAAATCATTCAAGGATCTGCACAATGACATGAATAATATTGTCAGAGTCCAGTCAATTTCCCATGTAAATATGGGTGTAGATGAATCCTAGACCACTATAAAAGTGATATAATGCATTTGTAATGTAGTATTTATATAAGCACTTGCTTCCTCTATGTGCTGTAAGTCAGAGTGTGCTCAAGTTTCATATATGAATATTAGGAGCCTAGAACAGCTTCAGACCTCAGTAAAACTGGGGCTACTTTGTTTAATTAGTATCCATTATGCCTCTTTAAATGTTGGGCATGTCAAAAGACTTTCAGTTTTTGTTCTTATCAGCTGTTGTTCATATCATCAAAATAGCTTTTTTAAATTGATCAACAGTTTATCCTCATCCATCCCGAGGGTCTAATATGACACAAGCATGCATGTAGCTTATTTTCTGCTCTCCAAATTACATAAAATCTTACAAGATAGCTGGTTACTGATTATTTTCTTTTACTCCTGATCTCTAGAATGATGAGAGAAACAATTCACTTCAATTGGCTTCTGCGGAGCAGAAAAAAGCGGATGAGAGTGTCTTGAGGCTGGTTGAACAGCAAAAGGTATTAACTCCAGTCTACTTGGAAATTATAGAAATTGCATACGCTGTCTTCATTGGTTTTCACTGACTACAATTATTTATTTGTCAGAGGGAAAAAATGGAAGCCTTAGATAAAATACTTAAGTTAGAAAAGCAATTGAATGCCAAGCAGAAGGTGGAAATGGAAATTGAAGAATTAAAAGGTAAATTAGAGGTGATGAAACATCTTGGGGATCAAGATGATGATGCCGTTCAACAGAAGATGAAAGACATGAAACAAGAGTTGGGGGAAAAAATTGATGAGCTTGAGCATTTGGAATCTTTGAATCAAACTCTAATGATCAGAGAGCGACAGAGCAATGATGAGTTGCAAGAAGCTCGTAAAGAATTGATAACAGTATGCATTTCCTTTTCCTTTGAACATGACGTTTTAATTCACACAGGCACACACAAACAAGAAAAGCATTCTTTGGCTGTGAAACTTTAATTCTAGGTTTTCTTCTAAAGTTTGGTGCCAGTTTAGTGCTTATTTATAAATCAATCACTGAGCTCTAACCTTCAGTCTTACATGATTAAGTACTGAAATTATACAAGAGCCTCCAGTTAATGGTCAGCCTTTATTAAGGTAGAAATAATGAGGTTGGTTTGTCTTATCATCTATCTATTTCATTTCCTTGGAAGCCACATAAATCAGTAAATTACCTTAATTGAAAAAAATCACTGAAGTACCTCTGAGTTCCGAGTGATCAGGTGAGATTCTAATAAAAAGTAATTTTTTTATAGTTCCTTCTTAAAGATTTTTTTGGGTGAGACAAAAGTGCGATACAGAGCCAGATATATGCAGCTATTCATTTTCTGTTTTTTACTTTTTTATTTTATTATTATTCCACTGTCATAGGTTCATCATTCATACATATAAATCAACTAAAACAAAATATTTGTACTTTTCTTTTTTTTTCTTTTTCAATAAGAGAAAGAAAACTGATTTGTAAATTTAGCTTGCCCTGGCATGAAAGCTCATACTGTTTTTATCTTGTTTTAGGGTTTGTCTGAAATGTTGGCTTGTCGAGCTCATATTGGGATTAAGAGAATGGGAGAGCTGGATCAAAAGCCCTTCCTTGACGCATGCAAGTCAAAATATTCTCTTGAGGAAGCACAGATTCAGGCCTTCACTCTGTGCTCCTTGTGGCAGGAAAACTTGAAGGTTCCAGATTGGCATCCTTTCAAGGTGATGGAGAATGACGGGAAAGCTGTGGTATGTCTTTGCAATAGCATCACCTAAGTTATTTCTCAGTTAATTTGGTAACCAAATGCAAGTGCAAATGTACCTTGAAGCAATATCATGATAAAATATGTCTACATTGTTGTTTTGTTTTGAACTCTCTTGGTTATGTTTCTTTTTTTATATCAATCCTGAACATAATGTTGTATTGAGCAAGGAGTAGGTAATTTTTCTTTCTTTTTTGGTCTTATGAGGATTTAGAAAGGGAAAATGGAAGTAACATGGTTGATGGTAATACAGACTAAATTGGTTTAGGCAGTGTACAACTTTTGAAGGCATGCAATCCAAACCAGCTGATAATGGGTGTTGATGTCCAGAATATTAGACATAGTCATGTAAGGCATAGTTAGAAGTTAGAACGTTCAACTCTAAAATTGCTTGTGGGGTGAGAACCAACATATTCTATCAGACAACGCATAAGCTCCCAACACAGGAAATTCTATTTCAAATTTTTTAATGTGTATCCTTTCAGATGGGAGGCATATTTGATAATAAAGGTTATTCCTGTGGACAAAATGAAATTCTTTCATATTTCAATCATTTCCACCTGAAAGATTTGTATTTTAAAACGGGGGATTCTGATAGTATAGGCAGGTGGATTTTGGGGAGACATTTCTAATCTAAAATAAATGAGCAGAGCTAACTTTTCTTTTCTTTTGGCATTGATATTGATACTTCTACATGTTATATATCATTCACGGACATGCATGGTCTATCTGGATTACCTTGAAAATGTATGGTTTAGCTAAGTTTCTATTCTGATTTAAACGTCCAGTTGTGTGATTTTTGTCTGCTCTGCAATACAACTTATTATCCCACTTTTATCTCAAACTCTCAATACGCTGAGATCCACTGCATGTAGTTGGGACCACGTTGAGCTGAATAACATTTTTGTTGGTGAAGAACGAGGATGAGTGGATAAAAATAAGAATTTAAAGATTTCAATTTTTTTTGGCTTGCTTAGACGATACGTGTATTTGCGGTGATGATTAATTCCGTTTCTCTAAGAATCAAGATCTTAACGAATTTTGTTTCAATGGGCAATTGAAAAGTCGTTAGAAGATGATTAAACTGTTCACCTGACGTGTGTTGCAGGAATTGATTGACGAGGAAGATGAGAAGCTATGTAAGCTGAAGGCAGAGTGGGGGCTTGACATACATGATTGTGTTGTTACAGCTTTGAAAGAAATTAATGAGTATAATCCAAGTGGGAGGTATGTTGTTCCAGAGCTCTGGAACATGAAAGAACAAAGAAAAGCCACATTAAAGGAGGTTATTGCCTTTATCTTGAAGAATATTAAGACACTCAAGCGAAAGAGAACATGAGCACAGGTTAGTATATTTTACCATTGAAAATCATATTTCTCTGATCTTGCAGTTGTGTGAATCTGGGCTGATTGTTAAACCTGAAAATTAATATTCGTTAGGAATTCTGCTACTCTGGGCCCATTCCCTTACCGGATATTTGGATAATGTGCTTCATCCGTGGCACATAACAGTTTCTCTTATAGCTGTGGTAGGGTGTGGTGAAGGATATTGTTGATAAAAAAATTCATGCATTCATAAGTTTCTTATGAAAAAAATTCTACATACTGTTTAGTTAAAGTCAATTGCAGGTTTTTTCCTGTGCCGGCAGCGACACTTGTTTCTGATGTTTGTGGATTCCAGTTTGTATATAACGAGTTTTATTTATTTGTTTTAGTTGATTTTTTATCCAATGCAAATCCAAGTTCCGAGTATTGTGGCAAATACTCAATTTCAGTAGATTTTTTCCGTCCGTCTCTCTCTCTCTCTCGATTATGGATGATTTGTACGTGATTTCTTTTATTCTATTTTTTACAGCTTGAGTGACCTTATTTGTTGTCCACACGCACCTCTGTTCTTGTTGTTGTTCTCACTTTGTGGTTTCTTATTCTTTGGCAACAGCACACAGCGGACCATGGATTTGGATCGTAGATGTTTGTTAGATGCAACTGTACTAGTGGAAGGGATTACCATGTTTCTTTGAAGCTGTGTTTCATGTTTGAATTTCCTTAGGCAGATCTTATGCTTATGAAAATTACTTGTAATGTTGGAAGACCTGTACTTTGTTTCATATTGAACCTAAAATAAGTTTTATGGGGATACTCCGTGAGTGCAGTTTCTGTCATTGCCTGCTTTCACCATCAATCAACTAGCTCAACGATCTACTGCTGGTGATATGTATGTTTCATTGTGATGCACCCACAAAATTTCACACCTTGCAACTGTTTTTCCCTTGGTGCAGCTTTGGTTTGGTTTCTAGCTTTGTTCAATATTTTGTTCTTTCTCAGAAAAAGTAAATTACAAACGAAAATGAAAGCCTCATGGGCAACATAGACTATCTGGATTGGATCATGTAAGTCACTACGGATTTGCAATATCCTTCTCTTCAATTTACTTCAAGAATCGGTTGAAGCTAACTTTGGCCATGATGCCATTGCTGCTCATGAATGACACTAACCTGAAAGTGGCTGCATATGGAGCAATATAATAGAATTCCAAACTAGACTACTAGAGCATTGCTCTTTGAAATTAGAAGGTAAACTAGACTACTAGAGCATTGCTCTTTGAAATTAGAAGGTAAAATTTTTACAGTACATGACAAACATTCCACTCTTAATTTTGGTGTTGTAAGTTTCAAAATGATACATGATGTTTAAAAGCCGACACATTTTTAGTACACGTTGTCAATAACACCGTTAATTTTATGTAATTTATCAGTTTTCAAAGAGTGATTTTGGGTTTTCTCCATTCTCTTTCTATTTATATACTTTTTTAATTTTGTAAATTAAGATCATATTCTCAAAAACTGTTGTTTTCCCCTGATCTGGTTTCAAGTTCATGTTGCTTTTCCGGTTTGCTTTCATGTTGTTGTTTAAGTTTATTTGCTTACTATTCGTTGTATATGTAAGTTACTGGGTTTGGTTTTAATGAATCTCTTATTCATAAAAGAAAAAAGACTTTGTTGTGTTCATCTCAATCCAACTAAGTATAAGTTTTCATACTCAAATCATTTTCCAACTTTCTCCTACAATCCTTAGATCACCATTTTGTGTTTGCTAAATTTGAAATTTGAACTTTGAATGGGTACAAAAAAAGAGACAACAATACTTTTTTTATTATTATTTCCCTCATTGTATTAATTATTAATTTAATAATTAATTTTGATAATTTATTACTGTTAAATTTTAGAGTGACAGATTTGTTCCTCAAAGTTTAATGAAAAACATGCTAGATAATGAAAAATGTAACGGTATGTACGTATTTTCAGTTGAGATTACAAGTACAGTACCGTTATGACTGTTTTGAAATTCTTGAAACACCGAAATTATAAGTGGATTCTTTGTTATGTACTGTTCTTAAAATTTTCTCATATTAGAAACTTGGTTTCTCAATTTGTTTCACTTTGTAATCTTCCTTCTCTATCAAAAAAAACTCGGGTAATCTTCCTACTCATGCATAGAAACAGAAATATGGAATGCTTATAGATAAGTAAATAAGGGTATACATATATGTAGGTTAGAATTTTTCAGTAAATAAAAGAAGCTTACTGAGATCGAGTGATGGAGTCACAGCAAAAGCAACCACCCATGTTGAGCACACATATATCCTGAAGCTGACCAGTGATGTATTTGAACTGGCGAAGACCGAGGGTTCGGACAAAGAATGTTGATCCAGAAATTACGTCACAAGTTAAAATTTCTGTACCACTACGTTATCATGAATTTCGATCTTTGAAGCTAACATGGTTCGATTGACTCGTGGTATATACAGAGCTTCTGAGACTTTAAACATTATGTTATAAGGTAATAGAAATCAGGCAGTGCTACGATAAACATTATTTTTCGATGCTTTGTTAAAATGTGTTATCATTGTGATATGTTATAATTTGGATACTATGAATTTTCTTTATCATAGTAGCAAAATTTAATATACAATTTTAGCCGATCTGTAAATGTAAAGAACTTTAGTCGACGAAAGAATAATCTCTTCGGCTAAAGTATACAATTTTCGTCGTCTAAAGTCTAATGTTATCAGCTAAAGTATATAATTTCGTCGGCTAAAGACAAAATTTCGTTGGTTAAAGTTGAGAACAGCTGACGACATTTTTTTCGACTGTTAAAATACTTTAGCCGACGAGTAAAAACTTTAGCCATCGTCTGGTTTTTGTTGTCGGATAAAGTATGGTATAGACGACGAAAAAAAATTCGTCAGCCTGTTTTGATTATTTCGTCAGCTAAAGTGTTTTTTCTGGTAGGGAAGCGATATGTGTTTAGGTAGCGCGACATCAATAGTACGATGAATCCGTCCATCTCAGGGTCGACAGAAGTCATCTAAGTTTAAAAAGGATCTGGATTGGTGGTCGAAGTCGAGATATGCTTACGTCTTCTTCCCGTACCAGATCAGTGGATGGCTGCATCAAAAACTTCATTGGCCGACGACTACGCGGATGCAGGAGAGGATCATTATATGTGGATAAATTAGGCCATGTATGCAGGTTGCTCTAGGTCTGGCTAGATCGGCGGTGGTACGATGTAGTTTGATGGAGCTGAAAGCAAAAAGATATCGTGGAATTGACCGTTTCACCCTCATCTCTTATTGTAGTTTTCACCTATGCCATTCTCCGTCCTCTGCCGATTCTTTTTCTCTTAAATTCTGATGTAAATAGCTCAAAACCCCCACGAACGGTTTACGTCCCAACCTGCCGCTTCTCTGCTTTTCAACTCCATTCGCCCAGTGTCTTCTCCGTCATTTACTCCGATACTTTCCTTGGAGATTACTCTAAGCTATCTCTCTCCTTGTTTGAATGCACACAAGGTGTTCGGTTATATGCCTGTGAGACATCCAACACCGACTTTGTTTTCTTAGTTGTGTTTGATTGGTTATTAGTTTGCTGAAACGTGGGCATGGGTACTCGGAAGGTTCTGTGGAGTATAGCCGGCAAGTTGTTCTCGGTTGGGGTTGTTGGTCTCTGTGTTTCGGATTGTGTTGCCAGTGTTGCTCCTGTGCGGGGTTCCTCTATGTCTCCTACATTCAATCCTCAAAAGACTACCTTATTCGGCATACCAACAGGTTGGAATCTCAACACAAGATCAAACTGCTTTTACGTGCAACGATTGTTTGTTTACTATGATTACAATTTTGTTTTTGTTTTGCAGATGACTATGTTTTGCTGGAGAAATTTTGTCTTAATCATTACAAGTTTTCCCGTGGTGATATTGTAGTCTTCCGGTATTTTCCTGTCAACATATCTTGGATACCGTTTGTTTATTTCTGGTGAGATTTATACTAGGACTTTGGTCTTTTTTCGGTTTGTTTTGCAGGTCTCCGAGTAATCACAAGGAGCATCATATTAAGAGGATAACCGCCTTACCTGGAGATTGGATGGGAATTCGTAATCCGCCTATAGTTCTGCAGGGACATTGCTGGGTTGAGGGTGACAACTCATCTTCTAGCATGGATTCAAGAACATTTGGCACAGTAAGTTATCCTTTCTGCTTTGTTTGTGCTCAATAAAGGAAAAATAGTATTTATTACCAACCATTATGTTGCTTAAAGAAGTTAAAGCCCACTCAGATTAAGTATTTGGCCTTCCTTTGAGAAGTTACTGACTTACTGTAACTTATATCTTTATATGTACTTGATGGAAGTATGCAGCTTGCAAAAGTGTTGCATCAGATTGCAGGTTACTATAATTTGCAAGTGTGGCTAAACATGAGACGTTCTTCAATATTTATGTCAATTTCGCTAACTCAAGCTAATTTTGCAGATTCCTCTGGGTTTAATTGAAGGAAGGGTTACTCACATTGTGTGGCCTCCTCAAAGAATAGGTGCGGTTCAGAACAGTACCACAGGACAGAATTGATCCTCTGTAGTTGTCCATTACCCTCTGGTACATTTTTTTCGTGGAAGAAAAAATTTATCTTGTTTCCCTCATTTTGCCATGGCAGCATTCTTGATTGCATTGTTGTTTGTCAACAAATATTCAAAATAGTGCACGCTGCAAGTTGTTGATCAGGCATAAAATCAAACACAGATGTCGAAGATGGTAAACAGTCTGTCATCGTTCTTATTTTGGTTCTATATCTAGCTGTTAGGTATTGACTATTGATCGTCAAGCCGATAAAAATGTGTATTGTGTTAAACCTTGGATGCGGTGATGTTTAACAACTTATTTTGAGCTATTGATTCCCAACTCATGTTTCTATCAAAAAAATTATTCTATCAGTTGAGCGCACGGGGATTTTTATGATGCATCAACACCAATCTATTCATTCAGAGTTCCATCTAAAACAGTTTGATGACATGCACATACTTTGGTGAAAGTGGATTGATGAATTAGATATAGAACTTCACTAAATTAACGTTTCTCCAAGAACTTGTAATGAATTAATTCAACATGATCCTGGTTCATTTTGGTGGAGTATAGTTAATTTCTAACTTGGACTGCAAGGCATATAAGTTCTTATATCCCATTTGCCCTTATTAACCTAAACCGATGTTGCACTCTATTTGCTCTCGTTGCGAATGGCCCCTGAAATAACACTAGGTCTGGGTTCTTACCTCTTTTCGCAAATTGGTGCTGGTGGCATGGCTTCGTGGGAGTTTTGCTGACCTGTTCAGAAGTGCTTCGACCATGCTTTCACAAGAGGAGTTAGTTTTGACAGTAATGCTATATTGCTATGTAGACGGCTTTGGCAAGCCAAAATGAAGAGCTTTTTCAACATAATTTTGGTAATGGCTCAGTGCTCAGTCACAATTATATATATCCCAGGTTCACTAGCTCCTTCCTATCTGCTTTATAATTCAGGACAAGCTGGTCTTTCATAATTAACTGACATGTGAAATTGCTGCAAGTCAGCTATATATAATATAAGCACGAGTGGGATATATGAACTCACATTACTAGAGAAAGTAGTATAGCTGACAAAAAAAATAGGCCGACAAAGAAAAATTTAGTCGGTTAAAGCCGATGAAAAAAGCATTCGTCAGGCAAAAAATTTTGTCGACTATAGTGGACTTTAGTTGATGAAGCTCTAATTCATCGGCTAAAGTCTATAATTTCGTCGGCTAAAGTTTTAATGTTAGATGAATAATTTGTTTTCTTATAATGTCATAATAAAGGTTCTCTGATTTTAATAATCAATTTGGTTTATTATGTGATAGGCACCGTCTGAGCTAAGCCAACAAAAAAGAAGAGAGACCCTGTTACATGGAAGACTCTCAAGAAGACCGTGAGTACTTTAGGGAGGATCATCATCGATATTAACAGGGATGACCCCATAGTATCAGGCAGAAAGACGAGGACGTACTCCAGCTGCGTGGGAGCTCTCATTAAGGATAGAGTCCCTATGTTGTGGTCAGACTAAGGTGAGGTCCCGCAGGAGGTTGTGGACATCACAACGAAAAGTCAGTGAGTTTACAAAATGGCTCAATAATATTATGTATTATATTGTTGATTTATAAAAAAACTAAACTAATAAACGGTTAAATACAGATGTGGTTTGACGTTCCCGTGCACCTGAGGAACAACTGGGCAGACATTGTGCATGGGGGAAGGTACGTTGGGAAGTTAATGAAAAAGCAAAATTGTATGTGATATTAATAATATTTCTAATATTTTTGTTGTATCTGTAGGTACAAGGAGTGGAAGAACGAGTTGCGGACCCACTAGACTACGCACAGAAACGAATGTTGTGGTACCCCTACCGAGTTCCAGTACATGGAGTACGAGTGACGTTGGCTTCCGATATCAGAATTCAACAACCCTCATAAGCAGGTAATTAAAAAAATTATTTGGTTAAATTGTTATTAAGTACACCCGTTTTAAAATATTTTAATAATATTTTTTTTCGTTGAAGGCCGTTTTCCAAGCAAACACTCAGAACCGGCAACGCAACACAAGGAACTATCATGTCAGTTCTAGACTGTTTGCTGTCTTCATAGAGGAGACGGCTAGGGAACATCCAGAAGTCAACCAGTACGTCTATACTTACGAGAAGACATATCCGGATGCCGAAGAGAATATTGTAAGCTATCTTACGTTTTTAAATGTATAATTTTACTTATATATATATGTAAAAATGTTAACTAATAATTTTTTCCTATCAAATTAGACGAAAGTGAGGCATGCTAGTGACAAGATGATGAGTTTTATAGTGAGAGAGATATGGCCGGATACACAGGAGGAAGAGATGTCTGAAGTCATGTCCTGGATCGTCACCTCGGATCTGAGGGTTAGGGCGAGGATCATGGGCACAGCCTTCCCAACTCGAGAAAAAACTTCTATTACCGGGGTCTAGGACCACTCCAGGATTTCAAAGAAATGTAACCTCGACCAGTAGCAGGACGACTCAGCTAGAGTCGGGAGACTACGGGAAGCCACTCATGCCGCTCAGACGTGAGCTCATGCTGCCCAGATCGCCGCCTAGACCGCCTATACTGCCTATACTGTCGCCTTAGAAGAGTATAATGTCATGGTATATGCCACCCAACAAGCCCAGCAACAACATATGTTTCAGTACTTATAGGAGTTTTCAGCTGCCCAACTTCAAGGACTTCTGGCTCCGTCCATGCCTATACCGCTACCTCAGCCACCGCAACCTCTTCATCAGCATATATCAGAATCAGATATAGATTTAGATAATATAGATTTTAGGTAGTTTATATAGTTTTATGTGTTTATGAATAATTTTTAAAATTTTATAACGAACAATGTGTTTTGTCACCATTTTTGGTGTTGATTATATGGAAATTTTTTGGTGTATTTTGTAGGTTGCTTGGAATGGTAATTAATTTAGAAATTTAGGTTTTTTACTGGAACGGACTTATAGCCGACGAAACTGGCCATAATTCGTCGGCTATAGTAGTCTTTAGCTGACAAAATTTGATATAATTCGTCGGCTATAGTATTTTTTTAAAAGGTTTAGCCGACGAATTATGGCCAGTTTCGTCAGCTATAGTGGTCTTTAGCCGACAAAACTTGATACAATTCGTCGGCTATAGCTTTTTTTTATTTTTATTAAATACTTTAGCTGACGAAACATTTTATAATTTGTCGGCTATAGTTTTTTATTTTTATTTTTTATTAAATACTTTAACCGATGAACATATTAAATTTTTCGTCGGCCAAAGTCTCAAACTATGGTCGACGAAATATTGTTTTGTCTGCTACAGTCTTAAACTTTGGCCGACGAATATTTGTCAGCTATAGTGTGAGACTATAGCCGACGACTAATTCTCCTTTCGTCGGCTAAAGTCATAGCCGACGATTCTTTCCCGACGAAAGCATAGCCGACGAAGACTCGTCTATTAATATCTTAACCGACGAATTTGGTTAACAGGCCGACAAAATTTTTTCGTCGACTAAAGTGCTGATTCTGGTAGTGACAAAAGACCTAGCAGACATACAAACCACGTTATCCATGAACCTCTCAAATGCTCATTTTGTTTAAAGAAGTTCACTTGCAAGATAAGCACATAAGAAAGGTTATTTATTTATTTATTTTTAGAATTATTATTATTTTAAATCGAAAGTCAACTCATATATTGCTCAGCAAACACAATATAAAGAGTAACCACTCATTAGGGCTGACAGAAAGAATTACCCTCTTATGACTACTAAACATCTAGCTGCAACTAGGTCCTTAACAATCCAAAGTATATTCACCTTCTACAGAGGTTTAAAGCATCTTTATTTGACAAATTCTAATAGACGTAGAAACGGGACTAAATTTTAACTACTAAATCATACTAGAACTCGTGACTCGACTCATCTAAGCCAAATTATGGGCCATAAAGACCCAATCCAGCCACATTGCTGACGAAACCAACAATTAAGCCCACAACCTAAATTTGGGAAACCCTAGCAGCCCAGTCACAATAGGGTTCCAAATCAGCAACAATCAACTTGCATGGCACTGGTCCCGTCGGCAACTCCTCGTCACGTCTTGCCGCCGCTACAGTATCCGCACTGATTACAACCTTACCGTCGACATCATTACCGTTGCCAATATTAATCGCGTCGATGCCAAAAAATTTGACGGCATTAGGATACTTCACCTGGGATAGAATCCTCCCCTTGACCGACTTTGTCGCCATGCGGCCACTGCCACCCATCTTTCCAAAATCCATAGGACTACCGCCGATATGGGTTCGGCAACAAGATCGTCATAAATCCTAACACCAACTGATCTCTACCTCAAAACCAAGATCTGATACGGATGCAGAACCCAGATTGATTCCAAACATCCCCCCAATCATAAATTCGGTATCAAAATCAGAGACTCGATCTCACCAGAACCCACTGGATCCAAGCTCTTCCAAACCAGGTTTGAAACCCAACCAGCCATTCATCGATCCCATTTTAGAGAACGACCCATAATTTGTCCAAATTGGATGCTCCACCTTTGGAGAGCCCTCCCACATCTGGCCAACATCTTTGGCCACCACCAGATCGACATCTAATCCATCGATGATAAAATAAAAGCAAAAGCTAGAGAAGCCTAATGGAGAAAAATCCCACCGCCGCTGCTCCCAAATACACCAGAGAAAGGTGAGTCTCCCCTCTAGTTGAAGGTTCACCGTTTCTGGCCATGATCGAAGGCTGTCGCTCTTGTAAGATTTTCTTTTCTAAACCCTAGTAGAGGAGACTAGAGAGAAAAGTATTTTGAAATTGATACGGTTATAAAAAGTTTTTTAATTTGGAATTTAAAGTGACACAATGAGAAAAAGAGATGCCACGCTAATATATTTTGAAGCTACAAAGACTTGACTCACTTGAGTGAATTTTACCAGATCAACAAGTACAGTACCAGACTACAGAACCAGCATCAAAACCATGACATGCGTTTCGACTCAATAAACAGATGAGTGTCACACCATAATAAGAAAAAAAAACTAGAAATTTATTGTAAGTTCTGAGAGCCTTTGGAAGTTGCACAGGTAGTTCAAGTATGATGCAAAGTCTTGACTCTTGAGTCTTGCATCATAATCAGTACACACCAGTTATGATGTGTTTTCTCATCTGTTATGCTGCTATCTGGTGGTTCTGCCATTCCATGTTATTCTTAGGGAAATTAAACATATATGCAATTGCAACATATATGCGGCCCAACTTCATAGGACTTACTCTTGTGTCCTAAAAATAGGCACTTGATACTTTACCAAAGCAGTCAATTTTTAGTTTTTACTTTCTGAGGCTATATGCAGATTTACAACACGATTACGTGTGGAAAGATGTGAAATTTATTTCAGCTTAATCGGGACTCAATATTCATGTGAAAGTTACCAACACCAACAAAGCAACAAAATTACACAAACATTAAGGAAGAGTATTACATGCACAGTTAAAGACAAAAAAAAGTGAACAGTGTATATATTTGACAGTGAAGAGATGATCAAACCGTGTGAATTGAACAAGTTATAGACAGTGACGGTGTACCAAATAATTTTTAAAACACTAAATGGGGCAGTCTTGGATTCTCACTTGGGTGCCTTGACTGTATATTATCTATACGCACAGATACTAATACAATGAACATTCCAAGAACAAATGTGGTATTCCGGCCTATAGTTGTACACTTGGTACTCCAAATTTGGTGCTCCAAATACAGTGTCCTTCAAAAACTGAAACTCTGTACAGTCCTTAAAATAACAAACAGAAAATCTGTGCATGACCAACATTCAAACCATGAAAAAGGCTAATAATGGTAATTGACATTGATGGTGGTGAGCACAGACACAGTACTCAGAAACGACCAGTTTAAAAGAGCCAAGGCCAAAAGGTTTAGTCTTTGTGAGAAAAAGGAGGGTTGTGATTATAGAGACATAAACCCAAGATTGTTTAACATTGGTCTGGGACTGGTAGTTTTCCCAAGTCTGATTTCAGTTGGGTTTTGAGTTTTCTGTGTCTTTTAGGGTCTCAGAGTTTTGAAAACCGAACCAAACACAAGGGTCTTTTTGGAGTTCTGACAATGTCATCCTCTAAGAAAGAGCTTGAGGAACAGCTTAAGCAGGCTGGACATTCTCTCCTTAAGCCTCCTTCCAACACTGATGAGCTCCTCAAACTCCTTGTTGTAATCCCCTTAAACCATCTCCCTCTAATTTTCTTCTTCACACACAAAACACAGAATTTGTTGACTGAGTTTTGTTTTGTTTTTTATTTTTTTTTTATTTTACTGGGTTGGTGAATTGAATGGATTGTTGTATGAAATAGATCTTTGATAATGATTTTGTTGAATTATAGACTGCTGTTGTTCTATGGGTTCTTTATTTTGTGCGTTTGGTGTTTCTGTGAGTTTGTTATGTTTGGTTTGCTCTGGGGAATATCAATTAATGGATTGTAGATGAATGTTGACTAATTTAAATCATCGTTTTGTGGTTCTTTTTGTCAATTGTTTGGTAATCTTTTCAGTAGGGTATCTGGGTTCTATAAATTAGATGTGTGTTTTTCAACCTCAGTGCTGGTTTTATTGAAAGGCTGTATTTCGTTTTGGCAATTCGTGATTATGTTGGAATGGATCACTGATGACCTGTTATATCAATAGTGCCACAATTTTTCATTTTTTAATGGTGGTCGACGCATTACTGCTTCCTATTTGCAGAGGTTTTTTTAGGCTAACGGTTTTGGACCTTATGTAGTGTGAGAATTGTTTGCCAAAGTTTGTGAATTGATGAATTCCTATACATGATTAATAGCTCTTAACTGAAGATCCTTAGTTGCATACATGAATAAACAAACTTTGTTTTTAACAAATGTAAAATTGCATACATCTGAAGCATTTTTCATGAAATAAAAGAACCAGAGGAAACAAAACTGATGAAAGGGAATCTTTTGATAGACGCATTTGTTAGTTTATGAAGTTTAGATTCTGACCTAAATACATAAACTTAGAAGATTTGGTTCTTATTATTAGACCCTGTTTTCATATGTCATCTTAGAGTGTTGCATGGAAGCTTTGCCTCAGCACAATGATGGCTTGCCCTACGCGACCTTAGTGATTATTAGTTTGACTGGGGAAACAATATTCATGGTTGTTGCCAAGGGTATGTGCATACTCCACTTAGAAGTTTGGTGGTTCAAGCATAACTTTACATGCAATCATTATATCTCCTCCATCGTTCCTTTCCACATGAAATAGATAAGTTGTTGTTTCTTGATGACATGTGTAACTCTCTTTACATTTTGTTCTCCTCTATTTGCTCAGTACATCTAAACTATCTCCTCCTGTGACTCCTCGTTGATACAACTGTGAGATATAACATAGCATTTATGGCTTTTCTTTTGTTTCTTTATAGCTTACAAGATTGACAATACTGACTTGCTGTTTCAATTTTTTTTCTTTAGGAAGTTGAGGATTTGCTGTCAGCTGTGGGACAAGCACCATCTACATCCCTGCAAGATGCGCTTCTACCCGCAATGACAGCAATAATTTCGGATGTACTGTTACAACACTCAGATACGGATGTCAAAATTTCTGTTGCATCATGTATCACTGAGATTACAAGAATAACAGCACCTGACGCCCCATACGATGATGACCAAATGAAGGTATGACATGAACTCTCGTATTCTCAACTAATGCGTGATGCTAATCATTCATAAGGTTTACAAATTGCATATTAAATAAAGTTGATGTAATTCTTATATATATCCTCGCTCTTAGCCATTCATTGTCAATTTGGTTGAACAGGAAAATTTTAAGCTGATTGTAGCAGCTTTTGAAAACTTATCACATCTATCCGGTCGCTCTTACAAAAAGACTGTGTCCATTCTAAAAGTTGTTGCGAAGGTCAGGTCAAGTGTGATGATGCTGGACCTTGGCTGTTACACATTAATTGCTGAGATGTTTCAACATTTCCTAAATATAATCCAGTAAGAGCTTTATCTATGCTTATTGTAATATGATTAATATTGTGGTTCTTTGGTGGACAGTATTTTATGGTGGTATTAACAAAATTATATATCATATTCAATAATGTGGTGGCTGAACAGTGAATGGTAATTAAAAATTATTTTGATCTTTCAACTATTGCAGACCCATATGATGAGCCTTTTACATGTAATAAGCTTAAATTAAAAAAGTTAAATAAGCTTCTGTAATATTATTTGGTACTTTGATTATTATTATTATTGATATCTCAAGTTTACTTGTTGTGCATGAAGTAAAACTATATATTCCACTGTTCTCTCTTTAATGGAGGTGTTTGCTTATTCATTGGAAGTTTTTTTAGAAGAAATCATCGGATTCTAAAAGTTTTCTTCTTTTCATATGTTTGGAACTTTGGATCATGTGAAACCATAGGATGGAAAATTCACTTCATATTGGGTGTATTTTCCTGCAAAAATAATTTCTTAGAAAAATATTGGAGAAAAAAAAGAAAGGACTATTGCTGGGTGTATGTGCTATGATGGTCATCTTACGGGTGGTGTTGATGGAGTAAAATAACATAATTCAGTAGCTAGGGGTGAAGAGATAGAGTTCATTACTTAGCTTCGCTCTGGGCATCAGTTTCTCCTGAGTTTTATAGTTTTGTCAGAGGTATTGGGTTTAGTGTTGGGAATGGAATGGATAAGAGAGCTAGGGGTGAGGAGATATATCACTTGGGGATATAGTTCGTTACTGAGCTTCGCTGAGGTCATCAGTTCTGTCGAGTTATAGTTCTTTGTATGCTTTAATGCTGGTATGGAGAGCTTTTGTGCTTTAGTTTTGGGAGTCTTCTGTTTCAGTGGTTTACTTTTATGATTATGCTTTTTCTTTCCTGATATTTTGTTTGGTTGTTAATATAGTAGTTGATCAGTACGATCCTTTCTCAAACTTTGTACTTTTCTTCTGTTTGTTAAAGTTCTATTCATATAGAAGCAGAAGTTCCATTCATATGATCTTTTATTTAACAACTTATGGTTTCATCCTGCTTGATTTTAAGGTCCAACCATCCACTTGCTGTAGTTTTAGACATGCAAACTATTATGACAATGGTTTTAGATGAAATTCATGAAAATGAAGAAATTCCCTTGGATCTTCTCAAGGTTCTTTTGTCAAGCGTTAGAAAGGAAAATCAGGTTATAATCTTCTTTTTAAACATTTTTATTGCTTTTAGTTTAACTTTTTGAAATCATTATATTTTCTTTATTTATGAAATAAGCCCATCTTATTCATTGTTTCAGAATGTGTCACCTTTTTCTTGGAAATTGGGTGAGACGGTTCTCGATAGTTGTGCGGCTAAGCTCAAACCGTATCTCATGGAAGCAGTAAAGTCCATGGGTACTGCTTTGGATGATTATGCTCATATAGTGTCTTCTATATGCCAGCATGGGTCTGATACCCTCAAACTTGATCATTTCATGAAGAATCAGGTATGTTAAACATGTGATGTTGTGTTATAATTGATCATTTGCATGCATAGGGATAAGTTTACAATAGGTTTAGAATACTGTTTTTTGTGCTTATGCTTAATCCATTCCATTCCCTTTTCTTTTTATGAATCATCTCTCCGAGTAGAACCGGAAGCCCTACTTCTCCAGCCAAAATTTATTTATTTAAAAATTTTCGATGTACATGTCCGCATGTGTGTGTGTATAATATCTTATTATTTGAGATGAACTCTGTCTGTTCCTCACATGCCGTCACACACACTTCAATCCCTATGAACTGGAGCACTCGTTGTTTCCAGTGTTCAGTATCCAGTGGTCCTTTTTATGCAGAATGTATAATTTCTGGTTGACTAGTGTTAATATTTTTTGACCATAGTAAAAAGGATTTTTGGCGTAGTTACAAGATAAGAGGATTGGGATAAGGTCAGCAAGTAAAAATTCAATTTGAATTAAAACAACATGACAGTCAAAGGAAAGCTAATAACAAGCGCTCTTGGAAGTGAGTGGTTTTAATGATCACATCAATAATACACAATGTAGTTACCATCTTCTCCTGTCTACCTAGCTGATATGTTTTCTTCTAGATATTAATTAATAATTTTGATAGCATTTCCTGGCCTATAGTACTTGGTATTATCAGGACACATTTTAGGAGGAAGGATATGTGATGTAGTTTTGGATGGATGTCCCTTGTATTGTGTGTGTGTCTCAAGAGTGGGTCTTTGTGAACATAATAGATGGACATTCTGCAGCAATCTGACTCTTAAGAGAATAATAAAAGCTAGTTGATATAATAAAAATTTGTTCATGTAAAAGGATATCAATGAGAATATATAAAAACTAGTTGCTATAGAAACTAGATGATATAAAAGGACATCAATTGAGAACTAGTGAGAATAATAAAATCTAGTTGATGTAAAAGGACATCAAATTGAACCATCCCATCTATGTAACTACTATGCCTATTCATAACATCCCCTGCTCTCTCTCTCTCTCTGTTTTCTTCCATCTATGGTACTTGCAGTTGTTTGATTTAAACTTCTCTATTAACCAGGTGACAGAGGTAGTTACTCCCAATGCTGCTTGTCCAACATCAGTTGACAAATCTGTGGCTGCTCCCTCTAGTGATGAACCTACAGTCGTACATGATTCTTCTAAAACATTACAGCATTGCCATCTTACTAAACATTCCAAGGAGGTTGATTCACAAGATGGTGCTCAACCCGAAAATTCATTCTCTGTGAAGGCAGTCAAATCAGTAACTGAGCCAGATTCTGGTATCAAAAAGAAAGGTACAAGGGCCCATTCTTCCCTGTATCCAGAGGAAAAATCAAAAATTGAGCCACATTCAGCTCCGAAAAAGAGAGGCCGGAAGCCAAATTCTGTAATGAACCCAGAGGAAGGATACGAGAATTATTGGATGCATTCTGGAAAAAAATCTCCAAAATCAGCTAGCAACAGAAAGTCACATGAAAAGGGATCTGATAGTTTACCTAATGAAGAACATCTTTGTGTGAAGGTCACTGCATCATCCCCTTTGCCATCAACACTTCAAGAAGTGACTGAGCAGTCCAGTTTCCCCTTGACACTTCAAAAAATGACTGAGTCACCAATTTCTCAACCTAAAGCAGAAGGGGACATAGGATCTGCTTCTTCGCTTATACAAAACAGTCATCCTGATGGAACCGAATCTGGAAGAGGTCGGCCAAAGAAGCAACTCAAGCAAGTAGCCGTAGCATATCAAGAAGCTAATCCTACTAACCTTTCACCGGCAAAGGGAGATTTTTCGAGTGCTCAATCAATTGATACTTTGAAAATTGAATCCAAGGAGACAAGTAACTTAAAAGAAAAATCAAGGGGACGCCCCAGGAAATATCCTGCAAAAACTAATGATGAAACAGTTATTGCTTCTGTACATGTAGGCACAAGGAAGGAATCTGCAATTCCATATAATCCTGAGGAAAACCAACAAGAATCAGCTTTGACTCTTGGCACTGGGAATATCAATCTCCAGTCAGCTGTGCAGAAGGTTGGGACTGGGAATGTGAGTGCAACAAGACCAAGGGGGCGCCCGAGAAAGGTTGCTGCAAAATTGAATAAGGTGACTGTCCTTGCTTCTGAACGTGTAGTAGTGACAGAGGAGTCACCAGTCCCAAGTGGTCTTGAGCAAAAATCGGAGCAGGAGCCAGCTTTACAGTCTGGAACTGGGAGTATCAAGGATCGATCAGCTTTTGAGGTAATTAAGAAACATAGGCTGGATGATGGTCCTAGTACAGATGGTGCTGAAGGGTCTCTTAGTAAGGTACTTGACTGTTGACGCTAAAACTTTACCTTTCAGTACATGCTCTTTTGTTCTGTTGTTTTTATTTAATCCTCTTAATAATTTTCCACTTTGTAGAAGATTTCCAAGTCTGAAATAAATATGGAGGGAGATATTGTGGAAGGAACCCCTAAGATTATACGCAAGAGGAAACGTTCCATTGGAAAGGAAGTGGTAATAATAAGTTTTATTATTAATTTTTGTTTGTTTTTTGGTTCAGTTGCAGTTTGGTTTGGTGTCTCAATCATCGGCTACATCCTTAAGAGTCAATGATATACCCTCTGTAGTGGATTTCTGTGGCCATTCAACTCGATTGTCGTCTTTACAAAACATTTATCACTTTGGACTATTTGTCTCTCAAATAAGTGTGATCAGTAAAATTTGAAAATATGGCTTACATTGGTTCGAAGCATTAACCACTATCAATATTAGGTGCCCCGTTCTTTGTCAAGTTATTATCATTTGAATCAATTAATGTTCCTTATTAGTAAGGCCATGTTGATTAAGCATTGTAAATAACTATATTCAATACTTATCTGATATGCTACGTTGGTACTTTTGTTCGTTTCTTTCTTTTTGGTGTAGTAATCTCTTACATCATTTTACAATTCTGTTTCAAAAACTTGCTTCCAGGTAATAATGTCTCAGTCTTTTCTAAGTTCCAACTTAACATATTCTCTTATATATATATGGGCTAGGCCTACCTATTAAATGTTATGATCTATTTTTCTCTGGGTTTTAATTTAACTTTTCAAATCCAGGCGAATCCAGTGCTTGATCCTGATGACCGATTAGTTGGCAAAGGAATAAGGGTTTGGTGGCCACAAGACAAAAGGTGAGTATTTCAGAACCGATTACAAGTATAATGTTCTGTTATTCTTGTGAATCAGTTGATTGTCACTTTGAGTGAATGTTTACTGTCTGCTATAGGGTATAATCGTCACTATGTTTCTTATATGGTATATCTTACTCTGTAGGTTTTATGATGGTGTTGTTCGTTCCTACAACGCTGTTAAAAAGAAGCACTTGGTGAGTTTACTTTTTGGTCTTCCTGTTTTTGTATGTTGTGTTTCATGCCTTTGTGGTGTTCTCTATCATATCATCATTTGAAACTTGATAAAGTTGGACAAAATTATGTGTCTTTGGGCCTTTGACCATGATCTTCTTGGCCATTTTATAGTAACATCAACTAAATTAACCACTCCTCTTGCTTGTGGTGTGAGTTCTTCAAAGAATCTCCTTAGTTCTTTTATTTTATAGCTAAGTTGTTTCCATATATGCATGTAGTTGTTTTGAATTGTTCTTCCTTTACTTCCAACTTGTGCAGGTGCTTTATAATGATGGGGAGAAAGAAAACCTAAACCTTCGAAAGCAACGATGGCAACTGATTGGAGGTGACTCAGATGTATGTATTATTATTTTTTTCTTCATTGAACTGGTCATTTGTCTACATCTTTCATTTTTAAAAACCTTATTCTAAATAAGTTTTCTTATTGCAATTTAGACATGTATCCCACTGGGGCAAAAAAACGATACGCCGAAGACTGATGATTGTGATATGTAAGTTGTATTTCTCATGTAAACCCAATTTTAGTTTGAGAAGAATGCTGCATTATGTAGTTTTTGGAAAATTTAGTTTGGTTAGTTGCATGCTTGCAGCGGAGATTCTTTTCTTATGGTCTGGAACTCTGGATAAATCCTTTTGTTTGCTTCTGTGGGTTTTTACGTGGGCAATGTACTTTTATTTGTGGAGTCACATTACATGACCACTATGTGCTTATAATCTGTCAACGTAATATTTGTCATGTTATGTTGTTTCCTTATGGTAGTTGATGTAATAAATCAGAATTATTTCAAACTAGGTTAGTAGGATATGTCAGGTTCATAGTTCGCTCCTTGTGGTGTGGGGTTTGGCCTCACTATACCTTCCTATCTATTTGTTAGTGTTTCCTAGAGATTCAGCATGCCTAGGTCAGCCAATCAGGTTTGGGGGACTTCTGGATATTGAAAAACAAACAAATAATAAAATTAATACAATTTTAAGAATCGGTTGTAAGATATTTTTTGACAGTAAAGAAGTACACCCCTAATTGAAGTGTCAAGATTTTAGTGGAGTATATATGTAGCTCATAAATCACTGCTGTTGATCCTTAATGGTACTGCCCCTCCTAACATCTGTGGCTGCTACCATGTATGTTTATGTTTTGGCGTAAATAAACATTTGTTGCTCATTTCAATCAGATCACAAAAGAGGAAGCGGAAAGCAAAGTCAGAGTCATCTAAGCAAGCAAATGCTGGGTTCTCCTTGAAAAGGTTGGTTGTCTAATTTTTTTCCTTCTCATCTACTTTTAGATCTTTTCCCATTGTTGGTTTGCATACTGTCTTGTAATTTGTTGTTATCATTCCGTATCAAATATTTTTTTTGAAGGATATCTAGAACTGGAGCCTCAACTGGCTTATCCACTGTTGAGTGTATGAAGTCTGATAGTAAATCTGCAGACCGTTCTACATTTAGTGAACCTATAGAAGATGACAAGTCCAAGGAAATTGGCAGCTTGACGAATGATGAAGGTGAAATATATGCTGGCGAGTTGAAGGTGGATATGAAGACTGGTATGGACTCTACGCAGATCACACCTGAGGCTATGACCTTGTTGAAGGAAGAGAACCAGAAAGTTGATATTGAACCCTTTGTTAGTGTTGGTGCTAAAGAAATGACAGAATTGAAGACTGGTGTTGATTTAAGCAAGTCACACCTGAGTCTATGACCATGTCGAAGGAAGAGAGTCAAAAAGTTGATGTCGAACCCTCTGTTGGTGTTGGTGCTAAAGGGATGACAGAATTGAGCAATGGTCCAAATGATGCAAGTTCCCCCTCTTCACCTGTGGATGAGGCTGTTTAAACACAGAAACATGCATGATTCTTGCTCTAGTACCAAAAGCGTCGTTGGTTAGTCTCTATTTTCCCATTGTAGACACAAAAACATGCATCTGGTGTTAGTTTTAACTCTGATGCTTGGTGTTAGCTCAAGTACCAGAACTGTTGGTTTAGAATTTTTTTCCTTGTAGATACAGCATCATGCAACCAGTGGTCTTTTCCCCTAATGCATGGCTTTTCTTTCTAGTGTTGAATTTATCAGTTCGCCTGTATTTTGTTCGTTGACTTCCTGTAAAATCTGATCGGTTTTCTTATAAAAGTAATATATGTTGAAGCTTTATGTTACTGATCTACCTCCTTGTGCTTTCCCATTACAACAGTATGTGATAGCGGTTGCCTTCACAAGTGAGTACATAGTGTATGTTATATATCGTGCATGAACTCTAGATAAGCATTAAATATTATTAATCAATTTTAATATTGAAACCTACAAATGGTTGCTGCTTCTGCTCATTTGATGTAATTTAAACGCAAGTTTGGCACAGTTACATTAGTCTTATGTTGAGCTTGCCCTTGGACTGGAGGGTGATGCAAGTTAGGGCTGAAACTAGGACTAGACTGTTGTGTTACTCTAACAGGTTGAGATGGCTGTGTTTAAATGGTACTGTAGTGTGTTCGGTGCGTTCAAGTAGGACAACAGATGATTGACATCATGAAGTGAACCTGGGTTGTCTGTCAATTCCATACTACCAGGTATTACTCTCTCATGCTCCTTTTCTCAGTGTCTCCCCGTAAAAAGTTCATGTACATACATAATTGGTTCTTCTTTCTGATTTAATATTCACTAACATTTCCTAGTCTTCTTACAACTATGTGGTATCTTTTAAGTTCATGTACATATCATAATGCAGACCTAGAAAGGGTTGTGGGCAATGCTTTCATTTGGTTGTAAATTATGCAGTGGGGGTAAGAGATTTTCTCTATATCATTGCATTCTGATCTACCCTTCTTCACCCCATTCTACCCCCCGAGTTCTTGAGAAACCAATACAAAGTTTCATCATCGCTGATGCCATAACAGACAGTGGTAATGAAATGGTCTAGGATCATTCCCCACAATACACCATTTCAAATAGAATTGGATATCAGATGTGCTACCATGAATGGCAACAACAGAGATAGGTTAATTGGCAACAGCCTTATGTGCAGTTTCACTCTTTGCTGGCACATCTTGATGGCTAGTTGTCCTGGCTGTATGGTTTGCATTCTTGGCATTACTTGTACCATCAACACCCATGTAGGGGTACTTGGTACTAAGTCCATGCTGCTGATTGATGAATTCAGATGCAACAACCATCAAGCCTCCCTGACAGCGATGATCTTCATCGCAATCAACTTGCTCTTCTGCTCTTTTTTTGAAAGATAAGGAGGTCAGTTTACCTGTTAGTTGAGTAATTCCTAAAATGTATGCCACTGATTAGAATGCCTAGCAACATGCTGCATATAACACAGCAAATTAATAGCAAAGTTTTTTCTTTTCTTTTCTGTTCTAATTAATAATAGTTTAGAGTAAAAACTTTGTAGTCCAGAAGAGGAGTAGAGCTTGGGATCTTAAAAAAAGTCAATACAAACTATAGCAAGCTTAAGTAGTTAATTATGTACCACATTGGCTGTGGTCCTTATTGGGGTTACAGCTCCATTCTATCTCTAGTCAAGTTAGGCCGTGGGGTATGTATAGAGCTCCAGATGCTCATAGGAGAGCTCCATGAGAGCTTCTTCACCATCACGGTGATATCTTGGATCTTGTGGAGGAAATGTAGCCCGACATTCTTGTTAAATTCTCAGTGCCGCAGAGGATTTTCAAGGGTGTTGTCTAGGCAAGAAGAGGTCCACAGCGGGAGGAGCTTCCGAGGCATCCTTTTGTGAAGGTTACAGTTGACCTATTCCTTAACTTGTGCAAGCATCATGAGAACTGAGAAGAACATCTTTGAATACTGAGAAAAACATTTTTACTCATTAATTGATGCTGTTATGGTCAGATCAGTTTGTTTGAAGACATCGTACTATAAACGTAGTCTCTCTCTGTCTCACTTTGGGTCTCCAAACGAAGGGGGTTTGGAGAATTTTTTATATTTGATATGATGATGCGTTTCAGCATTTTATGTTGAACCAGAATGATGCTGATCAGCATGAATGGTACGGGGCTTCGGAATGTTTGTTACAAGTCGCAACTATTATTTCGATTAGTGATGGAATTTGCAGTAGCATATTTCAGCCATTGCGGCATGGTATTTTTTTGAACCTCCAAGTCGGTAAGAAAAACATAAGGCGTATTGTAGTTAGATTTATATAAAGTTTTAAAGATTTTTGTGGATTTTAAAGATTGGGGGACATTCAATTAGGATTTGTAACAGAAGATTTAAAATCCATAAAAATGTGAGGGTATTCAATTAAGATTTTTAATTAAAGATTTTAACTTCACGAAAGTATGGAGGTATTCAATAAACACATAAATTGTTAAAGATTTATTAAATGGTAGATTTTCACGTAAATTGTGAAGTGAACAATTGAATCCTTAGACATAAGATTTTCGTAGATTTATAAGTTTTATCTTTTATTATTTTATTTTATTTTATTCATCTCTCCCTCACTCTCTCCTTTTCACTATCCTTATTCTATTTTAATACACGTTTTTAGATCTTATTATTTTTACTACAATACTCATTCACTTGGTTTTTGCGTGCCTTATATATTCTACACAATGTTTTGTCTTGTTTTTTGCTTCGTACTTTATTATAACATGTATTCAACTTTCTCCCTCTCTCCCTCACCTCTTGTCACTACTATTATTCTTTCTTTTATATACACATGTTTTTGACCTTATTTTTTTTACTACAATACTCATTCACTTGGTTTTTGTACGTGCATTATATATTCTACACAATTTTTGTCTTGTTTTTTGCTTCTTTAACATGTATTCAACCCTTTCAATCAACTCAATATGTATAACATAGACTATTAACAGTTTTGTTAGAATTTTGAACTTGGCTTTATTGTAGTAGAGATATAAATAAATATAATCATTATCAAAGTATTTTTTTTCTTTAGCAGTCACATACAACTTAAGTACAAAATAAACATATCTTTTTTCACCATGTTTTGACACGGGTCTATGAATTTCAAAATGATATCTAATGAATAAGAATATTTTATTATCTCTTCATAATATATCTCTGAATGTGCGGTACACATGTAGATCTTACATTGAAAATGTTTTATGTTATTACTTTTTATTTATCCACTCATGTTATATGTTTATATAATAAGTGATGAATCATAAAATGCTTGCTTAATTTTACGAGAATCTATGTAAAGTTATCATTTGTTTTTAAGAATCCTAAAAAGTTTAGGTTTTAAAATATATTTGAATCGAATGGATTTTATAAATCTGTATAAATCTAATAACTGTTTATAAATCCATCACTTAAAAAATCTATGCAGAAATCTAAATCAAATAGACCCCATTAGTTTAGCAAATCAAATACAATATTGATGCAAAATTTCATACATTTGGTAGGTGTATGATAACGACAACACTCCCGGCCTAGAAAGCAAGAGAATTTAGTTATCCAATTTTTATGGCATGTAAGGACTAAAATATTGATAACAACCGCTATATTATCTTAAAATTTTTAATTTTTACAAGTAGTGATATTAATTTTCAAATAATTCTGATATTTTGTATTTGGTATATATTTAGTCGAATATATAATTTTAATATAAATATTGATAATTTTTTATCAAAATTTGATATTTTCACAATATATCCACCTAAATTTTTTTAACCACTGACATTTTCATAATCCTTCATATTTTAGTGATTGAGCTGATGCATCAAAAGTCAAAAGTCGACATCTCTTTCCTCTTGATGAAACCTTTGTGACGAACTAAGCATGCATTTTCTTTGTTCTTGTTCCAATACGTAAACATTACGTTGTTCCATAAGAGCAACACAAACGAAGATATATATTATATATATCTCTACTTTCAATAGTCATTTGCACAGGTTTTCTAAAGAGGAGGATTGGCTCTGTATAGCATATTTTCAAATTAAATCCACACATATGACAAGGGCTAAAACTGCATTTGTTGTGAGATCGAGCAAGATTTTACGACTTTCCCCGCTCCAGAAACACTTCTTGTGTGGTGACAAATTTTCCCCGAACAATCTAGGACGAGCTTCAGTATATAACAATGGAGTACATGGAGCTGACACTGCAGGGTCTCAAAGCCTCTTCAGTATACGAGTGGCGTTTGAGGCCGTTCACCACAAAGCTAGCTGAGAAACGCAAGGGAAGTTTCAGAGATGTGTTCATGCACAAATAATTAAGTAGGATTCACCGACGTAACTTAGTGCTAATATATAAGTGCATGTTGTGTCTGGGACTCTGGGAGCTTTGCATTTCGTAGGTCATATATAGGCCATGTTGGGTGAATTAATAACCTAAGACTATGGCTTTATTCTCCAATGGAATGTTGGTAGCACCCCTATGACAATGAACAATGAGTAGGTTTCCCTTCTACATGCCCTTGACAAAGTTGGGATCATTAATTATAAAAATTTAAGAACTTGGGGTAGTCGTTACTAACTTGGTATTGAAGCATTCAAAGGATCGGAGTAGGTTCAATAAGAGAGCATCTAGGAAGGACCATCTTGATCAAGCAAATTATGTCAACATTTATTTTCTTTCCACGATCTTCTAGCTGAGAAAATAGAACCAGATAATCTCTGGAGGTGATTAGGGTCGAGTCTAAAACCACTACAACAACAAACATTTTTGACGATTTGACTTTGAATAATCTTTGGTTGCAATCACGTATTTTTTAAGAATAGTTTTTCGTTTGTGGTGATCAGAAATACAATTGTCAAATTATCGATCGAGTATGTATGTACTCTCGCTTTTGCGGACTGCAATAAAACGAAAAACATTTGATAGTGCATTTTGGTCTAAACAAGTTTACCAATGAGCCACACTGCCACACCATGACTTAAACAAGTCGGGCAATATAAGAAAGACCGGGGAGTGTGAATCGTTAGTTATATTTAAGATGCACTCAAGAATAAGTTATGAAAGTCCAACAAATATAAATATTTTATGAAATAAGTAAAAGAGATTAATTGATAATACTTAATTTAGATATTTATCTAGTAATCTGGTTTGATTTTTTTAAAAGGAATAAGGGCTTATATGGCCTTGATACCGTGTCTATTGATGAAACTGTAGAATATATGGGATGACATAAAATCTATACCCCAAATTGCAATAAGCATGAAGAGAATCACCCAAGATAATAACTGGTGTCTGGTTTGATAAATACAAGAAGTTTGAGATAATATAGAATATATATTATAGTTATCACATAAGGTAGTTAAGTGGTTTATTAGAGTTGCCTTGTGAGCAATGCTCTAAACCTCGGCCTAGTCAGGCGATCACCGAGGTGATTTTGGTGTAGTTGGTCGGGAGAAAAATCGGGCTAGTCGGTGAAAAATTGACATAGTTGGCCCAGTTGGCTCAACTCGGATTAGACCAAAAATAAGAAAAAATGGAAGCGACGTCGTTTAACTCGTTTTAACTTGGTCAAAACTCAAAACTTAATTTGAGTTTAATATTGTAATGTTTTATTGACTATTTTTATTATTTTAGACATTATATTAAATTTTACTAAAAAATATATTTAATTATATGTTTAAAAATAAATTCAAAAAATAAAAACCGAGTACTCCCCCGATTACTCCTCTACTAACTAGTTTCTAACCGGCCAACTGACTAGCGACTAACGATGTTTAGAACATTACTTGTGAGATGAGACTTTAAATAAGCTGGTCAATATATAAAGTGATCCTTGCGTTAGCTCAACATACGCATAAAAGTTTTAATTCTCACGGTGAAAGACACAGGAGAATAGAGCAGAAGACTTACCTTTATCAAAGCTTAACAACACTCAATATCAGTGACCAAGGTTAGTATCCCTGTTCATAGGATATCAGAATATCTGTGTCCTTGTTATTGTTAATAACATGATGCAATGTGTTTATGATTAATGTGGTTTAAAGTCTAACATGAATCAATTATAAATAGATGTAATTGATGTACTGTATCAATAGTCAGATTCAAACCCCTCAGTGTAGTATCATGTTGTTTTAAGATTCATATTCTTTTTGTCACTGTTTTTCGCCATGTCTAAAGGAAGAAAAATTTCGTAGCTGATGCTTTGGTAATTTTGGAACATAATCTATAGCGTGCCAGCTGGTGTTATGCTTCTGTTTCTCCTATCGTTTGTTTTGATTTGACCCAATTAGAGTGTTGTCGAGGTTCTTCATTATATTTTTGTTTCTAATCATCCAAAAAACTGGAGATAGATGTGGAGCATTTTCCTTATGTCAAGGTTTTCAGACGTTCAAGTAGGTCTGCAAGCAAAAACATATAGAGGTCTTTTAAAATAGAGTCAATTATATGACTGGTTTCTAAATTTGTGTGTTACGATCAAAGTGATATTCAGACTTTAAAAACTACCAATATGATACCAAAATTTTGGTTTCGCTATCAATAAAAGGTCTAAGACCAATTTTCTTCACGTAACCGTTTGTTTGCTGACGTTGTCATGTAAGGTCCACCTTAAAAAAGGCAAAAACAATATTTTACAATAAAATTAAATGCAAAATGTCATTTTTACCCTTTTTATAATGCCTCCCACCAGTTTTTTTTAAAATACTTCCTCCTCCGTCTCCGGCCGCTTCCCCTGCACCCTCCCCCACCCAACCATTCTCCACCACCCCAAATATCCTCCATGCATCCTCATCTCCTGTACCGGGTCGACTTTCGGGTGGGCAATCATTGTGGACCCGAGTTGGATGTCGAAGTCGTAGCGGCCGACTGTTTCGAGGTCATCGATGGGTGTGATTCAGAATTTTTTTTCCAGGTAACAAGAACATGAACAACTTGGTCATATCTCTTTCTCCTAAGTTTACAAGGTTGCAAACTCTAATACTACGTCAGGATAAACCCCAACTTGAAGATAATGCTGTTGAAAGAATTGCAAACTTCTATCATGATCTGCAGGTCCTAGACTATCCATTGTTGATCAAACTACTGTAGGATAATGTCTCTGTTGAAGATATTCATGTGTATTTCTGATTAAAATATGCCTGCACTATTCTCTAGTATGAGCTGTCAATGTGCAGTTATGGACAGACGTCGGAGATATTCAAAGTATTCGCCAAAAAAAAGTGGTATGCATGGTGTAGAACTTCCTCCACTTGTATCTACTTTGATGAATTCCTCCCTTTTTTTCGTGCTTCTTAGTTGCTATCATGTAGAGATGTTAGCAGCATGATTGTATGATCCATATGCTGAGATGATTAGATGTTGAAGTAATCATACTAATGGAGTTGTGTTTAGTCCCTTCTGTATTTTAGGAGGAAGAGATGATCAGTGTTCAATCTCTTCCTCATCAGTGTTTAGTCTGTTCACTGATGCCTTCATCAGCAAGCAAGGGTGGAGTGTTCTGTGCCCTTCTCTCGGATCAAGATGTGTACATTTCCATGTAATTGTAGATATCAGTTTAGCCATTAGGTTTTCCTAAGTCAACTAGGGTTCTTGTTTTGAACCAATAGGTTTTAGTGTTGTCTGTTTTTCTTTATAAACCTGTACATGGCTATTGGAAATTCAAGTTAATTAGCTTTACTCATTCATCTTCATCTTGTTCATCTTCTTCATGGTATCATAGCAGTGATCCTTATAGGACCTGCTTCTGCTTCATATTATCATATCCTGCTCATTATATCTTCATCTCTAATTCATCCTCAGAATGTCTGAAACTACTAAGGGAGAGGCTTCCGGAATCAAACCTGAAATGGTTGATTCTAATCCTAACCAACGTCTTAGCTCAGTTCTCCTCAATGCATTTAATTATCTTCCATGGACAAGAGCCATTACTCTTGCACTTGGAGGTAAATCTAAGCTCAACTTCATTAGTGAAGATAACAGACAGCCGTCATCATCTTCAGCAGAATTTGAAACATGGCTATCTCAAGATCAACTAGTCATGTCTTGGCTTCTGAATTCAATGGAGCCTAAGCTGGTAGAGATTTTCAGCTACTCGGAATCTGCTTCACACCTATGGAAGGCTCTCAAAGATATGTATGGTGATATGAACAATGCAACAAGAATTTTTCAGCTCAAAAAGGAACTGGCAGAATTGCAACAAGGTAATCTTTCATTTGTCCAGCATCTTGGTAATTTGAAAACCAAGTGGAATGAGTTGGATATATATAGGCCTCACATAACCGATTCAGCTGTGCTACTAAAACGAGCAGAAGAGGACAAAGTGTTTCAACTTCTGGCAAGCCTTGGAGCAAAATATGAGGATCTTAAGAGTCACCTGCTAATGACACCTGAGCTACCTTCTTTTCAAATGGTATGTAACACAGTTCAACGAGAAGAAGTGAGGAAGAGGGTAATGAATGCTGATATAGCTGTTGGAGAATCAGATACAAAGATCTTAGAGTCTAGAGCTTTTGCAAGCAACCACAGACCCTATAAAGGAAGAAGGCCAGATCTCAAGTGCACTCACTGTGAACGTATTGGACGTTCTGGTATTGGTCATCTCAAGGAAACCTGTTGGATTCTTCATCCTGATCTCAAACCAAAGTTTTCTGATGACCAGAAGCTTGCACGAGGCAAAGCAAAGTTCTCATACAATTCCAAAGCCAACTGTGTTGATGGTAGTGGCAGCTGCAGCTCCTCAGAAGATTTGATGACATTTACATCCAATCCTCTTACTCTCATCAATGAATTTGCATCTTTCCTGCAACAAAAACAAGGAAATTCAAAGAATGAGAGCTCAACTGCCAAGATTGGTAAGTTTGCTGGATTTCTTGCAAATGCAAACTTGGTTGCACAAGAAGAGATTTCAGGTATCATCTATGCTGTTTCCACTGCATTAGATTTAAGCAAACATCATGATCTTTGGATTGTAGATTCGGGTGCATCTGACCACATGACAAATGATGCAACTTTCTTAAAGGATTTTCATTTTTTAAAAAAACCTTCACATGTGTCTGTAGCTAATGGGAAGAGAGTTCCTATTCTAGAAAAAGGAAAGCTCAACATTTTTTCAAACAATACAGAGTCATCTGTTATGTTTTGATAAGTGCGTTTTACGCTATGTTTTTAATGTGTTTTTACCCTCATTTGTACCTTGTTTATTCCTTAGTAATGTTGTTTTTACTTATTTTGAGTCAAAAGGGTTTTTCTGTAGAGTAATGGTTAATATGTGTCTTTATACAGAAATTTGTGCTTAAGTGTTGCAAATTCGATTTGGAACAAACACTTGGTTATTTCTCTTATGATTCACCGTACCTTTACATTGTCATTTTTGATAAAATTGGTTTAATGTGTAGATGACATGTAAATGAACATATGAGAACAAGAATCATGAAGATTGGACTCATGGAGGACAACAAAAGAAGCCATGAAAATGAAGAAACTCCGAAACATAAGGTTTTGATCCGAGCAGGAATTTTCAGAAACCATAACTCAACTCCAAAAATTTCCCTGGGACGATCCAGGAGGAACCAGGGAACGTGCCATATATGGATGGAAAGCTGTGGATGTCTAGTTTCTAAATCTTTTGGAATCGCAGCAATCCGAGTTCTGAGGAAGAAGTTATGCCGGAAACAATGGCCGGAGGTCAGTCTCGCGAATGAAACTCTCCCGCGAATGAAATCTTATTCGCGAGCAGAAATCTCTCCCGCGAACAGAAACCCTACATCAACTTCGGAAAATCATATCTAAATATCCAGGAGGAATCTGAAGACGAGCCTTATATCATTGGAAAGCTACGAAAGTCTAGTTTTCAGATATTCTTGAATCACAGCATTTGGAGTTCAGATGAAGGAGTTATGATCAAAACAATGGACGGAGGTCAAGCTGCAAAACTGGGCAGTTTCTGCCTAAGTTGTCACACGAGTTTGGGAGGATGTTTCTTCACCAAAATTCTTCCCAAGCATGTCAAAGGACTTAAGAGAAGCTTAATGAAGTCATGGGAAGCTGCATTGAAGAAAAAGATTCGAAGAACGCATCATGGCAGCCGAAACAACCAAGTATGGAGCTTTTCCGGTCAAACCGGTAAAGTCTGTCCTTGCCGAGTTTGTCCATGATTTCGGCTGCCTATGAGCCCAAGAACTTATGTATAAGGCCTACATGGATCCAATAACATGTAGAGGAGTCCAAGAAATCAGAAATCCAAGGTCCAAGTCGAAATCTTTGTCCAAAGATAAAAGGAGGAAACCCAGCTCAACAAGGAAGGTGTCTCCTTGAAGTTCCTGAATTCTCTAGGGTTTCTCTTCGAAATTTTCTGTATAAATAGGACCTATGTACATCAAATTTCGTGTCTTTCAATTGCTCTAAGCCTTAGTATAGCCAAACTCTACTTAAAAACCCTCCCTACACAGAAACACCATAGCCTTGCCGCCGCCAACCCCTTGCTGCCGATTGCATAGCTTTGCCGCCACCAATCCATTCTTCAATCCTTGCCAACTCTTAGGGTAGGTTTAGGTATGAATACAATCAAGGTTTATGTGTGTATCTACTGTATGGATGATGGTTATTTATATAAATGTTTGTATTGGTTTTTGGTTTTACGTTATAAACATGTTTACTTGTTTTTCTTTGTGATTTTCATGTGATTGTGTTTATAATTGTAACGATTTAGATTGCATGTTAGGATTTTGATTTAGTTCAAGTTGTTTATGTTTGTGTTTAGTAGATGTTGAATTGATTTATTACTTACCTGATCACGTAATCGAACCTGAAGATAGTCTAGGCCTGGATGTTTCTAAGGGGGGAGTTTAATCTGCCGTAGTATTCTAGGTTGAGTTCACCGGGTCGGGTTCTCAATTTTAGTTGCTGCATAGGGTGGTAGGGTAAGTGATTTACATGCTAATAGGATGAGTGACGACATACCTAGGATCATGTCTCCAATGACTCATGAACGGTAAGTGTATTTTGTGTTAATGTGATGCGGGTCGTAAGCATTAAACAGGATGACACATAAACTTAGGATGATGCGTGTCGTAAGTTCTAAGTTACATGAGAAGTCTAAATAGTTGGAATTAATTTGCATCTATGATAACATAAACGTAATAACTTGATCTGTCATAAAACTTATATGTTCTCTAATCGGTGTTTGCTATATCTTGTGCTTGAGTATTGATTGACCAATGTATGTTAATATTTCTGTTTTATTTTCTTTAAATTTCGAACCAACTCATATAAATTCCCCATAATATTTTGTATATATGTTTATACTTGTATAGTTGTGACAGAATTGTACTTGTATGTTTGTATTATATTTGTGAATGTTACTAACGATTTGTTTTGCAGATATAATCCTTCCCTAGTGTCCCCGGCTAGAACGATCCCTACTTACAGTTACTACAATGATAGGGTTTTTTTTAAATTGCATGTCATGTTATGATAGGTCAATTTTTGGCGCCGTTGCCTGGGACGCTAAAAAGGATTTATGTGTATATTTTGTGCTAACGTTTTTCTCTTATATTTGTGTAAATAGTGTCGATTTGTACATTGTATATGTGTGTGTGTACCGAATTTCTTTTATGTGAAAATTGTATATTTTGTGCCATATTTGTTGTAATTATTGTAACTTAGTAAATATTTAGGAGGTTTATTGTTTCATATGTGTTTGGAGTTTATTGTGGTTTTTAAAGTGTAACATGTAGGGAGAAGCCGCATTTGTTAATCTTAGCCTAAACCCTTCATGTTATTTGCGGATTTCATGAGGTTGAGGGCGGCTTTGATTAACACTTGTCGAGTGGTCTAGTGACCCGAGTTTGTTCCTAGCTGAGTAAGGGGCCGTTCTGTCATAGATATGGAATTCAGGTTTGTCCAATTGGATCTCAAGATCATGACTGACCACTCTTCTCGGTGAAGGGGTCGATAGGGGTCCGCCTCCTTGATCACAAACGAGTCCTGCCTGGTTCTTGTAGGGGGTTCGCCCCCCGTGACATTGACACTTGCCTTCTGAAACCACGGAATCCGCTCGAACTAGCCAAATGCTTGGGCCGAAGCATCACCACACTTTAAACGCTAGAATTTACTTAGACATGTATGACGCCATGAACTTCAAATTAATTTGACTTTAATGTTTGAGGTATATCGGACGAAGCATAACACTACCTTGGGCTGTATCAGTCCATTGCACAGTGGTCTTCCCTGCTCCACGTACCTTGAGAATTAAAGTTTAATAAAATCAAGTAGAAAACATTTTAGGGTGAGAAGTCATCACATTATGTTTTTATCATGATTTTTGTCTATATGTAACTATGAATGCCATGTGTGTTTCTAACTTATACGTATGCCTTGTTGATAAATGTCATTGTTTGCCGTGTGTATGTGTGAATGCCGAGCTCGAGATATTGTTTGCCGTGTGTGTGTATGTGTTTTTGTCCAATTTTTATGTTCGTTACAATTTTGTGTGATGCCATGGTTAGTTTATATGTTATGTGTGTTTCTGATATGTCATGTTTGTGTGTGTTATTTAAGTTATGTTTGTGTGTGTTTTTTCTTATGACTTACTGACTTGGTCTTGGCCAATTGTGCCATCCTGTTTTGTAGGTGAATGAGCGGTTCTGACACTTGGACACGAGACATCAACAACCGACTTATACGTGTCCGAGAGGAGCTTGCCATCAACATACCATCAACATCTCATCACTCAACACCGAATTCATCACCACCACACTCATTTGAATTGAGAATGACTTCACTCAGGGAAGAAAACGGCCAAGTTAACGGAACAGGGGTCAGGCCAGCGAATGTCACTTATCCTACCGTGGAAACAGGGAAAACGGCTGACTTCGAACTCAGAGGTGGTTTCTTCCACCAACTGCCGAAATTTCATGGACTGAGTGGAGAGGATCCGAACCGACACTTGCAACAGTTTGAATATTGTTGTGACATTATGTGCCCTAGAGGAGCTGACATGCAACTTGTCAAAATGAAAGCATTTCCGTTTTCATTAGAGGATAAAGCTAGGGAATGGTTCTTCGCAGTGCCAGCTGGCCGAATTGTGTCATGGGCCACTATGATGAAAGAGTTTCTCCTCAAGTATTTTCCTTCGTCGAGGGTGACGCAAATTAGAAAGGAGATAACTTCTATCAAGCAAGACATTGATGAGTCTTTCGAAGTGTATTATGAGAGATATAAGGCATTGGTTGCTTCGTGTCCAAACCATGGGATACGTGAGGGATTATTGCTACAGTACTTTTATGAGGGCCTTCGCCCTATGGAAAGACAGTTTCTAGATTCAGCAGCTGGAGGTTCTTTGATGGAGAAAAGTAGAGAAGAGGCCAGTAACTTGTTGGAAATGCGAGCTACAAACAATCAGCAATTTGGTTCATTTTCATCAAGGCGTGTGAATGAGACAAACATTCATGGGGAGTCTAGTACCATTGCCGAACTAAAAGATGATTTGACTAAGTTGACTCTCATGGTTTCGAACCTGGCCAAGAATAGAGGGATACAAGTCTGTGGAGTGTGTAGCATGGAAGGACATACATCCGATCAGTGCACTCAAGTAAATCCGAACTTTGAAGATGTCAATGCCATCGGTTTTCAAGGACAATTCGGAAACTTCCAAGGTCAAGGGGCTCAAACACGTTTTCAGAATTTCAATCCAAGGGCCAACGATCCGAACTTTCGTTGGAGCAACAACAACAACGTGTTGAATCCACAACCAAACGCACAAGGGCAGCAACCAAGTACTTACATGGCACGGCCTCAAGGCAATTTCATGCCAAGGCCATACCAACCCTACCAACAAGGAGGACAGCCGAGTGGGCAGCAAAATTATGATGAGATCTTCAAGAACATTGCCACTTCGACACAATCTTTGTTGGCCACAACTCAAACCAACACTAAGGACATTGCCTTGATGTCGAAAGACATTATGGAATTAAAGAATCAAATGGGACAAGTTGTGGACTTCATGGGGAAATTCAATGAACAAGGGAGGTTGCCAGGAGGTGTCATCAAGAATCCTAAGAATGAGCAAGCACAAGTTGTTATCACAAGAAGTGGGAAAACCTTGTTGTCGCCACCTTCAAAGCCTAAAGCCACAAAAGGACTTGGAGTGTTGGACATGAGTGATGAAGAAGGAGATGCCGAGCTACACATGAATGATACCGAGCTCATGATGCAAGAGAATGCCGAGCATAATGCCAATGCCGAAACACATGGACAAGATCAAGGAAAAACCGTGCGAAACAAAGAAGCTGAGCCAAGCAAGGAAGACTTGGAGGCAATGAAAAAGAGGGATCTTGAAAAAGATCCGGCAACTTCAAAGAAGGAAGGTATGATTTCGAACCCTAATGATTTAGTTAATACTAATCAATCTTCTTCTCTACCTTTTCCTTCTAGGTTCACTAAGAGCAAAAAGGATAAATCCGACGAAGAAGTGTTGGATGTCTTTCGAAAAGTGAATGTCAATCTACCCTTGTTGGAGTGCATTCGACAAATCCCAAAGTATGCTAAGTTCTTGAAGGAGCTTTGCACAACAAGAAGACACACAAGGGAGAAACAAGTTGTCAAGATGAGTGAGACGGTCTCTGCCGTCATTCAACGAAAGATGCCGCCAAAAATGAAGGATCCAGGGAGTTTTTCTATCCCTTGTGTTATTGGTTCTACTCGCTTTGAGAATGTCATGCTAGATCTAGGAGCTTCAATTAATGTTATGTCACTTAATCTTTATAAGTCCCTAGACCTAGGACCTCTCAAAACTGATAATGTTGTGATCCAATTGGCGGATCATTCTAACAAGTACCCCGAGGGGTATGTTGAAGATGTTCTTGTGCAGGTTAATCAACTGATATTTCCTGCGGACTTTTATGTGCTAGAAATGGAAGAGTCATCTACAAACTCGACACAGTTATTGTTGGGTCGACCCTTCATGCGAACAGCAAGAACGAATATCGACGTTGCTGGAGGTAATTTGACAATGGAGTTCGATGGTGAGGTGATTAAATTCAACATTTTCGATGCCATGAAGCACCCTAGTGCCGAACTCAACTATGAAGAAAGCAACAATGCCGAAGCATATGGGGAAGGATTCGGCAGTGAATGGAGGTATGGTGGTGTTGCACCGTGTGCAATGACCACCCACCAAGCATAGCAATTAGCCATCGAGCAAGGGGCCGGATTTGACAAGTTTGGAGAACGGGATGAGGAGGCTTTGAAAGATTTGGAGCCGTCCATACTTGAAGTTGTGAAGGAGCTTGATTCACAACCACTTTACGATAAGTATTCTCCTTTGTCAATTCCAATTTCTACTAATAAGTTGTTACCATCTGTGAAACAGGCCCCTAAGTTAGAGCTCAAAGCTCTACCCCCACATTTGAAGTACGTTTTTCTTGGAAAAGATGACACTCTACCGGTTATTGTGTCATCAACGTTGAAAAAGCAACAAGAAGACAAGCTAGTTGCGGTTTTGCAAAGGAACACAGCTGCCATTGGCTGGACTTTGACAGACATCAAGGGAATTAGCCCGACAAAATGTGTTCATCGAATTCTGCTTGAGGATGGCGCCAAGCCCACAAGGGAGGCTCAAAGACGTTTGCATCCACCAATGATGAAGGTTGTAAAGGACGAGGTGATCAAATTATTAGATTGTGGTGTCATATACCCAATCTCGGATAGTCAGTGGATATCACCAGTTCAAGTTGTGCCAAAGAAAAATGGAGTGACGGTGGTAGAAAATGACAAGAACGAATTAGTGCCACAACGTTTGGTAACAGGACATCGCATGTGCATCGATTATAGAAGACTTAATGCAACAACACGCAAGGATCACATGCCATTGCCTTTCATGGACCAAATGTTGGAGAGACTTGCCGGTCATGAGTTCTACTGCTTCTTAGATGGCTACAGCGGTTATAACCAGATCATGATACACCCGGATGATCAAGAAAAGACAACGTTTACATGTCCCTTTGGTACGTTTGCTTATCGCCGAATGCCTTTTGGATTATGCAACGCCCCAGGTACGTTTCAACGTTGTATGTATAATATTTTCTCTGATTACATCGAAAATATCATTGAAGTATTTATGGATGATTTTAGTGTTTATGGCAAAGATTTCGATGCATGTCTTGAGAATTTAGAAAAGATTTTAAACCGGTGTGTTGAAACTAACCTTGTACTCAATTGGGAAAAATGTCATTTTATGGTAAATCAAGGTATAGTTTTAGGCCATATTGTCTCTGCTAGAGGAATAGAAGTTGATAAAGCCAAGATCGATATTATGCATCACTTACCCTCACCTTCAACGGTGAGAGAGGTTCGTTCTTTTCTTGGCCATGCAGGTTTTTATAGGAGATTCATCAAGGACTTTTCTTTGGTGGCAAAACCACTTACTTCCTTGTTGCAGAAAGATGTGCCATTTTCATGGTCTCAAGAGTGTGAGGATGCGTTCGTGCACTTGAAGAATTTGCTGACTTCTGCGCCAATAATGACGCCACCAGACTGGAATTTGCCATTTGAGTTGATGTGTGACGCTTCGGACTATGCCATGGGAGCTGTGCTCGGCCAACGCAAGGACAAGAAGCCATGCGTCATTTACTATGCGTCACGGACACTCAATGATGCTCAGCTGAATTATACTACCACTGAAAAAGAACTTTTAGCTGTTATTTTTGCTTTAGAAAAATTTCGATCTTATCTTTTGAATTCTAAAGTTGTTGTTTATTCTGATCATGCAGCTTTAAGGTACTTGATGACAAAGAAGGATGCTAAGCCAAGGCTCATTCGATGGATCTTGCTACTCCAAGAGTTCGACATTGAGATAAAGGATAAGAAAGGATGCGAGAATGTTGTAGCAGACCATCTTAGCCGAATTGTGCATGAGGAGGATACCATTCCTATATCCGAATCGTTCCCGGATGAACAACTGCTTCGAATGGAAGTTAAGGAACCATGGTATGCCGATTTGGTGAACTTCATAGTGACAAGGAATTTTCCATCAACTATGCCGAACCATACAAGGATCAAAATCAAGAAGGAAGCTCGACATTACGTATGGGATGCGCCATATTTGTGGGGACCAAGTCATTCGACGTTGTGTGCCAGAAGAAGAGCATCAATCCATCTTGAATTTTTGCCACAAGGAGGCATGTGGAGGACACTTTGGACCGAAAAGAACAGCTAGAAAGGTGTTGGAAGCCGGTTTCTATTGGCCAACGTTATTCAAAGACGCTTATACAACATGTGCTTCATGTGATCGTTGCCAAAGAACATGTAATTTAGGTAAGAGAGATCAAATGCCCTTAAACCCTATCATAGTTGTCGAAATTTTTGATGTTTGGGGCATTGATTTCATGGGTCCTTTTCCTTCATCTAAAGGTTTTCTTTATATTTTATTGGCGGTTGATTATGTGTCGAAATGGGTGGAAGCAAAAGCCACCAGGACTAATGATTCTAAAGTTGTTGCAGAGTTTGTCAAAACTAACATTTTTGCTAGGTTTGGAACGCCAAGAGTTTTGATAAGCGATGGTGGATCACATTTCTGCAATCGAACTATTGAGGCTTTGCTCAAGAAATATGGAGTCACCCACAAAGTATCAACGCCATATCATCCTCAAACAAGTGGCATGGCCGAAACATCCAATAGAGAAATTAAGCAGATTTTGGAGAAGACTGTAGGACCAACAAGGAAAGATTGAAGTGATCGATTAGACGATGCACTATGGGCCTATAGGACTGCGTTCAAGACGCCGATAGGAACTTCGCCATTTAGGCTAGTGTATGGCAAAGCATGCCATCTTCCAGTGGAGTTGGAGCATAAAGCATGGTGGGCGGTCAAGAAGTTCAACATGGACAAAGACGAGGCTGGATTACATAGGAAGTTACAAATTTGTGAGCTTGAAGAAATCAGAAACGACGCCTATGAATCTGCCATGACATATAAGGCGAAGACGAAGGCGTATCATGATAACATGATACGAGGGAAGAACTTTGAAATAGGACAACAAGTCCTTCTGTTCAATGCTAGACTTAGACTTTTTCCAGGTAAGCTTCGTTCTCGTTGGCAAGGACCCTTTATTGTTACTAATGTGTTTCCTTATGGTGCAGTTGAGATTCAAAGAGCTACTTCGGGAAATAAGTTTAAGGTCAATGGTCATCGACTTAAACCTTATTACAGCACATTCAGGGAACATGTAACAGAGGAGATTTGTGTGACAGAGCCACCAACAAATGCAGAATGACGCCATCTAGGAGCAAGAAGAGAAGAGTCTAGGCTGATAGACTATAAACATTAAGCGCTGCATGAGAGGCAACTCATTTCAACCGTAGCAGTGGAGGAGTCATCAACGAGAGTTTGCATTTTTCTAATCCCTTCACTCTTATGGTTGATATTTTGATTTATTTATGTGTTTATTATGTGACTTAGACACATGCTTAGGAAGTTATGACATGATTTTGGTTTTACATTGAGGACAATGTAATTTTCTAAGTGTGGGGTAGAGGTTACATAGTAACATATTTTTATTTGTGTGTTTTTCAATTTATGTCGAAATTTTCTTCCAAATTTTAATATTTCCCGTAATTTGCATAAAAAAAAAAATTTCGAAATTTAATTTTTGTGTTGAGTCTTAGGATATACCCTTAAAAGTCTATGATGAACTATATCTTTGAATGCATGATTGACGGTTTAACATTTATCTTAAGAAATTGTGAGTTTCATGGATATTGTGAATTAGTATGAATATTTGAGACTTGATTGATAATGAAGTATGCATGTTTGATTAGATTGTTCCAACATAACCTATGTGAGCTTTTGAGCCTAAAAACTTTCTTTCATGAGTGATGTACCGATTTTGTCTTTCGAAATTTTCACTACTTTTTCACTATCTTTTGAAACCTCATCATTCTTTGCATATTCAATAACTATGTGCTATAGCTTTTTAATGGACTCTAGAATTTACTAGAACTTGCTTATGTAATTTTCGAAGCTTTATAATCATAACTTGTCTTGATTTTGAATATGATTGAATTTAATCTCATTAGGATCACCACCATAGCCAAATAAAGCATATGCCTATTTTGTGCCCGTCGTGGGACTCCTTAGTTAACCCCTTTGAGCTTACATTGAGCCTTTTATTTCATCACCTTTAAACAGAATTCCTTTGCTTAGAATAGCTAAACCTTTACCTTGTTATCAAGACTTGGCAAAGTATTTTAATGGAGCTGTGTTGCGTGATGCTGTGAAGCAAGTGTGGGGTGAACAATGTGCTAAAGAGCAAGTGTGGGGTAAAACACCATATGATTATAAATGTATGTGCCATGTATAAACAAAAAGAAAGAAATATGTCCGAAAAAAAAAATAATAATAAAAGAAAAGAAAAGAAAAAAATTCGGATAGAATTAAAGTTCAAGGCACAAATTCTTTTATGGTGTTTTGTAAAGTTTGTGAATTTGGAGTTATTGATTATTTGAAGGTCTAAAAATGTTTATATGACCTTTGTCCTGTTCACAATATGGGAAGAAGTCAAGATTGACGTATGGGTCCAACATGAAGAAATTCGACCCTTGAAGTGAAGACATGAGGAGGAGCGAAATTTGCTAAAGTCTTGGTGATTTCTTATAGCACCACTTATCTAAAAATCCCTACCTTATGAAACCAAGCCCCATTACAACCATATTATTGAGATGAAATTCATGATTCTTAAGATAGCTAACTTTGATTTGTGGAGATTTTCTCATAAGTTAAGCATATGGTTTTGGTTCATTACTGCACTTAGTTGTTACATGAGGTTTTTCCACGAATTTCTATTCACAAAGTGCTTTTATTTGGTGAAATATGCAAGTTATTTGTTATCTTATCATCTTTTCCCTTGCATATACTATTGAGTGAATACCATGGATGAGTGAAAAGAAGAGAGTATGCCATTGTGAGGTGGAACGGTTATCATACATGTTTGTGCTATATGATCTCATATCTTACTTGTTCATGCTATGATACATGCTTATGAAGCTTTGCAATTATGCTTTTCATTCAAATGTTTTAACTTGAAAATTATGCATGCTAAAGAATCTGAGACAAATCATTTAAGGGTATTAGTTGTTTAAGTATTAGAAGTTTTTAAGTCATTTGGTTTTGTTTTTGTTTTAGAGTCAGTTTGCTAAGGGACTAGCAAAGGGTAAGTGTGGGGTAGTTTGATAAGTGCGTTTTACGCTATGTTTTTAATGTGTTTTTACCCTCATTTGTACCTTGTTTATTCCTTAGTAATGTTGTTTTTACTTATTTTGAGTCAAAAGGGTTTTTCTGTAGAGTAATGGTTAATATGTGTCTTTATACAGAAATTTGTGCTTAAGTGTTGCAAATTCGATTTGGAACAAACACTTGGTTATTTCTCTTATGATTCACCGTACCTTTACATTGTCATTTTTGATAAAATTGGTTTAATGTGTAGATGACATGTAAATGAACATATGAGAACAAGAATCATGAAGATTGGACTCATGGAGGACAACAAAAGAAGCCATGAAAATGAAGAAACTCCGAAACATAAGGTTTTGATCCGAGCAGGAATTTTCAGAAACCATAACTCAACTCCAAAAATTTCCCTGGGACGATCCAGGAGGAACCAGGGAACGTGCCATATATGGATGGAAAGCTGTGGATGTCTAGTTTCTAAATCTTTTGGAATCGCAGCAATCCGAGTTCTGAGGAAGAAGTTATGCCGGAAACAATGGCCGGAGGTCAGTCTCGCGAATGAAACTCTCCCGCGAATGAAATCTTATTCGCGAGCAGAAATCTCTCCCGCGAACAGAAACCCTACATCAACTTCGGAAAATCATATCTAAATATCCAGGAGGAATCTGAAGACGAGCCTTATATCATTGGAAAGCTACGAAAGTCTAGTTTTCAGATCTTCTTGAATCACAGCATTTGGAGTTCAGATGAAGGAGTTATGATCAAAACAATGGACGGAGGTCAAGCTGCAAAACTGGGCAGTTTCTGCCTAAGTTGTCACACGAGTTTGGGAGGATGTTTCTTCACCAAAATTCTTCCCAAGCATGTCAAAGGACTTAAGAGAAGCTTAATGAAGTCATGGGAAGCTGCATTGAAGAAAAAGATTCGAAGAACGCATCATGGCAGCCGAAACAACCAAGTATGGAGCTTTTCCGGTCAAACCGGTAAAGTCTGTCCTTGCCGAGTTTGTCCATGATTTCGGCTGCCTATGAGCCCAAGAACTTATGTATAAGGCCTACATGGATCCAATAACATGTAGAGGAGTCCAAGAAATCAGAAATCCAAGGTCCAAGTCGAAATCTTTGTCCAAAGATAAAAGGAGGAAACCCAGCTCAACAAGGAAGGTGTCTCCTTGAAGTTCCTGAATTCTCTAGGGTTTCTCTTCGAAATTTTCTGTATAAATAGGACCTATGTACATCAAATTTCGTGTCTTTCAATTGCTCTAAGCCTTAGTATAGCCAAACTCTACTTAAAAACCCTCCCTACACAGAAACACCATAGCCTTGCCGCCGCCAACCCCTTGCTGCCGATTGCATAGCTTTGCCGCCACCAATCCATTCTTCAATCCTTGCCAACTCTTAGGGTAGGTTTAGGTATGAATACAATCAAGGTTTATGTGTGTATCTACTGTATGGATGATGGTTATTTATATAAATGTTTGTATTGGTTTTTGGTTTTACGTTATAAACATGTTTACTTGTTCTTCTTTGTGATTTTCATGTGATTGTGTTTATAATTGTAACGATTTAGATTGCATGTTAGGATTTTGATTTAGTTTAAGTTGTTTATGTTTGTGTTTAGTAGATGTTGAATTGATTTATTACTTACCTGATCACGTAATCGAACCTGAAGATAGTCTAGGCCTGGATGTTTCTAAGGGGGGAGTTTAATCTGCCGTAGTATTCTAGGTTGAGTTCACCGGGTCGGGTTCTCAATTTTAGTTGCTGCATAGGGTGGTAGGGTAAGTGATTTACATGCTAATAGGATGAGTGACGACATACCTAGGATCATGTCTCCAATGACTCATGAACGGTAAGTGTATTTTGTGTTAATGTGATGCGGGTCGTAAGCATTAAACAGGATGACACATAAACTTAGGATGATGCGTGTCGTAAGTTCTAAGTTACATGAGAAGTCTAAATAGTTGGAATTAATTTGCATCTATGATAACATAAACGTAATAACTTGATCTGTCATAAAACTTATATGTTCTCTAATCGGTGTTTGCTATATCTTGTGCTTGAGTATTGATTGACCAATGTATGTAAATATTTCTGTTTTATTTTCTTTAAATTTCGAACCAACTCATATAAATTCCCCATAATATTTTGTATATATGTTTATACTTGTATAGTTGTGACAGAATTGTACTTGTATGTTTGTATTATATTTGTGAATGTTACTAACGATTTGTTTTGCAGATATAATCCTTCCCTAGTGTCCCCGGCTAGAACGATCCCTACTTACAGTTACTACAATGATAGGGTTTTTTTTAAATTGCATGTCATGTTATGATAGGTCATGTTTGTGCCCTCTTTTCGATTTAAGCTGTTGTTTGTGGGAAGATTAACACGTGTGTTGAGTTGTTCAGCCATTTTCTCAGATTGTGGTGTCATTTTTCAGGATCAAGTTTCGAAGAGGAAGATTGGTGAAGGATTTTATCTCAATGGTCTCTATTATATATCAACATCTTCCACTTTCTCAAAAAGTCTTCTTGTAGCCAGTATTCCCTCCATTAAACAGCAAATTTGGCACATGCGTCTAGCTCATCCATCCCCTCAAGTCATGTCCTTTTTATTTCCAGATCGTAGTAAAACACATGAAGAATGTGAAGCCTGTCATAAATCTAAATCTACTAGATTACCATTTCCCATTTCCAGTTCTAGAGCTAAAAAACCTTTTGAATTAATACATTCTGATGTATGGGGACCTGCAAGTGTGGATTCTTATGATGGTTATAAATATTATGTAACATTTATTGATGATTTCTCAAGAACTACCTTTGTGTATCTGTTGAAGTTCAAAAATGAAGTCCAAAAATGTTTTGAAAATTTTCATAATCTGGTTAAAAACCATTTTTCTTCAAACATCAGCATGTTAAGGTCAGATAATGGAACCGAATATACATCAAAGATCATGAATAGCTATCTAAGTGCTCAAGGCATACTTCATCAAACTAGTTGTGTTGGCACTCCTCAACAGAATGGGATCTCTGAAAGAAAGAATAGAGATTTGCTTGAAAAAACCAGAGCCCTAATGTTGCAAGCACATGTTCCTAAGCAATACTGGTCACATGCCATTCAAACTGCTGCATATATCATTAATAGACTGCCTAGCAGGATTCTGAATTTTAAATCTCCCTTTGAAGTGCTAAAAGACAGGATGAGTAGCATTGAACATTTGAAAGTATTCGGCTGTATTTGTTTTGTTCATGTTCAAGCTCCACACAGAGACAAACTTGATCCTAGAGCTATCAAGTGTGTGTTTCTGGGATACTCATCATCACAGAAAGAATATAAATGCTATGATCCAAGAACTAAGAAGTTGTTTGTGTCTAGAGATGTTCGATTTGATGAGACTCACTATTTCTTTCAGAAAAATGAAGATACTTTTCAGGGGGAGTTATTTGAGCAATCTGCATTGATACCAGTACCTAAGCCTGAACCAGTTACTGATGTGCCTACTGATCAGCCACAACCTGAAGCTGGACCTGCTCCTGCTATTGATGTTGTTGATCCGAGTCCAGCGGAAGCAGAAGAAGCATTAGAGAACACTGAACTAGGTTAAAATGACTTAGCTCATCAATTGTCACCTCAGGCTTCCCAAAATTTTCAACAGCCAAAGCGATATCCTACTCGGACTAAGAAACCACCAGCAAAACTCGATAATTTCAAAATTTATCTTCCCAAGCATCCTCTTGGTAATGCTGCGCAACTTAACAAGGTAACTCCTGCTCACTTTGTCTTTCTTACCAAGATGTGTGAGACAACTGAGCCAAAATCTTTTGAAGAAGCAAGTCAATCTCCAATTTGAAAAAAGGCAATGCAAGATGAGTTACAGGCCCTCAGTGAGAATAAGACATGGAGTGTTATACCTCTTCCAAAAGGGCAGAAGGTAGTGGGAGCTAGATGGATTTACAAGACAAAATTCCATTCGAATGGAACTGTGGAACGACACAAAGCTAGGCTTGTTGCTCGTGGATTTACTCAGACATTTGGAGTTGATTATAAGGAGACTTTTGCTCCAGTTGCAAAGATGAACACTGTTAGAGTTCTATTATCAGTAGCAGTCAACAGTGGCTGGAAGTTGCACCAAATGGATGTCAAAAACGCATTTCTACATGGAGACTTAGAAGAAGATGTCTACATGAGATTACCACCTGGTCATTCTCAAGAAAAAGAACCAGGTATGGTATGTAAGCTGCACAAAGCAATCTATGGTCTCAAACAGTCTCCAAGAGCTTGGTATTCTAAACTCAGCTCAGTGTTGTTTGCTTCAGGATTTACAAGGAGTGTTGCTGATTCTTCAATGTTTGTAAGATCTGGAAAAATTGGGAGACTCATTGTTTTAGTGTATGTAGATGATTTGATCATTACTGGAGATGATGATGATGAGATCAAATCACTCAAGCTTTCACTACAAACTGAGTTTGCTATGAAAGACCTTGGACAACTCAGGTACTTTCTTGGAATTGAAGTGGATGGATCATCTTCTGGTTTGTTTCTAAACCAAAGAAACTTAAAGTCTCCACTCCCAAGTCAAATTACACTTAAAGCTGCAGGAGAGCCTATTTCAGATATCTCAGTATACCAAAGAATTGTTAGGAAGCTCATTTACCTTACAATTACTCGTCCTGATATCACTTATGCAGTAAGTTTGGTCAGTCAATTTATGCATGCTCCTACTACCTATCATCAACACCTTGTGAAAAGGATCCTTCGTTATCTCAAGGGCTCAGTAACTAGAGGCATCCTCATAAAAAACAATGGTGATTTTACATTAGAAGGCTATTCAGACTTTGACTGGGCAGGTAACACAATTGACAGAAAATCTACAACTAGTTTTTGTACTTTGGTTGGAGGAAATTTGGTTACATGGAGGAGCAAGAAGCAAACTGTGGTGGCCAGGTCTAGTGCAGAGGCTGAATATCGAGCCATGGCCTCTGCTGCTTGTGAGTTGATTTGGTTAAGTACATTGTTGAATGATTTAGGGATAAAGTGTCAAAAGCCTATCATTCTGCATTGTGGCAACCAAGTTGCAATGCACATCGCTGCCAATCCTGTGTTTCATGAACGAACTAAACACATTGAAGTTGATTGCCACTTCATCAGAGATCAAGTCCAATCTAAAGTCCTAGCCACTGCATATGTTCGATCTGGTGATCAGCTGGCAGATGTATTCACCAAAGTTCTTCCTACTGCTCAGTTTGATCGACTGTTATCCAATCTAGGATCAAGCCTCTCTCTTGATCCAGCTTGAGAGGGAGTGTTGAAGTAATCATACTAATGGACCCTTCTGTATTTTAGGAGGAAGAGATGATCAGTGTTCAATCTCTTCCTCATCAGTTTAGTCTGTTCACTGATGCCTTCATCACCAAGCAAGGGTGGAGTGTTCTGTGCCCTTCTCTCGGATCAAGATGTGTACATTTTCATGTAATTGTAGATATCAATTTAGCCATTAGGTTTTCCTAAGTCAACTAGGGTTCTTGTTTTGAACCAATAGGTTTTAGTGTTGTATGTTTTTTCTTTATAAACCTGTACATGGCTACTGAAAATTCAAGTTAATTAGCTTTACTCATTCATCTTCATCTTCTTCATTAGAAATACATATTCCCAATTAAATTGTGGTGTATTTTGGAAGTGGAAATTTCTCAGGCCTTTATTCTTTTATTTTAGATGACAGTGTGGTTGCTTTGGCAAACAGATGTCCTCATCTGAGATCCCTCGGCCTTTACTATTGTCAAAACATTACAGACAAGACAATGTACTCTTTGGCCCAAAATCTAGTGAAGAACAAGCCTGTCGTGGGAAACCAGGAAGAGCAAGACTGATGAGGAAGGACTCAAGACTCTCAATATCAGCTAGTGCACAGCACTCACCCCTTCTGTTATTCAGGCAGTGTGCGTTTCCTTTCCATCATTTCATACCTGCTCTGGAAGGCACTCTCTCATCATAAGTGGCTGTTTGAATTTGACATCCGTGCATTATGCATGTGTTGTCCAGGTGCACCGCACTACTGTTGCCTTTCCTCACTCAGCTCATTGAGTTGGGGACTGAGGACTTTCAGTGAGCTTGAGAGGCTGAAACACTGAGCTCCGTACATATGTTGTTTATGTTGAGATGTAAAAAGGTTAGCTGCAAATGATAGCAGCCATTTGTTTAAAACAATGGACTTTCAGAATTGCCTTAAACTTGTTCCACCAGCTTTCAATTATGAATAATGTAGCGTGCCACTGAAATGACAAAATTTGGTTTCAGCATTTGTCTTGGTCTCTAGTTCAATGTCAGTCAGCTTTCAACGTCATTGCGAGTGTCTGAATGAAACAAGCAATTGAGTCTAAGAAAATGCTCCGCTCTCTTGTCGTTAGTCTTATACTTCAACGTCCTTCTCTTTAGTCTTATACTTCAACGTCCTTCTCTTCAAGGGTTGGTTGTGTGGTGGGTTTGAGGATTAAGCTTTGTTATGAAGGAGAGGAGTTTTTTGGGGGTGTTCTCACCGCCTGGGGTGGCCTGACGGTGGAGCACCGTCGTTGTCGCTGGCCGGAGGTGATTACCGGTCCAGATTAAAGAGTAAAAAATAAATTACCGAAACAGTAATTAAGAGTTACCGTTTTAATGTAAAATATCGCTTTTATCCTTTTTAAAGTGGGTCATTCATGACCACGTCAATAAATAGACGGTTCCGTGACGAAAATTGGTCTCATACCTTTCATTGATAGTGAAATCAAAGTTTGGGTACCAAATTGGGAGTTTTTAAAGTATATATGGGTATCACTTTAACCGTGCCACACAAATTTGGGTACGGGAGTTGATAAAAACTCTTTAAAAATTGCAGTCAACTCTCTAATTCATGAGAAATTTCACATAGATACATCTGGTAGTGTGGTAGGTGTAACTCACACCTATACAATAGGAATCCAGTTGATAACATCATAATATGATGAATATAAACAAAATTACTAGATCATATATAGTCATTGTACATAAACAATGATTCAGTTGGAGTAAAACCATTCGGGAATAAGATCAATAGAAACCACCACTAGTACTTGAGTTGGTAAGATCTTACATTTTCCCAGTTGCAACGAACTTTTTGAGAAGGGCTTTGGTGGCCTTTTTTAGGCTTGGTGGGAATGGATTTGCCTAGGATCTTTCAGGGCCTCGTCTAGTACTACCAAGATTAGTAGTTTGGCTGACGAAAAATTTTCGTCGGCCTGTTAACTAAATTCGTCGGCTAAGATGTTATCGGCAAAGACTCGTCGGCTATGACTTTAGCTGACGACAGTAGAAGTAGTCGTCGGTTATAGTTGAAACTTTAGCCGACAAAAACTTTATCTATTTCGTCAGCTAAAGTGTCATCCTATAGCCGACGAAATAATGTTTCGTCAACCGTAGTCTTACACTTTGGCCGACGAAACATTTAATATATTCATTGGCTAAGTATTTAATAAAAAAATGAAAAAAAACTATAACCGACGAATTATAAATAAATTCGTCAACTATAGTAGTATTTAACCGACGAAATTTACTATAATTCATCGGCTAAACGGTGAAAAGAATAAATAAAAATACTATAGAAGACGAATTATGGCAAATTTCGTCGGCTATAAGTATATTGCAGCAAAAAAACCTCCAAAATTTCTAAATTACCATTCCATGCAACCTGTAAATTACACCAAAACATCTTAAATTATAACCAACAACATCATCAATGGTGACAACACATTTTTCATTAAAATATTTATAAATTGTTTATAAACACATAAAACTATATAATCATTTAACTACACAAAATCTATATCGTCTAAATTTATATCCGCACTAAGGTAACGGTATAGTTACATACATAATGAAAAGGCTGGTCTCCTGCTAAGCCCAACAAAAACATAGAAACAAGATTACGGCCCATAGAAAGAGAGTGACGATCACTAGACCACGCCGTAATACAGAAGCTGCCGGAGGACATGGCAAGCAGTCGCTTCCGAGAAATTCGAATCAAGGTAATACCTCCAATCCTTACCTTGTTCTTGAATCCGATTTATTCACTAACTTTTTAATGCTCATAGATAGAGCTTTACTGGTATTTGTTGTGATGAATTGTAGTAGCCATTGATCATAATTTGTTGTTTTTTCTGTCAAGTGGTGAACCAAACCACTCCTTTTCCACCCAAGAGCATAGCAAAAGCATATATGTTCAAAACTATCCACTTCTTGTTCACACGCAGGGCACAATGGGTTGCTGACAATCCTCCTCTTACGCAAAGCTAGCATTTTGGGGGCAGCCCCTTTCAACACCTTCCACAAAAGCATCTCAACCTTTGGTAGCATTGCATTCCCCATATGGCCTTCCAAACCAGGGGATCAATGTGATGGGACGTTCATTCAGATTTGTCTGAGACTAGTTTGTTAGAAAGTAGCATGAGGTTCAACTTCAAAACCAATTGACAATAAAGAGAGTAGCCCAAACCCTTATAAACCCACAGATAAGACCCTATTTTTCCGATGTGAGATAGATATCTCAACACGCCCCCGCACGTGTGACGACCTCAAGCCTAACACGTGAACAACATTAGGGATGACGTGGAGTGCGTGTGGCCGGTAACGCTAACACACGTGAACGTGTGTAACCCGCTTTGATACCATATTTCAGCTCTAACACACAGGCAAGGTCTCATATTCCCGATGTGGGATATATATCTCAACACGCACCCATACGTGTGACGAATCTTTAAGCCTAACACGTGTACAACAACTTGGGTGATCGTGGAGTTCGTGTGGCATTTGAGTTTCACACGTGTACGTGGGTAACCAGCTCTGATACCATGATAAAGTAGTCTGAGATTCAACTCCAAAACCAATTAACAATAAAAAAGTAGCTTAAATCTTTATAAACCCATAATCAAGCTTCTATACTACTGATCTGACATATTTATTGCAACAGTTAGTTAGTACACGTTTAAAATATAGGATTGAAGGAGACTTATGCTTTCACAAAATTTGGAGCCGTTACAAATGTTTTCTTGTTCTCGGGGTTCACCCTCGATTGGCTAGCATGATAGTTCTTTACCCAAGGATTTATCCCAAGGAAGTAAGGAAGTAAGGAAGTAAGTGACGAGATCGTTGGTTAACAACCTGCAATTTAAACCCTATCATTGTAGTAACTGTAAGTAGGGATCGTTCAAGCCGGGGACACTAGGGAAGGATTATATCTGCATCAAAACAAGTTAGTAACATTCATAAATATAATATAAACATACAAGTACAATTCTGTCACAACTATACAAGTATAAAACACATACACACATACAATCCATAAAACATAGACATGACATCGAAATTTATGAACAAAAAGAATTAAATTATTTACAAACTATTCACATATTTACCGAATTAAGATAGGGATTTTATGGTGATTTCTAAAGTCCTAAATCTAAATCTAAATCTAAATCTAATATTTACATTGGTCGATCAATTTTGTTAAACACAAAACATAACTAACACCAAATAGAAAACACATAAGTTTTACACAAGAACAAGATGCAATGAAATATGTTTTCTTGAATTCTAATTAATTCCAACTATTTAGACTTCTCATGTAAACTTAGTGCCTACAATCGCCTGACACTAAGTTTGTATATGTGTCATCTTGTTTAGTGCCTACAATCGCCTGACACTAATACAAAATACATTGATCGAACGAGAGTCATTGGAAACATGGTCCTAGGTATGGCGTCACTCATCCTATTCATCATGCAAATCACTTAACCCTAAAAACTCTTGGTAGTGACTAAGAATCAAGACCTACAATCGTCTGATCTTAACCCTTAGCACACTACGGCATATGAAACTCCCCCCTTAGGAACATCCGTGCACAGACTACCCTTAGGTTCGATTACATGTTCAGGTATGTGATTAATCAATTGGAAAACAACAATAACATAAACATACACAACCTATTCTAAATCCAAAACCTAGCATGCATTCTAAATGTTATGCTAACAAACAAGTTTATTAGTAGATCACAAAGAAAAACAAACAAACATGTTCATAACATAAAACCATAAACCAAAATACCAATACATATCAATCTTTGAATAAAATACAGTAGAATTGCATAAAAACTTGGAGGAATCCATACCAAATCCTACCTAAAGGGTCGGATAGGGCAAGGGTGGTTGGCGGCTGCAAAGGATGTTCGGCGGCAAGCTTTGTGCTTCGGCTGTTTTGGGGGGTTTTTGGTAGAGTTGGCTAGCTAAGGTTTTCACAAAATTGAGGACCCTTTTTCAGTTGTGTTACACGTGTATTTATAGAGACAAAACCCTAAAGAAACCTATTGAAAATCGGCAGCCCCCTTGTGTCCCAAACCGGGTAGGTTTTTCTCCTTTCCTTGTTGGATTTGGTCTCTCTTTCTTTAATTTGCTGACTTGGAAAATGGTTTATAAACTTCTTTTTCTGAATTCTTGGACTCTTCTTCTTCTAAACAACTTCTCATATCATCATTAAGCTCTTCATCAATCATTTGGCATGCTTGGGAAGGATTTTGGTGAAGAAACACACTCACGAACTCGGTAGACAACTTCAGCAAAATCTGTCCTGTTTCCAGCAGACTGACCTCCGGCCATTGTTTTGATCATAACTCCTTCATCTGAACTCCAAATGCTGCGATTCAAGAAGATCTGAAAACAAGACTTCCGTTGCTTTCCAATGATATATGGCTCGTCCTCAGATTCCTTCTGGATCTTTAGATATGATTTTCCGAAGTTGATGTAGGGTTTCTGGAAATTTCTGCTCGCGGGAGAGATTTCACTCGCGGGAGAGATTTCACTCGCGAGTGAGATTTCACTCGCGAGTGAGACTGACCTCCGGCCATTGTTTCCGGCATAACTTCTCCCTCAGAACTTGGATTGCTGCGATTCCAAATGATTTAGAAACTAGACATCCACAGCTTTCCATCCATATATGGCACGTTCCCTGGTTCCTCCTGGATCGTCCTAAGGAAATCTTTGAAGTTGAGTTATGGTTTCTGGAAATTTCTGCTCGGATCAAAATCTTATGTTTCGGAGTTTCTTCTTTTCCATGGCTGCTTTTGTTGTCCTCCGTGAATCCAATCTTCATGATTCTTGTTCACATATGCTCATTTACATGTCATCTACACATTAAACCAAATTCCTCAAAAATGACAATGTAAAGGTACGGTGAATCATAAGAGAAATAACCAAGTCTTATCCAAAATCGGTTTTTACAACACTTAAGCACAAATTTCTGTATAAAGACACATATTAACCATTACTCTACAGAAAAACCCTTTTGACTCAATATAAGTAAAAACAACATTACTAAGGAATAAACAAGGTACAAATGAGGATAAAAACACATTAAAAACATAGCGTAAAACGCACTTATCAGTAAGGAATTGCTAGCTTATCTAAAATAAGTTTTACTACTGCATTCGAAAAGAACAATGCATCAATTTTCTAATATAAACATAGATTTTCATGATGTGACAGCCATCTATTAATTAGAAACATGAAAAGCTCCTTGATTTCTAGTCAGTAATGCACCTTGCTAGACTTGGAAATGGCTATTTGTTACTATGCATCTACACTCGTCACTGCATCTATATATATTCTAGTTCTGATTTTTATATGATATATGGTTTTGCTACTGTATGTCTGTAACCATAGCTATGATTGCTTTCGAAGTAATTTATAACTCGAACGTTCTAATCAGTTCCACATGCAAAGCAGTAGTTGTTATCTAATTCTAGTTGCTATATAATGGAAGCTTAGAAGTACACATTAAATTAAGGAAGTAGAACAACACATGGTAAGTCTATTTGAGGTAAAATATTATCTTTCGTCGAATATTTTGCATGAGAGTTTATTGGACCGATTTTTGCGGTTTACGTTATTATTAATGTGTTTCCTTTCGGTTTGAAGTCATAATTGACAAGGATTTACGGTTGCTTAAGGACCTCCAAAAATCCGAACAAAATTTGATATGTCTTGATCCGCAAGAAAGAACAAATCCTAGTTTTCACTATATAAAGGGATCAAGGTATAGGAAGAAGAAAAAAACATCTCAATCAATCAATACAACTTTTGCACACTGTAAAACAAGTCTCCCCGGAGCACCTCTACCAGAAAGATTTCTCGAGACTTTTTGTACCACCAAAGCCCTATCCGTAGGCATTTCCCGCTACTACTCATCAAAGCCTCATCCGTGAGCATTACCCGCTTCTACTCATCAAGCCTCATCCGTGAGCAAATAGTCTACCACCACTTCATAAAGACTAACCTGTTGGCGAATACCCGCAAATCATTGTTAAGGTGAATAACATTAGCAAATATCCCCAGTTTGTCAGAGGATCCTTTGGCGAACGGACCGTGATTCTTGTTTATAGCACTGCTTAACCACACCGGTCTGAGCAGGAAACGTCAACTTCACGAGAAGAGGAGAAAAATCCTAGTCGCTCTTCAGCTAGGTCTGGGAAGAACCAAAGTACCGGCCTAACCAGCGCCTGTACGACAGTCGTTTGAGAAGAAGTCAGAAGGTGAACAAGCATCAAGATCAAGGTTGTACCTGACACATAGGTACTGGCACGCCTCAAGCCTGTTTGTTTGAAAAAAAATCCATTTTCACACCGACCATTTGGCACGCTCAGTGGGACCAACGTGCTACGAATCACAGGTGTCAACGAATACTCGAAGTTGTACCCATCTTGCAATAAACCACAACATTCGCAGGTTAATCTGCATAACTCAGCGAACTGTAGAGATTTATCAGTTGAAGAAACGATCTTGCGTTTTGGGTTATTATTAGGGAAACCAACATAGTCTATCAGTTGCGAGAATGTTATCATGGACGACGAATCAAAGTGCATACTAGCTGATCTGGCCGCCAAGATAGCTGTGCTTTCCGAGAAGATAGAGCGAGTTGAAACAACCATACAACAGTTTGAGCGGACTCAGACGCAGAATGACTAGGAAATCAAGGCAACAAGCCAAAGTGTCGTGAAGCTGCAGAATTCTACCACCCAGGACAGTGTTGAGACTGATAACAAGATTGACAGGCAATTCGAATGTCTTCGAGAGGTGGAGAAAGTCTTGGGAATAGAAAGAAGCCGGGAGGCTCAGCGAACTGCAAGGGCGAAAGGAAAGCTTGAAGAAGAGCTAGATTCGCAGAGTTTTGAAGAGGTGACTAACCCATCGTCATCTGCTAAAACTATGACTATTAAGGCTACTTGACCATTCACATTGGTTCAGACATATACAAGAGAGCCAGTAGCCGGGACGCCTGCTGGACAGGAGACGAATGTGAGGCGTCAAAGGAATCAGGATCTACCTAGAGGTCTTGAACCAAGAATAGAAATTCCTAATGGGGTGACGAATGGCCAGAGATGCACACCAGATCAGGTGTTGCAGATGATTCAAGAAACCGTCAGGACAATGCAGAGACAACCACCTATGAATTTGAATTATTCCAATCCGTATCCAGACGAAGTAACATACATGCTATGGCCTGAGCACTATAGGCAGCTTCGATTTACAACTTTTTCTGGAGAAGGATCAGAAGATGCCGCCACCCATATTTCTCGCTTTCAAAGCGAATGTGGTCCTTATGGGACCAATGAAATTTTTAAACTAAGAGTTTTTGAGTTTTCTCTTGCAGAGTTCGCATTAACTTGGTATACTAGGTTGGCTCCTAGGTCAGTCCCTAATTGGCCAACCATAGAGGCTATGTTCAGAACAACTTTTGGCACAGTGGAGTCTGAAGTTGACTTATCTTCGCTAACCTCCATGTATCAACAGCCGATGAAGTCCCCTGTAGAGGATTTGAAAAGATTCAAAATTCAGCAGACCAAGTGAAAGACTCTAATTTCAGAACAGGATGTCATTCACATAGCCATAAAGGGATTAGAACGTCGTCAGAGTGATAAATATCATGACGTTCACTTTGCAAGCATGACAGATCTGATGAGCAAGGTAGCCAGCTAGCAGAACTTCTTAGATGAGCTGGATGGAGGCCCTGAGGTATCACAAGGTTCACCAGCATCTTATATTCCAGGAACCTTGAAACCCAGATATGGTTCCAACAGGGGCAGAAGGGTGTCAACAATGTACTCACACTTGGATCCTTTTTATAGTCCACAACATCATTTTGTGGAGCCACAAGAATATGTTGAACAAGATGATGAAGAGGACGTGGTAGCAGTGGAGTTAGCCGGAAGACAAATGGTCAAGTCTAGAGCTCTGCACTAAGAGAAGAACCCAGTCAATGTAACAACTGGAGCATTCGCCAAGCTAGAATATGAGTCCTACACTTATAATGCCCACCAGGCTCTAGAGATCCTTAACGAGTTATTCGCTCAAGGAAAGATGTGACATGACTTCGGAGTGTGTCCAAAGCCAGAACAAATTAGGGGAAAGAAGTACTGCAAGTACCACAATCTGTGGAATCATAATACCTCTGAATGTATCAGGTTGAAAGAACAGCTTCAGACATAGATCAATACTGGCAAATTGGATGTTGACGGTGAGAAGACAGCAGCTTGGGTTGATGTGGATCCATTCCCCACAGTCGCCATGGTTGACATCAAACCTGTGATAACTCCTTCACGGAAGAATATCCGGCCTTGATTTTCATATTACACATACGATGCTAATCTGACCCATATTATTCTGGATACATTGATTGCAGAAGGAATAATGGAGATTCCTTGGGGGTCAGTTCCAGCTGAAGAGGTTACTGCAGGTAAATCATATTGTAAATTCCATAATGTTTGGACTCATCACACTACAACCTGTGTACAGCTTAAGGACCAGATCCAGCAATGGCTAAATGAAGGGCACCTGAAGTTTGAAGACAAGCCAGAAGCAGAGATGTCCATGGTGGAGGTTGCATTCAACCAAAAAGGAGCAAGGAATGTGACATTGGATCTGCATGAAGAAAAGCAATCAGACCAGCAGGTGATCATCGAGAAAGTCAAACCAGCAATGGAGGGTTCGACAGTAGTGATGTGCTCTAGGTGTAAGGTGTAATGTGGACTAAAGATGAGTTATGAAGAGTTTACAAAGACTGTTAAGTCATCGGAGGCCGTTACCTTTCATTCGCCACCAGACCATTATGCACCTTCTAGCCCACGAGGCATAAAGACATCAAGGCAAGTGAACCAAATTCTTCGAGGATCTGAGGCAGTTCAGTAGTTCCAAGCCTCTACTAGCACCAGTCGTGGAGTTGGAACTCAGCAAAGAGCTCAACCAGATGTTCTAACAAAGCCATACATACCACCTATTTCAAAAACAGTCATCAAAGAGAATAACTGGTACGTACGAGAAAAAGGGAGAGTGGTAGAAGAGACACCAACTCAGACTAGGAATGCTTAGAAGAAATATGGTCAGGCAAAGCGACGTTAGAGGCCCTAGAGAAAGGTGACATTCAGCCTGACTAGATAAGGTAAACGTCAGAGCAACTACGAAGGGTGGTTGAAAACTTAAAGGTTAGGCCTTATGTGCACGTTCGCCAAAGAACCAGTCAAAGCAAGCCGACAAATGTTAGACCTCAGCAGAGAGAAAGTGTCTTCAATAGGTTGTCACAACGACCAGTGGATGACAAGCAAGAGCAAAGGGTTTCAGTCCTTGATAGATTGTAGTTGCCAAAGGCACTACATCTGAGGAAGCTAGAAGTAAGAAAGCTAGGGTGGATATAGCTCTGAATAGGGTGGAGCGCCGCCAAAAGTTTGAATGGAAACCAAAAGTGGTTTCTCAAGAAAATAAAGCAGTGACTCGGTTGCAAGTTGCTCATAAGCCTACACGTGAGGCTATTTTGAAAAGGGAATATGTTTTTAAGGTCCCTATAATCGATAACAGAATTGCACAGATTGCATCTAGCCTTGAGCAGCAATCAGAAGACAAAGCAGTCTTGGACGTCAGCGAGGATGAAAACATGGAAGGGTTAGAAGTACAAGAGCCTGAAGAAAGCTTGGAGTGCGACATGCTACATCTGACGTGAGGGGCAGACCTAAAATCACCAACGTCTGCAGAGCTGTAGTGTAACATGGCATATACTCTCTCCAAGAAGTATGTTTTGTCAAGACCCATACCATCCCATATTTTTTTTAATTCAGACAACACTGAAGAAAAAGAGCTTCCCATCACAGAAAAGATAGAGCAGTTCTCTTCAGATCTGCAGAAAGGTCAGATTAAGAAGCAGGAGGTCACGAATGAGAAATCAGACTGCAAAAAGGTGTTTATGATGTTCTCCAAGCCAACCATAACCATGACAGCGAAGATGGAAGGAATGAAGGTGAACATGATCCTAATTGATAATGGCGCTGCTGTTAGTATCATTACAGTACGAACAATGGAAGCACTGAAGATTCCTAAGGAGAAGATCCTCAATAACAACTTGAAAGTTAAAAGCTTTGCAGGCAATGTGACCAAAACCTCCAGGGTTTTGCTGCTCAAGATAAAGTTAGGACCATCTAACTTCTTCCAATCATTTTTTCTGGCAGACTGTACTGCTCCTTATAGTATCATTATGGGTAGAGATTGGATTCATCGAGCATATTGTGTTCCATCTTCTATGCACCAGGAGCTACTCATGTGAAATCCAGTGACAGATCAACCAGAACTAGTTAAAGCTGACGAGCGACCATATTCAGTGGCTGCATGCATGCTAGATTATGAATATTACTATAGAGATATACGCCCTCTTGGGGTTGTTGGGGTAGATGGCAAAGGTAATCCGTACGGGGTCACCTCTTTAGAACTTTCACGATGGGGTCTAGTCCAAGCTTGCGCTGATACCAGCAGGCCTAACTTCATCGTACCAAACTCTAGTATTCATAAATGACAGCAAGCATCAGCAAAGAAGAAGCAGAGGCCTATGCTTTCTTGCATCAGAGGTTGTCTATCTTTAAGCAGGAACGGGAGGCATAGAATGAAATAGCCTTGGTGGAATGTATCGAAGTTGAGTTAACCAATGGCGAATGTGAGGAGGAGGAGATTGTCCAACCAGCTCCTGCAGCCTTGGATGATACTCCACCTAAAGTAAAAGATCCAGTTGAGAAAGTTAACCTAGGTCCCTCTAAAGAACCAACGGAAGTTGGCATTAGTCAGTACTTAGAACCACAGCAGCGACAGTTGTTGCAGGAATTTAAAGACTGTTTTGCCGAGAAATATGAAGACATGCCCGGTCTAGCACCTGAGCTGGTTTGTCACAGGTTACCTATAATGGTTGGTTATAGGCCAGTTCAGTAGGATCAGCGGCGAATGAATGCGGAAATAGCAGAGGATGTCAAAACAGAGGTGCAAAACATGGTCAAGGCAGGGATAATCAGGTCAGCAAAGTACACACAGTGGTTATCCAACATTGTTCCAGTCTGAAAGGAGAATGGAAAGATACGCATTTGTATCGATTACCGAAACTTAAATACAGCAACACCTAAGGATGTGTATCCTATACCCATGGCGGACATGTTAGTAGATGTTGTAGCAGGACATGAGATTCTATCCTTCATGGATGGAACGGCTGGATACCATCAGATACCTGTACATGAAAAAGACAGGCATAAAACAGTTTTTTGGTGTCCAGGCTTTACAGGAGCTTTTGAGTACATAAGTATGCATTTTGGTCTTAAGAATGCAAGGGTCACTTACCAGCGAGCCATGGGCCTTATCTTCCATAACATCCTCAGCACCAAGATAAAGGCATATATTGACGATGTGGTAGTTAAGTCAAAACAAAAAGAAAATCACATTGAAGACCTGCGAATGGTGCTTGAGCGGATGAGAAGGCACAGACTGCGTATGAATTCAGCCAAGTGTATTTTTGGGGTTCGTGCAAGAGATTTTTTAGGTTTCATGGTACATCAGCATGGCATAGAAGTTTCAGGAGACAAGGCTAAAGCGGTGATAGAAACTCCAGCTCCAAGGACCAAGAAGGAGTTGTAGAGCCTGGTAGGCAAGACTAATTTCTTACGAAGATTCATCTCTAACTCTGCAGGGAAGATTGCTCTTTTTTCTCCCTTCCTTAAGTTGCATGCTGAGGAAACGTTTGCTTGGGACCAATACATCAGGAGGCCTTCGAGTGAATCAAGGAGTATTTGACAAGTCCTCCTATGCTACGCCCACCATGCCCGGAATTCCTTTGAAGTTATACATATCAGCATCTTCTCACTCTATTGTAGGATTGTTAGCTCAGGATGAAACCAGGAAAGATGGTAAGATTATCAAGCACGCGGTATACTACCTTAGCAGGACATTGTTGGATGCAGAAACCAGATATTCGCCAATTGAGAAGCTATGTCTGGTTTTATATTTTGCTGGATGCAAATTAGGACATTACATGCTGTCATTCAATACATTGGTCATATCACAGACTGATTTAGTAAAGTATATGCTAACTAGGCCTTTTTTGAGAGGTAGGGTTGGCAAATAGATGCTAGTTTTGTCTGAATTTTCGCTCCAGTATGCCCCACTTAAAGCACAAACTGTATAAGCAGTTTCAGATTTCCTTTTACATCACCCAGTTCAATAACATGTAGAATGCCGGGATAAAGCAGTTTACTTAGTTTATACACAGTCATGGGTCTTGTACTTTGATGGAAGTTGTACAGACTCTCTATCAGGAGCAGGTATTTCATTGGTTAATCCAGCAGGGGATATGTTCTCTTATTCCTTTCAGATGGAATGGAAATGTACTAATAACCAGGCAGAATATGAAGCTGTAATAATTGGTTTGGAGATACTATTAGAGATGGGGGTAAGAGAAGTCGAAGTATTGAGAAATTCACTTTTGGTGATTAACCAACTTAAAGGTGTGTATAAGTGTATTGCATTTGGTCTAATCCCTTTCTGGGAAAGAGCAATGGAGTTGTTGGATGAATTTGCAGACGTTATGCTTGAATACATTCCTAGAGAGAAGAATTTTGCGGCAAACGAGTTAGCACATATTGCTACTGGTGTCATCTTGGCTGATGACGTTCGCGAAAGTATTCTTAAGGTGGAGAAACGTACTTTACCTTCTTTTATGGCTCGCCGGGAGATTCATGATGTATGGTTGGTGGCAACACTGGATCCTATTGATGTTGATTGGCGGCAGCCTATCATACAGTATCTGACAAATCCATCTGTCCTAATGGATAAAAAGGTTTGGTATTTTGCATTAAATTACATCCTCAAAGGAGGCGAGCTCTTGCGTCGAGGAGCAGAAGGTGTGTGCCTATGATGTATCTATGGAAAAGAAGCTAAAAGATTGCTGAGAGAGATACATTTGGGAGTTTGTGGATCTCATTAGGAAGATTGTTAAGAGAGGTACATTTGGGAGTTTGTGGATCTCATCAGGCTGGACCCAAGATGAGGTGGCTCATTCCCCGATATGCTTTCTTCTGGCCATCTATTCTTAAAGATTCCATCAGTTTCTCTAAGGGTTTTTTCTAATGTCAGGCTCATGGACCAGTTCAGCATGTTCCAGATATTCTCATGCAACCTATTATTAAGCCTTGGCCTGGCAGAGGTTGTACATTAGATTTTGTGGGAGTCATTCATCCCTATTCCTCTGAACAACATAAGTTCTAGTTGGTTGGGACAAATTTCTTTACTAAGTGGGTGGAGGCAGTCCCAACGAAGGATGCTTCGGCTACAACGGTTTGCCGGTTTGTGTTTCAGAATATTATTTGCAGATATGGCATACCAGAATGCCTGTTGGCAGACCGGGGGCAGCATTTATGGCCAGAGAAACTCAAGAGTTTCTTGAAAGATATGAGATTAAGTTTCTACATTCTACACCTTATTATGCTCAGTCTAGGGATTAAGCTAGCAACAAAATTATCCTGAATATTTTACGAAAGATGTTGGCAGATAACCCTAGGAATTGGCATAATGAGTTGGATCACACTCTGTGGGCTTATAGAACGTAAAAAAGAACTACTACCAGAACCACTCCATATGCCTTGATGTTTGGTTATGATGCAGTTCTTCCCATGGAAATCAATGTTCATTCTTTACGCGCTCGTGAACAAGATCAGTTAGTTTGTGAAGATTATGTTCAAGCCATGTATCAGGAGCATGAAGATCTACATTCCAAGCGAATGGAAGCTTTGGATAATCTCGTCAAGGATAAGAAAAGAGTTGCTCAGGCTTAAGATAAACGCACTAGAGGACATAGTTTTGGAGTTGGAGACTTGGTTTGGAGAGCTATTTTGCCCTTTGACGAACACGTTCGCGGACGTAGAAAGTGGTCCCCAACTTGGGATGGACCTTTTATTATTGATCATCTTGTTGGTAAAGGTGCTTATTATCTCAAGGAGATGAATGGTGAGATTCATTTGAAGAAATATCTTTCTAGTATCTGGGAGTATGAGGATCCTCCATCAGTCGTTCAACCACCAGACAAGACTTTGTTCTTTCTCTAAAACATTTTTGACCTAGGGGGCATGGTACAAATAATGAGTTTGTTTGGTTTAGCTTTCTCTGGAACCCGTTCACAGCAACCAAATCAAACTGGGGGGCAACACTATACCATCTGGATTTGATCATTTTTCAAAATATTTTGCATTTTTTTTTGAAACTTTGAGAGTTTCATTCGATCTGTAACTATTTGAGTTGCAATTTCATCCTTTGAACCAACACCTGTGGTTTAAAATTGGGAAACCAATTTTTGTTCTAATATAGACAAAGATAAGGAAAACAGTCAAGTGTTTTTATTTATATTTGGCTTTGCGGCCTAGAACATTTACAATATAAAGAAGCCAGAAAGTGGCTCTGATACCATAATACAAGTTCTACTGTTATTCGCTATCTAGCGTAAGAAGTACAAGATAGTAGAAACATCTGGAGAATCAAACATACCATCTGGTAGAACATGTGCTGATCAAGGAACAAACACAAGCCATAATGGGTTGGTACAAGTTGGCAGTCTTCATCATCCTTCTATGAACTACGTTGTGAGGATGTCACAAGTTCTTGCAGCTCCTACAACAGTAAGTACACTCTAAGGAAGGACATGAGGACATGTCATTAAACTTATGTACTGTTTGAGGACATGCCACTAAACTCAGGAAAGGAACTCAAGGAGTTTGATATCTGGTGGAAAGAATTTCTTAAGAAGAAGAAGATGATAGAAAAAAGTTATCGTAGAGATGTTATGAAGAATGAAAGGAACTATGCTGAGTTCCTCAATTTATAGTGGAGAATGGATGAATCTTGGAATTTTGAGAAAACTTTTTTTGAATTATTTTGGTCAAAAGTAGTTGCGTTTCATATCTTTTCAGGATCTCAGCATTAATTAGAAATGAGGCGTTGTGATTTTCTAAGGAAATGCATTTAGAAGAGAATCAAAGTAGTTGGTTTTTAATTAATGAAACAAGGTCTGGGCCGTTTACAACAGGAATTAGGAGAGTTTAGGCCCAATGGGTTGTTTACAGAAGTTTGCCAGGGAACCTAATGTCTATTTGGATTCTCTCGAGATCAGCCTTTGACAATAGAGCTTTTCCTTGACCTTCTTTTCGGGGTCATCTGCTTGTCCTAGCTGGTCTTTTAGCTTCTTTGTTTTTGGGATTCGCGCTTGAATGACAGAGAGTTTGGCTTGTTTCTCCTCACGTGCTTGTTTTAGTAGAGCTTCCAGTTCTGCTATGCGTTTGTCTGCGATCACGGTAGCTTCTTTATATTCATCTTGGCGCTGGTTGGATACTTCAGAAAAGGTTTTCAGAAGCTGATTCTTTTGTTCGCTGATAACTTTTGCATCGTTTTTGTCAAACTCTCAGTTGTTAATTTGTAAAGGCAGATGTTGCATACAATTATCAAGGAGCTCTAGTTTTTCTTCATTCACATGGCCCCTGAGGGATGAGATGACTTCAAGGATTTTATTTTTATTTTCCAACAAGATGATGTCAACAACATCGAGATTCACCAGGAATTCCTTAGCTGCAACTACTCTAGAATTAACAGTGGAAATCTCGAAAAGAGCTTGTAGACTTTCTTCTAGAGACTTGTCAGCAGTAGGCATAATTATGGTAGCTGCACTTGTTGATCCACTAGTTTTGTGAATAAGCCCTTCTTCAGCCGTTAATATCTGAAAATTGGAGACTTGAGCAGTTAGATTTCAGGAATGATTACAATTCGTGGTATAGCAAGATACTAGAAGTATACAGACCTCAATAGGAGGAGAAGATCTTTGTGGAGTAACTAAGGAGGAAGAGGGAATATTCTCAGGCCTCTCGGAAGTCACAGATGCATTCGAAGACTCAGGAATATCGATTGAGGGCACATTCGCTGCCAGTGAAGGAGTTGATTCCTGGAAACAAAACTAAGTGTGAGTTTTGTGAAATAAAATGAAAGCTTCAAGAGAAATGGAACTATTATACCTGGGCAATTTGTGTCTTGGAGGGTTCTGCATCTTCCTGTGCATTACTAACTGTTGTCTCAGAAGGAATTTGTGCTTCATCTGGTGAGGTTTGAGCTGCTAAAAGCGCATTCTCAGGTGCTTACAGGACTGATTCCTGTTGGAAGATATCAAGGAAACATGATCATGAGTTTTTTCTAAGGGAAAAACTAATAATTAAAATAAGTCACAAGATAGTTATCTTACTTGTAGAGTGCGAGTATCTAATTGTCTCACATCTAGGATTATCTCTGGAGATTCTGAAGTAGTAGGGATTGAACTGTATGCTATGTCATGAGCAACTCCTGCCAGGATAATCATCTTGTTGTTCTCATTAGACTCGTCGAAATTTTCTAGCATGGAACCTTCAGCTTCTGTGCCACTAGCGGAGTTAGGATTCGAGGAAGCCTCAACTTCTGAAGGGCGTAGCATTTAGAGAGGAACAACATTAGATGGAGGCAATAGACTGCACAGCACAACGTCCACTGCTAGTCGCTTTTCTGTTTCCCAATCTCAAGGAGGATGTGTGGGGATTGAAGCCTGTTGGGATGAGGAAGTATCTGCTAGAGTAGTTCTTCGTCTACGAGTTAGCTGCATCAGGTTTAGATATCAGCGAATAGTCTTCAATAAGATAAACAGTAGCGAAGGGATTAAAGGTTTTTGAAAGCTTACCGGATGTGGTTCAATGTCTTCATCAGAATTATCAATGATTGCTCTCCTGCCTTTTTTATGGGTTGAGATGTTGATGTTTGGGCTGGAAGTACACTTGGAATGTTTCTCTACATGGTTGAACAATTAGTTAGTGGTTTGTTAACTAGGATGAGTAAGAATCAATTTAAAGTGTAGTTACTTGTTGATTCGCGGTTGAACTTTCAACTTGTGCGAATTTCTTGGGGACATCAGCTCCTCAAGAACTGATTTGTCTTCAGCAGATAAGAAGGATCTGGCTTGTCTGAAAGTCATTCTGAAGAAAGTACTGATGTCTGCAGGTCAATGATGATCATGAAGGGAGCTCCACCACTGAGTATATTCTTGAGAAACACCATTGGTAGAGAACAACAGGTCAGAACTGTGAATTCTGACTATGGTTCGGATTAATCCTGATTGGAAGCGAGGGTCCCCAATCTTTTGCCTTGGTGCTTTTTTCTATTCACCAAGAGCTTAACAGTTGATACTATCAGTAAGATGGTAAGGCACACGCTGGTAAAGGCCAAGCTGATGACAGAAATGGTTAGGCGCAGAGAGTTCAAAGCCAGCCAGCTTGGGTAAAGAAATATCCATAAGGGAAATAGACTGGTGAACAATGTTCGCCCTTCGGGAGGCTGTGTTGTGGACTACATAAACTCATTCGCTAGAGCTTCAGGGTACTTATGATTAAGGACTAGAAGACCTGAGTCTAGTGTTGTGGCATCCAAGTTGAACAGGTACTCAAGAGACTGGACATATCCAATGGATGTAGGTGAAGAAGCATTAGCGAACGCTCTCCCTAACACATGATTCACGGGGAAGTCAGTAACCTGCTCATCTCTGAACTAGACAAAGTAAATCTGCAACCAGAGATCTAAAATCCAAAGGGGACCAGATATATCACTATAATTCAGTTAATGGAGGGATAGTTTGTGCAGTGCGTGCCCAGGTCTTGGTTAATTTTTGAGTTGTTGTGCAGGCCACAAACTTGTGAAGCCAGAAGTCGAGAATGCAATTCCTCTCTGTTCATCTGCACATGTAGAAATGTCCAACCCATCCTTTGTAGGATAGGTGTGTTGGGTAATCTGCTGGGTTGGTGGTATGAAAAGTATCTGCATCTTCAAAGAGGTGTTCTTGATATGCTTCCTCAGTAACTGGGAAGCCAGTAATTGCATAAATATCCAGTAAGGTGATATCCATTTGACCAAACCTGAAATCAAAGGTATTGCTGTAGGAATTCCAGAAACAGGTAACAGCCATCATTGGGGGTCTATTCGTGCCACAGGTGTTCAGGTTGAAGCTTAGATCGATGGAATCCACGATTCCTGCCAGTCTCCATCAATCCAGATCAAGAGCTCTGCGATTCTGGTACCATTGTATCATTTGATCACTTGGGAATAGCTAGGCTCCAATTTTGGCTGGACAGTCGCTCTGCTTCTACCAGGAGGTAACATCTGTAGAAACATTTTGGAAGAGAAAGACTGGTATCTTGGATTCATGATAGTAGTGTTGAACTTCTGCGAGCTTTTTCATGAATGGCCCAAGCCCAGCGGTGGCCTTAGTGGTCAATTCCAGATGAGAATGAGTTAGGTAGGCAATGGCTCTAAGGTTTTCAGAGATTTTCTTGCCATCAATGGCTATTTCTTGGGGTGGAATGTCAGTCATGGTGCAGAAGAAATGATGAGAATGAGATTTGACTTTAAGTTGTTTAGAGGAATCAAACAGGTACTTCTGAAACAAAGTGTTGTTTGCTGAAGGTGGACGACAGTAAAGAGAGAAACGATACGGCGTTTCTATTATTTTAAAGAAACTGGGTCAGGTTTCTAGCACTTATCGATTTTACAAGTGGGCTTGGGTTCAATCTCAAGGCTTGGGGGGGGGAAATGTTTGGGCCAAAATATTATCTTTCGGCGAATACTTTGCATGAGAGCCTATTGGACCGATTCTTGTGGTTTATGTTATTATTAATGTGTTTCCTTTCGGTTTGAAGTCATGATTGACAAGGATTTGCGGTTGCTTAAGGAATCCTCTAAAAATCCGAGGAAGATTTGATATGTCTTGATCCGGAATAAAGAACAAACTCTAGTGTTCACTATATAAAGGAGTCAAGATATAGGAAGAAGAAAAAACAACTCAATCAATCAATACAACTTTTGCACACTACAAAATAAGCCTCCCCGGAGCACCTCTACCAGAAAGATTCCTCGAGACTTTTTGTACCACCACAGCCTTATCCGTAGGCATTTCCCGGTACAGGTCTTGATGTCGAAGGCCTAGACCTGACCGGAGAGGTCGCTGACAACGATAAGTAGGCAGTCAAAGCGGAAGGAGTTGACATCAATGAGGGAGAGTTGGGGGTTGTGGAGCTAGGGTGAGGGAGGAGGAGAGGTATTGGGGGTTGTGGAGGGTGAGGGGGTGGAGTATGCAGCGGCAAAGGTGTGCGGGGCGGCAGGGAGAAGGTGAGGGATTGGGGGTTGGAGAGGGTCGATCTGGGTTGAAGATGGTTTAATGAGAGGGTTTGATAAAAATGGGAAATAAATGGGAGAGAGTGAGTGAATATAAAATTAAAGATAAAAATGGGAGGGTTTGAAATTTTTTAAATTTTTGGCCGAAGTTTTGACCGCCTAAAGATTTGCTCTTATGCGACGAAACCTTCATATTTCGTTGCTTAATTGACTAAAATAATTTTTTAAAATTTAAAACTTAAAATTTGATAATACTTATGCGACAAAATATGAAGGTTTTGCGACGAAATATGAAGGTTTTGTCGCATTTGTAAAAAACTTATGTGACGAAATATAATATTTCGTCTCTTTAGTGAAAAGCTGATGCGACGAAATAAATTGTTTCGTCTTATAAGTGTAAACGTAAAAGACAAAATTATTTTCGTCGTTTAAGTTATAGGTTCGTCACTTAGATTACAACTTAAGAGACGATAATTTGTTTCGTGTCATAAGTAGTAATTAAAGCGACATATTTCGTCTCATATGTGACAAGTTAAAAGACGAAATTTTTACTTTTCGTCTAAACCGACTCGAATCCTACTAGTGTGTTTAAGATCCCCTGTGATCAACAACAGATACTTGATGTCATGTGAAAACATATGTAATTAAATAGTGAATGGTTTTGAACTCTGATGGTTTACTGATGGATGTAAAAAAAATGCAAAGCTGGTGAGGTGTGCAACACGCCGTATGACTGACATCCCACCGGAGCTCAAGACTAAGTGCAGTCGGCCATCCTCAGGTACATTGATCTGGATATTATCTCCTTAGTTTCAATGTCCAGGGAAAAAGGTCGAACATATGTTTCATGTAGTTTCACTATTCGACTTCCATATGCTAATCTCAATGACTCAATTGGTTTCATCATCTATTTAGGAGAACACTGGTATGACCCGATAAAAGCTAAGTTTTCAGGCAAGTGCTATTTTACTTTGTTTTCTTTATGTCACAAGTGGTCTTTGAGAAGTTAGCCATACATTAATGTCTCTTACTTGATGTATGAAAATTTTTCGGTGCACCGTTATCGGCAGTGACCTGTTCAATCCACACCGTCTAATCATTTCATCACCGTCAGATGTATGTACTCTTGATGTATCCGTGCATTGGTAAACTGTACACGAACCCGTAATCTTTCCAAATAAGGTTTTCCATGTCCTTGCGTTTAACCAGTTGTGTTTCTTCAATTGCAGGGAAACTTCTAATATATAACTCCCAATTTTATTAAAGAAAAAGACATGAAATAGGAGGGGATGCAACCAAAATCTCCATAGTAAAACAAATTAGACAATAAAGAAAACTGTTGAAGGAATAATTTTCTAGATGTGCCTTCGTCAAAATAACTGATGAAGAATTGATTATGCAATTAACGATTAACGAATGTAATCACTCAATCAGTTATCAATTAGTTATTATTGTTATTGTGTTTATTGTAATTACTGTTGTAATCACACCTTTATATAAAGAGGATATGTAATGAGATGAGTAGACCAATTTTCAATCTTCATTTTACTTTAACACGTTATCAGCACTGCTTAGTTTGATAGACAAAAAAACCTTGAAAAAATATCATGGCCACCACAATTGATCTTGCTTTTAGACTTCTATCAATATGGAATGCGGGAATGATCAATCATCTGAAAATGTCTTTCTTTGTTCCCTTGCAAATTACTTTATACATGATCAATTATATGTATTTATTTTATTATTATTTCATATGAACAATTGCTAATCATCTGTCGATTTGTTAATGGAGGATTTGGGAAGTCGGACTGATCGTAGAAGAACTGTAATAACATCAGCTAGCTAGCCTAGGCTGCCTAGCACACTGCCCCAACGTCGACACGAACCGAGCTGCGTCTTCCTTAAGCCAAGCCCAGATCCCGACAGCGCAAACCTCCCACAATCTCGGATTCCGATCAATCTGATCAGCAGCCGGGATTCCGTCTGATCTTTCCGAAAGTTTGAACGATCAATCGCTCCGCCGCTATCCCCATTTTTCTGGCGTGCACATGCGAGTCCTACCCCGAGCGCGCCCCGACCACTTCTCGTTGCTGCTGCTCCTGCTCCTGCTCCACGCTTCTCTACCGCCTCCTCGTCCGCCTCAGATCCTTACCACGTAGCCCAGTACAACATTGATCTCTTATTTATTTATTTATTTATTTTTCAGCTCAAAAAAGGATTAAGAGAAACAAGAAACCTCCTTACCTCCCGATTTTATTAAAGAAAAAGAGATGAAATAGGAGGGGATGCAACTAAAATCTCCATAGTAAAACAAATCAGACAATAAAGAAAACTGTTGAAGGAATAATTTTCTAGATGTGCCTTCGTCAAAGTAACTAACGTAGAATTGATTATGCAATTAACGAAGAATGAAAATTGACTGCATACTATGAAGATTGAAAATTGACCCTATCAGTGTACATTGGTGGGTTTATGAGAGTCAAACTGGTGAATGCATAATTCATTCATTAACTTCTACAATCAATTACAACCACAAATTTCAGTCTGCATAGCATGCAGCACTGTATAATAGAATTTTCTTTTTTTGTCGTTAGCGAAAGATTAGATTTGATCGGAGAGGAAAGAGTTTAATCATCAGAATATAAAAGAAAATTATGAATATATCCCTAAAGATTCGTTGGAATATGGGCAGGAGAATAAAAATTTCATTGAAATGAGTTTTAAAATCTCTATTTTTGTGCAAATTGACATTTTTGTTCTAGGATATTTAATTTGTGTGTGTGTCTTGATCTATGTCGAGACTATGCGTTTTATGTAATAAGATATCCATGTGGGCTTTCATGTATGGCCCAATATGTACTATGTAAGTCCCTATATAAAGGGCTCATATTGATGAATGAATAAGTATCACAACAGGTAGAAACACATTCCATTCTACTTAAACACGTTATCAAAGCACAAGCTCTAACCCTAGAGAGTTCGGCAAAAACCTAGAAACCGAATAAGAAACCCAAATCGAAAAAAGAAAACCCAAATCGATTTAGGATTCTTCCCTTTGATCGACGGCCGCTCCCCTACTGTCGCCGCACCTATACTTGTTACTGCACCTCCCCTTCTACCGCAGCACCTATACTTGTTTCTGCTCACAAGCCTGCTGCTGTCACACAACACTGCAGCCGCTGCAAAACCTAGTTGTTGCCGAGGACTGGCTGCTGCCGCTTTTCTTTAATTTGTGTCGAAATTCTTCAAGTTTGAAGCTTCAATTTGAAAAGGTATGTTTATTGAAATCCTAAAACTTTTGAAAGATCAAATAACATCGGAGAGGATAAAATCGGTTGCTCCCTTCCCTACACCACTCTATGCTTGGTTCACTGAATTTGCAGGATATTGATAAAAACCCTAAAACATAGGCGCACATGGCTTCTGGCACCGCTAGCCTAGCTCCTGGCCGTTGTGTGCCACTGCCAAGCTCTATACGCTGGCCCGCGCGCAGCTGCTGAGTGCTATGGGCTGGCACATGTGTTGCTGCTGCTGCATGACCGTTGTTGTGTGTTGTTGCTGTTAGCTGCTGAGCGCTGCCTAGGGCAGCTGTCGAGCACCAGCTACCAAGCGCCTTCGAGCACCAGCTGCTGAGCATTTTCGAGCATCAGCTGCCAAGCTCTTGCTATTGATAGCTGCCAAGCACTATCTACCGACCATCAAGCACTAGCTGTCAAACGTTGTCAAACAACAGTTGTGAAGTGATGGGCTGGTGTCAAGTACTGCGAACGGTGCCGAACGCCAGATTTTGTGCGCTGTGCACTAGCTACCGATCGACGGGCACTGGCGTGCGCTTCGACGGAGCATCATGCGCCAACAGATGTTTTAGGCCCGCGTTTGTGTTGTATCCAATGTCGGGTTATTGTTTTGCTATTAAAGGGGTTGCTTGTGTCAATCTGCATTGTGTAGGATCAACATTAGTCTATATTTAAGTATCGAAACCACATGGTCTCGAATAACTAACTTGCTTCAATTCTTGTATGTAGAGCCTTATAGAGAGCTCTCATATGGAATTTGACATTTGGACACCCAAGGTAAAGAGTACCATCAATGTGTGTTGGATGTCAAGCAGACATTCATTTAAAGATTAAGTCTAAGGCTTTGATGTTTATGCGTCAACATCTTGACCCCATATTGAGGCGGCAATATCAGGATGTTGATGAACTGCACGAGCTGTTGGATGCTTTGGCGAATCGATTCAGTAATATCCATGTAGCTCTTTTACCGGAGCTGTCAGGGCTGTGGGATAACTTGTGGCTGTTAGATTACACCACCGTGGAGGAGTACCATAAGGACGTGTTGGGCCTGCGAGCTCGCCTCAAGTTCCGTGGAATACACAAGTCTGACGATGATCTCATAGAGAAAATACTACTCACTTTCCCCTCTATCAACAAGCATACTGATGAAGCAGTATCACCTCTATTATAAGAGTGGCTGGACAAAGACGTTCAGTGCCCTTTTGACTCAGCTGCTGACAGAAGAAAAAGATCATAAGCTCTTGGATTAAAATAACATAAGACTTGTTGGGACACTTAAGGTTATATAAAATAACTATAACAGGGCCAAGAGTGGAAAAGTTCCTAAATTTAGAGGAAGAGATGGTCTTGAACCTTTTGATCGTTAGACAAGCTCAGGTGTGGCACCTGAAAAAGGAAGCGTGGCTCTAGAGTCCGCTCTAATATCTAGAGGAGAGAGGTTGATGCACCCGGCACTAAGGGTGGTGCTCCCAAGTCGGCTCTATAGGTGCTAGAGTGAGCCAATGTAATCTGTGTGGGTCCTTAGACCACTAGATGAAGCAATGCCTAACTCCTCCCCATGTTGTGGCTACATACAAGAAGTACAAAGAGTCCCTAGAGGTAAATTGTACCAAAATCGCCTCGGTGACCGGCCGACTTCTGACTAGTCGACCGACTAGGCCGAGTTTTAGAACATTGTTTCGCACCCCATGTGCACACGCAAAATGGTCTTGCTAAAGCTGATAAAGCTGCTTCAAATGATAGCTAGCGTTGGTCATGCATACCAATCTCCCTATTGTGTCTTAAGGCTATGCAATATTACATGCAGCAGTACTTGTTTGTTTCCTGCCTGCCTCCAACCAAGTGTTTAGTGCATACAGTTGGTTACTAAATATGAGCCTGATATTTCATACTTGTGCATCTTTGGTTGTGGAGTATATGTGTCGATTACACAACCATTGTGTACTAAAATTGGTATGAAACGACGATTGGATATCTATGTTGGATATGACTCCCCAACGATTATACGGTACCTAGAGCCTTTGACAAGTGATCACTTTAAAGCCAGATTCGCTGACTATCAGTTTAAAGAGATTAACTTCACGTCGTTAAGGGGAGATAGAAACATGGATGTTCAGCGAGAACGACATGAATTGTCCTGCTGTGTTCCCACGCTTTCTCATTATGATCTTCGTACTTCTCAGGTGAAATATATAGAAATTCAAGCGGATCCTCTATATTGTGGCGGATTGGATGCCTGACTCGTTTTCTGAGATTACAAAGGTGACGAGATCAGATATTCCAGCTGCAAATGTACCTGCAAGGGCTAGAAGCCCTGAAAGCGGGCAAGACCACCTCGGGTCTAAGCAAGACTGCCCTTGGTTCAGACGCTGCTGCTCTCGATATGGGCACGACTGCCCCCAGCGTGGGAGCTGCTGACCCTAGTGGAGAGGTGTAGGCTGTGGTTCCCCATAGAAATAGGGGTGACCACTTGGTTCGGTTGATGCATATCCTAGAAGAAGTGGACGCCAAAGGCACACAAATATCATTTGCTCATCGATACTGAGAATCCTTCTCATGAGATTGTTTCTGACTATATTTATGTCCTTGAATCGATGTCGGTTTCTTTGAGGGACGCCTTGGAGTCCACGTCGGTGTCAGAGAATATAGAAATCTCAATGTGTTGTGAAGACACCTTCGAGTTGATGTACCGAACATCCATGCATGTCGATGATGTGTTTGCATATTCTGTGGCTCAAGAGATCATAGAGCAAGATGACATTGAACCACGCTTCATCCGTGAATATGAACATATAGCTGATTGGCCAAAATGGAAAGAAGCTATCTAGGTGGAATTGAGTTCCCTAGCAAAGAGACATGTCTTTAGCCCGGTGGTGCCAACCCGACCAAGTGTAAAGCTTGTAGGACATAAATAAATATTTGTTAGAAAACGTAATAAGAAGAATGAGGTACTTAGGTACAAAGCTCACCTTGTGGCACAAGGTTTCTGACAACGCCATGGAATAGACTATGAGGGACATGTTCTCCCGTGATGGATATCATTACTTTTCGCTACGTAGTCTGTTTGATAGTGTCTGAAAAACTTGACATGCAGCTTATGAATGTGGTTACTGCATATCTTTATGGGGATTCAGAGATATACATGAAACTCCCTGATGGGTTTCTGTTGCCTGAGTCACGTGACTCAAAACCACGAAGTGCGTATGTCATTAGGTTGCAAAGCCCAGTTTATAGAATGAAGCAATATGGACGAATGTGGTGTACTCGTCTAAGTGACTACTTGATTAGGAATGGATATAAGAACGATGATCTATGCCATTACTTGTTCATATAGAGATCGAACTCAGGGTTTGCACTTGTAGCTATATACGTTGATGATGTAAAAATTATCAGTACTATGGATGAGATAAGAGATACCGCAGCTCACTTGAAATCCGAGTTTGAGATGAAGGACTTAGGGAATTCTTGGTTCTGCCTAGTACTATGACTGGAGCATCGAACCTGTGGAGTTCTTATACACCAATCTCCATATTTTCAAAAGTTGCTCAGGCGGTTTAATGTGGACAAAATGCACCATATTAGCACCCTCATGGTTGTTTGGAGTCTAGATATGAAGAAAGATACATTTCGTCCTAAGGAGGACGAGGAAGAGATACTTAGAGCAGTGGGAACTGATGAAGCGGGAATAATAGAATTATAAATAATAGATCAATTTGACATTATTAGACTTCCTTATATTATAACTTACCATTGTAACACATATAATTCATCTCTTATATAAGAAAGAATTTCTAATGAAATGAAAAGACCAATTTCATTATGCATTTTACTATTACACTTAGCAATACGTTTTAGCTATTTTGGTTTTATCCTTGCTAATTGTAATGAGATGCCTCTAGCAGTGATGTTTCAATTTAATTTCAATCAAAAAAATTGCAGGTCCTCATGCTTATGTGCTAATTTTGTGCCATCATGATTACGTGCCATCCGCTTGTTTCTAAATTTGCAACCTTAATCATTGACAATTAGTCTATTTCTATATATATCTACAAATATGACCTAGCAATTTTATACGTAAATCTCATTTTAAACGTCGACCAATATATAGTAGTTGAAATACCAAACATAATAAAAAAAGTCTAGAAATTAATCTTAGAAAATGTGTCTTCAACTCATTGTCATGTGACTCGTGTCACATTATTTTTGTTTTCCCGAACTCATGTCACATATGATTAATCACCTCACCAATATTAATACTTTCACACTTCTATAATAGACAAGTATGCAATGGTTAAAAGCCATAGCACAGATCCGTGTCCCTTCTTTCAGACTCTTTTTTCACCCGTGGTAGGTGAGTCCGGTAGGCTTATAAAACCCAGACTCCTTCACTATTGTTGATTCGTACCACTTTCCTTACAACTGAAACTTCCCTCTCCCTCTATCTTTCTCTTTGTAATTGGAAAAACACCAATAATTAAGCCAAGATGCCTGCTGTTCAGAACTCTTCACTTTCCGGCCACGGCCAAACTGTGTGTGTCACCGGTGCCGGAGGCTTCATCGCTTCTTGGTTGGTCAGGCTCCTGCTGGAGAGAGGCTATAATGTCAGAGGAACCGTCAGAAACCCAGGTACATAATTCTGATCACTTTCTTCCCCCGGCCTAAGTTTTATTACTTTCTCTTTTCTGCTTCCCGCCATGAATGCTTTATATATTTAGAGAATAATTTTCTCATTCTTTTAACCCATTTATTATAGCATGATTAGCATCCCACTCTGGGGAATCAAATTGACCAATTCAGGCAATTCTGATACAATTGTGTGTGTGTGTGTGTGTGTATACCTAGTATAAACATAATTAGTGATCAACTTTCCTTAAGCGCACGTAGAATTAACTGTCATGCATTTTTGTTTTTGTATTTACTTGTATATTTTGGTTTGAACTGATGATAGATGACCCAAAGAATGCTCATCTGAGGGAGCTGGAGGGAGCCAAAGAGAGGCTAAGCTTGCGGAGGGCCGATCTTCTGGATTTGGAGAGCCTGAAAGATGCCATTAACGGCTGTGATGGCGTTTTCCACACTGCATCGCCTGTAACTGATGATCCGGTGAGTTTCTCATTCCAACGTTTGCTTCCGTTACATGCTTTCTTTCTTTCGTTCTTTCTTTTTCCGGCCGTTTCGGTTGGTTGGTGAGAAAGGATATATAGCCATCAACTGCTGTACACTCTTCGTTACCAAAACCATCACCTAGTTCGAACATAGTAGTAGATCATTGCGTTTGGATTCTTCAAACAAAAACATCTTTATTAAGTGGTTGTCGCCATACAGCAGTTGCTTTTGTCGATGGTCATCGATGTGGTGGACTCTTTCCTATTACAGATCGAGTACAGGAACCAAAACATTTCTTGTAGTGGATATGGTGATCAGACCCAACAAAATATTCATTAGAATTTCGAAACAAAAGAAATAAAGGAACAGCAACAGGAATAAACTTTTTTATTTTTTGGAGAATAAGTAATTGGATATAGGGTTTGGTGGGTTGAGATTTCTCTTCATTCCTTAAGGGATTATATTAAAATTTGGAGCCGGACGGTCCGAATTTGAATCTAATCAAATATTTATATGAATCAACTTTTTTTTAGAGTAAGGAGACAATTCCATTAAAACTACCACAACCAGTGGAGCATGAATAGCCTATGTAAGTAGCTAATATCTAAGAAAAGAAAGTAGTCTAAACTACCATCAACGGCTAAAAAGCAATCAAATTATTAACTAGCCTAAAAATAATAAAAAGTATTGCCAAATCAAAATTCCAAGAAAAACAAAACCAAGCCTCCTTTGACCTAAAAATGAGACCACGGTTAAATCTCTAGACGTATAAGACCCTAATGGTGGTTCTTTTAAAAAATCAAAGCGTTGCCTCTGCCACCATATCCCAGTTTCGGGTGGCCCCGATGCCAAATCTAGACCACCATCGCAAGGTACCCGGCCATGTCCAAACAATCCACAAGCCCGGAAAATACGGTGACGCTTTTCTTGTTTGAGCACCAGATCCACAGTGAATTCCGGCGACAAATCGAAGAACTTCCAAGACGGAATGTGTTGACGAACATCCAGTAGCACCCGGATCCTCTATACTTTCTCTTTTTGCTGCACCGCCACCAGATCGACCCGGACGAAGGTCTCGAGATTGTTTCCAATCCACGTTAGGGTTTGCTCATTCCTCATCGCAAATCACATCCCAGAGACGGAGACCCATATCTCCAAATGGTTCAGAGAGATCAAATCAAGAGGACTGAGACCATCATAATCCGCCAAAATGATCATGGCTCCACCGTAGTACCACGGCCCGCCCCGAGAATCCGATCCTTCTCCTGCTTAATCTTGAACTGGAAAATAAAGATACCCGGCTCCTTCTCCCTTACCAAAATCCTCTCTTTCAAGCTCCAATTACCGGTCAGCGTCGCCGTGAAGAGCGGAGTCACAACCGAAATTCACTTTGTTTAAAGAATCAACTTTGTTTAAACAATGACAATTTTATTTCCAAGAATATAAAAAAATATGCTCCTACCAAAACTGACCAAACATTAAGTATTCTTTTTCAACTACAAATATTTACATTCATCTAGCCAGCTGAATGTAATGCAGATCGAAGTTTTAAGAAAATACTTGTTCACTGCATAATTTATCAATAGTCTTGATCATACTTTAAACATATGTTACATATGAAACCAGCTAGCAAAAGGCAATGCATGATCAGTTAATGTGACATTTCCTTACCTTATATGTAATATACAATGCAGTCCTATGATCATTTTCTTCTTTTTGAACAGCTTTAGCTTTCCAGTTTTGTCCATTAAGGCCATGAAATATTCAAATTATAGAGATTATTGGTGCATAATCTTAGTGTTTAAGTTTGTAAAATGAACAAGTACTGGGTATGCATGATAGGAAGAAATGGTGGAACCGGCAGTGAAAGGAACAAAGAATGTGATCGTTGCCGCTGCTGAAGCCAACGTTAAACGCGTCGTCTTCACGTCTTCAATCGGTGCCGTCTACATGGACCCAAACAGAGGTCCCGATGTGGTTGTTGACGAGTCCTGTTGGAGTGACCTGGATTTTTGCAAGAACACCAAGGTAACATTTAGATTCTCTCATGTCATTTTTTATGACTATTTCTATCAGAGGATTATTCGGTGCACCGAATAAAGACAAAAAAAAACAAACACATACATTTAACAATAAAAACGTTTTGAAACCCGTGACTAAGTTCTTAACAGCCATTCCTACCAACTTTCAGAACTGGTACTGCTACGGGAAAGCAGTGGCGGAGCAGGCAGCGTGGGATGAGGCCAAAGAGAGAGGAGTGGACTTGGTGGTGGTGAACCCAGTTTTGGTGCTTGGACCACTGCTCCAACCAACCATCAACGCCAGCATCATCCACATCCTCAAGTACTTGACTGGCTCGGCCAAGACTTATGCCAATTCAGTTCAGGCCTATGTGCATGTCAAGGATGTGGCATTAGCACACATACTGGTGTACGAAACTCCCTCGGCATCTGGCCGTTATCTCTGTGCCGAGAGCGTCCTTCATCGTGGAGACGTCGTCGAAATCCTGGCCAAGTTCTTCCCTGAATACCCCGTACCCACCAAGTAAGTAGCACTACTACTACTTCGATCTTCATCATCAATTCATCATCATGACACCACATTTTTGTTCACCTACATGAAACACATAACACTAATACTTTAAGGTAGACCTAACTAAGAAAACTCATTGTCAGTTGCTGTCAAACACACGATGCACCCTATAATAACATAGAACAGATCATATTAGTTTCATTATTATGTCAGTGACATTCTACCAGCAGAAAGGTTAGGAAATTGGCTAATGTTCCAGATTCAAGGAGTTTAGTTATTCGTTCTCTTGAACCAATGATACAAGCTATAAATACAGAGAAAAAATAGTCTGTTTTAGTATTCCATGTCCTCCAAATATACCTATCATCCCAAGGTAGTGTCCTGTTTAATTTTGGTTTTTTAGCTTGAAAAAATAGCATCGACCTTCTTATCTAACAGCAGCTTGATTAATTTGGTATTTATACAATGCCTATAGCTCTATACAACATTCCATCTGTATATTGTGTGTCAATCAGTTGGCTAGCTAGTTAAGGGTCTCTTGCTAGGTGACATCAATTATTTCAAAAAAAATCAGATGAAAATTAAATTAATAGTAGAATTTCCACCAATAAATTGAAGGAATGGTGAATATTATCTTTGATAGTATGTCTTGTGAAGATCGTCATAGTAGCTTGATCCATACCAAATTGTACAACTAATTAAATAAATATAACAATTTGTTTGAACTCAATTTACAACTTTGATAATACAATTACAACTTCTGTATATAATTATATTATAACCAACTTAAATTAATACATTGACAAAATGACAACTATTTGTTCTTAAACTTGTAAAATTTTAATCTGCTCTCTAAAAAATAAAGAAATCCAGAAATGTGTACGTGCCTTTTTCATTTCAAGTGGGTGGTGGGATACCAGGTGTAGGTATACCGACCAAACTTGACTTGTCTATATTATCCAACTATGGATGAGCCCCAAAGGTTGACATTGTGACACAAAAAATTGAACACTTGTGGAGCTGAGATGTTCTTACCAACACCCACGACTTGATTTCACCCTCCAGTTCTGAACATCTGTCTCTTCCGGTCATTACCTACCCCATTATTCCAGGCCTGCACTACTTGGAATCATGGAGTAGCATCATTGTCCATGTCGACAATAATTGGTTCTTCACTGAGTCAACAACAAATTCAACAAAGAAAATAATAATTTATGAAGACTAATTTGTGCATGCCCTGATTTTCGTACAAGAACTTACTGGATTGATTTTGTATCACTTCTTGTTTTCAAGGTAGTTTGATATGAAATATACTTGCATTTTGGTCTCATATTCTACTTGAGCAGGTTGAAACATGATGGGAAGCCCAGAGCAATACCCTACAAGTTTTCAAACCAGAAGCTAAAAGACTTGGGTATGGAGTTCACTTCAGTGAAACAGAGCCTATATGACACTGTCAAGAGCTTGCAGGAGAAGGGTCACCTTGAGGTTCCTACAAAGCAAGAAGAAGACTCCATTAAGATCCAATCATAATCGTAAAGCTTATTTGGGTGCTGCTAGCTGCAACTAATTGCAGGCTCTGCCCCAAATATAATATGGTAACCATCAGAATATGATGAGCACTCTTAATGAAAGAGCAATGTAAACTTGCTAGTGTTTTGTATTAAAATATGTCTGAAGACTGAAATACACAATTATTAAAGTTAAGATCGTTTCACAATGAATCACAAATACAATACTGTATAAAACCAAAACTACGTAAGAGTTCATAGCAAACAGGTGATTACCATATCTACTGGGATAGTTGGGAATACCATTCATGGAAGTTATCCTTGAGAGTAGCACAGCAACACAATCTGTAATTTCACAAAAACAGTACCAAGAAAAATCTTCTATGCTATACTACTTTTTCTCACAGAATATGACTATTTGATCTCAATGAAAAGTGCGTAGCTAGCATAGACTTTCTACTGGTATATATAGAGGCCTAGAAAACAAAATCGTCCTCATCCCATAAGGAGTCCAAATTTTACTTAATGTTTATCAAATACAAGTCTTTAGGTTTTTCTCAAAAACTTAATGTTGATCAGGTTAATCAACTTGATAACTCTCCAACTTCTAATGAGAGACATACACCTCAATAGATAACAAGATAAAGTTTAAATATATGTTTCTACTAATTATATTCAAGTTATCAAAAACCATTTATTTAGACAAGGATAATGTAGAGTCCAAGTTGTTTTCCAACAATCTCCCACTTGGACCAAGTTATCATTGTGTATAGTATTTGAGCTGCAATGAATTATATTAGTTCTATAGTGCGCATTGAAACATAAGAACAACTCAAACTTATCCAGCTTGGTCAATATGCAGAATTGATGCAAAACCTAAGATTGAATTTAATCATATGACTAAATCAATTAAAGATCACTAACAACAAATGTTGCACATCACATAAGCATAGTAAGATAAACAGAAGAGCAAAAATAAATTATGTCTACCTTGATTTTATTTGCTCAAGTCCTCTTAATGATTTTGAATAGTTCAAAATCTTGTCAGCAAGTTTTTAAAAGAGTGAACTTGTCCTTGCTATCCTTAATCTGCATAATGGTTCACTTCACAACATGTTTACACAATTATATACATATGTATATATATATATACACACATATAATCATTCATAAGATGTATATTTGAAAATATGACTTTTATTGATGAATCATGAAATACAATGAGATGTTCCTAATTCTGAAAAGAAATCTACTAAAGAGAACTAAAATCCTAAAAATGAAAAGGTGACTCCCACATAACTCAAGCATCTAAATCTGAGAGAATTCCCAGATTTTCAACATGTTTCTGAAAACATTCAACTGATAAAGGTTTAGTGAATGGATCTGCAAGTTGATTTTTTGTATCAACATTGAGTACTTCTATGTCACCAAGTTCAACCCTTTGTCTCACACTATAGTACTTAAGGTCTAAATGCTTGGAATTATTTGATCTTTTGTTGTTCTTGGCAAAAAAGACAGCTGCTTCATTGTCACAGAACATCTTAAGTGCTCCCTGAACTAAAAATTTTAGAGCATTAATCTGTATCAAAAAATTCCTAATCCATAAGCCTTCACAGACTCCTTCATACATGGCTATGGACTCAGCTTGCATTGTGGAGGTAGTGATTAATTTTTGTTTTATGGTTCTCCATGTCATAGCACCTCCTGCAAGCATAAATACATAGCCGCTTGTTGACTTCATGTCATTAGGATATTCTCCTGCAAAATCTGAATCGGTGTATCCTACTAACTCAAGTTTTTCAACTTTTCTGTAGACTAGCATGTGAGACTTAGTTCTCTGTAGATATCTTAAGACTTTCTTACCTGCAACCCAATGCTCATGACTAGGATTGGATTGATACCTAGATAGAATGCCTACGGCAAAAGCCAAGTCAGGTCTGGTGCAGACCTGCGCATACATTAAGCTGCCAATTAACCCAGCATAAGGCCTACTGTCCATAACTTTGTCACCTTCAATCTTCCCCCCATTTTTAGTGATTTTAGATAGCTTGTCACCTTTAGACATAGGAACTAGACCAGGATTACAGGTCGCCATATTGAAACGTTTCAGAACCTTGCAAATGTAAGCATTTTGAGATAAGCCTAAGGTTCCAAGTTTCCTGTTCCTCTTAATTTCAATTCCCAAAACAAAATGAGCTTCACCTAGGTCTTTCATATCAAAACTGCTAAATAGAAAGGCTTTTGTAGCATTTAGCAACTTCATATCAGTGCTAGTTAACAGAATATCATCAACATACAATATGAGAAAAATAAATTTTTTCCAACTGTCTTTAAGTATACACACTCATCAACTGTATTTTCTGTAAAACCAAAAGATGAAATAACTGAATCAAACTTCTTGTGCCACTGCTTAGAAGCTTGCTTAAGTCCATAAATTGATCTTTGAAGTTTGCATACATAGTTTTCCTTTCTAGGTTCTAAAAAACCCTCAGGTTGCTTCATATAGATTTCTTCTTCTAATTCTCCATTAAGAAATGCAGTTTTAACGTCCATTTGATGAAGTTCCATATTAAAATGAGCTACTAGAGCCATGATAATTCTGAATGAATCTTTAGTGGACACAGGAGAAAAAGTTTCATTATAATCTATTCCTTCTTTTTGTGTGAACCTTTTAGCTACAAGCCTAGCTTTATGTCTTTCAATATTTCCAGCTTCATCTCGTTTTGATTTAAAAACCCATTTGCAACCTATGGCTTTATGTTGTGGAGCTGGTTTTACCAGTGTCCACACTTTATTTTGATTTATAGATAGTAATTCAGCTTCCATAGCCAGCTGTCATTGTTGATGATTTTCACTTTCAACAGCTTGTCTGTAGGTTTTTGGATCATTTTCTTCTGCAAGAAGCTAATCCGTTTCTTGCAAATAGACAATGTAGTCACTGTTTTCATCATAAGTAGGTTTTCTTTGTCTTTAGGATCTTCTAATTTCTGGTTGTTCTGTAATTTCTGGTTATTCTTGCTCTATGTTTTCAGTGTTTTCAACTGCAACATGATCATTTTCTGCAGGCTCCATTATAATTGGATTTTGATCTATGTTTTGAGTTTGCATATTTACTGTAGTTGTGTTTTGATTATGCAGTAAGGGTAGATAAGCTTCTAATGTTTTATTACTTGAGATTTCCTCAAAATTTGAAGAGAGATCTTCAAAAATTGAGTTGTATATAATCTCATCTAGGAATTTGGCTTGACCTGTTTCAAAAATCCTTAGTGAATATTTAACTGCATAAAACTTATAACCCTTTGATTTTTCACAATACCATATAAAATTGCAACTCACTGTTTTGGACCCTAACTTTTCAGTTAAAACATTTGGTATTTTAGCTTCAGCTTTTCATCCCCATACATGTAAGTGATGCAGGCTTGGCTTTCTGCCACACCAGGTCTCAAATGGTGTTATTTCTACAGCCTTGCTGAGTGTTCTGTTGCAAATGTAATTTGCAGTTCTTAAGGCTTCATCCCACAAGAATATTGGCAGACCTGAGGTGCACATCATGCTCCTCACTATATTTAGGAATGTTCTATTTTTTCTTTCTGCTACTCCGTTTTGTTGGGGATTATAAGGGTTAGTGTACTGGGCCTTAATGTCATGTTCCTAAAGGTATAAAGCAAAAGGTCCCTTTTGCTGGCCTGCCTCAGTGTATCTTCCAAAGTATTCCCCTCCCCTATCAGATCTTACTGTTTTAATTTTTCTTTCAAGCTGTAACTCCACTTCAGATTTGTAAATTTTAAAGGCTTGGAGTGCTTGTGATTTTTCTAACATTAAATAGATATAGCAGTATCTTGAACAATCATCTGTAAATGTTATGAAGTATGTGTTTCCACATATGGTTTTATGTTTAAAAGGTCCACATATATCAGTGTGTATAAGTTCTAAGAGATTTTGACTTTTTACTGCAGTTTTGTTGTGTTTGTTAGCCAACTTTCCCTTATAACATTCCACACAATCATTTAGATCATAAAAGTTTAGTTCATGTAGAGTCTTATTCTTTATCAGTGTTTTGAGTCTATCCTTAGAAATATGCCCTAATCTTCTATGCCATAAAAAAACAGACTTATTATCATATATTGATCTTTTAACACCAACAGTAGTGTTAGACTTAAGTGTGTTTTCATTATTTTCAATTAACATAATATCTTGTTTTGCAACCGAACAGTTTAATTGTAAATAATTATTAACAAAAACACCATATCCAAGAAATTTTGAACCTTGAAAAATTTGTAATTCATCATGATCAATAATAAGTTTACATTTTAACTTAATTAGCAAAGAAACTGAAAGCAAATTCCTTTTAAGGGAAGGGATAAAGAAAACATTTTCCAGAAAAAGACTTTTATTAGAACCTAAATCCAACTGTAGAGAGCCAATGGCTTTAACAGCCACCTTCATGCCATTTGCCACGCATATTGTATTCTCATGCCTCTGAGGTGCTCTCCTGTTTAGCAAACCCTGCATTGAGTTGGTTATATGAATTGGTGAGCCTGAATCCAACCAAAAAGAGTTTGCTTTTACATTTATGAAGTTCACTTCTAGAGTAAATGCAGTTTTATCAAACAAAGAAACAGAATAATAACCAGAAAAACAGCTTAAATCAATTAGAGAGTTATAGGCCGTACCCTTTTTCACCATCCACTTCTTGAATCCATCGCAATTCTTTTTGACATGGCCAACTTTCTTGCAGAAGAAACACTTATTTTTTTGCATTTTTCCAGCAGCAGTAGTAACAGCAACAACAGGGGTCTTTCTGCCATTTTTCTTGAAATTGGTCTTCTTTGGCCTGAGAGTGATGTCCCTCTTGCCTTTGTACTTTCCCATAAGATTCACAGAGGTTGCTAGAGCCTTCTCTTTCTGCTCCTTCTGAATTCTGTCCTGCTCGTTCACACAGATTGAAATCAGCTCATCAATTTCCCACTTTTCCTTTTGGGCGTTGTAGTTACTTTTCAGGTTCCCATATTCAGCTGGGAGGGACTCAAGAGCTATGTGCATCACCTGTGCATCATTAACTCCCATTTGCAGGTCTCGGAGTTTGTTATTTATTTCTTCTAGCTACATGATGTGGGCTCTTATGCTCCCACTTCCAGTGAATTTCTTTTCATGCAGCTCCCTCGAAAGCTTAGCACCTTCAGCCTTGCTAGACTCTCTAAACTTCTGCCTTACGTTTTCCATAAACACCATGGCAAGCTCAGGCTCTATGACACAGTTCCTTATGGTATCTGAAATGGTGTTTCGGATCACCTTCTTGGCCATCTGGTTAGCTCTCCACCACTCCTTATACAGTCTTCTTTCTTCAGCAGTGTTATCCATCTCATCTAACTCCTCAGGTTGCTCTTCATTAAAACACACATCCATATTATTCATGGACATGTAGAAGTCGACCTCATTCTTCCATTTCTGAAAATTAAGCCCAGTAAGGACATGAACCTGTCTTAGTGTCACCACATCACCTCCTATAATGATAGAAATCAATGCAGATGAGTTTCAAAATCTTATGAGTATACAATGTGTAAACTGCAGTATATGTATCAGTCCATATAGGTAAACATTTTAGTCTAACTACTGAAACACATCTCAAGAGTCCCATGAAGTTTATACTAGATAACACCTTTATGGCATAAAATCCAATATCTGAAATTTCTGAAATGTATTATCATGGTCATGTAATCTCAGATGTATATTGAAAACAGTCAATATCTTTGGACAAGGAAAAGTCCCAATATACCTAGAGTGAAAATACAGATCATGTAAGACACTGTTACTTGAATCAAAATTGTACCAGAAAATATCTCTCTGGAGACCACAAAACAATACAACTTTATAAACAACAACACAAGCTTTGATTCTTCTACAGTACTCTAAATGTGATAGTAAAAGTTACTTTGTGCAACAAAATTAATACCATATAAAGAGTTTTATGAATCAATGAAGTTTAGATTTAGGCTTCAATCATCTGGAAACAAAACTTCTTATATGAACACAGTAATAAGATCACTGAATGCAATTTTTGGGAGTTTTATTCATTTATCTGTTTTGCAGCTGTGTTCATATGCATTATGCAGTGACCATATATGGCAGTTGATCAGACTTTCATAGTTTCATACAAGACTATATTCACATAGTAATTGAAACATATGATCACAGGCATATAAAACATATATGATCATAGAAGTTCAACATTGCATACTGCGATTGAAACATACAAAATTTCCATTTTACTGACTGCGATTGAAACATACATACAGACATATGAACTCAGCATATATGATCACAGAACTAATAGCACTCATAAGAATCCAAAGTCAAATCTTATTAATACTAGTTGATCATTCTGTATACATATGAATCTCTAAGTTCAGAAAGATTTAGTTCAAACATGCTATGACATGTATGTGAGCGTATGAAAACTGAATTACAACTACATCATGTCAACATATGCTCATTTATATCCCATATCAAAACCATCAGAAAACAGAAAACAGTGTTAGACGAAGATCAGACATAATCAATTGAACAGATCAGTTTGAACAGATTAATCATCCATTCCAATATGTCCAGATTAATTGATATAGGTATATGAAAACAGAATCACCAAAGAGTCAATCACATAATCAAAATTCATATTCTGTATCTTCAATCACAGTTTCAATTGAATCTGATAAGAACAAAAAACGCATGCCTTACCTTGGCATCACCATCATCCATCTGCAGTCAAAAATCAGTGGAAGCAAAAGAAGGCACACGCCCAACAAATTGATATCCGATTTTAAGCTTTTTCTGGGTTTGAATCCCATCTAAGGTGATGAGCCTCATATGCAGAGAACCATATCGAGAAAACAGAATGGAACGAACAGACGAAAGAAATCCGATTTTTAAGTCACCCCTTTTATATATATATATATATATTATTTAGGCTAACACTGTAGGCCAGAAAAAATAAAAAATAAAAAACAATTAGTTTTTCTGATTTTTAAGGCTGGATCGATTTGTGAAAATTGTGAAGAGTCATGGAGCTCTGATACCAATTATTAAAATATGCATGAAGACTGAAATGCACAATTACTGAAGTTAAGATCGTTTCACAATGAATCACAAATACAATACTGTATAAAACCAAAACTACGTAAGAGTTCATAGCAAACAGGTGATTACCATATCTACTGGGATCGTTGGGAATACCATTCATGGAAGTCATCCTTGAGAGTAGCATAGCAACACAATCTGCAATTTCACAAAAACAGTACCAAGGAAAATCTTCTATGCTATACTACTTTTTCTCACAGAATGGGACTGTTTGATCTCAATGAAAAGTGTGTAGCTAGCATAGGGACTTTCTACTGGTATATATAGAGGCCTAGAAAACAAACTCGTCCTCATCTCATAAGGAGTCCAAGTTTTACTTAATGTTTATCAAATACAAGTCTTTAGGTTTATCTCAAAAACTTAATGTTGAACAGGTTAATCAACTTGATAACTCTCCAACTTCTAATGAGAGACATACACCTCAATAGATAACAAGATAAAGTTTAAATATATGTTTCTACTAATTATATTTAAGTTATCAAAAACCATTTATTTAGACAAGGATAATGTAGAGTCCAAGTTGTTTTCCAACATTTTGTTGTCTATGGCAAATCTCCTAATTAGTGTTTTTCTTTTTCTTCTTTTTAAACTCTAATTGTGATTTGGTGCAATGTTATAGATCTTTAATCGGTCGTACTTTTGAATTTTATTTCATAGTTTTAAAGAGTTGTTTGCAATCCGATTATTAAACCTTTATCTATGATGTTGTAACGAGTGCAAGAAAGAACACAGATTTACGTGGTTCATTAACGATATGTTAGCTACGTCCACGGGCAGAGGAGAACAGTTTTGTTATCTTGAGGAAAAACACAGAATACTATATACAATTAGGTTTAGGACGTTTATATACTAAACCCTAAACCCTATATACTAAGCCCAACAGGAAACCATAACCCAGCATAATAGGTTTCGTGGGCCTTGGGGGCGTTGCCCCCAATGACACTGGTTGAACAGTCTCACTCGCGCGACTGTCGCTCGCGAGGGCAGTTTCGGTCGCGGGAGAAAGATCCTTCGCGCGACTTTCGCTCGCGGGAATAATTTCGCTCGCGCCCCCGAACCCCCAAACCAGGGCGCGTTGCCCCTGGACCCCAACTCGCTGACCGGGCAGCGAGATCCCCGAATAGCTGGTACCCCCAGATGGCTGGTTCAAGGCATATATTAACAAATCTCCACCTTGACTTGAATCCTCTCACAAATAACAGATGTACCAGATGCATCACAGTAATGCCAGATGTACAAATAACTCCTCTGCCTCAGATGTTGCCCCCAAAGGGCAACTAACAGCTTGTAACATTTAGCAAGTCCAAACAATGTTGGAACTTGCTGTGCGGAACCGACTTGGTGAGCATATCAGCGGGATTATCAGCAGTACCCACTTTCTTCACCTTAATTATGCTCTCACTTCTCAGAAAATGATACCTGACATCAATGTGCTTAGTCCTCTCATGATGAACCTGATCCTTTGCTAAACATATTGCACTCAAACTGTCACAATATACTATAGCCTGATCATGATGCAAACCAAGACTATTGACCAGTCCCTTCAACCATATTCCTTCCTTTGCAGCTGCTGTCAAAGCCATGTACTCTGCTTCAGTAGTAGACAAAGTCACTGTAGGCTGCAAGGTAGCTTTCCAACTAACAACAGAGCCACCAAGAGTAAAAACATAACCAGTCATAGATCTCCTAGTGTCAACATCTCCAGCATAATCGCTATCTGAATAGCCTGTTACTAAGCATTTTGTATCACCTCCATAAATGAGACCAACATCAGACGTACCTTTGAGATACCAAAAAATTCTCTTCACGGCTTGCCAATGCTCCTTTCCGGGCTCACCCATAAACATGCTGACAACACTAACAGCATGTGCAAGATCAGGCCTAGTGCAAACCATATCATACATCAAGCTTCCTACTGCACTTGCATAGGGAACTCGAGACATGTATTCCTTCTCCTCAGCAGATTTAGGTGCAAACGCAGTAGACAAATGAATATTTGCAGCACTTGGAGTATCTATAGATTTTGAAGTAGACATACCAAACCTGGACAGTATTTTCTGGATGTAACCTTTCTGTGATAAGAAAAGCTTCTTCTGACTTCTATCCCTGTAAATCTCCATTCCCAAAATTTTTCGGGCTGCTCCCAAATCCTTCATCTCAAACTCTGCACTGAGGAAACCCTTCAACTTCTGGATATCTGACTTGTTTTCTGCAGCTATCAACATATCATCTACATACAGGACTAGATAAATGAGAGAACCATTTGTTACCTTGTTGTAGTAGACACAACAATCATACGGACTCCTGATGTAACCTATCTCTATCATATAGCTATCAAACCTCTTGTACCACTGTCTAGGAGACTGTTTTAGTCCATACAAAGACTTCTTCAACTTGCAGACATAGTCTTCTTTTCCAGGAACTTGGAAACCATCTGGCTGAGTCATGTATATCTCTTCTTCCAATTCTCCATGTAGAAAAGCTGTCTTCACATCTAGTTGTTCAAGCTCCAGATTCTGATGTGCAACTATGGCTAGTAACACCCTGATACAAGTATGTCTGACCATTGGCGAGAAAATCTCATTGTAGTCTACTCCCTCTTTCTGATGGAACCCTCTTGCAACTACTCTAGCTTTATACTTAATGCCCTCAGCAGGTGACAACCCTTCTTTCTTCTTGAAAACCCATTTACAAGTAATGATCTTTCTCCCCTGATCAGGTCGTTTGGTCAATTCCCAAGTCTGATTTCTATGAAGTGACTCCATCTCATCTCCCATTGCAGCAAATCATTGGGTTGACTCTGTACATGTAATTGCTTCCTTGTAGGTGGATGGCTCATGAGGCTCCACCTCTTCAGCAACCTGTAGTGCATAGGCCACCATGTCCTCAAACCCATACCTCGTGGGAGCTTTCCCAAAATTTGCTCTCCTAGATCGCTCATGAGTCAAAATATGCTGATTAACTACTGTTGGTTCTGTTTCTGAATGTAAGTGCTGATCTTCTTGTTGTGGTTCACTCTCATCTTCAGTGACTTGTTGCTCCACCTGTCTCTCAACACTACAATTTTCTGATACTACAATAGACTTCACAGTAGGGTTAAACATAGAATTTTCATCAAATACTACGTTTCTACTAAGTATAACCCTCTTTTTGGATGGAGACCAGATTCTGAAACCTTTAACTCCATCCCCATAGCCTACAAACACTCCTTTTTTAGCTCTTGGTTCTAACTTACCCTCACTTACATGATAATAAGCAGTACACCCAAAAACCCTCAGATTGGAGTAATCAGCGGACTTACCAGACCACATCTCATAAGGTGTTTTGAGATGTATACATGTGTGAGGTCCACGATTTATCAGATAACATGCAGTACTCACCGCTTCTGCCCAGAACCTTCTCTCTAATCCAGCATTAGAGAGCATGCACCTAGCTCTCTCCAGAAGTGTCTGATTCATACGTTATGCTACACCATTTTGCTGTGGTGTATTCCGGACTGTATAATGCCTTGCAATACCTTCAGACTTGCAGAACTCATCAAATTCAGCAGAACAGAATTCCAAACCATTATCAGTTCGCAGCCTCTTGATCTTCTTCCCTGTTTGATTTTCCACTAATGCCTTCCACTGCTTGAAGTTCTTGATGGCGTCACTTTTATGCTTCATCACGAACACCCAAGTCATTCTTGAGTAGTCATCAATCATAGACACAAAATATCTGTGACCTCCCAAAGAATCAACACGAGAAGGACCCCAACAATCAGAATGGATATAATCAAGCGTGCCTTTAGTTCTATGAATTGCTTTAGGAAATTTTCTGCGATGTAGCTTCCCAAATATACAATGTTCACAGAAACCAAGATCCTTGACCTTGTGGCCACCAAGAAGATCATGTTTTGACAGAATTTGCATCCCTCTTTCACTCATATGACCGAGCCTCATGTGCCATAGCTTGGTCATATCATCCTTGTAAACCTCCGATGATGCAACAGCAGCAGAACCTGACAGCGTAGAACCTTGCAGAAAGTACAAAGTACCCCGCTTGACACCTTTCAGAACCACATTGGAACCCTTGTAGACATTTAGGACTCCACATGAGCCTTTGTACCTGAACCCTTTGCTGTCTAGTAGACCCAAAGAAATCAGATTCTTCGTCATGCGTGGAGCATGCCTAACATCATTCAATGTACAGAATTTACCATTATGTGTCCGTATTTTGATTGAGCATATTCCAACCACCTTGCATGCATGGCTGTCAGCCATAGAAATATTGCCTCCATCTATCTGCTCATAAGTTGAAAACCACTCTCTACGTGGACATATATGATAAGACGCCCCGGTATCCAAAATCCACACATCCCTGTGATGTGTGTGTGCATCTGCAACCAAGGCCAAATCCTCTTCAGAATTGGTGTCAACTTCTGCTACAACAGCAGTACCTGATGCTTTCTCATGCTGCTTCTTCTTCTTTGGACATTCGTTTTTCCAATGTCCCTTTTCTTTACAGTAGTTACAGACATCATTAGATTTGGAACTCTTTGAAATTGGTTTCTTGAATTTCTTCTTCCCCGAGCTTCCCTGTCCCATACTTCCACTGGCTACCAACCCAGCAGCCTGACTGTCTGAACTTGTAACGGTCGCCTTATGACGCATCTCTCTAGTATGAAGAGATGATCTAACCTCCTCTAGAGTCACAGTATCTCTCCCACCAATAAAAGAATCCACAAAGTTCTCATACGACAAAGGTAGAGATACCAGCAGAATTAGGGCAGCATCTTCATCATCAACTTTAACATCAATGTTACGCAACTCTAATAGAATTGTGTTTAACTGATCTAAGTGATCTCTTAGAGTCGTGCCTTCTTCCATTCGCAGACTGAACAGACGTCGCTTTAGAAGCAACTTGTTGGTTAAAGACTTCGTCATATATAGACTCTCAAGCTTCAACCACAGACCAGCCACAGTTTCCTCCTCTGCGATCTCAGTGATTATATCATCTGCAAGACACAACAAAATTGTCGAGTGTGCCTTCTCCTCCAGACTAGCCATCTCAGCGATTTCTGGATCCCCCGGCTTCTTCACAAGCGGCGCCAACATCCCTTGTTGTTTTAACAAAGCTCGCATTTTGATCTGCCAAAAACTGAAACTGTTTCTCCCCGTGAATTTATCGATCTTCACGTTCAAACCAGACATCTTTCTTCCCAGAATTCGAGCCCCTCCTGGGCTCTGATACCAGTTTGTTGTAACGAGTGCAAGAAAGAACACAGATTTACGTGGTTCACTAACGATATGTTAGCTACGTCCACGGGCAGAGGAGAACAGTTTTATTATCTTGAGGAAAAACACAGAATACTATATACAATTAGGTTTAGGACGTTTATATACTAAACCCTAAACCCTATATACTAAGCCCAACAGGAAACCATAACCCAGCATAATAGGTTTCGTGGGCCTTGGGGGCGTTGCCCCTGATGACACTGGTTGAACAGTCTCACTCGCGCGACTGTCGCTCGCGAGGGCAGTTTCGGTCGCGGGAGAAAGATCCTTCGCGCGACTTTCGCTCGCGGGAATAATTTCGCTCGCGCCCCCGAACCCCCAAACCAGGGCGCGTTGCCCCTGGACCCCAACTCGCTGACCGGGCAGCGAGATCCCCAAATAGCTGGTACCCCCAGATGGCTGGTTCAAGGCATATATTAACATATGAAAACAAGAACAAGAACATGATTGATCCTCTCAGTAAAACTGAAAGAACATAGCTTTTGCATTTGAGCTCGACTGGAAAGTGTCTTGCTATCAATAAGAACCACACCCTCGTCCTAAGCATTATACTTGATTCACTGATAAACTTCAATGCATGGAAGCTCCATTCTATCAGTCGAGGTCGACAAGGAGCGCAAAGCCATGCGCATGATCAGCATTGCTGAACTATGATTGATAGACGTACAGGTTCAATGGGGTAGGCGAAGGGTGTGCAGAATTGTACGCCTTAATCTTTGACAACATTGGCTCTGTGTGTATGCATGAGAGGGTTCATGTATATCTTCTTCACTTGAATATAGTTTCAAATAAGCAATTTGACATTATAGTATAACTCCATAGCTGGATTTGCAGTCGCTCCACATAATCCCAAAAAGATCAAGTTAATTAGCCTACCTTTTTCATGTAAAGCAATGGGTGGTCTTGCTTAAAGAATTGAGCCTGCTAGTGATCATATTAGGTGAAATTCCTGATCAGTGTACTTTAGTGAGAAAGAAATGGCATACTAATCTTCCAGCCTTTTTTGGATAAAAGGGTAGTGCGGTCACCCTTAAATCTCATGAAACAGTTAAATATAAAAGGGTACATAGAGCCTAAACGCCTGATTACAAAGATCTAAATAATATTAGAAACCTCTACAATACTCATATACTCAATCAAACATCAATTAGTAAAGAGTACTACTCTAATGACAACTCTATTTACTTTGTATAGCGATGACATCCTGAAAAATGAGAGATATGAAAAAGGGTCCAACGAAAGGATGGTTTTGTTCAACCAGACAAGGAAAGATAGATTGGATTATATGCATTAAAAAGAAGAGGGAATTTATTTAGAAAAATTCATTCTAGAAATCAGCAGCATTTTATTTTAAACGTTGGGCCCCTAAAAGTCCTAAAAGAGGTACATTATTGTTCTAGCTTTCAGCCTCACACAACTAGCTCATCAATCTATATCTTCAGCAACTCTCCTCTGAGGAAGTTGCATGCTTACAATATCTTCTCTTGGCTGCGAATTTGCCATTTCTCTGCTTTCAGGAGTTGTTAATGCCAAAAGATGTGAAGCCTCTTTATTTTTACGGAACACCAGATATGCAATTCCGGCCAAATACAATGTCATGCCTGAGAATCCAAGTATTCCGAGAAACACCATACCTACAAGTTCAAAGTGACTATGAAGAAGTATCTTGACGAATCCACTCATCAAATAGTAGATGTTGATGACCATGAGCAGAGAACCAATGATCCAAGTGATAGCTGAAATCTGTAAAAAGAGTGCATAATAGATTAACAATTTATGTGGATAAGAATAAGACTCGCAGGGGAAATGTTGTTCACTTGACAGACATTTTGGAATATTATGTTGCCACTGTCAATTGCAAATTGAATTGGACTTTAACTATTAATCTAACAAGAAAGCATTGCCCCTATAGTGTAGTTCAGACTCTTACCGCAGTCGAGTTGGCATATACACCCATCTTGGTGTTGCAGCTGGTGAACTTGAGAAGTGGAATCAGAGCAAAAGGCAGCTCAAATGATAAAATCATCTACAAAAACAACATGAGAAAAATGATTTGTGAATATTGGCATGATTCTGTGTTTTGAGTTTTAACACAGACGCAAGCTACTGCATTAAACATCTTATAAACACCTCAAAAAAGACAGGACGCGGGAAAAGATAACCATTGATATATGTAAGTAAAATTTTGAATACAAAAATGAAAAATATATCTTACTGATGCAATAATAATCAGCTTTCCAGCGCCAGCAGATCCACCAATGACTGCAACAATCAAACTAGGGACTATTGCCAAACATCTTGTTAAGAAGTTTCGAATCCATGGCCTCAGTCGCAAATCAAGAAACCCCTTCGACAAGAAATATAAGAACATATTGTTAAAACCGAAGATGACATGCTCAAGCAGTTTTTAATTGATTTTGCTACGGCTTATTCGAAGTTTTTCTCCTAAAAGGCTAAAAGTTACCAAGATATAAACGTGGGTAGAGTAGCCCAGTTAATGACTTTATGTGTTGGTTTTTCATCAAGGAGGTCCGGATAGAGATGTAACAAGTTAGTCCTAACAAAGTATATATTTTAACTTCATAGTAACTTTGTTCAAATTGAGAGCAGGAATTGAAGGCAAACAGTGGCATTCTACATCAAGGTACCTGCATTACGTACTGTCCTGCATATGTTCCTGTTATAGTAGAACTTTGACCGGATGCCAGCAAGGCTACCGCAAAGAGTTTGGAACTCCAGCTACCTAGAACATTCTGTAAACAAAGAATATAACACACTATCATAAAACATCATATTGAAAGTGAGATTCCCTAAAATTGGGATCTTATAGATATTGCATAACAGGAAGATAACCATTTGCAGCACATACTCTTAGTAAAAAGGAAGCCTTATTCAAATCCAGGTTCTGGCAGTTCTTCTGATCTTCTGTACTCAAACTCGAGGAATTGCAAATTGCACCACTTACGGAAATAACAGAGACATTAATTAGGAAGGCCACCATGAGAGCAAAGCCACTTTCTACCATATAAAATCTGCATGCTTCCTGCACACAAGATATTTTGTCAGATATACCTCCTTAGTATGTTCAACTCCAATAGCAAGAAGTATATGGGACAAAAATGAAATTAGTGTTTTATTTTTTAATTCAATAATGTATGATGAATCTGACACCACCAACTTATGATTTATGATTGATGGAATGAGGAATATCTACCATAAAACAATTATGCATGCTACTCATAAAACAAGTAACGGTACACATCAAGGGAAAGTATCAGGAAATCACATGAAAAATATTACTTCAAAAAAAAAGACCGAGTATTTTTTTCAGAAAAAAAAATAAAAAATAGAGTCTGGTTAGTTCACCAAAGATAAAGTATTACATTGATTCCGCGAACAGATCGCGGTATTTTCCTAGAAAGCACCAATGCTGAGTGAAGGAAGAGATTGTGCCTGTTGCAGGTAGATAAGGCCAAGAACTGTGATAAAAAAATTAAACAAAAGAAATGAATCCTGATTGATATAAACATGCACAAGAAACCTACGGCATAACCATGGCACCAAGAAGCGAAATTGCAAGTCCAGTAGCACCATTTCCTTTGAGTTGGGGAATGAAAAGCCCATCCAAAACTTCTGTAGCAGCAGGCTTTGCATAGCCAAGCTCAGCAAAGAAGCATCCAGCAATTGTGAGTACAAGGAATGCAATCAGAAATTCAAGTTTCCTAACCTGTAAAATGTATGGGTGTGATCATTTATACTTGAGGGATGGAAACCAGGGATCTTTGAGATGCACAAAACATAGGGAACGTATTGAGTTTACCCCATATTGTTGTAATGCAAGAAGCATCAATGTACTGAGTCCTGTCAGGAGAACACCAATCCATATAGGTATATTGAAGAGCATGTTCAATGCAAAGGCAGTTCCAATCACTGGTACAGAAAGAGGAGTCACAATAAATTGAGTAAAAGATATGAGTTATCAGTATAGCTCTGATAATGGAAGCTATAGCTGTTATGTATCACACCATGCAAGGGTTATAAAAACAAAAGAAACGGAAAAAAAAAGTAAATAAAGATCCAGTTGCTTATAGTTTGTCTAAATTGATGCCAAAACCCAAGAGAAACACCTACCTTCAGGAATATCACAGGCAACTATAGAAATCTCAGCAAGAACCCAAAGGATGAAGTTTGTTTTCTTAGGATATTCAGCTCTACAGTGCTCGGCCAAATGTTTTCCTACACTTCAAAAATAAGAATTGACTAGGTAATCTGAGAAAAATAACTAGATGTTGTCAAAAAAATGCAGGTAAGCTAATTCGCCATTTAACTTGCCTGTGACTACCCCCAGATTGGCTGCTAGGGACTGGATGACAAGAGCAGCACATGAAGCAACTAATATTATCCAAAGTAACTGGCAAGGGAGTTACTCAGAACTGTTATCATCCATCAGTCACTATATTTAAGGAAGAACAATTGCAAATAAAACTATCTGCCCATGACTACATCCCTTCTATGTTATTTTCTCTATTAATACGGTCACTATGATAGAGCAATAAAATTTCAATCTGGAGATTCTGGCCATCTTACAGAACATGTAAAAAGAACCAGTCATTTACTTCATATAGGCCTAGGAAGTTCAGTTTTTCTTAATATGAAAATAAGTTTATCATGCGAAATTGGTTTACTCTTGCTTGACACTAATCCACTTGTCATATTGTTATAGCAGGCCATGTTGTGTCAATATAGTTGTTACACTCTGAACCAAATGTCATCTCATAATTAGAAACATAAGAAAACTGCATCAATGGAGAAACGCGTACCCCATATTTGTACTGTGCCCCTGACTGTAAATCTGTCTCAACTGCAAGTCAATAAATATAGATGAGGTTATGTTAAAAATTAAAAAGAAAACAGAATAAAGGACAAGCCAGAACAAAAACAGCGAGAAGTAAGAAGCTGACAGAAAATGAGGTTACATTCTTACAATTTCCAGGATCTATATACGCAATTGAAACAAGAAAACCCGGACCCATGTAGGCAAATAGATTTTTCCAGCTTGTCTTCTGCATAAACAAATGGTAACAGTAATGAATCAATGAATTCCCACTGGACCGTTTCCCTCATCAACATGAGTTTCATTATCAATTGGCCAAACATCAAAAAGAACAAAGTAGAAAATGACCGATAGGACAGAAAGAAAGTTCAGTGTTGTGATTTCATTAACAAGTTAATAAAATCGACTATTCATTTAAAGGTAGGCTGCAGTATTCCATTCACTCTATCATCGAGCGCAGCTCCACAGTAAAATGCTTTAAAACAAGGAAACACGAACAAGCTCTACACAGTTGACAGTCCATTTTCTACCAAATGCTTCCGGTTATCCCACCAAATTATGCTACAATTTCTACATCTTACGCACTCACTTCAGCCAAACAACTCACCTCCACCCTCGCCACTAACAAGGATATCAATGAACACCTATGTAAGTCATTCTTATTTAGTTCCACAGATAACATAAAAATCCTGCAACTGTTTTAGCAAATCCTCTATAACTTTCCAGGCCTAATTTGCAAAACACAGTTGATACTTAGACATCAAGTACTAAACCAAAATTCACACAAACTGTTTATGGATTTTCTTATAAAACTTTTGAAAGAAGTAATTGAAGTGCTTATTTCAAAGAGTTTTGGGTTGCCTTGGCCAGTTTCATTCCTCAAGCTTCAATATGATTTGTTCAATGAACAATGATGAATGATGATAAACAAAGAAAGTATGGCAATGAATCAATCTCACATCTGGAACAACAATTTTCTCAGTATCCGAGTTCTCAATGAGCGGCGCATTTGAGCCACTTCGGTTTCCAGCACTTGCAATGAACTGTGGCTGCTTGCTACCTACAACAGCCATCTTTCTCCTTCCTCTACTTTAGCGCTGCTGAAACGAAACACATAATCCTTTGAACGTCAAACTACATTCAAACACTCACAAGCAGCCCTCTATCATATATTGGATCGCACTAGCTATTCAACATGACACAATATTAGGAATTGGGTTCACGTGAAAACACAAAGAGCACAATAAAGTTGGCGAATGATGGAAACTCTTACCTCTGTTTGATGCTGAAAGAGTTGAAGCAAAGCCACCACCTTTGAAGGAATCTTCAGGATGCTTCAAGTGCGCAATAGAAACGAAAGAAATAAGAAATGGTGAAGGCAACTAAGTCTCTAAGGCTCATATAAAGAAAGATAACTAAGAACCTTTGGATCCCAGACAAAGAAAAAAAAGATTTATTTACATTGAAACACTCCAAGTTCATACTTCACCAATATATTTCTGGACAACCAAGAACAGCTACAAATGGGATAACACTAGACGTTGAAACGAGTTTTACAAACCTTATATCATTGTAGCAGACTCCACAGTGCTGTAGAAACTAGAAGTGCAACATAAACTCTCCTCTTTCTTTAGCCAGGTCTCTTCTCTCTTTGTGGAGAATGCTTCGGGAATTATTATATAGCACTGAGACCGCCCCGTGTATTGTGCAAACCTCTTTTTTAGTGAAATTTACACGACCCTTCTTACCATTCAATATTTTAGACATTTCTTTATAAAAAAAATGAGACAAGAGTGTGAATTGAAAAAAAAACAGTGTGAATTTCACCTCTTTTTTTGGTTCATTTTTTTTGTTACAAAAGATGCCTAGAAGGCACGAACAAAGCATAAAAAGAGCTAGATACTAAAACAGTTGTCAGATTTTCTGATTGTAGTTACAGAACAAAGATCATCAAGAAATGCATCAGCGGCATCAGTAGGAGGACTGTCAAACCAAACAAGGCCAAGCTCATGGGAAATATTGTATTTAGTTAAAGAAAAAAACAGAAAAGGAGTAGAAAAGAAAAGGACGAAAAACAGAAAGTTTTCCTGAAAAATGACGAAAAAAACATAAAGTTTTCCTGAAAATATCGTTGAGGAAAACTTTCTTTTTTTTAAGAAAACTTTCTGTTTTTTTCGTCCTTTTCTTTTCTACATTACTTGCTACATCTATTTCATTAGGAATTGATGATCTTTTAACAATACCTTCTAAGGGGTGGCTAGTCCAAGATGCCGAACAACAAAGTTTGATTTTGGAAAAACACCACCTTATGGTAATGTACAAGCCGTAGAAAAATTACGCCTCTCTATTGAGATATTTGCGACAAGAAATGAATCCTAATTTTAGGATGACGGACCCCTTTAACCCAGTCCATATGATGTCGTTTTCGGGAGCTAGAGGAAATGCATCTCAAGTACACCAATTAGTAGGTATGAGAGGGTTAATGTCAGATCCACAAGGACAAATGATTGATTTACCTATTCAAAGCAATTTACGTGAAAGGTTGTCTTTAACCCCTATTCTTCATCTTTATTTGAAATATTTGAAGTCGTTTGGAAAGATTACGAAAATTAAGGCTGGAAAATTCTATTTAAGTTTTATTTTATATATCTTAATCTTTTTATTATTTATTAATCGACCGCTTTCAAAAGAAAAGAAATAAGAACTGGTGAATCAGAAACAATTAATTAAGATAATTTTTTTTTATTTTTATATGGAATATACATATCAATATTCATGGATCATACTGTTCATTCCACTTCCAGTTCCTATGTTAATAGGAGCAGGGCTTCTACTTTTTCCAACGGCAACTAAAAATCCCGATGGTTTTATTATTAAGTATAGTTTTGCTTTTTTCAGCCCATTTCTTTATTCAGCAACTAAATAACAATTCTGTCTATCAATATGTATGGTCTTGGACCATTAAAAATGATTTTTCTTTAGAGTTCGGCTCCTTGGTTGATCCACTTACTTCTATTATGTCAATATTAATTACTACTGTTGGGGTTATGGTTCTTATTTATAGTGACAATTATATGTCTCATGATGGGGGATATGTGAGATTTTTTGCTTATATGAGTTTTTTCAATACTTCAATGTTGGGATTAGCTACTAGTTCTAATTTAATACAAATTTATATTTTTTGGGAATTGGTTGGAATGTGTTCTTATCTATTAATAGGTTTTTGGTTCACCCAACCCAGTGCGGCAAATGCTTGTCAAAAAGCGTTTGTAACTAATCGTGTCGGGGATTTTGGGGTAGTCCTTTAGGATTCTGCTACATAATGATATAATTGCCTGAAAACAAATGAACAGTTGTATTAATGAAGCATCGATATCACTATTTTTTGTCAGACAAATCAACTGAAAGATTAGTGAGACAAATGAGAAACGTGAATATGACGAGTTACGTTACGTAGATCAAGATTTTCCTTTTTTGATTACAACCTAGATCAAATTATTCAAATCAAAATCATTATTGAAAATTTAATTATGAGGTATCAAAATCAAATTTAATTATGATGATCAAATTTAATTTGATGTCAAATCAAAATCAAATCGTAGTGCAAGAAGGATTACTGGATTAGGTTATAGATGGAATATGTGCATCCTCATAATACCAAATATAATTGATTAGTACTGATCTACGTTATAATCGTACCAAATGAAGCAGTAATAATATATATATATATATATATATATTTTCATTTTATATAAAGTTATATTTGTTTTAAAATAATCAAGTTACTTTTTTTATCGAGTTGATTTAGTTACCTTACATACACTACCAGAATAACTGTTATAGCCGACGAAAAAAAATAACAGGCCGACGAAACAAAATATTGTCGAATAAGTTTTTTCATCGGTTAAAGTGGACTTTTAGCCGACGAAATGTTTTTTGGTCGGCTAAAATATTTTTTTCGTCGGCTATAGTCTGTAAACTATAGCCGACGAAATTTTTAAAGTTTAGCCGACAACATATATAATTTCGTCGACTAAAAGTCCTTATATTTCCAAATCTAAACAGCAGCTCATGTGAAAAAAAAAACGGGAGAAAAAGTTTGGGGGTTGGCGAAATTGTTGGGTGTTGTCGAAATCTGTCCAAAATTAGTTTGTGGCGCTATATATAGGTATGTATATGTGTATATATCTTGTTTTTGGGTTGATTTAAGAGTTTTATTTGAGTTATATATTAGGGTTTTGAGTTTTAATTTGAGTTGAATTATTAGATTTTGAGTGTGATTGAGTTGATCGATTTGAATTTGATAATACATATGAATTAGTTGTTGTTATATATATATATATATATATATATATATATATATTAATTTGATTATAATATTGTGTTCTTCTATATGAATTAAGTAATATTTTAATTTTGATTGATGTTAATTGATATATATATATATATATATATATATAATATTGTTATATAATTAGTAATTATTATATATAAGCGTATATATATATATGTGTGTGTGTGTTAATTATTAATTTGTTATATATTAATTAATTGTACGGTAACTGTAGATATAATACTAAATTATTTGTAAATTTAATTAATTAATTAGAGTTTATACATATATAATATGTTATCTTCTCAGGATATGGATAAGAGTTGAATTTCGCTTCCAAAATGAGACAAAAGATATGGTAAAAGAGTTATTAGTTTTATTGAATATATGATGGATAATGCTAAAGGGAATATAATTTTCTATTGTCCGTGCACTAAATGTCAGTGTCGCAGTGATATGCATCGATTTGCAATTGACAAGGTTTGGTAGCACCTTAAAAGTAATGGGTTTTGGGAGAAGTACAAATGTTGGATATATCACGGTGAAACATCATCAAGGGGTCCGCATGATCATGGGCAATTTTCTGAGACAGGAAGTACATCCAACGATCCAACAACGGCCTTCATCAACGATATGTTTCCTTATGAGAGGGGTGTATGCTCTGAAGGACCGTATATGTCTGAGCCGGTGCAGCCCTTCCCTAGAGTTGTCAACACTGCTGGTATTGACAGGTACAACAAACTACTTGTTTTCCAACAGACCTCTGTGTACCCCGGTTGTCAGAAGATGGTTCTTGAAAGTGTGATGGACGTTATGAAGATTAATGTTGAGACAAAATCGACTGTGAAGGTTGTTGATGACTACCTACAGTACACGGCTTCGATGCTACCCCACGGTCATCGTCTTCCTATCACTCATCAGAAGGTCCGATGTATCCTGAAAGATCTTGGGCTTTCCTACATCAAGATCCATGCATGCAGATATGATTGTGTTCTCTTCTAGGGTAAAGATCCAGAAGGGAATGACCTTGGTGACCTTGACGCATGTCCAGTATGTCAGAGTGACTGGTATAAGCTGACTCCTACAGGCAATAGGAAACCTGTGAAGGTACTTCGGTATTTCCCGTTGAGGGATAGGCTGGAACGGTTGTACATGTCATCACACATGGCCAAAGCTATGAGATGGCACGCTGATAGGGAATTGCATGGCGAAGATACCCTTATACACTCTGCTGATGGGGAGGCTTGGAAGCATATAGACCGTGAGTTTCCTCATTTTACGTCAGACCTTCGAAATGTGAGGTTCGGGCTCTCATCTGACGGGTTCAATCCTTTTGGCAACATGAGTCTTCAATACAGTGTATGGCCAGTGATTTTGGTACCATACAACCTTCCTCCATGGATCTGCATGAAGAAAGAATACAATATGTTGAATTTGTTGATTCCGAAACCCGGTTATCCAGGGAAATGTCTCGATGTGTATTTGAGACCCTTGATTGAAGAGCTTAAGTTTTTTTTGGACGTTGGTCATCCCACTTATGATAAGTTCATGCACGAAATGTTCCAGATGCATGTCATGGTTGTTGGTACCATTTGTGATTTTCCTGCCCATGGGATGTTGTCGGGTAACGTTGTTAGGGGATACAAGGCTTGTCCAGAGTGCCTTAGCGATGAGGGGAGCAGTAGTCATTGCAACAAGATATGCAGATTGGGTCACCGTACTCTCCTTCCGTATGATCACGAATGGCGGTTTGATGACAAGGTATTTGATGGGACAATAGAAAACGGTGTGCCTCCTAGAAGATGGACGGGGGAAGAAATTTTAGCAGTGCTTAACGAGTATGATTTTGGGCATCTCAGCAATCATCCCAATATTGTGACGGCAATACCTGACAGACCCGACAGGTATAAATTTTAGACACATAAGAGCATATTCTGGGAACTCCACACTGGAGTAAGTTGTTGATCAGTCAGATTGTCCCTGAGTTCTGTGAAATATCCTTCAGGATAAGCAGAAAATATAGCCCGGTGTGTAAACATTCGGGACAATAAAATGTACGGGTAAAAGAGTCATTACTATCATATTCTGCTACAACGTCTCTTCCCTATTTTCATTCGACCGTTCCTACCCCTTCAGGTGGTGGAGCCGTTAGTAGCGTAATCAAGATTCTTCCAGAAGTTATGCACAAGGGAAGTGACAAAATCTGATCTCTATGAAATGTAACAGGACATTATTTATATCATGTGTAAATTTGAGAGGATATTTCCTCCAATTTTTTTGAAATCATGCCGCACCTGATGATCCATCTTCCCGAGCAGTTGTTGCTTACCGGTCCAGTACACTATACTTGGATGTATCCTATGGAAAGGTATGTTTTTTCCACCTAATTTTTTTATTCTACATGTTCAATATATAATCGTAACATATTACAACAAATTTATTTATATATAAACAACTTGGAGATTATAAAGCTTATGTGGCTAACAAATCCGTGCCTGAAGGATGTATAGCTGAAGCATATATTGCGCACGAGTGCGTCACCTACATGAAGTTGTATTTAGGAGCGTTGAAGGAAACTCCACAAACTATACCGGTAGATGTACCGAAGTTCAATCTTTCCATAGTCTCAAATGATGTTGAAGTTTATGGAATTTTACTAGACTCCTACATGTTGCAACCACATGAGCTAGTCATAGCCCATTGGTGGGTATTGATTAACTGTCCAGAAGTTGAATACTGGAAAGAAATCCATTTATACTGTCCAGACATTCAAGGTGATCTCGATTGCCATAACAAGGAGTTTACGAACTATTTTGGCGGCTGAGTATGTAATTCTTTATTTTTGTTCATGACTCATTCACTGCATAATTATTCATATTTACAATACATTGAATATTTGGTTACAGATGAACCATATTCAATTTGATGGTCACCCAAATTGGTCGCACGAACTAAGACTTCTAACGATGAAGCCGATAATGTCAAGAGTTTATCCGATGTGCAAGGTAAATGACATGCAATTTATATGTGAACAGAGAGACAACAGACGGAGAACACAAAATTCTGGGGTGATGGCGCATGATGGGCGAAATGGAGTTGATTATTATGGTGTTCTTGATTCAGTGGTGGACCTCGTTTATGGGCAAGACATGACAGTGCACCTCTTCAAGTGTAGATGGTTTGATACTAGAAGCTCGCAGAGCATGAAGATTGATCAGTACGGGATTTTATCGGTGAACACTGCTACAAGCTGTTACGAAGATAACCCGTTCCTTTTTGCGACATCGGTGAAACAAGTGTTTTATCTTGATAACCTTGTTAAGGGTGACGCATGGAAAGTCGTTAACCTTGTGCACCATCGAAACATTTACCGGGCAGCTACACTTGGAGAGGCCGAAGACGAGGAAGAAGATGTTGCATATCAAGAGCCCAGTGCGATAGGTATTCCTGACTCCTCTACAATTCTCCTTAATAATTTTAAAGCGGGTCGTTCTGTTCGAATTCGTGATTTAGATGCAAGGCTTATTGATGTGGATCCAAATCAAGAAACATACGACGACTCTTGTGATGTAGAAATACATAGATTGCCAGAAATTAATTCTGACACCGAAGAAGACTCATCGGATGATTCCGATTACGAGCCTTCTTAGTTTCAATTTGTAATACAAATTGATGTGTGTTTTATATGCTACAAGCTGTTGAATTCATAATTTAGTTTAATGTTGGTGAAATATGCAGGAAATTTGTATGGTTACATTAAACAACCTATTTTTATTTATTTTTCATTTTTAGCCAACGAAATACATCATATTTCGTCGGCTATGACAGTTTTAGCCGACGAAATATGATCTATTACGTCGGCTAAACCTATCTTGGCTGAGAATACCCTAATTATTCGTCAGCTAAATTGTAAACCCTAAACCTTATACTATAGCTGATGAAAATTAGGGTATTCGTCGGCTAACGTTAAATAAATAAAATAATAATTTAAACCACTGATTGCGTTTTATCGATTTGAAACTATTTGTAGTTGAAGGTCCGGACATAATACGTAATTTAGACGGTCAAATTACTGTTTCTTTGTGTTTAGGGGTTTGACTAACGGGTTTGACCGTCCGCATCAAGTCCTTAAGTTTGTCGGATCAAGCTGAAAATTTACCCCCACACATGTTTCAACATAATGATGATATCTGATGGTTGGATTTTAGTTTCACAAGATTGATCGTCACAATCAAAATATGCCTACTAATGTTGTATAACTAATTTACCAAGTGTTAAGTAAAAATTCCGTTTCAAAAACAAACTATACGTAGAAGCTTCAAACGAAAAAAGTCGTGAAATAAGATATGACCGGAACAATGAAATATGTCTACGGCTGAAAAATCACGTAATTCCGATAAGTTTTGGTGTCAATAGTTGCGATCATTGCATTTTTTCATTCTTTCTCCCTAGAGGACACCCTATCTCCGATGGTTATTTTTCTTGTAATTTTTATACCACTAGTTGCGTCTCCTCGATTTAAAACTATTTGTAGTTGAAGGTCCGGACAGAATACGTAATTTAGACGGTCAAATTACCGTTTGTTTGTGTTTAGGGGTCTGACTAACGGGATTGACCGTCCAGATCGAGTCCTTAAGTTTGTCGGATCAAGCTGAAAATTTACCCCCACACATGTTTCAACATAATGATGATATCTGACGGTTGGATTTTAGTTTCACAAGATTAAACATATAAATTGGACATAAATTTAGTAAATTATTATAAAAAGTATTATAGCCGACGAAATCTTAGCAATTTCGTCGGCTATAGTATTGTAACTAGCTGACGAATTTAAAAAAAAATTGTCGGCTAAAGTGGCACTATATCCGACGAAATTACTAAGTTTTAGCCGACGAATTTTTTATTTCGTCGGCTATACTTTTTCCTATATATGTGAACCCAACGACAGAACCCTAGCTTTCTCCTCTCCCTCTTGGCCTCCACTGCGTTTCTCCCTCTCCTCTCGACTTTCTTTGCATTTTTGGTCTCCTCTCGGCCTCCACTCCGCCTCCCACAGCCACTGCCCTCTCTCAAGCAATTAAGGTATACAATTCCATGTCTATATTGAATTATATAACTATTTTCAATTATTGATGTATATATTGAATTATATGAAATTTTGGTTAATTTGGTATATTTGTTATTGAAATTGTGAATATTGCATAAATGTTGTTAATTTTTTATAATTTGGTATATTTAATAAATTGGGTATATTAAAATATTAATTGGTATATTTAATATATTTGTGATAATGTTGTTAATTTATTATAATTTGGTATATTTAATAAATTGTGTATATTAAAATTTTAATTGGTATATTTAATATATTTGTGATAATGTTGCTCTTTTTTTTTAATTTTGTATATTTTAGTATAAAAATATTAATTGTTATTAATTTGGTATATTAAAATATTAATTGATATATTTAATATATTTGTGATAATGTTGTTAATTATTTAATAAACAGGATGAAAGGCTTATTTAGTAAATCTAAGAGCTCAAAGGGCCAAAGGTCTGAATCGTTTGAGTAAACGTCTAGCAACCCTCGGGCATCGTTTCAGGGCCCAATGACAGCCCGACGTGTAACTCTTCTATAGCCGACACAGAGACAGTCGGGGGCCACACTTTCCTCCAAGCAGCTGGACCCCCCTCGCTCGAGGCAGCCGAGCGTCTCTCACTCCTTGAGGCAGCTGTGGCCTCCGACTCAGTCGAAAGTGTCTGCACCACGTATGCCTGAGATACACAGGGCACCGACTTCTGGCCCTACTGTTTCGGAGGGTGGGTCTTCTAGGGTACAGATGCAGCCGCCTCTTCTCTACCTGCATTACCTGCAGTCGATGATTCAGGGGCGCCGATTTATCCAATGCCCCCGCAGGTGACCCCATCAGCGGCGTACCTGTTCGTGCCTTTTGGTACAGATTTAATTTCTGCGAGGGTATCATCATCGACGACAAAGTCGGAATCCGTCACGTCCGCCCCAACGCCCTCAGGTAATGATATATAAATAATTTGTTTTCTTACAATGTCATAATAAAAATAATCTATTAATAATCAATTTATGATAGGCACCGTCAGAGCCAAGCCGACAAGGAAGAAGAGAGGTCCCGTCACAGGGAAGGCTCTCGAGAAGACAGTGAGTACCTCGGGAAGGATCGTCATTGATACTGACGGGGATGGGAACATAGTATGGGGCGGGAAGACGAGGATGTACTCCGGCCGCATGAGAGCACTCATTAGGGATAGAGTCCCTATGTTGTGGTCAGACTAGGACGAGGTCCCACAGGAGGTTAAGGACATGGTCCACAACGCAATGTCGGTAAGTATAAAAAATTCACATTTAAAATTATTTATTACATTGTAGATTTATGAAAAACTAAACTAATAAACGTTTTAATGCAGGTGTGGTTTGACGTTCCCCAGCACCTGAGGAACACCTAGGCGGACATTGTGCATGGGGGAAGGTACGTTGCAAAGTTAATGAAAAAACAAAATTATGTATAATTAATAATATTTATAATTTTTTTGTCGCATTATAGGTACAAGGAGTGGAAGAACTAGTTACGGACCCACTGGACTACACATGGGAACGAACGTTCTAGTACCCCCCTTGAGTTCCAGTTCAGAGAATACGAGTGGCGTTGGCTTCTGATATATGAATTCAACAACCCACATAAACAGGTAATTAAAAATAATAATTTCTTATATTGTTATTAATTAGTACGTTTTAAAATATTTTACTAATTTTTTTTCCTTTGTAGGACGTTTCCCGGGCGAACGCTCAGAACCGGCAACGCAACACAAGGAACCATCATGCCGGTTCTAGACCGTTCGCATCGTTGATGGATGAGGCGGCCAGAGAACATCCAGAAGTCAACCGGTATGTCTATATGTACGAGAAGGCATATCCTGACGCCTAGGAGGATATTGTAAGTCCTTTTACGTTTTAAAATTTTGTAAATTATATTTATATATATATATATTTCAAAATGTTAATTAATTATTTTTTCCTATCCAATTAGGCGAGGGTGAGGCAGGCTAGTGACGGGGTGATGACTGCTATAGTGAGGGAGACATGGTCAAACACGCAAGAGGAAGACATGTCCGAAGCCATGTCTCGGATCGACACTTCGGATCTCAGGGTTGGGACGAGGATCATGGGCACAACATTCCCACCTCGAGGAAATAACTTCTACTGTCGGGGTCTAGGAAAGAAGGGAGAAGGGGTACTAAAGACCATTCCCGGATTTCAAAAAAAGACAGCCTCGACCAGCAGCAGAACGACTCAGCTAGAGGCGGAAGTTCAGATGTTACGGGAACAGCAAGCTGCCCAAACATCATATACTGCCGCTTTACAGGAGTATAATGTGGCAGTATATGCCACCAACCGGGCACAGCAGTAGCAGATGTTCCAGTACTTGCAAGATTTTACAGCTGCCCAGCTTCAAAGACTTCCGCCTCCGTCCATGCCTACGCCTATTCCCTTACCTCAACCGTCGCAACCTCCTCAACATCAACCTCCTCCTGACGCTGATATAGATTTAGATGATATAGATTTTATTTAGTTTTATAGGTTTATGAACAATTTATAAATTAATAATTTAATGCAAAACGTTTAGACTACTTTTGATGGTGTATGTTGTTGGTTATATCAAATTGTTTGTGTAATTTACAGCTTGCTTGGATGGTAATTTAGAAATTTTGTAGTTTTCTTTAGTATAAAAAGTACTATAGCCGACGAAATTTACCATAATTCGACTGCTATAGTATTTTTTTTCAACGTTTAGCCGATAAAATATGATCAATTTCGTCGGCTATAGTTGTATTTAAACCGACGAAATGAAATATATTTCGTCGGCTACATAATTTTAATTTTTAATTTTTTAAAATATTTAGCCGACGATATATAGTACATTTCGTCAGCTAAAGTGTTTTAATTTAGCCGACGAAATATTTATATTTCATCGGCCAAAGTCTTACTTTAGCCGACGAATAATTGAAAAATATGTCGTCGGCTAAGTGTGACACTGTAGCCGACGACGGGTTTAATATCGTCGGCTAGAGTCATAGCCGACGAGTCTTTGCCGATGACTTCTTAGCCGACGACAACTCGTCGGCTAAGATCTTAGCCGACGTATTTGGCTAACAGGCCGACGAAAATTTTTCGTCGGCCAAATTACTGATTCCGGTAGTGATATGCTATATGAAATATATTTCTTAACTGAGTCTAATATTATAATAATTTTACACAATTTAGGGTCACAAACTCAATTACGATATTAATGAAGAAGATTCCATTTTTGGTCAATCAATATTAAATTTAAGGAATTTTTAATCATTGTTTTTTCTTTACATTTACGGGGAAGATGCACAATATGTCAATATAAATCCCCATATCGATTTTTTGTTTTGAAAATCACCATCAAAATTCCAAACCTGAAACTACTAAAGCCTTTTTGTAGGGATTATCGATCATATTATAAGCAATGGTCTAAAAGGCGCTAGGCGATAGGCGGGCGGCGACCCATAGCCTAGCGCCTGGACAGCCTAGGCGGAGATTAGACGATTTACTTTTTTCATATTTATTAATTAGAAATATATTTTTTATGTACTAAAATATTCGAAAACAGTCAAATATGGATAAATTATTCAACATAAATCTTGTTAGATATATTTATAATATAGATTATAGTCAAAATTTAGCATAACTTCATGTACAAGTAAGCAACAACAATAATAAACACATAGACTTCTAATTCTAAAAACATTATTTACTCTTATACTCTCATGCTTCCCACAATGTAACAGCCTCACCACCAAATGTAAATAAAATTAGCCGGAGAGATATAAACCCTAGGCGGCGTCTAGGCGGGCTAGGCGGCCGCCTAATTGCCCACAGCCTGACACAAAGCCTTGAAGAAAAGTGAGGCGGCTTGTTGCAGCCTAGAGCCTAGACATGGACTAGACGGTGCTAGACGGGGCCTTTTAGAACCATGATTATAAGAGAAATGTAATGAATTAGATGACACTATATATGAAACTCTAAAAAATAAAATTCATCTTTCACTATTATAATGAAAATGAAACTATGATCCAAACTATCAGCAATATTGGATTGTTTGAGAAAACCTATTATTTTGTAATGTTGAAATGATTTATAATTTATACATTATTTAATCAGATTTATTTTTTATTTAATAATATATTGACATTTCTAATTAACATTTTTGGCTACGTCACCATGACCATTTGTCACGACTGTTCCCTTCAAACTTTCACACTAAGGCTGAGTTTGAGAGAGATTATAAGCTCCTTTGCTTTTAAGCATCAAATGTTTTGGTGTTTGGTAAGCCCAAAAATAAGCTACTTCTTAAAAAAGTATAAAGTATTTTGAGAGAAAAAGGAGAAACTGCAAACACTCACTTTTTGCTTATAAGCTGTAAAAAAAGTAAAAGTCAGCTTATATCTTAAAAACCCAGCTGCACCAAACCCAGTCTAAACCTCTCAAATTAATCTCATTACCAAACATTTAAAGTGGCCATTTAACATCCTTACCGTAAATATTTGTTCGTATATACGTGCAAGCAAGCCGACCACGCCTTGTGCATTATACAGTACTTCAAATAACCTTTTCATAGACATACAAGTGATACAAGCATGACTATGGAATCTACGTTTTAGATCGAACGGTTGGGGAACCAATTGGCCGTCGTAGGTTTCACGCACACCAAAAGTTGATGTACGAAATCACCAGCGTTGATGCTGTACTTGTTTACATATGAGGGTCAAATTTTATTAAAAGAAGAGCACTGTGGATGACAACTGACCTCATCCTTACATCACTGGGGGAGATCTAGCTAAACTTGAATATTACTTATACCCTTCATATATTGGCCCCTTCATTTTATTTTATTTTTTAAAAGAAATATCTCATATTATAAAATAAATAAATAAATAAATAAATAAAATATAACTTCTATGTGGATAAATTGTATCTAACTGTACCGATGCATTTTAAAGTTAAAACCTAACACCTTAAAGATGGTTAAGTTGAGACAATAAATGATGAGTAGTGATCCACAGACCACGCTCTGTCAGTGGTCACATTGCTGGTGACTCAAATAGCATTATGGAATATGAGTTATGTTCGTTATGGTATATGTTCTCTTAGCTAGGCTAGATCAAACGGAGAGAAGAATTTGGTTTAGGGTCATAAGACTTGGATTAGTATATTACATTGAGATGAAAATAATATTGATATCTAGAGGCTCCACAACTCCATTTTAGCTTGTGAACTTGATCGTGGAGTTGAGCTTTTCTAACATCATGTTGCAGTTTGAATGTTGATTGTGTAGTTCGAATATTGGTAACCAATACGCAGTGACGGATGCCTGATTTTTCAAGGATTCTAGATTTCTAATCTTTTTTGGGTTATTTTTCTTGATAAATGGCTAGGGCCTCGTATTGGGTTCTGAAAAACGTAATAATATTCGTATTTGTCCTTTGAACAAATGAGTGGTCACTTGCCCTTGTGTCATCTGTGCATCGTTCATTCTTCTCCACTGTTGCATAGTCTAATTGGTTATGTCCATATTATTATTTATAAGTTCCTAGAGTTTGTAGCTCCATGAATCGTATGAAATTCTCCCTAGCAAATAGAAGAACATATTAAAAGCAGTCGACCATGGCTGGATGGTTGGTTGGGAGGTGATCAGAAATTAGAACCAACCAATCCCAATCTCAGTGTTCAATGGTCCATAACGCTCACCACTCTATGTTTCAAGGCCCAATTACTTATGTTTTTGTCAGAGCTTTTGGGGTAATGAACCTCCGGCTCCTACTATTTCAGTATCTGCTTTTGTATTCCTTTTCTCTCAGTTTATTTATTTTATGTATTCAATTAGGAATTTTTTTTTTAAATTTTTGTTGTTTGAATTTATTTAGATAATTTAAAATATTAGATTGAGTATCATAGGGTCTCTTGATGTTATCTTTATATTATCTTTATTTAATTTAATGATTTTAAATCATTCAAACAAAACAAAACAATAAAAATTTAAATAGAGAAACTGAATTCATTAGATTATTCATCCGGTTGGTTTTAATAGACTAAGTTTCATCAAAAATAGCCTCTTCTAAAGAGATTAAAATTAACGACAGAACTAACCGGGACTGGAAGTAGAGTCGCAGACTTCCAAAAGCATTACAATGGTTGGTTATAACTTGTAGGTAATCACCGATTATTATTACGACAAAAATGAGAGCCTCTCCGCTTGGGTTTTACATTAGGCAATGATTTTAGCATTCTTAGCTACTCGACCAACCTTATCACGTACACTAGGCTCTTAATTGTTTGGTTCTTATATATGTGGTCAAACTTCCAAGAAATTAAATGAAGATCTCATACCATTAAGGAAAGTACTCGTGGAGAAACATGTGCAACATGATGATATTTAAGTAACACAGACAATAAACGTAACAGGAACCCTAGTTAGTTAATTTATAATATATATATATATATATATATATTTAAAAAAATAGATGTTTTTTGTATTTTTTTAAAGATACAAAAAATAAGTATTTATTTACTCCAAATGTATAATACGCATATTATTTCCATACACATATTTTATAATTGAAAAATTGTTTTGTATTTTTTGAAATAAAATATTTATTGTTTCACACTATTTCATAAATATTTGTACACCGGCTCTATTATAGACTTAATTAATTAAGAGTGTTTATTTTTTTTTTTCAATTAATTAAGAGTTCAAAGGTGTAAAAGTCTCTCTAATAGTGCTATATTAATACAAATTTGTATAAAAATGTACCAGAATTTTTATGTGCGTATTCTTTTCTTTTTACATCCTATTTTAAACACGTACATACTATATTTTCAAATTTACCGAATAAGTATTTTTGGCCCAATTTATAAAAATATTTGTCACTAAAACATAACAAATTATACACGAACGTATTTTTTACATTTAATTCCTATTTAAGTAAGTAGAACAGAAAGTGAAGAAAAGAATGCAGCGGGAAAAATGTTGAACAGTTGATCGAAGGATATATATATATATATATATAGTCCGGATCAGGAGGTCCGTTCCTAAGCTTAGGAACGGATTTCATCATTTTGACCCACTTCCCGATCGAATTTGTCAGGACCCACCCCGAGTTAAATCCCTTTAACTCGAAGTAAATCCTGCGGGGACCACCCCAAGGGAACTTCTTACCGAAACCCCCTTGAAATGGCCAACCCTTCCTACATCATTCTCAGCACTTCCATGAGTATCTACAACAAACCTTAACTCATGAAGGCATCATGCTCCCTAACCTACTTAATTAGCTATACTGGGTTAGTCAGAGCAGTCTACTAAGATGATTACCCTAAAGAATTTCAACGGCAACGGATTGATCGACTATGCCTCGACTCTTGTACGCGCACGACCTCCGCTCGAGAACCCTGCACCACTGGGCATTTGAAAACGAAGGGCCCAGGGGAGAAACATTGAAAAACTGTCAGGGTGAGTGGACAAAAATAAAACTTAAAAGCTCTAATCCTCTAATGTTCTCCCTCTACTTTTTCTAAGGAAAATCCGCATGCAGGTAAAACATAAACATTGCATTGGCTCGAAATATAAACAATTATGTGGGGTGTTAACCTCATCCACGAGAAAACCGACCTGCTCTATTCGGGAGGGTCTAATGACCAGCTACCACCGAAGAGGGTCCCCGACCTGCTCTATCCGAGAGGGTCTATTGACCAGCTCAACCGGAGAAGGTCCCTGACCTGCTCTACCCAGAAGATGGTACCCGCTCTAACTGGAGAGGGTCCATGCTAGCAAACAATCCTTATATCCTTTTCCCTTTTCCCTTTTCCAAAATCCTTTGAAAACCTGTAAAACCTGTAATACCTCGTGGAAACAATAAATCGAAAACCCCATTTAAAATCCGTGAGCCACATTTCTCCTTTAAAAACATCCCCCTCCATATTCCCAAAACGGTGATAAACAATAAAACCATACCCCGGGAAAAAATCCTTTAAAATCACGGGATGGGTATGAACCTCTTTCCCGGTTTGTTTGCCTTTAAAATCCTTAAATCCCCTTTTTCCCAAATCACCGTAAATCATACAAATAGAGGAAATTATATATATGCAGGAGAAACCAATCAAGTATGAAGCATGCAATTTAATTTAAAACAAAGTCCACTCACCGTACTATTGCGACCTTCCCGCTCGGAAAGCTCCTCGAGCGAAACCCTCGAACTAACCGCGTAGTCGAGCCCGTCTCACGTTCAATCAGAGACTGTACCAACAAGCCAATACGTTAGTCATTTCATCATTGACTTGGTCTTTTCCTAGTTTGACTAGGAAATCATATTTGACCACAAGTTGACCAAGTTACTTTCTTATAGCACTTTAACCCTTTTTGACTTTCTTTCCCGGTTATCGACTCTTAACTCAATTTACCGGAAGCCCGACTTAGCTTCCGAACTTTCCTTTATTACTTAAACTTGACGTTAGGGTGTCACGTATTATTTCGTTGAATTACTATGGACACCCAACGTGTCACATTAATCAATACATTTAACCTTGAGTCGATTTACCGATTTAACCTTTCCTCATAAATGGAAACCTTCCAAAAAGGGAAAGTTTCCCAAAATAGAAAGTTTCCTAACATCGCAAGTGTTCCTTAGATTGGGAAGTTTCCCAAAATGGAAACTTCCTAATTACGTCCAATTTTTCCGTAAGTGTCTCAATTACGAATTAACCGTACTCTTGACTAAAGCTTAACAGGAATTCGATTTCTACCTCTTCGGCTTTCTGTCGGTTTAACTGCATTCCCGGAACCTTCGATGGATTCCGGTAACTTGCCGGAATTTCGCCATAACCTCCCCGTTTCCTCCGATTCACCAAGTTACGACAACAAGCACCAAAAACAACACAAATAAATCAGTCCAAGGTTTAGCCACAGTTCAAACAACAAAATTCTTAGAGGAAACGAATCTTACCCTCTGCCTGCATCCAAACTCCCACCCTCTGCCGAGGGTAACCTCTGCACCACCACCACAGGGCATCACAGTTGGCCCTTCTACTCTCCTTTCACCAACCTTCCTTCTCCTCCATCTCCAAGCCACAACCACAACAACACAAACACTAAAACACAGAAAGAAAACCTCTAACAGTCGAAACCGAAAATCCCAGAAATACCAAACTCAGAGAAATCGAACTAAGAGGAAGCTAAACTCACCCAGCTGCTAGAGGTGACGAACCGAGCCTCTTAGAGTCCAGGGAACTCGCCGGAACCACGAGAACTGGCCGCCGGCGACTCACTGTCGAAACCCAGAAGAACAGTGAAAGTGAGGGTTCTGCAACAGGGCTTGAATCGATCATCCAAGGACATGGAAAGGAAGAAGAAGAAGAGAGGAGCACAACCATACCGGTCACGCGCCTTGGCGCCGCCGGGATCACCGGAAATCGGCCGTTGACCGCCGAGCCTTCTTCTCGGTCGCTCTCCCTCCACGGTGGACAATACCGTGATCCAAGGGCTGGGCTGGGTAGAGGAGGAAGAGAGGAAGAGAAAGAGGGTAGTCCGCCGCCCTGTGGTGGCCGGAGTCGCCGGCGCCGGGCGGAGAACAGGGAGGGGGCGAGAGAGCTTGGGGAGACCGGTTTAGTGAGTTTTGACCGAGTCAAAACTCATCCCCTATTTATAGGGAAATGAACGGTCCTGATTCAATCTGGAATAGATCCAACGGTCCAGATTAAAGAAGATAAAAAGTAAAAAAGGTTAAATGGTAAATCTCCTTTTTACTGGAATAGTAATTGGAAATTACTATAAACTTCAGAAATTCACAGAAATTAGCCGGAAGCTCCGAAAAATATTCCGAAAATACCGGGAGACTCGTGACGACACGTACTACAACATCGAGTCATAAATTCAGGTATTTGGAGTACTTTTAAAAACTCGAAAATTAACTCGAGCGATAATTTATCGAATTACCGATCGAAATTAAAAGTCCTCGGTAACTCGTGAATCTCTGTGAAAGGTAACTTTTATTAACTTCAAAAGATTCGGGGTGTGATAGAATTTCCTCAAACTTCCTTCTAGACATATCTATATCATCTTGTGTAGATCATCTCTGCAAAATTTCAGCCAATTTGGTGATCAGGAAGACCTTCAAACTTATGTTACAAAAAAGATGAACAAACTGGACAGAATTCTGTCCGTCAGTTTTATAACGCAAGTTTGAAGGCCTTTATGATTACCAAATTGGCTGAAATTTTGTAGAGATGATCTACACAAGATGATATAGATATGTCTAGAAGGAAGTTTGAGGAAATTCGATCGGAAAGTGGGTCAAATGATGAAATTCGTTCCTAAGCTTAGAACGGACCTCCGTTATATATATATATATATATACTCTCTGTCGATCAGATGGACGTATTAGCTAGGGAAACAGATACACGGGCATCAATAATTTCTGCAAGTTTCCCATGTTGACTAGTATCTAATTAATGATCCACTAACTACAGGAAAACAAGGGGGCTTGAGGAGTCATTTTCAGAAGAAAAATGGAAAAAACAACGTACAGCAACTTGTAGATCGATCCCCCAGCTGATTCTGATGCACTAGTAAAATTCAAGATCTATACGAAAAATTTAACAATTTCGTCTCATAAGTTTCAAGTCATGTCACGAAAATAATTTTGTCGTCAAAATTATAACTTCTTAAACGAAAACAACAGTTCGTCACTTACGTCCACACTTATATGAGACGAATCCATAACCTAAATGACGTACAGCAACCTGCAGATCGATCTCCCAGCTGATTCTGATGCACTAGTAAAATTTAAGACCTATACAAAGAAATTTAATAATTTTGTCTCAAAAGTTTCAAGCTATGTCACAAAAATAATTTCGTCGTCAAAATTATAACTTATGAGACGAAAACAACAGTTCGTCACTTACATCCACACTTATATGAGACGAATCCATAACATATGCAACAAATCCATAACCTAAACGACGAAAATAAGTTTGTCTCATACGTCCACACTTATGAGACTAAAAACATATTTTCGTCGCATAAGTTTGAACCTTAAGCGCGAAATTATAATTTTCGTCTCATAAGTTTTCCACTTATGCGACAAATTCATATTTTCGTCGCATAAGTTCCAACAATTTGAAGAAAAAAAATCCAACAAAAAAATTCAGAAAATTTAAAAATTTTCATTTTCCACTCATTTTTTTCTTTTTATTCTCTGCCTCTCACACATACTCCTCCCGACGCGATTAAGCTTCTTGCTTCTTTAACCCAGCCATGACACGTCCCTTCTCTCTATGTTGACTTCCACAGCCTCCGACTTCCATTTCATCTGACCCTACCGTAAACTCTGACCCCACCGTCGCGTCCATCTCCTTCACCACTCGACGATTACGACCTCTCTGTTCTCTCCATCAAATCTGGCATCCGTCTGCGTCTAGCTCCGAATTTCCGGTACCCGAACCCGGCCCCTTTGTCCTCCACCTTGACACCGCTGTCTCCAACAGGTTACAACTCGTTCGGTGGTGGTGGTGGCGTGTGGGTGGTCGACAGAGGAGTAAAAGAACTTAAAAAAAACAAAAACAAAATTTCCGCTCTTTTTTTATATAAATATTATAAACGCTAATATAGCGACGAAACATTTTTCGTTGCATATGTGTACTCTTAAGACTATTATAAAAATTTCGTCTCTTAAGACTATAGCGACGAAACATTTTTCGTCGCATATGTGTACTCTGTTGTGACGAATACTTCATTTTCGTAATATAAGTACCAGTACGACGGTAAGTATGCGACGACATTTTCGTTGCTTAGGTTCTTATGCGATGAATAAGTACTAATATAGGACGAAATAGTTTCGAATCCTACTAATGATGGTGATACTGATGCTTCTAGGCTCTCAAGTCTCCAGTCATAAGTCTCACACACGTGCAGATCGATCGAGAAGGAAGACCATATCGATATGATTTAGTAAGTCCTCGATGGATCAGAAATGCATATATAATTCTTAAGTTCAACGCTGGAATGAAAACCCCTGTTCATGAATGGGAATAGGGTAGACTTCATTTTAAGAAATATCATACACATTCGACTTCAGTTTCAATCAAGATCCTATTCTTGACGTACAATAGACGCAAGTCTCTTGCGATTTTTGTGTGGTTTCAAGCAAAAATTAATACTAAAGCATGCACTTAGTTACCATTTTCTTATTTGATTCTATATATTGGTGGACTAGTAGTCCTTCAAGTTTAACTTGATCCAAATCTTTGACCATTTGGGACTCTCTCATCCCCCGCGACTAGGATAGATTAAAGATTTTTATGAGTTTAGGCTCTACGTTCTTTAATCTACAAAAGTTTATAAATATCCATTTTTAATCTAAGAACAGTCGGCAGTTTTTTTTAAAGGTTAAGCGTGGGCCTACTACTATCGATTTACCAAATGCAACATGCTCAAGGTCCAAGGAGGACCAAATTGTATATAAGATAGGACGGTGGCGTTACAAAAATGAGGTCATTAGCTAGATCACATAGTGTCCCAAATGTCAAAAATATAATCCCATAGGTAGCTGGACAAGTAGTACAACAAGACCCAACCATAGACCATGTCCAAAACATAAACCAAGACTCAAGATCCGCGCGCATGTAATCTTGTCGTTCATGAACAAATGGGGTTTTTGATCGAGATCACGTCCATATCCAACTCATTTGAAGACCAAGAGAAAAGAAACAAGATTATATATTGGGAATTCAAAGAAAGCAAGATGTTCAAAAGCACATGTTTGAGACTCGATCGATCATCAGCTCAACCACTCCCGAATAGTATTATCCTTTTGGCATGGTTTGTCTGCGGAGTGGGATTATTTGACCTTGACATTGACTTTTAGAGATTGTTGTCATCCCCTTGCTCAGCCTAATTCACTAAACCATGTAACTACACGATTATAACAGAAGGGCGGCTTACAAGCTAAAAAAGGAAAAATTGTATTTTAAGAGAGGATGGGCAATTCTAGTTTATAGTTTATGAAACTAAGAAGTACATAATACAATGTAAAAATATGATAAGAAAAGTAATGGGATATCTACTATAGCGCCTACACAGATTAGTCACTAGAATATGACTAGATGGCAAATGAAATCGTATTCTAATGTCCATGTCATTCGAACAATAATAACTTTAGGGTGGGTTTCTAATGAGTATGTTGAGAACTAGTTTATAACTTATTCGTTTCATTTCTTTCTTGATCACGTATTTATATCTCAATCGTTTAGTTTGTAAATATATATGAGTATATATTTTATAAAAAAAATTATCCATTTTAAAAATAATTAAAACATTCATAAATGTGATTATAAACATGAACGACTCATGTTTGATAAATTTGAATCATGTATTAATTAATTTGATTCCTTAACAATCACAAATTTGGTTAAAAATTTGTATAAGTAATATAAACGGTTGAGATAGAAAAATATAATTTAAAAGTGAGTTTAATACATCATTATTAGAAATGTCCTGAACTAAATGATCCTCATTAGCCAAAAATCTTTTGGTAGAGCTTATAGTTTTGTTTTGTTTTGTTTGGTAGACATACTTCTAGCATGATTATGGGCATTGCATTGTAAATGAAGTTGCTCACGAACAACATTTTACATTTTAGTTGTGACCTTGCACGGTCCTATGATAGAAATCAACAGTACGACACATTTTCTCTCAACTGAAAAAAAACACACACACACACACATATATATAACCCTTATATTGAGGGATCTCTATTTTTGGTTTATTTATAGAAATAGACATTCGACAAACTTTTTGATCACATAACAACATCTCCACCGTTCAATATGTAAATGCAAATATATAGACATCATTTCTGTAAAATTTCATCAAATTTGGTGATCGTTAAAGCTTTAAAATAACTGAAATCATTTGACGGATCAAATCTACCAAACTTGAACCGTTAATGTCTATAATTTTAATTCGTAGTTTTGAACATCTTAATGATCAACGATTTGGATGAAATTTTGCAGAGGTGATATATATATTAGGACCTAAGAATTGAACGGTTAAGATTAAAAAATGTGATCGAAAAGTTTGTCAAATGGTCTATCCATATAAATAAATTAAAAATAGAAATTTGTTAATTACAACAATTATGAAAACCGGAAACGGAACGTGGACAATGCTTCTCAATTCGAAACGTGACAGATAAGCATAGCTTTACCCCACTCCCAACTACAACAAAAGAAAAGACTCTCCGTTCCGGCTCCTCCTCCTTCTACTGTTCTCCGGCGCTACAGAGACAGCGTCGTGTCAATTTAGAACTTCTTGTCTCCGTTCCATTATTTCTTGAATCACAACACATCACTGTTCAATTCTCTCTTTTTATATATATTTTTTTATTATTATTGGTTTTACATGGCGTGCGTGCGCGCGCCGTGCTTGACTTTTGATTTTTGCGCAAGAAATTCAACGTCCATGACCGACATGTCCACAGACCAGGCCACTCCCTTCTTCTTCTTCTTCTTCTTCTTCTTCTTCTCCTCCTCTATATTATATATACTCGTTGAACTGAAAGCTCATGCCAGCTCTACACTCACACTACTCGTCTATCTTCTCTTTCGACCCTGTTTCCCTTTCCAACTTAACATTTTCCCGTCTGTCTTCCTTTCTGTATATATCTATCTAGCTTCGTTTCGGGTTTCATTCAACCATTTTCACACAGCCGCTGTTGTCTAGCTTCATCATTTTGGTATATAGGAAACGAAAGCCTTCCCGTTGATCCCTTCCGGCCTTCTGTTTTTCTTGGTCAAGTTGAGATATTTGCTTCAAGAGCTTCGCCTTGTGTTTAGTTTCAAACGATTGATATGGACTGCTCAGCTGCTGCATGTGATATCGATACCTCTCTCGATCTTAACACCAGGCCTTTCCGGCTTTTCGATGATTCTCCTACGGTATGTTGGCATGAAACCTATATTATATAGCACTTAGCTAGCTACTTGCGATTCATATACCGAGATCAGTTTGCTAGATTTCTGAAGTGGGTTTGGTTTGTTTGGTCATTTTTAGATCAGGAAAGAAGTGCAAAGCAAGATTTTGATCGACTTTGGGAGGGAGCTTTCAGCAAAAGAAGAGGTGAGTGTCTGATTCTTTGTTCAAGATCCTTTCTTCAGTTCTCCATGCTTTGCCTTGCCCTCTCTATCTTGTTGTTGTGGCTCTCAATCAAAGCTAACTCATTTCTGTTGTTTAACAATTTGATAAAATTTTATCAAATTGGGTCGGGTGTCTTTCTTAGAAAAGAAAAGATTTCATCTTTCATATGAAGTACTTGATAGTTCTCCATCAAAAGATAGAATTTCATAAGCAAGTACAGCAACAATAAACATAGTACTTACGAAACTTTCATCTAGACTAAGAATATAAGAATTTACTTGTACATGAAATGATTGATGCATTGTGCTAAAGCTTTGAGTGATTTGATTTCCAGAGTGGTGCTTTGGTAGAGGAATTGCACCGGGTGAGTTACGAAAACAAGAAGCTAGCTGAAATGTTAACGGTGATGGGTGAGAGCTACAATGCTTTGAGAAGCCAATTGTTGGAATACATGAGCAAGAACCCAGAGAAAGAGCTTAGTCCAATCTCTAAGAAAAGGAAGTCTGAAAGCAGTAACAACAACAATAGTGGTAACAACATCCTCAATGGCATCAACAATGGAAACTCTGAGAGCAGCTCCAGTGATGGAGAATCGTGCAAGAAGCCAAGAGAAGAGACCATCAAGGCCAAAATTTATAGGTCTTATGTCAGGACCGAACCACCCGATACAACAAGCTTGGTAAGTTCATCTCTCATTGTAATGTTCCCTCGTTACAATCTGTCATGTTACATTACCATACAATGGAGATTGAAGATAAATTAACTGAGAAATTCTGTGTGTATTTATGTAGGTTGTGAAAGATGGATATCAATGGAGAAAATATGGCCAAAAAGTTACGAGGGACAATCCTTGTCCTAGAGCTTACTTCAAGTGTTCTTTTGCTCCAACCTGCCCTGTCAAAAAGAAGGTGAGCTTAATTAGTTCAAACCAATACATGATCCCTCTTTTCTTAGCTTTGTTCAAATCAACTTTGTTATTTATTTCAGTCTTATTAATCCTGTTCTTTGCCCTTAAATTTCTTATCAGGTTCAAAGAAGTGTTGAGGACCAATCAATTCTGGTGGCAACTTATGAAGGTGAACACAGCCATCCCCATCCTTCTCAACTTGAAGCATCATCGGGCTCAAATCACTGCATGACCTTAGGTTCAGTCCCCTGCTCAACCTCTCTTGGCTCCGCCGGACCAACCATCACTCTTGACTTGACAAAATCCAAGTCCAGTACTACTGATACCAAGAGCCCTAAACCTAAAACTGAAACACCAGAAGTTCGAAAGATTTTGGTGGAACAAATGGCGTCTTCCTTGACAAAAGACCCCAACTTCACAAAAGCACTTGCAGCAGCCATATCAGGAAGGATTCTTCAGCAAAATAGTTATTGATAGAAGAACTGGTGTTAAAGCTAATTAAGAAAATTAATTTTTTTTCACTTGTTAGACTATTTTGGAGATTAGGTGTATTTGTAAATACAACATTGATAAAGAGGAACGCAAACGTTCGACTTCACTTCACTCAGATAGCTCATGCAGCTAAATTTTCTCCCAACTTGAACTGCAATTTGGAAGATTCAATACAACAATGCTTGACTGTAAATTGATCTATCAGTGTTGGTCTATCAGTGTTGATCTATCAGTGTAAAATTGATCTATCAGTGTTGATCAAACGACCGGTGCGGGTGCCTTTAATGAAATTATAGAATACAAGGATGGACATATAGCCTAAACCCTAAATTACAATAAGTAATGTATTCTACCATGCACCAGTTAGCAAAGAGTGTATTATTGGCTACTCTATTTGTTTTAACAAAGCGGTAACATAACAGAAAGTTAATTGTACTAACGACAAACATCATAACAAATAGTGCAGCTTTCCTACTATGTTGCCGCACAGAATCATATCCGATGACCTTCTGTTTTATCCCATCACTAGACGATTGCAACCATTTGACAAAATAAGAAACTTGCAACTCACCTAGAACAAATAAGGAACACAAGGTACCTACACCAGGTCAAAACCCACATCTCCTTATTGAAAGCACTAAATAAATAAAAAATATAAAATAAAATAATAAAAAAACTACCGATATTAGGACCAAATTCCATCCCATAATGAGAGGAAGCTCCAACAAGCTACCACACCACCACCCACGGACGACCACCTTCGAGGAATACCAAATTTTGTACCTCCCACGTCGGACCACAGATGTCGTCGGGCCCTCTCTGCCATCACGCCTTCGGTAGTCGATCTGATCCACCTATTCACCAGAGAACAAACCCGAATAACCTTCGATCTCAGCTTGCAAGGCCCTGATCCGCTCACCCAAGATCGAGTTCTCAGCCTGCAATCCAACCAGGCGAGATTGATTTTTGATCTCAACCTTCAAAATCTAGAGATCCAGCCCTTCACGCCCATCAATGGCCACCCCTCCCGAAACCAACCAAGGTTAGTCGCCAAACTTCCATTCTCCATCCTATATCCAAATTTGAGACCCAAAATCCAATTAGAGACTCGTATAGCAGCCATGAAGGCAAAGAGAAATAGCTCTTGTTCGACGACGACGTTGCTAGAACGTGTCGCTGGACAGTTACGAACATACACAAGCTAGTTAGGGTTTTTCTTTTAGGGAGAGAGAGGCGAGAGCTTATGATGTCTTTATTTTTCTTCTACTAATTCTATTGACGTCGTTTTCTTTTCATTGTTTGGATTTCATTATGTAGAGTTTTAAAATAACAAATATTTGTATTTAGACTAATTTCAGTTGAGGGAATTGACAATTGATATCTATTTTAGAATGAATTCAAGTCGAGAATTTTATCTCACAAATTCGATGATGATTTTCCTGTGGAAATTTCTAATTCTACGCGATAAGAATCCGAACAGGAAAACAGTCCTAAGTAATTATGAATTCCTTATTTTTGATTTAATTCTAGGGAATTCACAGGCATCCATACACACTGTTAAGAATTTAGTAATGGTAGAATGACAAACAATTTCAGAATTTACCAGTCACCGGTCGTCGGACTTGGGTCATCAGACTCTGATTCCGAATCGCTTGATTAATGACCCCCACTAACTCGGTCGGCATACTTTGATTTGCCGGATTTTCTCCAATCACTCAATTACTAACCCCTAATAATTACTGATCCAAATAATTACTTATTAGCCCATAGTAATCGAATTACTATCACATCCCGGTCCTTAAATTATTTTACGGTTGGTTACTTTTATGTTGTACCATTTTAAGTTTATGTTGTACCATTTTAAGTAACCGTTTCACCGTATAAGGACCAAAGAGTTAACTTTTTTCTAGAATCAAAATTTGAGGAAAAGCTTTGTATGAAAGTCAAAGAGGACGTTAATACGAGTTCGTGGACATATAGCACGCTCAAATCTGAGTTCGTATGAAGAAGTTATGGTCTAAAAACAAAAGTTATTATTTCTGAAAATGGTTATAAAAGGAAATATACCGAAGTAGAAAGTCAAAATTAGAAAAATCAACCGAGGTCTCTCTCGACCCGGTTTCTCTGCCGAGTTTTAGCACCACCATGCGCCTCTGTCAGTCCTCCTCAGACCGCCGCACCGGTCCAATCAACACGTCGTCGTCCCTACTTCATTTCTGGGTAGGTAATTCACCGAGATATGCCGCCATGTGGGAGAAATCAAGTTTCAAAGCTTGAACTGTATAGTTTTGGTTCTAGCCGGATTTCTCCCTCCTCAAGCCACCACTTGGTGAGTTCCTTATATGGTTTTGTTGGGCTTGATTAGTACTATATTCCCCTAGAATTCAGTTGCTCGATTCAGTGTGTGCGAGGAGAATCGAAGATTTGAAGTTTTTAGGGTTTGAATTTGAGAATTTCTATTTTTGATTTGATTGACCTGTTTAAGCTTAGAATTGGCATTCGACTCTTTTTAGAAAGTTGTTCGAAATATTGAGAATAAGGTGTTGTCAAATTTTGGTGGTGATTAGAGGTGGCTTGCGACGGCGGAGCTGCCTCTTTTTAGGCAGTTTTTCAAACTGAAAAATTGTATAAAATAAGAAGAGTTTATTGGTGTGAAGATTATAATTTTCAAAGAAGTTTTGGTTAGATTTTGAAATTTTCAAAGTGTAGTAATTTTGGCGGATAGAAAATATTATTCTTGCCATCGATTATTGTTCGTTAAACTTGTTGGAATATTTTTGGGACTCCTAAGGTAACGTTGAAGGCCGGTTAAAATGTTGTAAAAGTTTGAGGAGTGAGATAAGTGAAAGGGGTTCGGTTTTTTATATTAAGAGGTATTTATTTTACCCTAAATTTAAAGTGTGGTGCTAAGCGTGGTTTTTGTGCCAGGATTTATGGAGAGCATACTTGAGTGGTGATTAAGAGTTTGTCAGACTAAGACCTAAAGTTGTGAGCGGACATTTATTTTTAATATTAAAAATAATTCTCGAGGGATTTTAAATGATGAAATTGATTTCCCTTTTATGAATTATTTTTCACGAGATTATTTTCTAAAGAATATGGCCATAATTTTACGGGGAAGCCTAATTGTTTGAAAAGTATTCAAAAATGAGATTTTAGTCAGATTTTGTATTAAAATTTGTTTACGGTCATTTCATGTTATAACATTTATTGCGGACAAAGGGATCATTGTTTTTGAGCTTAGAATTTGAAATATGAGATTTGGAAATTTTATTGAGTTTTATTACACTTTGAGTTCCTCAGAAATATAATTTATGATGATCCCGAGTTTTATTATCTGCTTTTGACAAGGTGGCTGAGAAAAAGGGTTCATACCTTTCTCAAGGATTTTGTTTGAATTTTCCTAGAATTTATTTTTATTTATTATTTGACATGTGGACATAGGGAAAATTCATATTTATGTTGCGAAATTAAGTGTTTATGTTATTATATTTTAAGGACTGTCGGAGAACCATACCTGATGCATGTGATGCACTATTTTATTTGTGGGAAAGTGTCATTTATGAATTTTTCAGTTTTGTTTTGCTTTATTTCACCATAAAAGGTTGTTATATATATATATTATTGCTAGCTAGTCTTTATTAGCGTTGGACGCTACAAAGTCTAGTAGGTGGAGTGATATGGAAAAGTATTAGTAAGGTTTCAATCCTAGCCTAAGATGCTCATTGTATGGTGAACCACTTCCCCCTCTTTTATTGAATTTTTAACCAATGAGATTGGTTTATGACATTTCTTTCGTATTTCCCCTCTTTTCTATTCATATATCGATTTTTGAATCATGAGATTGACGTGATTATTGTATTTTAACAAGTGTTCCGGAAATTCATTTACGTTGCATGCATTTAAGGTTCTTAATGAACATAATTCTGGGAAAGTATAAAGTTACGTTTTCAATTATGTAAATTAGTTATTTTGTCCACTCACTCTAATAACTGTTTTTAAATGTTTTCCTCTAGATTCTTCGTTTTCAAATGTCTTGTTTTGCAAGATACCATGTTGGGTGAGTCCTGACAATGTGAGCTTGCCTCGTCTTTTCTGAAGCCGTTTATGGGCACGTTAGTGGTGGAGTAGGACCTCAACTCTCAGATTGGCTTGGTGCTCTAACTTACTGTTGGCGCCGACATCGAATTCCCCTCTAAAGAGAGGCGGAACAGAGCTGTAGAGAGCTTCCTTGGATTATCACCATGGCCACGTTGAAAAACGAGTAGCAAAGTGATGTCATGCTACGACGTCTCTGATTCTATTTGGGTTGGAATTTAAGCTCCGACGTCGACAACGTTCAATCTCCACGACAGGGGTGAGGGAGCTCCGTCATGGGATGACTTCGGTCCTCATGTCTGATCTAGAGAGAGAGATAGAGAGATTAGGGAGAGAGGTAATTTCGGTAAGATTAATTAAAATGAACAATATATAAATTTTTTTATTGAAATAAACAATAAGATCCAATAATTAATACTAAATAGATATTTGTCCTATATTCTATAAAATACTGGCCGCCCTACTAGAGATTTACTTGATTGACCGAAGGTCTCATGACTTCTATTACGTATCAAACAATTATTAGTACGTGTCGTGTGCGATTTAAATGATGTTACACATCGGTGTCATTTTGTGTAGTCAATTTCCATAGTCTAAGCATACCGCATAATTAGTTATAAACTTTGGCGCGACTAAGATGTCCACGTACATGGCTTCTAGCCTAACTCTCCAACTTGCTTCTAGCCTAACTCTCCAACTTGCTTGTCTTAGCGTTAATATTTGTTCATCGAGTTGTAAAATAGGAATTGAGTTTTGAACTTGGTTGGTAATGTATGACTAAGACCCCCTAGATCTCAAGTCTCCCAACTACTATGAGATTCTTTTGGTAATTCAAATCAACGTAGTGGGTGGTGCTGATTATCTTGGTCATTGATAGCTAGACAAAAGGAGGCTGTCCAAGATATTGTCCTGCCATATATTTTGAGTCAAAATCAAGTGTGAAAATAATGAGGCAGTTCAGCAAAACTAGATTTCCCAAACCATTTGTTACTTTCTTTCTCAAACAGCTATAAAGACTCATACATGGGATACATATCACTTCAATTTTTCAGGTGTTAATTACTTTTAATCTATGTTGCACGGACAAAGACACGATAACACGACGTGATACAGCGATATGGAAAATATTAAATACTTCAGTTCCGACACGGTTTGGACATGACAAATATAATTAATATTTTAAATATTTTTAAAATATATAAAAATTATTAAATGTTTAAAAAATCCTTAAAAAACTAAAAGCTTCTAATATATATTTTTTTGGGGTTCCTTTTGTTTTCTTTGCAGTGAGAATCATACACACTCAACTCAATCCCTCATCTCTCATCCCCCACTATTTCTTACTACACCTAGTAACCCACCCAACCATACACATCTCTCTCTATTTCTTTCCGCTGAAATAAAATTAAATAACTTAATGAACGTACAAAATCTCTCCAACCTGACTCATTTATGTTTACTACGATCAAGCAGGACTACCAATGTATTAACGGTTTTTAGTTCATTTGAAACTTTGTAATTATAGGGTTTGTTTTTGTTTTTGAAAAATCGGGGAAATGCCAATTCATTGAAGGTAAAATGCACCAAAGATGTCTAGACTCTTAGGGGACTGTTCCTCTCGAGCTGGAGCCAAGAGTGGACGTGCAATTTGACTTTTACCGAGGTATCAGACTTGGAGGATGGCAAAACCTTGTTGGTGATGATAGTTCCCAAGTGGAAACTATTTGTCTAATGAAAAGTGATTTGGTGTTCATCGCACGTGCAGTGCAGTCGAATTCTGAACTAGAATTTTATTGCGAGAAGTAGAGACACCTGGGAGGTGCATATGATTCGAGTATCTGTCATCGAATCTTAGTCAGTGGTCTGACTTATGAATAGTAACAGAGATAAAATGAGAAGTGTGACCTTAGGTCAGTAATACGACGTTAAAGATTGTTGAAAGTATCAATTGAAGTAAAAGAAAGCTGGTGGTTATCCAGGCTCAATGATACTGGTAAAGTTGACAATCACGTTGGAACTGTGGTCTTGTGGACGTTTTCTCTGGTTCAAGATTTCATATTGAGTTGGGTTTCGCAGTTATGTGTCACCCTAGGCTCAACGTAGAGAACGGTGAGACTCGTGGCGTCTCATTGAGTGGACTGATCTCGCTATTGCCCCATTTAAGTTTAATATAACTCATTTACGTAATGGGCAAGAGTAGCGTAATGACAAGGAGTATTATCAACTTCTCGAGACTTTATAAGTTGATTACTCTTATATTTAAGACATCAACTGAGTCTTACGAGTTGTGGTTTTATTTGAAAAGTGAGGGACCCGAATTTGTTGTTAGAGTGGATGTTTAAAAAGAGTTTAAAGTAGTTTTGGGTTAAACTTTCTTGGAGAAGTAGATTTTTTGGGTCCTTATATCTACAGAATCGAAAAATTCTGGATGCAGCAGTTGCAGCGCTGATTTCATGCATCGTATCTTTAGGACATTGTTTGATGTTTACAAGTGAGACCATTTTAGCGGTCATGTGTAGAAAGAAGATTATTTCTTTATCAGATCTTGTGATCTATTTGAAAGAACAAAGAGTTCACGTGTTTCGATTTGGCTCTGTTTTCTTTCATGGATTATTGTGAGCATTGATTCTGCATGTGAAGTATTTTATCATTTAGAATTTTGGGTTCCTGCAGTTTGCGGGGCACGAAATCCTCAATCGGTACGATTGGAGGGTTAGTTGATCGCTATAAGTATGAGTGAATACTGGAGATATAGAGTGTTAACGATTGGCTTTGACGCCGAGTTATTGAGTAGTTTGATGACGAGTTGTTGCTTGACATCATGAGGTTCGAATCAGGTGATGGTAACAAACTTTGTTCTCGTTTGGGTTAGTTGTTTCCAACGAGTGGAAAGACATGGACAAACCTTTGAGTGGTTTTAATCCGGCTTAGGCAACAGGGAATTGTTGCCAAAGGATGTTTTCAGTGCATGACAGAATTTGTTATCTTTTCGTGAAAAACAATAGTGTTTTTCACGAGGATTACAGTTGGTTGATCAGTGATAGGCAGTGTCGTATTGACAGGACCCATCCCGAGATTTCCCAGTAAATCCCGAAATGACTCCTGCGGGACCCACCTAGAAGGGTAGTTACCGAAATTTCGGCATAATGTCCCCTAATAGTGGGTAACCCTTCACCTAAAAGCAAAGTAAACACACTTCTAATTCCATCCCCCTTCCTATAAAGAACCATCCTGCTCACATCAACACACAACATCTCCACAAATACAACCGCATAAAAAAAATCTTCAACATAAATAAAAATCAACAATTTCTAAAATAATACCGAATAAGTTCCGTGCTCTACCCCGAAACATAGTAAAATACACCCAGGTTATCAGAGCTCTAATATAAAGAAAGAAAATACAGTTGTAGGTTTTCAGAAACCTACTAGTGAAAACTGTGTGGAAAGGTAACCACTATGCGCCTCCTAATTTGCTGGCCGAACTCTGCAGTCTGGGCATTTTAAGAAAAACAAAGGCCCAGGGGAGAAACATGGAAAATGTTAGAGTGAGTGGACGAAAAATAAACCATGAACCACAAAGAAAATCGCCACAATAATTCAAACCAATGCCTCATGCTCTCCCAAAGATTTATGGATTTAAATAACATTTATGCATGCCCAAATTCTAAATCTCCACAAATGCATGATAATATAAACCAATAAAGATTATGGGAAGAGTATTATTCACAAACACAATAAATTTGGCCTCTCAGACTAGGGTCGGAGCTAAGAGCTCTGGTTGCGCCTTCACGCTATGCTAGCTATATAAAACGGTAATGGACAACCCTTAATATATCCACCTGACATCTCAGGCGTGTCTGTCCTCTCAGACCAGGGTCGGAACTAAGAGCTCTAGGTAGGTGGTGATGGACAACCCTTAGAATATCCACCTGACATCTCAGGCGTGTCTGTCCTCTCAGACCAGGGTCGGAGCTAAGAGCTCTAGGTAGGTGGTGATGGACAACCCTTAGAATATCCACCTGACATCTCAGGCGTGTCTGTCCTCTCAGACCAGGGTCGGAGCTAAGAGCTCTAGTAGCGCCCTCACGCTACTCTAGCTAGCATAATCATTGGACAACCCATAAAGGAAATTCCTAACAATACTTTTCTCGAATACTCTTCCCAAACAAATAATTAAATCTATTTCACGACATATAAGCATAAATCCAAATATAATATCCGAGCACCCGAGGAACATATCGTACTCGAAACAATCATAAAAACCATGCAATTATATCAACAATTAGGGCATGCATTCATTTAAATAAAATAAACTGTCCACTCACAGTGACGGGACTAGCCCTGGGAGCGATCCTGTGCCTCCCCGGAACGTAAATCCTCACGTCCTAGCTCGAAATCGTCCACTTCTCTGACTTTGGAAGGCTCGGAGGTTGACTGTGGACCGGCTGCGAACGGCTGGAGACGGCACGGAGGCCCGACCCGATCGGAACCCGAGTGTACAGTCGGATTTCGAGAGTTCTCTCTCTCTCCACACGGCGGCGCTGTCCCTTAACAATAGCCAGCTGGGTTGCCGGACCTCCGCCGAGTCGAGGAAGACCGGTCACGCGCCCCACAGCAGCCGGTGGTGGCGGATCTCGGCGTGCACAGTGCCAGAACCCAGGGAGAGAGTCGAACACGAGGAAAGAGAGAAAGAAGAAAGAAGAAAAGAGAAAAAAAGGAAAGTGACCGAAAAGGGAAAGTGAGGGAAATTAAAAGAAGTTTCCAAATAAGGAAACTTCCTAAAACGCGGGGAACCCCACTAAAAATCCCCGATAATTTTTAAATTACCGACAACAATCCCGACAGTTAATTTTTATTGTTCAAACCTCATTATCGACACCGTAAATTCACGGATAAAGGAGGGAAGGTAACTCACAGTGAAATTATAAGATTCGGGGTGTGACAATTCTCCCCCCCTTATAAAAATTTCGTCCTCGAAATTTACATACCTGTTATTCAAATAGGTGCGGATACTGATGTCGCATCTGAGCTTCGGGCTCCCATGTAGCTTCCTCCACCTCATGACTCCTCCACAACACTTTAACAAGAGGAATGGTCTTGTTCCGAAGCACCTGCTCTTTTTGATCAATAATTTGCACCGGTTCCTCTACGTAGGTCCAGTCTTTATTCAGACTAACAGGTGGCGCATGCAACACATGAGAGGGATCAACAATGTACTTCCGAAGCATGGATACGTGGAAGACATTATGAATCTTTGACCACTCCTGAGGTAAATCCAATCGGTAGGCAAGTGGACCAATTCTTTCAAGGATCTCATAAGGACCAATGTATCTAGGGCTAAGCTTGCCCTTCTTCCCAAAACGCACCACTCCCTTCCAAGGAGATAATTTCAAGAACACCCAATCACCAACTTGAAATTCCAGGTCCTTCCTGCGGTTATCCGCATAAGTCTTTTGCCTATCTTGAGCCACCTTGAGTCGATCTCTTACCACCTTGATTTTCTCATTGGTCTCAAAGATGATATCCGGACCACAAAATTCTCTCTCCCCAACTTCATTCCAACATAAGGGAGTACGGCATTGCCTTCCATATAATGCCTCAAATGGTGACATGCCAATGCTAGAGTGGTAGCTATTGTTATAAGCAAACTCCATTAACATCAAATTTTTATCCCAACTCCCCCGAAACTGTAGAACACATGACCTCAACATGTCTTCCAAGGTCTGAATGGTCCTCTCAGACTGCCCATCGGTCTGAGGATGAAAAGCAGTACTAAAATGAAGTTGTGTGCCCAATGCTGCCTGCAAAGCTCCCCAAAATTGGGAAACAAACCGTGGATCTCTATCTGACACAATGGATTCTGGAACCCCATGTAGTCTCACTATCTCATTCACATAAATCAAAGACAACCGATCAAGGGAAAACTTTTTATTAACCGGGAGAAAATGAGCAGATTTCGTCAAACGATCCACAATCACCCAAACTCCATCATACCCATTACGAGTACGAGGCAGGCCGAAGACAAAATCCATGGTGATATGATCCCATTTCCACACCGGAATAGGCAATGGCTCCATCAAACCCGAGGGTTTTTGTCTCTCAGCTTTCACTTGTTGACAAACCAAACACCTGCTAACAAAAGCTGCTATTTCCCTCTTCATATTCGGCCACCAATAATAATTCTTCAAAGTTCTATACATCTTTGTACTACCTGGATGAGCGGCATAAATTGAAGTATGAGCTTCCTCCATGATCTCCCGTTTAAGCTCTTCATTCCTCTTCGGTACACATAACCTACCCTTAAATAAAAGGGTTCCATCTTTCCTAACCGCAAAGTCCTCTGCTGAGCCCTCCTGAGCCCTCTCAACCAACTGTACAATGGAGGGGTCATTATATTGCGCATCCCGAACTTTATCAACTAGTACTGGCCTCACTCGAAAACTGGCCACCAAAACACCCATTTCATCCAAGGCTAAATCAACACCGGTAGCTCGAAGCTCATAAAAAAGTGGGACCCGAATCATTTTCAAATATGCCAAAGACAAAGAGGGATTGCGACTAAGAGCATCAGCTACTACATTAGCTCTCCCTGGATGGTACTCAATCGAGCAATCATAATCTTTAATCAATTCCATCCATCTCCTTTGACGCATATTTAAATCCCTTTGAGTGAACACATATTGCAAGCTCTTGTGATCCGTGAAAATTTGGCACTTGGCTCCATAAAGGTAATGCCTCCAAATTTTAAGAGCAAACACCACAGCAGCAAGCTCTAAATCATGGGTGGGATAATTTACCTCATGCGTTTTCAATTGCCTAGAAGCATAGGCGATCACTCTCCCATGCTGCATCAACACACCCCCCAATCCGTGTTTAGAGGCATCACAATATACTTCGTATTCCCCACTATCATCTGGAAGTGCCAAAACTGGTGCACTAGTCAGACGCTCTTTGAGTTCCTGAAAACTTTGCTCGCACTTCTCAGACCATTCAAACTTAATTCCCTTCCTGGTCAATCTTGTAAGAGGAGCAGCAATCTTGGAGAAATCTTGAACGAAGCGACGATAATAGCCTGCTAATCCCAAGAAGCTCCGAATCTCTGTCACATTGGTGGGTCTACCCCAATTAGCCACTGCAGCTACTTTTTGAGGGTCCACACTAACACCTTCTTCCGACACAATGTGGCCCAAAAATCCCACTCTATCCAACCAAAACTCACATTTGCTAAGCTTTGCATACAGCTGAGCTTCTCTGAGAACTCGCAGAATCGTCCTTAAATGTCTGGCATGCTCCTTTAAACTTTTGGAGTAAACCAAAATATCATCAATAAACACGATCACAAAACGATCGAGAAATGGACTAAACACCCTATTCATCAAATCCATGAAGGCGGCGGGTGCATTAGTAAGTCCAAATGGCATCACTACGAACTCATAGTGTCCATACCGTGACCGGAATGCAGTCTTGGAAATATCACTTTCCCGAATCCGCAACTGATGATAACCCGATCTCAAATCAATCTTCGAGAAAACAGAGGCACCCCTCAACTGGTCGAATAAATCATCAATTCGTGGCAAAGGGTATTTATTCTTCACCGTCACTTGATTCAGCTTCCGATAGTCCACACAAAGTCTCATGGTGCCATCTTTCTTCTTAACAAAAAGTACAGGAGCACCCCAAGGAGATGTGCTAGGTTGAATAAAACCCTTATTCACCAACTCCTGCAATTGAGTTTTTAACTCCTTCAATTCCGCAGGTGCCATTCTATAGGGAGCTTGAGAGATAGGAGCGGTTCCAGGAAGCATCTCGATGGTGAAATCGATCTCTCTTGCTGGCGGTAATCCAGGCAATTCGTCTGGAAATACATCTGGAAACTCCTTTACCACAGGAATGTCTTCCAGGTTCACCTCACCCTTCCTGGTATCTACTACATGTGCCAGGTAGGCTTGACAACCCTTGTTCAATAATTTCCTAGCTGTAACAGCGGAAATCACACAGTTTGGAAGAACATTTCTTTCCCCTTGAATGGTGACCTCAGGCTTCCCTGGACTCCTTAACACTACCTCTTTTCGGAAACAATCCACCATCGCTCTATGAGTTTCCAAGAAGTCCATCCCCAAGATCACATCGAACTCCACAATATCAAGAGGTATTAGATCAACCTCAAAACCGCAACTCTCTATCAGCACTTCACAGCTCTTAAATACCCAATCTATCTTCATCACATCCCCGGAAGGCAAGGACACGTGCCACTCCCCAGGAAGTGATAATGACGGCACATTGGCATGTAAGGAAAATCTACTGGACATAAAGGAATGCGACGCTCCAGGGTCTATTAATGTAAAAGCGGGTCGGCCAAAAATTAATAACGTACCAATAATAACATCTGGAGAAGAGCGGCCCTCCTGCTGAGTCATGGCATGCAGTCTCGCATGTGTGGTAGGACGGCCTCTACTACCTCTGCTCTGCTGTGAGCCGCCTCTAGTCTGTGTCACAGAGGGGGTACCACTACCAACAGTACCGGAATGCGTCTGCCCCATAGTCTGGGTAGGTGCCAATGCTGCTCCCTGGCTCAAAAGAGGACAATCTCTCCTGAAATGACCTGTCTGCCCACACTGATAGCACTGACTATGCAACCCCTGACTCTGCTGAAAACTCTGGGGCGGTCTCTGACTCTGCTGCGCACTCTGACCTCCAGATGACCCACTCTGAGAGCTAGATCCTCCTCTAAACCCCCTAGAGGACCTCTTGAAGAAACTCTTAAGCTTCCCTCGGAACCCTGACCTGGATCCTGTGCTGCTACCAAAGCCACTCCCAGCAGAGGATACTGAACTAGACCTCGTCAACGATCTTCTAGCTGAGCCAGAACCCGCAGCTCCAACATCTGAAAGCCGACGGGCAACCCCAACATCTGAAAGCCGGCCATAAGAAAACTGCTGGGCCTCAACATTAAGTGCAGCCATCACTGCCTCCATGAATGATGCATATGGTACAGCCGTCATCTGAGTAGTGTATATACCACCAAGGCCCCTAACAAACTGATAGACCTTATCCTGCTCTGTCTTTACCAACTCAGGAACGTAATAGGCCAGCTCCCTAAAACGCTGCTCAAACGCCGAAACCGACATGTCATCACTCTTCCTCAAATTTAGAAATTCTTCCCTCATGCGGTTCATGTGTGCTCGACTGACATAACGCTCCTTAAAATGGGCGGAAAACTGCTCCCAGGACATCTGCGGAGCTGCATCACCCACTCTGCGGCTTACATCAAGCCACCAATGCCAAGCTTCCCTCTCCAGGAACTGTGTAGCTATCGCTACCTTCCTTTCCTCTGGACAATTTACTATTCGAAACATCTTTTCGGTCTCCTCCAACCAACTGAGTGCTTCCATGGGTTCACTAGCATGGGTAAACACTCTAGCACCATGCTTGCGGGCCTTCTCATAATTCAGCTCAGAACTCATACCAGAGCGGATACCCTGCACCAACCGCTCTAACAAACCCGCTCCCAAAGTAGCTGACTCTTCACTTCCTCTTCTAGAAGGAGGAGGAAGAGGGTTTTCTCCTTCCGGTGGAGGGGAAAGATTCTCCCTACGAGCTCGGCCACGTGCTCGGCGCATAATTAAACCTGAAACCAAGATGTTTAGTACCATGTAGCACACATAATACTACAGTAGCTACTGCAAATACCCGATGATCACTTCGTATCTTAAGCATAAATGCTGATGGATCCGCCGCGGTCGGTCCATCACTCTATAGATACTAGTTTCACACAAGGCATAAGCAGTAACAATTAGAAAAGGAATCGAATAACCTAGTGCTCTGATACCAATGACAGGACCCATCCCGAGATTTCCCAGTAAATCCTGAAATGACTCCTGCGGGACCCACCTAGAAGGGTAGTTACCGAAATTTCGGCATAATGTCCCCTAATAGTGGGTAACCCTTCACCTAAAAGCAAAGTAAACACACTTCTAATTCCATCCCCCTTCCTATAAAGAACCATCCTGCTCACATCAACACACAACATCTCCACAAATACAACCGCATAAAAAAAATCTTCAACATAAATAAAAATCAACAATTTCTAAAATAATACCGAATAAGTTCCGTGCTCTACCCCGAAACATAGTAAAATACACCCAGGTTATCAGAGCTCTAATATAAAGAAAGAAAATACACTTGTAGGTTTTCAGAAACCTACTAGTGAAAACTGTGTGGAGAGGTAACCACTATGCGCCTCCTAATTTGCTAGCCGAACTCTGCAGTCTGGGCATTTTAAGAAAAACAAAGGCCCAGGGGAGAAACATGGAAAATGTTAGAGTGAGTGGACGAAAAATAAACCATGAACCACAAAGAAAATCGCCACAATAATTCAAACCAATGCCTCATGCTCTCTCAAAGATTTATGGATTTAAATAACATTTATGCATGCCCAAATTCTAAATCTCCACAAATGCATGATAATATAAACCAATAAAGATTATGGGAAGAGTATTATTCACAAACACAATAAATTTGGCCTCTCAGACTAGGGTCGGAGCTAAGAGCTCTGGTTGCGCCTTCACGCTATGCTAGCTATATAAAACGGTAATGGACAACCCTTAATATATCCACCTGACATCTCAGGCGTGTCTGTCCTCTCAGACCAGGGTCGGAGCTAAGAGCTCTAGGTAGGTGGTGATGGACAACCCTTAGAATATCCACCTGACATCTCAGGCGTGTCTGTCCTCTCAGACCAGGGTCGGAGCTAAGAGCTCTAGTAGCGCCCTCACGCTACTCTAGCTAGCATAATCATTGGACAACCCATAAAGGAAATTCCTAACAATACTTTTCTCGAATACTCTTCCCAAACAAATAATTAAATCTATTTCACGACATATAAGCATAAATCCAAATATAATATCCGAGCACCCGAGGAACATATCGTACTCGAAACAATCATAAAAACCATGCAATTATATCAACAATTAGGGCATGCATTCATTTAAATAAAATAAACTGTCCACTCACAGTGACGGGACTAGCCCTGGGAGCGATCCTGTGCCTCCCCGGAACGTAAATCCTCACGTCCTAGCTCGAAATCGTCCACTTCTCTGACTTTGGAAGGCTCGGAGGTTGACTGTGGACCGGCTGCGAACGGCTGGAGACGGCACGGAGGCCCGACCCGATCGGAACCCGAGTGTACAGTCAGATTTCGAGAGTTCTCTCTCTCTCCACACGGCGGCGCTGTCCCTTAACAATAGCCAGCTGGGTTGCCGGACCTCCGCCGAGTCGAGGAAGACCGGTCACGCGCCCCACAGCAGCCGGTGGTGGCGGATCTCGGCGTGCACAGTGCCAGAACCCAGGGAGAGAGTCGAACGCGAGGAAAGAGAGAAAGAAGAAAGAAGAAAAGAGAAAAAAAGGAAAGTGACCGAAAAGGGAAAGTGAGGGAAATTAAAAGAAGTTTCCAAATAAGGAAACTTCCTAAAACGCGGGGAACCCCACTAAAAATCCCCGATAATTTTTAAATTACCGACAACAATCCCGACAGTTAATTTTTATTGTTCAAACCTCATTATCGACACCGTAAATTCACGGATAAAGGAGGGAAGGTAACTCACAGTGAAATTATAAGATTCGGGGTGTGACACGTATTCCACCTCATATTTGAGATGGAGTACAGTAAGGATTCGGTGTTTCAGTTTGATCAATGATGCAAGAGAAAATCATTGTGATCCACGGTAAGACTTCAGATGCTTTAGTTGTGACCCGAGAAGAGTGATCGGGTGTCAGAAAATTTAAGGGAGTATTGGAGGTTATCATCCACGTAGGAAGGAGTACTAAGTTGGTTAAATGAGACATGTGATAAGGTTACATGAGTTTGTGGAATATGTTGGGTATCCTTGGGGTTTAATGGATGCCTAGTGTCAAAATGTCCTTGTTACGCGAATAAGTTTACTTCCTTACATCCTAGGTGAATAGCCTTTTGGGTAGTATATTGGAAATTGGCTTTTAAGGAGGATCAGTGAGGATGTTGATCGTAAAGGACAGGTGTATAGGGTTTTGACAATTCTATTAGTGAGGCGGTTCAGAAGAGTTCTGAGAAAGGAGTTGATATTTGAGAACAATATTATTATTTTAACTGGTACTATCCCCCACTGTGTTGGACTTCGAGTATAGAAATTTCGAGGACGAAATTTTTATAAGGTGGGGAGAATTGTCACATCCCGATCCTAGAATTATTTTACGGTTGGTTACTTTGGTCTTTTACCATTTAAAGTAACCGTTTAACCGTACAATGATCGTAAAGTTGACTTTTCGTTAAGTTGAGAATTTGGGAAAACTTTCTTTATAAAAGTTGTAGAGGGCGTCGTTACGAGTTCGTGGACACGTAGCACGCTCAAATCGGAGTTCGTATGAGAAAGTTATGAACAAAAATGTAAAATTACTGTGCGGTAAAATGACTATATATAGGAGTTACCGGGGTGAAAAATCAGATTTTCACCCGGCTTCCTCTCTCCCTCTCCCGACAGATTTTCTGCCAGAACTTTCGGCCGTCACAACGCCGCCATCCGGCCACCAATCGTCGCCGCACCGGTCCCAAAAGATCGGCCTCCGAGTATACTTTATTCCTAGGTAAGTTTTCCGACCTAACTCGCCGTAAATCGGGAGAAATTCCGACTTGTTTTTCATGTGTACAGTAGAATTTCGGGATCAAATTTCTCTCTCCCTAGATCACCATCTGTTTTTATATGGATAGGATGAGTTTTAGGAGTACTATAATCCCCTAGAATTTGGTAGCTTGATTCGAAGTGTGTAGGGAGAATTGAGGATTTGAAGTGTAAATTTTCATGGTCTACTGTTCATCACGTTTTTGACCTAGTTAGAGGCCGAATTGGCCTTCGAGTTGAACTAGAAAGTTGTTCCAAATGACGAGACGAAGCTACTGGTAAAATTTGGTGGCAATTAGAGGTCGCCGGAATTTCTGCCGGTGGCCGCCGTCGGAGGCAGAGCTGGCGGCGGTGTTGCCACTTTTTGGGCAGTTTTTCATGCCCATTAATTAGTATAAATTGTGAGGAGTCCGTGGTTTAAATTTGGTAATTTTTGGAGAAGTTTTGGTTAGGTTTTGGAATTTTTCTAGTTTAGTATTATTGGCGGATAATTAAATATTTTCTGAAGGTTTGGAAAATATTTTAAGGACTCCTAAGCTATTGTTGAAGGTCAGAGATTTTTGTTGATTAAATTTGAGAGTTTTGGCCGAGGAAAACGTTATTGCCAATTTTAATTAATTATTCGTTTGGCAATTGAGATTTATTATTCGTTGAACAGGAGATGAAGAGTTCTCGTTTGAGAAGCGATCCGGTTTCGTCAGGCTAAGGCCTAAGTCGGTGAGTGGACTTTTTATTTTAAACCGTGCATGCTCAAATATTTTTGGATATTTTTAAACTATATGTTTTTAATTGTTTGTTGAGCCGGTGGGGCCAGGAAGGCGGGTTGCTCCCCACCCGTGAGCTCCTTTGTTTAGTCGGCTGGAATTTATGTCATGTTGACTGCATTTGGAATTTACTTATTCATGGCCATAGTTTTTAGGACGGTCGGAGAACCGTGCCTCCTGCATGAGATGCAAGTTTTAATTAACGAGGGATGAGTCATATAATAATGACTTTCTTATTTTTCTTGTTTTCATCACCATGAAGGGTCGTTTTATACCTATATTCATTCATTGCTAGCTAGCCATACGGGCCCCCCTCCTTAGAGGTGAAGCGGGGCAATAGTAGTCTTATTTAGCTCCGACTTTAGCCTGAGAGACTCATTGTCATGGTCGAATTTCTCCACCATGAAGGGTCGTTCATTACTTAGTAGCCTCCGAAAGGCTCCGACCCTAGTCTGGGAGACTCTCCGTCATGGTGAAACCTCTTCCCCTATTTTTACTGTTGATTTTTCAAGCCAATGAGATTGACATTTAACGATTTGGTCTCCGGAACGATGATTTGAGAATCTTTTCCGACGAGGCATGCATATGGATTTTCTGGAAATTAAAGGGAGAACATAAACTGGTTACTTTTCACACGTCTGGATATTCTTTTTGTCCACTCACTCTAACATCATGTTTTTTTTAAATGTTTTCCCCTGGGCCCTTCGTTTTCAAATGCCCAGTGTTGCAGGGATGCCGAGAGGAGGTCGTGCGTACAGAAGACGAGACATAGCCAACTAATGCGCTGACGCTAGGATTTTTACTTAGGTATCTCTTCTATGTAGATCTGCTCTGATTACCCCAACTTAGTTTAGTTTCTCCTTTATGAAGTGTAGTTATGGTTTGAGGAGCAGGATGACTCCAGGAGTTGGGGGTTGATTTAAATTATCACAGAAGTGCTGAGTTTATTTTTAGGAAGGGTTGTCCATTTCAAGGGGATTTCAGTAAGAAGTTCCCTTGAGATGGTCCCGCAGGATTTACTTCGAGTTAAATGGGTTTAACTCGGGGTTGGTCTTGACATAATGTGTTGAAAGAATTGGGTTTCAAACTCAAGAAATCTATGGACTTGCATTGTGATAGCATGTCTACTATTGAAATTGCTCATAATCTTGTTCAACATGACCGGACAAAACATGTAGAGGTGAATCGACATTTCATTATGGAAAACTTGGACAAGAAAATTATTCGTTTCCCTTTCGTGTATACAAAGGACCAATTAGCAGATGTTCTTACGAAAAGAGTGTCAAAGAAAGTATTTGACAATTCGGTTGGCAAGTTGGACATGATAAATATCTATGTACCAACTTGACGGAGAGTATAATATTTTGTAAATATTTATTTTCCTTGTAGGTGTAGATTATATTATTCCTATTAGCATTATGATTGTATCTCTATATATACCCTCTTATTTGGATGAGAATATACATCAAAGTATTTCAAACCATATCAAATTATTTTTTTCTATTGTGTACACCTCCTATCTATAATGATAAAATGACCACAATCTCAGTTCAATCCCATAAGTGAAACCGATCCACTTCTAGAACTACAACTGCATAGGCATAAAGTTATCAGAACACTAATTCTATGTTTGATCAGGTTATCAGCAATGAACTTTCTAGTTTTGCAATTGAAATATGGGGGAAAGTGGTTCCTTCCAAACTCCAAAGGAATCACTCACTTGTTTCCTTGTATTACTCACAACACAAAATTTAAACTATATACAAACTTGTTAACAACTTTCTTTATGTTACTAAACATTGGTTAATGAAAGTTAAAATTTTCGTATACCTTCTCATTCCCTTCCCATGAAAAAGACAAATGAACTACCTCTTTTCTCCTCTCAACCAACCAAACGAGGCCTAAGATTAGATGACCCAGCCACCCAAATGATCTCATAAGACAATATAAGGTCCTCTCCTATGAGGAGATGATCTGGGTCTTAACTGATTTTACTTACCATGTTGAAAATCAGGTTGAAAAGAAAAAACGGGTGTAACTTTTTGTGCTCTCGGCATTTCCAAATTCCAATACTTTCAGAAAGTTTATGAAAAAGAAAACTTCTATTATTTAGATCATAACTCATTCATACGGACTCTGATTTTCACAATCTTCATGTCTACATACTCATTCATGCCTATTTTCCTTACATTTTGAGCTGCTTGGTCAGATTAGGAAAACCGCAAAAGTCCACACTGAACTCTCTAACTATGAGAACTTATGAGCTAATATCTACATGAGATAGGAGGCATAAGACAGTCGGAAACATGGAAGCCATTCTCAGAGTCCGACAAGCATCATCACCTCCCCGTAGTAATCCGAAGGAGAAGAATGACCACTAAGGATTTCATGTTGGTGTATGTGTATATTTTTTTTCAAAACAAAAGATGGAGCTAAAAACTGTATAACTTATGCTGGTGTATGTGAGACTTCTTCACTCTGAAATGATACTAGAAGTAGCAAAAAAGTTTTGGAGCTTTGACGCCACAAGATTAATGTAAGAGATATCATAAACAAAACTCGGAATATACTCTGAAAATTGGATGACATGCAGGATTATTTAAGTAACATCACTACAATGTTATGGCAGAAGATGAAGAGAAACCAAATTCAACATGAATAGGCTGGATAAAGGAAAATAAAATTGTACTGCCATCTCATTTGAACACTCCAGCTGGTAGGTATTTGTAAACAACAAAGCTTCTCAGGTCTAATTCATTTTCCACATCATGATAGTAGCTTTGTGCGAGTTTGCAGGATCTTCCATGGATTAAACATGTATCATAAACACATATCCCAACGTCCACAAGAAAATATATAGGAAGGGTACCCATGACAGACATGCAAAAAGACTTATGATACTTCCAACATATTAAGGATCTTTTATATACCCAACTGGAAATTCTGTCACCCAAGGAATGTTCTTTCCAAAACGAACTCCATAGTAAGCAGAACCGGCCCTGGGGGAAGCCCAACAAGCTTGTGCTTTAGGTCCCCAAATTTAAGGAGCCCCCATTTTTTTTAAATCTTATGTTCGATATCAGCTCCTTTGTAGTCTGTAGCAGTATGTTGGATGACAGGACATCTAATCTATCCCGAATGGGATCTCTACAACTGGAAACCCACCGCCCTTGGGTCTCCAAAAATCTAGCCAAATATATAGGCTGTTGCTATCAACACATCTCATCTATTTTTCTATCCACATATTTCATTTTTATTTTCAAGTTTGCCACTAAAATTTGTTTTATGATTGGTTAAAAAAATAGATGGGAGAAATCAGGTGGCCCTCCTCGAGCCTGGCCGTCGATGTAGCTCTTCCGGCAAACAATGGCTGATTGTGAGCTCCGAGATATCAGATTTCATAGCAGTAAGTATACTTGGTTAGATATCTCAACTAAAGAACGACTTGACAGGGTGTTCCAAAATCTTGCAAGCTGTGCTCTTCATCCAGGTCGAGTGTGTGTACTCCCACCGAGTGCCTTAGACCATCTTCCATTGCTCTTGGAACTAGGATCGCAATTCATCTTTTGGAAAACTCCGAAACGCTTTCGTTTTAAAGAGATGTGGCATCAACACAGGGACTACATCAAAATCATCTTGAAAGGTTGGTCTAGACCTCTAACAAGAAATGGAATGCAGCAGATTGGAACACTCATATCACAAACTGGGGCTGAACTTCTTACATGGCACAAAGAAGTCTTCAATGCTCAACGGATAGAGATCATAGTAGTCCAAGAGAAACTAAATGATATTTTGAAGCAACCCCTTTGCTCCAAACCAGTTTGCAGAACCAAAAGCACTTCCCAAAGCTCAGTGAGTTGCTACATCAACAAGAAGTGTATTGGAATGGTAATTTAGAAATTTCAGAGTTTTTTATTTGTTGGAATGGACTTATAACCGACGAAATTTGCCATAATTCGTCAGCTATAGCATTTTTATTTATTTTTTTTTCAACGTTTAACCGACGAAATATGGCATATGTCGTTGGCTATAGTAGTATTTAGACGACTAAATATGGCCTAATTCGTCGGCTTTATTATTATTATTATTATTATTTTTTCAATGTTTAGCTGACGAATTATAATATTTTTCGTCGGGTATAGTTATTTTTTATATTTTTTTAGTAACTACTTTAGCCGATAAATTTTTTTTTATATTTTTCGTCGGCCAAAGTCTCAGACTGTGGTCGACGAAATAACGTTTTTTCGGCTTTAGTCTTAAACTATGAAAAAAATTGTCGAAAAATGTGGCGAAAAATATGAAAAAAATTGTCGACTAAAGTATTAGACTATAGCCAACGACTACTTCTACTTTCGTCAGGTAAAGTCATCACCGACAAGTCTTTGGCGACGACATCTTAGCTGACGAAAGCTCGTAACATACCAACAAAAAATTTTTTGTCGGCTAAAGTGGTGATCCTGGTAGTGATAACAAATCAGATCAAAGATGAGTAATTTGATTTGAGTAGTAGAGATGCTAAAATTGGAAAGACGTTACCAAATCCTTTGAGAATAGAGTGGAAGCTTGGAGAGAAATTCTCCATCGGATGAGAATCTGAGATTCAGAACTAGATGAGAGGAGAAAGCTCGTACTGATGACAACGACGTCGGCGAGCAAACCACGACTGAGACTAACGAAAACGCAGAGAGACGATAAGAAAGCGGATCTACGAAGACGAAGAAGCTAGAAGTTGAGCTTGCTTTTGCATTCACCTCATCGAGGCACGATCAGGATCTATCTACTGAAATGAGATGACACCCAGATGCCGATGACTTCAGATTGAAAATGGGTTTGGGTTTTCTTTGAAATTGGGGCTTAGAGATTGAAAACGAGGATAACTAAAAAGAAAGGGAAAATGTGGAAGCAAAAGATAGATAGCCAAGATCAGAATCAAGGCTCTGATACCATGAAAGGATTCCTGGTTTATTTAGAAGTAAATGTTGAAAACAGTAAAGTGAGCAAATAAGGTTTTGGAGGCTACATCGTGATTCTCATTGATTGATTGGAAAAGTGTGTTACAGCAAGTATATATAGGACTACATAGGGCTACTAAGTACAATGACACAATTACCCTCACAATATAATCCTAGAATACCTATTTGGTTAATAATAGCTACCCAAAGCTTTCTAATCCTTTCTCAGACCTCACCAAGGAACCATCGTGCTCGTTGGAGCTCGAGAAGATTGCTAGAACAAGCAGAACAGTCACCAGAGCTAGGGCACGAAACCTAGAAAACGTAGAAAAGGGGGCTTTCGAATTAAGGTTTGTTTTGTAGGAAACAAGGGAATATGAAGAACGAGAAGAGTAAGACAAACTCAGACCTACCTTCAACACGCCAAGAGACCGTTGAAATTTGCTAGAATCCGATGAACACAACTGTGTTCTTCATTTACCGATCTCCTGTAAAAGTCGATGTATGGTGGATTTTCAAACTAGGTTTTGAAGAAGAGAGGGAGGGGAACATTTTGATGGTGGTTTGGTGGAAACAATCAATATGGCCATTAAGTTTATGGCTATAATCAATGTGCATAAGTCAGTGGTCAATCATCAAGTTGGATTCATACTTACTATCCACTTATAAGGGGCCTAATTTTTTATAAAATCACAAATTAATAATAAAATCACAATGCTACAATCCATAATCGTATCCTGCAATACTAGAAATCAAGTTCGTAAAATGTCGACAAAAATCGTCGAAAGTTGCTCGATAAAGATAAGTTTTTAAGAGGTGGGTACCGTAGAGAGAGAGAGAGTATGGCGAAATATGATGTTTGATGTCAAATTATAAAGATAAAGTTGTATATAAAAATGGAGGTGTATATAGAAAATTAGAAGGTGCAACTAGGACTCCCTTTCTATAAATCAAGGGTAAAAATGTATTTCTAAATTTACAAAAATGTTAGGAGGTCTACTAGCACTTTTTTTATTAAAGAAAATTTCATTCAATCAACTGTAATTACATCACAATTACAACACCTAACAAGAGATTACAACTATGAACAAATAACTCCACTAGTAGAGGAAAAGGGTGATGCGACGATTTCATTTCGTCACATAAGAGGGGTTTTTCGTCGCATGAGTATTGAAGCGACGAAAAATTCGTCGCATTATTTTTGTAGCACTAATTTGATGCGACGAAAACATAAATTTTTGTCGCATAAGTACCTCTTATGAGACAAAATATTTTCCGTCACATAGGTTGATGAGATGAAAATTTTCGTCGCATGAGTATTGAAGCGACGAAAAATTCATCGCATTATTTTCGTCGCACTAATCTGATGTGACGAAAACACAAATTTTTGTCGCGCAAGTACCTCTTATGCGATGAAATATTTTTCGTCACATAGGTTGATGAGAAGAAAAAAAGGCGTCGCATAAACGTATGAGATGAAAATTTTCGTCACATCAGCTTGTGCGACGAAAAGTATGTTGTCGCTTCAGATTTTTCAATAAATAAAAAATATATAATATAATATAATTTAATTTGAACTTTTGTTATAATTTAAATTAAAAAAGTACGGTGGTTGTGGTGTGGTGGTGGTGGAGGAAGAAGAAGAAGAAGAAGAAGAAGAGGAGGATGAGGAGGAGGAGGAGGAAGAAGGAGAAGTGGGGGTGGTGGTACGGTGGTGGTGGCAGAAGAAGAAGAATAAGAGAAATAGATGGTGTGGGTGGTGGTGAATTAATAGAAGAAAAGGGTGGACGAAGAAAAAAGGGGGGAAGAAGAATTTTTTTTTGAATTTGGCAGACAAAATCAAAATTTAAAAAGTTGAATCGATGCGACGAAATAAACAATTTTCATCTCATTAGTGTAAACTAATGCGACGAAATTTTGAATATTTTGTCGCATGAGTTGGCACTAGGGGGAACTTTTGAAGAAAAAATTTAGCACTATGCGACAAAATGTGTTTCGTCGCATAATTTCAAACTCATGCTACGAAATTTATTTTTTTCACATCAGACCACACTCATGCGACGAAAAAAAATAATTTCGTCGCATGAGGGTTTTATTCTACTAGTGCTCTAGCATCAATCTACTCGTCCTCACTCCGAAGATGATTGAGAGACTGACATATCAATGGATCTAATGAAGATCGAAATGGGTATCCGTTTAAGTTAACTTAACCAACATAGGTAGCAATTACTGGGAAAGGATCTGACCACAACAGAAACCCATTAGGTGGGCCATCTCAGGATCTCCTAGCCAAGATCGATCTGTCCAATTCGAAAGCAAGCTATTCTCCCTCCCTTGGCCGTTCCTCTTCTGCTCTGAACTCATATTACAGATCTAGTTTTTGATCCCCTCCTAGACCGGGACACAACGGCTGGATTGCCTGCACCCGGTTGGGAGAGGCGCACACCCACGAACTTTGGTTTCTCTTGTGCGTGAGGCTGAGAGAGAGAGAGCTCATACTCGATTTAGAAGAAGATGTGATTAAGTCGGTCTAAATAATAATTAGGTATGAATAGAAGCTCCTTTTATATTTTTAAAATTACAATTTAAAACATTTAGAAATCAAATCGATATTTTTAGTGTAATTTTTTTTAAGAAGAAACGAGAAGAATGTTTTTAAGTGTAATAAATAGACAATTTCGGTAGTTTAAAAATTTGGAAAATTCCTTATCATCACCTCATCCATTTCCCACATCCCACCACCACCACCACCACCACCATGGCCTTCTCCTCTTCTACTCTCTCCCCACATTCCTCCGCCAACCACCCTCTCATTCTCTCCCTCTCTTCACTTCCCAAAACCACCACCGCCACTTTCCTCACCACCTCATCATCATTTCGACCTCTCCCACTCCACCACACCACCACAACCACAATCCAATGCGTCGACAAAGCTTCAAGTGCCGACCCCAAGACCGGAGTTTCAGTCTACAAGCCCAAGTCCTATGAGGTTCTCGTCACTGACGCTGCCAACTCTCTTGCCTATGCTCTTGAAGACGGCAAGACCCGCTTGGAGATTGACTTCCCGTAAGGCCCTTCTGCTTTTAATTGAAAAAAGCTTATGAATTTGGATCAAGAATGGTTTTTACGCTTAACCCATGTTTGGGTTTTCACACTTGAGCATGTTCTTGGCTATTAGAAAACTGGAATGCATTGCTTTTCTACCTGAACTTATAAAGTCACAGCCTTTTGTGATTAGATCTTTCTAGAATGTTAATTTTATGTTTGAATATTTGATTAGGGATATGGAGAATTAATTGACTGAATGATGAGGCAAGTTTTGGTTAGAAACTTAAAAACATAGATGGCTGATAAAGAACCACATATCTTGAAAGTGGTGTGATGATAATGTACTATTGAGATGGATTGTGGTCGTGTAGAGAGTGTTTTTGTCCATTTCTTCATTTTATGTGGAGTTGATGTTTTAATACCTCTTCTTTTTCATGGGATTTTCTGTGTTTCCAGGCCCCTTCCTAGCAACATATCTTCCTATAAGGTACTTGTCATGATGTTTTGTTGATGATACATAGCACGTGGAATACTTGTGACTTGATTTTCTCAAATTCCTAAAACATGTAAAGGGGTCTTCAGATGACTTCATTGATGCCAATGTTCAACTTGCCTTGGCTGTTGTACGGAATCTAAAAGAAAGAAAGGAGACGAGAGTTTGTATCGTAAGAAGAATCTTCCTTTTCATATAGGTGATTTTTACATTTCAATGGGAAAGTATATAATAGTTTTTCTATATTCAGGTGTTTCCGGATAAGCCAGAAAGGCGCAGGGCATCTGAGCTGTTTAGAACAGCTATCGACTCAGTAAAAATTAACTCACAATACTATCCTTTAATTCATTTCTTTAATCAGTTGCATCATAGTCTCCTCAGCTTATGTAAATCCTTTAGACATAAGATTTTGGCATCACTGTACAAAAAAGTCTAACAACCATAGTATGCAATACAAAATATCTATTTTAAGTGTTGCCAAATTTTATTTGTGTTTATACTTTCCATTTTATTAGAACCTATACTGACATGCTACTGTCATTAGTTCTCTTCAGAAACTAGAGTGCCATATAACTTCAATGTCCTTAAATGAGTTTTCTTTTTCACCATTTTCTTTCAGATTGGTGATATAACCATAGGTTCCCTTGATGATGTTCCTGGTGGTCCAGTCACCATGTTTTTCAGATCCATAAGGAACACACTTGATTTTGATTTCGAAGATGAAAATGAAGGTCAGTTCCAGGAGTCGATCATTTCATGTTTCTGATTGCTTGTTTTCCTTACTTGAACTGTATTTTAACAGAAGTTACACTAATTTGATTTCTCTTTTTGTGATCAATGCACATTATACATCTTTGGAAGAGAGGATTAACAATCGTCTCTATGTTATCTCTTACATTACAGGTCGCTGGGGATCCATTGAGCCTCCTTCTCTTTATATGTTCATTAATTGTAGCACGCGCGAACTTGCTGGAATTGAGAAGTTTGTGGTATGGTCGTTTCCTTGTTAGTTATATCACCAATTTTGAATCCATTAACTTTTGTTCCATTGTTTCATGAGATTTACGCTGGATGGTTATGTACTCTGTGTACTTGTATAACTATGGTACTTGAATTCATTAATATGAATTTTCTTTGTGATAAGTTATAGATGTTAATTACAAATTTCATAATTCTGTTATATTTCAGCAAACTTGAGTTTCATGTGAGCTTTTTAGCTGTATAAATATTCATCGGAATCTGAAAACTACAATTGTTATATCTAGAAAGTCTCAAGGCAGGGAGACTTATGAATGGATTAAAATGCACTCACATCTATGGTTCAGCAACCTGGTGTTTGCAAAGCCATTTCAAGACTATTCAGTTCATGGAAATTTCAATACATGTGACATAGCAGAGGACCTGCCTTTTTTGTATGTCCCTCTTGGTGTTTAATGTGTAAGATGGTTCTGAATGTCTGGACCATTTGTTCTAGCCTTTGGGAAAGTATTTTGAGGCAGTCTAATGTTAGTGTGGGGACAATCCAGTGGGTTCTGTAAAAGATGTCTGGGAGGGAGAAAAATGGATTGGGACTGGTGGGTCATTTGGATGAGAACGTTTTAATTTTGGGGGGGGGGGGTTGGAGAGGAGCTTTCTTGGGAGAAACGATTTAATTTTGGGGGATCTCTGTGTGTGTCACGTTTCTCAGAATTACAAATGGTTCATTGTATGCCATTTTTTGCCATTGTAATGCTGCTGTGGTGTACCTCTTTTGAACTTATACTGTTTTTGTGGTGGGTGCTATTTTGAGATCTAGAGTTTGACTTATGAGCTAGCTATTTGAGTGGGCATGTTGTTCTCCTCTGTTCTACTTTGCTTTACCTTGCAATAAAATTCTTCTTATGAAAAAGTTTGTTGTGAGTATTTTGATATGCTGGCTGCCTCAAACTATACATGCACTAGTGAGGCTGAGAAAATAGTTGCTAATGGGCATATTAACATGTTCACATGGTTTAACTGTTTCCCAATCACATAACCTTTGTAAGTCTAACTTATCTTAATGTAGAGATTAAATATTTCTTGGTATTCTTACATTTTTGTAGTTGTCTGCAGCTTAAAGTTGACAATGTCTCTTGTTTTTGATGAGAGTAAATTTGTGGATAGCATTTTCAAATCCTTCAATTTATGTTGAAGTATTGTGGCCCTTTTTGTTTACTGTCCTTTTGGTATTTACAGGAACAATTTGCCATGTCAACCCCAACACTTCTATTCAATCTCGAACTCGATACGTTGCGGTAATCCTTATTGCCTTCCTGACCTTTCATCAAATTTCACTTGCTATTTGCTGAATATTCTTCTCAACTATGAATTAGACGCTGTTAATTATGCAGTGCTGACTTGGGTCTTGTGGGGTTTCCAACCAAGGATTTACATTATCGGTTTCTTTCAAAATTTATTCCAGTGTTCTACATTCGAATAAGAGAGTACTCGAAGGTAAATTAAACTTATTTACCTTAACTATTTTCCTTTCTTATTTCAAATTTGTGGTAATCATTTATTTGTCAACTCAAGACAGTGGCAGTAGCGCCTTATATCGTGAATTACAATGGAGCATTATTTCGCCAATACCCTGGTATGTACTATGTAGTACTTTCTTAAAACCAGTCGTATATACCTGATTATTGCTCATTCCTGATCTTATTGTAAATATTGATGACTACTGTTTATATTTAATTTTGTGCTACAAACTAGAGCATGGCCCTTTGATCTTTTGCATTAAGCACATATGAATCTCTTTTTGTGAGGAACATCTTGCAGCGTGTTTGTTACATGGGACTCCAGGGGATTGGATGGGACTGGGATTCTTGTAGAAATAAATTAAGCTCAGCTAAGAGAATCATGTGAAACAAACGTGCACCTAGAGAACAATCTGGACTTATTTATGATATGCTATTTCATACAAGCCATATTATCTGTCTGGTCTGGACATGATGAATACATATACATTTATGATATGGCATCCTAACTCAATCTTGCCTCAGAAGGCTATTGCTATTCTATCAGCTTGCCTGTAGTTGTTAACCATGATTTTCTTACACTTTATTCTTCTGCTTGTTGGTTTCTATTTCTCACTGTCAAATACTCTCTTCAGTATGATTACGTGCTTAATCAACATGTTTTGGTATGTCTCTCATCTTTTTTATGGTCAGGGCCTTGGCAGGTAATGCTTAAACAAGCAGATGGTTCTTTCGCTTGCGTAGCAGAGAGTGCAACACGCTTCACTCTGGGTGAAGTATACATCTATCTGAACTTCAATCATCTTTACACTGTTACTTGCTAGATATGGTTATGCTTTCATGCTCATTGTTTGTTTTTTCTTTAGACAAAAGAAGAACTTTTGAGGGTCTTGGGACTTAATGAAGAAGAAGGAAGCTCACTGCAATTTCTTCGTAGAGGCTACAAGGTTACTCTCTTCTTGCCTTAAACATTTTATCTTAGCTGTTCAGAGTTTTCAACTTTTTATGTCACTAGTTTCACTCTGTTTAAATGGTCAATCTCCCAACTTGACGAATTTTCCCCTCCCTCTTGTTACTTGTCTAAAGATATACTTCAGCCCAACAAAGAAAAAAAGTTTCTTAGTAACTTGAGACAATTTAAACTACCGTTCCTCAATGTTGACACCCCCTCTCTCACACATGCTCACACAAAGATCTGTTACATTTTTTAGTGATTCTGCACACCTATGGCTCTAGTATTTTTTGTATAGGCACAATGCTTCAGCTTATTCCCAATTATCCAATTAGGACCTGGTGATAAATATGAATTTGAAAAACTTGATTCGTTTGGATGTAACCTATACACTTGCCCAGTCAAGTCAATAAATATTTGGATGGCAATATCTCGCTTATTGATAAGTTGTACTCTATTTACCTTGTGTCTCTGAGGTTCTTTCTGTATGTACTCTTTCAAGTTTAAATCTGAAAGCATATTTTGAAACAAGGGATAGCACTCCAAAATTCATCTACTTGTGTGTTCTGAATTGATATCACAGTCTGCCACTTGGTGGGAAGAAGATGTTGAGTTGGAATTGTCTTCTGCTTGGCGTAATTGAGAAGCGGAAAGAGATGGATGCAGAATGCCAGTGTTCCAATGGTTGGGTAGTCAATCGGACGGCAGATCAGTTCTCAAATGTAATGTGGGCGTGAATACTCTGGGATTCTAAGTGTTTTGTGATCCTATGATGCTCATCACATTGATTAATTGTACAAAATGGCGAGTTACATGACCTCTTTTCTGAAAAAGTGATAAAATTGTGCATTGTAATTTTCATTTTCGGATCATTATACCATAGAACCTGTGTTTGTTGTTTATCTTTTAAGTATCAATTCATTTCACTTCTGGTTGAATTTGAGTAGCGGAGGCAACTAGTTTTAAAGTGCGTTTTAGTGTGGAGAATGTATTAGAAATTTGGTCGAAATATTATTGAGCTCTCTAAAATTCCTCCACGAAGGTGCACGTTGTAATGTGCTCTTAAATACACTGTCAAACTGTAAATAGAAGTTCATATTTAGAATCTTTACCTTTTCAATCTGAAGATCTTTGAGTAACGCCACATAATCAGAAGCTGAGGAAGGAGGGCCGGGTGTTCTCAGCTCACTCTCCAATCTAGCTAGCTCTTTTTGCAAATGCATAACTAAGGCCTTGGCCCCAATGATTTTCAGAGTAGGAATGCAAATTTAATCACAAGGTGGCTCCAAACAATTTGACATTTACAGTTGAAAACTATCTTGATAGACTTTTTGTCATATAAGGGTTTCATGTTGCATGAAATCATGATATATATAATGTTTAGGTTCTCGGTGGAAGAAGTTAGTATGATTACCATATGCAGAAGACTGGTTTTGGATAGGTAAAACCTGGAAGTTGTCAACAGATGTAAAGTTGTTGGTACTGGTTTGCTTTTGCTCACTCCCCAAGTCACACCTCCTCTGCCTTTCTTAGTGAGTTCATTTAGGAGGAGGTTGGAAAGTTTCAGTTCCAAATAGGGCTAAAACGAAGTGTTGAGTTTACTGAGGGTTTGCTGGATATACTGCGTTCACTTGGTAGTCTGGCTTTGAAAGGAGTGTTGTTGAATTCTCATCTGTGTTCTAGGTGAAACCCTCCATCTCAGCCAAGATTGTGAACTCACTGATTCAAAGCAATATAACCTATTAGCACAGATGTGCTATAGCTCGGTTTCTAGTCATAACGAGGATCTTAGTTGGTTGATTATATTGTGCGGGACTGCTCTCACTAGCTCTCTTTGGGAAGTTGATTGTACAACATGAAACAGTCCACAAGTCCTAGAATGAATCCTGTTGTGTGTTGGTCTCCTCCTCCTGATGTTCTGAAAATAAGTGGGGATGGAGCTTTCAGTCATCTTACAAGGGAGGTTTTAGGTTTGTAATACAGGATGCCTTGGACACGATGGTGGCTGGGGGAGATTGTCTGATGTCTCCTGAGCATGCGGAAGTGCTGGCCTGTAAGAAGTCACTCATCCACACCTGCTACATTAGAAACAGACGCATCAGAGGTTCAGAGTCAGCTTAGCAATCCTTCTGCTGCTAATACATCAGTACTGGCAAGGTTGTAATGTATGATGACTTGGGAGTTATTTTGTAGTCTACCCAGAATCTCAGATGCTGGTGGTTTATATAGGCAGATATGGGCAATTTAGCTGCTCATCAACAAGCTGCTTATGCTTGTTGAGTTCATTTTCTTCAAGCTGCGATTGAAATATACCTGTTGACTCTTAAGAGAAGATAACTGGTAACAAAGGAAACTGTCCAGAGTTTTCTTTTGTCCTATACAGCTAAAATGATTGTTTTCTTTTGGAGCAGGATCGATAACTTTTTTGTCACGTCTACCACACATTAAAATGTAAAATATCTTTAATAAACGGTCGTGTACTTACACATATTATGTGATGTAGGTCTCATCATAGACCGGGTTAGGACTGACCCTACCCATAATTTTAGGGCTTAGGGTAGAATAGGGTAAGGCTCGGTCAAAGTCAACAAAATTTAAGACCGGGTAATACGGCCAATTTAGTTTAGCCCGCCCTAGCGGCCCATTTCGTTAGGGCTGGCCCTTTAAATGGGGCTAAACATGGACGAGATGAACTTGTTATTTTTTCCTCACAATTTAGTTTTAGAATTATATGTAATAAACCTTATTTTTTGTGTTATATTTAACATGCATTCATACACATTATACTTAATTTAAGACATTTATCTATAAACTAAGTGGTTATACTCATATATCTCACGAACTAATGCTCTAAATCATCAAAATGCAATCGTTAATCAACAAAATAAAAAGAAATCAAATGAACAAAACTAGCAAATCAACTACAAAAGAGAATATTAGTTGTATTGTATTTAAAAAATAAGAAACATATTAAAACAATACAAAAAATAAGAAATTATTAAGGTCTAAAGGGCGGGCTTTTAGGGTCGGACCGGGTTTGGCCCTAAAGGGCTAATTAGGGTAGGGTCGTAAAGTAAGGTCAGGTTTCATTTGTTCAACCCTTACCCTATCCTACTTGAGAATGGCTAGGACCGGCCCGCCCTAATGAAGGGTCGGATAGGGCTTCGGCCCTAGAGGATAGGACGGGTTTTAAGGCGGGTTAGGGTCGAAGGATCAAATGATGAGGCCTAATGTGATGTCAATGGTGACTATTATTTCAAATAACCAATAGGCGACGATACACTAAGCAGTGAGTACAGCCAAGAAGAGGTAAATGACAGTCCGGTGAGCGTTTTGTGGACACTGTCGGGCAGACGCACTGTCAAGAAATGAGTGCTAATATGAACCTTGTTGCTTCAAGCATCAAAGCTTAGATTTCATACCACAATTAGCAACGAAAAGATCTGATACATTTCACTACAGATACAACACAGCTAGAACCGTTTTACCAGATCAAAACCCAACATAGATTTCTAACATGCTGAGCACTTCAACTAAGATTTATATAATCCTCTAATATTAATAAGCAATCCATTGGATGATTCCTATGTGGCCTTAACTAACATCACAAATTGCCTATGCTCTTGCACCTCTCTCTTAATGTTTATAACTGCTCTTGAAACACATGAATATTGGTTGTAGGCAACTAAGCCTGCCCATTAGGGGTGGCCATACGAAACCGAAAACCGAAAAAAACCGAACTGAAACCGAAAAAACCGAACCGGAAGACAAACCGAACCGAAAAACAAAAACCGGACCGAACCGGGTATGTATGGTCCGGTTTGTGGTTTGGGGTCCGTAGAAACCGGACCGGACCGAAAAACCGGAAAAATAAATAAATAAACTCATGAATTAAAATGACTTTAATTATGTAGTAGGAAAGAAAAAGACTTTAATTATAGAAGAAAAATTATCAAAAATCTCGTAATATAAGATGTGTTAGGAATGGGGAAATACCGCTATGGTTTAAAAATCATGTAATTCGGGCAATGTCTCGGTGCCGATAGTAGCGGTCAACCCTATTTACAATTATTATTCCATTTGAGGAGCCCTATCGTCGGAAAGTAAATGTCCCAAAAATTTTATATGGGCGGTTGCGTCTCATCTACGTGAGTGTTTTTCGTGTAGAAGGTTTGAAAAAAATACGTAATATAGAGGTAGATATGCGTGTTTTCGTGTGATAACTGACGATGGATCAGAGTTGACCGTTTCGATCGAGCCCTTAACTTTGTCGGATCCAGTAGAATTTTTTTTCACATACATCTTTCGTCATAATGATCATATCTGACGGTCGAATTTTAATTTTTGACTTTTAGTCATCGGAATCACAATATGCATACTAATGTTGTATAACTTGTTTATTAGGTTTTAAGCAAATGCATAACTTTATGAACAAACTCTACATAGAAGCAAAATTATCAAAAAACTCATGAAATAAGATGTGTTTGGAATGATGAAATACAGCTCTGATTAAAAAATCACGTAATTCGGGTAACGTCTCGGTGCCGATTGTAGCGGTCAACCCTATTTACCTTTATTATTCCCTAGGGGGAGCCCTATCGTTGGAAGGTAAATGTCCCAAAATTTTTATATGGGCGGTTGCGTCTCATCTACGTGAGTGTTTTTCATATAGAAGGTTTGACAAAAATACGTAATATAGAGATAGATATGAGTGTTTCCATGTGATAACTGACGATGGGATCAGGGTTGACCATTTCGATCGAGCCCTTAACTTTGTCGGATCCAGTTGAATTTTTTTCCACATACATCTTTCGTCATAATGATCATATCTAACGGTCGAATTTTAATTTTTGACTTTTAGTCATCGGAATCACAATATGCATACTAATGTTGTATAACTTGTTTATTAGGTTTTAAGCAAATGCACAACTTTATGAACCAACTCTACATAGAAGCAAAATTATCAAAAAACTCGTGAAATAAGATGTGTTCGGAATGATGAAATACAGCTCTGATTAAAAAATCACGTAATTCGGGTAACGTCTCGGTGCCGATTGTAGCGGTCAACCCTATTTACCTTTATTATTCCCTAGGGGGAGCCCTATCGTTGGAAGGTAAATGTCCCAAAATTTTTATATGGGCGGTTGCGTCTCATCTACGTGAGTGTTTTTCATATAGAAGGTTTGACAAAAATACGTAATATAGAGGTACATATGAGTGTTTCCGTGTGATAAGTGACGATGGATCAGGGTTGACCATTTCGATCGAGCCCTTAACTTTGTCGGATCCAGTTGAATTTTTTTTCACATACATCTTTCGTCATAATGATCATATCTGACGGTCAAATTTTAATTTTTGACTTTAAGTCATCGGAATCACAATATGCATAATAATGTTGTATAACTTGTTTATTAGGTTTTAAACAAATGCACAACTTTATGAACCAACTCTACATAGAAGCAAAATTATCAAAAAACTCATGAAATAAGATGTGTTCGGAATGATGAAATACAGCTCTGATTAAAAAATCACGTAATTCGGGTAACGTCTCGGTGCCGATTGTAGCGGTCAACCCTATTTACCTTTATTATTCCCTAGGGGGATCCCTATCGTTGGAAGGTAAATGTCCCAAAATTTTATATGGGCGGTTGCGTCTCATCTACGTGAGTGTTTTTCATATAGAAGGTTTGACAAAAATACGTAATATAGAGATAGATATGAGTGTTTCCATGTGATAACTGACGATGGGATCAGGGTTGACCATTTCGATCGAGCCCTTAACTTTGTCGGATCCAGTTGAATTTTTTTCCACATACATCTTTCGTCATAATGATCATATCTGACGGTTGAATTTTAATTTTTGACTTTTAGTCATCGGAATCACAATATGCATACTAATGTTGTATAACTTGTTTATTAGGTTTTAAGCAAATGCACAACTTTATGAACCAACTCTACATAGAAGCAAAATTATCAAAAAACTCATGAAATAAGATGTGTTCGGAATGATGAAATACAACTCTGATTAAAAAATCACGTAATTCGGGTAACGTCTCGGTGCCGATTGTAGCGGTCAACTTTATTTACCTTTATTATTCCCTAGGGGGAGCCCTATCGTTGGAAGGTAAATGTCCCAAAATTTTTATATGGGCGGTTGCGTCTCATCTACGTGAGTGTTTTTCATATAGAAGGTTTGACAAAAATACGTAATATAGAGGTAGATATGAGTGTTTCCGTGTGATAAGTGACGATGGATCAGGGTTGACCATTTCGATCGAGCCCTTAACTTTGTCGGATCCAGTTTAATTTTTTTTCACATACATCTTTCGTCATAATGATCATATCTGATGGTCAAATTTTAATTTTTGACTTTAAGTCATCGGAATCACAATATGCATACTAATGTTGTATAACTTGTTTATTAGGTTTTAAGCAAATGCACAACTTTATGAACCAACTCTACATAGAAGCAAAATTATCAAAAAAATCATGAAATAAGATGTGTTCGGAATGATGAAATACAGGTCTGGTTAAAAAATCATGTAATTCGGGTAACGTCTCGGTGCCGATTGTAGCGGTCAACCCTATTTACCTTTATTATTCCCTAAGGGGAGCCCTATCGTTGGAAGGTAAATGTCCCAAAATTTTTATATGGGCGGTTGCGTCTCATCTACGTGAGTGTTTTTCGTGTAGAAGGTTTGACAAAAATACGTAATATAGAGGTAGATATGAGTGTTTCCGTGTGATAAGTGACGATGGATCAGGGTTGACCGTTTCGATCGAGCACTTAACTTTGTCGGATTCAGTTGAATTTTTTTCCACATACATCTTTCGTCATAATGATCATATCTGACGGTCGAATTTTAATTTTTGACTTTTAGTCATCGGAATCACAATATGCATACTAATGTTGTATTGTATAACTTGTTTATTAGGTTTTAAGCAAATGCACAACTTTATGAACCAACTCTACATAGAAGCAAAATTATCAAAAAACTCGTGAAATAAGATGTGTTCGGAATGATGAAATACAGCTCTGGTTAAAAAATCACGTAATTCGGGTAACGTCTCGGTGCCGATTGTAGCGGTCAACCCTATTGACCTTTATTATTCCCTAGGGGGAGCCCTATCGTTGGAAGGTAAATGTCCCAAAAATACGTAATATAGAGGTAGATATGAGTGTTTCCGTGTGATAAGTGACGATGGATCAGGGTTGACTGTTTCGATCGAGCCCTTAACTTTGTCGGATCCAGTTGAATTTTTTTCCACGGACATCTTTTGTCATAATGATCATATCTGACGGTCGAATTTTAATTTTTGACTTTTAGTCATCGGAATCACAATATGCATACTAATGTTGTATAATTTATTTAGTAGTTTGTAAATAAATGTGCAACTTTGTGAACCATAATCATTTTTCACTATAATCATAATAAGAAAAAAAAAATTATCAATTTGAAAAAAAACCGAACCGCACCGAACCGTAGGTGTGGTTTGGTTTGCGGTTTGGCCTCTTGAATAGTAAAAAACCGAACCGGACCGAAATATAACATTGGTTTGGTTCGCGGTTTGGGGTATAAACCGAACCGAAGTGGACCAGAGCCAGCCCTACTGCCCATCCTCCGTAATCTAACGACATTAGGAAAGTAACCTTACATCGATGAAGGCAACGCAGATTATCTTCATAAAATTAAGGGAACAAGGATCACAGTTAGTGTGCCATCACTTAAGGAAACGAAGGTTAGGGGTAATCTGGCATCAATGGTGAAGTGTACATAGAAGTCTTGTGGCTGAGTGTGTTCTTTAGTAGATGGTGGTAATTTGTGTTTTCTACTTTGAAGTTCAACTCTTGCTGCTTGCTGCTATAATATTTAGCCATACAATGTTGGCTTCTATTGAAGACAACTTAAACTGTGAAACTGCTCCGAAAACTACATCATTTTTGTGAGTTCCCAAGTTGTATGTACACACCAGACCTGGATTTTCAATATGAAGTTAAAGACCCGGTTTACAGATTACTTGTCATCGCAAGCTGAGAAGTCTGGCTCAGGGGGCTTCTGCAGCTTCAGCAGCTCCCTCCTGTCTGAACTGCGAAGCCTATGACCACGAAGAGTCTTTGCTGCAAACCGGGATGAAAGGATTGCTGCACCAAGCTCATGTTTACCAGAACTGCCTTTAGAATCACCAATACCATCATCATCATTATCATAATCATCTCCGTTGTCACTCTATTCAAATTGTTGGAATATGATTTGTACCACTCGGTGATGTGTGTGCAGTGTATGTTATAGCGATATATGATGGGTTTGATAACGAATTGTGAATGACACGAGCAAGGGCGTAGGAAGAGGAGGCGACAGGATGCAATTGCCCCCTCTCATATTTTTTATTTAATTAAACTTTAAATATTATTATATAATTATACCATAATAATTTTTCTAATTAAGTTTAACAAATCATAATAATGTTGTTTATCTTTTATTGGTTCATTAAATGCATGATTTTATTTTTTTCATTTTGTATCATATTCTTTTTTATATTTCTAGAAATTATGTCATACAATTATAAAGTATAAATAAAGTAGAGCTAAAAATGACAATAATATACAAACCAATATGAAAGGTATGGAAACTCTAAACCGCGGGAAGAGATAAATTAATTGATTTCGTGAAAATCATATTCATATAAACCTCATATGTCGACAATTCTGAATCAAGGTAAAAGTATCATCGACTAAAATTGCTATGAATTAATTGTAATCCAAATCAGCTTAGAAATACGTATTAGCTGTTTTGGGTTTGCCCCTGTTAATTGCAAATTCTGGCTACGCCACTGGACACGAGATCTTATAGTGGTTCGCTTTACCTTTAGTAGGTAAAACTATGTCCATTATAATCTGGATAGCGAATCGCCTTCTTCCAGTGTTACAGAACAATGTCTAAAGTTATTGGGTACTATCTAGGATGTTTTTTATCTGCTTAGTCTCAACATATCTTTTAATGAGGATGGAGTCTCCAAATTTATAGGATGAGGAGACTCCTTCCTTTTACATATTTTCGTTATGAGACTATATCTACGAAATGTGTTCCGCGGGGTATGTCGCTGAGACCGGTGATATGATTTCCCGATGTCGGATCAGCGACTTCCGAGTGTCGTTGCGTAGCTTGTATGACAGTTTTTGTGATGTATGTTATGATCGAGTCTTGTTATGACTTACGGATCCACATAAATAGTGTTACTTATGCATAATGATGGAGGCGCATAGAGCCTATTCTAACACATCCTTCCTCCTCTCTTTCTTTTTCCAACGCCACTCTTCTCCTGTAGTGGCGCCAAGCAGCTTGGATAAAGCAGGCTGCCCAAGTCCTCCATTGCTGTGAGTAGAACCGGAAGGTGTACTGCACCTGTCTGCTATGAAGGTGCCTAAACTGAGTGGAAACAAATTTCAACTCCTCTGCTTCCAAAGCAAATGCCTCAACCTCAGTTATAGCCTTCACTGTTCGAGTTGATGATGGTAAGTTAGAGCCGGCTTTCGGGTCCAGTGCCCATGTTAGAAGTTCTTCACAAAAGTCACCTTCCTGGAGCAACCCTCCAGTCCAGCCACCATCTGTGGTCACACTTTCAAGTTGACCTCGGATGATGAATAACATCTCACCAACAGGATCTCCTTCCCGCACTATAAAAGTATTCTCTGTGCAATTAACATCTCACCAACAGTAATTTTATGATTTATAGCGGTAATTAATAGTTACTGTTTATTGTTGACTATTACTGTTTTACTATAATGAGTTGATGACTGTCGCATCCCGGGGACTATTCTCGGTCCCGGAACACGACGGTAACCGCCGTAATCCCGATCTAGAGAGTAATCAATACGTCTTTCGACGTATTGATGACCCTCCGGATTGAAACCACAAGGCTATGAATGAAACATACAACACATGAATAATAATATGAATGTCAAATACGGAATGACAAATACACAGAGTAGCATACAAATGTTTTACAAGCGGAAGATAATGGAAAAATACCCGAGACAGAAATAGTACAAGAAAAAGTCTCAGAACAATGAGCCCGAAAAGCGTCTCAAAGTATCCAACAGATTACAACATCATAAATACGGAAATCAAGAAACATGAAAACCACACCAGAATGGGAGTCCTCGGAATCGGAAGTGCACGATAACCGTCGACGCTCCGCGATCTAGTCCAGCTCCTCTAGTGAAGGGTGCTGTAGACCTGAAAAGATGTAGAGGTGAGCAACTCGTCCTCGCTAACCCAAATGGGGCCAAAGCCATCCAAGTCGGGGTTTAAAACCCATGAGAAAACATTTCGTATATATATATATGTAGGTACTCGTAAGTACGAAAGAGCATGTGGAAATGTAAATGCACGCCACGCACACAAAGCTCGGTAAAACATGTGACCACATATGAAAGAACTTTCTGGATCTGAGCGGCCGAAATCCCGGGTTTGTCTTCACTGCAAACCGGGGCCAACTATCTAAGCGCCCGAGTGCGCAGAATAGCGAGAGCGTCCATTTCCAGCTAACGCCCAACAAATAGCAGGCCACACTTACGTCACGTTTTACTCTGTAGGAGACGAGCGTAAGCGGGATAAATGAATAAAATAAACAGGGCATAGCCCCTCCGGAGGTTTACGGTCATCGACACCGCAGGAGTGCTAGAATACTAGGTCCCGTCGCTCTCAGGCCAAGCACCGGAAATCAGGACGACGGTACTACTTTTCGATCCAAAACTCACGCACACACACCAAGTGCTATAAGAAGCATGTGGTCAAGCTTAAAACAATGCAACAGTATTTTATAGATAAAAAGTGAAAGAGCCGCCGACCCAAGAGGGTTTCGGCTCACCCATTGGGCGTGCTCCCCCTACTACCTGGTATGATGGTACAGCTGGCTGCGCTCCAACTCCTGGTCCTCCTGAAGTCTGCGTAGACGAGCTCCTGAGTCTGGGTGAGATAACAATGATAGTCAGGTATAAGTAATTCGAGGATCTACTATCTACGACTAAGACTTGATAAACATTCTTTGTTTATCTTTCTGACACTAGGGTTTGACTTGTTTGACACTCCGATTCTCGAACCGGCGAGAAGTCGGGATTATTTCTTATTCAGTACTTACGTCGTTTTGCCACGTTTATAAACTAAAAGTCTTTAAAACGTTTAACCGTAGTGTTCGAAAACGTAAAATAGGTGTTCTACAGCATAAGTTAAAAGTCAACTTTGACATAGTAAAAGTCAACGGTCAACAATAAAGTCAACGGTCAACGGTCAAAGTCAAAAAGTCAGCGGTCAAAAGTCAACCGGTCAAAGTCAAATAGTCAACCGGTCAAAGTCAACCGGTCAAAGTAAACAGTAAACAGTAAAAAGTAAACAGTAAAACTGTAACAGTAAAACAGTAAAAGTAAACAGTAAAAACTGTAACTGTAATTATTTCAAACAGTCAGGGGCAAATTGGTAACTCTGCCCCTGGGTAAAAGGTAAAAGTAAAACTGACACGGTAAAAACCAGAGTTTTTACTGTGCCGGTCTCCGTTCAACTGTGCCGCCGAATTTGGCCGGTTTTCCGGCCAAATCGAGCCTTCTGATCAGTCCTAATACCTTCTAAACAACCTAAGCTACCCAACAAGGCTTCAAACATGGAGAAGGATCGAGTTTTATACCTCTCACTGCCTCCACTGTGTTTTCCGGTGAAACCTCCTCCGGCGGAGCTCCGCTGGTCTTCTCCTCCTTCCTCCGTGCTCCTGGGCAGCTTCTGGTGGCGCCTGGGAGCGGCCTGGCTCCTCAAACTCTCTGGTTCGCTTCGATCTGTGTTGCACAGTGAAACCGGAGTTCCCCTCGTTGCTGGGCGGCGCTGGCGGCTGCGCTGGCGTCACTGGTGGTCTAGGCAAGGTCGCCGGGGCGAGGCGAAGTCAGTGAGGGCGGCGGTGAGTGGAGACGCGCGGCCGGTGGAGGAGCTGGGTGGCTGCTGGATCGAAGAGAAAGGAGAGAGAGAAAGAGAGCTGTTGCTCTCGATAAGGAAAGCAGAAAAAAGAGGAAAGTGGAGAAATAGAAAGGGCACCGAAGTGGAAAGTGGAGAAGGAAAGATAAAGGAGAAAAGGAGTGGTGAGGGAGTGGGTGAGAAGATAGGGTTTTAAAGGAAAATGAGTGGCCACGATTCGTCGATCGAATCAACGGCCACGATTTAATCCCAATTCCCAAAATCATTTCAAAACCAAAACCATTTTCGAAAATTCATTTCAAATAACCAAACATCGAATTTAAACGTAAAAGTCGTACGAAAAATACGTGAAGTGCCGGAAAATATTCCGTAAATACTTTCACGCATGTGGCGACGTGTGTCTTAACGTAAAAACGTTAGACGAAATTGACGACGTACTGAAAAGTAATCGGAATTAAACCCTAAGTGTGTCGGAAAATTAAATTAAAATTTCGGAGTCTCACAATGACAAGTTAAAAGTAAAACCTAATTTACTATTAATCTTTTACTGTATTTATTTACTGTTTTACTATATATAATGAATGTAAAAATTTGTTTTACTATTAACCTTTTACTGCTATGAATAAATGTTGTAGTATTACCTTTTTACTATATATTATCTGTTTTAGGCCATTCAAATAGCAACTGTAGAATAATTTGCTATGACATAGATTACAATCATTATATATTTTAAAGAGTTTTAACACATACTCTTGGAGACCTGTCAATATAGTATCTGAACTTACAAAATGATCAATGTCATATCCAAACTCTTCTTTTGGTATCAAAGACATACCTGTTAGGGATAAAAAAGTAAATTCAATTTTTTAAAGCTGTATTTAGAATATTCTACAAATTGAAATCTATTCACCTATCAACTTAAGAACTAGCCTTCAACATGCCAATACTTTACCTAACGACTTCCTGTCTTATGGTTACTAAAACTGGCAGAATCATTGTTGTCTTAATGTGCAAAATTCATTGATTTTAGTATGCAGAAATATCTCAAATACAAAATTCAAATTTAGCAACTGAAATAAAATAGTTCTAAAAAAATTTGTGATCGAATTATGGGTACAAGATATAATTTATTTAAACAACATAACTACAAATACAGAACCTAGAGTCTCGCTCTTGGGTAAACAACTATAAGTTGTTTAGCTACTCATGATTACACTTACAAATACAAATACTTACTTGAAAGTAAAAGCACATCACACCAACTGATTATAGACTGAAATCTCCACACATTACTCACACTCACACTCTTATTTCACACTATACTAGAGACATTGTTTACATACACTATTTTTCTGGCTTTCTGACTTCGAGAAGAAGGTTGAGAGTGTTTTCAACTTCTATTTCAGGTTTTTCGATGCATTCTCTCGGAAGCTTGATGCTCCTTATATAGCACACGGACTCCAAACCCAAATTAAACACAACTAAGAGAAAGTGTGAGACAAGAGGAATCAAACTTTACTTTAGCAAAAGTAAAGTTAATTGTTTTCATGCATGGGCAGCAATAAGAGAACGCACTAACTTTTACAAAAGAAAAGTCTTTTGTCGTGTTGTGTCGGCCACCGCTCATTTCTCTATCATGTGTACTATATTGTAGTATTTTTCATCAGTACAATCATAATCAACCAACAAATCTTGTCCTTCTTGTCCTTCTTGTTCCTCTTCTGATGTTTTTTCATCTTTTTCTTCACTCTCTAAGTCCGAATCATAAAGAAAGGGATAAAGAATCATATATCATTTTTCATTTTCTACTTTTTCAAGTCATTCTGTAGTAGCTATGGTGCAGTCAACTTCATTTCTCATGATGGCTAAGAAAAAGTTACAATTCACTGGTGGAGGATGATTATAGCAAAAAACCATTATTTTTTCTCCACTTGCTAGAAAGTTTGAATCATAATCTCTGCACATGATTGTCATGGCTTTCATCCAAGAAATACTCTGATTTGGACTGCCAATCCTGCTTGTCCTGCTTGATCCCTTAATCGGACCTTGAATTATCCTGACTTAATGATAAGGAGAGATATAGTTCATTTGTTCTTTCAGCATTATCCATTCATGTGGATGTAAACACGAATTTATCTGCGCAAATGACAAAACAACACGTGTACAAAATAATATAATTTTATGGATGAATTTGCGGGTTACAAATCTTTGTGAACTCCTCTGATTCTATCTCCGAATCTGGATTTGATTCAAGGGTGACAAGACACTTGTTCTTAAGGTGGAAAAGTAGTCACGAGAATTGATCACGTGACGAGTGTTTGGATTTGGTGAACAACATACTATTTAGGAGCTTGGTTGTTCTTCAGAAGGGTTTGAGACTTCTGAGCTCTCGGGAGCCATTTTCTCTCTCTGGTCGGAAGTCCTCCTCTTGATATGAGAATTGGTATTTATATTGTCGACGCTTCCCTGCATATGGCATGTAATGATGGGGCCCAATGAACTTCTTTCCTTATCGATAATAATTGAATCAATCAATTTTGATAATTAAATCAAATCACATTTAATTAATTGATTTAATTATTCCCGTTAAGGCATGATTTATTTGATTAAATATCTGATTTTAATTCCGACAATCAATTTAATGCGGTTGACAATTGATTGACGAACGATATTTAATATTTGCTTTAGTTGGGATTTGACGAATTTGTTGTTGACCGACTAATCACACGTCGCCATATGTACTTCCGGAGTGTCTTTGACTTTGCCGACTCACGTACCATGTACACGAATTTATCGGGCCCACATGAGGTTTGAATATTCAACGATTTCATTTTCGTTGAATTTTATGTGTCTACAAATGCCCCACTTCAAGGTGCGTCGTAGTCATGCCGTCATCCCGTGTCGGAGATGCAACATGAAGTCAATGTTTTTGATATGGATGAATTTGGGTTGGAATTTAAGTTTATCAGAATTCCTGAGTTTGTAGGGACTCCCAAATTTTTAAGGATTCTCTATATTCGTAGGGATTCCTTAAATTTGCAAGATACCTAACTTGTAGAGATTCTTTAAATTTGTAAGGATCCTCAAATATTTGACTTAATTCGGTAAGACTTTAAGGCTCCCAATGGAAATAAACTTTTGATATATTCCCACTTTGATTGATTGATTATTTGTAATATTTCTCCAATCAGTGACTTAATCACCAAATAATTTGGCGTCATGTGGCGGGAAATCTCTTATTACCTCCATAATTTTCTAGTCTCAATCAGGAAGTTACTTGTGCAGCGAACCCTACTATCTCAATATAAATTAGGTTTCTTAGCTTGAGCATTCTCGGTCCTAAAACCTTCAGCTGTAGCCGTCTTACGAGGTGTCAGATCCCATTATGTTCCTTCTGTCTTTGCTTTGTTTTGTTCAAACTACCCATTTGACTAGCTGTATTACTGACTCCCGCAAGTCAGAAGTTGTTGTTAATTAAGTGGTAACCCTATGTTAATTGGGGTCTTATCGAGTAACATATCTGAGAGCCACAAGTGTTTTAAATGCAGCAAGCGAATGTGAGGTTCAGTTTATTAATTGTCTGCCTTACAATGAGTATGAACTGTCAGAGCAGGGAAAATGATTTCTTTATTGATTCATGAAGTATCATGAGTTAAGGGTTATAAAGAGATTCATTAGTGAAAGTGGAAGATTTAATGTTAAGTAGAGCAGAGATCTTTCTAGGGATCGTATTGTGGTGGAATCCCATACTGATCCGGGATTGACCCGTGAGGTCATTGTGTTTATGGTTGTATCATCAATTTGGGTTACAGCAATTGGCTGAATCATGATGTTGACATATGGTTCTGGTTACTGTCCTAATTGGACTATTAATAAATGTGGGTGAGGTACAAGACTTTTGAGTTGAAGTTGAGATTTGGTGTCAGGACCCACCCCGAGTTAAACCCCTTTAACTCGAAGTAAATCCTGCGGGGACCACCTTAAGGGAACTTCTTACTGAAACCCCCTTGAAATGGACAACCCTTCCTATATACCACATACTTAACTAGCTAAACTGGGTTAGTCAGAGCAGTCTACATAGAAAATTACCCTAATGAAATTGCAGGCAGCAACGGATTGATCGACTATACCTCGACTCTTGTACGCGCGCGACCTCTCTCAAGAACCCTGCACCACTAGGCATTTGAAAACGAAGGGCCCAGGGGAGAAACATTGAAAACTGTTAGAGTGAGTGGATGAAAATCAAATATAAAAACTCTACTATCCTTTAATGTTCTCCCTTAGAGTTTTCCACGAAAACCTTACGCACGCGCCTCATTGACAATGGATAAATAAATCAATAAAACTCCCTTGGCTCATACAAAAATAAATGTGTGGGGTATTATCCTCATCCACGAGAAAACCGACCTGCTCTACCACGAGAGGGTCTATTGACCAGCTCATCGGAGAGGGTCCCATGACCTGCTCTATTCGGGAGGGTCTATTGACCAGCTTCCACCAAAGAGGGTCCCGACCTGCTACTATCCGTGAGGGTCTATTGACCAGCTACCACCGAAGAGGGTCCCGACCTGCTACTATCCAGAGAGGGTACCAACTCCATCTAGAGAGGGTCCATGCTAGCATACAATACATATATTCATATCCTTTAAAATCCTTTAAAACCTAGTGGGAAAAATAATCCGAAAACCAAGTCAAATCACCCTGACTTTACCCCAAATACATTGGATTTAAAAACCTTTCCAGGAACCCAAATCCGGTTCTCTGCCTTTACTTTAAAACCCTTTAAATCCAAGAGCCAAGTTTCCCCTTTTTAAAACATCCCCCTCCATAATCCCAAAACGGTGATAACCATAAAATCATATCCCGGGAAAATCCATTAAAATCACGGGAAAGGTAGGAACCTCTTTCCCGGCTCACTTCTCTTTAAAATCATTAAATCTCATTTTTTCCAAAATCACCATAAAACATAAATGGAGGAAATCATATAAACAGGAGAAACCAAATAAAGTCTATGGGCATGCAATTTAATTTAAAAGCAAAGGTCCACTCACAGTACTCATTGCGGCCTTCTTCCTGCTCGGAAAGTTTCTCAAGCGAAACCCTCCAACTAACCGCGTAGTCGAGCCCGTCTCACGTTCAACCAGAGACTGTACAAACAAAACATTATATTAGTCATTCCATAGTTGACTTGGTCTTTTCCTAGTTTGACCAAGTTCCTTTCTTTTTAACAACTTTTTCAACAATACCCTTAATTCCGAATATCGACTTTCCTTACTATTTTATTGACGATAGGTTATCACATAGTAATTTTGTAGATTTACCATGGACAGCCAATCAACCACTTAACCAATACCTTAGGAGTCCTTAAAATAATTCTTAAACCTTATCCTGCAATAATCGATGGTCGGAATAATATTTACTTATCCGCCAATAATACTAAACTAGAAAAATTCCAAAACCTAACCAAAACTCCAAAAATTACCAAATTTTAACCATAGACTCCTCACAATATAAACCATTTAATGGGCATCAAAAACTGCCCAAAAAGTGGCGGCACCGCCGCCAGCTCTGCCGCCGGCAGAAATTCCGGCCAAAATTCCGGCGACCTCGGATCGTCACCAAATTTTACCAATAGCTTCGTCTCATCATTTGGGACAACTTTCTAGTTCAACTCGAAGGCCAAATCGGCTTCTAACTAGGTCAAAAACTTGATGAACAGTAAAGCCGAAATAATTTCAATTCGAAACTTCAATCCTTCGATTCTCCCTACACACTTCGAATCAAGCTACCAAATTCTAGGGGATTATAGTACTCCTAAAACCCATCCTAAACATATAAAGAACTCTACAAATGGTGATCTAGGGAGGGAGAAATCCGATCAAGAACAAACATTGTACACTTGAAGAACAAATCGGAATTTCTCCCAATTTACGGCGATTTAGGTCGGAAAACTTACCTAGGAACAAGGTTCTAAAAGTCGCTAGTCGCTAGTCGGTCGTCCGGGTGGGGACTAGCGAGTAGAGGAGTAGTCGGGGGGAGTACTCGGTTTTTAATTTTTGGATTTATTTTTATTTTTAAAACATATAATCAAATATAATTTTTTAAAAGGTATTATAATGTCCAAAATAATAAAAATAGTCAGTAAAATGCCGAGTTTGGCCGATTTTTTCCGAGTTGGGCCGACTACTCGGCCGATTTTCTTCCGGCCGACTTTGTACTCCGATTTTCTTAAAATCGCCTCGGAAGGACGCCGACAAGCGAGTACTCGCCGAGTACTCGGCCGAGTTTTAGAACACTGCCTAGGAATGAAGTAGACTCTGAGGCCGATCTTTTGGGACCGATGCGGGGGCAAGAGGTGGCCGCCCAGCGGCGTTGTGGCGGCCGAAAGCTCCGACAGCGTTTCCGTCAGGAGAGGAGAGAGAGACCGGGTGAAAAATCAGATTTTTCACCCTGGTTACTCCTATATATAGCCATTTTACCGCATAGTAACTTTATACTTTTGTCTGATTTTTCACCCTGGTTACTCCTATATATAGCCATTTTACCGCATAGTAACTTTATACTTTTGTTTATAACTTTCTCATACGAACTCCGATTTGAGCGTGCTACGTGTCCACGAACTCGTAACGACGCCCTCTACAACTTTCATGAAGGAAGTTTTCCCAAATTCTGGACTTAACGAAAAGTCAACTTTACGATCATTGTACGGTTAAATGGTCACTTTAAATGGTAAAAGACCAAAGTAACCAACCGTAATATAATCCTAGGATCGGGATGTGACATTTGGTTTCCTCTCGAGCTGGAGCCGAGAGTGGACTAGCAATTTGACTTTGCCGAGGTATCAGATTTGCATGATGGAAAAACCTAGTTAGTGATGATAGTTCCCAAGTGGAAACTATTTTGTCTAATGAAAAGTGATTTGGTGTTCGTCGCACGTGCAGTTGGTAGGTTTCCAATCTAGAATTTTATTTTGGGAAGTAGAGGCACCTGAGAGGTGTATATGAGTTGAATATTCGACGTCAAATCTTATTCAGTGGTCAGACTTATTAATAGTAACAGGGGTAGCATGAGAAGTGTGACTTTCGGTTAGTGATACGACGTCGGAGATTGTAGAAAGTGTCACTTAAAGTAAAAGAAAGCTGGTGGTTGTCCAGGCTCAGTGATACTAGTAAAGTTGACGATCACGTTGGGATTGTGGCTTTGTTGATATTTTCTCTGGTTCAAAATTTCAGATTGAGTTGGGTTTCGTAGTTGTGCGTCACTCTAGGCTCAGCGTAGAGAATGATGAGACTCGTGACGTCTCATTGAGTGGATTGATGTCTCGCTATTGCTCAAATTAAGTTTAATATACTCCTTTATATGATGGGAGAGAGTAGAGTAGTGACAGGGAGAATTACCAACTTCTCGAGACTTTATAAGATGATTGTCCTTGTATCTAAGACATCAACTGAATCTTACGAGTTGTGGTTTTGTTTTGAGAAGTGAGGAATCTAGGCTTGTTTTATTAGAGTGGATGTTAAAAAGGGTTTAACATAGTTTTGCGTTAAACTTTCTTGGATGAGTAAATCTTTTGGGTTCTTATGTCTACATAATCAGATATTCTGGATACAGTAATTGCAGCTTTGATGTTATGCTTCGTATATTTAGGATATAGTTTGATGTTTACAAGTGAGATCATTTTAGCGGTCACTTGTAGAAAGAAGATTTTTCCTTACAAGACTCGTACGACAGAAAACGTGAATTGGATCTTGCGACCTATTTGAAAGGAAAAAGAGTTCACGTGATTCGATTTGGCTATGATTTTCTTTGTGGATTAACGTGAGCCTTGTTTCGGCTAAGTTTGTAACATCCCGTACCCAAAAGTTACCTTTTTACAGGGGTTTGTGAGTTACCGAGAACTTTTAACTGCGACCAGTAATTTGATAAGCTATCGTTCGAGTTTATTTTTGAGTTTTTCCAAACTCTCCAAATTCCCCATTTAATGGTTTGGAAAATTAAGGGAGATGATGGAAATGGCAGTAGACCACCGAGTCATTGAGCCAGAATGCTTGGGGTAATGGAGATAGTAATACGAGTCTTGATTGACTTGATATTATTATGACGTAGGAGTAAGTTGTTGTGCTGACGTCACTGTTTCGACAGCTAGAAACTCGTATGGGTATACCCCGTATGAATACGTGTTTACCCTCCTTTGTAGGGTAGTGGTAAATTGGGATCTAGGTAGCACATGCTAGCAATGCATAATTATTTTGTTGCAGCTGTGTGTGGTCAAAACGATATATTCTCATATGTCAATAATGCAATGTGAGAATTCCCTTTTGTGCACATGGAGGTTAAAGACGTTTTGTCAAAAGTTTTGAGCAAAACGTAAAGTAGAAGATTAACCATTTAAGAACAGGACGAAAGTGAGTTAGTTATGGTCGCTCCATTATCTGAGATGGTTAGTGAAATTAATAAATGTTGTTAGTAGGTGTTCGAATGGATGTTGAGATGGATGCACAAAAATGGTGAAGTGACAGCGGTGTAGCAAAGCCTACTGATTCATTGAATACGAACGTGAGAATGACTCTGGTTGCTCAAGTTTCGATTTGCAACCAAATTTGTCTTTTGATGACACATGGCTCTCAGTGGGGGTTTTACTGAGCTTGTCGACGTGGAACCGAATGAGGAGTGTTGCCCGTTAGCTAGCTAAAATAAATTCGATAACCCTCATATAATCAATAATTATATAATCTCGTGATATCAAATCCAAACTTTTCCCATTTTTTCCAACCAAGGCCAAATATAAAACCTTTGGCCAAATATAATGTAACACCCCACCCCTAAAATTTACCCTTTTATCGGGACCAGACGGGTTATAGAGGGTAGTAACTGCACTTTTAGCTTTCCCAGAATTAATATTCGAGTTAAATATCGAGATATTCTCGATTCTGGGGAAAAATAGAATTAACCCCAAGGGGTTAGATTATGTTAATACGAATCCTCCAGTATGTCTGGAATATTTTTCGAAGCTACAGGCTGTTTAATATGAATTTATTCAGTTTACAGAAAAATAGTGAATGCTATTTACTTTACCGTAAAAATGTGAATTTGCAATAAGTTGAGAATTTGGGAATACTTCTTTCGGGAAAGTTGTAGAGGACGTTAATACGAACTCGTGGGTATGTCCTATGAATTAATCGGAGCTTGTATGCAAAAGTTATTTGGGATATTGTATAGTTACTACGCGGTAAAAGTAAATAGTAAAATATCTATTTACTGCTCATGGTAACTTTTAATATTTAATCTGGGCCGTCAGATCTTAGCATGATCTAATCCTGGTCGTCCATTTCTCTATAAATAAAGGAGAGAGGTCTGACTCGGTCAAACCTCTCCTCCCTCTTTCCTCCTGAGTTCTCGTCTCCGATGAGCTCCTCAGTGGCGCTCCGCCACGTCCGGCCGCCCCACACTGGCGCAGCACCTCCAAAACGTTCCTCTCTTTCTCCTCTACCGAGCCTTGCCCTCATATCACCCAAGCAGCCACTGTGTTGGGAGATCGCATACCATTGTGCTCGGCGGTCAACGGTGAAATCCCGGAGTGTGGATGGTGTGTTTCTTCTTCTTTCTTTCTGTGTGTATGATTCATCGATTCGAGCCCTACATTGAAAATCCCATTTTCTCTGCATTTTTGCTGGGTTTCGGTTCCTCCTCCGGTGAGGATGTTCTTCGAGCCCTAGGCGCCTTCCTGAGGTTTTGGTGAGTCTTAGAAGCTTGTGTGAAGTCTAGGGGAGCATTGGAGCAGCTCGTTTTCGGGTTTGGGCAGAGCAGAGGTGAGTGGTGAATTTCTGGAGTTGCTGTGTTGTTATGAATTGTTGTTGTTGTTGTTGTTATTGTTGTTGTTGGGGATGGGAGGAAGAAAGGGTAGAATAGCAGGAAATAGTTGGGATGGGACCGATCGGAGTCGATTAGGGTAGATAGGGGTAAAATCCTAGGTTTTTTCCGTGGTAGATCTGGTATTTTTACCATTTACCTTGATTGTGAAAGGACAGAACTGCTCCTGGCAGTTTTGGGTAATTACAGGGATGCCATTGAGGCTGAAATCTCATAAATGCCCCTGATTGTTTTGTGTAATTACAGGAATGCCATTGAGGCTAAAATCTTAGAAATGCCCTTGGCAGATTTATATATTTACAAGACTACCATTAAGGTTATAAAGATGATACTGCCCTTAGTAGTTTTAGATAATTACGGGGCTGCCCTTGAGAGTAAAATTCCATAAATACCCCTAGTAGCTTGACATATTTACCAAGCTACCATTAAGGTTGAATTCACAATATTGCCCCTGACATTTCTAGATATTTACAAGAGTGCCATTGGGGATAAATACTTGATATTTTCCTAGTTTGACTAGGAAATACTAATTTGACCAGGAGTTGACCAACTCATTCCTTTTTTTAACCACATTTCAACCATTACGCTTATTTCCAATTATCGACTCGAAGTTTAGTTTCCGAATACGCCATCTTAACACGACTTTCCTTACTAATTCATTTGACGTTAGGTAACACATAATAATTCGTTGAATCACTATGGACACCCAATGTGTCTATTAGACCAAATCTTTAACCTTGAGTTAATATACCGATTATGAAATTATCTAAATTATTTACAACGATCAACTCGATTTTTGATCAAGATTCCTGAGTTGACCAGATTCTCATTTAAAGATCCGATTGACTTATTTTAACCGGTTAACTAAGGTTGACTTTTATTTTTACTAATCAATTTTCCAAAAATGGAAAGTTTTCCAAAATAGAAACTTCCTATTTACGGTAAGTTTTACGTAATTAATCCAATTTACGATTTAACGAAAACTTTACGAAATCAAGGTTATCATGAAAAAATCAATTTCTACCTCTTCAGCTCACGGCCGGAAAAAATGCTGCTTCGCCGGATTCTGGCAAGTTGCCGGAATATTCTGCCGGATTCCAGCAATCTCGCCAGAAAATGGACATAAACACAGAAAAGAACTAGAATTAATACCTCAACCACAAAACTAACAACACATAAACTTTAACACACAACCCTCACTTACAAATTCGGATTCAGTACCTTCCTTGCCAGATTCCTCAACAGGCAGAGCCTCTAACTCGGCCTACTCACCAACAGGTGCTCTTAACATCTCCCTTCGGTCTCCCAACAACTCCACCTTGCCAAGACAGAATCTCTGCCCTCTCACTTCAAGCAACCTCGCAGCAGGCTCTGCTGCAACGCTTCCAACTACCCTGCCGCCTCACCAGGGTTCCACAAGCTCACCAGAGGACCAAGAATTAAACTCGTCAGAGCTAGCTCTCAAAACCCAGAAAAATTGTCAGAACCCACCCCGTGTTAAAACCCCTTTAACCCGAAGTAAATCCTGCAGGGACCACCTCATGGGAACTTCTTACCGAAAACCCCTTGAAATGGACAACCCTTCCTACTAACCAACTATCAGCACTTTCATGAATAATTTAAATCACCCCAACTCCTGGAGCCATCCTGCTCCTTAAGTCACAACTACGCTTTACTATTCTATTCAACTATCTAAGTTGGGGAAATCAGAGCAGACTATATGGAAGTATACCTAAAACACTAAGTGAGCAACAGCGGATTAATTAGCTATGCCTCGACTTAGGTACGCGCGACATCCTCTCAGGAACCCTGTAACACCGGGCATTTAAAAACGAATGGCCTAGGGGAAAACATTTAAAAACAATATTAGCGTGAGTGGAGGAAAATCAAATATGAAAAGGTAAAAATCTTTTCATGCTTTCCCTTAGATTTTCTAAACTTCACATGCATGCAACTAATAGGAAATGAATAAATAAATCCCTTGGCTCAAATCCATAATTAAATGTGGGGTATTAACCTCAACCACGAGAAAACAACCGACCCTCTCTACCCCGAGAGGGTCTATTGACCAGCTCATCGGAGAGGGTCCCATGACCCGCTCTACTCGGGAGGGTCTAACCGGCCAGCTACCACTGAAGAGGGTCCTGACCTGCTCTATCCGGGAGAGTTCTACTGACCAGCTACCACCGAAGAGGGTCAGACCAGCTACTATCCAGAGAGGGTACCATCTCCATCTGGAGAGGGTCCATGCTAGCATGCAATACATATAATCATATCCTTGAAATTCTTTTAAAAACCTCGTGGTAAAATAATTCGAAAACCAAGTCAAAACTCCCATGACTTTAACCCAAATACATTGGATTTAAAACATTTCTAGGAACTCAAAACCGGTTCTCTGACTTTACTTTAAAATCCTTAAATCCAAGAGCCAAGTTTCCCCTTTTAAAAATAATCCCCCTCCATAACCAAAATGGTGTTAACAATTAAAAACCATATTCCGGGAAAATCCTTTAAAATCACGGGAAATGTAGAAACCTCTTTCCCGACTCACTTATCTTTAAAAAGTATTAAATTCCCATTTTCCCAAAATCACCATAAAACTTAAAATGGAGGAAATTCATAAATAAAGGAGAAACTAAATAAAATCTATTGCATGCATTAAATTTAAAATAAAAGTCCACTCACTGACTGAGGCCTTAGCCTGACGAAAACCCGAATTTCGCTTAAGCCAAGTCTCCACAACATGAGCCTCTTCGCGTCCTGTTCCATAATTAATATTAATTTTCTGGACGCAAGAATAATAATTAAATAGCATAAGCGTACACATTTAAAAGCATACAGCTCGCCCATCGGCTCCACGTTTCTCAAATTGTCAACTAAAAATCCCCGACCTTCACCAATAACTTAGAGACCTTAAAATAATTCTTAAACCCTATCCGGTAATAATCGATGGTCGGAATAATATTTAATTATCCGCCAATAATACTAAACTAGAAAATTCCAAAACCTAACCAAAACTCCTCCAAAAATTACCAAATTTAAACCATAGACTCCTCACAATATATACTATTTAATGGGCATGAAAAACTGCCCAAAAAGTGGCGGCACCGCCGCCAGCTCCGCCGCTGACGGTGGCCGCGGCAGAAATTCCGGTGACCTCTGATCACCACCAAATTTTACCAGTAGCTTCGTCTCGTCATTTGGAACAACTTTCTAGTTCAACTCTAAGGCCAATTCGGCCTCTAACTAGGTCAAAAACGTGATGAACAGTAAACCCGAAAAAATTCCAATTCGAAACTTCAATCCTTCAATTCTCCCTACACACTTCGAATCAAGCTACCAAATTCTAGGGGATTTTAGTACTCCTAAAACCCATCCTAAACATATAAAGAACTCAACAAATGGTGATCTAGGGAGGGAGAAATTCGATCAAGAACAATCACTGTACACATGATGAACAAATCGGAATTTCTCCCGATTTACGACAAGTTAGGTCGGAAAACTTACGTAGGAATGAAGTAGACTCGGAGGCCGATCTTTTGGGACCAGTGCGGCGGCGAGAGGTGGCCGGAAGGCGGCGCTGTGGCGCGCGCAAAATCCGAGAGGTTTTCCCGTCGGGGGAGAGAGAAAGGGCCGGGTGAAATATCTGATTTTTCACCTCGGTAACTCTTATATATAGCCAATTTACCGCACATTAACTTTACATTTTTGTTTATAACTTTCTCATACGAACTCCGATTTGAGCGTGCTATGTGTCCACGAACTCGTAACGACGCCCTCTACAACTTTCATGAAGAAAGTTTTCCCAAATTCTCGACTTAACGAAAAGTCAACTTTACGATCATTGTACGGTTAAACGGTTACTTTAAATGGTAAAAGACCAAAGTAACCAACCGTAAAATAATTCTAGGATTGGGATGTGACAAAAATACCGAAAAACAAGAAAGAGAGGTTTTTGATCACAACTTTGAATTTAACAAACAAGGACAAGAAATTGAAGAGGAGATGGAGAAGAGCAAGAAAGTACCCTCATTTTGATGAATAGCTGCCTGAGTCACCGGATTTTTGGCCGAGGACAGCCGCTCTCCTCCTCCATCGATCTCCGTCATCGATGGCTATCTATAGTGTTGAATGACTCAGCTTTGTAGAGAATAGGAAGGGGGCCAGTTTGGTGGTGGCGCGCCAACAGGAGGTGACCAGACGATGGAGCGCTGTTGTAGCCAAGTCAGAGCAGATGAGAGAGATCGAGAGAGGGGAGAGACTCGGTTTACCAGAGTTCTCTCTCTTTGACAGAGAGTCAACACCTCCCCTATTTATACCTGAATGGATGGTTCAAATCAAAACCCAACTTGATCTGACAGTCCAGATTTAAAATCGGTAAAAAGTAAATGGTTAAATGATAAAAACTATTTACTGAAATAGTAATTGAAAATTACCATAAACTTCAGAAATTCGTAGAAAATAAACGAAAGTTCTAAAAAAAAAATATTCTGAAAATACCGGGAAACTCGTGTCGACACGTACTACAACATCGAGTCATTAAATGAGGAATTGAAGAGTTTAGAAAACTCGAAAATAAACTCGAGCAATAACTTATTAAATTACCGGTTGTTGTAAAAAGTTCTCGGTAACTCACAAACCCCCTATAAAAGATAACTTTTAGGTACGGGGTGTCACAAACTTGTAAGAACTTGTAAATATTGTCAATAAACGCAATGAAATTTCTTATAAAGTTGATGTAATAAGCTAAGAGATCATTGTCGTTGGTTTATAGAAGTCCCAAGAAGAACAAAAACATGAGTTTTAACAAAATCTATGACCGTCTATTTTTCACGATCTTGTAAGAACTTGTTAAAACTGTCAATAAACGCCCTGAAAATTCTTATAAAATTAATGTAAAAAGCTAATAGATCGTTGTCGTTGGTTTATGGAGGTCCCATGAAAATCAAAAACATGAGTTTTGATGGCTTCCGTGAACGTCTATTTTTCACAAACTTGTAACTTATTAAAATTGCCAATAAACGTAATGATTTTCTTACAAAATTGATGCAATAAGCTAAAAGATCATTGACGTTGGTTAATGGAGGTCCAAGAACAAAAACATGAGATTTGATGGATTCCATGACCGTCCATTTTTCACGGACTTCCAATATTTCTATTTAAAAGATGTAAAGCTCTAAGGTTCATGATTTCATGGACTTCCAATATTTCTATTTAAAAGATGTTTTTTCAGAACCAGGACTATTTACCCCACTACAAATATCTGAAAGAAAGTTTAAATAAAAATAGACATGTTATCATCAATAACTTGGTATTTCATGACACAACAATTTCCATCAAAATTCAGTCGTACATCATTTGTTCTCCAAAGGTTTGATCAATATAGATAATATGACCATAGATATTGTACACAACAGAATTCTGGTATATAGAAGCACTACTATATCATAGATTTAAACCAAAAGATTTTCTTCAGGCATACCTGGTATCCGTGTAGCTAGTTACATGACGACTATCTACGAAATCAGCTACATGCCTGAAAGCTGAAATCTTCAGGCCTCCAAACAATTAAATTATTAAAGATGAACAAAAGTTGATCTGTAAATCAAGGGACAGTGAGACAATAAACTCCTCCATTTTCACCGCAAGAGGTAAACACGTCAAAATCAACAATTTCATAGTCCAAATTTTGTCATTATGCATATTGGTCTGGACAAAAACCAAAACCCATTGTTGAATACCTAATTGTAAAATAAAATTTGTTGTATCAATCAAAATATTTAGAGATGAAATCCATAAAGGGATCAAATTTGTTGTATATTAAGAGCTAAAGTACATCCGAATAGATGCAAATTAGAAGAAGCATCAAGTGCGTACCTGCTCATAAACATATGCATTGCTGGCAACATAGCTAGGCTGCACGGATTAGTCATTAGCTTCTATATGATTCATCTACCTAGTGTGAAAAATTATGATCTGCAAAACATAGGAACAGAGAGCTGAACTGATCAACCATGAAGTCAGGATGCAAACATGATAAGACGTAAACACAGCAAATGAAATAAAAGAAATCAAGCATGGTTCCAGCAGTCCAAGAGTTACTACGAAGATTCCTTTACCACTTAAGGTTCGTCAAAGTTTTAGAATAATCAAGACACATGAATAAGGTAGAAATTTCAATATGGACCATCATTAGAATAATCAAGACACATGAACATTGTATACACAGACCCAAGAAAAGGAGCAATTAGTTTGTAAAGTTTACTTTACAACTCCAACTCCAACTCCAACACCAACTCCAATTAGTTTCTAAAGTTCACTCCAACTTGATTCAACTTATATTCAATAAGCATATGAAATCTATACACAAGGAACAGCCATGGCCAAGGCTGCCCTTGTGCATATGATTTGTTGTGTGCACAAACTCTGCAAATAAACCAAACAAGATCATAAATTCAATTAATATCTACTGCCCTTAAGTCTTAAATTCGAATTTTCACATGCATATATAAAGATTTACACCAAATAACAATCAAACACATAAGGAAATCCAAAGAATTCATCAAATCACATAAGAACATTGGTAGTTTGTTACAAAATTCAGAAATAACATTGAATATAAATACTGAATTTGAAATAAATACAAAGACAACCATGGATCTTGGACTGACTTTAGGTGTGCAGATTGATGCTTGGTGTGAGCAGCGGCTGAATTGGTGGAGGAGAGGCGGCTGTGTTGGAGAGGAGAGGAGGGCGGCGCTGTATGTGTTGTGGAAGAGGGAGGAGGCGGCTGCTGCTAGGAGGAAGAAGAGGGGCGGAGCTTGTGGAGAGAGAGAGAGAGATGGCTGCTCTTGTGTTTGTATATAGAATGATCGACCAAGATTCTCTTCAGCTGCTGCCTCTATTTATAGTGTTATGTCTCCCCCTTTGAGTTCTCTCAACCCTTGATTTAATCTTGATCCAATGGTCAAGGAAATTACCCAACAAATTAATAGAAATGTGTTAGGAAATTTTCAGAATTTCCTTGTTCGGCAAGATGATGAATTTGGCTCAAAAAATGGCTGCATACAAGTTTCTTCTCCAAGGTAAAATCGGCAATTTAGGAGTTCATTCCTTTCTTGGCTGATCTTATTCTTCTCCTTCAATTTGGCCGAATTGATGATGAATTACATTCCTTTTTCATGCAAAATTATGGTTCCTGAAAAGGTAGGGAAATAAGTTAATAGAAAATCAGAATAATTAGGGATTTAAACAAAGGAATTTAAGGAAAGAAGTTCCCTTATTTTCAGATTTGAATTTCAAATAAATCCCTTGATGTAGGACAAAGTTTTGTCCTAAATTCCCTTGATTAATTCGGCAGAATTGATGGAGAAAGAATTTTGGAATTTTGCTGCTTCATTTCCTCTTTTATAATCGCCATAAATTCTCTTAATCCTTGTGGGAATAGGTTTCTTTGCTTTATGTGGAATCCCTGTCACAAAAGGAAAGAAAGTTTTCAAAATAAATTAGGAAAGTCAGAATAGGAAAGATTCAAAGATAGTTAGTTTCCCAAATCAAATAAGGAAAGTTTCTCTAATCAAATTAGGTAAGTTTTCCAAAATGAAATAGGTAACTTTTCTCTTTTCAGAATAGGAAAGTTACCTAAACTACTTATCCTCGACTTTTGCGACTCATTGAGTTTCCTAGTTAAATAAGGATTTTGCTAAAACTCCACATTTTTCTATTTAAGCACATTTTCACTTGTTCTCCACCAAACAATCATGGTTCACTCCAACGACTCAAATCTGCAAAATTAAGAGTTAAACAAAGTATAAATAGGGATAGAAACACATTAAAAACGTAGCATTTTATGCTCTTATCACAACTCCAACTCCTCTAGATAAACAAAAATAACATGATCAATTAGTTGAAATTTTTACAACAGTTGAGATCACCATCGAAAACCAACTAACATCACTTTGTGCTTCAAATTGCAAAAGCATTATGGTGATAGTTTTTACATATTTAAACTTGTTCAAGATCTTTACTTTCTCAGATTCATGTTGTACTTCTACTGATGAAATGAAGGAAAAAACTAATCAGAAGAGTAACTCAAATAATTAAACTATGTTATATTAAAGAAATGAAGAAAAAACTTTAGAGTCAAATGTAATAACTTCTATGAGAAGGAATAAACATGGAGATCGATGTGTATTGCTCCAATACCTGTATTAGTTGAAGGCTGAATCTTCATGTTTCTCCTTTCTTTTCTTTTATTCTAGTTTTAAGTGAATCTCTGATTCTTCAGAAAAAAGTCATACAATAAAATTTGATGCCGCAGTCTCTTCAAGAAAAAGATTGTCATTGGCTGCTTCTTTCTATTGGTTTCCTGTAAATCAAATTCAATCATAGCCTAAGGTTAAAAGCTACAAAAACACTATTGACAGATTTAGAGCTATCACAGATGAGAACTAAACAACAATTTTGGTAAAAGAAAAAAAAGGTTTATAGAAGATGATAATAGACAGGAAAATATATAATGATAGAACTATCACAGATGAGACCTCAGTAAGTCACTGCTGGTCATTGTAGTGCTAGTCAAATCCATTCTACGTGTCTGAATTCCAACAACTTATGTAAGAAACTAAACTTATGAAACATAGATGCCAGAGAAGACTCACCTGCTTTGTATTGTGGTTTAGCAACCTAGGATCTCTTCTATCTTTACTGCTACTTTATACGATTGGATGAACTTGAAGAACAGAAATACAGCACACACCAATTTATCCTGGCTTACGTCCACTTACGTGATCTCTCTTGAGGGATTACTAGCACTACGGAGAATAATAACTTGATTACAAATACTTATTGAAATCCCTATGCTAATCCCCAACTCCATGCTAGATCTGTCTATCACCCTTGGCTCCTAATTTTCTGTGTAATCTGTCCTCACCTTAGAAAACCCCTGCAACTCCTATTTATACTGAATATGAGCTGCTGATACAACATAGTTTAGGATTTCTAAACCTAATAGACATAAGTCTATTACAAATCCTAATAGAATCTTGAAAGACTAACTTTCTTAGAACTTATAGCAAAGCTACAGCGCTGTCCCTTTTCCATTCTATACTTGGATTTACGTGCTAAATCCTAACTCTCCAGATTGTATCAATGAGCCAATAACACAACAATCTCCACCTTGGTGAGTTGATACCAAATGATTGCTGCTCCCTTCAGGATATCTTAAATCTTCTTGAATTAACCCTGAACAAACCTCTAAGAACCTTCACCTTGGCAATACTCTTCTTGCCTGAACACACCTCAAGTGAGGAGGTGCTCCACCACAACTCAACAAGCTGCGACACTGAGCAAGTCTAAGCAAGGCTTGAACTTCTCCATGGCAATGGTTCTGGTCAAACAATCTGAAACATTCTCCCTCGAATGTGCTTTTTCTTCGGTTGTTATCTTCCTTGGTGCCCTTGCTGTCAGATTTATCCTCCTTACTTGTCAACTGGCCTGCCTCCTTGCCCTTGTCATAAAGGCCTCCTCGAGAACTCTTGGTTTCTCCACTCATCTTAATGTAAAATTGAATAGCTTTAGTAATCTCATTGTACTTGAGAGATCCTTACCCGAAATGTGTGGTGATAAACTACTTGTATGAAGATGGTAAAGATGTTAGCAACATAACTGCTTTGTCCTCATCTTCAAGTGACACATCCACCTCTAAACTGGCAACACAACTCTGAAACTTATTCAGATGTTCATGCAGATCCCCGTCTTCTTCCATCTGAAGACTAAAGAGTTCCTCCTTTAATAAGCGTTTATCCGTGTCAGCCTCCTTCATTGATTGTGTCACCCTCCTTGACATTGATTGTGTCAGCCTACTTGACGTTGTCCAATGTCTTGCTGCTGTCCATATTCTCACCAATATGACACTTACCAGCATAAACCTTCTCAATATAATCCCAGGCCTCTTTGCTGCTCATGTTGTCACCTCTATCCGCAACTACACAACCCAGTACATGATCTGCAAGATACAACTCTATTGTACTTCTTGCCTTCTTGTCCATCTTCTGCCATATCAACTGCACTTTTGTCTAACCCGAAAATAGCCTCGTACAGATCTTGTAGAATTAGAACACTCTTCATCCTCCTCCGCCAAAGCATGAAGTCTTCTTTGCCTCTTAAAGGCTCAACAAATGATCTCACATCTTCTGTTTCGACTATGCCTTTGTTGCCTTCCATCGCAAAGTACCAGAGACAAAGCTCTGATACCACTTATTGTGGTTTAGCGCCCTAGGATCTCTTCTGATCTTTACTGATACTTTATACGATCTAAGCAAAGCTAAATGATAGATGAACTTGAAGAACAAAAACACAGCAAACCAATTTTTATAATGGTTCAGCCAAATCCTGGCTTACATCCACTTTCGTGATCTCTCTTAAGAGATCACTAGCACTATGGAGAATAAAAACTTGATTACAAATACTTATTGAAATCCCTATGCTAATCCCCAACTCTGCTAGATCTCTCTATCACCCATGGCTCCCAGTTTTCTGTGTAATTTGTTCTCAACTTAGAAAACCCCCTTGCAGCTCCTATTTATACTGAATAGGAGCTGCTAATACAACATGGTTTAGGATTCCTAAACCTAATAGACATAAGTATTACAAATCCTAATAGAATCTTGAAATACTAACTTTCCTAGAACTTATAAAAAAGCTACAGCGCTATCTCTTTCCATTCTATACTTGAATTTACCTACTGAATCCTAACTCTCCAGATTGTATCAATGAGCCAAAAACACAACACTTTGAACCCCTTACACAGCCCAAAATTCATAAACTGGAAAAACAAATTATGTTAAACCTTCAATTGCAATTTGAAAAAACTGCTTAAGCATATGCCTTGCCTTCGCCTTTCTCAATAAAGAAAGACTTTTGGTTGTTCTTGCGAGGAAATACATAAACACGGCATCTATAGAAGGTTGCACCAAGACATATAACTAATATTAGATGCCGAATTCTTCAAAATAAAATAAATACGAAGGAAACTATTCAAATTTTTACATTGGAAAGTTTATGAAGTACAAATTCTGACAACATCTTCAAAAATGAGGAATGACATTTCTAAATAGCCTTGGAATGCAAAAGGGTATTACTGGTGCCATTAAACTACACTTGTATAATTGAAGAACTGCACATAATAATTTTTGTGTTCTAGTAAGCGAAACCTCATTTCAAAGTACTATACAAACTGTTTGGTCTAGAATTTACAGTCCTTCAAAAAACCGGCTTGTACATTGTGCTAGGCGTGCCAGTACCTTTGGGTCAGGTACAACCTTGAAATTGGATGCTGCTCGCGTCCCTCTTCTGACTTCTTTTCACAACGATCGTGACACACGCCGATCTTCTTCCTCTGTGCTAGGTTCTCTTCTCAGACCTACAAGGGAAAAGTCCCTCTAGGATTTTTCTCCACCCCTTGCCGATGGCCGAATCTTACTTAGTATGCAAGAATACTAAGCAGCGGGTATCAAGATATGCAGGATATAGACTGGTGAACGGATTCTCCAGAACTGGTTGTTGGAGTAAAACTGCTTAACGGATTGAACAGGGGAGTAGTGAGACTTCAACGGATTGAAATCTGTCAGACTAAACGGATTAAGTCCCTTGTGCAGCTGACGGATCAGGCTACGGTTGCTGACGGATCAGGCTTGGTTGCTCCGGAGAGGCTTAAAGACGTTCGCGTGGCGAAGTTGTTGTCTGTTTGTTGATAGATGTAGTTGTGTTTTTCTTGATCATCGAGTCCTCTTTGGACCTCTTATATATATGGCACCACACCGCTAGGGTTTAGGAATCCTCCTTGCACTGCAAGACAACCTCTTAAAGCACAATCCTCTAAGCCCAATACTTTTCTGTTTGTAACTCAATCTCTTGTGGCCACGTGTTTTCTCTCTTCTGATACTCTCGCGAACGCTTTTCCTCCCGCGAGCGTGTTTCCATGATACACAGCCTCTTCCGCAAGCGCGTCTTCTCCTACGAGCAAACTATCTTCCCTCGCGAGCGTGTTTCGTTAGTGCCCTCCTCGCGAGCGCATTTGACTTTCTAAGCATACTTTGACCTTTCTGACCGCAGGTATCGGTCCACTTGTGCTTTCATAAATGGGCTTTCGCCATTTACTTTTGGATTAAACATTGCCCCCAGCTCTTGAGATTAAGCCTGTTTGCGGAAATCGAAAAGAGCTATACCTAGGCGTGGGTTTAAACAAGTGTAAACGTCCTTTCGTTATCAGACTCCTCAAAACACTCAACCATCATTTCCCTCTGCAACTCTTTTCAAACCCCTCTGGAACAAACCGCCGCCGCTTTGCTCTCCTTCTCTGCTTTCAGTTCAATGGCTCCCAAACACCTTTTCTCTGCTGTGAAAACCTCACCCAGAACCCCTTCTGAATATGAAGCTAAAGACTTTGTGAAAGTCATGACCAATTTCCAGCCTGTCCACAGGCCAAACACTTCCTGGCTGGAAGTTAACCCTGACAACTCCTGTTCCCTGGGCCCTTGGGTCGACCTTTTCCCAGATCGATATCAATTGCCTTGCCTCCAACATGCTTCCCGGATTCCTCCCTTGGTCTTTCGCGAGGATGAAATTTCTTTTACCGACTGGCAGAAATCGGATGCCCAGACCAAAATTGGGCAATGGCCAAATACCAATGATGCAGAAGCTCAATGGTACCAACAACGACGCAGCAAAGATCTCGCACGGTGGCAAGCCGTTGGAATTGCTGATTCCATCGACCTCTGCTTCTCTTTGAAGCCTGGCTGCAACAGAGCTCCCCTGACAGCAGCACTCTGCTTCTGGGACACCTCTTCTAACACCTTCCATCTCCCAGCAGGTCCTTTAGGCATCACCCTACTGGATGTGTATACTATCACCGGGTTTCCTTTCTCTGACGCACCAAGCCCTCTCAATGACCTCGCGCTGAAGCATCAAATTCCTTCTGATCAGTCTCGCCCCAACTCCTATACTGCGTGGGTCAGACGCTATGGGAGCTCTAATGATGACCTCAGTGGCCTAGCATTCCTAGAATTCTGGCTTCTGAAGTATGTTGAGTGCAGCGCCACCAACAAACCCACCAACGCTTGGGCCAGAACTGCCGAGCTACTCTACAATGGTATCCCTCTCAACCTCTTAGAGCTAGCTACTGGGTTGCTATATAGAGCATTGCATTTCTTGTCCTTAGAACCCTTCAGGCACAAATCTGTCGGTGGTACTCTTTGGATCTTAGATTTATGGCTACAAACCTATTTCCCCCTTTTTCCGCTCTTCTGCCACCACCAGCTTCTTAGAGGACAAGGTCTTAGGCCAAACCCTTGTGTCTGCATCACGTCCTCCAGCCATCAGCTATCTACGCTGTTTCCAACACCTGTACAGTATGAAAGTCCTGCCTTCCGACTCTATTACCCTTATCTGTAGACGCAGGTACCCCTCACTTTTAGCTGAAGGTTTTGTTAGCAATATTCGCCAAAACATCCAGCAACACTTCTTCTTTCTACGCCTCCTCTCCACTCGCGATCTTAAACTGCCAGGCAGGGTAGGAGTCGAAGTCTATGCGCCCAACTTCTTTGCTACAATTTGGTATGCACCAGAAAATTCCATACCCCCCGTTGGCTAGCTGCAACCATTTCACTTCGTGGCGAGAAACTTATAGTGCTGGAACCGACCCTGAATCTATCCCCACCTGCTTCAAGGACACCATACTGCCTGTGAATACTTATCCTAACTATGGGGTACGTTTGAGCCCTGTTGCCACTGATGAGTTCACCATGTGGTAGAACTCTATTAATGAGGGTAAATGGAGCTCAGATCACCTTCCTGTGTTCACAAAGCTCTTTAAGCCATACCGGAAGCAATTTCGTCATACCGAAGACCTGGCCGTGTTTGCTACTGAAGGTCCTTCTCAGAACGCTGAACGTTCATCAGTTCCTTTGGTGCGAGCAGAAGCACTCCCTGCCCCCAGGTATCTTCTAACCCTTTCAACTGTAATGATCAACTATCTGGCTTATGTATATTTTCCTGATCATCTTCTTTCCTTGCAGCGTCCTCAAAGGGCCAAAAAACGTGCGGGCAAGATTGGGGATCGTCCTCCCAAGAAGCTCAAACCAACTCCTCCCACAGAAGCAACAACCGTCTCTCAACCCCAGGTATGGGTTCATTCAACCGTCCTTGGAACCTTGTATATCTATGTTGTGAAGCCAACTGACCCTATAATTGCCTTATAGGTGGATCAACCTGTGCAGTTTAGTCCTGACGCCGCGCAATCCCCTGAGGAACTCAGCCAGACTCCTCCTGTTTCAGATGCCCCAAACTTAACCATCCTGACTGAGGCAACCTCTACCATAGTTCAGGATGTAGAATTCCCTGCAGTCAACCTGGCCACTGAAACTCCCACCGAGGCAGTCCCACAGGTTTACCTTTGCTAACCCACTCGACTGGAAAATCTTGAAAGCCTGAGCTCAATGTGACTTTTATGTTCCAGGAATCACTCCCTGTAATTGAAGTTAGTACCTCCTCCGGCTCAGACTCAGCAGCTGCTTCCCAGGAGATTGATGCTCTTATTGAAGAAATCTGTGAAGGAAGCACTAAGCTCGTCTCTCTCCAGACTGTTGCTGAAAGGAGTCAATCCCCTGCGAGGAAACTTCCTGCTCGCCACAGCTCATAGTGACTGACGCTCGCGTGAGTGACCTTCCTCCCGCGAGTGAAATCTCTCCCGCGAGTGAAATTGCTCCCGCGAGCGAAAGTCACGCGAGTGAGACTGTTCAGCCAATGTCCCAGCCAGACTTCCCAACTGAGATCAGCTCAAGGGTAAATACCTCCTTTATTCTACAGTCTTGTTTGTACCTTTACAAACACTAACCCTTTCCTTGCTTACCAGGTTCCGGAGAACCTCCCAGCCATGCCAATCGTCACCCTCTCTTCCGGCCACGCTGTGCCCACCATTGTGGAGCAAGTTCAACAGATGCTGAGTCCTTCTCAGGCAAACCGTTCAGTTTCTGATGCGAAAGCATTCCTTCGTAACTTGGAGCACGAGGACCTTCTTCACCCAGACACTAGGACCCAGGTTGAAGATGCTATTCGTATCCTAAGGGTTCAGGCTGACGAAAGGCTCTCGAAGAAATTACGGCGTCTAAGGGAGTTTATGACCAATGCTGCAACTATTTCTGAGCGTGCCAAGTTAACCCAATTAGAGACCTTTAAGCACCGTTAGCAATCTGAGAGACTCCAAACTGAACGAGCTGCCAAAGCTACCAGCCTTACTGGCCTTATCCATAACACCACTCATGTGATTCCTTACAGAATTGCTGAGCTGGAACGACAAAAGGCTGAGATCGAGGCTCAACTAGCAGCTGCGAAGGAGGAGGCCCAACAACATTTAGGTCTCTTGGAACAGGAAAAGACCTCCTACCAAACTCTTCAACAGGCAATTGACGAGGAGGAAGACAAAGTTGAAGATTCCCTGATTATCGAAGTAGATGCCCAAAAGGCCGTTGATGCTGTCGTAACTAACATTAAGAACATAGGCAGATTTATTTAACTGACCATCTGTACCAATTCTGCACGCAAGTATAATTTTGAATGCAAAGGTTTTTATGATTAATCCCATGTCTTTGACCTCTTGAAAACTGTCCCACGCTTCAACTGCAACGTTGCACCATTAACTTGCGCATTTACCTCATTCAACCAACTCAGCACGCGTGATAAATGCCGGCCAATGAATGGGTAGCAAACCACCCAGTCCCTTGGTGAAACCCTAGCATTTGGCCTATAAATAGTGACCAACTCTTCTCATCACCTTCAGCACCCAAACCATGGATTCTCCTTTCAGTCTCAAAGCAGTTCCTCCAGACCTCTCTCTTCAAGCTTCCCATCCTTTAGGCTTCACAACCAAACCTCATATCCCGGGTAGGTTTCACAACCTAACCTCAGGCATAAGATCTGATATGCCTGGACCAGAAGTCTCTTCAAGCCCTGCCATTGGAAGGAAAAGCTCCTTTGGTGGGGGAAAAAACTTCTGTGGTGGGAAGAAAGGCTCCTGTGCGACAGGATTCCTCTTGTATGTCTTCAGATCCGCTTCAACTGCTCCAACTCCACCATCCTCAGCTAATTCTCTACATGCTATCCGAGCTAGGTGTGAGTTTTTTTCATTAAGATTGTAAAAGTTTGAGGCCACAAAGCCTTATGAGAAGGGCTGTAACTATTGTATTTGTCTACATAGATTATCGTTCAAGCGTTTCTGCTCTTGTTCAACACCGTATTTGTTGAAGTCATATGTATCTATGAGTTTTGCGAATCAATAAACACAAATTGTTTATTTAATGTGTAAACTACAGGTATTGGTTCAAAAAATAAATCAGGGCTCGAAAACACAACTTGTTTTCCCCAAAACATTTCAAAAAACCACATTAATTGGTTCATGTATAACTATGGTGCCCCCCAGTTTTATTGGGTGCACAAAAAGAAAAACCTCAAATAGGTTGAGCGTTGAGCAACACGAATAAAATTGAAAAGATCCCCAGTGCTGCTATAGATCAGGCGAACGAACCCTAAGGCCCCAAACTCTGCCCCCCCGCTTGGGAAACAGTCTGTTCTGTATTCTGTGGAGGCAAAGGATCTTCATATGCCCAGACACTTGGGAAATACTTCTTCAGATGCCTTCCATTAATAGGGTTATTATGGACTTCTCCATCCAAGTCTCACAAATAGTAAGCACCTTTACCCACAATCTGATCAATCACAAAAGGCCCTTGCCACGTGGGAGACCACTTACCCCTGCCGCGAACATGCTCGCCAAAGGGAAGTACTGCTTTCCACACCAAGTCTCCAACGCCAAAACTCCTGCCACCTGTCCTGGCATCATACGCGTGAGCAACCCGTTGCTTCTCAACCATAATATGATCTAGGGCTTCCATTCGTATGGTGTCCAACTGTTCATGCTCTTGATACATGACCTGGACATAATCTTCCCCTACTAACTGATGTTGTTCTCGAACCCTTAAGGAACTGACATTTATCTCCATGGAAAGAACTGCATCATGCCCAAACATCAAGGCATAGGGGGTAGTCCCTGTAGGTGACCGTTTAGATGTCCGATAAGCCCACAGGGTATGATCAAGCTCATTGTGCCAATCTTTAGGATTATTGATCAACATCTTTCGTAAGATATTGATTATCACTTTGTTGCTAGCCTCAGCCTGGCCATTCGCCTGAGCATAATACGGTGTGGAGTGTAGAAACTTAATCCCATAGTCTGCAATGAAGTCTTCAGTTTCCTTTGCTATGAATGCTGCCCCCTGTCTGCCACTAAACACTCTGCAATGCCATATCTACTAATGATATTGCTGAAGATGAAGCCGCAAACCGTACGAGCAGATGCATCCTTTAAGGGTACAGCCTCCACCCACTTTGTGAAGTAATCTGTTGCCAACAGGATGAACTTATGCTGTTGAGACGAAGCTGTATGAATAACCCCTATGAAATCCAACGCCCATCCTCTTGCTGGCCAAGGTTTAATAATAGGCTGCATAGGCACATCTGGAACATGCCACACTGGTCCATGCGCTTGACACTCCTGGCATCCTTGAGCAAACTTAATGCAATCCTTTAAGATGGAAGGCCAAAAGTAACCATAACGACGGATAAGCCACCTCATTTTTGGTCCAGCCTGGTGTGACCCACAAACTCCTAAATGTACCTCCCTCATTACTCGCTTAGCTTCCTTTCTATAGATACATCTAAGATCAACTCCATCATCTCCTCTACGTAGGAGTTCACCACCTTGTAACACATAGTTAGTGGCAAAATGTCTGACTTGCCTATCCACTGGAGCAGATGGATTATCCAAGTAATCAATGAGTGGCTGACGCCAATCTGTATCAATAGCCTCCACTGTAGCAACATACCATTCATCTGCGTCTACCCTACGATCCATAAAGGAAGGTAACGTTCTCTTTTCGACCCTCAAGATCCGTTCACAGACTCCATCAGTTAATGTTATGCCAGTGGCGATTTGTGCCAACTCATTTGCTGCAAAGTTATGCTCCCTTAGGATGAAGTCCAAGGTTACATCACTGAACTGTTTCAGTAGCTTTGTAGCCCTTTCCAAAACGGTACCAAGGTGAATGTTGTACACTTGTATAAGCCCTTAAGCTGGTTGATCACCAACAAAGAATCTTCAAACACACGTACCACTGTTGCCCCCATTGTGAGCAACATTTTCAAGCCAATTATTAGTGCCTCATACTCAGCCTGATTGTTGGTACATTTCCACTCCAGTTGGAAAGAGTAGGCGTGACGAACCCCCAGAGGGCTCACAAGAGATATTCCAGCGCCAGACAAATTTTCAGTGCTGCTCCCATCAAAGTAAAACTCCCAAGGTTGCATCAAAATAGCCACTACGTCTAACTCTCTGTACTGCAATTCCTGTTCCACGGGATGATGAAGCAAGAAATCTGAAACAGCCTGCTCAGTCTGCACCTTCAAAGGTGCAAATTGCAGTAAGAACTCAGACAATGCCAACACCCATTTGCCAATTCGACCCTTGAGAATAGGTCTGGTTAGCATGTATTTCACCAGGTCTGTTTGTGCCACCACTACTGTTGCGAAAGACAACATATAATGACGTAACTTGCAGCCAGCAAAATACAACGCAAGACACAACCGCTCAATGTCACTGTATCTGGTTTCTGCATCGATCAGTGTCCTGCTAAGGTAATACACATCATGCTCAACCACCTTACCATCATCTTGACGCTCATCTTGTGCTAAGAGTGCAACAATTGATGTCTCACATGCTGAAATGTAGAGTTTCAAAGGGTAATCAGGTCTTGGAGGCATCAGGACTGGTGGTGAAGTTAAATACTGCTTTATCCTATCAAACGCCTCCTGATGACTCGCTTCCCAACGAAATTCTGTCCCTGTTCTCAACTTTAACAATGGTGTAAAGGGTTGAATATTTCCTGCTGAGTTTGAGATAAACCTGCGCAAGAAGTTAATCTTTCCCAATAATTGCTACAATTCCTTCTTGTTGGTTGGAGCTGGAACGTCCACCACTGACTTGACTTTGTCAGCTGGAATCTCAATGCCACGTTGATGAACCACAAACCCTAGGAAATCTCCTGACTGAACCCCAAACACACACTTAGCTGGATTCATCCTGAGTTTATGTTGCCTCATCCTTATGAAGACCTTTCTCAGATCCTCTATATGGTCTGCCTTAACCTTGGACTTGACTACCACATCATCAATGTAAACCTCCAATATCTTCCCCAGTATGTCATGGAAGATAAGATTCATTGCCCTTTGATACGTGGCGCTAGCATTCTTAAGCCCAAAAGGCATGACTTGATACTCAAACGCACCTGTAAAGCCTGGACACCTAAAAGCTGTCTTGTGCTTGTCTTCTTCCTCCACAGGGATCTGGTGATACCCTGCGGTTCCATCCATGAATGATAACAGCTTTTGCCCAGCTACTGCATCAACCAACATATCCGCCATTGGCATAGGATACACGTCCTTGGGTGTGGCTGTGTTCAGGTTTCTGTAGTCCACACACACCCTCATCTTACCATTTTTCTTTCTGACTGGCACTATGTTGGACAACCATTTGGTATACTTTGCAAGTCGTATGATTCCAGATTTGAGCATCTTTTCTACCTCTTCTTTCACTGAAGCTGCTGTGTCGGCATGCATTCGCCTAGGTTCCTGCCTGACTGGCCTATAACCGTCCATAATTGGCAGTTTATGACAAACCAACTCTGGTGCCAGTCCAGGCATGTCTTCGTACTTCTCCGCGAAGCAATCCTTGTATTCTTGTAGCAGCTCAGTGAGCATTTCCTTTTGTTCAGACTCCAGGTAAGCACTTATCCCAACCTCCATTGGTTCCTCTGGGGTCCCTAGGTTGACTTTTTCTACTGGATCCTTAACCTTAGGTGGAGTATCATCCAAGGCAGCCGGAGCTGGTTGGATAATCACCTCCTCCTCTTCATCATACTCCAAAACATCATCCTTAATGCACTCTACTGCTGCCACATGTTGGTAAGCCTCTTGTTCCTGCGTAAAAATAGACAATCTCTGGTTCAGGGAAGCGTAGGCTTCCAATTCCTCCTTGCTGAGTTGTGGCTTCATTGATTGTTGTGGGGTAGAACCATGGAGATTGGTCTACTAGCGTCTGCTTGGAGTTGCGCCAATCCCCATTGTGTAAGTTCAGTGGAGGTCACCCCATGTGGATGTCCCTTCTTTGTAACACCACTGACTTTCAAAGGCCTCATGTCCCCATAGTAATAACTTGCCTCAACAAAGCAAGCTGCTACTGAGAATGGTCTAGGGTCAGCCTTTAGTATCTCGGACTCGTCGGTCTCTGGGTTCCAGATAGCAAGTTCTTGATGAAGAGAAGATGGAACACAACCGGCCTGATGAAGCCAATCTCTACCCAGAATCATAGTATAGGGAGCTGTGCAGTCAGCCACAAAGAAGGTCTGATACATCTCTGATGGACCAACCTTGATCTTCAATATCACCACTCCTAATGTCTGAGCTATGTTACCAGCAAAACTTTTCACCTTCATCTTGCTTTCCAGAATCTTTTCCTTAGGGATCTGGAGATAGTTCATAGTCTGCACAGTGAGCACACTTATAGCAGCTCCTGTATCCACCAATATCTTGCTAACCTTTTTGCCCTCCATGTCAGCAGACACGTACAATGGTCGTAAATGCTGCTTCATGGCGAAGGTAGGCTTGGAGAACAAGACATATTTCTTTTTAAGCTCAGAGTCCACGTCTACCTTGTCTTCACTCGCGGCAAGCTCTTCCCCGCGAGCAGATGATTCCACTCCATTCTCCTCCTCTGACATGTTGAGGAAAACCTCAGATGAAATTGGTTTGTCTAATGCGTACATAGAAGGTAAGATATACACCATATTGCAATAGGCTTCTTTCTCTGGGGTTGGCATTGTAGCTTCAGCTTCCACATAAACCTGGGCAGACCCTAATTGGTCTGTGACCATCTCACCATGCTCATTCTCTACGTAAAGCATGTTGCATGGCAAATTTATGTGCCCCCAGTTTCTTCCTCATCTTCCTCCATATCCTCTTCTGTAACATGAAGTGCATCAATGTCTGAGTCCTCTTCTGCATGGGCAAACGTTTTAGCCATTTGCTCTACTAATGAAACCTCTGGAGAAGGTTTCTGCTGCACAACCTCAAGTATAGGTTTATCATCACTTGTTTTACGAGACCCTTGCTCTTGACTCTGAGTTGCTTTTCGTCTCCACTCAAACCTTGTCTTTGACACCTCCTTCTTTTCTTCTTTTTAGGACCTTCTGAGATCCTAACCCTTTTTGCTGGGGATGTCTCAGGTGTCTCATTTGAAGTGGAAGTGGGTGTTTTATCCACTACCTTCTGACCTACACGAGCCCAAACTGACCCACGTGCGTGTTAACTGTTGTCAACGCCTACCCTTGACCACACAGATTTTCTCTCGCCACTATGTTCTTCTCGCGAGACTCTTCTGTCCACTACGTTTCGTGTTAGCAGTCTTGGGAACAGTGCTAACATTCCTGATAGGGCAATAGGGTCTGGCTGACAACAATTCCAACTTTCGTTCCAACTGCTCTGGAGTCTCTTTGATTTGGTCTGGCCTGACCAAACCCTTATCCAACGCTTCCAACAGTCTCTTGGTCCTGCCATACCTCCTTTGCACATTCCTACTCTAAGTAGGAGTAGCTTCTACCACCTTTCCTTTCTCTCTAATCATCCAGACGTTGTCCTTAAGTATATTCCTGGAAGCTGATGGTATGTAAGGTTTGGTCACAACATCTTGTGGGTTGACTATTGGCTTCTTTTCCTCCACTCTTGCCTGGCGTAAGAGAAGGTATAAGTTGGAATCCCTTTGATTAGGACTTGCTGATCTTACCTCCCGTTTCGGGCTGTATGGTTGATATGCTTCAGAGGGTGTAATCACAGCACTCCTCTTCTCCTGCCGTGGCTCTTCAGCAATGCCACACTCAGTCTTGCATCTGGCACACAACACAACTGTTGATGCAACTTCTCCCGACTCTTTCTGCTTAGAAACTTCTTCATCTCTTTTTCCAGTACTCAAGTCAAGAGTCAGCTTTCTGTTGCCCCGTACAAGATCAACTACGACAATATCTGCTACTGATGGATCACAAAAGGTGATGGACCCCTCATTGACCCACTGTTGTATTTGATCCTTGAGCTGCACACACTGAGAGGTCTTGTGAGTCCACAAGTTATGATACTTATAGTATGTTTTACCTGCTATTGCTTCTTCTGGGGGATAGACTCCCCATGGGATGGCCACTTCATTGGCTGCAATCAGCTTATCCAGAATAATATGAGCCCTACTAGCATCATAGGTGTACTCCTTGAACTTTGGCTTCACTGGCAGTGGTTTTTTCTTCTTCCCATCACATGGCACCAAGTCAACCATATTGATTGTAAGAAAAGGATCAATGTCCACCCAAGCTGCAGTCTTTTCCTCATTCGCGCCAAGTCTTCCCTCGTTGATCCACGTCTGGATAACGTCCTTCAGGCGAATGCATTTTGATGTATTATGGTTCCAAAGATTGTGGAACCTACAATACTTCTTTCCTTTGAGCTGCTCAGGAGTAGGGGGAGGTTCAAAATCGTTCCTAACCTTCCCCAATGCTGTCAAGTCTTCCAGAATCTCTGGTGCCTTGTGTGCATTATAGGTGTAGGATTCGTACTCCGGTTTGGCAAAAGCGGCGAACGAAATCTTCACTGCCTTCTTGGACATCTTAAGCACCTGGAACTTGATTGGCTGTCTCCCTGCTAACTCCACTGCTGCCACTTCTTCCTCGTATCCCATCATGTACGGATCTGCATAAGGCATAGCTTGTGGAACTGAGTAGTAAGGATCCATGTGTGAATAGATCGCCCCTACTGTCCTATGCCTTGCTGGAGGCATTCTAGGCTTCAGCGTTCCTGGGATGAAGGCCAAATTGTTCCTGGAACTATTTGCATCCTCATCTAGCTCATTCAGGAAATATTGGTAGCTGCCAACCCTGTTCATCAGGTCAGCCATGCTAGAGAACACTCCATCATGGTGTTTTGCTCTCTGCCTCTTCTCCAACCCTCTGATTGCAATCTTGATCAGGTCAGGCTCTGGGATTGGAGTCTTGCACTTAGCTTGCTGTACTTTGAACCTCTTGAGGAACTCTACTGATGATTCCATAGGTTGTTGATACATAGCAGTCAAAGAAGACAAATCAACCTCTGGCTCCACAGTTCCAAATGTGGTTCTAAACATGGTCTCCATTGTGTTCCATTCAGGAACTGACCTTGGTATCAACTTGGTGTACCATGTCAGTGTTGACCCTGATAATGAAGCCCCAAACGTGCGCAGCTTGAAAACAGTATCTGCTCCATACGGTCCACACTCACTCGTGAACCTTGCAATGTGGGTAGCTGCATCTTCAGACCCCTCTCCTGAGAATGGGGTGAACCTTATCTGACGATAATGCTCTGGCCATGGACTTTCAGCCACCCATTCTGGATATGGATGCGCATATGCAGTGTTTACAGCAGCAACAATGGGGGTTGCCCTTATAGCTTCTTGTATCATATTCTGAACTGCATCCCAATCCAGCTGAGGTCTCCTCTGAACAGGCGTAGGCGAATGACGTGGTTGCTGCCTTGGAGCCCTCTGTCTCCCTCTAGCTCCTCCAGGGTTCTGGTTGTTATGCACCGCCAACTGGTCATCACCCACACGAAGTGGGCCAAATCCCTCTCGATGTACAGTCCTTCTGTCCACCGGTTATCTACTTCTTCTAGCAACTCTTCTTCTAGAGGATGTTGATTGATAAGTTGTTCAGTTCTCATAGCATTCAAAGCTTCCATGAACATATCCATCCTCCTGTTCAGCGCCTGTTGATTTTCGTCCATCTTAGTTGCTAAGTCCCTGTACCTAAGATCCTGTGCCTCAACCTTTCTGTCCTGTTGTCGGGCTCGATCTCGGACCTCTTGAAAACCTTTTGTCAGATTTTCCAATGATAAGTTCAATGCTCCTACTTGCTCAAGGTTTTTTGATTGACCTTCTGGAGACATGGCACCAAACTTGGTAATTGCTTGCTCTGTAGATAGCTTCCTACAATGAGCCGAGTTGTGCGGCTTTGCGGTTACGTATTCCGGTTTGGAACAAGGAGGGTACTCCTTTTGGTACTCGCCGAAGCTTGCAATCTTGACACGGTCCCAATAGGCGTGTCAGATGTTTGGTCTAGAATTTACAGTCCTTCAAACAACCGGCTTGTATATTGTACCAAGCGTGCCAGTACCTTTGGGTCAGGTACAACCTTGAAATTGGATGCTGCTCGCGTCCCTCTTCTGACTTCTTTTCACAGCGATCGTGACAGACGCCGATCTTCTTCCTCTGTGCTGGGTTCTCTTCTCAGACCTACAAGGGAAAAGTCCCTCTAGGATTTTTCTCCACCCCTTGCGGATGGCCGAATCTTACTTAGTATGCAAGAATACTAAGCAGCGGGTATCAAGATATGCAGGATATGGACTGGTGAACGGATTCTCCAGAACTGGTTGCGGGAGTAAAACTGCTCAACGGATTGAACAGGGGAGTAGTGAGACTTCAACGGATTGAAATCTGTCAGACTTAACGGATTAAGTCCCTTGTGCAGCTGACGGATCAGGCTACGGTTGCTGACGGATCAGGCTTGGTTGCTCCGGAGAGGCTTAAAGACGTTCGCGTGGCGAAGTTGTTGTCTGTTTGTTGATAGATGTAGTTGTGTTTTTCTTGATCATCGAGTCCTCTTATATATATGGCACCACACCGCTAGGGTTTAGGAATCCTCCTTGCACTGCAAGACAACCTCTTAAAGCCCAATCCTCTAAGCCCAATACTTTTCTGTTTGTAACTCAATCTCTTGTGGTCACGTTTTTTCTCTCTTCTGATACTCTCGCGAACGCTTTTCCTCCCGCGAGCGTGTTTCCATGATACACAGCCTCTTCCGCAAGCGCGTCTTCTCCTGCGAGCAAACTATCTTCCCTCGCGAGCGTGTTTCGTTAGTGCCCTCCTCGCGAGTGCATTTGACTTTCTGAGCATACTTTGACCTTCCTGACCGCAGGTATCGGTCCACTTGTGGATTAAACACAAACTGCCCTTAATAAACTGTATACCTTAAATTTTCATCCACTTCACTGACAATGTAAGCAGTCAGTATAACACCGTAATAAACCTTTAGGCTTCAGGGGTTGGCGTCCGCTGCATGAGTCAAATGTCAAATGTAGATTGCAGAGTCCTTGAAATACCTAGAATCTTTCCCACAAACCAAAGTAAACAGAGAAATGATATACCTGTAAGACATAATGAAATCAGCAATTCATTGAAATCGGTAGAATTGATGTTAGAGGTCTCGTACTGCAGGAAAGAGAAAAACCCGAATCAAATCGAGGTAAAGAAAAAACCCAATCAAAAATGTGATGCACAACTATTTAATAAACGCAAGTGATGACAGAACTTTTCAGTGGGAGTTGGTATAGAGATTGGGACATCAGTATCAAAAGAGCATAGGTAGAAAGGTGATCGAAGAAGAGTGGTTCAACTATCAGGTTGATGATCAGATACAAAACAAATTTTGATCACGGTAGACAGTGTTCACTCTCGAAGCTTCAAGAGAGAACGAAGCGGTGGAAAAAAGGTCTTACGCGTGTCAAAGTCGTGTGGCTTTAATATAAAGGAGTGCCAAAGCTGTTATTAAAATAAAAAAAAGGGGGCAGAACCACCCGGGCGCACTGTTAAACACTAATACTGTACCGGTGAACAGTATTACAAGAATAGGTAAATTGTAAATGTAAATTGGCTACATCAAGTACATAAATAAAAACAAAAAAACAAGTGATGGAAGGCTAGGATTGTAACACACCGTACCTAAAAGTTACCTTTTTACAAGGTGACCTGTCAAAAGTTGACCTGCAATTTAAAACCCTATCATTGTAGCATTAGTAAGTAGGGTATCGTTCTAACCGGGGACACTATGGAAGGATTATTATTCTGCAAAACAAATGTTAGTACACTATACATATATACGAAATCGAATGGGATTTTTGAAATGGTTCGAAACAATAAAAAGAAATAAACAAAAATAAACAAACATATATACAAGTGATCATTCAATCCTTTCAACATTCAGAACAGCACAAAGCACCGATTAGTTAACATGCAAGGTTATGAATCGGATTAACAAGCAACATTCATAATTTCGAACACTTCAATTAATTTCAACCTTTAATGACTTCTCATGTGTTTTTAGGAACTTCAAATATGCCTGAACCTAAAACATATATGTGTCACCTTGTTTAAACCATCAAATATGTCTAAACAAGATACACTTACCGTTCACGAGTCGGTTGAAGACATGGTCATAGGTATGGCGTCACTCATCCTAATAGCATGCAAATCCCTCACCCTACCACCCTATGCAGCAACTAGAACCAAGCCATCAAATATGCCTAACTTGATCCTAGATTACCACGACAGATTAAACTTCCCCCTAATAGCTAACTTGTCTAGATTCAAGCTAACCTAGAGTTCGATTACGTGCTCAGGTGATGATTAATCAATTAAAGATCTCTAATCATATAAACACAGTAAGTTAAGTCTTTTATTCACAACCTAAACATGCATTCTAATCGTTATGTTCAAACAATCACATATAAGAAATCACAAAGAAGAATCACATGATCATGCTTGAAACATAATGTCACACCCCGAATCTTTTGAAGTTAATAAAAGTTACCTTTTACAGAGATTCACGAGTTACCGAGGACTTTTACTTGCGATCGGTAATTCGATAAGTTATCGCTCGAGTTAATTTTCGAGTTTTTATAAGTACTCCAAATACCTGAATTGATGACTCGATGTTGTAGTACCTATCGACACGAGTCTCCCGGTATTTTCGGATTATTTTTCGGAGATTCCGTCTATTTCTTACGAATTTCCAAAGTCCTTGGTAATTTCTAAATTATTATTTTCTGATTTTAAAACCCCACATTCAATCGTGGCCTTTGATCTCAACTAGCATTTTGGACCATTGGATCTAACTATATACCAACCAATCTCTTCTCTTTCTCTCATTATTGTCGAGAGAAGAGAGAGAGAGGCAGAGAGATAGACCGAGAAGGTCTGATACAGTCCCGCCGTCCAGCCGCCGTCGCCGCCGCGTCAGCCCGCGCCTGGCCGTCGCGCCACCACTGCTGAGTTCGCCTCTGTCTCCTCTCTCCATCCATGGTCATCTTTTCCCCATCCACTCACTCTCCTCTTCAATTCGAAAGTCAACTCCTAGCCCTAAACCGGTCTCCTTGTCGGTTTTCCTTCCTCTCCGGCCGGCCATGGGTCTGGAAGTTCTGGTATCGTCGCCGTCGCCGTCGTTTATGGTGGTCTCTGTCCCTGCAGAGGAGGAAGGAGTGGAGATGGTGATGGGGTTGTGAAAATGAGAGCAGGCAGAGGGAAGAACAAAAGAGGAAGGAGCCGAGGAGGAGGCAGGGCTGCTGTGGAGCTTCAAAGTTCGAGTGTTGGACAAGGGGAGGCAGAGGAGGCACTGTGCTCAGGTCCGAGTTGGACGAGCAGTGGGTAAGGTTCAGTATTTTCCCGTGTTAATGGTTGAAGCTGCTGCTTGATTTGTTCTTGTGGCTGTGTTGTTGTTGGTGTGACTGAATTGCTGTTGTTTTTCCTACATATTGTCGTAACTTGGTGACTCGGAGAAAACGGGGAGGCTATGGCGAAATTCCGGCGAGTTACCGGAATCCGGCGAAGATTCCGGTGATACGGTAAAACCGGCTGAATGCCGAAGAGGTAGGAATCGAATTCCTGTTAAGCTTTGAGTCAAAAAGTGTCAGTTAATTCGTAATTGAGACATTTACGGAAAATTAGACATAAGTAGGAAGTTTCCATTTTGGGAAACTTCCCATTTTAAGGAAGACTTACCAATTTAGGAAACTTTCCATTTTGGGAAACTTTCCCTTTTTGGAAGGTTTCCATTTATGAGAAGATGTTAAATTGGGTTGAAAAGGTTAAAGAAAATGTAGAATTCAAGTTAAAGGTTGTGAAGTTAATTAGGGAAATTTGGGAATTATAATATGTTGACCACTCTAGTGGTTGAGGGAGATGTTGACTCCTCTTAACGGAATTGTCAAGTTAATCGTGGAAAGACAATCGGATAATTTAATTATCGACGTATCGACTCACAATAAGTAAAGAGATAAATACTTATGCTAAAGTGGCGTAAACGGAAACCAAACTTCGAGTCGATAATCGGAAATAAGTGTGATGTTGAAAAGCTGTTAAAAAGAAAGGAATTTGGTCAAACGTGGTCAAATAGGATTTCCTGGTCAAACTAGGAAAAGACCAAGTCAACGATGAAATGACTAATGTTTTGGGTTGTTTGTACAGTCTCTGGTTGAACGTGAGACGGTCTCGACTACGCGGTTAGTTCGAGGGTTTCGCTCGAGGAGCTTTCCGAGCGGGAAGGTCGCAATAGTACTGTGAGTGGACATATTATTTTAAATAAATGCATGCCTTAATTATCGATTTAATTGCATGGTTTTTATGATCGTTTTCGAGAATTGTATTTTCTCGGGTTCTTGGAGGTGTTATTTGGATAAAGTTTAGCGGGAACCTCGGTTAAAGGTTTTCTTGATTTTTATGCTTATACGTATTTACCATTATTCCTCCACTTTGCTATTTCTTTCTGAAAATGGTTAATAACGGGGATGGCCCGTCATTTGAATGGAATTGAACCCGAGATTTTGTTGGAGAGTGGATTTATGCATATATGACAAGGAGTTGTTTTAATTATTTGTTTGGGAAGAGAATTTGATTAATGTATTGTTATGAATATTCATTTTAAGGGTTGACCAATAAATATGCTAGCTAGAGTAGCGTGAGGGCGCTACTAGAGCTCTTAGCTCCGACCCTAGCCTGAGAGGTCAGGCAAACTACGTAGTGCACTATGAGGGTTGACCGTATCATTTTATTTAGAGCTCTTAGCTCCGACCCTGGTCTGAGTGGACAGACAAACCTGAGAGGTCAGGTTGATATTATAAGGGTTGACCGTTATCCTTTTATTTAGAGCTCTTAGCTCCGACCCTGGTCTGAGAGGACAGACAAGCCTGAGAGGTCAGGTTGATATTTCAAGGGTTGACCGTATTATTTTATATAGCTAGCATAGAGTAGCGTGAGGGCGCTACTAGAGCTCTTAGCTCCGACCCTAGTCTGAGAGGTCAGACTCATTATGTTTGAGAACATTTCTCTTCCCATAATCCTTGTTTATCTTATCTTGCAATTGTGGAATATTTGGTATTTGTGGGCATGCATAAATGATGTTTAAATCAAAACATTTTTGGGAGAGCATTAAAAGAAATAGAGTTTTATATTTGATTTTTCGTCCACTCACTCTAACAGTTTTTAAATGTTTCTCCTGGGCCTTTCGTTTTTAAATGCCCAGTGATGCAGGGTTCTTGAGAGGAGGTCGAGCGCGTACGAGAGTCGAGGCATAGTCGATCATTCCGTTGCTGCTTAAAATTCTTTGGGGTAATCATCTCTGTAGACTGCTCTGACTAACCCGGTTTAGTTAGTTTAGTAGGAAGGGTTGGCCATTTCAAGGGGGTTCCGGTAAGAAGTTCCCTTGAGGTGGTCCCCGCAGGATTTACTTCGGGTTAAAGGGGTTTAACCTGGGGTGGGTCCTGTCACATAAAACCGCAAAAACAATATATATATATTCAATGAATTTCAACAAACACATAGAGTACTCAAAAGCTTACATAGATCCATACCTAAGACCTCCTAGAGAAAATCGGCAAAGGTAGGGTGAAATTGGCGAAAGAATGGCTGAACTCTCCGGTGAACAATGGATACGGCAGCTTTTTGTATCTCTAAGTGTTTAGGGTTTTTGGGTAGAGCTTGGCTCTCTAAATATTACAAAGGTTGAAGACTCTAAACTAAGAGCTATACATGTCTATTTATACAGAACAACAAGAGAAAAAACCCTAGGGAAATCGGCTAGATCTTTCTTTTGCAACAAGAAAAGATCTTCTTGTATTCCTTCATGAACACAACTTGTACTTCTTTCTTTCTTGACAAGAAATTTCGACTTGGACCTTGGATCTTCTGCTCTTGGACTCTCCTACATGTTAATGGATCAATGTAGGCCTTATTGCACAAGTCTTGGGCTTCTAGGCACCTCCCAAACTCGTGTGACAACTTAGGCAGAAACTGTCCAGTTTTGCTGCTTGACCTCCGTCCATTGTTTTGATCATAACTCCCTCATATGAACTCCAATTGATGCGATTCCAGCTGATCTGAAAACTAAACACATACAGCTTTCCAATGATATATGGATCGTCCTCAGATTCCTCCTGAATCTTTAGATATGATTTTCTGAAGTTGATGTAGGGTTTCTGGAAATTTCTGCTCGGATCAAAATGCAATGTTTCGGAGTTTCTTCTTTTCCGTGGCCTCTCTTGTTGTCTTTCATGAGTCCAATCTTCATGATTCTTGATATAATATGTCCATATACATGTCATCTACACATTAAACCAAATTCATCAAAAATGACAATGTAAAGGTACGGTGAATCATAAGAGAAATACCCAAATGTTTATCCAAAAACGGTTTTACAACACTTAAGCACAAATTTCTGTATAAATGCACGTAATAGCCATTGCTCTACAGAAAAACCTTTTTGACTCAAAATAAGTAAAAACGATATTACTAAGGAATAAGCCAAGTATAAATGAGGGTAAAAACACATTAAAAACATGGCGTAAAACGCACTTATCACAAGGGCTTGTAAGTTACTGAGAACTTTTAATTACGACCGGTAATTTGATAAGTTATCGTTCGAGTTTATTTTTGAGTTTTTCTAAACTCTCCAAATTCCTCGTTTAATGACTCGATGTTGTAGTACATGTCGACATGAGTATCCCTGTATTTTCGGAATATTTTCCGGAACTTCCGTCTATTTTATGTGAATTTCTAAAGTTTATGGTAATTTCTAATTACTATTCCAGTAAATAATTTTTACCATTTAACCTTTTTACTTTTTACCTTCTTTAAATCTGGACCGTCAGATCGTTTAGTGTTTTAATCTTGGCCGTGGGTTTCATTATAAATAGTTAGGGAGAGGGTTGACTCGGGTCAAACCCCCCTACGTCTATCTCTCTCCCACATCTGTCTTCACCGGTGAGCCGCCGTCTGGCCACCACACGCCGGCGCACCCCCACCAAACTGATCCTTTTCCTCTCCTCTCCTCTCCAAAACCCAGTCCTTAAATCCCACAGGAACCCAAATCCAGAGGAGATCGACCCAAGGCCAGCGCTGCTGTGTCCGCCCGGAACCGGCGACTCCGGCCACTACACGTCGGCGGACCTCCACCAATCTTCTCCTCTCTTCCTCTACTCCCTAGCCCAGTCCTTAGATGTCCCAAACGTCCATTCATGGCGGAGATCGAGCACCACTGTGCTTGATCAAATTCGGGCGATTCTCGACGTTTCAGGCCATAGTTCGACCACCCGGAGGTATTGCTCTTCTTCTCTCATCTTCCTCTTCATTCCCATGCCTTAGGCCCTTGGAAATCGAGTCTAATTCAAAAATCCCTCTTTCCCCTTTTCTACTGTTTGTTCTGGGTTTCATTTTCCTCCACCGGCGAATTCTTCTCCTTCGATTTTCGGCCACAACGACGCTGTCAAAACAAGGAGAAGAGTCCAGTAGGACCTTCGAGTGGGTTGTGGAGCTGCAGCTATCGAATTAGGCTGAGGCAGAGGCTTTAGGTGTTGTTTTGGTGGAGGTGATGATCGAGGCAGAGTTGGGGATGGGTGGAGGCCGGGGAGCTGCTGGAGTGGGTCTAGGAGGTGGTAGGCAGCAGGAAAGCTGCTGGGTTTGGTTTTAGGTTCGAGTTTGGAAGCAAAGGCAGAGGGTAAGACTTGTCCCTCTAAGAATTTTGTTATTTGAACTGTTGTTGAAACTGTGTTTGATTTGCTGTTGTATGATTGTTTCTTGTCGTAACTTGGTGAATCGGAGAAAACGGGGAAACTGCCAAAAATTCCGGCAAGTCGACCGAAATCCAGCATGAGGTTCCGACAAGTAACCGGAATCCGACATGAGGTTCCGACAAGTCACCGAAATCCGGCAAAGCAACAGTTTTTCAGCAGAGTGCCGAAGAGGTAGAAATCGATTCCCTTGTTAAGTCTTAAGTCGTAAAGTTCTGCTAAATCGTAATTCGGGCTAATTATGGAAAACTTACCGAAAATAGGAGGTTTCCATTTTTGGGAAACTTTCCCTTTTAGGAAGGTTTCCATTGATGGAAAGTTGAATGATAAAAGGAAAAAGGGAAAGGTCAATCTTAGTTAACCGGTTAATTTAAGACAACCAGATCTTTAAGTGGGATTCTAGGCAACTCAGGAATCTTAGTCAGAAACCGAGTTGGGCGCTATAAATAATTTGGATAATTTCATACCGGATAATTCGGATAATCTCATAACTCGTGAATTGGTTAAGTAGTTGATTGGGTGTCCATAGTAATTCCACAAATTACTATGTGTTACCTACTGTCAAATGATTTAGTAAAGAAAAATACATGTGCTAAGGTGGTGTAAACGGAAACCAAACTTCGAGTCGATAATCGAATTTAAGTGTAATGATTGAAAAGTTATTAAAAGAAAGGATTTTGGTCAACTCTTGGTCAAATAGGATTTCCTAGTCAAACTAGGAAAAGATCAAGTCAACGATATAAAGACTAATATATTGGTTTAATTTTACAGCCAATGGTTGAACGTGGGATTGGACTCGACCATGTGGATATTTCGAGTTGGCGCTCGAGGAGTGTTACGAGCATTGAGGAGGTTGCATTAAGTACATTGAGTGGACTTTTATTTTAAATTTAATGCATGCAATAGATTTTATTTAGTTTCTCCTCTATTTATGAATTTCCTCCATTTTAAGTTTTATGGTGATTTTGGGAAATGGGAATTTAATACTTTTTAAAGATAAGTGAGCCGGGGAAGAGGTTCCTACCTTTCCCTTGATTTTAAAGGATTTTCTCGGAATATGGGTTTTAATTGTTATCACCATTTTGGGTTATGGAGGGGGATTATTTTTAAAATGGGAAACTTGGCTCTTGGATTTAACGATTTTAAAGTAAAGTCAGGGAACCGGTTTCGGGTTCCTGGAAATGTTTTAAATCCAATACATTTGGGGTAAAGTCATGGGAGTTTTGACTTGGTTTTCGGTTTATTTTACCACGAGGTTTTTAAAGGATTTTCAAGGATATGGTTATGTATTGCATGCTAGCATGGACCCTCTCCAGATGGAGATGGTACCCTCTTTGGATAGTAGCTGGTCTGACCCTCTTCGGTGGTAGCTGGTCAGTAGGACCCTCCCGGATAGAGCAGGTCAGGACCTTCTTCGATTGTAGCTGGTCGGTTGGACCCTCTCGAATAGAGCGGGTCATGGGACCCTCTCCGATTGAGCTGGTCAATAGACCCTCTCGTGGTAGAGCGGGTCGGTTGTTTTCTCGTGGTTGAGGTTAACACCCCACATTTAAATTATGGATTTGAACCAAGGGATTTGCTTTATGATTTATCTATTCATTTTCTATGAATTGCGTGCATGTGGATTTTGGAAAACTAACGGAAGAGCAGTAAAAGATATTTATCTTTTATTCTTTTATTTTTTTTTCCACTCACGCTAATGTTATTTTTTAAATGTTTCTTCCTTGGGCCATTCGTTTTCAAATGCCTAGTGTTGCAGGGTTCTTGAGAGGAGGTCGCACGTACAAGAGTCGGGGCATAGTTGATTAATTCGTTGCTGCTTGGACATTGTTTTAGGTAAAACTTCCATGTAGACTGCTCTGACTAACCCAGCTTAGCTAGTTGAATAGGTTAGTGAAGCATAGATGTGATTTGGAGAGCGTGATGACTTCATGAGTTAGATTTGAGGAAGTGGATTGAGCGATGAGTATCGTATCCTTCCCAGTGCATTGTTAAAGCTTGGCGTCGACGCCTGTGGTTACTCCGACGCGTGGTGAAGCTTTGGAAACTATGTTGACCTTTGGAGGTCCTGAATTAAGAGTATGTGATGTGAACATGATAGTATGAATATGTGAGGCCTTACCCTCGACTTGGCATGTTGGATGAGGTGTCAGGAAAATGTTGAACGACCGATTTGTCAAAGATTGGAACGACGAACTCGAGTTTGTGCATCAGTTTGGTTATTTGCATTTAGAGTTTGCAACGTTATCAATTGCCCATGGGTGAAATTGGACATGATGTTTTCAGCTAGAACTCTATGCATGGAAAGCCTGAAGTAAGGAAAAGTGTAAAGCATTGTTTGATGACCAAGTGGTAGCTTCATGATTTGAACAAACGGTCTGAGACAGAAAAGAAAGTGTACCTAAGGAGATTCGGTGAGTACCTTAAATTTTGGTGGTAATTGTTGGCTTGTAGCCAAGGTGGTAGGTACAAATTTCCCCTGCGATAGTCATGCAGTTAAGATTGACCGATGTTCAGGTTATCGAAATCTTGGTCAGCTTCGAGTTTGTGAAAGTCAGTGACAAAAGAGAACATCACTTCAGTGCAAGTTGGTAGCGGGCCACTGGAAAGTGAAAGTGTAAAGCAGATGAAAGATTGTGGCCAGAGGACATTATCAAAGAGTCTCAGTTCAACCAAGTGTTGGACTTCGAGGTGGAAATTACCCTTGGGTTAATCACTTCTTCAACAAGTGATTACGGGTAAGAAATTATGTTTTCAAGGTATCTGGTGCCTATGACTGAGTCATAGATAAAGCGTTGTTCGGTTTAAGTCAGTAACGCTGTGAGTCTATGACGAGGCACGGTAATGAGGGAAAAGTCCATTAAGCAAGAGACCTGGTGAACGTTTTACGACGTGATGACATGTAACATCCCTCTTGGCAGGTGTGGAACCTGAGATTCTATTTTACGGAAAGCTTCGTACGAGGTGCGACCTGACAGCTTCAGAGGCGAAGACGTACTGAGCCTTTAAAAAGGATGTGGTAGCTAAGATGTCTTCTGATCTTCTCGAATGTGTTATCAAGGCTGACCGTTATCTTTCTGATGGAGCCTGACGGAACACTCGCATGAGACGACTTATCGTCGTAGTGGTATCAAAAGGGTGGATTAACGAAAGTATCTGCGAGTGTCTGTTCTGATTTTCGATGATGAGGATACTAAATTCGCGATATCAACTTTGAGGAAAAGTCTATCGGCGACATCCTTACGAGTGAACAAGGAGTTGAAAGTACGACAACATGATTGATTTGGCTCATCATTAGTGGTTCTTCGGAATTGAGACATCGTTCATGGTTCATCGATCGTGTAAGCACGACGTAGCAACGAAAGACGTGATCTTGTGGATTATCACTTGTCAGTTGGTATTTGTGCATCCTCTCCTACAGTAAGGCTTTGTTAAAGTCGTTTTGGCACGAGGACTTTGTGACGCTATACGTTAGCGGATGTGACAGCTTGTTGTGATCGTATCTTGTCATTGCGATCGAGACGAGAAAGTGACAAGTTCGAGTTTGTTACTTGGCTGTAGAACCTGCAAGATTGGCGATCGAATCGACTATTACACTTCGATCGTGACTTCAGCACTCGTTACACGAGGTAACGAAAGGTGGAAATGCTTGAGTGTACATATCTTGGTATCGGCATTGTTGTTCTGGGCACGAGCAGAGTTTCGAGGTTGAGCGAAAATTCAGTGAAGTTCCATCCATGTTGAAGCGCTCAAGTACCTTCATTATGTACTTTTCTTGTGACAGCCATATTCTTCTTGTATTTCTATCCCTTCTTATTTCAATCCCAAGGATCTTCTGTGCAGCTCCTAGATCTTTCATGTCGAATTCAGCTCCCAACTTCTTAAGTTCTTGAATTTTCGACATCTTGCATGCAATTAACATGTCATCTACACACAAAAGAAGTAGAATGAATTCCCCATCTTCGAATACATGGTAGCGGACGCAGCAGTCATATAGACACCTTGTGTAGCCTATTTTCAGCATATAATTGTCAAAACGCTTGTACCACTGTCTTGGTGATTGTTTGAGCCCATACAGGGACTTCCTTAAGTGACAAACCAGATTTTCTTTTCCTGTTTCAACAAAACCCTCTGGCTGTGACATATATGTCTTCTTCGAGGTCCCCGTGAAGAAAAGCAGTCTTTACACCCATCTGCTCAATCTCCATATCATACTGAGCTGCCATAGATAACAACAATCTGATAGAAGCGTGCTTGACGACTGGAGAGAGAAAATCTCGTCATAATCCACTCATTTTTGCGAATACCCTTTTGCCACTAAACGTGCTTTGTAAGTTATGGCATCATCTTCATGTATTCCTTCTTTCTTCCCTAAACACCCACTTGCAGCCAACGAGCTTTCTTTCTTTGGGTTTAGGAACCAGCTCCCACACGGATTTCTTATGCAGAGATTCCATCTCTTCAGTCATAGCACCAATCTAACCTGCACTTTCCAAGCTTTCTATGGTGTCTTGTTGGATCTCCTTGACTTATACTCAGAGCATGACTCACATCTTCTGGTTCTGATTGGAATCCAAAACGCTGAACTGGTTTTTGATTCCTTTTAGGTTTGTCAAGTGCTATGCTTCTTTTGAACGACTCAGGTGCTTGTGGGATAGGAGAATTCTGTCTTCTCTACTGAGATTGGTCCACCTGAGCCATAACTGTTGGTTGTTGTTGATGCTCTAGTTCCTCAATAGCTATTTCATCATTCCCTTGCTCAATTTGCTCCACTTGAGCTTCAGAATCTTCCACTGTTGGTCTTGCTAATGAAATTCTGATCGCTTCTTCATCAACAGCCATCTGCCCTTTCTTGTTATTAGCTTCTTCATTCAATGGGATGGTCTTCTCATCAAAAACAACGTCTCTGCTGATCACCTTTTTCTTGTTGACTATAACCCACAACTTATAACCCTTTACTTCTCTCTTAAAGCCAATGAACACGCATTCAAGAGACTTAGGTTTCAGCTTGGTTCTTTCATCCCTGGGAATATGTGCATAAGCACTGCAACCACACCCTCAAGTTGGAATAATCAACCGGTTTTCCTGTCCATACCTCCTCTACAAACTTGAAATCAATAGCCCTAGAAGGTGAACGGTTAATCAAATAACATGCATGATTAGCGGCTTCTGCCCAAAACTCTTCTGGCCCTGCATGAAGTCTCATGCCCCTTTCTCTCTCCATGAGAGTTCTATTCATCCTTTCTGCAACACCGTTTCGTCTTTTTGGGGAGTCTTCTTAACAGTATAATGTCTTGTGATGCATTCATCCTTGCACTGTTGCAAGAGCTGATTTCTGCTCAAACCTGGGATATGCCTAACATCTCCCAGCGTTTTGACAACACCGTCATGCATCCTGATCTTTATTGTTACGATTCCCATAATTCTGCTTGGTGAATCATTCCCCATCAAAACTGATCTGGTGTTCATCTCCTTATATGTGGCGAACCAATCTTTGTGCGCTCACATATGAAACGTGCAGGCCATATCCAAGGTCCAATATCTAGGCGCACCGGAGCTGGTTGAGACGGCAAGGAGTTCCTCATCCTCATCATTGTTTCCAATAACGATGTTGGCTGACTGGGAGCTTTCTCCTGACATATGTGCCTTATTCTCTTTCCATTGTTTGCAATTTCTTTTCTAGTGGTCGGGTGAACCACATATGAAGCAACCATCCTTCTTCTCTTTGCCTTTTACCTTGGATTTAGACCTGCCCCTTTCTTGAAATTCACCACCTCTATTCCTCGACCTTCCTCTCTCTTTGCCCCTGACATAGAGTTTCCTTGCTTGAGAACTGTCTTCTTCTCTCTCCAATCTGATGTAAGATTCCAGATTCTCACACACCTTAGAGAATGAGATCGACTCTGCAATTATCATGGTGGTTTTAAAGTGCTTGAATGAAGGTGGCAGTGAATGCAACAACATGACAGTCGTGTCTTCATCATCCATCTTTGCTCCAGCCTTCTTCAAGTTTGCTATGCAGTTCTGGGTCTTGCATATATGATCATTAAGATCATCCCCTTCCTCCATCTTGAGGCCAAAGAGCTGTTCCTTCAAGAGTAGCTTGTTGCCGATGCTTTTACCCTGGTAGACACTTTCAAGCTTGTCCCAGGCTTCCTTTGCCGTCATCTTTTCTCCAACATGAGGCAAGAGATTATCAGCAAGATGCAACACAATACAACTCTTTGTTATCTTGTTCTTCTTCGTCCAATCTGCTTCAGACATCTCTGTAGGCTTTGTTCTTATAGCCTCATCAGTCTCTTGTTGAATCAGGACGTTCTTCATCTTCTTCTGCCAAAGCGTGAAATCAGACTTCCCATCAAAGGGTTTGATGGACGACTTCACATCTCTTGCTTCGACCCTCCCTTTGTCGTTCACCATCGCAAAGTATCCAGATATGGCTCTAATACCTCTTATTGTGGTAAGCACCTTTTAGATCCTTACTAGTACTTTGTGAAATAAGTAAAGAATAAAACTGGACACAGAACACAACAAAATTTTATAGTTGTGCGGCTATAAATAGCTTACGTCCACTTAGTGATCTCTCTTGAGAGACTCACCAGAACACTGAAGAATTTAGGTTTACAAGATCTTGCTGCAAAAGCCTTTCCCTTCCCTGTCTCGGTCTTATCTCTCTATCACTCTTGATTCTCTAGGTTTTGTCTCTCTTAGAGAATTCTGTGCAACTCCCTTTTATAAGGGCTGCTGATACAATAATATCTTAGGATTCCTAACCCTAACAGGCAAATCTTCAGAATCTAAAAAAGATTACTTTCCTAGAATTTATAGAAAAACTTCTTTCCTTTTTTGACTTAATTCCTAACCATTAGATCGAGCCAAAACACAACATAGTTGGGGCAAGAAAATTCAGCTACCTATATGACAATTATAGGGTGGAGGTGAGAAAGAGGATGATCTCCGTGTTAATTTGTATCTCCAATCGAGCTGCCAAGAGGTATGAAATGAAAAAGGGGTTTAAATACCAATTCGATGAATTCAATTTCATATTTTACATGGCCGGCTCTCACCTTGACAACACTTGATGAAAGAAAATATGCAAGAGGTCTCTACATCAGTCCTATTAGCCTGAAAATAGAAATTAAGCAAATTCAGGTTACAGTCGAGTAAAGCCCAAGCTATAGAAAAACAAATTGCATATTTAGGTTCATATAATAAGTATTTCGCAATTAACTAATAAACTTTCTGCCTGTATCACTGTCATTATCTTGATATTCAGTTTGGATAATTAGGTTTTGACGGTCCAACTATGTAGAAGCATATATCAACAATATGTAAATAGTGAAATTAGAGTTGGCAAATCCGATTTATACAATACTGAACAGTAAATCTCTTTTGAACAATAGCAATCAAAAAAGAAACACCCCTAATTCATCATATCTAGATCCATCTCAATAACACACAACAGAAGCCATATTGATCAGCAGCAGGGAGAGAGAGAAAATGAACCTGATTCTTTTAGAATAAAGATAAGTAAGCTTCAAATTACAATTCCTCCCTATATATACCATATAAAAATTAGTACGTATCACACTACACTTTATAACCGCAAACATCTACTATTTTCAGAGTTTAGTGCATCCCCTCCCGTGAAAATCCCTCGGTTGTGGCTATCCCATAGACCACATCCAATAATATGAGATCCCCGAATTCAATACCAAACCATGAGGTGTTATACCGTCATGCCATTTCCATAAAAATCTGAAAGTTAAGGACAAAATGTCAAGCGTCTAGCTACGGTAGGATGCAGGGCAACAAAGTATGGCAAAGAAATAGAAAAGACAGCTTCTACTTTAATATTAAAAGAAGACCAGATTAGCAGCACCTGTTGGTATGAAGATCTCCTGCATTAATCATGCATAACAGATATAACACAATTGGTACTAGATAGCTACACCATCCTTCCAAACTGCATGTACAGTTCACATGAAAAGGTATGCACAGCTTGCAGCAATTGTTGCTGAGATATCAATAACTAACCTGGAAAATATGCATACATTAGCTTCAATTGGAACAGTGGCCTATGCATAAAACAAATGAGTGGTGGAATACCTACTATATCTTTTTTGCTTCGAATCAAAGAGGATTCCCAAAAGTTCCAACCTGTAACACACAGCAAAACTCTTCATATATTAGCATGAACAAAAGAGAAGAAAATGAAAGGAAAATCAACATCAGAGAAAAAAAATTCGAACCCCAACAGACGAGCAAAGAAATAAAATGGAACAGCTCAAATTCACAAACATTAAAAAAGAAAATCGAGGGAAAATTGAAAGATTACAAGATCTCAAAAAGAGACCTCTCAGTGCACTTAAACAAACCAAATCATTACTAGTGTAAGCCTACAAATCCCAAACAACAAGAAATATGAGTAGGTCAATGGCAGAAAGTTAAGGAAAACGATATAGCATAGCACATGGTAGAATAAGAAGGGAAATGAGCTTTTTGCTTCTCAGGCATATAGCTACCGTAAATAAGATAGGGTGACTTTTGAAAACGAAACCATAATACTCTGCACCCATTTGAACAATTGGTAAAAAGAAACTATCTTTTAATCATGCCTAAACTCTCTTCCTATAAGAACAGACAGGGTTTTGTAAAGAGAATTTAAAAATGAATGTTCAAAAACTGTAAAGTAAAATATAAAAATATAGCAAACGCTTCTTCTCAAGTATTTGCATCACCATGAGATTCTAGAAACTGGGAAAATATAAGTACAAAATTTATGTATGTTCCCAAAGATTCACATTTCTTATGCCACCAAGAAGAAGACAATTAGCACCACATCACCTCTAATATTGTATAATATATCAGAGCACTAACTTGATAGGTCCAAAGTGGTATCAAAAAACCCATAATCAGAATCCAATTTCTACAACACCCGGACATCAGAATCCAAAATTTATAAACAACATGATTTTTTTTGTTGATTTAGTTAGCCGGTGGGGCCGGAAAGGTGGTTTTCTCCCCTCCCGTAAGCTCTTGTGTTATGTCGGCTGAAAATTTATGTTATGTTGATTATATTTGGAAATGCATTGTTTTATGGCCATAGTTTTGAGGACGGTCAGGGAACAGTACCTCATGCATGAGATGCATGTTTTAATTTATGGGGGAGAAGTCATATAATAATGACTTTTCGTATTTGCTTGTTTTTATCACCATGAATGGTCGTCATATATATAAAGATGCTAGCTAGCCATGCGGCCCCCCTCACTTTAAAAGTGGAGCGGGGCAATAGTAGCCCTAGAGGGTTCCGACACTAGCCTGAGAGGCTCATTGTCATAGTGGAATCTCTCTGTCATGAAGAGTTGTCATATTACTTAGTAGCCTTAAAGGTTCTGACCCTAGTCTGGGAGACTCTTCCTCATGGTGAAACCTCTTCCCCTATTTTTAATGTTGATTTTTAAGCCAATGAGATTGGCAAGTGATGATTTGTTTTTCGAAATGATTGTTTGAGATTCTTTCCTAACGAGACATGCACATGAATTTTCTAGAAAATCAAAGGGAGAGCATAAATCGATAATTTTCTCATGCTTGGATATTATTTTTGTCCACTCACTCTAACGTCTTGTTTTTAAATGTTTTCCCCTGGGCCATTCGTTTTCAAATGCCTAGTGTTGCAGAGTTGCTGAGAGGAGGTCATGCGTACTGAAGACGAGGCATAGTCAAATCATCATGCTGTCTCTATTTAGTCTGTGTAGGTTTTGCTTCCTCGTAGAATGCTCTGAATACCCTAGTATAGTGTTTAATGGTATTCTTTGTGAAAGTGCTTCGTCGGTTAGCCGATAGGGTTGTCCATTTCAAGGGGATTTCCGGTAAAAATTTCCCTTGAGGTGGACCCCGCAGGGTTTACTTCAGGTTAAAGGGGTTAACCCGGGGTGGGTCTTGACAGTTGGTATCAGAGCATTAGGTGACCGTTTCCTGTTACTACCTCATGTACTTGGTAGCACTTAGTGTGTCAGGACCCACCCTGAGTAAACCCCTTTAACTCGAAGTAAATCCTGTTGGGACCACCTCAAGGAAACTTCTTACCGAAACCCCCTTGAAATGGACAACCCTTCTTACAAACCAACTAACTCATGGAGCCAACCTGCTCCTCATGTCACATCGACGTTTCACTAACCTATTCAACTATCTAAGTTGGGTTAGTCAGAGCAGTCTACATAAAAGATTTACCCTAATGAATTTGCAAGCAGCAGCGGATTAATCGACTATGCCCCGACTCTTGTATGCGAGACCTCCGCTCAAGAACCCTGCAACACTGGGCAGTTGAAAACGAAGGGCCCAGGGAAGAACATTTAAAAACACTATTAGCGTGAGTGGACAAAAATAAAAGGATAAAAGATAAGTATCTTGTAATGCTCTTCCGTTAGTTTTCCAAAATCCACATGCACGCAACCAATAGACAATGATTAAATAAATCATTCAAATAAATCTCTTGGCTCAAATTCATAATTAAATGTGTGGAGTATTAACCTCAACCACGAGAAAACCGACCCGCTCAACCATGAGAGGGTCTATTGACCAGCTCATCGGAGAGGGTCTCATGACCCGCTCTACTCGGGAGGGTCTCATGCCCCCTCTACTCGGGAGGGTCCAACCGACCAGCTACCACCGAAGAGGGTCCTGACCTGCTCTATCCGGGTGGGTCATACTGAACAGCTACCACCGAAGAGGGTCAGACCAGCTACTATCTAGAGAGGGTACCAACTCCACCTGGAGAGGGTACCAACTCCACCTGGAGAGGGTCCTTGCTAGCATGCAATACATATAACCTTATCCTCCTCGTGGGAAAATAAATCGAAAACCAAGTCAAATCTCCTATGACTTTACCCCAAATACATTGGATTTAAAACATTTCCAGGAACTCAAAACTGGTTCTCTGACTTTACTTTAAATTCGTTAAATCCAAAAGCCAAGTTTCCCCTTTTAAACATCATCCCCCTACATAACCCAAAATGGTGATAACAGTAAAATCATATTTCGGGAAAATCCTTTAAAATCACGGGAAAGGTAGGAACCTCTTTCCCGGCTCACTTATCTTTAAAAAGTATTAAATTCCCATTTTCCCAAAATCACCATAAAACATAAAATGGAGGAAATTCATAAATAAAGGAGAAACTAATTAAAGTCTATTGTATGCATTATATTTAAAAATAAAGTCCACTCACGGTACTTAATGCAGCCTCCTCAATGCTCGGAACACTTCTCGAGCGCCAACTCGACATATCCACATGGTCGAGTCCAATCCCACGTTCGACCATTGGCTGTAAAATTAAACCAATATATTAGTCTTTATATCGTTGACTTGATATTTTCCTAGTTTGACTAGGAAATCCTATTTGACCAAGAGTTGACCAAAATCCTTTCTTTTAACAACTTTTCAATCATTACGCTTAAATCCGATTATCGACTCGAAGTTTGGTTTCCGTTTACGCCACCTTAGCACATGTATTTTTCTTTACTAAATCATTTTACGGTAGGTAACACATAGTAATTTGTGGAATTACTATGGACACCCAATAAACTACTTAACCAATTCACGGGTTATGAGTCGATATATCCAGTATGAAATTATCCGAATTATTTACAGCGCCTAACTCGGTTTCTGACTAAGATTCTTGAGTTGCCTAGAATCCCACTTAAAGATCCGGTTGTCTTAAATTAACCGGTTAACTAAGATTGACCTTTCCCATTTTCCTTTTATCGGTCAATCTTCCATAAATGGAAACCTTCCAAAAAGAGAAAGTTTCCCAAAATGGAAAGTTTCCTAAAATGGTAAGTGTTCTTTAGAATGGGAAGTTTCCCAAAATGGAAACTTTCTACTTACATCCAATTTTTTCCGTAAATATCCCAATTACGATTCAACTGACACTTTTCAACTCAAAACGGGGATTCGATTTCTACCTCTTCGGCATTCCGCCGGTAATTTTTGCCACTTCGCCGGATTCCGGTAAGTTGCCGAAATATCCTGCCGGATTCCGGCAATCTTGCCGGAAAACGGCCATAGCTTCGCCGTAGCTCCAATTTACTAAGTTACGACAAGAAACAATCAAACAACAGCAAATCAAACACAGTTTCAACAACAGTTCAAATAACAACAATTCTTAGAGGGACGAGTCTTACCCTCTGCCTGTGCTTCCAACTCGAACCTAAAAATAGACCCATCAGCTTTCCTGCTGCCTACCACCTCCTAGACCCACTCCAACAGCTCCCCAGCCTCCATCCATCCCCAACCCTACCTCGATCACCACCTTCACCAAAACAACACCTAAAGCCTCTGCCTCGGCCTAATTCGATAGCTGCAGCTCCACAACTCTCTCAAAGATCCTACTGAACTCTCCTCCTTGTTGTGACAACGTCGTTGTGGCCGAGAATCGAAGGAGAGGAATTCGCCGGTGGAGGAAAATGAAACCCAGAATAGTAAATAAAAAGGGAAAGAGGGATTTCTAAATTAGAGTACGACTCGAAGATTTAAGGGCATCAAATTGAAGAACAAGGAAGGAGGAAGAGAAACCTACCCTTCAAAGTCGTCGTCGCTGCCCGACACGCCAGAAACAGCGAACACAGTTGAGTCTCTTTCTCCTCCGATCTGCCTCGAACTCGACTGCAAGTGGATTTTGTATACTGGACTTTGTAAAGGAGAGGAAGGGAGTCAGTTTGGTGGTGGTGCGCCAGCAGAAGGTGGCCAGATGGCGGAGCAGACGAGGGAGAGGAGAGCGTCAAGAGAAGAAGAGGGGAGGGTTGACCCGAGGTCAGCCTTCTCACCCCTTTATAAACAAAATGGACGGTCAGGATTAGATCTAGAAAGATCGAATGGTCCAGATTTAAAGAAGGTGAAAAGTAAAAAGGTTAAATGGTAGGAATTATTTACCGGAATGATAATTGAAAATTACCATAAACTTCCGAAATTCACAGAAAATAAACGGAAGCTCTGAAAAATATTTCGAAAATACCGGGAGACTCGTGTCGACACGTACTATAACACCGAGTCATTAAATGAGGAATTTGGAGAGTTTAGAAAAACTCAAAAATTAGCTCGAGCGATAACTTATTAAATTACCGATCGCAATTAAAAGCCCTCGGTAACTCGTAAACCTCTGTGAAAAAGGTAACTTTTAGGTACGAGGTGTTACATAGTGTCTATAGAGTGATGGTCCGACCGTGGCGGATCGATCAACATTTTATGTTTGAGGCACTCGGTGTTATTAGGGATATGAGTTAACATTTCCTATTGTATTTATAGACTAGGTGGTTCCATGAATGTCTGCATCTACAAGACTATGACTCGGTACGTCGACCTCTCAGCGAATTCCTGTAAGGAAGAAGTAAATAATTGGTGTTGTTTCCTTCTATGCGTTTACAAGACTGTTTGAGATTCGAATAGAGTAATGAGTTGGGAACTCGAGTTGGGGACTCATATTATTTCCTGTTGTTTGCGCAGCTGGTGTAAATGTCCAGAGAGCGGAGCATTTTGATTCATGCATGGGAGGCTGTTGTAAAAATAACAGGGATGATGTTGTAGAATCCTAAGGCGAGGCCTTAGTGTCCGAGTTAAAGGACTCTTAGAAATGAAGAGTCGTAAGAGATATTAAAAGTGTGTGTTCCTTGCTAGAAAAGGTAATTGAAGTTGCATCGTGTGATTAATGAGAGAAGATGAAAATTATGAATTGATGTTGTCAAGGTTTTGTTGACGTTCGCTTTAAGTGTGGTTTCAGGGAAACCAGCGAACATACAATAGTAGAATGACTCAAGGACGAGTGTTGTTATTTTGTGATCAATGGACATGATCTGGTGACGAGTCCCTGTTGTGACGCAATTAGAGAAAGTTAAGGAATTTATGGTTGGATTGGTCACTTGAGGTTTTATGGGACAACCACAGGGACTAATAGTTGGGGCTACCCTCGATGCTGGCATTGTTGTCATCAGCCACGATTCGATTCTCATCACCTTAGCCAACCATGATTGGAGTCCTAGAAAGATTTGAACTGTTAGTGAGTCCAAGCATGATTTGAAATGTTTGTGACATCTGATCGAAGGGTCGTATATCTTAAATGTAGAAATTGAATCGTGTCACTAAACGTCTTGGAGCTCAGGTCAACATTAAAGTGTGTTGTGCATCGTTTTGTCGAAGTATTTTAATTAGTACGCCTGTGGAAGGGCTTCCTAGTTGGCGGTGTTGGAGTTTGGTTTTCGGATCGAGGGAGTGTTTCGAGTTATAATTAAAGGTAATTGGTTTTAGAAATTTAGGGAGATGTTGGAAGTGGCAGCATGCCACCTAGTCATGGAGCAAGAGTGTTGGGAGTACTAGAGATAGTGATAAGAGTCTTGAAGGACTTGGTGTTAGTGTGACGTAGGAATGAAGTTGATGTGCCAACGTCACTGTTTCGATAGCTGGAGATTTACATGGGTATACCCCATATGAGTATGTGTTTACCCTCCTCTTCAAGGAGGTGGTAAATTGGAATCTAGTTATGCTGGCAAAGCAGTGGCACTAAATTTTGTGTAGGTGTTCGATCAGGTTAAATGTCTAAATTTGTCGGTTGTTGCCAGATGATTTGGTAATGGAGACATCTATGAATGAAATATCCTTGTTGAGCGGGTAAGGCTCTGGAATTCTTTTAATGGTAAAGTCTATTTCAGATTGTGATGTGGATAATGTTTAATAGACGCACAGTTATGGTTGAAGTGCAAGTTCTGCACTATGCGTCATTCTAGGTTAATGTAAGAGATAGGGAAGTCAGTGGCACCTCACCTATGTGTAGTACGTATGATATGTATTACCAGTTGTAAAGTACGCTGTAATTCCATAAGGTGATAATTGAGTTAGTGATTCTAATGTTTGGCTTGTGGGTAAAAAGTTAGGATTTGTCTTGTCAGAATAGTTATGTGAGCAGTGCGTAGCTTGACAATTTGTCTACATGCGAGGAGCAAGTAATATTAAAGCTCAATATCTGGAGACTTGTATCTTCCAGATTTAAAGGCTATGGTTTTGGTTTTACGCTAAAATTCATGGCAATTCATTTCCTATATGTTCAAGTGGTTTGAGTAATGATGGAGTAAGGGAAGACAATTACTCCACAATAGGACAACTTGACAGAATAATTTATAGAAAGCGTAAACCAGATCAGGAAGCCTTGTTCAAATGAGGTGATGGTTCGTGTCATCATTTTCTCGTGGTCATGTTGTCATTAGTTTTGACTCCACGCTGTATTGTGTTACCAGAGGATTTAATTCCATCAATGACTTCGAACATTGCTCAACAGGTGTTAGTCACCTTCTCTGCATAGGGAGTGTTTTGTGCTGATTTAAGGTTCAGTGTTGTTGAAATTTTTGTTCCTCAGGTAAGTTAGTCAATTGTTCTTACCTAGAAAGCTTGGTTGTGCGTTTGCATAAGTTCCAGCTTTGGAGTCGGTAGTGTGGGTCTCCTAGTGCTCAGAAGTTAGGAGATTAACGATGGTATTTGAGCTTTCCTTTAAAGAAGCTTTGCGCACGGCAAGCCAGAGATTGGTGATCAGAATCACAAGTGGCTTTATTGTGACGACGTCACATGCGGTTGTTGAGGACAAGTGATAATGTTGTTTTAGCGAAAAAGGTAGAGTGGGGTGTTTGATTTTTGGTCGAAAATGTTGAATTGTGCAGTTGGAATTTCGAGAAGGTGGGGAGATTGTAACACCCTGTGTCACGCCCCGAATCTTTTGAAGTTAATAAAAGTTACCTTTCACAGAGACTCACGAGTTACCGAGGATTTTTAATTGCGACCGGTAACTCGATAAGTTATCGCTCGAGTTAATTTTTGAGTTTTTAAAAGTACTCCAAATACCTGAATTGATGACTCGATGTGGTAGTACGTGTCGTCACGAGTCTCCCGGTATTTTCGGATTATTTTTCGGAGCTTCGGTTTATTTTCTACGAATTTTCGAAGTTTCCGGTAACTTTTAATTATAATCCGGTAAATCAGTTTTACCATTTAACCTTTTCACTTTTCACCTTCTTTGAATCTTGACCGTTGGATCTTTCTCAGATTAGATCTTGGCCGTCCATTTTTGTTTAAAAAGAGGTGAGAAGGTTGACCTCGGGTCAACCCTTCTCTTTTCTTCTCTCTCCCCTCTCTCGGTATCTCGTCTGCTCCGGCGTGGCACAGTGGTGCTCCGCCGTCTGCCCACCACTGGCCGGCGCTCCACCACCATCCTCTTCCCCTCTTTCTCCTTGTTCTAACCATGCCCTTAGTTTGCACCGACGTCCGCCGAGGGAAGAGATCAAGCGACACTGTCTCGGTGGTCAACGCCGGATTTCCGGCGATCCGGGCGGCGCTAGGGCGCGTGACCGGTGTGGTTAGTCTTCTCTTCTCTTCCTCTTCCTTCCCTTGTCCCTTGATGTGTGATTTGAGCCCTTGATCAAAACCTCCAATTCACTGTGTTACTGTTTTCTGGGTTTCGAGTCTAACAACTCCGGCGACCTAATTCTAGGTGTTCTGGCGAGTCGTGGACACCGGTGTGATGCTTGGGAAGAGCTTGGAGGCAGATGGTGAGGTTATGGAGGAATCTGCAGTGAGTTTGAGCAAGGAGATGCTACTGCGCTCGAGGCAGTGGAGCAGAGATATAGAGGGAGGTGGCAGGGCTGCATGGCGAGGCAGCTGAGCAGAGTTGGAGTTTTGGTGAAGATCAGAGGTGAGGCAGAATCCTGGTTTTCAGCTACTGTGAGTTTGTGTTGCTGTGTTGGATTAGTTGCTGTCTTTGGTTGTTGATCTGCTACTGATGTTGTGGTTTTCCTGCATGTTGTCATAACTTGGTAAGCGAGGAAAACGAGGAGGTTATGGCGAAATTCCGGCAAGTTACCGGAATCCGGCAAAGATTCCGGTGATACCGTAAACCGGCAGAATGCCGAAGAGGTAGAAATCGAATCCTCGTTACTCGAGTCAAAAAGTACGGTTAATTCGTAATTGAGACATTTACGGAAAATTAGACGTAATTAGGAAGTTTCCATTTTGGGAAACTTCCCATTTTAAGGAAGACTTACCAATTTAGGAAACTTTCCCTTTATGGAAGGTTACTAGTTATGAGGAAAGGTTAAGTCGGTAAATCGACTCAAGGTTAAATGTACTGATTAATGTGACACGTTGGGTGTCCATAGTAATTCAACGAATTAATACGTGACACTCTAACGTCAAGTTAAAGTAATAAATGAAAGTTCGGAAGCTGAGTCGGACTTTCGGTAAATTGAAAGAGAGTCGATGACCGGGAAAGAAAGTTAAAAAGGTTAAAGTGCTAAAGAAAGGAACTTGGTCAACATGTGGTCAAATAGGAATTTCCTGGTCAAACTAGGAAAAGACCAAGTCAACTGTGATTGACTAATTTGATGATTTGTTGTACAGTCTCTGGTCGGACGTGAGACGGGCTCGACTACGCGGGTAGTTCGAGGGTTTCGCTCGAGGAGCTTTCCGAGCGGGAAGGTCACAATAGTACTGTGAGTGGACAGATTATTTTATTTAAATGAATGCATGCCCTAATTATTGATATAATTGCATGGTTTTTATGTTTGTTTCGAGTATGATATGTTCCTCGGGTGCTTGGATATTATATTTGGGATTTATGCTTATATGTCGAGGAATAGATTTATTTATTTATTTGGGAAGAGTATTTGAGTAAAGTATTGGTGAGAATTTTCCTTTATGGGTTGTCCAATGATTATGCTAGCTAGAGTAGCGTGAGGGCGCTACTAGAGCTCTTAGCTCCGACCCTAGCCTGAGAGGTCAGGCAAATTACGTAGTGCACTATGAGGGTTGTCCATCACCATTTACCTAGAGCTCTTAGCTCCGACCCTGGTCTGAGAGGACAGACACGCCTGAGATGTCAGGTGGATATTCTAAGGGTTGTCCATCACCATTTACCTAGAGCTCTTAGCTCCGACCCTGGTCTGAGAGGACAGACACGCCTGAGATGTCAGGTGGATATTCTAAGGGTTGTCCATCACCATTTACCTAGAGCTCTTAGCTCCGACCCTGGTCTGAGAGGACAGACACGCCTGAGATGTCAGGTGGATATATTAAGGGTTGTCCATTACCGTTTTATATAGCTAGCATAGCGTGAAGGCGCAACTAGAGCTCTTAGCTCCGACCCTAGTCTGAGAGGCCAGACTTATTGTGTTTGTGAATATTACTCTTCCCATAATCCTTATTGGTTTATATTATCATGCATTTGTGGAAATTTAGTAATTGTGGGCATGCATAAATGTTATTTAAATCATTCAATGTTTGGGAGAGCATTAAAGGAAATCGAGTTTTTATATTTGATTTTCGTCCACTCACTCTAACAGTTTTTCAATGTTTCTCCCCTGGGCCTTTCGTTTTTAAATGCCCAGTGATGCAGGGTTCTTGAGAGGAGGTCGAGCGCGTACGAGAGTCGAGGCATAGTCGATCGTTCCGTTGCTGCTTGAAATTCTTTGGGGTAATCATCTCTGTAGACAGCTCTGACTAACCCGGTTTAGCTAGTTGTGTAGGAAGGGTTGGCCATTTCAAGGGGGTTTTCGGTAAGAAGTTCCCTTGAGGTGGTCCCCGCAGGAGTTACTTCGGGTTAAAGAGGTTTAACCCGGGGTGGGTCCTGTCAATGGTATCAGAGCATTAGGTTATCGTTTCCTGTTACTACCTCATGTACCTGGTAGCACTTAGCGTCTATAGAGTGATGGTCCGACCGCGGCGGATCCATCGGCATTTTATGCTTTGGACGCTTAGTGTTTATTAAGGACATGAGTTAGTACTTCCTGGTTGATTCATGGACCGAGTGGTCTTATCAACGTTTGAATCTTCAAGACTATGCCTCAGTACGCGCGACCTCACAGAGAGTTTCTGTAAGGAACCAGGTAAGCTCGTTACATATTTATTTTATATTTCCCCAAGGTTTTGTTTTAAAAAGATTTATTGAGATTTGAGCTGGGGATCGAGCGGAAACTCACGCTATTTAACGAGCTTGAACATTTGTGTGAGTATTCGGTGGTGAAACAGTTAATTCACACCTGGAAGGCTGTCATGGTTGTTGACAGGGATGCTGTAGAAGCCTAAGACAAGGCTTGGGTGTTCGTGTTATGAGGCTCTTAGCAGTGAAGAGTCGTACGAGTTACTGGAAGATGTTGCATTCGGTGATGGAAAAAGGAGCTGAAGTCGCCTAACGCGATTATTCAGAAAGGATGAATATTCAGATTTGACGATTGCTACGATTTTGTTGAGGTTCGTCATTAGTGTGGTTTCAGAGGAACCAACGGACATACGAAAGGGGAATGACTCAAGGAAGTTGAGTGTTGTTATTTTTGTGGTCTGGATCTAGTGACTAGTCCATGATGTGACACTACTGGAAAATGTTAAGGAAGTAAAGGCTGCTTTGGTCACTCGATGTTTATGGAACAACCACTGGAACTGATGGTTGGGTCACCTTGGTACTGACATTGTTGTCGTCAGCTACGATCAGACCCATTTCGCTTCAGCCATCCATGATTGGGGTACTAGAAGGTTTGACTTGTTGGTGAGTCCAAGCGTGATTTGAATGGTTGGTGACAATGGTCTTTGGGCCATTTGTCATGGAGGCAGAAATTATATCGTGTCACCAGATCTTGGGACTCATGTCGACCATAAGGTGAGTTATCCACCTGTGGTCAAAGTATTTTAATTGGTACACCTGTGGAGGAGTCTCCAGGTTGGCTGTGTTAGAGTCTGATTTACAGATCGAGCGAGCGTTACCAGTTGTAATTAAAGATGAGTGGTTCCGGAATTTTAAAGAAACATGTTGGAAGTGGCAACAAGCCACCGGGTCATGGACCAAGAGTGCTTGGGGTACCGGAGATAGTGGTACGAGTCGTGACTGGCTTTGTATTATTGTGGTGTAAGAACCAGTCGTGCAAACGACACTGTTTCGACGGCTGAAGACGTACATGGGTATACCTCACCGGAGCACGTGTACTTTCCTATGTTGGGAAGTGGTAAATTGAAATCTGGGTAGCACATGCTGGTAAGGCATAATTAGTTTGTACAACTGTGTGTGGTCAAAAGGACACCAGGTAGGTGACTAAGACTAGTGATGACATCATTTTAAGAATGTGTCATGAGAGTTCCATCTATTGAGAACGGAGAGTAAGGACGTTTGATTGGAAGTTTCTGTACAAAACGTCCAGTAGATGGTCTAACCATTTAAGTACAGGTCGGAAGTGGGTCATTGATAGTCGCTCCGACTCTTATGATGGTTAGCGAGATTATTATATGTTGTCAGTAAGTGGTTGATTGCCTGCTGAGTTAAATGCACGGAAAAGGTGAAGGGATAGCAGTGGGGCAAGGTTTACTGAATCTTTGAATTTGAGTGAGAATACTTGTAGATGGTCAAGCTTCAACCTGCAACCAAGGTCGTCCGTTATGACACTTGGTTTTCTTCGAGGGTGATTAACTGAGCTTGATGGCATGGAAATTTGTGCACCCACTGGCTGTGGTCTAATCAATTTTTGTAACTGAAGGTGTCCTTAGTCGTGTTGGGGTTTATAGTTACATCCACTGCAGTGACAGGCGATATTCTTAATATTGGGATGAGGATTAAGATCTGGGAGATCAATTATTGTTGTTAATTTAATGAAATCCTGAGAGGATTAAAGTATAGTTGGCATTGCTATGGTCATTGGTCATTGGAGTAGTGACCCTATTTGTTAGGAATTTTTGACCTAGCGGCAGTTCTTGGCGCCACGAGTGTGGAGTGGTAGCAAGAAAGATCATTGGAGGTGACTCTCGAAATTGTCAACATTTCGGTGAGTATGAAATGCAGTGGTACTAGGAAAGGTTTTCCTTGATGACTCAAAAGTGTTACGAGTCTAAGTGGGTTAATATTTGTTACTGAGATTGGTAAGGTATGTTGCTAAGTTGAGCAACACTCCATTTGGGAATCGTTGAGTGTTGAAGCCACGTTCAGATTAAGTTATGATCTGAGGAGATGTTAACGTGTGGCAGTGGATCTTGTAATTTAGGATCTGAAGTGGTATTGTGATATCCTGTGCACGCAGTTATATTCCCTTTCAATTAGAATGGTAAGTGATTGGGAATCCTGAATCCTACCAAATAGAGGATACGGTGGATGGTGTACTTGCAGAGCGTGGGGGACAGGTGTGTTAGAAACTGTCTAGTTGTACGAGTTGACACTGTGATATTCACGCGCCCAGTGCGGTGATGACATTTGTTAAATTGTGCCTTGATAACTGGATGCTCGGTGATCAATATGGCTGAGTTCGGTGAAATTAATTCCCGATGCTTTGATTAGGGGTTCCTTTGGGGTGTGCACCAGTGGCACTAAATTTTATGTAGATGTCCGATCTGGTTAAATGTCCAAAGTTGTTAGTTATTACCGGACGATGTGGTAATGGAAGCATCTGGGAATGGAATATCCTGGTTGAGCGGGTAAGGTTCTGGAATTCTTTTATTGGTAAGTCTATTCCAGATTGTGTTGCGTATAAGTTTATTGGACGCACAGTTCTGGATGAAGTGCAATTTCTGCACTATGCGTCATTCCAAGTTAAGGAAGGAGATAGGGAGGCCAGTGGCACCTCACCTATGAATGGTACGGGTCTGTATTACCAGTGCAAAGTATGCTGTAATCCCACAAAGTGATATTTGAGCTAGCGACTCTAATGTTTGGATGGTGAGTAAAAGTCAGGATTTGTGTGTCAGAATAGTTATGTGAGTGGTACGTAGTCTGACCATTTGTCATCATGCGAGGAGTATGTATTGTTGGATCTCGATGTCTGGAGACTTGTATTTCCCTGATTAAAAGGCTATGATTTTGGATTTACGCTAAAAGTCATGTTAATTCATGTCCTGTGTGTGCAAGTGGTTTGAGTAATGAGAGAGTAAAGGAAGACAGTTATTCTACAACAGGACAACTTGACAGAATGGTTTCTAGGAAGCGTAAACCAGATCAGGAAGCCTAGTTCAAAAGAGATGATGGTTTGTGTAACACAAGTCGTCATGGTTTTCTCGTGGGCATGTTGTCATGGGGTTTGACCCCACGTTGTGTATTGATATCGGAGGATTGAGATCCATTAGTGACATCGAACCCTACTCCTCAGGCGTGGAAATCATTTCCTACAGAGGGAATGTGTGGAGTTGATAACTGAGTTCAACGAAAGAATACAAATGTTCTTGAAGAGATTTTACTCACGGCAAGCTTGGATCAGATGAGTAGTAGCGCTATTGTGACGACGTCACATGCGGTCGGTAAGGACAATTGTTGGTGGATCAGTGATAGGCAGAGTAGTATTCCACCTCATTAATGAGATGAAGTACAGTAAGAATTCGGTGAATCAGTTAATCAATAATCTAAGAGAAAATCATTGTGACCCACGGTAAGACTTTTGATGTTTTAGTTTCGACCCGAGAAGTGTGGTCGGGTGTCAGAAAATGAAGGAAGTTGATATTGGAGGACAATATTATTGTTTTTAGGTGGTACCATCCCCCACTGTATTAGACTTTGAGTATAGAAATTTCGAGGACGAAATTTTTATAAGGTGGGGAGAATTGTCACGCCCCGAATCTTTTGAAGTTAATAAAAGTTACCTTTCACAGAGACTCACGAGTTACCGAGGATTTTTAATTGCGACCGGTAACTCGATAAGTTATCGCTCGAGTTAATTTTCGAGTTTTTAAAAGTACTCCAAATACCTGAATTGATGACTCGATGTGGTAGTACGTGTCGTCACGAGTCTCCCGGTATTTTTGGATTATTTTTCGGAGCTTCGGTTTATTTTCTACGAATTTTCGAAGTTTCCGGTAACTTTTAATTATAATCCGGTAAATCAGTTTTACCATTTAACCTTTTCACTTTTCACCTTCTTTGAATCTTGACCGTTGGATCTTTCTCAGATCAGATCTTGGCCGTCCATTTTCGTTTAAAAAGAGGTCTTCTCTCTCCCCTCTCTCGGTCTCTCGTCTGCTCCGGCGTGGCACAGTGGTGCTCCGCCGTCTGCCCACCACTGGCCGGCGCTCCACCACCATCCTCTTCCCCTCTTTCTCCTTGTTCTAACCATGCCCTTAGTTTGCACCGACGTCTGCCGAGGGAAGAGATCAAGCGACACTGTCTCGGTGGTCAACGCCGGATTTCCGGCGATCCGGGCGGCGCTAGGGTGCGTGACCGGTGTGGTTAGTCTTCTCTTCTCTTCCTCTTCCTTCCCTTGTCTCCTGATGTGTGATTTGAGCCCTTGATCAAAACCTCCAATTCACTGTGTTACTGTTTTCTGGGTTTCGAGTCTAACAACTCCGGCGACCTAATTCTAGGTGTTCTGGCGAGTCGTGGACACCGGTGTGATGCTTGGGAAGAGCTTGGAGGCAGATGGTGAGGTTATGGAGGAATCTGCAGTGAGTTTGTGTCACACCCCGAATCTTGTGAAGTTATTAAAAGTTACCTTTCACAGAAATTCACGAGTTACCGAGGATTTTTAATTTGCGATCGGTAATTCGATAAGTTATCGCTCGAGTTAATTTTCGAGTTTTTAAAAGTACTCCAAATACCTGAATTGACGACTCGATGTTGTAGTACATGTCGACACGAGTCTCCCGGTATTTTCGGATTATTTTTCGGAGCTTCGGTTCATTTTCTACGGATTTTCGAAGGTTTCGGTAACTTTTAAATTATTAATCCGGTAAATCAGTTTTACCATTTACCCTTTTACTTTTTACCTTCTTTTAATCTGGACCGTCAGATCTTTTCAAGATCTGATCTGAGCCGTTGATCTTTCTATAAAAAGGGTAGAGAGGTTTGACCCGAGTCAAACACCCAACTCGGCGTTGACCCGAGCCAACCACTCTCCCTCTCCGCTCTCGGTCTGCAGCCTTGCCACCTCCATCTCCGCCGCGTCCGGCCAACCCACGCCGGCGCACCCCTGCCAAATTGACCCTCTCACTCTCCTCTACAAAACCCAGCCACCCAATCCAAGATCCTTCAACCGTCGACGGAGATCGGAGGACGAGGCCGGCGACTGTGTTCGCCGGAAATCAGGCGCCTCCGGCGGAGGTTCGACGAATTGAAGGTAGATTCTTGCTCCCTTCCTTCTGCTCTTCCCTCCTAGGCCTCGTTTCGAACAATTGGAGGCCTAATCGGAAATCCTTCGTTCTCACAGTGTTCGGCTTTTTCTGGGTTCGGGCTCTTGGCCTCCGGCGAGCTGTTTTTCGAGCGTCAGTGAGGCTCTGGAGTTAGAGAAGAAGGAAGGAAGGTAAAGGAAGAAGAGAAGCTGCTGTTGGATCGATTTTGGAGGTGAGGGGCAGTCTCCTGGTTTTGAGCTGCTGTGTTTTTGTCATTGTGTTGTTGAACGTGTGATGTTAATCTGTTGCTGATGATGTTGTTTGTTGTTTCCCTATGCATGTGTTGTCGTAACTTGGTAATCGAAGAAACGAGGAGGTTATGGCGAAATTCCGGCAAGTTACCGGAATCCGGCGAAGATTCCGTGATACCATAAACCGGCAGAATGCCTAAGAGGTAGAAACCGAATCCCTATTAAGCTTTGAGTCGAAAAGTGTCAGTTGAATCGTAATCGGGTTAGTTACGGAGAAAATGGACGTAATTAGGAAGTTTCCATTTTGGGAAACCTTCCAAGTTTGGAAACCCGTTAATTTGGGAAACTTTCCATTTTTGGAAAGTTTCCATTAAGGGAAAGTTTCCACTTTGGGAAAGTTGCATTTTCAGAAAAATGGTTAAAGGATTGAAGTTCAATGAATGTGACACTTTTTGGTTAAAGGGGTAAAGTGTTAAATGGTTATCGGAAATAGATAACTGGAATATATGAGAAAAAGTTAAATCGGTATATCGACTCGAGGTTATATATATTGATTAATATGTGACACCCTAACGTGAAGTTAAAGTGATAACGGAAAGTTCGAAAGCTGAGTCGGACCTCCGGTAAATTGAGTTAAGAGTCGATAACCGGGAAAGAAAGTCAAAAAGGTTAAAGTGTCATAAAAAAGGAACTTGGTCAACTTGTGGTCAAATAGGAGTTCCTGGTCAAACTAGGAATAGACCAAGTCCACGATGATTTGATTAATATAATGATTTGTTGTACAGTCCCTGGTTGAACGTGAGACGGGCTTAACTACGTGTTAGTTCGAGGGTTTCGCTCGAGGAGCTTTCCGAGCAGGAAGAAGGTCGCAAAGAGTACTGTGAGTGGACTTTGTTTTAAATTAAAGTGCATGCTTTATACTTAATTGGTTTCTCCTGCATATATGATTTCCTCTATTTGTATGATTTACGGTGATTTGGGAAAAAGGGGATTTAAGGATTTTAAAGGCAAACAAACCGGGAAAGAGGTTCATACCCATCCCGTGATTTTAAAGGATTTTTCCCGGGGTATGGTTTTATTGATTATCACCGTTTTGGGAATATGGAGGGGGATGTTTTTAAAGGAGAAATGTGGCTCACGGATTTTAAATGGGGTTTTCGATTTATTGTTTCCACGAGGTTTTACGAGGTATTACAGGTTTTACAGGTTTTCAAGGGATTTTGAAAAAGGGAAAAAGGGAAAAGGATATAAGGATTGTTTGCTAGCATGGACCCTCTCCAGTTAGAGCGGGTACCATCTTCTGGGTAGAGCAGGTCAGGGACCTTCTCCGGTTGAGCTGGTCAATAGACCCTCTCGGATAGAGCAGGTCGGGGACCCTCTTCGGTGGTAGCTGGTCATTAGACCCTCCCGAATAGAGCAGGTCGGGTTTTCTCGTGGATGAGGTTAACACCCCACATAATGGTTTATGTTTTGAGCCAATGCATTGTTTACGTTTACCTGCATGCGGTTTTCCTTAGAAAAGGTAGAGGGAGAACATTAGAGGAAATAGAGCTTTTAAGTTTTATTTTTGTCCACTCACCCTGACGTTTTTCAATGTTTCTCCCCTGGGCCCTTCGTTTTCAAATGCCCAGTGGTGCAGGGTTCTCGAGCGGAGGTCGTGCGCGTACAAGAGTCGAGGCATAGTCGATCAATCCGTTGCCGTTGAAATTCTTTAGGGTAATCATCCTAGTAGACTGCTCTGACTAACCCAGTATAGCTAATTAAGTAGGTTAGGGAGCAGGATGCCTTCATGAGTTAGGGTTTGTTGTAGATACTCATGGAAGTGCTGAGTTGGATTATAGGAAGGGTTGGTCATTTCAAGGGGGTTTCGGTAAGAAGTTCCCTTGGGGTGGTCCCCGCAGGATTTACTTCGAGTTAAAGGGATTTAACTCGGGGTGGGTCCTGACAATTGGTATCAGAGCATTAGGTTATCGTTTCCTGTTACTACCTCGTATACTTAGTATCACTTAGTGTCTATAGAGTGATGGTCCGACCGCGGCGGATCCATCGGCATTTTATGCTTTGGACGCTTAGTGTTTATTAAGGATATGAGTTAGTACTTTCTGGTTAATTTATGGACCGAGTGGTCCTATAAACATCTGAATCCTCAAGACTATGCCTCAGTACGCCGACCTCACAGAGAGCTCCTGTAAGGAACAAGGTGAGCTCGTTACGTATTTATTGTTATGAGTTCCCCAAGGATGTTGTTTTAAAGGGAATTATTGAGAATTGAGTTGGGGATCGAGCTGGAAACTCACGTTGTTTAACGTTGAGCATTAGGTGTGAGTACTCGGTGGTGAAACGGTCAATTCACGTCTGGAAGGCTGTCATGGTTGTTGACAGGGATACTGTAGAAATCTAAGGCAAGGCCTGGGTGTTCGTGTTATGAGACTCATAGCAGTGAAGAGTCATACGAGTTAATGAAAGAGGTTGCATCCTGCCATGGAAAAAGGAGCTGAAGTCGCCTAGCGCGATTATTCAGTGAGGATGAATATTTAGTTTTGACGATTGCCACGACGTTGTTGAGGTTCGGCATTAGTGTGGTTTCAGAGGAACCAACGGACATATGAAAGTGGAATGACTTAAGGAAATTGAGTGTAGTCATTTTAGGATCAATGGACTTGTTTCTGGTGACGAGTCAATGATGTGACCCTACTGGAAAATGTCAAGGAAGTAAAGGCTAGTTGGCACTTGATGCTTGAAGGGACAGCCACTGAAACTGATGGTTTGGGTCTCCTGGGTGCTGACATTGTTGTCGTCAACTACGACCAGATCCTCTTCGCTCCAGCCACCCATGATTGGAGTACTAGAAAGATTTGAATTGTTAGTGAGTCCAAGCGTGATTGGATTGTTGGTGACAATGGTCATTAGGCCATTTATCGAGGAGGCAGAAATTAAATCGTGTCACCAGATCGTGGGGCTCATGTCAACCATGAGGTGAGTTACTCACCTGTGGTCAAAGTATTTAATTAGTACACCTATGAAGGAGTCTCCAGGCTGGCTGTGTTGGAGTTCGGTTACAGATTAAATGAGCGTTTTGATTTGTAGCTAAAGATTTATGGTTTCGAAATTTAAGGAGATGATAGGAGTGGCAACAAGCTACCGGGTCATGGACTAAGAATGCTTGGGGAACCGGAGATAGTGATACGAGTCTTGATTGACTTTGTATTATTGTGGTGTAGGAACCGGTCGTTGTGCAAACGGTATTGTTTCGACGGCCGAAGTTGTACATGGGAATACCCCACAGGAGCACGTGTATCCTCCTGTGTAGGGAAGTGGTAAAGCTGAAATTTGGGTAGCACATGCTGGCAAGGCGTAATTATTGTGTGCAGCGGTGTGTGGTCAAATTGACACCAGGTAAGTGACTAAGGCTGATGATGACATCATTTTAAGAATTTGTCATGAGAGTTCCATTTAGTGAGAACGGAGATTAAGGACGTTCGGTTAGAAGTTTTTGTGCAAAACGTCGATGAGATGGCCTAACCATTTAAGTACAGGTCGGAAGTGGGTCATTGATAGTCGTTCCGGCTTTTATGATGGTTAGTGAATTTATTAAGTGTTGTTAGTAGGTGGTTGTTTGTTTGTTGAGTTAAAAGCACGGAAACGGTGAAGTGACAACAGTGGGGCAAGGTTTACTGAATCATTGAGTAGGAGAGAATGTTTGTAGATGCTCAAGCTTCAATCTGCAACCAAAGTCGTCCGTTATGACTCTTGGTTTCTTCAAGGGTAATTAACTGAGCTTGATGACATGGGAATTTGTGCACTCTCTAGCTGTGGTCTAATCAAGTGTTGTAATCGAAGGTGTACTTAGTCGTGTTTGGGGTTCATAAGTTACACCTACTGCAGTGACATGAAATATTCTCAATTTGATCTGGGGAATAAGGATTAAGATCTGGGGGATCAATTATTGAGGTTAATTTAAGGAAATCCTAAGAGGATTAAAGTTTTGTTGGCGTGGCTATGGTCATTGGTCATTTGGGTAGTGACCCTACTTGTTAGGAATTATTGACCTAGCGGCAGTTCTTGGCACCACGAGTGTAGAGTAGTAGCAAGAAGGGTCATTGGAGGTGACCCTCAAAATTGTCAACATTTTCGGTGAGTGTGAAAGCGGTGGAACTAGGAAAGGTTTTCCTTGATGACTCGAAGGTTTTAAGAGTCTAATTGTGGTAATTTTTGTTACAGAGATTGGTAAGGTATGTTGCTAAGTTGAACAACACTTCATTGGAAATCGTGGAGTGATTAAGCCACGTTCAGGTTAAGTTATGTTCTGAGGGGATGTTAACGTGTGGCAGCGGATCTGAAGTGGTAATTTGCTTTCCGGTGCATGCAGTTATATTCCTCTTCAATTAGAATGGTAAGTGATTGGGAATCTTGAATCCTACCAAATAGAGGATGCGGTGGTTGGTAAACTTGCAGAGTGTGGGGGACAGTTTTGTTAGAGACTGTCTAGTTATGCGAGTTGACTCTGTGAAGTTGACACGCCCAGTGCGAGAATGGTGTTTGATAAGTTGTGCCTTGATAACTGGATGCTCGGTGATCATTGTGGTTAAGTTCAGAGTGGAATTAATTCCCGATGCTGTAATCAGGGGTTACTTTGGGGTGTGCACCAGTGGCACTAAATTTTATGTAGATGTCTGATCTGGTTAAACGTCCGAAGTTGTCGGTTATTACCAGACGAGTTGGTAATGGAGGCATCTGGGAAGGAAATATCATTGTTGAGCGGGTAAGGCTCTAGGATTCTGTTGATGGTAAGTCTATTCCAGTTGGTAATGCGGATAAAGTTTATTAGACGCACAGTTAAGGTTAAAGTGCAAGTTCTGCACTATGCGTCATTCCAAGTTAAGGAAAGAGATAGGTAGGTCAGTGGCACCTCACCTAAGAGTAGTTCAGGTATGTATTGCCAGTTGTAAAGTACGCTGTAACCCCGCAAGGTGGTGATTGAGTTGGCGACTCTAATGATCGGCTTGTTGGAAAAAAAAATCAAGATTATCCGGTCAGAATAGTTTTGTAGGCAGTGTGAAGCCTGATAATTTGTCTTCATGCGAGGAATAAGTATTGTGGATCTCGATGTCAGGAGCGTTTGGATCTCCCTGATTTAAAGGCTATTGTTTTGGATTTACGCTAAAGATCATGGCAACTCGTGTCCTGGGTGTACAAGTGGTTTGAGTAGGGATAGATCAAGGGAAGACAATTACTTTACAACAGGACAACTTGACAAGATAATTTATAGAAAGCGTAAACCAGATCAGGGAGCCTGGTTCAAATGAGGTGATGGTTCGTGTAACACAAGTCGTCATGGTTTGTGAAGGTGGGGAGAATTGTCACACCCCGAATCTTGTGAAGTTATTAAAAGTTACCTTTCACAGAAATTCACGAGTTACCGAGGATTTTTAATTTGCGATCGGTAATTCGATAAGTTATCGCTCGAGTTAATTTTCGAGTTTTTAAAAGTACTCCAAATACCTGAATTGACGACTCGATGTTGTAGTACATGTCGACACGAGTCTCCCGGTATTTTCGGATTATTTTTCGGAGCTTCGGTTCATTTTCTACGGATTTTCGAAGGTTTCGGTAACTTTTAAATTATTAATCCGGTAAATCAGTTTTACCATTTACCCTTTTACTTTTTACCTTCTTTTAATCTGGACCGTCAGATCTTTTCAAGATCTGATCTGAGCCGTTGATCTTTCTATAAAAAGGGTAGAGAGGTTTGACCCGAGTCAAACACCCAACTCGGCGTTGACCCGAGCCAACCACTCTCCCTCTCCGCTCTCGGTCTGCAGCCTTGCCACCTCCATCTCCGCCGCGTCCGGCCAACCCACGCCGGCGCACCCCTGCCAAATTGACCCTCTCACTCTCCTCTACAAAACCCAGCCACCCAATCCAAGATCCTTCAACCGTCGACGGAGATCGGAGGACGAGGCCGGCGACTGTGTTCGCCGGAAATCAGGCGCCTCCGGCGGAGGTTCGACGAATTGAAGGTAGATTCTTGCTCCCTTCCTTCTGCTCTTCCCTCCTAGGCCTCGTTTCGAACAATTGGAGGCCTAATCGGAAATCCTTCGTTCTCACAGTGTTCGGCTTTTTCTGGGTTCGGGCTCTTGGCCTCCGGCGAGCTGTTTTTCGAGCGTCAGTGAGGCTCTGGAGTTAGAGAAGAAGGAAGGAAGGTAAAGGAAGAAGAGAAGCTGCTGTTGGATCGATTTTGGAGGTGAGGGGCAGTCTCCTGGTTTTGAGCTGCTGTGTTTTTGTCATTGTGTTGTTGAACGTGTGATGTTAATCTGTTGCTGATGATGTTGTTTGTTGTTTCCCTACGCATGTGTTGTCGTAACTTGGTAATCGAAGAAACGAGGAGGTTATGGCGAAATTCCGGCAAGTTACCGGAATCCGGCGAAGATTCCGTGATACCGTAAACCGGCAGAATGCCGAAGAGGTAGAAACCGAATCCCTATTAAGCTTTGAGTCGAAAAGTGTCAGTTGAATCGTAATCGGGTTAGTTACGGAGAAAATGGACGTAATTAGGAAGTTTCCATTTTGGGAAACCTTCCAAGTTTGGAAACCCGTTAATTTGGGAAACTTTCCATTTTTGGAAAGTTTCCATTAAGGGAAAGTTTCCACTTTGGGAAAGTTGCATTTTCAGAAAAATGGTTAAAGGATTGAAGTTCAATGAATGTGACACTTTTTGGTTAAAGGGGTAAAGTGTTAAATGGTTATCGGAAATAGATAACTGGAATGTATGAGAAAAAGTTAAATCGGTATATCGACTCGAGGTTATATATATTGATTAATATGTGACACCCTAACGTGAAGTTAAAGTGATAACGGAAAGTTCGAAAGCTGAGTCGGACCTCCGGTAAATTGAGTTAAGAGTCGATAACCGGGAAAGAAAGTCAAAAAGGTTAAAGTGTCATAAAAAAGGAACTTGGTCAACTTGTGGTCAAATAGGAGTTCCTGGTCAAACTAGGAATAGACCAAGTCCACGATGATTTGATTAATATAATGATTTGTTGTACAGTCCCTGGTTGAACGTGAGACGGGCTTAACTACGTGTTAGTTCGAGGGTTTCGCTCGAGGAGCTTTCCGAGCAGGAAGAAGGTCGCAAAGAGTACTGTGAGTGGACTTTGTTTTAAATTAAAGTGCATGCTTTATACTTAATTGGTTTCTCCTGCATATATGATTTCCTCTATTTGTATGATTTACGGTGATTTGGGAAAAAGGGGATTTAAGGATTTTAAAGGCAAACAAACCGGGAAAGAGGTTCATACCCATCCCGTGATTTTAAAGGATTTTTCCCGGGGTATGGTTTTATTGATTATCACCGTTTTGGGAATATGGAGGGGGATGTTTTTAAAGGAGAAATGTGGCTCACGGATTTTAAATGGGGTTTTCGATTTATTGTTTCCACGAGGTTTTACGAGGTATTACAGGTTTTACAGGTTTTCAAGGGATTTTGAAAAAGGGAAAAAGGGAAAAGGATATAAGGATTGTTTGCTAGCATGGACCCTCTCCAGTTAGAGCGGGTACCATCTTCTGGGTAGAGCAGGTCAGGGACCTTCTCCGGTTGAGCTGGTCAATAGACCCTCTCGGATAGAGCAGGTCGGGGACCCTCTTCGGTGGTAGCTGGTCATTAGACCCTCCCGAATAGAGCAGGTCGGGTTTTCTCGTGGATGAGGTTAACACCCCACATAATGGTTTATGTTTTGAGCCAATGCATTGTTTACGTTTACCTGCATGCGGTTTTCCTTAGAAAAGGTAGAGGGAGAACATTAGAGGAAATAGAGCTTTTAAGTTTTATTTTTGTCCACTCACCCTGACGTTTTTCAATGTTTCTCCCCTGGGCCCTTCGTTTTCAAATGCCCAGTGGTGCAGGGTTCTCGAGCGGAGGTCGTGCGCGTACAAGAGTCGAGGCATAGTCGATCAATCCGTTGCCGTTGAAATTCTTTAGGGTAATCATCCTAGTAGACTGCTCTGACTAACCCAGTATAGCTAATTAAGTAGGTTAGGGAGCAGGATGCCTTCATGAGTTAGGGTTTGTTGTAGATACTCATGGAAGTGCTGAGTTGGATTATAGGAAGGGTTGGCCATTTCAAGGGGGTTTCGGTAAGAAGTTCCCTTGGGGTGGTCCCCGCAGGATTTACTTCGAGTTAAAGGGATTTAACTCGGGGTGGGTCCTGACAGTTTGAGCAAGGAGATGCTACTGTGCTCGAGGCAGTGGAGCAGAGATATAGAGGGAGGTGGCAGGGCTGCATGGCGAGGCAGCTGAGCAGAGTTGGAGTTTTGGTGAAGATCAGAGGTGAGGCAGAATCCTGGTTTTCAGCTACTGTGAGTTTATGTTGCTGTGTTGGATTAGTTGCTGTCTTTGGTTGTTGATCTGCTACTGATGTTGTGGTTTTCCTGCATGTTGTCGTAACTTGGTAAACGAGGAAAACAAGGAGGTTATGGCGAAATTCCGGCAAGTTACCGGAATCCGGCGAAGATTCCGGTGATACCGTAAACCGGCAGAATGCCGAAGAGGTAGAAATCGAATCCTCGTTACTCGAGTCAAAAAGTACGGTTAATTCGTAATTGAGACATTTACGGAAAATTAGACGTAATTAGGAAGTTTCCATTTTGGAAAACTTCCCATTTTAAGGAAGACTTACCAATTTAAGAAACTTTCCATTTTGGGAAACTTTCCCTTTATGGAAGGTTACTAGTTATGAGGAAAGGTTAAGTCGGTAAATCGACTCAAGGTTAAATGTACTGATTAATGTGACACGTTGGGTGTCCATAGTAATTCAACGAATTAATACGTGACACCCTAACGTCAAGTTAAAGTAATAAATGAAAGTTCGGAAGCTGAGTCGGACTTTCGGTAAATTGAAAGAGAGTCGATGACCGGGAAAGAAAGTTAAAAAGGTTAAAGTGCTAAAGAAAGGAACTTGGTCAACATGTGGTCAAATAGGAATTTCCTGGTCAAACTAGGAAAAGACCAAGTCAACTGTGATTGACTAATTTGATGATTTGTTGTACAGTCTCTGGTCGGACGTGAGACGGGCTCGACTACGCGGGTAGTTCGAGGGTTTCGCTCGAGGAGCTTTCCGAGCGGGAAGGTCACAATAGTACTGTGAGTGGACAGATTATTTTATTTAAATGAATGCATGCCCTAATTATTGATATAATTGCATGGTTTTTATGTTTGTTTCGAGTATGATATGTTCCTCGGGTGCTTGGATATTATATTTGGGATTTATGCTTATATGTCGAGGAATAGATTTATTTATTTGTTTGGGAAGAGTATTTGAGTAAAGTATTGGTGAGAATTTTCCTTTATGGGTTGTCCAATGATTATGCTAGCTAGAGTAGCGTGAGGGCGCTACTAGAGCTCTTAGCTCCGACCCTAGCCTGAGAGGTCAGGCAAATTACGTAGTGCACTATGAGGGTTGTCCATCACCATTTACCTAGAGCTCTTAGCTCCGACCCTGGTCTGAGAGGACAGACACGCCTGAGATGTCAGGTGGATATTCTAAGGGTTGTCCATCACCATTTACCTAGAGCTCTTAGCTCCGACCCTGGTCTGAGAGGACAGACACGCCTGAGATGTCAGGTGGATATTCTAAGGGTTGTCCATCACCATTTACCTAGAGCTCTTAGCTCCGACCCTGGTCTGAGAGGACAGACACGCCTGAGATGTCAGGTGGATATATTAAGGGTTGTCCATTACCGTTTTATATAGCTAGCATAGCGTGAAGGCGCAACTAGAGCTCTTAGCTCCGACCCTAGTCTGAGAGGCCAGACTTATTGTGTTTGTGAATATTACTCTTCCCATAATCCTTATTGGTTTATATTATCATGCATTTGTGGAAATTTAGTAATTGTGGGCATGCATAAATGTTATTTAAATCATTCAATGTTTGGGAGAGCATTAAAGGAAATCGAGTTTTTATATTTGATTTTCGTCCACTCACTCTAACAGTTTTTCAATGTTTCTCCCCTGGGCCTTTCGTTTTTAAATGCCCAGTGATGCAGGGTTCTTGAGAGGAGGTCGAGCGCGTATGAGAGTCGAGGCATAGTCGATCGTTCCGTTGCTGCTTGAAATTCTTTGGGGTAATCATCTCTGTAGACAGCTCTGACTAACCCGGTTTAGCTAGTTGTGTAGGAAGGGTTGGCCATTTCAAGGGGGTTTTCGGTAAGAAGTTCCCTTGAGGTGGTCCCCGCAGGAGTTACTTCGGGTTAAAGGGGTTTAACCCGGGGTGGGTCCTGTCACCCTGTACCCAAGAAGTTACCTTTTACAGTGGGTTACGACTTACCGAGAGTTTTAACTGCGACCGGTGAATTATAAAGTTATCGCTCGAGTTAATTTTGAGTTTTTCTAACCTCTTCAATTTCCTTATTTAATGACTCGATGTTGTAGTACGTGTCGACACGAGTCTCCCGGTATTTTCGGTTTATTTTTCAGAGCTTCCGGCTATTTTTTATGAATTTCCAAAGTTTTTGGTAATTTTTCAATTACAATTTCAGTAAATAGTTTTTACCTTTTAACCTTTTACTTTTTACCCTTCTTTAAATCTAGACCTTTGGATCAATCCCAGATTGAATCTCAACTGTCTAATCCCCTATAAATAGAGAGAGAGTTTTGACTCGGTCAAAACTCTCCCCAACTCGGTCAATGTCTCCTCCCGAGCTCTCCTGCTCCGGCGTCCTCCTCCCAGCTTCGGGGACTCCGGCCACCACAGGCCGACGGTGTCAGGACCCACCCCGGGTTAAAACCCTTTTAACCCGAAGTAAATCCTGCGGGGACCACCTTAAGGGAACTTCTTACCGAAACCCCCTTGAAGTGGACAACCCTTCCTACAAACCAACTCGGCACTTCCATGAATCATTAAAAGCTCACCCCCAACTCCTGGTGCCATCGTGCTCCCCAAGTCACAACTACGCTTTACTATCTCATTCCACTATCATGGTTGGGGTAATCAGAGCAGTCTACGTGGAAGTTATACCTAAAACACTAAATGAGCAACAGCGGATTAATTAGCTATGCCTCGACTTTGGTACGCGCGAATTCCTCTCAGGAACCCTGCAACACTGGGCATTTGAAAACGAAGGGCCCAGGGGGAAACATTTAAAAACAATATTAGCGTGAGTGGAGGAAAATCAAATATGAAAAGGTAAAAATCTTTTCATGCTTTCCCTTTGATTTTCCAAACTTCACATGCACGCAACCAATAAGAAATGAATAAATAAATCATAAAATAAATCTCTTGGCTCAAATCCATATTTAAAGATGTGGGGTATTAACCACAACCACGAGAAAACAATCAACCTGCTCTACCACGAGAGGGTCTATTGACTAGCTCAATCGGAGAGGGTCCCATGACCCGCTCTACTCGGGAGGGTCCAACCGACCAGCTATCACCGAAGAGGGTCCTGACCTGCTCTATCTGGGAGGGTCCTTGTCATGACCCACCCCGAGTTAAACCCCCTTTAACTCGAAGTAAGTCCTGCGGGGACCACCTCCTAAAGGAGATTATGTCGAAATTTTGACATAGTCTCCCTTGAAAAGTGGACAACCCTTAACCTGCAGTAACCCACAATACACATCTATAGCAATAACCATCCGAAATCTCCTGGAGCCATCCTGCTCCCACTAGACAACAACCTCCACAAGATACACATCTAAATAAATTCAAAAATAGTTCAATAACTCCAAATGTAAGTGATACATAGAGTTTCAAATCCCTAAGAGTTCACCAACAAATAAAACTACCCGATGTGTATCAGAGCGTCTAAGATTAAGTAGAAACATAGATAGATTACAAGTAGGTCAACCCGGAACCTACTGATAGTGCGGGAAGTGGCGGTAACTATGCTTGGCCTCCAAGTAGACTAGTCGGGTCGAGCATTGCAATCTGGGCATTTAAACCAAAGGGCCTAGGGGAGAAACATTGAAAACTGTCAGGGTGAGTGGACAAAAATAAAATATAAAAGCTCTAGTTTCGTTAATGTTCTCCCTCTAAGTTTTCCTAAGAAAATCTGCATGCAAGCAAATCATAAATAATGCCTTGGCTCAAACATAAATAAATTAAATGTGGGGTGTTAACCTCATCCACGAGAAAACCGACCTGCTCTATCACGAGAGGGTCCATTGACCAGCTCATCGAAGAGGGTCCCATGACTTGCTCTATTCGGGAGGGTCCAACGACCAGCTACCACCGAAGAGGGTCCTGACCTGCTCTATCCGGGAGGGTCATAATGATCAGCTACCACCGAAGATGGTCAGACCAGCTACTATCCAGAGATGGTACCCGCTCCATCTGGAGAGGGTCCATGCTAGCATGCAATATATATCCTTATCCTTTAAAAATCCTTTTAAAACCTTTAAAACCTCGTGGGAAAAATAAATCGAAAACGAAGTCAAATCTCCCTGACTTTACCCCAAATACTAATTTAAAAACCTTTCCAGGAACCCAAAACTGATTCTCTGCCTTTACTTTAAAACTCTTTAAATCCAAGAGCCAAGTTTCTCCTTTTTAAAACATCCCCTCCATAATCCCAAAACGGTGATAACAATTAAAAACAATAATCCGGGAAAATCCTTTAAAACCCCGGGAAAGGTAGGAACCTCTTTCTCGGCTCATTTATCTTTAAAGGTATTAAATCCCCATTTTCCTAAAATCACCGTAAAACATAAAATGGAGGAAATCATATAAATAAAGGAGAAAAGTTAAAATCTATGTCATGCAATTTAATTTTAAAAAAAGTCCACTCACAGATGCCGCTAGGTCTGTTGGCTACCAGAAGGCTGCTCAGCTCGAACTTCCCCACGTCCTGTTCAAAACATACAAACAGATCTTAAACCCATAATTAAAGTAAGGGCAACAACAACTACAAACTCTACCCTTAACGTTCATCCTTAACTATCTCTTGAAAAGCGTGGGGAGTCGGCCTCTAATACCCCATTAGCGTACAAACTCTCAATTCACCGTCACGCCTAGCCGGTTCTCCCTAAACGACCGGTTAACCTTTAATTACCTCATTAATAACCCAAACCTTCCAAAAATACTAAACACGACAAATAAATCTCCAAAAATTAGAAACCGCCCTTCAATGGCCTTCTCTTATTTTTTGGTCAACTTGTGGTCAAATCGGAGTTCCTGGTCAAACTAGGAATAGACCAAGTCCACGATGGTATGACTAATATATTGGTTTATTTGTACAGTCTCTGGTCGGACGTGAGATGGGCTCGACTACGCGGTTAGTTCGAGGGTTTCGCTCGAGGAGCTTTCCGAGCGGGAAGAAGGTCGCAATAGTACTGTGAGTGGACCTTTGTTTTAAATTAAATTGCATGCCTTATACTTTATTTGATTTCTCCTGCATACATGATTTCCTCCATTTATATGTTTTACGGTGATTTGGGAAAATGGGATTTAAGGATTTTTAAAGGCAAACGAACCGGGAAAGAGGTTCATACCCTTCCCGTGATTTTAAAGGATTTTCCCGGGATTTGGTTTTATGGATTATCACCGTTTTGGGAATTATGGAGGGGGATGAATTTTAAAAGGAGAAATTTGGCTCACGGATCTAAAGGGGTTTTTCGATTTATTATTCCCACGAGGTTTACAGGTTTTAAAGGGATTTGGAAAAGGAAAGGAAAGGATATAAGGATTGTATGCTAGCATGGACCCTCTCCGGTTGAGCTGGTCAGTAGACCTTCCCGGATAGAGCAGGTCGGGGACCCTCTTCGGTTGAGCTGGTCATTAGACCTTCCCGAATAGAGCAGGTCGGGGACCCTCTCTGGTGGAGCCGGTCACTAGACCTTCCCAGATAGAGCAGGTCGGGGACCCTCTCCGGTGGAGCCGGTCATTTGACCTTCCCGGATAGAGCAGGTCGGGATTTCTCGTGGATGAGGTTAACACCCCACATTTTAATTATTTATGTGTGAGCCAAGGCATCATTGATGATTTACTTGCATGCGGATTTTCTTAGAGAAACTAGAGGGAGAGCATAAAGGAAAGTAGAGTTTTTATTTGTTATTTTTCGTCCACTCACTCTAACGTTTTTTTTCAATGTTTCTCCCCTGGGCCCTTCGTTTTCAAATGCCCAGTGGTGCAGGGTTCTTGAGAGGAGGTCGTGCGCGTACAAGAGTCGAGGCATAGTCAATCAATCTGTTGCTGCCGCAATTCTTTAGGGTAATCATCTTAGTAGACTGCTCTGACTAACCCAGTATAGCTAATTTAGTAGGTTAGGGAGCAGGATGCCTTCATGAGTTAGGGTTTGTTGTAGATACTCATGGAAGTGCTGAGTTGGATTGTAGGAAGGGTTGGCCATTTCAAGGGGGTTTCGGTAAGAAGTTTCCTTGGGGTGGTCCCCGCAGGATTTACTTCGAGTTAAAGGGATTTAACTCGGGGTGGGTCCTGACAATTGGTATCAGAGCATTAGGTTATCGTTTCCTGTTACTACCTCATATACTTGGTATCACTTAGTGTCTATAGAGTGATGGTCCGACCGCGGCGGATCCATCGGCATTTTATGCTTTGGACGCTCAGTGTTTATCAAGGATATGAGTAGTACTTCCTGGTTGAGTTATGGACCGAGTGGTCCTATAAACATTGGAATCTTCAAGACTATGCCTCAGTACGCGCGACCTCACAGAGAGTTCTTGTAAGGAACAAGGTAAGCTCGTTACGTATTTATTTTATGAGTTCCCCAAGGATTAATTGAGATTTGAGTTGGGGATCGAGCTGGGAAACTCACGTTGTTTAACGTTTGAGCATTTGGTGTGAGTGCTCGGTGGTGAAACTGTAAATTCATGCCTAGAAGGCTGCCATGTTTGTTGGCAGGAATGTTGTAGGAACCTAAGGCGAGGCCTGAATGTTCGAGTGATGAGACTCTTAGAAGTGAAGAGTCGTAAGAGTTGATGAAAGAGGTTGCATCCTGCGAAGGAAAAAGGAGCTGAAGTCGCCTTGCGCGATTATTCAGAGGAGATTAATATTTAGTTTTGACGATTGCCACGACGTTGTTGGGGTTCGTCTTTAGTGTGGTTTTAGAGGAACCAACGGACGTATGAAAGTGGAATGACTTAAGGAATATGAGTGTAGTCATTTTGGAATCAATGGACTTGTTTCTGGTGACGAGTCCATGATGTGACACTACTGGAGAATGTTAAGGAAGTAAAGGCTAGTTTGGTCACGTGATGCTTTAAGGGACAACCACTGAAACTGACGGTTTGGGTCGCCTTGGTGCTGACATTGTTGTCGTCAGCTACGACCAGATTCTCTTCGCTCCAGCCACCCATGATTGGGGTACTAGAAGGTTTGATTTGTTGGTGAGTCCAAGCGTGAATTGAATGGTTGGTGACAATGGTCATTGGGCCATTTATCATGGAGGCAGAAATTAAATCGTGTCACCAGATCTTGGGGCTCCTATGAATCATAAGGTGAGTTATCCACCTGCGGTCAAAGTGTTTTAATTAGTACACCTGTGGAGGAGTCTCCCGGTTGGCTGTGTTAGAGTTCGATTTTCAGATCGAGGAAGCGTTACTAGTGGTAATTAAAGGTAATTGGTTTCGGAATTTAAAGGAACATGTTGGAAGTGGCAACAGGCCACCGGGTCTTGGACCAAGAGTGCTTAGGGTACCGGAAAGAGTGATACGAGTCTTGATTGACTTTGTATTCGAGTCTTGATTGACTTTGTATTCGAGTCTTGATTGACTTTGTATTATGGTGGTGTAGGAACTCGTCGTTGTGCAAACGACACTGTTTCGACGGTTGAAGATGTACATGGGTATACCCCACAGGAGCACGTGTACCCTCCTTTGTTGGGAAGTGGTAGGTTGAAATATGGGTAGCACATGCTGGTAAAACATAATTATTGTGTGCAGCTGTGTGTGGTCAGAATGACACCAGGTAAGTGACTAAGGCTGATGATGACATCATTTTAAGAATTTGTCATGAGAGTTTCATTTATTGAGAACGGAGATTAAGGACGTTTGGTTGGAAGTTTCTGTACAAACGTCCAGTAGATGGCCTAACCATTTAAGTATATGTCGGAAGTGGGTTATTGTTAGTCGCTCCGACTTTTATGCTGGTTAGCGAGATTATTAAGTGTCGTTAGTAGGTGGTTGATTGCATGTTGAGATAGATGCACGAAAGTGGTGAAGTGACAGCAGTGGGGTAAGGTTTACTAGATCAGTGAATTTGAGTGAGAATGTTTGTTGATGGTCAAGCTTAAACCTGCGACCAAAGTCGTCCGTTATGACACTTTGTTTCGTCGAGGGTGATTAACGGAGCTTGATGGCATGGGAATGTGTGCACTCACTGGCTGTGGTTTAATCAATTATTGTAACCGAAGCTGTACTTAGTCGTGTTTGGGGTTCATGAGTTACATCCACTGCAGTGACAGGAAATATTCTCAATTTGATCTGTGGAATGAGGATTGATCTGGGAAATTGAATTTTAGTGTACATAATGAAATTCTGAGAGGATTAGAGTATAGCTGGCATTGCTATGGTCATTGGTCATTTGAGTAGTGACCTTACTTGTTAGGAATTATTGACCTAGCGACAGTTCTTGGCGCCACGAGTGTAGAGTAGTAGCAAGAAAGGTCATTGGAGGTGACTCTCGAAATTGTCAGCATTTCGGAGAGTAGGAAATGTGGTGGAACTAGGAAAGGTTTTCCTTGACGACTCGAAAGTGTTACGAGTCTAAGTGTGGTAATATTTGTTACTGAGACTGGTAAAGTATGTTGCTAAGTTGAGCAACACTCCATCGGAAATCGTGGAGTGATTAAGCCACGTTCAGATTAAGTTATGATCTGAGGGGATGTTAACGTGTGGCGGTGGATCTTGTAATATAGGATCTGGAGTGGTAATGTGATTTCCTGTGTACGCAGTTATATTCCTCTTCAATTAGAATGGTAAGTGATTGGGAATCGTGAATCCTACCAAATAGAGGATGCGGTGGTTGGTGTACTTGCAGAGCATGGGGGACAGATTTTGTTAGAAACTGTCTAGTTATACGAGTTGACTCTGTGGTGTGTACTCGCCTAGTGCGGTGATGGCATTCGACGAATTGTGTCTTGAGAACCGGATGCTTGGTGATCAATATGGCTGAGTTCGGTGAAATTAATTCCCGATGCTTGTTCAGGGTTTCCTTTGGATGTGCACCAGTGGCACTAAATTTTATATAGATGTTCGATCTGGTTAAATGTCCAAAGTTGTCGGTTATTACCGGACGATGGGGTAACAGAGGCATCTGGGAATGGAATATCCTTGTTGAGCGGGTAAGGCTCTGGAATTCTTTTAATGGTAAGTCTATCCCTGATTGCGATACGGGTAATGTGTATTGGACGCTCAGTTACGGTTGAAGTGCAAGTTCTACACTATGCGTCATTCCAAGTTAAGGTAAAAGATAGGGAGGTTAGTGGCACCTTACCTATGAATAGTACGGAGATGTATTACCCGTGGTAAAGTGCGTTGTAGTTCCACAAGGTGATAATTGAGTTGGCGATTCTAATGATCAGGGTGTTGGTAAAATCAAGATTTATCCGGTCAGAATAGCTTTGTAGGCAGTGTGAAGCCTGACAATTTGTCTTCATGCTAGGAGTAAGTATTGTTGGATCTCGATGTCAGGAGCTTTTGGATCTCACTGATTTAAAGGCTATTGTTTTGGATTTACGCTAAAGATCATGGCAACTCGTGTCCTGGGTGTACAAGTGGTTTGAGTAGGGATAGATCAAGGGAAGACAATTACTTTACAACAGGACAACTTGACAAGATAATTTATAGAAAGCGTAAACCAGATCAGGGAGCCTGGTTCAAATGAGGTGATGGTTCGTGTAACACAAATCGTCATGGTTTTCTGGTGGACTTGTTGTCATTAGTGTTGACTCCACGTTGTATTGTGTTATCAGAGGATTTAAAACCCATTAGTGACATCGAACCCTACTCCTCAGGTGTGGTAATCATTACCTGCATAGGGAATGTGGGAGCTGATATCTAAAGTTCAACAAAAGAATACGAGTATTTTTGAAGAAATTATACTCACGACAAGCGAGTGGTTATTGGAATCAGAATGATTATTAGCGGCATTGTGACAACGTCGCATGCGGTTGGTAAGGACAATTGTTGGTGTTTGTTTGGCTAAACGAGTAGCGATAGGAGGTTGGTTACTGGTCGAAGTTGTTGTGTTGTACAGTTGGATTTTCAAGGATATGGTTATAATCCGGTTTAGGAAATAGGGAATTGTTGCCAAATGATGTTTTCAGCGTATGACAGAATTTGTCATCTTTTCGTGAAAAACAATAGTGATTTTCACGAGGATTACAGATGGTGGATCAGTGATAGGCAGTGTCGTATTCCACCTCATAAATGAGATGAAGTACAGTAAGAATTCGGTGATTCAGTTAATCAATGATTCAAGAGAAAATCATTGTGATCCACGGTAAGACCTTATGCTTTAGTTTTGACCTAAGAAGAGTGGTCGGGTGTCAGAAAATGGGGAAGTAGCGGAGGTTATCATCCGCGTAGGAAGGAGTGCTACGTTGGCTAGATGTGACACGTGACAAGGTTACATGAGTTTGAGGAATATGTTGGGTATCCTTAGAGTTAATGGATACCTAGTGTCATGTATGTCCATGTTACGTAAATAAGTTTACTACCTTACATCCTATGTCAATAGACTTCTGGTTGGTACTGGAAATTGGCTTTCAAGGAGGATCAGTAAGGATGTTGACCATAAAGGGCAGGTGTTTAGGGTTTTGACAATGCTATTCGTGAGGTGTTTCAGAAGAGTTCTCAGAAAGGAGTTGATATTGGAGAATAATATCATTATTTAAGTGGTACTATCCCCCACTGTGTTGGACTTTGAGTATAGAAATTTTGAGGACGAAATTTTTATAAGGTGGGGAGAATTGTCACACCCCGATCCTAGAATTATTTTACGGTTAGTTACTTTGGTCTTTTACCATTTAAAGTGACCGTTTAACCGTACAATGATCGTGAAGTTGACTTTTCGTTAAGTCAAGAATTTGGGGAAACTTCCTTCTTGAAAGTTGTAGAGGGCGTCGTTACGAGTTCGTGGACACGTAGCACGCTCAAATCGGAGTTCGTATGAGAAAGTTATGAACAAAAGTATAAAGTTACTTTGCGGTAAAAAGGCTATATATAGGAGTTACCGGGGTGAAAAATCAGATTTTTCACCCCAGCCCCTTTTTCTCTCTCCCCGCGTCTTCTCCCTTCCGATCGGGAAACACTGCGCCGAGCTTCCGGCCGCCCTAGCGTCGCCGTCCGGCCACCAACCGCCGGCGCACCGGTCCCAAAAGCTCGGCCTCCGAGTCTACTTCAATCCTAGGTAAGCTTTCCGACCTAACTCGCCGTAAATCGGGAGAAATTCCGATTTGTTCTTGGTGTGTACAGTAGATTTTCGGGATTGAATTTCTCCCTCCCTAGATCACCAATTGTTGAGTTCTTTATATGTTTAGGATGGGTTTTAGGTGTACTACAATCCCTTAGAATTTGGTAGCTTGATTTGAAGTGTGTAAGGAGAATTGAGGATTTGAAGTTTGGTAGTGTAATTTTTCGGGGTCTACTGTTCATCGAGTTTTTGACCTAGTTAGAGGCCGAATTGGCCTTCGAGTTGAACTAGAAAGTTGTCCCAATTGACGAGACGAAGCTACTGGTAAAATTTGGTGGCGATCCGAGGTCGCCGGAATTTTAGCCGGAATTTCTGCCGGCAGCCGCCGTCGGCGGTGGAGCTGGCGGCGGTGCCGCCACTTTTTGGGCAGTTTTTCATGCCCATTAATTAGTACATATTGTGAGGAGTCTATGGTTGAAATTTGGTAATTTTTGGAGGAGTTTTGGTTAGGTTTTGGAATTGTTCTAGTTTAGTATTATTGGCGGATAATTAAATATTATTCCGACCATCGATTATTGCCGGTTAAGGTTTAAGGATTTATTTTAAGGACTCCTAAGGTATTGGTGAAGTGGTTGAATGGGTGTCCATAGTAATTCAACGAATTAATACGTGACACCCTAACGTCAAGTTAAAGTGATTGAGGAAAGTTCGGAAGCTTAGACGGACTTCCGGTAATTTGACTTAAGAGTCGATAACCGGGAAAGGAAGTCAAAAAGGTTAAAGTGTCATAAAAAGGAACTTGGTCAACTTGTGGTCAAATAGGAGTTCCTGGTCAAACTAGGAATAGACCAAGTCCACGATGGTATGACTAATATATTGGTTTATTTGTACAGTCTCTGGTCGGACGTGAGATGGGCTCGACTACGCGGTTAGTTCGAGGGTTTCGCTCGAGGAGCTTTCCGAGCGGGAAGAAGGTCGCAATAGTACTGTGAGTGGACCTTTGTTTTAAATTAAATTGCATGCCTTATACTTTATTTGATTTCTCCTGCATACATGATTTCCTCCATTTATATGTTTTACGGTGATTTGGGAAAATGGGATTTAAGGATTTTTAAAGGCAAACGAACCGGGAAAGAGGTTCATACCCTTCCCGTGATTTTAAAGGATTTTCCCGGGATTTGGTTTTATGGATTATCACCGTTTTGGGAATTATGGAGGGGGATGAATTTTAAAAGGAGAAATTTGGCTCACGGATCTAAAGGGGTTTTTCGATTTATTATTCCCACGAGGTTTACAGGTTTTAAAGGGATTTGGAAAAGGAAAGGAAAGGATATAAGGATTGTATGCTAGCATGGACCCTCTCCGGTTGAGCTGGTCAGTAGACCTTCCCGGATAGAGCAGGTCGGGGACCCTCTTCGGTTGAGCTGGTCATTAGACCTTCCCGAATAGAGCAGGTCGGGGACCCTCTCTGGTGGAGCCGGTCACTAGACCTTCCCAGATAGAGCAGGTCGGGGACCCTCTCCGGTGGAGCCGGTCATTTGACCTTCCCGGATAGAGCAGGTCGGGATTTCTCGTGGATGAGGTTAACACCCCACATTTTAATTATTTATGTGTGAGCCAAGGCATCATTGATGATTTACTTGCATGCGGATTTTCTTAGAGAAACTAGAGGGAGAGCATAAAGGAAAGTAGAGTTTTTATTTGTTATTTTTCGTCCACTCACTCTAACGTCGTTTTCAATGTTTCTCCCCTGGGCCCTTCGTTTTCAAATGCCCAGTGGTGCAGGGTTCTTGAGAGGAGGTCGTGCGCGTACAAGAGTCGAGGCATAGTCAATCAATCTGTTGCTGCCGCAATTCTTTAGGGTAATCATCTTAGTAGACTGCTCTGACTAACCCAGTATAGCTAATTTAGTAGGTTAGGGAGCAGGATGCCTTCATGAGTTAGGGTTTGTTGTAGATACTCATGGAAGTGCTGAGTTGGATTGTAGGAAGGGTTGGCCATTTCAAGGGGGTTTCGGTAAGAAGTTCCCTTGGGGTGGTCCCCGCAGGATTTACTTCGAGTTAAAGGGATTTAACTCGGGGTGGGTCCTGACAATTTAGACTTCTCACGTAAACTTAGTGCCTACAATCGCCTGACACTAAGTTTGTATATGTGTCATCCTGTTTAATGCCTACAATCGCCTGACATTAAGACAAAATACACTGATCGAACGAGAGTCATTGGAAACATGGTCCTAGGTATGGCATCACTCATCCTATTCATCATGCAAATCTCTCACCCTAGCAACCCTTGGTAGTGACTAAGAATCAAGACCTACAATCGCCTGATCTCAACCCTTAGAACACTACGGCATATGAAACTCCCCCTAATAGCTAACTTGTCTAGATTCAAGCTAACCTAGAGTTCGATTACGTGTACAAGTGAGGATTAATCAATTCAAGTTATTAATTACGTGAACACAAACAACTTAATCTAAATCGTCATCCTAACATGCAGTTCTACACGTTACAATTATAAACACAATCACATAAAAATCACAAAGAAGAACAAGTAAACATGTTTATAACGTAAAACCGAAAACCAACACAAACATATATATAAATAACCATCATCCATACAGTAGATACACACATAAACCTTGAATGTATTCATACCTAAACCTACCCTAAGAGTCGGCAAGGATTGAAGAAGGGATTGGTGACGGCAAAGCTATGCAGTCGGCAGCAAGGATTGCAATCGGCAGCAGGGTTGGCGGCGGCAAGGCTATGGTGTTTCTGTGTAGGGAGGGTTTTTAAGTAGAGCTAGGCTATTCTAAGGCTTAGAGCAATTGAGAGACACCTTTTTCAGTTGTATTACATGTGTATTTATAGAGACAAAACCCTAAAGAAACCTATTGAAAATCGGCAGCCCATTGTGTCCCAAACCAAGTAGGTTTTCCTCTCCTTGTTGGATTTAGTCTCTCTTTAATTTGCTGAATAAGACTTCGACTTGGACCTTGGACCTCTTGATTTTAGACTCCCCTACATGCTGATGGATCAATGTAGGCCTCATTGATCAATGTAGGCCTCATTGCACAAGTCTTGGGCTTCTGGCACCTCCCAAACTCGTGTCACAATTTAGGCAGAAACTGCCCAGTTTTGCAGCTTGACCTCCGTCCATTGTTTTGATCATAACTCCCTCATATAAACTTCAATTGATGCGATTCCAGCTGATCAGAAAACTAGACACGCACAGCTTTCCAACGGTGTTAGCTCGTCCTCAGATTCCTCCTGGATCTCCAGATATAAGCTTCCAAAGTTGATGTAGGGTTTTTGGAACTTTCTGCTCGGATCAAAATGCAATGTTTCCGAGTTTCTTCTTTTTCGTGGCTTCTATTGTTGTCCTCCATGAGTCCAATCTTCATGATTCTTGATATAATATGTCCATATACATGTCATCTACACATTAAACCAAATTCATCAAAAATGACAATGTAACAATATAACGAACCATGAGAAAATAACCAAGTCTTCGTTCCAAATCGAATTTTCAACACTTAAGCACAATTTTCTGTATAATTGCGTGTTTTAGCCATTGCTCTACAGAAAAACCCTTTTGACTCAAAATAAGTAAAAACGACATTACTAAGGAATAAACCAAGTATAAATGAGGGTAAAAACATATTAAAAACATAGCGTAAAATGCACTTATCATCTCCGGCACCCCATGAAGTCTCACAATCTCATTGACATACAATTCTGCCAATCTATCTAAAGCATACTTCTTGTTCACCGGCAGAAAGTGTGCTGATTTGGTCAATCGATCAACGATCACCCAAATACCATCATGTCCATGTCGGGTGCGTGGCAGACTAAAGACAAAATCCATAGCAATGTCATCCCACTTCCACACGGGGATAGGCAAAGGCTGAAGCAAACCAGCAGGTTTCTGTCTCTCAATCTTTACTTGTTGACAAATCAAGCATCTGCTCACAAAACCCGCAATCTCTCTCTTCATATTCGGCCACCAATAATGATTTTTCAAGGTCTTGTACATTTTTGTGCTTCCAGGATGAGCTGCATATGCTGAACTATGAGCTTCCTCCAAAATTTCCAACTTAAGTTCCTCATTTCTTTTTGGAACACAAAGTCTGTTCTTGAACATCAAAGTCCCATCTTTTCTAACCGAGAAGTCAACTGTTGTCCCATCAAGTGTCCGCTCAATCAACCGCACTATTGACTGATCATTATACTATGTATCTCGCACTTTATCAATTAAAACTGGCCTCACTTGAAAATTAGCCACCAAAGCTTCAACTTCATCTTCCCAAAGTTCAACACCAGTAGCCCGCAACTCGTAGAGAAGCGGAACCCGAACCGCCCTCAAATGAGCCAAAGAGACGGAAGGGTTGCGGCTAAGTGCATCGGCCACTAAATTGGCCCTTCCTGGATGATACTCAATAGAAATATCATAATCCGCCAGTAGGTCCATCCATCTTCTCTGCCTCAGATTTAAATCCCTCTGAGTAAACACATAATGGAGGCTCTTGTGATCAGTGAAAATTTGACACTTAGCTCCATAAAGATAGTGTCTCCATAACTTTAACACGAAAACTATCGCTGCAAGCTCTAGATCATGGGTGAGATAATTTCCTTCATGTAACTTCAACTGCCTAGAAGCATAGGAAATAACTCTCCCATGTTGCATCAACACACCACCCAAACCTTGTCTAGATGCATCACTATAAACCACAAACTCACCACTATCGTCAGGTAATGCCAAAACTGGAGCACTAACCAAACGATTCTTTAATTCTTGAAAACTCTGCTCGCAGTTTTTCACACCATTCAAACTTCACACCTTTCCTTGTCAATCTAGTAAGAAGAGCCGCAATCTTGGAAAAACCTTCCACAAAACGGTGGTAGTACCTAGCTAGTCCCAAGAAACTCCGTATCTCCTTTACACTAGTGGGTCTCCTCCAACTCACAACTGCCTCTATCTTCTGAGGGTCCACACTAACACTTTCGGCTGTCACAATGTGGCCCAAGAACCCCACCTTATCTAGCCAAAACTCACACTTGCTGAGCTTTGCGTACAACTAAGTCTCTTTCAAAGTCCGTAAGACCAACCTCAGATGCCTTGCATGTTCCTTTGCATTCTTGGAATAAACCAGAATGTCATCTATGAACACGATCACAAATCGGTCAAGATATGGGCCAAACACCCTATTCATGAGGTCCATAAAAGCTGCAGGTGCATTGGTAAGCCCAAAAGCCATCACCACAAACTCATAATGGCCATAATGTGACCGAAAAGCAGTCTTGGCTATGTCATTCTCCCGAATCCGCAACTGATGATATCCCGACCTCAAGTCAATCTTCGAAAAGACTGTTGCCCCCCTCAATTGATCAAACAAGTCATCAATACGGGGCAAGGGATACTTGTTCTTCACAGTAACTTGATTTAGCTTCCTGTAATCCACACAAAGTCTCAACGTACCATCCTTCTTCTTAACAAACAACATCGGGGCACCCCAAGGAGAGGAACTTGGTCGAATAGATCCCTTATCCAACAACTCCTGCAATTGAGTTCTCAACTCCTTCAATTCGGCACGGGCCATTCTGTATGGTGCTTGAGAAATAGGTGCGGTTCTAGGAAGTAAATCGATCGTAAAATCGATCTCTCTTTCGGGTGGCAATCCAGGCAATTCATCTGGGAAAACTTCTGGGAACTCCTTAACTATAGGAATATCATCCAACCCTACTTCTCCCATACTAGTATCCACCACATGCGTTAGGTAAGCTTGACAACCTTTACTTAGTAATTTCCTAGCGGCCACCGCTGAAATTAGACACTTTGGAAGAACCTCCTTTTCTCCCTGAAACGTAACCTCCGGCATTCCAGGACTTCGAAACACTACTTTCTTTTGGAAACAATCCACCATGGCCCTATGGGCTTCCAGAAAATCCATACCCAATATTACATCAAACTCTATAATATCTAACGGAATTAAGTCAGCTTCGAACACAAGTCCATCCACTAACACCTCACAACCACTACACACCCAGTTTATCTCCATTGTATCCCCAGAAGGCAAGGATACACGCCACTCACCTGGGAGTGGTGAAATTGACACATTGGCATGGAGTGAAAATCTACTCGACATAAAAGAATGCGTAGCACCTGGATCAATCAAAGTAAAGGCAGGCTGACCAAAGATTAATAACGTACCAATGATGATCTCTGGAGCAGTACGACCCTCCTGCTGAGTCATGGCATGCACTCTTGCATAATAACGTCCTCTGCTGCCTCTGTTCTGCTGAGCACTGCCTCTATTTGGACCTCACATGTGAGTACCGCTGCCAGAAGCACTCGCTGGAAACTGACACAATGTCTGAGTAGGGTTATACGTGGATCTCTAAGTCAGGAAAGGACACTCTTAAAGTGATCCTGCTGACCACAATGATAACATCCTCCTACCTGCTGCTGACTCGGCCCTCCCTGAAATGATGATAAGTGTGTTTTACGCTATGTTTTTAATATGTTTTTACCCTCATTTGTACCTTGTGTATTCCTTAGTAATGTTGTTTTTACTTATTTTGAGTCAAAAGGGTTTTTCTGTAGAGCAATGGTGACGTGTCAAAAGTTGACCTGCAATTTAAAACCCTATCGTGTAGTATTAGTAAGTAGGGTATCGTTCTAGCCGGGGACACTAGGGAAGGATTACTTTTCTGCAAAATGAAAATGTTAGTAGGATTCATACATATAAACATATTTACATCGAAATATATGGGAGTTAAGGTTTTGTTCGAAACAAAAAAAATAAAAAGTTGTTTAATTTGCATCTATGATAACATAAACATAATAACTTAATCAACTTATGTCGTAAGCATTAAACAGCATGACACGCATCATCCTAAGTTTATGTGTCATCCTGTTTAATGCTTACGACACGCATCACATTAACACAAAATACACTTACCGTTCATGAGTCGTTGGAGACATGATCCTAGGTATGTCGTCACTCATCCTATTAGCATGTAAATCACTTACCCTAGCAACCCTATGCAGCAACTAAAATTGAGAGCTCGACCCGGTGAACTCAACCTAGAATACTACGGCAGATTAAACTCCCCCCTTAGAAACATCTGAGCTCTAGACTATCTTCAGGTTCGATTACGTGATCAGGTAAGCAATAAATCAATTCGACAACTACTAAACACAAACATAAACAACTTAAACTAAATCAAAATCCTAACATGCAATCTAAATCGTTACACAACAAACATATTCATATGCAAATCACCAAGAAGAGTTCATAAACATGCTTATTATGCAAAACCAAAAACCAAATCGTATATATATCATAAAGAACTGTTTTACACAGAAAATTAGTACACAAAACCATGAAAGATTTCATGCTTAACCTACCTATATAGATCGGCACAGATGAAGGGATGGTTCGGCGGAAGAAGGCAGTCGAATTGGGTGAGAAGGGCGGCGGCGGCTTGTGTTGTTTTCTGCGTTAATGGGTTTTTAGGTAGAGTTTGGCTATACTATGTTTTGAGCAATTGAAAGACACTAAAATTGATGTACATAGGTCCTATTTATACAGAAAATTTCGAAGAGAAACCCTAGAGAATTTGGGAGCTTCAAGGAGACACCTTCCTTGTTGAACTTGTAATCCTTTTTGGACTTGGTTTCTTTCTTCTTTGTCAAGGATTTGGACTTGGACCTTGGATTTCTGATTTCTTGGACTCCTCTACATGTTATTGGATCCATGTAGACCTTATACACAAGTTCTTGGGCTCATAGGCAGCCGAAATCATGGACAAACTCGGCAAGGACAGACTTTCCCGGATTGACCGGAAAAGCTCCATACTTGGTTGTTTCGGCTGTCATAATGCATTCTTCGAATCTTCTTCAATGCAGCTTCCCATGACTTCATTAAGCTTCTCTTAAGTCCTTTGACATGCTTGGGAAGAATTTTGGTGAAGAAACATCCTCCCAAACTCGTGTGACAACTTAGGCAGAAACTGCCCAGTTTTGCAGCTTGACCTCCGTCCATTGTTTTGATCATAACTCCTTCATCTGAACTCCAAATGATGCGATTCAAGAAGATCTGAAAACTAGACTTCCGTAGCTTTCCATCCATATATGGCACGTTCCCTGGTTCCTCCTGGATCGTCCTCAGGAAATCTTTGAAGTTGAGTTATGGTTTCTGGAAATTTCTGCTCGGATCAAAATCTTATGTTTCAGGGTTTCTTCTTTTCCATGGCCTCTCTTGTTGTCCTCCATGAGTCCAATCTTCATGATTCTTGATATAATATGTCCATATACATATCATCTACACATTAAACCAAATTCCTCAAAAATGACAATGTAAAGGTACGGTGAATCATAAGAGAAATAACCAAGTCTTATCCAAAATCGGTTTTTACAACACTTAAGCACAAATTTCTGTATAAATACATGTTTTAGCCATTGCTTTACAGAAAAACCATTTTGACACAATATAAGTAAAAATGACCTTACTAAGGAATAAACAAGGTACAAATGAGGGTAAAAACATAACGTAAAACGCACTTATCAAATGGCTAAAACGTGTATTTATACAGAAAATTGTGCTTAAGTGTTAAAAATTCGATTTGGAACAAAGACTTGGTTATTTTCTCTTACGATTCGTTATACCTTTACATTGTCAATTTTGATGAATTTGGTTTAATGTGTAGATGACATGTAAATGAACATAGGAGTACAAGAATCATGAAGATTGGACTCATGGAGGACAACAAGAGAGGCCATGGAAAAGAAGAAACCCTGAAACATAAGATTTTGATCCGAGCAGAAATTTCTAGAAACCCTACATCAACTTCAAAGATTTCTCTAGGACGATCCAGGAGGAACCAGGGAACGTGCCATATATGGATGGAAAGCTGTGGATGTCTAGTTTCTAAATCTTTTGGAATCGCAGCAATCCAAGTTCTGAGGAAGGAGTTATGCCAGAAACAATGGCTGGAGGTCAGTCTGCTGGAAACAGGACAGATTTTGCTAAAGTTGTCTACCGAGTTCGTGAGTGTGTTTCTTCACCAAAATCTTTCCCAAGCCTGCCAACTAAGCCATTTTGTATTTCTCTTTCTCTTAAGACCGTTTATAAACTTGCGATCTCATTAAGAGTAACGGCGTGAGGGTTATCTTTCTAGCCTTTGTAATCAAATGACCACTTATAAACATATAGATACAATAAGGAACACACAATAAGGAGAGAAATAGAGATCATCTTTAATACATGTTGATTAAAGATATAACCCTAGCTGCAAAATGCTTATTTATGAACACAATTTGTCTGATCCACATTCACAGAGTTCATAATCTTTGAAAAAGAAGAAGACATCTGATATAAAAAACCAAGCAAGGCACTATTTGTTTGTAGAATTATTAAATAGCTTTAGGAAACGATAAGGACAAGAACAAAACTTGTAGAAGAAAGATATCTTCTTAACTATATTGTGCATAAGATACAAAACTATGAATCTCACCTTCACAATATCTCTAAATAGGTAAATAACTATTTTTGCGCAAAAGAACCAAACTATGGATCTTTCTCTCACAATATCACTCTATAGAATAAAAGTATCCTTCTATGTTTAGATCTAACTAAACATCTCTATTTATAGACCAGAATCTCTTAGAATCCTTATATAAATAGAAAATCATTTCTTTAACTAAGTAGAAATAAGTCTTTCCCTGACCAAGTTATAGAAGGAATCCACCTAAGTTCCTGGAAATGACGATATGCGTATCATGGCTCCCCCGTTAAGGAACTTAAACTCACGTTTAAGTTGAAAACGCGAGAGTTCTCGTTTCCTTGCTGAACCATTTAGCCTTGTTAGTAACTTGACAGGCATGCTCAATGTGAAACACTGCTCGTTCTCCTTGACGTGTTGTAGCCACCTGACGCTCCAAAATGCAATCTTCTGGCAATGGATCATCCTTGAGTCGCTTTTACTCGACTTCAACCATACTATGTCGCCAACACCAAAGTTACAAGGTAGCCGATGTCTATTATGTCTGGGCTTGTACCTTCCTCATGACTTCTTCAATTTCTCATCCTCTTGACTTGAGTCCCCTTCACGTTGACGTGTCAACAAGACAAACCTCCTACAAGCATTAACTAATCTTTTAGTCTGAGTCGTTGTTGCTAAGCTTGTCTCTTATGGTAGGGAAATCGCTCGTATAACAAACTGTCGTTCATCCATTATGAATGTATACTTATGGGCTCTCATGTCATAGATTGCATATCTATCCCACAAGTAAGGATTACCTAGTATAACCTGACAAACATCCAGTGGCACCATATCACATGTCACTTCATCGATGTAAGACTCATGAAGCGCAAACTTAAATGTGCATTGGCTGGTTACACTCATCTTGCCGACATCCTTCTAGATCCATCCCAACGGATATGGCTTCGGATGTCTGACTGTCTTAAGACCTAGCTTATGCACCATAGCTTCCGAGATAAGATTCTTCTGACTTCCCGATTCGATAATGGCATCAACCAAACTGGTCTTCACTTGTAACTTGACAACAAAGAGCTACTCCCTAGGGTCTACTTCGTCCGCCACCAGTTAGTTCCCTGTCATAAGATTGAATCTAGGGTTTGGTTCAATCATCCTAGTACTATCTCTGGCTCATGTATGATCAAGGCTGCTTTCTTCTTTTCCTCTTTTTATCTTAAACTTCTTGGTCTAAGATAAGGATACTTCACCCAACATCTATTTTCCACATGACCGGTATCTTTACAACGACTGCAAATGAAAACTTCCTTCCCATTAGACTCACCATACTTATGCTCCTCCTTTTTGGCATATCACAAACTTGTGAGAACTTGATAAAACTGTCAACAAACGCAAAGAAGTGTCATACAAAACTGATGTAATATGCTAACAAATCTTTGTCGTTGGTTTATAAAGGTTCCAAGAAGATGAACAACAAGAATTTTTGCCGATTCTGTGAAAGTCTATTTTTCACAAACTTGTAAGAACTTGTTAAAACTGCCAAAACGCAATATATTTTCGTACAAACTTGATGTAATAAGCGAAGAGATCTTTGTCGTTGGTTTTTAGAGGTCCCCAGAAAATCAAAAACATCAGTTTTTACCGATTCTGTGATCGTTCATTTTTCACAAACTTGGAAGAACTTGATAAAACTGCCAATAAACGCAAAGAAGTTTCATATAATACTGATGTAATATGCTAACAAATCTTTGTCATTGGTTTATAGAGGTCCCAAGAAGATTTAACATAAGTTTTTGCAGATTCCGAAACGTCCATTTTTCACAAACTTGTAAGAACTTATTAAAACTTCCAAAAATTGCAATAAAGTTTCATACAAAATTGATGTAATAAGCTAAGATATTATTGTCGTTGGTTTATAAAGGTCCCAAGCAGATAAAAAACAAGAATTACAAACGTAAGTTTTTGGTTTATAGAGGTCCCAAGAAGATCACAAACGTAAGTTTTTGCCGAATCCGAGAAAGTCTATTTTCACAAACTTGTAAGAACTTGATAAAATTGCCAAAAACGCAATAAATTTTCGTACAAACTTGATGTAATAAGCGAAGATATCTTTGTCATTGGTTTATAGAGGTCACAAAAATATCAAAATCATGTGTTTTTACCGATTCTGTGAACGTCCATTGTTCGTTAGCTCTTAAGTAGAAAAAATTGCCAATAAACGCATTGAAGTTTCATACAAAATTGATGTAATAAGCTAAAAAATCTGTCCTTGGTTTAAAGAAATGACGCGCCCGTTACCGGACACGTTATAATTTAAAACCCTTTTTTGTCACTTTGTAGCATTGGTGAATATGGTTCGATCAATCCGGGGACTTTAGGGCGTTCATGCGGTTAAAAATCAATTAAGTTAGTATCTAAAAAGTTAGATAATTATTTCAAACAACAAAGACATTATTTACAGAATATTCACATCATTATTTACATAATATTTACATAATTTACAGAATTCATGGGGGGGTTCGGTTTGGTTTCTATGTTCCTACAAAACCGAAAATAAACATGTTATTTACAAGTGATCAACTTCATTCCACTTCCAAATCAAAATATCAGAGTTATAAACACATAAATATCAAGTCTCATATCCAACAATCTGAAATCATTGTAAATTCAAATTATGAGAAATAATCTCGAAATACAAGCCTGAAGAGGTCATGCATCCCTTTAATTCTTCTTACTTTATCTCCTTTGCACACAGAAGTCTAGTACCTAAGATATTTCTTGCTGAAAGCTGAAAGCAATTCAGAATGATCATGTCTCAGATATACCCCGACAACTTATCACCCTTCAAACAGAATTGTATAAGAAAATTACTTACTAAAAACACTATCAAGCAATCGTTTCTCATTCAAATTGCACACTAAATTAAATTATTCAAACATACTATCGACGAAATACTTAAAACGAAACCCAACATCATTTTTTATCTCTGTCAATAAGGAACACATGTCAATAAGGAACACAGAAAAGGAAACTCAGTAACTGACTATATCTGGGAAGACGAAATCTTTCAAGAACTGGTAAGCATCGTTTATGGATTGATCACTCAAACAATGAAGCTGGACATTAGAACCCATACCTCCCTGTAACAGAAAAAGTAAACAACGATCAGATGATCCTCACCGAAGAACCATAACGAAAGGAAGAAGAAACACATGTATAATCTTCCTCAAAGCAGGAAATCAAAACAAAACGCAAAATCCATGTCTTCACATCGATTCCCAAATTTTGAAAACTTATATCCAATTTTCCTCCTGGACGAAGCTCGAAATTGAGCAATAAAATCAAGTTCAAATTCAGTATTTGCGTGCTAGAGAGGAGATAGAAACTTATAGATAGCTATTGGTAGTAGAATTAAGATACCAGAACCAAAAACCAAAAAGGGAATACGATCTTATCCATTCAAACGGTGAATGAATTAGCAGAGAAAGTTGGCTGGGTTCGATCACAACTGGTTGGGGATAGCCAGACCAAAGAAAAGGAGAGAGCAAAAATAAGATAAGATCCCTCGGGAAGCTTCTGAAAGCAGACGGAGGGAGAGAGAACACAAAGATAAGGAGGGAGATCTCAAGATGGTTCTGGAAGTTTCATTCATGAATGGAGAGAGATGCTGATCCAAGATTGCGGCCCAACACTATTACAACTGTTCTGTGTGAACAGTGAGTGAAGAGTGAGAACAGTCGATATAAAATATATATATGGTAAATTGGCTACATCAAGTACATAAATAAAAACAAAAAAAAATAAGTGATGGAAGGCTAGGATAGCTGATATAGTTATTGACACATTAACCTTTGCAAATATAAAACTTGGAACAGTTGTTAGGATTGACACTCATCAAAAACAAAATGCATATTTTAGTTCATATAATTATTTGGCAATTAACCAATAATCTTTCAGCCTGTATCACTGTCATTATCTTAATATTAAATTTGGATAATTAGGATTGACTTTCCAACTACGTAGAAGCATATATCAAATTCATTCTCTATGCCTCAATTCCAGCAACTTATGTAAGAAACTAAACAATAAACATAGGTGTCAGAGAAGACACACCTGGTCTGAACCCCTTCAATTGCAATCTGAACAACTGCTTGAGCATGCCTTATTCTTCGTCTTTGTCAACAAAGAGAGACTTAAGGTTGCTTCAAGGAAATACATAAACTCGGCATGTAATGCAAGGTTGCACCTGGACACATAAAGCTGATATATTAGCTGCATAAAGCTGATATTAGCTGTCGAATTCTTCCAAATAAAGTAAATACGAAGGAAACTGATCAAATTCATTTTCACCAGACATAAGTAGCATGCATCACAAATCAGAAATGAAGCCCAATGTAATGAAGATCGAATCTTTCCCACAAACCAAAGTAAACAGAGAAAGGGGTTTAAATACCAATTAGATGAATTCAATTTCATATATTACATGGCTGGATCTCACCTTGACAACACTGGATGAAAGAAAAAAGTCGCAAGACGTCTCTATATCAGTCCTATTAGCCTGAAAATCGAAATTAAGCAAATTCAGGTTACAGTCGAGTAAAGCCCAAGCTAGAAAAACAAATTGCGTATTTAGGTTCATATAATAAGTATTTCGCAATTAACCAATAAACTTTTCGCCTGCATCACTGTCATTAACTTGATATTCAGTTTGGATAATTAGGTTTTGACTGTCCAACTATGTACAAGCATATATCAACAATATGTAAATAGTGAAATTAGAGTTGGCAAATCCGATTTATACAGTACTGAACAATACATCTCTTTTGAACAATAACAATCAAAAAAGAAACACCCCTAAATCACCATATCTAAATCCATCTTAATAACACACAACAGAAGCCACATTGATCAGCAGCAGGGAGAGAGAGATAAAATGAACCTGATTCTTTCAGAATGAAGACAAGAAGAAAACCTCTAACTCAGGTAAAGTAATTGAAGCAAAGAACTCAAATCAATTCGCTGGTTAGATAGACAGTTGAACCTGCAATCAACGATTCTGGGTTTTAGTTTTCTCTGCTCCTCAATCTGTGTGAGTTGCACAAAAATGGTAATAAAGGAAAAAGAATCATATACCACATATTAGAAATTATTGAACAAGCTACTGTGTGCATCTGATAGAAATAAAAGGGAGCCAGTTACAATCTCAGATGTAGACTAAATAAAGCAAAAAAATATATTATTTGAACTTCAAAGTTAAGTAAGCTTCAAATTACAATTCCTCCCTATATATACCATATAAAAATAGTACATATCACACTACACTTTATAACAGCATTATCAGAGTTTAGTGCATCCCCTCCCTTGAAAATCCCTCGGCTGTGGCTATCCCGTAGACCACATTCAACAATATGAGACCCAATTCAATACCAAACCATGAGGTGTTATACTGTCATGCCATTTCCACAAAAATTAAAAAGTTAAGGACTAAATGTCAAGCGTCTAGCTACGGTAGGATGCAGGGCAACAAAGTATGGCAAAGAAATAGAAAAAGACAGCTTCTACTTTAATATTAAAAGAAGACCAGAATAGCAGCACCTGTTGGTATGAAGATCTCCTGCATTAATCATGCATAACAGATATAACACAATTGGTACTAGATAGCTACACTATCCTTCCAAACTGCATGTACAGTTCACATGAAAAGGTCTGCACAGCTTGCAGCAATTGTTGCTGAGATATCAATAACTAACCTCGAAAATATGCATACATTAACTTCAATTGGAACAGTGGCCAATGCATAAAACAAATGAGTGGTGGAATACCTACTATATTTTTTTCGCTTCAAATCAAAGAGGATTCCCAAAGGTTCCAACCTGTAACACACAGCAGAAATCCTCATATATTAGCATGAACAAAAGAGAAGAAAATGAAAGGAAAATCATCATCAGAGAAAAACAAAAATCTGAACCCCAACAGAAAGCAAAGAAATAAAATGGAACAGCTCAATTCACAAACATTAAAAAAAAAAATCAAGGGAAAATTGAAAGGATTACAAGATCTCAAAAAGAGACCAAGTCTCAGTGCACTTAAACAAACCAAATCAATACCAGTGCAAGCCTACAAATCCCAAACAGCAAGAAATATGAGTAGGTCAATGACAGAAAGTTAAGGAAAACGATATAGCATAGAGCATGGTAGAATAAGAAGGGAAATGAACTTTTTGCTTCTCAGGACATATAGCTACGGTAAATAAGATAGGGTGACTTTTGGAAACGAAACCATAATACTCTGCACCCATTTGAACAATTGGCAGAAAGAAACTATCTTTTAATCATGCCTAAACTCTCTTCCTATAAGCAGACAGGGTTTTGTAAAGAGAATTTAAAAATGAATGTTCGAAAACTGTAAAGTAAAATATAAAAATATAGCAAACGGTTCTTCTCAAGTACTTACCTCACCATGAGATACTAGAAACTGGGAAAATATAAGTACAAAATTTATGTAAGTTACCGAAGATTCACATTTCTTATGCCACCAGGAAGAAGAAAATTAGCACCAAAGCACCTCTAATACTGTATAATATATCAGGGCACTATGTAGAAGCATATATCAACAATATGTAAATAGTGAAATTAGAGTTGGCAAATCCAATTCATACAATACTGAACAGCAAATCTCTTTTGAACAATAGCAATCAAAAAAGAAACACCCCAAATTCACCATGCCTAGATCCATCCCAATAACACACAACAGAAGCCACACTAATCAGCAGCAGGGAGAGAAAAAAAAAACCTGAGCCCCCAAATTCACCAAGCTTAGATCCATCTCAATAACACACAATAGAAGCCACACCGTTCAGCAGGGAGAGAGAGAGAGAAAGAACCTGAGTATGTATTGCTGTTTTTCTTCAATAAATTACTTAGAAATCACTTTCAACAATAGCAATCAAAATTACAATAATTGTTATCAACGAATCCGGCAGCAACACGCCGGGGCTACATAGAGCAAACTAGCAAGAACCCCGGCGCGTTGCTGCCGGATTCGTTGCTAACAATTTTGTAATTTTTGTCGGCTTTGTTAATGTGAATAATCGTATAAAGTACATTTACATAACATTGTTGATGAAATTGTTCATTGTGAATAAAAAAGAAAGGACACCTCACATATCATTATTCACTGCATGAAGAAATAAAACACTAAAATCGATATCAACACCACCAAGTAAATTATTGTCTACAAATGGTTTGTTTTATCACACTATGAAGTCTTCTTACAACCTGAAGTTTTATCTGCAAGACATAGATAAAAGGGTTGAATCAATACATTGTCCAGTTCAAACAACTGACATACTAACATCAAAACCACAATCCAATTTTGAGAAGAGGTTTTAGTATTTAAAAGTCAAATATGAACTGCTCAAAATTAGAATGCAAAATTTTTGGTGTCTCCATAATTAAGGATTAGAGATCTCCCCTCATGGCATAATTGTAATGATATTTATCAAAACCTATTAAACTGGTGCGTACCTTTGACTAAGTAATCGAGTAATGCAAAAGAAAATTACGATTCCTATGGGAATGTTTGAGTTTCATAACTTAGAACTTGTCAAAAAATGTTTCATAACTTAGAATGAAAAGAAATATTTATAAGAGTTCAGTTTCAGTTAATATTTCAACTTGCCATTCAAATTAGTATTGTACAGTTTTCAAAGATTACATATGAATCCAGTTAACGTCAATAGCATGATATCATCAACACATTCAACACCAAATGCCATCAACAAAAAATCAAAATAAAATAAAAAGTTGTGAATATACAAACCTTTGGAGACATACCATTGTATGAGTGGCTACTCTGCTTGCATTAACTTTTCCGTCCTCACTGTCATTCACGACTTCATCCTCAAACTCAGTTATGCAAACCTCATCAGTTAAGTTTCGACCTGCACCCACATTCATGCATCATTAGTTCAATGCTCATCATATAGAAAACAGAGCTTATTTTGGTTTCAGGTCTGAAGATTGTCAGCAGAAGCAATAACAAAAAATTTAAAAATAAACAGAAGAAGAGAGATACCAAACCAAAAAAGAAACAAATCAAGTTGAAATAGGTAGAAGATGAAGAGATTTATCATCTGCCAACAAATCACAATTACACAACTGAGACCCAAAAAATACCCAACAGAAAACAGATACTTGAATACTCAAACTCGTAGAAGATAAAGTGATTCAGAACACCGCTGGTTGTTAGTCGTTACCTAGTCGTGAGTACCGAGTCCAATACTCAAAACTCGTACATCAGTCAAACTTGTACTCATTCTTTAGTTCATCTCTTTACCTTAGGATAATCCACAAAACATATACTTGAATTAATTTTGGTTTAAAGAAAGGATTGCTGATCTAAATGTGAAAAAAAAGTGTGAAAGACGAATTCCTTACCTGATTTATAGGATCTAAACCCGATTGTCCTTCCAATAAGCTCCCCAGCTGCGCATTACTCAGCAAAACAAATTTTGAACCAAGAAGAAATTCCTTACTTGAGAGACCATGTTGTCACTTTTAGTAAAAAATCAGTATAACCAAGGTTGTTTGAGCTGAAGAAATAGAACACTAAAGAGTGAACTGCTAAGAAAATTAAAGATAAGCAGAAATAGAACACTAACTAAGAAAATTAAAGATAACAACCAATGTTGTTTAAGCTGAAGCAAGTTCATACCAGTCGACTTTCCCACCGATTCCAAAGCGTTTTTTCGGCTTCTTGAACTGCACATATTGTCAGCTTCTTGATCTATGCTATTACCAACTGCAGCTGTACATGTCTCAGATAGTAAGGAATCCCAATCAGAACAGTATTGTCTCAAATTTTTCCGTTCTATTTAAAGAAACAGGGAGAACTTGGGCGTACAAACATCAAAATTGTCAGTAATGTTGTTTTGAGAACTTTGGCTTACCCTCAAGAAGAACCCTCCTGTCAATTGGTCCGATCTCTCTTTTTCCTTCCTACCCCAGTGCTCCACGATCAAATTCAGCAATTATACCTCAAATCCAAAATTTTCAATCCTATAAGTCGTATCAAATCCGGCGGATAAGGATTGGAAAGCCAAACCCTCGTATTTCAGAAAACTTAGTTAAAGAGCATGTTATCCTTGAAATGATATAGATATAGATGACAAATAATATTATAGCGAGCAAGCAAAACCATAAAACAAAATTTGAAAAAAAAAATATAAAAAAATTGTACAACTAAAGAATGAGCTTGTTCTTGGGCGGGACAGGGTAAAGTAACCACACGAAACAAAAAACAAATTAAAAAAAGATAAATTTAGTCATAACATTATAGCAAGCAAGCAGAGCAGAAAGATAAAAACAAAAGATTAATTCAGTTCTGCAAATAAAAGAGGTAATGAGATCACAATACAGAAAAAGGAACAAATGAACGATCAAAAATTCACAGAGGAAAAACAGTATTTCGAGTCCAGTGAGGAAACAAAACATTCAAAACAGTTATCTGGCGCCATCAAACTTTCAGTCTTTATCACTGTCATTACACCTTGATATTCAGTTTGGATAATTAGGTTTTGACAACTACTGAACAGCAGATCTCTTTAGATCAATAGCAATCAAAAAAGAAACACCCCTAATTCACCATGATATGGGAAGTTGTTTAGAAGAAGAAGAATCGAAGAAATCACCAAGGAGAAGCCGAAAACAACTACGAAAGTTATCCCGACCAAAACAGGAGAACTTGTTCTACCGAGACTATGGAGGGGATTCGGCTGTCCTATGGAGCCCAAAACATGTAGGGGAGTCCTTCATTGATCTCTTAACATGTAGGGGAGTCCATGATTCAGAAATATCACAATCCAAGTCGGCAACTAAAAGGGAAAGGCCGAATCCTTCAAGAAGAAGGAAGCCCAATTCGGAATGGACTAGTGGCTGCCGAACCCTAGGGTTTCTTGAGAATTTTCCTCTATAAATACACATGTAATACAACTGAAAAAAATGTCTCGCAATTGCTCTAAGCCTTAGTATAGCCAAGCTCTACCAAAAAACCCTAAACACAGAAACTGCACAAGCTGCCGCCGCCGCACCAACCGCCGTCAATTGCTTTCATCCGCCGCCGATTCCACCTTCTACCCTAGCCGATCTATATAGGTAGTCTAGGTATGAAGTTCAACAAGGTTTTGTGTAATAATCTACTGTGTTTTATCATGTTTTATTATAAATTATTTTATGGTTTTCGGTTTTATACGTTGCATGTGTTCTTAAGTTCTTCTTTGTGATTTTCTTGAAACCATGTGTGATGTATAACGTTCTAAGTATATTTTAGTTTCATGATTTAGATTAAGTTGTATGTTCTTGTGTGTAGTATGTGTTAATTGATTAATCATCACCTGATCATGTAATCAAACCTAAAGATAGTCTAGGCCAAGACGTTTCTAAGGGGGGAGTTTAATAAGCCGTAGTAATCTAGGATCAAGTTAGACATATTTGATAATTTGATTCTAGTTGCTGCAAAGGGTTGCTAGGGTGAGTGATTTACATGTTAATAGGATGAGTGACGCCATACCTAGGATCATGTCTTCAACTGACTCCAGAACGGTAAGTGTATCTTGTTTAGATTAGGCATAGTTGATAGTTTAAACAAGGTGACACATATATGTTTTAGGTTCAGGCATATTTGAAGTTCCTAAAAACTCATGAGAAGTCATAAGAGGTTGAAATCAGTTAAAACATATGATAGTGCGAGCATCACTATTTAATCTTGTATGAAATTGTTGTATGATTATTTCGATGTTTGTTATGTTATGTGCTTGAGTATTGATTGACCATGTTTTGTAAATAAGTGTCTTTTATTTTCGAATCACTTCATATAATCCCCATTGTCGAATTTGTATATATGTATATAATGTGTGAATATTACTAATGTTCTGTTTTGCAGAATAATAATCCTTCCCTAGTGTCCCCGGTTAGAACGATCCCTACTTGCACATACTACACGATAGGGTTTTAAATTGCAGGTCAACTTTTGGCACGTCAATTTTTGGCGCCGTTGCCGGGGATGCTAAAAAGGATTTTTGTTTTGTATAGGTATATGTTTGTGAATTAACCTTACTTTTGTGACTAACGATTCTTTTTCTCTTATATATATGCCGATTTTGTGTATGATATGTTTGTATCAAAATATTTTGTTATATGTGTATTCTTGCCGACATTTTAGTAAATATTTAGAAAAAAATTGAAATTATGGTTTTTATATGTTATGATGTTTTGTGATTTCTAAAGTAAAACATGTCAGGTGGAGCCACTTTTGTTAATCTTAGCCTAAACCCTTCATGTTATTTGCGGATTTCATGAGGTTGAGGGCGGCTTTGATTAACATAAGGTGACTGATCTAGGGATCCGAGTTTGTTCCTAGCTGAGTAAGGGGCCGTTCTGTCATAGATATGGAATTCAGGTTTGTTCAATTGGATCTCAAGATCATGACTGACCACTCTTCTCGGTGAAGGGGTCGATAGGGGTCCGCCTCCTTGATCACAAACGAGTCCTACCTGGTTCTTGTAGGGGGTTCGCCCCCGTGACATTGACACTTGCCTTCTGAAACCACGGAATCCGCTCGACCTAGTCAAAAGCTCGGGCCGTAGCATCACCTTGCTTTAAATTTCAGAAAGCAACTTGGCATATAGGCATTATAACTTCAATGTCGAAATTGGTTTTGATTTTCATGGTATATCGGACGAAGCAAAACACTACCTTAAGCTGTACAAGCTCATTGCACAGTGGTCTTCCCTGCTCCACGTACCGTGAAAGTTAAGAGTAATAAAATCAACTAGCAACTTTATTAGGTTGCCGACATTTTGTGCTTAAATGTTAAAAATTTCGAAACTTGGCCACTCTTTGCCGAGCTCTTCATACATGCCTTGTTTCGAAATTCCTGATGACTTACTAACTTGGTCTTGGCCAATTGTGCCATCCTGTTTTGTAGGTGAATGAGCGGTTCTGACACTTGGACACGAGACATCAACAACCGACTTATACGTGTCCGAGAGGAGCTTGCCATCAACATACTATCAACATCTCATCACTCAACACCGAATTCATCACCACCACACTCATTTGAATTGAGAATGACTTCACTTAGGGAAGAAAACGGCCAAGTTAACGGAACAGGGGTCAGGCCAGCAAATGTCACTTATCCTGCTGTGGAAACACGGAAAACGGCTGATTTCGAACACAAAGGTGGTTTCTTCCACCAACTGCCGAAATTTCATGGACCGAGTGGAGAGGATCCGAACCGACACTTGCAACAGTTTGAATATTGTTGTGACATTATGTGTCCTAGAGGAGCTGACATGTAACTTGTAAAAATGAAAGCATTTCCGTTTTCATTAGAGGATAAAGCTAGGGAATGGTTCTTTGCAGTGCCAGCTGACGAATCTTGTCATGGGCCACTATGATGAAAGAGTTTCTCCTCAAATACTTTCCTTCGTCGAGTGTGACGCAAATTAGAAAGGAGATAACTTCTATTAAGCAAGACATTGATGAGTCTTTCGAAGTGTGTTATGAGAGATATAAGGCATTGGTTGCTTCGTGTCCAAACCATGGGATACGTGAGGGACTTTTGCTACAGTACTTTTATGAGGGACTTCGCCCTATGGAAAGACAGTTTCTAGATTCAGCAGCTGGAGGTTCTTTGATGGAGAAAAGTAGAGAAGAGGCCAGTAACTTGTTGGAAATGCGAGCTACAAACAATCAACAATTTGGTTCGTTTTCATCAAGGCGTGTGAATGAGACAAACATTCATGGAGAGTCTAGTACCATTGCCGAGCTTAAAGATGACTTGAGTAAGTTGACTCTCATGGTTTCGAACCTGGCCAAGAATAGAGGGATACAAGTCTGTGGAGTGTGTAGCATGGAAGGACATACATCCGATCAGTGCACTCAAGTAAATCCGAACTTTGAGGATGTCAATGCCGTCGGTTTTCAAGGACAATTCGGAAACTTCCAAGGTCAAGGGGCTCAAACACGTTTTCAAAATTTCAATCCAAGGGCCAACGATCCGAACTTTCGTTGGAACAACAATAGTAACGTGCTGAATCCACAACCAAACGCACAAGGGCAGCAACAAAGTACTTACATGGCACAGCCTCAAGGCAATTTCATGCCAAGGCCATACCAACCCTACCAACAAGGAGGACAGCCGAGTGGGCAGCCAAATTATGATGAAATTTTCAAAAACATTGCCACTTCGACACAATCTTTGTTGGCCACAACTCAAACCAACACCAAGGACATTGCCTTGATGTCGAAAGATATTATGGAATTAAAGAATCAAATGGGGCAAGTTGTGGACTTCATGGGAAAATTCAATGACCAGGGGAGGTTGCCAGGAGGTGTCATCAAGAATCCCAAGAACGAGCAAGCACAAGTTGTTGTCACAAGTGGGAAAACCTTGTTGTCGCCACCTTCAAAGCCTAAAACCACAAAAGGACTTGGAGTGTTGGACATGAGTGATGAAGAAGGTGATGCCGAGCTCATGATGCAAGAGAATGCCGAGCATAATGCCAATGCCGAAACACATGGACAAGATCAAGGAAAAACCGTGCGAAACAAAGAAGCTGAGCCAAGCAAGGAAGACATGGAGGCAATGAAAAAGAGGGATCTTGAAAAAGATCCGGCAACTTCAACGAAGGAAGGTATGATTTCGAACCCTAGTGATTTAGTTAATACTAATCAATCTTCTTCTCTACCTTTTCCTTCTAGGTTCACTAAGAGCAAAAAGGATAAATCCGACGAAGAAGTGTTGGATGTTTTTCGAAAAGTGAACGTCAATCTACCCTTGTTGGAGTGCATTCGACAAATCCCAAAGTATGCTAAGTTCTTGAAGGAACTTTGCACAACAAGAAGGCACACAAGGGAGAAACAAGTTGTCAAGATGAGTGAGACGGTTTCTGCCGTTCTCCAAAGAAAAATGCCGCCCAAAATGAAGGATCCAGGGAGTTTTTCTATCCCTTGTGTTATTGGTTCTACTCGTTTTGAGAATGTCATGCTAGATCTAGGAGCTTCAATTAATGTTATTTCACTTAATCTTTATAAGTCCCTAGACCTAGGACCTCTCAAAACTGATAATGTTGTGATCCAATTGGCGGATCATTCTAACAAGTACCCTGAGGGGTATGTTGAAGATGTTCTTGTGCAGGTTAATCAACTGATATTTCCTGCGGACTTTTATGTGCTAGAAATGGAGGAGTCATCTACAAACTCGACACAATTATTGTTGGGAAGACCCTTCATGCGAACAGCAAGAACACACATCGATGTTGCAGGAGGAAATTTGACAATGGAGTTCGATGGTGAGATCATCAAATTCAACATTTTCGATGCCATGAAGCACCCTAGTGTCGAACTCAACAATGGAGAAAGCAACAATGCCGAAACTTATGGGGAAGAATTCGGCAGTGAATGGAGGTATGGTGGTGTTGCACCGTGTGCAATGACCACCCATCAAGCATAGCAATTAGCCATCGAGCGAGGGGCCGGATTTGACAAGTTTGGAGAACGGGATGAGGAGGCTTTGAAAAATTTAGAGCCGTCCATACTTGAGTTGTGAAGGAGCTCGAGTCACAACCAATCTATGAAAGGTATTCTCCTTTGTCAATTCCAATTTCTACTAATAAGTTGTTACCATCTGTGAAACAGGCCCTTAAGTTAGAGCTCAAAGCTCTACCCCCACATTTGAAGTACGTTTTTCTTGGAAAAGATGACACTCTACCGGTTATTGTGTCATCAACGTTGATAAAGCAACAAGAAGACAAGCTAGTTGCGGTTTTGAAAAGGAACACAGCTGCCATCGGTTGGACTTTGGCAGACATCAAGGGAATTAGCCCGACAAAATGTGTTCATCGAATTCTGCTTGAGGATGGCGCCAAGCCTACAAGGGAGGCTCAAAGACGTTTGCATCCACCAATGATGAAGGTTGTAAAGGACGAAGTGATCAAGTTATTAGATTGTGGTGTCATATACCCAATCTCGGATAGTCAGTGGATATCACCAGTTCAAGTTGTGCCAAAGAAGAGTGGAGTGACGGTGGTAGAAAATGACAAGAACGAATTAGTGCCACAACGTTTGGTAACGGGACATCACATGTGCATCGATTATAGAAGACTTAACGCAACAACACGCAAGGATCACATGTCATTGCTTTTCATGGACCAAATGTTGGAGAGACTTGCCGGTCATGAGTTCTACTGCTTCTTAGATGGCTACAGCGGTTACAACCAGATCATGATACATCTGGCCGATCAAGAAAAGACAACGTTTACATGTCCTTTTGGTACGTTTGCTTATCGTCGTATGCCTTTTGGATTATGCAACGCCCCAGGTACATTTCAACGTTGTATGTATAATATTTTCTCTGATTACATCGAAAATATCATTGAAGTTTTTATGGATGATTTTAGTGTTTATGGCAAAGATTTCGATGCATGTCTTGAGAATTTAGAAAAAATTTTAAACCGGTGTGTTGAAACTAACCTTGTACTCAATTGGGAAAAATGTCATTTTATGGTAAATCAAGATATAGTTTTAGGCCATATTGTTTCTGCTAAGGGAATAGAAGTTGATAAAGCCAAGATTGATATCATGCATCACTTACCCTCACCTTCAACGGTGAGAGAGGTTCGTTCTTTTCTTGGCCATGCAGGTTTTTATAGGAGGTTCATCAAGGACTTTTCTTTGGTGGCAAAACCACTTCCTTGTTGCAGAAAGAGGTGTCATTTTCATGGTCTAGGGAGTGTGAGGATGCGTTTGTGCACTTGAAGAATTTGCTGACTTCTGCGCCAATAATGACGCCACCAGACTGAAATTCGCCATTTGAGTTGATGTGTGACGCTTCGGACTATGCCATGGGAGCTGTGCTCGGCCAACGCAAGGACAAGAAGTCATGCGTCATTTACTATGCGTCACGGACACTCAATGATGCTCAGCTGAATTATACTACCACTGAAAAAGAACTTTTAGCTGTTATTTTTGCTTTAGAAAAATTTCGATCTTACCTTTTAAATTCTGAAGTTGTTTATTCTGATCATGCAGCTTTGAGGTATTTGATGACAAAAAAGGATGCTAAGCCAAGGCTCATTCGATGGATCTTGTTACTCCAGGAATTCGATATTGAGATCAAAGACAGGAAAGGATCCGAGAATGTTGTAGCAGACCATCTTAGCCGAATTGTGCACGAGGAGGATGTCATTCCTATGTCCGAATCATTCCCAGATGAGCAACTGTTTCGAATGGAAGTTAAGGAACCATGGTATGCCGATTTGGTGAACTTCATAGTGACAAGGACTTTTCCATCAACTATGACGAACCATGTCAAGGTGAGAATCAAGAAGGAAGCTCGACATTACATATGGGACGCGCCATATTTGTGGAGACAATGTGGGGACCAAGTCATTCGACGTTGTGTGCCAGAAGAAGAAGCAGAACCATAAAACAAAATTTGAAAAAAAAAATTGTACAACTGAAGAATGAGCTTGTTCTTGGGCGGGACAGGGTAAAGTAACCACAGGAAACAAAAAACAAATTAAAAAAAAAGAAGATAAATTTAGTCATAACATTATAGCAAGCAGAGCAGAACGATAAAAACAAAAGATGAATTCAGTTCTGAAAATAAAAGAGGTAATGAGATCACAATACAGAAAAAGGAACAAATGAACAATCAAAAATTCAGAGGAAAAACAGTACTTCGACTCAAGTGAGGAAACAAAACATTGAAAACAGTTATCTGGCCCCAACAAACTTAGAAGATAGGGGTGGCGGAAAAGAAATCTATTCATCAGAACTAGGTCCAATGGAACTCAGAAGATAATAAGCAAAACACATTAAAACTCTTACCTGTTCGTTCTCGGCTCCAGCATATGCAATCCCAAGACCCATTATTACACCAATTCGGATAGATGGATCTTCTTTGTCAATGTATTCGCCCAGAAGTGCCAATGCCTGTAAAAAATATCAGTAGGATCAATTAATGGATGATCAAGATTTAGAGAAACACTTCAGGTTAAGTGAACAGATGGAAAGGTTGAGGTAAGGCACTCACTGGATCACAATCATTTTTATACTGCAATTCACAATCCCAACCCCTAGCAAAGCACCCGCAATAACATGGTTGTCATTGCTGTCGAAGTACTTGTCAATTTGAGGGAGCCCAGAGTCGACATCCCACAGTAAAATTGTACCCTATCATGAAGAATACCATATAAAAGTTAAGCATACAGTGTAAAACAGACAGACAAACACAAAAAAAAAGCAAAAAAACCACTACAAGAGAAACACACCAGGCATCTGATGGAACTGTCATTAACTTATCCTGCAGGAACATTAATATTATGTCATAAAATTTATAAGTCAAAAACATTTCACCCGCAAATCAATTTTGAATAATTTTACCTGACCAAAGCCAGCATTGACAAATGCATTAACAAATGTTGCAGCTAAGTTTTGTCTGGTAGAATCAACACTAGCACCAGCACTAGCCCGGCCATCAAGCAAGTGTGCCTTTTACAAAAATACAAAGAAAATTATGGTGATCAGAGAAAGTATCTAGTGAAGAACAGTGCAAGCATCAAAGTTTACAAACAACACGGAAATAAAGTAGTTTTCTGAATTTCTAATTCTAACTATTTTCAAACCCAAAAATGAGAAAAGATCAACGAACATTTTGAGGATTTGGGATTTATATCTTGGGAAAAAACATTGCAAGAATATTTAACAACCTAAACACCTAAGACAAAACAAACAGTTCTCTCAGTTAAATTTCAGATGCCAAATAGCCATGCCACTCACAAAAGTACCACAAAGTCCCATAAGAAAGGCATTCCAACCATTGATGACAGAATGTATGCAATATACTAACAAGTCAATAAGTCTAAATACCATGACATCATCAACGGCAAACAACTTATAGAAACCAAACTTTGTTCAAAAACCATCTTTATTTCATAATAAAACAGCATTATGACAAAGTATTATGCAATAATAAAACAGTATTATGCATAATAAAACAGTATTCTGCAATATACTAACAAGTAAATAAGTCTAAATACCATGACATCATCAACGGCAAAAACGTATAGAAACCAAACTGTTCAAAAACCATCTTTATGTCATAATAAAACAGTATTTCAATCCAAGATGATAAAAGTGTTCATTAAACCTTCAACTAGTCGTGAAGAGCCAGAAACCCACAAATATGTGACAACAGAAAAAACAACAAATATAAAAGAATCACATGGAAATTGGGTAGTAATGAGCATGAGAAATTGAATAAGGATATCTTGTGCATAGATTTTGATTTAATTAAATTAGGCGAGTGAAAGAACACTATTTTACTACTCTTATATTGATGCAACTAGACTTGAGGATCTTTACTCCCTATTCTACAATATTTTACATTTGAAGTACTAAAAAAGCAAAGGGGTGTGAATTGTAAGGAGAATAGTGCATTATTCCCTTGTTCAATCAGAGTGACTAATCAAATACCAAAAGTTGACAGGGACATGAGTTACCGACAAAAAAAACACTTGGAGCAATAATATGGCTTTTGGCAGTTTTGCACATTAAATGCTGTAGAATCCATAAAATCTTATGATAGTATATCATCACAACAGTAACTTTTGAAATATCAATCAAATGTCAGATCTATGACATGATGAAACATTCAAAACCTTGTAGATATCCTCTGGAGTTTTGGCCTCCATGACCTCAATATCACGAGCGAGGGTAAGATAACCTTCACTGAGTTTAGCATTATTAATAATATCCTGCAACGCTTCTCTTTCTTCATCTTCTGCAACCATCTCATCATTAAGCTCAAAATTACTACCCTGTACAGGCCAACGGGAAAACAAGCATTAGAAACACACTAAGATACTAATGTCAAATTCACACTTTTTAGGCAGTGACATCTATTTAGAACACCTAATGCCTTCATATGTGAGAGAGAAAGAGAGGAATTTGAAGAACCACTTTACAAATATAAATTCAATGACTTACATGTCTGGCAAGGATGTAACAGAATTGCTTTTTACACAGCAGATCATCACAAGATGTAAAGACTTGTTTTACATGCTGTAAACATCTCAACATTGTTAGGACCACATCATATAACTTGCAATAATCTTCTGCCAATTTGCCCAGTCAATTAACAAAACACACGCCACTTTTTTATAAAAGCACAAACCTCCTTATTGTCAAGGAAAAGGGCAATCTGAAGTGCATTTGGATATTCTTCAAATTTCAGATATATCATGAATGCGATATCCAAAACTAACATATCATCTGGTCCAGGAAGGTATCTGCAGTACATCAAGATACAAAGTACAGTCAACAAAGCCACTCATTAACAAATCACAATGACAACTTTCAGCACGTTATCATACATCAACCAAGTACTTCAATAAGTTGGTGGAGCAAATTATACAGATTATCCAACTAAAACTGAAAAAAAACCTGGCATATTATTAGCACAAAACATGCCAGATTGGCAAATTCTCTGAATCAAGGTACGCTCTGCTTACCTTGCTGAACTGGTGAGGTAGAGACAAGTCCTCTTAAAATTTGTCTTATCAACATGCTCGACTAACAGATCAAGGTCTTCAACCTGGCATTGAACAAGCTATCAGTACCAGTCCCAAAAAAGAAAAGGCTTATCTGGCAAAGAATGTTGATAAATAAATATTTGGTTTTACCTCCATTAAAAGGTCAACAGCTTCCGGTTCCGCATTGTGCTGCATTGCATTTAAGAATTGATTAGAACTAATATATCTACATTCTGAACACATTTTCCCAAGAAACAATAAATCGAGATGTGCTATTCAATTATAATAATTTCAACTCTATAGATTGTCTAGAAATGCATGATACAAAGCAGAGTTTGTTTTAACTTTTTTGTGTAAACTATTCTGCGATTCACTGAAGCTGTGTGACTAACTGTGCTCCAATTAACTATTTTTGGCACATCATCCCTAGTCAAACTTTTGATTGCCCTGAATCCACTAATACAAGATAAAACACTGTTGAACAACAAGCACAACCTGATTTCATGTTCACGGTCTAATTTTAGAAGCATTTGATTTGAAAAAAAGGTTTAGGAAGAAAAAATACAAATTTGTTTCTGATCTTACCCTCATGTGAAAAGCAACTATTTGTTGTACTAGCTCCATTAGATCACCAAACGGGGTCTCATCACTCTGCAACTGAAACAGCAAGTTAGCACCAATCCCTCAAGAATCAACATATAAATAGCATGGAACATAAGAGTTTCTTATCATGATTAGCTATCACATGTTACAAATACAAAGGCATGCATGTCCAGTGATACATGATACCGGAGCATTGAAAGAAATTGCAGATTAATCTTTTTTAACGGTGTACTAATTTCAGAAATTTCAATGTACAGAAATGAAGAATGATTGAGATTAACTTGTCTTGTAACCCCAATTGAATTTGCCAACAAACAAAGCTGACATAACATGTCTAGAGGATAGAAATTCACACCTGTCGCTTGGCATATTCTTGAGCAATTTATCCAGCTAAGTTCCTGATTACAAGAAAGTCACAGTAATGAGGATATATATATAGTCGCATACCCAACAAAGGGACCTTAACAAATATGCATGAACTAACAAGGACTAAAATGATGAAACTCTAGTACCACAAATTGCATATCATTCTGCTTGAAATTAAAAGATTCTAACCTGACATATTCATGGCCCCATGAACCAATATCACCGTCAGAACCCAGTAATCTAAACTTTAAGCTTTCCTGAAAGAAGTGGACATATAAAGACATAATTACACAACTGTTCAGTAAGAAATGCTAAATTACTTTTGCAATCAACAACAGTATAAAGCAGACACACCGAACTTTAAAGAATAGACATACCCGTTCTCCTTCAGCAGACATGGTCAGTGCCAAAACTGACAGTATATCTGCAAGGTATTTCTGCAAGCAACACATGAGAAAATCTGCAAGGTAAACTGACAGTATATTATTTAAACAAGAGAAAATCTTATTAACATTAAAGTGGACAAGTCACGGATAATTAAGGCATGTACCTTCAAATCTGAGTAGGTCATTGTTTCATAATATGTTTTTAGAGTTCCATAATGCGGGCGAAGGTATTTTAAGGGCTTTGGAACTGATGTCATGGAACTAGTTGAGGTACGAATTTCCAGCCTACAAGATGAAATTTGATGCTGTGTCAAGCGACACAGTACTATCTGATCCATATAAGCAAAGATTTGTGCTGACTAGTCCAGCTAGTCAGTATAACATTAGATCAAGCAAGATGCAGCTGTACTCGTGAATACCGGAAAAGGCCAAAGCTTGAATTGAAGCTCCCCTTTTTTTCAAATGAATCAAGTATAGATTGGTTTACCAACAATTGAGATCAAGTAAATCGCAACCCGAGTGATTATATAGCACAAACCTCATGCTCTCGAGCGCAACTTTCTGTAGTCCAGGATCAGAATCTTGAACCCTCTCCACATACAATTCTAATTGCTGCTTGAGGGCCAAATCTTCATCGGACTGCACATAACACAGATGGAGCTCAGTAACAGATACAAACTCAGCGAAACCAACAATCATCAGTAACCAATTCAAAAGCCGAACCCATTGCCTTTACTTAACTAAACCAATGCAGTTTGAATCCTCAGATTTTTCGATTTTAGAAAATACAAACTTGAATAAACCGGAAAACAAGAGATGAACAAAACCCTAAAATAAAAGATGGTCAAAATTGTCAAAACCCTAAGAGATGGAATTGCATACCAAATCCTCGTCCTTCTTGTCATCTTTCTTTTTGGAATCCTTTGGGGGCGGAGGCTTGGTGGGCTCGTCGTGCTTGCCGCTGCCGCTAGCGGTGTTGGCCGGATCTTGCGAAGCCATGGCCGACGATGCTCTCGTTCTCTACTTTCCTCTTGAACAAGAAACTGGAGTCCGATCTGCTTTTCAGGTTATAATGTGAGTCGGGCCGCTTCTCAACTCTTTTTTATTGGGCCTGCAGACCAACTGCGGCCCAAATGATCTCTATCTCTTCCTCAAGCCGTCAAGCGTACTTGGAATTCATTTTCTTGTTTACTACTACCGGATAACTAATCGGAATTATTTGGGCAAACTGATGGTTACTGACATCTCACATCATTATCATGAATTGAATTCTAAATCTCTAACCACCGATTTTTGTTTCCATTTTCATTACAATTGTTTCTGACTCATGACCTAATCCCCTTTATTTTTTTCTAAGCCATTTTGTATTTCTCTTTCTCTTAAGACCGTTTATAAACTTGCGATCTCATTAAGAGTAACGGCGTGAGGGTTATCTTTCTAGCCTTTGTAATCAAATGACCACTTATAAACATATAGATACAATAAGGAACACACAATAAGGAGAGAAAGAGAGATCATCTTTAATACATGTTGATTAAAGATATAACCCTAGCTGCAAAATGCTTATTTATGAACACAATTTGTCTAATCCACATTCACAGAGTTCATAATCTTTGAAAAAGAAGAAGACATCTGATATAAAAAACCAAGCAAGGCACTATTTGTTTATAGAATTATTAAATAGCTTTAGGAAACGATAAGGACAAGAACAAAACTTGTAGAAGAAAGATATCTTCTTAACTATATTGTGCATAAGATACAAAACTATGAATCTCACCTTCACAATATCTCTAAATAGGTAAATAACTATTTTTGCGCAAAAGAACCAAACTATGGATCTTTCTCTCACAATATCACTCTATAGAATAAAAGTATCCTTTTATGTTTAGATCTAACTAAACATCTCTATTTATAGACCAGAATCTCTTAGAATCCTTATATAACTAGAAAATCATTTCTTTAACTAAGTAGAAATAAGTCTTTCCCTGACCAAGTTATAGAAGGAATCCACCTAAGTTCCTGGAAATGACGATATGCGTATCATGGCTCCCCCGTTAAGGAACTTAAACTCACGTTTAAGTTGAAAACGCGAGAGTTCTCGTTTCCTTGCTGAACCATTTAGCCTTGTTAGGAACTTGACAGACATGCTCAATGTGAAACACTGCTCGTTCTCCTTGACGTGTTGTAGCCACCTGACGCTCCAAAATGCAATCTTCTGGCAATGGATCATCCTTGAGTCGCTTTTACTCGACTTCAACCATACTATGTCGCCAACACCAAAGTTACAAGGTAGCCGATGTCTATTATGTCTGGGCTTGTACTTTCCTCATGACTTCTTCAATTTCTCATCCTCTTGACTTGAGTCCCCTTCACGTTGAAGTGTCAACAAGACAAACTTCCTACAAGCATTAACTAATCTTTTAGTCTGAGTCGTTGTTGCTAAGCTTGTCTCTTATGGTAGGGAAATCGCTCGTATAACAAACTGTCGTTCATCCATTATGAATGTATACTTATGGGCTCTCATGTCATAGATTGCATATCTATCCCACAGGTAAGGATTACCTAGTATAACCTGACAAACATCCAGTGGCACCATATCACATGTCACTTCATCGATGTAAGACTCATGAAGCGCAAACTTAAATGTGCATTGGCTGGTTACACTCATCTTGCCGACATCCTTCTAGATCCATCCCAACGGATATGGCTTCGGATGTCTGACTGTCTTAAGACCTAGCTTATGCACCATAGCTTCCGAGATAAGATTCTTCTGACTTCCTGATTCGATAATGACATCAACCAAACTGGTCTTCACTTGTAACTTGACAACAAAGAGCTACTCCCTAGGGTCTACTTCGTCCGCCACCAGTTAGTTCCCTGTCATAAGATTGAATCTAGGGTTTGGTTCAATCATCCTAGTACTATCTCTGGCTCATGTATGATCAAGGCTGCTTTCTTCTTTTCCTCTTTTTATCTTAAACTTCTTGGTCTAAGATAAGGATACTTCACCTAACATCTATTTTCCACATGACCGGTATCTTTACAACGACTGCAAATGAAAACTTCCTTCCCATTAGACTCACCATACTTATGCTCCTCCTTTTTGGCATATCACAAACTTGTGAGAACTTGATAAAACTGTCAACAAACGCAAAGAAGTGTCATACAAAACTGATGTAATATGCTAACAAATCTTTGTCGTTGGTTTATAAAGGTTCCATGAAGATGAACAACAAGAATTTTTGCCGATTCTGTGAAAGTCTATTTTTCACAAACTTGTAAGAACTTGTTAAAACTGCCAAAACACAATATATTTTCGTACAAACTTGATGTAATAAGCGAAGAGATCTTTGTCGTTGGTTTTTAGAGGTCCCCAGAAGATCAAAAACATCAGTTTTTACCGATTCTGTGATCGTTCATTTTTCACAAACTTGGAAGAACTTGATAAAACTGTCAACAAACGCAAAGAAGTTTCATATAAAACTGATGTAATATGCTAACAAATCTTTGTCATTGGTTTATAGAGGTCCCAAGAAGATTTAACATAAGTTTTTGTAGATTCCGAAACGTCCATTTTTCACAAACTTGTAAGAACTCTTAAAACTTCCAAAAATTGCAATAAAGTTTCATACAAAATTGATGTAATAAGCTAAGATATTATTGTCGTTGGTTTATAAAGGTCCCAAGCAGATAAAAAACAAGAATTACAAACGTAAGTTTTAGGTTTATAGAGGTCCCAAGAAGATCACAAACGTAAGTTTTTGCCGAATCCGAGAAAGTCTATTTTCACAAACTTGTAAGAACTTGATAAAATTGCCAAAAACGCAATAAATTTTCGTACAAACTTGATGTAATAAGCGAAGATATCTTTGTCATTGGTTTATAGAGGTCACAAAAATATCAAAATCATGTGTTTTTACCGATTCTGTGAACGTCCATTGTTCGTTAGCTCTTAAGAACTAGAAAAAATTGCCAATAAACGCATTGAAGTTTCATACAAAATTGATGTAATAAGCTAAAAAATCTGTCCTTGGTTTATAGAAATGACGCGCCCGTTACCGGACACGTTATAATTTAAAACCCTTTTTTGTCACTTTGTAGCATTGGTGAATATGGTTCGATCAATCCGGGGACTTTAGGGCGTTCATGCGGTTAAAAATCAATTAAGTTAGTATCTAAAAAGTTAGATAATTATTTCAAACAACAAAGACATTATTTACAGAATATTCACATCATTATTTACATAATATTTACATAATTTACAGAATTCATGGGGGGGTTCGGTTTGGTTTCTATGTTCCTACAAAACCGAAAATAAACATGTTATTTACAAGTGATCAACTTCATTCCACTTCCAAATCAAAATATCAGAGTTATAAACACATAAATATCAAGTCTCATATCCAACAATCTGAAATCATTGTAAATTCAAATTATGAGAAATAATCTCGAAATACAAGCCTGAAGAGGTCATGCATCCCTTTAATTCTTCTTACTTTATCTCCTTTGCACACAGAAGTCTAGTACCTAAGATATTTCTTGCTGAAAGCTGAAAGCAATTCAGAATGATCATGTCTCAGATATACCCCGACAACTTATCACCCTTCAAACAGAATTGTATAAGAAAATTACTTACTAAAAACACTATCAAGCAATCGTTTCTCATTCAAATTGCACACTAAATTAAATTATTCAAACATACTATCGACGAAATACTTAAAACGAAACCCAACATCATTTTTTATCTCTGTCAATAAGGAACACATGTCAATAAGGAACACAGAAAAGGAAACCCAGTAACTGACTATATCTGGGAAGACGAAATCATTCAAGAACTGGTAAGCATCGTTTATGGATTGATCACTCAAACAATGAAGCTGGACATTAGAACCCATACCTCCCTGTAACAGAAAAAGTAAACAACGATCAGATGATCCTCACCGAAGAACCATAACGAAAGGAAGAAGAAACACATGTATAATCTTCCTCAAAGCAGGAAATCAAAACAAAACGCAAAATCCATGTCTTCACATCGATTCCCAAATTTTGAAAACTTATATCCAATTTTCCTCCTGGACGAAGCTCGAAATTGAGCAATAAAATCAAGTTCAAATTCAGTATTTGCGTGCTAGAGAGGAGATAGAAACTTATAGATAGCTATTGGTAGTAGAATTAAGATACCAGAACCAAAAACCAAAAAGGGAATACGATCTTATCCATTCAAACGGTGAATGAATTAGCAGAGAAAGTTGGCTGGGTTCGATCACAACTGGTTGGGGATAGCCAGACCAAAGAAAAGGAGAGAGCAAAAATAAGATAAGATCCCTCGGGAAGCTTCTGAAAGCAGACGGAGGGAGAGAGAACACAAAGATAAGGAGGGAGATCTCAAGATGGTTCTGGAAGTTTCATTCATGAATGGAGAGAGATGCTGATCCAAGATTGAGGCCCAACACTATTTCAACTGTTCTGTGTGAACAGTGAGTGAAGAGTGAGAACAGTCGATATAAAATATATATATGGTAAATTGGCTACATCAAGTACATAAATAAAAACAAAAAAAAAAGTGATGGAAGGCTAGGATAGCTGATATAGTTATTGACACATTAACCTTTGCAAATATAAAACTTGGAACAGTTGTTAGGATTGACACTCATCAAAAACAAAATGCATATTTTGGTTCATATAATTATTTAGCAATTAACCAATAATCTTTCAGCCTGTATCACTGTCATTATCTTAATATTAAATTTGGATAATTAGGATTGACTTTCCAACTACGTAGAAGCATATATCAAATTCATTCTCTATGCCTCAATTCCAGCAACTTATGTAAGAAACTAAACAATAAACATAGGTGTCAGAGAAGACACACCTGGTCTGAACCCCTTCAATTGCAATCTGAACAACTGCTTGAGCATGCCTTATTCTTCGTCTTTGTCAACAAAGAGAGACTTAAGGTTGCTTCAAGGAAATACATAAACTCGGCATGTAATGCAAGGTTGCACCTGGACACATAAAGCTGATATATTAGCTGCATAAAGCTGATATTAGCTGCCGAATTCTTCCAAATAAAGTAAATACGAAGGAAACTGATCAAATTCATTTTCACCAGACATAAGTAGCATGCATCACAAATCAGAAATGAAGCCCAATGTAATGAAGATCGAATCTTTCCCACAAACCAAAGTAAACAGAGAAAGGGGTTTAAATACCAATTAGATGAATTCAATTTCATATATTACATGGCTGGATCTCACCTTGACAACACTGGATGAAAGAAAAAAGTCGCAAGACGTCTCTACATCAGTCCTATTAGCCTGAAAATCGAAATTAAGCAAATTCAGGTTACAGTCGAGTAAAGCCCAAGCTAGAAAAACAAATTGCGTATTTAGGTTCATATAATAAGTATTTCGCAATTAACCAATAAACTTTTCGCCTGCATCACTGTCATTAACTTGATATTCAGTTTGGATAATTAGGTTTTGACTGTCCAACTATGTACAAGCATATATCAACAATATGTAAATAGTGAAATTAGAGTTGGCAAATCCGATTTATACAGTACTGAACAGTACATCTCTTTTGAACAATAACAATCAAAAAAGAAACACCCCTAAATCACCATATCTAAATCCATCTTAATAACACACAACAGAAGCCACATTGATCAGCAGCAGGGAGAGAGAGAGATAAAATGAACCTGATACTTTCAGAATGAAGACAAGAAAACCTCTAACTCAGGTAAAGTAATTGAAGCAAAGAACTCAAATCAATTCGCTGGTTAGATAGACAGTTGAACCTGCAATCAACGATTCTGGGTTTTAGTTTTCTCTGCTCCTCAATCTGTGTGAGTTGCACAAAAATGGTAATAAAGGAAAAAGAATCATATACCACATATTAGAAATTATTGAACAAGCTACTGTGTGCATCTGATAGAAATAAAAGGGAGCCAGTTACAATCTCAGATGTAGACTAAATAAAGCAAAAAAATATATTATTTGAACTTCAAAGTTAAGTAAGCTTCAAATTACAATTCCTCCCTATATATACCATATAAAAAATAGTACATATCACACTACACTTTATAACAGCATTATCAGAGTTTAGTGCATCCCCTCCCTTGAAAATCCCTCGGCTGTGGCTATCCCGTAGACCACATTCAACAATATGAGACCCAATTCAATACCAAACCATGAGGTGTTATACTGTCATGCCATTTCCACAAAAATTAAAAAGTTAAGGACTAAATGTCAAGCGTCTAGCTACGGTAGGATGCAGGGCAACAAAGTATGGCAAAGAAATAGAAAAAGACAGCTTCTACTTTAATATTAAAAGAAGACCAGAATAGCAGCACCTGTTGGTATGAAGATCTCCTGCATTAATCATGCATAACAGATATAACACAATTGGTACTAGATAGCTACACTATCCTTCCAAACTGCATGTACAGTTCACATGAAAAGGTCTGCACAGCTTGCAGCAATTGTTGCTGAGATATCAATAACTAACCTGGAAAATATGCATACATTAACTTCAATTGGAACAGTGGCCAATGCATAAAACAAATGAGTGGTGGAATACCTACTATATTTTTTTCGCTTCAAATCAAAGAGGATTCCCAAAGGTTCCAACCTGTAACACACAGCAGAACTCCTCATATATTAGCATGAACAAAAGAGAAGAAAATGAAAGGAAAATCAACATCAGAGAAAAACAAAAATCCGAACCCCAACAGAAAGCAAAGAAATAAAATGGAACAGCTCAATTCACAAACATTAAAAAAGAAAATCAAGGGAAAATTGAAAGGATTACAAGATCTCAAAAAGAGACCAAGTCTCAGTGCACTTAAACAAACCAAATCAATACCGGTGCAAGCCTACAAATCCCAAACAGCAAGAAATATGAGTAGGTCAATGACAGATAGTTAAGGAAAACGATATAGCATAGAGCATGGTAGAATAAGGGAAATGAACTTTTTGCTTCTCAGGACATATAGCTACCGTAAATAAGATAGGGTGACTTTTGGAAACGAAACCATAATACTCTGCACCCATTTGAACAATTGGCAGAAAGAAACTATCTTTTAATCATGCCTAAACTCTCTTCCTATAAGCAGACAGAGTTTTGTAAAGAGAATTTAAAAATGAATGTTCGAAAACTGTAAAGTAAAATATAAAAATATAGCAAACGGTTCTTCTCAAGTACTTACCTCACCATGAGATACTAGAAACTGGGAAAATATAAGTACAAAATTTATGTAAGTTCCTAAAGATTCACATTTCTTATGCCACCAGGAAGAAAATTAGCACCAAAGCACCTCTAATACTGTATAATATATCAGGGCACTATGTAGAAGCATATATCAACAATATGTAAATAGTGAAATTAGAGTTGGCAAATCCAATTCATACAATACTGAACAGCAAATCTCTTTTGAACAATAGCAATCAAAAAAGAAACACCCCAAATTCACCATGCCTAGATCCATCCCAATAACACACAACAGAAGCCACACTAATCAGCAGCAACACGCCGGGGCTACATAGAGCAAACTAGCAAGAACCCCGGCGCGTTGCTGCCGGATTCGTTGCTAACAATTTTGTAATTTTTGTCGGCTTTGTTAATGTGAATAATCGTATAAAGTACATTTACATAACATTGTTGATGAAATTGTTCATTGTGAATAAAAAAGAAAGGACACCTCACATATCATTATTCACTGCATGAAGAAATAAAACACTAAAATCGATATCAACACCACCAAGTAAATTATTGTCTACAAATGGTTTGTTTTATCACACTATGAAGTCTTCTTACAACCTGAAGTTTTATCTGCAAGACATAGATAAAAGGGTTGAATCAATACATTGTCCAGTTCAAACAACTGACATACTAACATCAAAACCACAATCCAATTTTGAGAAGAGGTTTTAGTATTTAAAAGTCAAATATGAACTGCTCAAAATTAGAATGCAAAATTTTTGGTGTCTCCATAATTAAGGATTAGAGATCTCCCCTCATGGCATAATTGTAATGATATTTATCAAAACCTATTAAACTGGTGCGTACCTTTGACTAAGTAATCGAGTAATGCAAAAGAAAATTACGATTCCTATGGGAATGTTTGAGTTTCATAACTTAGAACTTGTCAAAAAATGTTTCATAACTTAGAATGAAAAGAAATATTTATAAGAGTTCAGTTTCAGTTAATATTTCAACTTGCCATTCAAATTAGTATTGTACAGTTTTCAAAGATTACATATGAATCCATTTAACGTCAATAGCATGATATCATCAACACATTCAACACCAAATGCCATCAACAAAAAATCAAAATAAAATAAAAAGTTGTGAATATACAAACCTTTGGAGACATACCATTGTATGAGTGGCTACTCTGCTTGCATTAACTTTTCCGTCCTCACTGTCATTCACGACTTCATCCTCAAACTCAGTTATGCAAACCTCATCAGTTAAGTTTCGACCTGCACCCACATTCATGCATCATTAGTTCAATGCTCATCATATAGAAAACAGAGCTTATTTTGGTTTCAGGTCTGAAGATTGTCAGCAGAAGCAATAACAAAAAATTTAAAAATAAACAGAAGAAGAGAGATACCAAACCAAAAAAGAAACAAATCAAGTTGAAATAGGTAGAAGATGAAGAGATTTATCATCTGCCAACAAATCACAATTACACAACTGAGACCCAAAAAATACCCAACAGAAAACAGATACTTGAATACTCAAACTCGTAGAAGATAAAGTGATTCAGAACACCGCTGGTTGTTAGTCGTTACCTAGTCGTGAGTACCGAGTCCAATACTCAAAACTCGTACATCAGTCAAACTTGTACTCATTCTTTAGTTCATCTCTTTACCTTAGGATAATCCACAAAACATATACTTGAATTAATTTTGGTTTAAAGAAAGGATTGCTGATCTAAATGTGAAAAAAAAGTGTGAAAGACGAATTCCTTGCCTGATTTATAGGATCTAAACCCGATTGTCCTTCCAATAAGCTCCCCAGCTGCGCATTACTCAGCAAAACAAATTTTGAACCAAGAAGAAATTCCTTAATTGAGAGACCATGTTGTCACTTTTAGTAAAAAATCAGTATAACCAAGGTTGTTTGAGCTGAAGAAATAGAACACTAAAGAGTGAACTGCTAAGAAAATTAAAGATAAGCAGAAATAGAACACTAACTAAGAAAATTAAAGATAACAACCAATGTTGTTTAAGCTGAAGCAAGTTCATACCAGTCGACTTTCCCACCGATTCCAAAGCGTTTTTTCGGCTTCTTGAACTGCACATATTGTCAGCTTCTTGATCTATGCTATTACCAACTGCAGCTGTACATGTCTCAGATAGTAAGGAATCCCAATCAGGACAGTATTGTCTCAAATTTTTCCGTTCTATTTAAAGAAAAAGGGAGAACTTGGGCGTACAAACATCAAAATTGTCAGTAATGTTGTTTTGAGAACTTTGGCTTACCCTCAAGAAGAACCCTCCTGTCAATTGGTCCGATCTCTCTTTTTCCTTCCTACCCCAGTGCTCCACGATCAAATTCAGCAATTATACCTCAAATCCAAAATTTTCAATCCTATAAGTCGTATCAAATCCGGCGGATAAGGATTGGAAAGCCAAACCCTCGTATTTCAGAAAACTTAGTTAAAGAGCATGTTATCCTTGAAATGATATAGATATAGATGACAAATAATATTATAGCGAGCAAGCAGAACCATAAAACAAAATTTGAAAAAAAAAATATAAAAAAATTGTACAACTGAAGAATGAGCTTGTTCTTGGGCGGGACAGGGTAAAGTAACCACACGAAACAAAAAACAAATTAAAAAAAGATAAATTTAGTCATAACATTATAGCAAGCAAGCAGAGCAGAAAGATAAAAACAAAAGATTAATTCAGTTCTGCAAATAAAAGAGGTAATGAGATCACAATACAGAAAAAGGAACAAATGAACGATCAAAAATTCACAGAGGAAAAACAGTATTTCGAGTCCAGTGAGGAAACAAAACATTCAAAACAGTTATCTGGCGCCATCAAACTTTCAGTCTTTATCACTGTCATTACACCTTGATATTCAGTTTGGATAATTAGGTTTTGACAACTACTGAACAGCAGATCTCTTTAGATCAATAGCAATCAAAAAAGAAACACCCCTAATTCACCATGCCTAGATCCATCTCAATAACACAACAGAAAAGCCAAACTGAACAGCAGCCGGGAGAGAGAAAAATAACCTGATTCCTTCAGAATGAAGATAAGACGAAAACCTCTAACTCAGGGAGGTCACCAAATCTTACATGTAATCAAATATACAAGGCAGTAGTGTTTAATGACGCCCAGAGATTCTCTCAAAAAAATGACGCCCACAGAAAAGTAATTGAAGCAAAGTACCCAAATAATTCGCTGGTTAGATAGACGGTTGAACCTGCAATCAACGATTCTGGGTTTTAGCGTGCTCCACGATCAAATTCAGAAATCATATCTCAAATCCAAAATTCAATCCTATGAGTCGTATCAAATCTGATGGATAAGGATTTGAAAGCCAAACCTTCCCTGTATTTAAGAAAACTTTGGTAAAGAGCATGGTAAACTTGGACTGATATAGATGGCATAATATTATAGCGAGCAATAAAAAGGAACAAATGAACAATCAAAAATTCACAGAGGAAAAACACAGTATTTCAAGCCAAGTGAGACAAAACAAAGCATTCAAAACGGGACAATAAAAACAAAAGATGAATTCAGTTGTTTAGACTAAAAGAACAGTATTTCGAGTCAAGTGACATATGTCAAAGAAACTTGAATTAGATTTCAAAATGAAGTTTAGGGTGAAGAAACATATGTAAGGAAGCAATGGAGAACCAATGGCATCCCTAAATTGTATTATTCCTGCAAATTAATAAGTGATCAGCCCAGATATTAGGGTTTCAAAAAATTATTACTCTACATCTCTACATGGCAAACATTACCTTGCAAAACCCGTTCAGATACTCTTTATCCACTTTATCCAAAGAGTCAAAGTAGTCTCCACCAAGTCAGCAAGTTCTAGAGTAGATTTCTTCCTTAACTTCTGGATCTATTCATCAGAAATATATCCACTTACCAACAAACAAATTATGTTTTTACCAAGGTTTAACACCTTAGGAAGAGACTGCTGTCACTAACATAGAATTAGAAAAAGCACATGCAAGCTGCAATTGGAAAACAAAAAAAACAAAAGGGTGCAAATGACATAAGACACAGTGCCAACCGTGAAACAAAGGTTCAAAACAAATTGGTTAAAGATAGAGACAATAACGAAAGATTACACCAGCATAATTCAAAGGAATAGGGAAAAATAACAGAAAAAAATCAGTTTCTTTCATGCCTTCTTCTTGGTCTGTAAAGTGAAGGTCTCAGAATTTAACCCATAAACTCAGTTAACTATTTTCATCTTATGCTGAATTAAAGTTGCAATTAAACTACACTACGATTGTCTGATTACTCGAGAGAGTTATGTGAACTCCATAAACCCCATAGTAAAATTACTTCTCAAGCAACACCTGCATCAAACAGCAACTCATCCGGACGTAAATCCAAGATCACCAAAACATCACCTGAACTAAATAACAGAGTAAGAAACAATTTACAGGTATTGAAATATCACATCAAGATGCTGTCAAATATCCTCACCATCTCCTGTTGCACCAACTTTGGTTTCTGTAGTGCCATCAGACGCTTGAAATCCCTAAAAACCTGGAAATGAAAACAAATCGAAACATAAATTCGTAGTGCTTGTCTCCTAAATGGCTTCTTCCATGGTTCTACACATTGCCAAATGTTTTATTTAGTGTGTTCCATGATCCAGCTAGTACAAATAAGTTGTCTAATATATAATATGAAACGCAATTATAACAAAGAAAAATTCTCTTTGCAATTATGCCATATACACTTTTAAATAGTTATCTTAATGTCGTTATTATTTCAAACAGATTGCATGATCCAAAACATATCACAGCAATGTGAAAGAACAGAGAAGGAAAGCCTGGCAAAGGAGTGGACACGAATATTATTGCATATGCAGTATAGAGAAATATATTCTATTAGCGATAAAGAATGAGCACCTTAACATCAGTCAGATTTAAGCAATGTATGCTAAAATGCTTTCCTGCGACATTGCCTCGACTTCTTTGGAAACAATTCCCTAGCTGCTTACTCAGAACACTATATGAATACAAACCAACAATGTCATTAAACATAAACTAGGGAAAAATTCGACAATAAACTGAAGGTGATATCCCTCCCTCACCCCACTATTATCCATATCTTAATCGGGCTCTGCACATAATGAGGCGTACTTCAATGAATCATTACATGCATTACATTACATTTCTGTAAAAAACAAAAGAATAGTCATGAAGACCCTACAAAACAAAGAGGAACCACTAGGAAAAAAAGTGAGTATAGGCTTAATCTGAATAATAGAATCAACATCAACCTCTATAACAAAATAAACCTGTCCCGCTAAATATATATAAAAAAGTGTATAGTGAAAGAACTCTAAGCTGGTGCATCTCCTTTAAATGTTAAAAAGTGCCATTAATATGCGGCAGCGACAAGTTTCTGGTACTAGATTAGAATCGTTTCTGCCATCAAAACAAATGGTGCTGCAGGTTCCCGAACATACATCTGTAGATTGGTAAAAGCAGAATCAGGCAATTAAGCAGCAGAAGTTGGATGCTGCTAGAAGTTAACACATCCATGTTCTGCTAGTGCTCCACATTACATTTCTGTAAAAAACAAAAGAATATATACAGAGTCATCAAAACCCTACAAAACAAAGAGGAACCACTAGGAAAAAAAGACAAATAAACATAAACTAACAAATCACGCCCCTGAATCTATCCAGAACAGCATTATTTGATGACTGGATAATCTTTGAGAATAACATTTCTTTGACACCAGATCCAATGAAGAGTGGATAAAACAGGATAAATGTGGAAACCGAGCATGTCTCTTCAACCTTTCCCCATTCCCCACCCCATCAAATGATCATTTCAGCGTTGTTACCATAAACCACATCTTGGCATAAACATGCAAATGTATCCACCATGGGAAAACAATATCAATAGTTTACTGATTCAATATAACTGCTTAAGTCCCAAATTTACAATACAAATTAACCTATCAGTTTCCAATGTAAAACTGTTAGCGCAGTTTAACAACTGACATGAAAGTGAAAGATGTAAGAAAAAGAGCATCCACTATGGTTCATGTACCTCTTTTAGCTTCCCAGCAATATCATCAACTGAAGAAAGTCCATATCAGGATGAACAAAACCATCTCCCTAAAATATATAAAAGGAAATAATTTGCAGAAAAAAAATCAAGAAAGTAGACAAAGGCTGCGGCTTAAGAATAATTAGATTGAAACATCGGAAGATATGCTAAAAGCACACCCTTGTTATACCTCAAAATTCATCCAATCCCGCCCTTGTTCTTCATTCAAAAAAATATTCTCACTGACTAAAAGAAAAGCATGAGAATGGTTTAGCTATAGATTGATTTCACTTCAGATAACGAAGAACATGACTCTGGAAGCTTCAAGAGAGAACGATGTCGTGGCGAAAAGAAAAAAATCTGACCGCGCTGACAACATGATCTTTTATATATAGGTTGAATGGCAAACTTGTTACTGAAAAACAAAAGGGGGAAATCATCAGCGCACTGTTTCATCTGAACAAATGCTTGAGCATGCCTTAATCTTCTTCTTTGTCAAGAAAGAGAGACTTACGGTTGGTTCATGCAAGGAAATACATAAATTTGGCAAGTAATGCAAGGTCGCACCTAGACACATAAAGCAAATATTAGCTGCCGAATAAAGTAAATACGAAGGAAACTGATCAAATTCATTTTCACCAGACAAAAGTAGCACGCACCACAAATCAGCAATGAAACCCAATGTAATGAAGATCGAATCTTTCGCATAAACAAAAGTAAACAGAGAAATAAGATATACCTGTAAGAAATACTGAAATCAGCAATTCATTGAAATCGGTAGAATCATCTGCCAACAAATCACAATTACACAACTGAGACCCAAAATATACCCAACTGAACAGATACTTGAATACTCAAACTCTTAGAAGAATAAGTGATTCAGAACACCGCTGGTTGTTAGGCGTTTACCTGGTCGTGACTACTGAGTCCAATACTCAAAACTCGTACATCAGTCAAACTTGTACTCATTCTTCAGTTCATCTCTTTACCTCAGGATAATCCACAAAACATATACTTGAATTAATTTTGGTTTAAAGGGATTACTGATCTAAATGTGAAAAAACTGTGAAAGACGAATTCCTAACATGATTTATACAATACTGAACAGAAAATCTCTTTTGAACAATAGCAATCAAAAACGAAACACCCCAAATTCACCAGGTGAAACAAAAAAACAGGTTTAACTTCATTGACATATAGTCTCAACAGTCAACTCAGTGACCGCCCAATGCTCTTGGGAATCAACAAAAACTACTTGCAGTAGTCTTACATTGACACTGATCTACTTTAGTCATGAGAGTAACCGATTAACAGTTTGCCAGGTATACAACAGTTTACTGAAAACAAGTTACAAGAACCAAACATTAAGTTGCAAAAACATGCTATTGAATAAATATCATCAACAGTATTTGCATATCTTCTCTCATCAGAGGAATTCGAATATATGCATTCATCCAACTCCTACCAATATGCTAGCTTTCTTGGGACCGGCTTGCATTATTCCAGCTTCAATCTCACTGCGAAACACATGTCAGTTCGCATATCTACTCTTCCCGGTACTCCAGATTTTCTTTCAAAATCACAAACCCTTCAATGATTGGGGAAAGGGGAATATACCTGTATACGAGCAATCGTTAGTTGAGTCTAAAAAGGAGTGGAAACATCAAACACAAGTGGTTTAAGGAGCAGAAACATCAACACGAGTAATAAAGAACAATTCTATACTTCTCAGTTGCCAACTCCGCTCTATCACCCACAGCCAAAAGGACTGGTGTCGAGTGAGTCTGGAAACCTGTAATTGTTTTGGGACGACCAGCCTGGCCCACAACATCCACAGCTTGACCAACCCGAACAGGAACAGACAACGGCTTCAGATTCTCGTCTACCGTTAGCAACATTCTCGGCTACAATAAAAAAACAGTGATAATGAGAAATATTGGAATAGATATATCCAATTATCCGGGAAAGACTGGTAAAACATAAATTAACAAATACCAACCTGCATTGCCAATATCAGAAAGTAGAGAACATAATGATACTTCCCCAAAATGATGGCTTTCATATCAAGACATGCATGCAGCATGATTATGATTCCACCAAGTGCTTCCCTGTAAGTAGAAAGATGACACATAAAATAACTGAAACAAGGAAGCCAACAATGACTCAAAGAACCATCTAATTGAACAATGATTAAACATCAAGGGAAGATGACATGTTTAATGTTCCATAGCATGTTAGTTACTTACGGTGATAACAAGAATCGGTCAGAATGATATGGATTTAGTGTCAATAAACCCTTTCCTAAATGAACAAGACCTTGAGCAATTCGCACCTGCAATGGTGCCAACCAAAAAAAGAAAATTAAACTCTGAACATAATGCGAACAAAACAAACAAAAGATAGAAAGCATAGGATATATTACACAGAAGAGCAGGCTAGCATCCTTGTAGTAATAACTCGAAAGATTGCGAAGCATGGCGGCTATTCTGGCATTGTTGGTGCCTGCCCCTATCACACCTAAGGAAATTACTGCCGCCTGAAGCATTCAAATGGAGATATTAAAACTTCACGTTCAAGTGGGGAAACTTCTGCCAATAAGTGGAGATTAAAACTTTCTATAATCGCATACCATTGCTACTTCTGAATCTGCATCATGGCTGAGTCTGCTTAACATGTCCATAACAGTGACCTGGTAAAACCCATAAAACAGTGAAAATATGACAAAATTGGTAGAAATACCAAAAACCATTCCCTCGGCACTATTAGGAGATGCCTAGTTATAAATCAATCAAACAATATGAATTCAAGCTAAAAGGCAATCAAATGGGTAAATTTGAAGCTATAACTCACTCAAGATACTAACTTCTTTTTTTGAGAAAGTTTACATTTTGAAAGCTTTCAGCCTCCTCCAAAGTGAGTAAAAAATTACAAGTCAAATAATGCAGTTGAAAGCCAAAAGCAAAACCTCACACAATGTGTGAATTCCTTGAATCAACTTCTATATACATGGTGAACTAACAGATTATTACCTTTGGATTTGATATGCAAAGGAGACCAAGAGCCAAAGGAACTGCCCGACGGATATTTTGTTCTCCATACTGTAAAAGATGCTCCAACGAACGGATTGCCATTTCTAGTCCTAGCTCTTCAGCCATTGCTATCATCGCAATACCAAGCACAGCAGGGCCCTGGTGTGTTTCACCCTTCTCAAGATGCTGTGAACAATGGCCAAGAAGATTTTGAACCTGCATGAAAGCTCACTAGTTCATATACGTGACAAGAGACCTTAACGTAGGAGTAGGTCATACAAAATTACCTTGAGAACATTTCCTGTTCCCGCATAAGCACAAGAAAGCAGGGTCATATCACAATGTTTTCTGATTTTTTCTTGAAATGTCTTTGCAACTTCAACAGTTGCCTCAGCACTTTCCTGTGACACAAGTGAACTACCATTAGTGTGTTCTTGAGTTCTGAAAGACTGAATGATTAATATCCAACAAATAATTAATATGCAAACTTTGAACGTAATAATCAATGAATTTGATGTGGCAAGAAAAAAATATAGCCAGATGAGTAATGGAGCCGCAGGGAGAAAAAGCCCTAGAGAAAAAGTATACCTGCTTCCCAAGGAACACAAGACCTAAGCTAAGGGGTATTAGGCGAGCTAGGGGATCCCCCAACTCGGCATCACTTCGGTCCATTAGTGCAAATATGATTGCCTGAGCGGCCTCTTCATTGCAAGATCCAATATATATCAACCCCAAGGAGATCGCAGCGAACGTGATAACATCAAGGGGAGCCTTTGCATCATTGAGTATAGTAGTCAGCTTGCTACGTATCTGACACAGATAAGTTGGCTTTAATGGATATGAGATACTATAGCAGTTCAAGGAAACTCTGACTAAACTAGCAAACTTCAGCTTACATGCAACGTAAACAAATTAATAAGAATGATCAAGACACCAGGAACAGCAGTGTCGGCAAAATAGTGAAGGTTCAACTGTAACTGTACTCGTGACATTCTGTACTCCTGACATTCTGAGCCCATAATGATACAAGAACTAGGTCCAATGGAACTCAGAAGATAATAAGCAAAACACATTAAAACTCTTACCTGTTCGTTCTCGGCTCCAGCATATGCAATCCCAAGACCCATTATTGCACCAATTCGGATAGATGGATCTTCTTTGTCAATGTATTCGCCCAGAAGTGCCAATGCCTGTAAAAGATATCAGTAGGATCAATTAATGGATGATCAAGATTTACAGATACATACAGAGAAACACTTCAGGTTAAGTGAACAGATGGAAAGGTTGAGGTAAGGCACTCACTGGATCACAATCATTTTTATACTGCAATTCACAATCCCAACCCCAAGCAAAGCACCCGCAATAACATGGTTGTCATTGCTGTCGAAGTACTTGTCAATTTGAGGGAGCCCAGATCGACATCCCACAGTAAAATTGTACCCTATCATGAAGAATACCATATAAAAGTTAAGCATACAGTGTAAAACAGACAGACACACAAAAAAAGCAAAAAAACCACTACAAGAGAAACACACCAGACTTGCTGCAGCACTGGTCTTTCCAAGCTCCTTATTCTTAAAAAGCCAGTTTCCTGATGCACCACCACTCGAGGCATCTGATGGAACTGTCATTAACTTATCCTGCAGGAACATTAATATTATGTCATAAAATTTATAAGTCAAAAACATTTCACCCGCAAATCAATTTTGAATAATTTTACCTGACCAAAGCCAGCATTGACAAATGCATTAACAAATGTTGCAGCTAAGTTTTGTCTGGCAGAATCAACACTAGCACCAGCACTAGCCCGGCCATCAAGCAAGTGTGCCTTTTACAAAAATACAAAGAAAATTATGGTGATCAGAGAAAGTATCTAGTGAAGAACAGTGCAAGCATCAAAGTTTACAAACAACACGGAAATAAAGTAGTTTTCTGAATTTCTAATTCTAACTATTTTCAAACCCAAAAATGAGAAAAGATCAATGAACATTTTGAGGATTTGGGATTTATATCTTGGGAAAAAACATTGCAAGAATATTTAACAACCTAAACACCTAAGACAAAACAAACAGTTCTCTCAGTTAAATTTCAGATGCCAAATAGCCATGCCACTCACAAAAGTATCCACAAAGTCCCATAAGAAAGGCATTCCAACCATTGATGACAGAATGTATGCAATATACTAACAAGTCAATAAGTCTAAATACCATGACATCATCAACGGCAAACAAATTATAGAAACCAAACTTTGTTCAAAAACCATCTTTATTTCATAATAAAACAGCATTATGACAAAGTATTATGCAATAATAAAACAGTATTATGCATAATAAAACAGTATTCTGCAATATACTAACAAGTAAATAAGTCTAAATACCATGACATCATCAACGGCAAAAAACGTATAGAAACCAAACTGTTCAAAAACCATCTTTATGTCATAATAAAACAGTATTTCAATCCAAGATGATAAAAGTGTTCATTAAACCTTCAACTAGTCGTGAAGAGCCAGAAACCCACAAATATGTGACAACAGAAAAAAAACAACAAATATAAAAGAATCACATGGAAATTGGGTAGTAATGAGCATGAGAAATTGAATAAGGATATCTTGTGCATAGATTTTGATTTAATTAAATTAGGCGAGTGAAAGAACACTATTTTACTACTCTTATATTGATGCAACTAGAATTGAGGATCTTTACTCCCTATTCTACAATATATTACATTTGAAGTACTAAAAAAGCAAAGGGGTGTGAATTGTAAGGAGAATAGTGCATTATTCCCTTGTTCAATCAGAGTGACTAATCAAATACCAAAAGTTGACAGGGACATGAGTTACCGACAAAAAAACACTTGGTGCAATAATATGGCTTTTGGCAGTTTTGCACATTAAATGCTGTAGAATCCATAAAATCTTATGATAGTATATCATCACAACAGTAACTTTTGAAATATCAATCAAATGTCAGATCTATGACATGATGAAACATTCAAAACCTTGTAGATATCCTCTGGAGTTTTGGCCTCCATGACCTCAATATCACGAGCGAGGGTAAGATAACCTTCACTGAGTTTAGCATTATTAATAATATCCTGCAACGCTTCTCTTTCTTCATCTTCTGCAACCATCTCATCATTAAGCTCAAAAGTACTACCCTGTACAGGCCAACGGGAAAACAAGCATTAGAAACACACTAAGATACTAATGTCAAATTCACACTTTTTAGGCAGTGACATCTATTTAGAACACCTAATGCCTTCATATGTGAGAGAGAGAGAGGAATTTGAAGAACCACTTTACAAATATAAATTCAATGACTTACATGTCTGGCAAGGATGTAACAGAATTGCTTTTTACACAGCAGATAATCACAAGATGTAAAGACTTGTTTTACATACTGTAAACATCTCAACATTGTTAGGACCACATCATATAACTTGCAATAATCTTCTGCCAATTTGCCCAGTCAATTAACAAAACACACGCCACTTTTTTATAAAAGCACAAACCTCCTTATTGTCAAGGAAAAGGGCAATCTGAAGTGCATTTGGATATTCTTCAAATTTCAGATATATCATGAATGCGATATCCAAAACTAACATATCATCTGGTCCAGGAAGGTATCTGCAGTACATCAAGATACAAAGTACAGTCAACAAAGCCACTCATTAACAAATCACAATGACAACTTTCAGCACGTTATCATACATCAACCAAGTACTTCAATAAGTTGGTGGAGCAAATTATACAGATTATCCAACTAAAACTGAAAAAAAACCTGGCATATTATTAGCACAAAACATGCCAGATTGGCAAATTCTCTGAATCAAGGTACACTCTGCTTACCTTGCTGAACTGGTGAGGTAGAGACAAGTCCTCTTAAAATTTGTCTTATCAACATGCTCGACTAACAGATCAAGGTCTCCAACCTGGCATTGAACAAGCTATCAGTACCAGTCCCAAAAAAGAAAAGGCTTATCTGGCAAAGAATGTTGATAAATAAATATTTGGTTTTACCTCCATTAAAAGGTCAACAGCTTCCGGTTCCGCATTGTGCTGCATTGCATTTAAGAATTGATTAGAACTAATATATCTACATTCTGAACACATTTTCCCAAGAAACAATAAATCGAGATGTGCTATTCAATTATAATAATTTCAACTCTATAGATTGTCTAGAAATGCATGATACAAAGCAGAGTTTGTTTTAACTTTTTTGTGTAAACTATTCTGCGATTCACTGAAGCTGTGTGACTAACTGTGCTCCAATTAACTATTTTTGGCACATCATCCCTAGTCAAACTTTTGATTGCCCTGAATCCACTAATACAAGATAAAACACTGTTGAACAACAAGCACAACCTGATTTCATGTTCACGGTCTAATTTTAGAAGCATTTGATTTGAAAAAAAGGTTTAGGAAGAAAAAATACAAATTTGTTTCTGATCTTACCCTCATGTGAAAAGCAACTATTTGTTGTACTAGCTCCATTAGATCACCAAACGGGGTCTCATCACTCTGCAACTGAAACAGCAAGTTAGCACCAATCCCTCAAGAATCAACATATAAATAGCATGGAACATAAGAGTTTCTTATCATGATTAGCTATCACATGTTACAAATACAAAGGCATGCATGTCCAGTGATACATGATACCGGAGCATTGAAAGAAATTGCAGATTAATCTTTTTTAACGGTGTACTAATTTCAGAAATTTCAATGTACAGAAATGAAGAATGATTGAGATTAACTTGTCTTGTAACCCCAATTGAATTTGCCAACAAACAAAGCTGACATAACATGTCTAGAGGATAGAAATTCACACCTGTCGCTTGGCATATTCTTGAGCAATTTATCCAGCTAAGTTCCTGATTACAAGAAAGTCACAGTAATGAGGATATATATATAGTCGCATACCCAACAAAGGGACCTTAACAAATATGCATGAACTAACAAGGACTAAAATGATGAAACTCTAGTACCACAAATTGCATATCATTCTGCTTGAAATTAAAAGATTCTAACCTGACATATTCATGGCCCCATGAACCAATATCACCGTCAGAACCCAGTAATCTAAACTTTAAGCTTTCCTGAAAGAAGTGGACATATAAAGACATAATTACACAACTGTTCAGTAAGAAATGCTAAATTACTTTTGCAATCAACAACAGTATAAAGCAGACACACCGAACTTTAAAGAATAGACATACCAGTTCTCCTTCAGCAGACATGGTCAGTGCCAAAACTGACAGTATATCTGCAAGGTATTTCTGCAAGCAACACACGAGAAAATCTGCAAGGTAAACTGACAGTATATTATTTAAACAAGAGAAAATCTTATTAACATTAAAGTGGACAAGTCACGGATAATTAAGGCATGTACCTTCAAATCTGAGTAGGTCATTGTTTCATAATATGTTTTTAGAGTTCCATAATGCGGGCGAAGGTATTTTAAGGGCTTTGGAACTGATGTCATGGAACTAGTTGAGGTACGAATTTCCAGCCTACAAGATGAAATTTGATGCTGTGTCAAGCGACACAGTACTATCTGATCCATATAAGCAAAGATTTGTGCTGACTAGTCCAGCTAGTCAGTATAACATTAGATCAAGCAAGATGCAGCTGTACTCGTGAATACCGGAAAAGGCCAAAGCTTGAATTGAAGCTCCCCTTTTTTTCAAATGAATCAAGTATAGATTGGTTTACCAACAATTGAGATCAAGTAAATCGCAACCCGAGTGATTATATAGCACAAACCTCATGCTCTCGAGCGCAACTTTCTGTAGTCCAGGATCAGAATCTTGAACCCTCTCCACATACAATTCTAATTGCTGCTTGAGGGCCAAATCTTCATCGGACTGCACATAACACAGATGGAGCTCAGTAACAGATACAAACTCAGCGAAACCAACAATCATCAGTAACCAATTCAAAAGCCGAACCCATTGCCTTTACTTAACTAAACCAATGCAGTTTGAATCCTCAGATTTTTCGATTTTAGAAAATACAAACTTGAATAAACCGGAAAACAAGAGATGAACAAAACCCTAAAATAAAAGATGGTCAAAATTGTCAAAACCCTAAGAGATGGAATTGCATACCAAATCCTCGTCCTTCTTGTCATCTTTCTTTTTGGAATCCTTTGGGGGCGGAGGCTTGGTGGGCTCGTCGTGCTTGCCGCTGCCGCTAGCGGTGTTGGCCGGATCTTGCGAAGCCATGACCGACGATGCTCTCGTTCTCTACTTTCCTCTTGAACAAGAAACTGGAGTCCGATCTGCTTTTCAGGTTATAATGTGAGTCGGGCCGCTTCTCAACTCTTTTTTATTGGGCCTGCAGACCAACTGCGGCCCAAATGATCTCTATCTCTTCCTCAAGCCGTCAAGCGTACTTGGAATTCATTTTCTTGTTTACTACTACCGGATAACTAATCGGAATTATTTGGGCAAACCGATGGTTACTGACATCTCACATCATTATCATGAATTGAATTCTAAATCTCTAACCACCGATTTTTGTTTCCATTTTCATTACAATTGTTTCTGACTCATGACCTAATCCCCTTTGTTTTTTTCTAAGCCATTTTGTATTTCTCTTTCTCTTAAGACCGTTTATAAACTTGCGATCTCATTAAGAGTAACGGCGTGAGGGTTATCTTTCTAGCCTTTGTAATCAAATGACCACTTATAAACATATAGATACAATAAGGAACACACAATAAGGAGAGAAAGAGAGATCATCTTTAATACATGTTGATTAAAGATATAACCCTAGCTGCAAAATGCTTATTTATGAACACAATTTGTCTAATCCACATTCACAGAGTTCATAATCTTTGAAAAAGAAGAAGACATCTGATATAAAAAACCAAGCAAGGCACTATTTGTTTATAGAATTATTAAATAGCTTTAGGAAACGATAAGGACAAGAACAAAACTTGTAGAAGAAAGATATCTTCTTAACTATATTGTGCATAAGATACAAAACTATGAATCTCACCTTCACAATATCTCTAAATAGGTAAATAACTATTTTTGCGCAAAAGAACCAAACTATGGATCTTTCTCTCACAATATCACTCTATAGAATAAAAGTATCCTTTTATGTTTAGATCTAACTAAACATCTCTATTTATAGACCAGAATCTCTTAGAATCCTTATATAACTAGAAAATCATTTCTTTAACTAAGTAGAAATAAGTCTTTCCCTGACCAAGTTATAGAAGGAATCCACCTAAGTTCCTGGAAATGACGATATGCGTATCATGGCTCCCCCGTTAAGGAACTTAAACTCACGTTTAAGTTGAAAACGCGAGAGTTCTCGTTTCCTTGCTGAACCATTTAGCCTTGTTAGGAACTTGACAGACATGCTCAATGTGAAACACTGCTCGTTCTCCTTGACGTGTTGTAGCCACCTGACGCTCCAAAATGCAATCTTCTGGCAATGGATCATCCTTGAGTCGCTTTTACTCGACTTCAACCATACTATGTCGCCAACACCAAAGTTACAAGGTAGCCGATGTCTATTATGTCTGGGCTTGTACTTTCCTCATGACTTCTTCAATTTCTCATCCTCTTGACTTGAGTCCCCTTCACGTTGACGTGTCAACAAGACAAACTTCCTACAAGCATTAACTAATCTTTTAGTCTGAGTCGTTGTTGCTAAGCTTGTCTCTTATGGTAGGGAATCGCTCGTATAACAAACTGTCGTTCATCCATTATGAATGTATACTTATGGGCTCTCATGTCATAGATTGCATATCTATCCCACAGGTAAGGATTACCTAGTATAACCTGACAAACATCCAGTGGCACCATATCACATGTCACTTCATCGATGTAAGACTCATGAAGCGCAAACTTGAATGTGCATTGGCTGGTTACACTCATCTTGCCGACATCCTTCTAGATCCATCCCAGCGGATATGGCTTCGGATGTCTGACTGTCTTAAGACCTAGCTTATGCACCATAGCTTCCGAGATAAGATTCTTCTGACTTCCCGATTCGATAATGGCATCAACCAAACTGGTCTTCACTTGTAACTTGACAACAAAGAGCTACTCCCTAGGGTCTACTTCGTCCGCCACCAGTTAGTTCCCTGTCATAAGATTGAATCTAGGGTTTGGTTCAATCATCCTAGTACTATCTCTGGCTCATGTATGATCAAGGCTGCTTTCTTCTTTTCCTCTTTTTATCTTAAACTTCTTGGTCTAAGATAAGGATACTTCACCTAACATCTATTTTCCACATGACCGGTATCTTTACAACGACTGCAAATGAAAACTTCCTTCCCATTAGACTCACCATACTTATGCTCCTCCTTTTTGGCATATCACAAACTTGTGAGAACTTGATAAAACTGTCAACAAACGCAAAGAAGTGTCATACAAAACTGATGTAATATGCTAACAAATCTTTGTCGTTGGTTTATAAAGGTTCCAAGAAGATGAACAACAAGAATTTTTGCCGATTCTGTGAAAGTCTATTTTTCACAAACTTGTAAGAACTTGTTAAAACTGCCAAAACGCAATATATTTTCGTACAAACTTGATGTAATAAGCGAAGAGATCTTTGTCGTTGGTTTTTAGAGGTCCCCAGAAGATCAAAAACATCAGTTTTTACCGATTCTGTGATCGTTCATTTTTCACAAACTTGGAAGAACTTGATAAAACTGCCAACAAACGCAAAGAAGTTTCATATAATACTGATGTAATATGCTAACAAATCTTTGTCATTGGTTTATAGAGGTCCCAAGAAGATTTAACATAAGTTTTTGCAGATTCCGAAACGTCCATTTTTCACAAACTTGTAAGAACTTATTAAAACTTCCAAAAATTGCAATAAAGTTTCATACAAAATTGATGTAATAAGCTAAGATATTATTGTCGTTGGTTTATAAAGGTCCCAAGCAGATAAAAAACAAGAATTACAAACGTAAGTTTTTGGTTTATAGAGGTCCCAAGAAGATCACAAACGTAAGTTTTTGCCGAATCCGAGAAAGTCTATTTTCACAAACTTGTAAGAACTTGATAAAATTGCCAAAAACGCAATAAATTTTCGTACAAACTTGATGTAATAAGCGAAGATATCTTTGTCATTGGTTTATAGAGGTCACAAAAATATCAAAATCATGTGTTTTTACCGATTCTGTGAACGTCCATTGTTCGTTAGCTCTTAAGAACTAGAAAAAATTGCCAATAAACGCATTGAAGTTTCATACAAAATTGATGTAATAAGCTAAAAAATCTGTCCTTGGTTTATAGAAATGACGCGCCCGTTACCGGACACGTTATAATTTAAAACCCTTTTTTGTCACTTTGTAGCATTGGTGAATATGGTTCGATCAATCCGGGGACTTTAGGGCGTTCATGCGGTTAAAAATCAATTAAGTTAGTATCTAAAAAGTTAGATAATTATTTCAAACAACAAAGACATTATTTACAGAATATTCACATCATTATTTACATAATATTTACATAATTTACAGAATTCATGGGGGGGGTTCGGTTTGGTTTCTATGTTCCTACAAAACCGAAAATAAACATGTTATTTACAAGTGATCAACTTCATTCCACTTCCAAATCAAAATATCAGAGTTATAAACACATAAATATCAAGTCTCATATCCAACAATCTGAAATCATTGTAAATTCAAATTATGAGAAATAATCTCGAAATACAAGCCTGAAGAGGTCATGCATCCCTTTAATTCTTCTTACTTTATCTCCTTTGCACACAGAAGTCTAGTACCTAAGATATTTCTTGCTGAAAGCTGAAAGCAATTCAGAATGATCATGTCTCAGATATACCCCGACAACTTATCACCCTTCAAACAGAATTGTATAAGAAAATTACTTACTAAAAACACTATCAAGCAATCGTTTCTCATTCAAATTGCACACTAAATTAAATTATTCAAACATACTATCGACGAAATACTTAAAACGAAACCCAACATCATTTTTTATCTCTGTCAATAAGGAACACATGTCAATAAGGAACACAGAAAAGGAAACCCAGTAACTGACTATATCTGGGAAGACGAAATCATTCAAGAACTGGTAAGCATCGTTTATGGATTGATCACTCAAACAATGAAGCTGGACATTAGAACCCATACCTCCCTGTAACAGAAAAAGTAAACAACGATCAGATGATCCTCACCGAAGAACCATAACGAAAGGAAGAAGAAACACATGTATAATCTTCCTCAAAGCAGGAAATCAAAACAAAACGCAAAATCCATGTCTTCACATCGATTCCCAAATTTTGAAAACTTATATCCAATTTTCCTCCTGGACGAAGCTCGAAATTGAGCAATAAAATCAAGTTCAAATTCAGTATTTGCGTGCTAGAGAGGAGATAGAAACTTATAGATAGCTATTGGTAGTAGAATTAAGATACCAGAACCAAAAACCAAAAAGGGAATACGATCTTATCCATTCAAACGGTGAATGAATTAGCAGAGAAAGTTGGCTGGGTTCGATCACAACTGGTTGGGGATAGCCAGACCAAAGAAAAGGAGAGAGCAAAAATAAGATAAGATCCCTCGGGAAGCTTCTGAAAGCAGACGGAGGGAGAGAGAACACAAAGATAAGGAGGGAGATCTCAAGATGGTTCTGGAAGTTTCATTCATGAATGGAGAGAGATGCTGATCCAAGATTGCGGCCCAACACTATTACAACTGTTCTGTGTGAACAGTGAGTGAAGAGTGAGAACAGTCGATATAAAATATATATATGGTAAATTGGCTACATCAAGTACATAAATAAAAACAAAAAAAAATAAGTGATGGAAGGCTAGGATAGCTGATATAGTTATTGACACATTAACCTTTGCAAATATAAAACTTGGAACAGTTGTTAGGATTGACACTCATCAAAAACAAAATGCATATTTTGGTTCATATAATTATTTGGCAATTAACCAATAATCTTTCAGCCTGTATCACTGTCATTATCTTAATATTAAATTTGGATAATTAGGATTGACTTTCCAACTACGTAGAAGCATATATCAAATTCATTCTCTATGCCTCAATTCCAGCAACTTATGTAAGAAACTAAACAATAAACATAGGTGTCAGAGAAGACACACCTGGTCTGAACCCCTTCAATTGCAATCTGAACAACTGCTTGAGCATGCCTTATTCTTCGTCTTTGTCAACAAAGAGAGACTTAAGGTTGCTTCAAGGAAATACATAAACTCGGCATGTAATGCAAGGTTGCACCTGGACACATAAAGCTGATATATTAGCTGCATAAAGCTGATATTAGCTGCCGAATTCTTCCAAATAAAGTAAATACGAAGGAAACTGATCAAATTCATTTTCACCAGACATAAGTAGCATGCATCACAAATCAGAAATGAAGCCCAATGTAATGAAGATCGAATCTTTCCCACAAACCAAAGTAAACAGAGAAAGGGGTTTAAATACCAATTAGATGAATTCAATTTCATATATTACATGGCTGGATCTCACCTTGACAACACTGGATGAAAGAAAAAAGTCGCAAGACGTCTCTACATCAGTCCTATTAGCCTGAAAATCGAAATTAAGCAAATTCAGGTTACAGTCGAGTAAAGCCCAAGCTAGAAAAACAAATTGCGTATTTAGGTTCATATAATAAGTATTTCGCAATTAACCAATAAACTTTTCGCCTGCATCACTGTCATTAACTTGATATTCAGTTTGGATAATTAGGTTTTGACTGTCCAACTATGTACAAGCATATATCAACAATATGTAAATAGTGAAATTAGAGTTGGCAAATCCGATTTATACAGTACTGAACAGTACATCTCTTTTGAACAATAACAATCAAAAAAGAAACACCCCTAAATCACCATATCTAAATCCATCTTAATAACACACAACAGAAGCCACATTGATCAGCAGCAGGGAGAGAGAGATAAAATGAACCTGATTCTTTCAGAATGAAGACAAGAAGAAAACCTCTAACTCAGGTAAAGTAATTGAAGCAAAGAACTCAAATCAATTCGCTGGTTAGATAGACAGTTGAACCTGCAATCAACGATTCTGGGTTTTAGTTTTCTCTGCTCCTCAATCTGTGTGAGTTGCACAAAAATGGTAATAAAGGAAAAAGAATCATATACCACATATTAGAAATTATTGAACAAGCTACTGTGTGCATCTGATAGAAATAAAAGGGAGCCAGTTACAATCTCAGATGTAGACTAAATAAAGCAAAAAAATATATTATTTGAACTTCAAAGTTAAGTAAGCTTCAAATTACAATTCCTCCCTATATATACCATATAAAAAATAGTACATATCACACTACTTTATAACAGCATTATCAGAGTTTAGTGCATCCCCTCCCTTGAAAATCCCTCGGCTGTGGCTATCCCGTAGACCACATTCAACAATATGAGACCCAATTCAATACCAAACCATGAGGTGTTATACTGTCATGCCATTTCCACAAAAATTAAAAAGTTAAGGACTAAATGTCAAGCGTCTAGCTACGGTAGGATGCAGGGCAACAAAGTATGGCAAAGAAATAGAAAAAGACAGCTTCTACTTTAATATTAAAAGAAGACCAGAATAGCAGCACCTGTTGGTATGAAGATCTCCTGCATTAATCATGCATAACAGATATAACACAATTGGTACTAGATAGCTACACTATCCTTCCAAACTGCATGTACAGTTCACATGAAAAGGTCTGCACAGCTTGCAGCAATTGTTGCTGAGATATCAATAACTAACCTGGAAAATATGCATACATTAACTTCAATTGGAACAGTGGCCAATGCATAAAACAAATGAGTGGTGGAATACCTACTATATTTTTTTCGCTTCAAATCAAAGAGGATTCCCAAAGGTTCCAACCTGTAACACACAGTAGAACTCCTCATATATTAGCATGAACAAAAGAGAAGAAAATGAAAGGAAAATCAACATCAGAGAAAAACAAAAATCCGAACCCCAACAGAAAGCAAAGAAATAAAATGGAACAGCTCAATTCACAAACATTAAAAAAGAAAATCAAGGGAAAATTGAAAGGATTACAAGATCTCAAAAAGAGACCAAGTCTCAGTGCACTTAAACAAACCAAATCAATACCGGTGCAAGCCTACAAATCCCAAACAGCAAGAAATATGAGTAGGTCAATGACAGATAGTTAAGGAAAACGATATAGCATAGAGCATGGTAGAATAAGAAGGGAAATGAACTTTTTGCTTCTCAGGACATAGCTACCGTAAATAAGATAGGGTGACTTTTGGAAACGAAACCATAATACTCTGCACCCATTTGAACAATTGGCAGAAAGAAACTATCTTTTAATCATGCCTAAACTCTCTTCCTATAAGCAGACAGAGTTTTGTAAAGAGAATTTAAAAATGAATGTTCGAAAACTGTAAAGTAAAATATAAAAATATAGCAAACGGTTCTTCTCAAGTACTTACCTCACCATGAGATACTAGAAACTGGGAAAATATAAGTACAAAATTTATGTAAGTTCCTAAAGATTCACATTTCTTATGCCACCAGGAAGAAAATTAGCACCAAAGCACCTCTAATACTGTATAATATATCAGGGCACTATGAAGAAGCATATATCAACAATATGTAAATAGTGAAATTAGAGTTGGCAAATCCAATTCATACAATACTGAACAGCAAATCTCTTTTGAACAATAGCAATCAAAAAAGAAACACCCCAAATTCACCATGCCTAGATCCATCCCAATAACACACAACAGAAGCCACACTAATCAGCAGCAGAGAGAGAGAAAAAGAACCTGAGTATGTATTGCTGTTTTTCTTCAATAAATTACTTAGAAATCACTTTCAACAATAGCAATCAAAATTACAAAAATTGTTATCAACGAATCCGGCAGCAACACGCCGGGGCTACATAGAGCAAACTAGCAAGAACCCCGGCGCGTTGCTGCCGGATTCGTTGCTAACAATTTTGTAATTTTTGTCGGCTTTGTTAATGTGAATAATCGTATAAAGTACATTTACATAACATTGTTGATGAAATTGTTCATTGTGAATAAAAAAGAAAGGACACCTCACATATCATTATTCACTGCATGAAGAAATAAAACACTAAAATCGATATCAACACCACCAAGTAAATTATTGTCTACAAATGGTTTGTTTTATCACACTATGAAGTCTTCTTACAACCTGAAGTTTTATCTGCAAGACATAGATAAAAGGGTTGAATCAATACATTGTCCAGTTCAAACAACTGACATACTAACATCAAAACCACAATCCAATTTTGAGAAGAGGTTTTAGTATTTAAAAGTCAAATATGAACTGCTCAAAATTAGAATGCAAAATTTTTGGTGTCTCCATAATTAAGGATTAGAGATCTCCCCTCATGGCATAATTGTAATGATATTTATCAAAACCTATTAAACTGGTGCGTACCTTTGACTAAGTAATCGAGTAATGCAAAAGAAAATTACGATTCCTATGGGAATGTTTGAGTTTCATAACTTAGAACTTGTCAAAAAATGTTTCATAACTTAGAATGAAAAGAAATATTTATAAGAGTTCAGTTTCAGTTAATATTTCAACTTGCCATTCAAATTAGTATTGTACAGTTTTCAAAGATTACATATGAATCCATTTAACGTCAATAGCATGATATCATCAACACATTCAACACCAAATGCCATCAACAAAAAATCAAAATAAAATAAAAAGTTGTGAATATACAAACCTTTGGAGACATACCATTGTATGAGTGGCTACTCTGCTTGCATTAACTTTTCCGTCCTCACTGTCATTCACGACTTCATCCTCAAACTCAGTTATGCAAACCTCATCAGTTAAGTTTCGACCTGCACCCACATTCATGCATCATTAGTTCAATGCTCATCATATAGAAAACAGAGCTTATTTTGGTTTCAGGTCTGAAGATTGTCAGCAGAAGCAATAACAAAAAATTTAAAAATAAACAGAAGAAGAGAGATACCAAACCAAAAAAGAAACAAATCAAGTTGAAATAGGTAGAAGATGAAGAGATTTATCATCTGCCAACAAATCACAATTACACAACTGAGACCCAAAAAATACCCAACAGAAAACAGATACTTGAATACTCAAACTCGTAGAAGATAAAGTGATTCAGAACACCGCTGGTTGTTAGTCGTTACCTAGTCGTGAGTACCGAGTCCAATACTCAAAACTCGTACATCAGTCAAACTTGTACTCATTCTTTAGTTCATCTCTTTACCTTAGGATAATCCACAAAACATATACTTGAATTAATTTTGGTTTAAAGAAAGGATTGCTGATCTAAATGTGAAAAAAAAGTGTGAAAGACGAATTCCTTACCTGATTTATAGGATCTAAACCCGATTGTCCTTCCAATAAGCTCCCCAGCTGCGCATTACTCAGCAAAACAAATTTTGAACCAAGAAGAAATTCCTTAATTGAGAGACCATGTTGTCACTTTTAGTAAAAAATCAGTATAACCAAGGTTGTTTGAGCTGAAGAAATAGAACACTAAAGAGTGAACTGCTAAGAAAATTAAAGATAAGCAGAAATAGAACACTAACTAAGAAAATTAAAGATAACAACCAATGTTGTTTAAGCTGAAGCAAGTTCATACCAGTCGACTTTCCCACCGATTCCAAAGCGTTTTTTCGGCTTCTTGAACTGCACATATTGTCAGCTTCTTGATCTATGCTATTACCAACTGCAGCTGTACATGTCTCAGATAGTAAGGAATCCCAATCAGAACAGTATTGTCTCAAATTTTTCCGTTCTATTTAAAGAAACAGGGAGAACTTGGGCGTACAAACATCAAAATTGTCAGTAATGTTGTTTTGAGAACTTTGGCTTACCCTCAAGAAGAACCCTCCTGTCAATTGGTCCGATCTCTCTTTTTCCTTCCTACCCCAGTGCTCCACGATCAAATTCAGCAATTATACCTCAAATCCAAAATTTTCAATCCTATAAGTCGTATCAAATCCGGCGGATAAGGATTGGAAAGCCAAACCCTCGTATTTCAGAAAACTTAGTTAAAGAGCATGTTATCCTTGAAATGATATAGATATAGATGACAAATAATATTATAGCGAGCAAGCAGAACCATAAAACAAAATTTGAAAAAAAAAATATAAAAAAATTGTACAACTGAAGAATGAGCTTGTTCTTGGGCGGGACAGGGTAAAGTAACCACACGAAACAAAAAACAAATTAAAAAAAGATAAATTTAGTCATAACATTATAGCAAGCAAGCAGAGCAGAAAGATAAAAACAAAAGATTAATTCAGTTCTGCAAATAAAAGAGGTAATGAGATCACAATACAGAAAAAGGAACAAATGAACGATCAAAAATTCACAGAGGAAAAACAGTATTTCGAGTCCAGTGAGGAAACAAAACATTCAAAACAGTTATCTGGCGCCATCAAACTTTCAGTCTTTATCACTGTCATTACACCTTGATATTCAGTTTGGATAATTAGGTTTTGACAACTACTGAACAGCAGATCTCTTTAGATCAATAGCAATCAAAAAAGAAACACCCCTAATTCACCATGCCTAGATCCATCTCAATAACACAACAGAAAAGCCAAACTGAACAGCAGCCGGGAGAGAGAAAAATAACCTGATTCCCTCAGAATGAAGATAAGACGAAAACCTCTAACTCAGGGAGGTCACCAAATCTTACATGTAATCAAATATACAAGGCAGTAGTGTTTAATGACGCCCAGAGATTCTCTCAAAAAAATGACGCCCACAGAAAAGTAATTGAAGCAAAGTACCCAAATAATTCGCTGGTTAGATAGACGGTTGAACCTGCAATCAACGATTCTGGGTTTTAGCGTGCTCCACGATCAAATTCAGAAATCATATCTCAAATCCAAAATTCAATCCTATGAGTCGTATCAAATCTGATGGATAAGGATTTGAAAGCCAAACCTTCCCTGTATTTAAGAAAACTTTGGTAAAGAGCATGGTAAACTTGGACTGATATAGATGGCATAATATTATAGCGAGCAATAAAAAGGAACAAATGAACAATCAAAAATTCACAGAGGAAAAACACAGTATTTCAAGCCAAGTGAGAAAACAAAGCATTCAAAACAGGACAATAAAAACAAAAGATGAATTCAGTTGTTTAGACTAAAAGAACAGTATTTCGAGTCAAGTGACATATGTCAAAGAAACTTGAATTAGATTTCAAAATGAAGTTTAGGGTGAAGAAACATATGTAAGGAAGCAATGGAGAACCAATGGCATCCCTAAATTGTATTATTCCTGCAAATTAATAAGTGATCAGCCCAGATATTAGGGTTTCAAAAAATTATTACTCTACATCTCTACATGGCAAACATTACCTTGCAAAACCCGTTCAGATACTCTTTATCCACATTATCCAAAGAGTCAAAGTAGTCTCCACCAAGTCAGCAAGTTCTAGAGTAGATTTCTTCCTTAACTTCTGGATCTATTCATCAGAAATATATCCACTTACCAACAAACAAATTATGTTTTTACCAAGGTTTAACACCTTAGGAAGAGAATGCTGTCACTAACATAGAATTAGAAAAAGCACATGCAAGCTGCAATTGGAAAACAAAAAAACAAAAGGGTGCAAATGACATAAGACACAGTGCCAACCGTGAAACAAAGGTTCAAAACAAATTGGTTAAAGATAGAGACAATAACGAAAGATTACACCAGCATAATTCAAAGGAATAGGGAAAAATAACAGAAAAAAATCAGTTTCTTTCATGCCTTCTTCTTGGTCTGTAAAGTGAAGGTCTCAGAATTTAACCCATAAACTCAGTTAACTATTTTCATCTTATGCTGAATTAAAGTTGCAATTAAACTACACTACGATTGTCTGATTACTCGAGAGAGTTATGTGAACTCCATAAACCCCATAGTAAAATTACTTCTCAAGCAACACCTGCATCAAACAGCAACTCATCCGGACGTAAATCCAAGATCACCAAAACATCACCTGAACTAAATAACAGAGTAAGAAACAATTTACAGGTATTGAAATATCACATCAAGATGCTGTCAAATATCCTCACCATCTCCTGTTGCACCAACTTTGGTTTCTGTAGTGCCATCAGACGCTTGAAATCCCTAAAAACCTGGAAATGAAAACAAATCGAAACATAAATTCGTAGTGCTTGTCTCCTAAATGGCTTCTTCCATGGTTCTACACATTGCCAAATGTTTTATTTAGTGTGTTCCATGATCCAGCTAGTACAAATAAGTTGTCTAATATATAATATGAAACGCAATTATAACAAAGAAAAATTCTCTTTGCAATTATGCCATATACACTTTTAAATAGTTATCTTAATGTCGTTATTATTTCAAACAGATTGCATGATCCAAAACATATCACAGCAATGTGAAAGAACAGAGAAGGAAAGCCTGGCAAAGGAGTGGACACGGAATATTATTGCATATGCAGTATAGAGAAATATATTCTATTAGCGATAAAGAATGAGCACCTTAACATCAGTCAGATTTAAGCAATGTATGTTAAAATGCTTTCCTGCGACATTGCCTCGACTTCTTTGGAAACAATTCCCTAGCTGCTTACTCAGAACACTATATGAATACAAACCAACAATGTCATTAAACATAAACTAGGGAAAAATTCGACAATAAACTGAAGGTGATATCCCTCCCTCACCCCACTATTATCCATATCTTAATCGGGCTCTGCACATAATGAGGCGTACTTCAATGAATCATTACATGCATTACATTACATTTCTGTAAAAAACAAAAGAATAGTCATGAAGACCCTACAAAACAAAGAGGAACCACTAGGAAAAAAAGTGAGTATAGGCTTAATCTGAATAATAGAATCAACATCAACCTCTATAACAAAATAAACCTGTCCCGCTAAATATATATAAAAAAGTGTATAGTGAAAGAACTCTAAGCTGGTGCATCTCCTTTAAATGTTAAAAAGTGCCATTAATATGCGGCAGCGACAAGTTTCTGGTACTAGATTAGAATCGTTTCTGCCATCAAAACAAATGGTGCTGCAGGTTCCCGAACATACATCTGTAGATTGGTAAAAGCAGAATCAGGCAATTAAGCAGCAGAAGTTGGATGCTGCTAGAAGTTAACACATCCATGTTCTGCTAGTGCTCCACATTACATTTCTGTAAAAAACAAAAGAATATATACAGAGTCATCAAAACCCTACAAAACAAAGAGGAACCACTAGGAAAAAAAGACAAATAAACATAAACTAACAAATCACGCCCCTGAATCTATCCAGAACAGCATTATTTGATGACTGGATAATCTTTGAGAATAACATTTCTTTGACACCAGGTCCAATGAAGAGTGGATAAAACAGGATAAATGTGGAAACCGAGCATGTCTCTTCAACCTTTCCCCATTCCCCACCCCATCAAATGATCATTTCAGCGTTGTTACCATAAACCACATCTTGGCATAAACATGCAAATGTATCCACCATGGGAAAACAATATCAATAGTTTACTGATTCAATATAACTGCTTAAGTCCCAAATTTACAATACAAATTAACCTATCAGTTTCCAATGTAAAACTGTTAGCGCAGTTTAACAACTGACATGAAAGTGAAAGATGTAAGAAAAAGAGCATCCACTATGGTTCATGTACCTCTTTTAGCTTCCCAGCAATATCATCAACTGAAGAAAGTCCATATCAGGATGAACAAAACCATCTCCCTAAAATATATAAAAGGAAATAATTTGCAGAAAAAAAATCAAGAAAGTAGACAAAGGCTGCGGCTTAAGAATAATTAGATTGAAACATCGGAAGATATGCTAAAAGCACACCCTTGTTATACCTCAAAATTCATCCAATCCCGCCCTTGTTCTTCATTCAAAAAAATATTCTCACTGACTAAAAGAAAAGCATGAGAATGGTTTAGCTATAGATTGATTTCACTTCAGATAACGAAGAACATGACTCTGGAAGCTTCAAGAGAGAACGATGTCGTGGCGAAAAGAAAAAAATCTGACCGCGCTGACAACATGATCTTTTATATATAGGTTGAATGGCAAACTTGTTACTGAAAAACAAAAGGGGGAAATCATCAGCGCACTGTTTCATCTGAACAAATGCTTGAGCATGCCTTAATCTTCTTCTTTGTCAAGAAAGAGAGACTTACGGTTGCTTCATGCAAGGAAATACATAAATTTGGCAAGTAATGCAAGGTTGCACCTAGACACATAAAGCAAATATTAGCTGCCGAATAAAGTAAATACGAAGGAAACTGATCAAATTCATTTTCACCAGACAAAAGTAGCACGCACCACAAATCAGCAATGAAACCCAATGTAATGAAGATCGAATCTTTCGCATAAACAAAAGTAAACAGAGAAATAAGATATACCTGTAAGAAATACTGAAATCAGCAATTCATTGAAATCGGTAGAATCATCTGCCAACAAATCACAATTACACAACTGAGACCCAAAATATACCCAACTGAACAGATACTTGAATACTCAAACTCTTAGAAGAATAAGTGATTCAGAACACCGCTGGTTGTTAGGCGTTTACCTGGTCGTGACTACTGAGTCCAATACTCAAAACTCGTACATCAGTCAAACTTGTACTCATTCTTCAGTTCATCTCTTTACCTCAGGATAATCCACAAAACATATACTTGAATTAATTTTGGTTTAAAGGGATTACTGATCTAAATGTGAAAAAACTGTGAAAGACGAATTCCTAACATGATTTATACAATACTGAACAGAAAATCTCTTTTGAACAATAGCAATCAAAAAAGAAACACCCCAAATTCACAAGGTGAAACAAAAAAACAGGTTTAACTTCATTGACATATAGTCTCAACAGTCAACTCAGTGACCGCCCAATGCTCTTGGGAATCAACAAAAACTACTTGCAGTAGTCTTACATTGACACTGATCTACTTTAGTCATGAGAGTAACCGATTAACAGTTTGCCAGGTATACAACAGTTTACTGAAAACAAGTTACAAGAACCAAACATTAAGTTGCAAAAACATGCTATTGAATAAATATCATCAACAGTATTTGTATATCTTCTCTCATCAGAGGAATTCGAATATATGCATTCATCCAACTCCTACCAATATGCTAGCTTTCTTGGGACCGGCTTGCATTATTCCAGCTTCAATCTCACTGCGAAACACATGTCAGTTCGCATATCTACTCTTCCCGGTACTCCAGATTTTCTTTCAAAATCACAAACCCTTCAATGATTGGGGAAAGGGGAATATACCTGTATACGAGCAATCGTTAGTTGAGTCTAAAAAGGAGTGGAAACATCAAACACAAGTGGTTTAAGGAGCAGAAACATCAACACGAGTAATAAAGAACAATTCTATACTTCTCAGTTGCCAACTCCGCTCTATCACCCACAGCCAAAAGGACTGGTGTCGAGTGAGTCTGGAAACCTGTAATTGTTTTGGGACGACCAGCCTGGCCCACAACATCCACAGCTTGACCAACCCGAACAGGAACAGACAACGGCTTCAGATTCTCGTCTACCGTTAGCAACATTCTCGGCTACAATAAAAAAACAGTGATAATGAGAAATATTGGAATAGATATATCCAATTATCCGGGAAAGACTGGTAAAACATAAATTAACAAATACCAACCTGCATTGCCAATATCAGAAAGTAGAGAACATAATGATACTTCCCCAAAATGATGGCTTTCATATCAAGACATGCATGCAGCATGATTATGATTCCACCAAGTGCTTCCCTGTAAGTGAAAGATGACACATAAAATAACTGAAACAAGGAAGCCAACAATGACTCAAAGAACCATCTAATTGAACAATGATTAAACATCAAGGGAAGATGACATGTTTAATGTTCCATAGCATGTTAGTTACTTACGGTGATAACAAGAATCGGTCAGAATGATATGGATTTAGTGTCAATAAACCCTTTCCTAAATGAACAAGACCTTGAGCAATTCGCACCTGCAATGGTGCCAACCAAAAAAAGAAAATTAAACTCTGAACATAATGCGAACAAAACAAACAAAAGATAGAAAGCATAGGATATATTACACAGAAGAGCAGGCTAGCATCCTTGTAGTAATAACTCGAAAGATTGCGAAGCATGGCGGCTATTCTGGCATTGTTGGTGCCTGCCCCTATCACACCTAAGGAAATTACTGCCGCCTGAAGCATTCAAATGGAGATATTAAAACTTCACGTTCAAGTGGGGAAACTTCTGCCAATAAGTGGAGATTAAAACTTTCTATAATCGCATACCATTGCTACTTCTGAATCTGCATCATGGCTGAGTCTGCTTAACATGTCCATAACAGTGACCTGGTAAAACCCATAAAACAGTGAAAATATGACAAAATTGGTAGAAATACCAAAAACCATTCCCTCGGCACTATTAGGAGATGCCTAGTTATAAATCAATCAAACAATATGAATTCAAGCTAAAAGGCAATCAAATGGGTAAATTTGAAGCTATAACTCACTCAAGATACTAACTTCTTTTTTTGAGAAAGTTTACATTTTGAAAGCTTTCAGCCTCCTCCAAAGTGAGTAAAAAATTACAAGTCAAATAATGCAGTTGAAAGCCAAAAGCAAAACCTCACACAATGTGTGAATTCCTTGAATCAACTTCTATATACATGGTGAACTAACAGATTATTACCTTTGGATTTGATATGCAAAGGAGACCAAGAGCCAAAGGAACTGCCCGACGGATATTTTGTTCTCCATACTGTAAAAGATGCTCCAACGAACGGATTGCCATTTCTAGTCCTAGCTCTTCAGCCATTGCTATCATCGCAATACCAAGCACAGCAGGGCCCTGGTGTGTTTCACCCTTCTCAAGATGCTGTGAACAATGGCCAAGAAGATTTTGAACCTGCATGAAAGCTCACTAGTTCATATACGTGACAAGAGACCTTAACGTAGGAGTAGGTCATACAAAATTACCTTGAGAACATTTCCTGTTCCCGCATAAGCACAAGAAAGCAGGGTCATATCACAATGTTTTCTGATTTTTTCTTGAAATGTCTTTGCAACTTCAACAGTTGCCTCAGCACTTTCCTGTGACACAAGTGAACTACCATTAGTGTGTTCTTGAGTTCTGAAAGACTGAATGATTAATATCCAACAAATAATTAATATGCAAACTTTGAACGTAATAATCAATGAATTTGATGTGGCAAGAAAAAAATATAGCCAGATGAGTAATGGAGCCGCAGGAAGGGAGAAAAAGCCCTAGAGAAAAAGTATACCTGCTTCCCAAGGAACACAAGACCTAAGCTAAGGGGTATTAGGCGAGCTAGGGGCTCCCCCAACACGGCATCACTTCGGTCCATTAGTGCAAATATGATTGCCTGAGCGGCCTCTTCATTGCAAGATCCAATATATATCAACCCCAAGGAGATCGCAGCGAACGTGATAACATCAAGGGGAGCCTTTGCATCATTGAGTATAGTAGTCAGCTTGCTACGTATCTGACACAGATAAGTTGGCTTTAATGGATATGAGATACTATAGCAGTTCAAGGAAACTCTGACTAAACTAGCAAACTTCAGCTTACATGCAACGTAAACAAATTAATAAGAATGATCAAGACACCAGGAACAGCAGTGTCGGCAAAATAGTGAAGGTTCAACTGTAACTGTACTCGTGACATTCTGTACTCCTGACATTCTGAGCCCATAATGATACAAGAACTAGGTCCAATGGAACTCAGAAGATAATAAGCAAAACACATTAAAACTCTTACCTGTTCGTTCTCGGCTCCAGCATATGCAATCCCAAGACCCATTATTGCACCAATTCGGATAGATGGATCTTCTTTGTCAATGTATTCGCCCAGAAGTGCCAATGCCTGTAAAAGATATCAGTAGGATCAACTAATGGATGATCAAGATTTACAGATACATACAGAGAAACACTTCAGGTTAAGTGAACAGATGGAAAGGTTGAGGTAAGGCACTCACTGGATCACAATCATTTTTATACTGCAATTCACAATCCCAACCCCAAGCAAAGCACCCGCAATAACATGGTTGTCATTGCTGTCGAAGTACTTGTCAATTTGAGGGAGCCCAGATCGACATCCCACAGTAAAATTGTACCCTATCATGAAGAATACCATATAAAAGTTAAGCATACAGTGTAAAACAGACAGACACACAAAAAAAAGCAAAAAAACCACTACAAGAGAAACACACCAGACTTGCTGCAGCACTGGTCTTTCCAAGCTCCTTATTCTTAAAAAGCCAGTTTCCTGATGCACCACCACTCGAGGCATCTGATGGAACTGTCATTAACTTATCCTGCAGGAACATTAATATTATGTCATAAAATTTATAAGTCAAAAACATTTCACCCGCAAATCAATTTTGAATAATTTTACCTGACCAAAGCCAGCATTGACAAATGCATTAACAAATGTTGCAGCTAAGTTTTGTCTGGCAGAATCAACACTAGCACCAGCACTAGCCCAGCCATCAAGCAAGTGTGCCTTTTACAAAAATACAAAGAAAATTATGGTGATCAGAGAAAGTATCTAGTGAAGAACAGTGCAAGCATCAAAGTTTACAAACAACACGGAAATAAAGTAGTTTTCTGAATTTCTAATTCTAACTATTTTCAAACCCAAAAATGAGAAAAGATCAATGAACATTTTGAGGATTTGGGATTTATATCTTGGGAAAAAACATTGCAAGAATATTTAACAACCTAAACACCTAAGACAAAACAAACAGTTCTCTCAGTTAAATTTCAGATGCCAAATAGCCATGCCACTCACAAAAGTATCCACAAAGTCCCATAAGAAAGGCATTCCAACCATTGATGACAGAATGTATGCAATATACTAACAAGTCAATAAGTCTAAATACCATGACATCATCAACGGCAAACAAATTATAGAAACCAAACTTTGTTCAAAAACCATCTTTATTTCATAATAAAACAGCATTATGACAAAGTATTATGCAATAATAAAACAGTATTATGCATAATAAAACAGTATTCTGCAATATACTAACAAGTAAATAAGTCTAAATACCATGACATCATCAACGGCAAAAAACGTATAGAAACCAAACTGTTCAAAAACCATCTTTATGTCATAATAAAACAGTATTTCAATCCAAGATGATAAAAGTGTTCATTAAACCTTCAACTAGTCGTGAAGAGCCAGAAACCCACAAATATGTGACAACAGAAAAAAAACAACAAATATAAAAGAATCACATGGAAATTGGGTAGTAATGAGCATGAGAAATTGAATAAGGATATCTTGTGCATAGATTTTGATTTAATTAAATTAGGCGAGTGAAAGAACACTATTTTACTACTCTTATATTGATGCAACTAGAATTGAGGATCTTTACTCCCTATTCTACAATATATTACATTTGAAGTACTAAAAAAGCAAAGGGGTGTGAATTGTAAGGAGAATAGTGCATTATTCCCTTGTTCAATCAGAGTGACTAATCAAATACCAAAAGTTGACAGGGACATGAGTTACCGACAAAAAAACACTTGGTGCAATAATATGGCTTTTGGCAGTTTTGCACATTAAATGCTGTAGAATCCATAAAATCTTATGATAGTATATCATCACAACAGTAACTTTTGAAATATCAATCAAATGTCAGATCTATGACATGATGAAACATTCAAAACCTTGTAGATATCCTCTGGAGTTTTGGCCTCCATGACCTCAATATCACGAGCGAGGGTAAGATAACCTTCACTGAGTTTAGCATTATTAATAATATCCTGCAACGCTTCTCTTTCTTCATCTTCTGCAACCATCTCATCATTAAGCTCAAAAGTACTACCCTGTACAGGCCAACGGGAAAACAAGCATTAGAAACACACTAAGATACTAATGTCAAATTCACACTTTTTAGGCAGTGACATCTATTTAGAACACCTAATGCCTTCATATGTGAGAGAGAAAGAGAGGAATTTGAAGAACCACTTTACAAATATAAATTCAATGACTTACATGTCTGGCAAGGATGTAACAGAATTGCTTTTTACACAGCAGATAATCACAAGATGTAAAGACTTGTTTTACATACTGTAAACATCTCAACATTGTTAGGACCACATCATATAACTTGCAATAATCTTCTGCCAATTTGCCCAGTCAATTAACAAAACACACGCCACTTTTTTATAAAAGCACAAACCTCCTTATTGTCAAGGAAAAGGGCAATCTGAAGTGCATTTGGATATTCTTCAAATTTCAGATATATCATGAATGCGATATCCAAAACTAACATATCATCTGGTCCAGGAAGGTATCTGCAGTACATCAAGATACAAAGTACAGTCAACAAAGCCACTCATTAACAAATCACAATGACAACTTTCAGCACGTTATCATACATCAACCAAGTACTTCAATAAGTTGGTGGAGCAAATTATACAGATTATCCAACTAAAACTGAAAAAAAACCTGGCATATTATTAGCACAAAACATGCCAGATTGGCAAATTCTCTGAATCAAGGTACACTCTGCTTACCTTGCTGAACTGGTGAGGTAGAGACAAGTCCTCTTAAAATTTGTCTTATCAACATGCTCGACTAACAGATCAAGGTCTTCAACCTGGCATTGAACAAGCTATCAGTACCAGTCCCAAAAAAGAAAAGGCTTATCTGGCAAAGAATGTTGATAAATAAATATTTGGTTTTACCTCCATTAAAAGGTCAACAGCTTCCGGTTCCGCATTGTGCTGCATTGCATTTAAGAATTGATTAGAACTAATATATCTACATTCTGAACACATTTTCCCAAGAAACAATAAATCGAGATGTGCTATTCAATTATAATAATTTCAACTCTATAGATTGTCTAGAAATGCATGATACAAAGCAGAGTTTGTTTTAACTTTTTTGTGTAAACTATTCTGCGATTCACTGAAGCTGTGTGACTAACTGTGCTCCAATTAACTATTTTTGGCACATCATCCCTAGTCAAACTTTTGATTGCCCTGAATCCACTAATACAAGATAAAACACTGTTGAACAACAAGCACAACCTGATTTCATGTTCACGGTCTAATTTTAGAAGCATTTGATTTGAAAAAAAGGTTTAGGAAGAAAAAATACAAATTTGTTTCTGATCTTACCCTCATGTGAAAAGCAACTATTTGTTGTACTAGCTCCATTAGATCACCAAACGGGGTCTCATCACTCTGCAACTGAAACAGCAAGTTAGCACCAATCCCTCAAGAATCAACATATAAATAGCATGGAACATAAGAGTTTCTTATCATGATTAGCTATCACATGTTACAAATACAAAGGCATGCATGTCCAGTGATACATGATACCGGAGCATTGAAAGAAATTGCAGATTAATCTTTTTTAAAGGTGTACTAATTTCAGAAATTTCAATGTACAGAAATGAAGAATGATTGAGATTAACTTGTCTTGTAACCCCAATTGAATTTGCCAACAAACAAAGCTGACATAACATGTCTAGAGGATAGAAATTCACACCTGTCGCTTGGCATATTCTTGAGCAATTTATCCAGCTAAGTTCCTGATTACAAGAAAGTCACAGTAATGAGGATATATATATAGTCGCATACCCAACAAAGGGACCTTAACAAATATGCATGAACTAACAAGGACTAAAATGATGAAACTCTAGTACCACAAATTGCATATCATTCTGCTTGAAATTAAAAGATTCTAACCTGACATATTCATGGCCCCATGAACCAATATCACCGTCAGAACCCAGTAATCTAAACTTTAAGCTTTCCTGAAAGAAGTGGACATATAAAGACATAATTACACAACTGTTCAGTAAGAAATGCTAAATTACTTTTGCAATCAACAACAGTATAAAGCAGACACACCGAACTTTAAAGAATAGACATACCCGTTCTCCTTCAGCAGACATGGTCAGTGCCAAAACTGACAGTATATCTGCAAGGTATTTCTGCAAGCAACACACGAGAAAATCTGCAAGGTAAACTGACAGTATATTATTTAAACAAGAGAAAATCTTATTAACATTAAAGTGGACAAGTCACGGATAATTAAGGCATGTACCTTCAAATCTGAGTAGGTCATTGTTTCATAATATGTTTTTAGAGTTCCATAATGCGGGCGAAGGTATTTTAAGGGCTTTGGAACTGATGTCATGGAACTAGTTGAGGTACGAATTTCCAGCCTACAAGATGAAATTTGATGCTGTGTCAAGCGACACAGTACTATCTGATCCATATAAGCAAAGATTTGTGCTGACTAGTCCAGCTAGTCAGTATAACATTAGATCAAGCAAGATGCAGCTGTACTCGTGAATACCGGAAAAGGCCAAAGCTTGAATTGAAGCTCCCCTTTTTTTCAAATGAATCAAGTATAGATTGGTTTACCAACAATTGAGATCAAGTAAATCGCAACCCGAGTGATTATATAGCACAAACCTCATGCTCTCGAGCGCAACTTTCTGTAGTCCAGGATCAGAATCTTGAACCCTCTCCACATACAATTCTAATTGCTGCTTGAGGGCCAAATCTTCATCGGACTGCACATAACACAGATGGAGCTCAGTAACAGATACAAACTCAGCGAAACCAACAATCATCAGTAACCAATTCAAAAGCCGAACCCATTGCCTTTACTTAACTAAACCAATGCAGTTTGAATCCTCAGATTTTTCGATTTTAGAAAATACAAACTTGAATAAACCGGAAAACAAGAGATGAACAAAACCCTAAAATAAAAGATGGTCAAAATTGTCAAAACCCTAAGAGATGGAATTGCATACCAAATCCTCGTCCTTCTTGTCATCTTTCTTTTTGGAATCCTTTGGGGGCGGAGGCTTGGTGGGCTCGTCGTGCTTGCCGCTGCCGCTAGCGGTGTTGGCCGGATCTTGCGAAGCCATGACCGACGATGCTCTCGTTCTCTACTTTCCTCTTGAACAAGAAACTGGAGTCCGATCTGCTTTTCAGGTTATAATGTGAGTCGGGCCGCTTCTCAACTCTTTTTTATTGGGCCTGCAGACCAACTGCGGCCCAAATGATCTCTATCTCTTCCTCAAGCCGTCAAGCGTACTTGGAATTCATTTTCTTGTTTACTACTACCGGATAACTAATCGGAATTATTTGGGCAAACCGATGGTTACTGACATCTCACATCATTATCATGAATTGAATTCTAAATCTCTAACCACCGATTTTTGTTTCCATTTTCATTACAATTGTTTCTGACTCATGACCTAATCCCCTTTGTTTTTTTCTAAGCCATTTTGTATTTCTCTTTCTCTTAAGACCGTTTATAAACTTGCGATCTCATTAAGAGTAACGGCGTGAGGGTTATCTTTCTAGCCTTTGTAATCAAATGACCACTTATAAACATATAGATACAATAAGGAACACACAATAAGGAGAGAAAGAGAGATCATCTTTAATACATGTTGATTAAAGATATAACCCTAGCTGCAAAATGCTTATTTATGAACACAATTTGTCTAATCCACATTCACAGAGTTCATAATCTTTGAAAAAGAAGAAGACATCTGATATAAAAAACCAAGCAAGGCACTATTTGTTTATAGAATTATTAAATAGCTTTAGGAAACGATAAGGACAAGAACAAAACTTGTAGAAGAAAGATATCTTCTTAACTATATTGTGCATAAGATACAAAACTATGAATCTCACATTCACAATATCTCTAAATAGGTAAATAACTATTTTTGCGCAAAAGAACCAAACTATGGATCTTTCTCTCACAATATCACTCTATAGAATAAAAGTATCCTTTTATGTTTAGATCTAACTAAACATCTCTATTTATAGACCAGAATCTCTTAGAATCCTTATATAACTAGAAAATCATTTCTTTAACTAAGTAGAAATAAGTCTTTCCCTGACCAAGTTATAGAAGGAATCCACCTAAGTTCCTGGAAATGACGATATGCGTATCATGGCTCCCCCGTTAAGGAACTTAAACTCACGTTTAAGTTGAAAACGCGAGAGTTCTCGTTTCCTTGCTGAACCATTTAGCCTTGTTAGTAACTTGACAGGCATGCTCAATGTGAAACACTGCTCGTTCTCCTTGACGTGTTGTAGCCACCTGACGCTCCAAAATGCAATCTTCTGGCAATGGATCATCCTTGAGTCGCTTTTACTCGACTTCAACCATACTATGTCGCCAACACCAAAGTTACAAGGTAGCCGATGTCTATTATGTCTGGGCTTGTACCTTCCTCATGACTTCTTCAATTTCTCATCCTCTTGACTTGAGTCCCCTTCACGTTGACGTGTCAACAAGACAAACCTCCTACAAGCATTAACTAATCTTTTAGTCTGAGTCGTTGTTGCTAAGCTTGTCTCTTATGGTAGGGAAATCGCTCGTATAACAAACTGTCGTTCATCCATTATGAATGTATACTTATGGGCTCTCATGTCATAGATTGCATATCTATCTGCCGACATCCTTCTAGATCCATCCCAGCGGATATGGCTTCGGATGTCTGACTGTCTTAAGACCTAGCTTATGCACCATAGCTTCCGAGATAAGATTCTTCTGACTTCCCGATTCGATAATGGCATCAACCAAACTGGTCTTCACTTGTAACTTGACAACAAAGAGCTACTCCCTAGGGTCTACTTCGTCCGCCACCAGTTAGTTCCCTGTCATAAGATTGAATCTAGGGTTTGGTTCAATCATCCTAGTACTATCTCTGTCTCATGTATGATCAACGCTGCTTTCTTCTTTTCCTCTTTTTATCTTAAACTTCTTGGTCTAAGATAAGGATACTTCACCTAACATCTATTTTCCACATGACCGGTATCTTTACAACGACTGCAAATGAAAACTTCCTTCCCATTAGACTCACCATACTTATGCTCCTCCTTTTTGGCATATCACAAACTTGTGAGAACTTGATAAAACTGTCAACAAACGCAAAGAAGTGTCATACAAAACTGATGTAATATGCTAACAAATCTTTGTCGTTGGTTTATAAAGGTTCCAAGAAGATGAACAACAAGAATTTTTGCCGATTCTGTGAAAGTCTATTTTTCACAAACTTGTAAGAACTTGTTAAAACTGCCAAAACGCAATATATTTTCGTACAAACTTGATGTAATAAGCGAAGAGATCTTTGTCGTTGGTTTTTAGAGGTCCCCAGAAGATCAAAAACATCAGTTTTTACCGATTCTGTGATCGTTCATTTTTCACAAACTTGGAAGAACTTGATAAAACTGCCAACAAACGCAAAGAAGTTTCATATAATACTGATGTAATATGCTAACAAATCTTTGTCATTGGTTTATAGAGGTCCCAAGAAGATTTAACATAAGTTTTTGCAGATTCCGAAACGTCCATTTTTCACAAACTTGTAAGAACTTATTAAAACTTCCAAAAATTGCAATAAAGTTTCATACAAAATTGATGTAATAAGCTAAGATATTATTGTCGTTGGTTTATAAAGGTCCCAAGCAGATAAAAAACAAGAATTACAAACGTAAGTTTTTGGTTTATAGAGGTCCCAAGAAGATCACAAACGTAAGTTTTTGCCGAATCCGAGAAAGTCTATTTTCACAAACTTGTAAGAACTTGATAAAATTGCCAAAAACGCAATAAATTTTCGTACAAACTTGATGTAATAAGCGAAGATATCTTTGTCATTGGTTTATAGAGGTCACAAAAATATCAAAATCATGTGTTTTTACCGATTCTGTGAACGTCCATTGTTCGTTAGCTCTTAAGAACTAGAAAAAATTGCCAATAAACGCATTGAAGTTTCATACAAAATTGATGTAATAAGCTAAAAAATCTGTCCTTGGTTTATAGAAATGACGCGCCCGTTACCGGACACGTTATAATTTAAAACCCTTTTTTGTCACTTTGTAGCATTGGTGAATATGGTTCGATCAATCCGGGGACTTTAGGGCGTTCATGCGGTTAAAAATCAATTAAGTTAGTATCTAAAAAGTTAGATAATTATTTCAAACAACAAAGACATTATTTACAGAATATTCACATCATTATTTACATAATATTTACATAATTTACAGAATTCATGGGGGGGTTCGGTTTGGTTTCTATGTTCCTACAAAACCGAAAATAAACATGTTATTTACAAGTGATCAACTTCATTCCACTTCCAAATCAAAATATCAGAGTTATAAACACATAAATATCAAGTCTCATATCCAACAATCTGAAATCATTGTAAATTCAAATTATGAGAAATAATCTCGAAATACAAGCCTGAAGAGGTCATGCATCCCTTTAATTCTTCTTACTTTATCTCCTTTGCACACAGAAGTCTAGTACCTAAGATATTTCTTGCTGAAAGCTGAAAGCAATTCAGAATGATCATGTCTCAGATATACCCCGACAACTTATCACCCTTCAAACAGAATTGTATAAGAAAATTACTTACTAAAAACACTATCAAGCAATCGTTTCTCATTCAAATTGCACACTAAATTAAATTATTCAAACATACTATCGACGAAATACTTAAAACGAAACCCAACATCATTTTTTATCTCTGTCAATAAGGAACACATGTCAATAAGGAACACAGAAAAGGAAACCCAGTAACTGACTATATCTGGGAAGACGAAATCATTCAAGAACTGGTAAGCATCGTTTATGGATTGATCACTCAAACAATGAAGCTGGACATTAGAACCCATACCTCCCTGTAACAGAAAAAGTAAACAACGATCAGATGATCCTCACCGAAGAACCATAACGAAAGGAAGAAGAAACACATGTATAATCTTCCTCAAAGCAGGAAATCAAAACAAAACGCAAAATCCATGTCTTCACATCGATTCCCAAATTTTGAAAACTTATATCCAATTTTCCTCCTGGACGAAGCTCGAAATTGAGCAATAAAATCAAGTTCAAATTCAGTATTTGCGTGCTAGAGAGGAGATAGAAACTTATAGATAGCTATTGGTAGTAGAATTAAGATACCAGAACCAAAAACCAAAAAGGGAATACGATCTTATCCATTCAAACGGTGAATGAATTAGCAGAGAAAGTTGGCTGGGTTCGATCACAACTGGTTGGGGATAGCCAGACCAAAGAAAAGGAGAGAGCAAAAATAAGATAAGATCCCTCGGGAAGCTTCTGAAAGCAGACGGAGGGAGAGAGAACACAAAGATAAGGAGGGAGATCTCAAGATGGTTCTGGAAGTTTCATTCATGAATGGAGAGAGATGCTGATCCAAGATTGCGGCCCAACACTATTACAACTGTTCTGTGTGAACAGTGAGTGAAGAGTGAGAACAGTCGATATAAAATATATATATGGTAAATTGGCTACATCAAGTACATAAATAAAAACAAAAAAAAATAAGTGATGGAAGGCTAGGATAGCTGATATAGTTATTGACACATTAACCTTTGCAAATATAAAACTTGGAACAGTTGTTAGGATTGACACTCATCAAAAACAAAATGCATATTTTGGTTCATATAATTATTTGGCAATTAACCAATAATCTTTCAGCCTGTATCACTGTCATTATCTTAATATTAAATTTGGATAATTAGGATTGACTTTCCAACTACGTAGAAGCATATATCAAATTCATTCTCTATGCCTCAATTCCAGCAACTTATGTAAGAAACTAAACAATAAACATAGGTGTCAGAGAAGACACACCTGGTCTGAACCCCTTCAATTGCAATCTGAACAACTGCTTGAGCATGCCTTATTCTTCGTCTTTGTCAACAAAGAGAGACTTAAGGTTGCTTCAAGGAAATACATAAACTCGGCATGTAATGCAAGGTTGCACCTGGACACATAAAGCTGATATATTAGCTGCATAAAGCTGATATTAGCTGCCGAATTCTTCCAAATAAAGTAAATACGAAGGAAACTGATCAAATTCATTTTCACCAGACATAAGTAGCATGCATCACAAATCAGAAATGAAGCCCAATGTAATGAAGATCGAATCTTTCCCACAAACCAAAGTAAACAGAGAAAGGGGTTTAAATACCAATTAGATGAATTCAATTTCATATATTACATGGCTGGATCTCACCTTGACAACACTGGATGAAAGAAAAAAGTCGCAAGACGTCTCTACATCAGTCCTATTAGCCTGAAAATCGAAATTAAGCAAATTCAGGTTACAGTCGAGTAAAGCCCAAGCTAGAAAAACAAATTGCGTATTTAGGTTCATATAATAAGTATTTCGCAATTAACCAATAAACTTTTCGCCTGCATCACTGTCATTAACTTGATATTCAGTTTGGATAATTAGGTTTTGACTGTCCAACTATGTACAAGCATATATCAACAATATGTAAATAGTGAAATTAGAGTTGGCAAATCCGATTTATACAGTACTGAACAGTACATCTCTTTTGAACAATAACAATCAAAAAAGAAACACCCCTAAATCACCATATCTAAATCCATCTTAATAACACACAACAGAAGCCACATTGATCAGCAGCAGGGAGAGAGAGATAAAATGAACCTGATTCTTTCAGAATGAAGACAAGAAGAAAACCTCTAACTCAGGTAAAGTAATTGAAGCAAAGAACTCAAATCAATTCGCTGGTTAGATAGACAGTTGAACCTGCAATCAACGATTCTGGGTTTTAGTTTTCTCTGCTCCTCAATCTGTGTGAGTTGCACAAAAATGGTAATAAAGGAAAAAGAATCATATACCACATATTAGAAATTATTGAACAAGCTACTGTGTGCATCTGATAGAAATAAAAGGGAGCCAGTTACAATCTCAGATGTAGACTAAATAAAGCAAAAAAATATATTATTTGAACTTCAAAGTTAAGTAAGCTTCAAATTACAATTCCTCCCTATATATACCATATAAAAAATAGTACATATCACACTACACTTTATAACAGCATTATCAGAGTTTAGTGCATCCCCTCCCTTGAAAATCCCTCGGCTGTGGCTATCCCGTAGACCACATTCAACAATATGAGACCCAATTCAATACCAAACCATGAGGTGTTATACTGTCATGCCATTTCCACAAAAATTAAAAAGTTAAGGACTAAATGTCAAGCGTCTAGCTACGGTAGGATGCAGGGCAACAAAGTATGGCAAAGAAATAGAAAAAGACAGCTTCTACTTTAATATTAAAAGAAGACCAGAATAGCAGCACCTGTTGGTATGAAGATCTCCTGCATTAATCATGCATAACAGATATAACACAATTGGTACTAGATAGCTACACTATCCTTCCAAACTGCATGTACAGTTCACATGAAAAGGTCTGCACAGCTTGCAGCAATTGTTGCTGAGATATCAATAACTAACCTGGAAAATATGCATACATTAACTTCAATTGGAACAGTGGCCAATGCATAAAACAAATGAGTGGTGGAATACCTACTATATTTTTTTCGCTTCAAATCAAAGAGGATTCCCAAAGGTTCCAACCTGTAACACACAGTAGAACTCCTCATATATTAGCATGAACAAAAGAGAAGAAAATGAAAGGAAAATCAACATCAGAGAAAAACAAAAATCCGAACCCCAACAGAAAGCAAAGAAATAAAATGGAACAGCTCAATTCACAAACATTAAAAAAGAAAATCAAGGGAAAATTGAAAGGATTACAAGATCTCAAAAAGAGACCAAGTCTCAGTGCACTTAAACAAACCAAATCAATACCGGTGCAAGCCTACAAATCCCAAACAGCAAGAAATATGAGTAGGTCAATGACAGATAGTTAAGGAAAACGATATAGCATAGAGCATGGTAGAATAAGAAGGGAAATGAACTTTTTGCTTCTCAGGACATAGCTACCGTAAATAAGATAGGGTGACTTTTGGAAACGAAACCATAATACTCTGCACCCATTTGAACAATTGGCAGAAAGAAACTATCTTTTAATCATGCCTAAACTCTCTTCCTATAAGCAGACAGAGTTTTGTAAAGAGAATTTAAAAATGAATGTTCGAAAACTGTAAAGTAAAATATAAAAATATAGCAAACGGTTCTTCTCAAGTACTTACCTCACCATGAGATACTAGAAACTGGGAAAATATAAGTACAAAATTTATGTAAGTTCCTAAAGATTCACATTTCTTATGCCACCAGGAAGAAAATTAGCACCAAAGCACCTCTAATACTGTATAATATATCAGGGCACTATGAAGAAGCATATATCAACAATATGTAAATAGTGAAATTAGAGTTGGCAAATCCAATTCATACAATACTGAACAGCAAATCTCTTTTGAACAATAGCAATCAAAAAAGAAACACCCCAAATTCACCATGCCTAGATCCATCCCAATAACACACAACAGAAGCCACACTAATCAGCAGCAGAGAGAGAGAAAAAGAACCTGAGTATGTATTGCTGTTTTTCTTCAATAAATTACTTAGAAATCACTTTCAACAATAGCAATCAAAATTACAAAAATTGTTATCAACGAATCCGGCAGCAACACGCCGGGGCTACATAGAGCAAACTAGCAAGAACCCCGGCGCGTTGCTGCCGGATTCGTTGCTAACAATTTTGTAATTTTTGTCGGCTTTGTTAATGTGAATAATCGTATAAAGTACATTTACATAACATTGTTGATGAAATTGTTCATTGTGAATAAAAAAGAAAGGACACCTCACATATCATTATTCACTGCATGAAGAAATAAAACACTAAAATCGATATCAACACCACCAAGTAAATTATTGTCTACAAATGGTTTGTTTTATCACACTATGAAGTCTTCTTACAACCTGAAGTTTTATCTGCAAGACATAGATAAAAGGGTTGAATCAATACATTGTCCAGTTCAAACAACTGACATACTAACATCAAAACCACAATCCAATTTTGAGAAGAGGTTTTAGTATTTAAAAGTCAAATATGAACTGCTCAAAATTAGAATGCAAAATTTTTGGTGTCTCCATAATTAAGGATTAGAGATCTCCCCTCATGGCATAATTGTAATGATATTTATCAAAACCTATTAAACTGGTGCGTACCTTTGACTAAGTAATCGAGTAATGCAAAAGAAAATTACGATTCCTATGGGAATGTTTGAGTTTCATAACTTAGAACTTGTCAAAAAATGTTTCATAACTTAGAATGAAAAGAAATATTTATAAGAGTTCAGTTTCAGTTAATATTTCAACTTGCCATTCAAATTAGTATTGTACAGTTTTCAAAGATTACATATGAATCCATTTAACGTCAATAGCATGATATCATCAACACATTCAACACCAAATGCCATCAACAAAAAATCAAAATAAAATAAAAAGTTGTGAATATACAAACCTTTGGAGACATACCATTGTATGAGTGGCTACTCTGCTTGCATTAACTTTTCCGTCCTCACTGTCATTCACGACTTCATCCTCAAACTCAGTTATGCAAACCTCATCAGTTAAGTTTCGACCTGCACCCACATTCATGCATCATTAGTTCAATGCTCATCATATAGAAAACAGAGCTTATTTTGGTTTCAGGTCTGAAGATTGTCAGCAGAAGCAATAACAAAAAATTTAAAAATAAACAGAAGAAGAGAGATACCAAACCAAAAAAGAAACAAATCAAGATGAAATAGGTAGAAGATGAAGAGATTTATCATCTGCCAACAAATCACAATTACACAACTGAGACCCAAAAAATACCCAACAGAAAACAGATACTTGAATACTCAAACTCGTAGAAGATAAAGTGATTCAGAACACCGCTGGTTGTTAGTCGTTACCTAGTCGTGAGTACCGAGTCCAATACTCAAAACTCGTACATCAGTCAAACTTGTACTCATTCTTTAGTTCATCTCTTTACCTTAGGATAATCCACAAAACATATACTTGAATTAATTTTGGTTTAAAGAAAGGATTGCTGATCTAAATGTGAAAAAAAAGTGTGAAAGACGAATTCCTTACCTGATTTATAGGATCTAAACCCGATTGTCCTTCCAATAAGCTCCCCAGCTGCGCATTACTCAGCAAAACAAATTTTGAACCAAGAAGAAATTCCTTAATTGAGAGACCATGTTGTCACTTTTAGTAAAAAATCAGTATAACCAAGGTTGTTTGAGCTGAAGAAATAGAACACTAAAGAGTGAACTGCTAAGAAAATTAAAGATAAGCAGAAATAGAACACTAACTAAGAAAATTAAAGATAACAACCAATGTTGTTTAAGCTGAAGCAAGTTCATACCAGTCGACTTTCCCACCGATTCCAAAGCGTTTTTTCGGCTTCTTGAACTGCACATATTGTCAGCTTCTTGATCTATGCTATTACCAACTGCAGCTGTACATGTCTCAGATAGTAAGGAATCCCAATCAGAACAGTATTGTCTCAAATTTTTCCGTTCTATTTAAAGAAACAGGGAGAACTTGGGCGTACAAACATCAAAATTGTCAGTAATGTTGTTTTGAGAACTTTGGCTTACCCTCAAGAAGAACCCTCCTGTCAATTGGTCCGATCTCTCTTTTTCCTTCCTACCCCAGTGCTCCACGATCAAATTCAGCAATTATACCTCAAATCCAAAATTTTCAATCCTATAAGTCGTATCAAATCCGGCGGATAAGGATTGGAAAGCCAAACCCTCGTATTTCAGAAAACTTAGTTAAAGAGCATGTTATCCTTGAAATGATATAGATATAGATGACAAATAATATTATAGCGAGCAAGCAGAACCATAAAACAAAATTTGAAAAAAAAAATATAAAAAAATTGTACAACTGAAGAATGAGCTTGTTCTTGGGCGGGACAGGGTAAAGTAACCACACGAAACAAAAAACAAATTAAAAAAAGATAAATTTAGTCATAACATTATAGCAAGCAAGCAGAGCAGAAAGATAAAAACAAAAGATTAATTCAGTTCTGCAAATAAAAGAGGTAATGAGATCACAATACAGAAAAAGGAACAAATGAACGATCAAAAATTCACAGAGGAAAAACAGTATTTCGAGTCCAGTGAGGAAACAAAACATTCAAAACAGTTATCTGGCGCCATCAAACTTTCAGTCTTTATCACTGTCATTACACCTTGATATTCAGTTTGGATAATTAGGTTTTGACAACTACTGAACAGCAGATCTCTTTAGATCAATAGCAATCAAAAAAGAAACACCCCTAATTCACCATGCCTAGATCCATCTCAATAACACAACAGAAAAGCCAAACTGAACAGCAGCCGGGAGAGAGAAAAATAACCTGATTCCCTCAGAATGAAGATAAGACGAAAACCTCTAACTCAGGGAGGTCACCAAATCTTACATGTAATCAAATATACAAGGCAGTAGTGTTTAATGACGCCCAGAGATTCTCTCAAAAAAATGACGCCCACAGAAAAGTAATTGAAGCAAAGTACCCAAATAATTCGCTGGTTAGATAGACGGTTGAACCTGCAATCAACGATTCTGGGTTTTAGCGTGCTCCACGATCAAATTCAGAAATCATATCTCAAATCCAAAATTCAATCCTATGAGTCGTATCAAATCTGATGGATAAGGATTTGAAAGCCAAACCTTCCCTGTATTTAAGAAAACTTTGGTAAAGAGCATGGTAAACTTGGACTGATATAGATGGCATAATATTATAGCGAGCAATAAAAAGGAACAAATGAACAATCAAAAATTCACAGAGGAAAAACACAGTATTTCAAGCCAAGTGAGAAAACAAAGCATTCAAAACAGGACAATAAAAACAAAAGATGAATTCAGTTGTTTAGACTAAAAGAACAGTATTTCGAGTCAAGTGACATATGTCAAAGAAACTTGAATTAGATTTCAAAATGAAGTTTAGGGTGAAGAAACATATGTAAGGAAGCAATGGAGAACCAATGGCATCCCTAAATTGTATTATTCCTGCAAATTAATAAGTGATCAGCCCAGATATTAGGGTTTCAAAAAATTATTACTCTACATCTCTACATGGCAAACATTACCTTGCAAAACCCGTTCAGATACTCTTTATCCACATTATCCAAAGAGTCAAAGTAGTCTCCACCAAGTCAGCAAGTTCTAGAGTAGATTTCTTCCTTAACTTCTGGATCTATTCATCAGAAATATATCCACTTACCAACAAACAAATTATGTTTTTACCAAGGTTTAACACCTTAGGAAGAGAATGCTGTCACTAACATAGAATTAGAAAAAGCACATGCAAGCTGCAATTGGAAAACAAAAAAACAAAAGGGTGCAAATGACATAAGACACAGTGCCAACCGTGAAACAAAGGTTCAAAACAAATTGGTTAAAGATAGAGACAATAACGAAAGATTACACCAGCATAATTCAAAGGAATAGGGAAAAATAACAGAAAAAAATCAGTTTCTTTCATGCCTTCTTCTTGGTCTGTAAAGTGAAGGTCTCAGAATTTAACCCATAAACTCAGTTAACTATTTTCATCTTATGCTGAATTAAAGTTGCAATTAAACTACACTACGATTGTCTGATTACTCGAGAGAGTTATGTGAACTCCATAAACCCCATAGTAAAATTACTTCTCAAGCAACACCTGCATCAAACAGCAACTCATCCGGACGTAAATCCAAGATCACCAAAACATCACCTGAACTAAATAACAGAGTAAGAAACAATTTACAGGTATTGAAATATCACATCAAGATGCTGTCAAATATCCTCACCATCTCCTGTTGCACCAACTTTGGTTTCTGTAGTGCCATCAGACGCTTGAAATCCCTAAAAACCTGGAAATGAAAACAAATCGAAACATAAATTCGTAGTGCTTGTCTCCTAAATGGCTTCTTCCATGGTTCTACACATTGCCAAATGTTTTATTTAGTGTGTTCCATGATCCAGCTAGTACAAATAAGTTGTCTAATATATAATATGAAACGCAATTATAACAAAGAAAAATTCTCTTTGCAATTATGCCATATACACTTTTAAATAGTTATCTTAATGTCGTTATTATTTCAAACAGATTGCATGATCCAAAACATATCACAGCAATGTGAAAGAACAGAGAAGGAAAGCCTGGCAAAGGAGTGGACACGGAATATTATTGCATATGCAGTATAGAGAAATATATTCTATTAGCGATAAAGAATGAGCACCTTAACATCAGTCAGATTTAAGCAATGTATGTTAAAATGCTTTCCTGCGACATTGCCTCGACTTCTTTGGAAACAATTCCCTAGCTGCTTACTCAGAACACTATATGAATACAAACCAACAATGTCATTAAACATAAACTAGGGAAAAATTCGACAATAAACTGAAGGTGATATCCCTCCCTCACCCCACTATTATCCATATCTTAATCGGGCTCTGCACATAATGAGGCGTACTTCAATGAATCATTACATGCATTACATTACATTTCTGTAAAAAACAAAAGAATAGTCATGAAGACCCTACAAAACAAAGAGGAACCACTAGGAAAAAAAGTGAGTATAGGCTTAATCTGAATAATAGAATCAACATCAACCTCTATAACAAAATAAACCTGTCCCGCTAAATATATATAAAAAAGTGTATAGTGAAAGAACTCTAAGCTGGTGCATCTCCTTTAAATGTTAAAAAGTGCCATTAATATGCGGCAGCGACAAGTTTCTGGTACTAGATTAGAATCGTTTCTGCCATCAAAACAAATGGTGCTGCAGGTTCCCGAACATACATCTGTAGATTGGTAAAAGCAGAATCAGGCAATTAAGCAGCAGAAGTTGGATGCTGCTAGAAGTTAACACATCCATGTTCTGCTAGTGCTCCACATTACATTTCTGTAAAAAACAAAAGAATATATACAGAGTCATCAAAACCCTACAAAACAAAGAGGAACCACTAGGAAAAAAAGACAAATAAACATAAACTAACAAATCACGCCCCTGAATCTATCCAGAACAGCATTATTTGATGACTGGATAATCTTTGAGAATAACATTTCTTTGACACCAGGTCCAATGAAGAGTGGATAAAACAGGATAAATGTGGAAACCGAGCATGTCTCTTCAACCTTTCCCCATTCCCCACCCCATCAAATGATCATTTCAGCGTTGTTACCATAAACCACATCTTGGCATAAACATGCAAATGTATCCACCATGGGAAAACAATATCAATAGTTTACTGATTCAATATAACTGCTTAAGTCCCAAATTTACAATACAAATTAACCTATCAGTTTCCAATGTAAAACTGTTAGCGCAGTTTAACAACTGACATGAAAGTGAAAGATGTAAGAAAAAGAGCATCCACTATGGTTCATGTACCTCTTTTAGCTTCCCAGCAATATCATCAACTGAAGAAAGTCCATATCAGGATGAACAAAACCATCTCCCTAAAATATATAAAAGGAAATAATTTGCAGAAAAAAAATCAAGAAAGTAGACAAAGGCTGCGGCTTAAGAATAATTAGATTGAAACATCGGAAGATATGCTAAAAGCACACCCTTGTTATACCTCAAAATTCATCCAATCCCGCCCTTGTTCTTCATTCAAAAAAATATTCTCACTGACTAAAAGAAAAGCATGAGAATGGTTTAGCTATAGATTGATTTCACTTCAGATAACGAAGAACATGACTCTGGAAGCTTCAAGAGAGAACGATGTCGTGGCGAAAAGAAAAAAATCTGACCGCGCTGACAACATGATCTTTTATATATAGGTTGAATGGCAAACTTGTTACTGAAAAACAAAAGGGGGAAATCATCAGCGCACTGTTTCATCTGAACAAATGCTTGAGCATGCCTTAATCTTCTTCTTTGTCAAGAAAGAGAGACTTACGGTTGCTTCATGCAAGGAAATACATAAATTTGGCAAGTAATGCAAGGTTGCACCTAGACACATAAAGCAAATATTAGCTGCCGAATAAAGTAAATACGAAGGAAACTGATCAAATTCATTTTCACCAGACAAAAGTAGCACGCACCACAAATCAGCAATGAAACCCAATGTAATGAAGATCGAATCTTTCGCATAAACAAAAGTAAACAGAGAAATAAGATATACCTGTAAGAAATACTGAAATCAGCAATTCATTGAAATCGGTAGAATCATCTGCCAACAAATCACAATTACACAACTGAGACCCAAAATATACCCAACTGAACAGATACTTGAATACTCAAACTCTTAGAAGAATAAGTGATTCAGAACACCGCTGGTTGTTAGGCGTTTACCTGGTCGTGACTACTGAGTCCAATACTCAAAACTCGTACATCAGTCAAACTTGTACTCATTCTTCAGTTCATCTCTTTACCTCAGGATAATCCACAAAACATATACTTGAATTAATTTTGGTTTAAAGGGATTACTGATCTAAATGTGAAAAAACTGTGAAAGACGAATTCCTAACATGATTTATACAATACTGAACAGAAAATCTCTTTTGAACAATAGCAATCAAAAAAGAAACACCCCAAATTCACCAGGTGAAACAAAAAAACAGGTTTAACTTCATTGACATATAGTCTCAACAGTCAACTCAGTGACCGCCCAATGCTCTTGGGAATCAACAAAAACTACTTGCAGTAGTCTTACATTGACACTGATCTACTTTAGTCATGAGAGTAACCGATTAACAGTTTGCCAGGTATACAACAGTTTACTGAAAACAAGTTACAAGAACCAAACATTAAGTTGCAAAAACATGCTATTGAATAAATATCATCAACAGTATTTGTATATCTTCTCTCATCAGAGGAATTCGAATATATGCATTCATCCAACTCCTACCAATATGCTAGCTTTCTTGGGACCGGCTTGCATTATTCCAGCTTCAATCTCACTGCGAAACACATGTCAGTTCGCATATCTACTCTTCCCGGTACTCCAGATTTTCTTTCAAAATCACAAACCCTTCAATGATTGGGGAAAGGGGAATATACCTGTATACGAGCAATCGTTAGTTGAGTCTAAAAAGGAGTGGAAACATCAAACACAAGTGGTTTAAGGAGCAGAAACATCAACACGAGTAATAAAGAACAATTCTATACTTCTCAGTTGCCAACTCCGCTCTATCACCCACAGCCAAAAGGACTGGTGTCGAGTGAGTCTGGAAACCTGTAATTGTTTTGGGACGACCAGCCTGGCCCACAACATCCACAGCTTGACCAACCCGAACAGGAACAGACAACGGCTTCAGATTCTCGTCTACCGTTAGCAACATTCTCGGCTACAATAAAAAAACAGTGATAATGAGAAATATTGGAATAGATATATCCAATTATCCGGGAAAGACTGGTAAAACATAAATTAACAAATACCAACCTGCATTGCCAATATCAGAAAGTAGAGAACATAATGATACTTCCCCAAAATGATGGCTTTCATATCAAGACATGCATGCAGCATGATTATGATTCCACCAAGTGCTTCCCTGTAAGTAGAAAGATGACACATAAAATAACTGAAACAAGGAAGCCAACAATGACTCAAAGAACCATCTAATTGAACAATGATTAAACATCAAGGGAAGATGACATGTTTAATGTTCCATAGCATGTTAGTTACTTACGGTGATAACAAGAATCGGTCAGAATGATATGGATTTAGTGTCAATAAACCCTTTCCTAAATGAACAAGACCTTGAGCAATTCGCACCTGCAATGGTGCCAACCAAAAAAAGAAAATTAAACTCTGAACATAATGCGAACAAAACAAACAAAAGATAGAAAGCATAGGATATATTACACAGAAGAGCAGGCTAGCATCCTTGTAGTAATAACTCGAAAGATTGCGAAGCATGGCGGCTATTCTGGCATTGTTGGTGCCTGCCCCTATCACACCTAAGGAAATTACTGCCGCCTGAAGCATTCAAATGGAGATATTAAAACTTCACGTTCAAGTGGGGAAACTTCTGCCAATAAGTGGAGATTAAAACTTTCTATAATCGCATACCATTGCTACTTCTGAATCTGCATCATGGCTGAGTCTGCTTAACATGTCCATAACAGTGACCTGGTAAAACCCATAAAACAGTGAAAATATGACAAAATTGGTAGAAATACCAAAAACCATTCCCTCGGCACTATTAGGAGATGCCTAGTTATAAATCAATCAAACAATATGAATTCAAGCTAAAAGGCAATCAAATGGGTAAATTTGAAGCTATAACTCACTCAAGATACTAACTTCTTTTTTTGAGAAAGTTTACATTTTGAAAGCTTTCAGCCTCCTCCAAAGTGAGTAAAAAATTACAAGTCAAATAATGCAGTTGAAAGCCAAAAGCAAAACCTCACACAATGTGTGAATTCCTTGAATCAACTTCTATATACATGGTGAACTAACAGATTATTACCTTTGGATTTGATATGCAAAGGAGACCAAGAGCCAAAGGAACTGCCCGACGGATATTTTGTTCTCCATACTGTAAAAGATGCTCCAACGAACGGATTGCCATTTCTAGTCCTAGCTCTTCAGCCATTGCTATCATCGCAATACCAAGCACAGCAGGGCCCTGGTGTGTTTCACCCTTCTCAAGATGCTGTGAACAATGGCCAAGAAGATTTTGAACCTGCATGAAAGCTCACTAGTTCATATACGTGACAAGAGACCTTAACGTAGGAGTAGGTCATACAAAATTACCTTGAGAACATTTCCTGTTCCCGCATAAGCACAAGAAAGCAGGGTCATATCACAATGTTTTCTGATTTTTTCTTGAAATGTCTTTGCAACTTCAACAGTTGCCTCAGCACTTTCCTGTGACACAAGTGAACTACCATTAGTGTGTTCTTGAGTTCTGAAAGACTGAATGATTAATATCCAACAAATAATTAATATGCAAACTTTGAACGTAATAATCAATGAATTTGATGTGGCAAGAAAAAAATATAGCCAGATGAGTAATGGAGCCGCAGGAAGGGAGAAAAAGCCCTAGAGAAAAAGTATACCTGCTTCCCAAGGAACACAAGACCTAAGCTAAGGGGTATTAGGCGAGCTAGGGGCTCCCCCAACACGGCATCACTTCGGTCCATTAGTGCAAATATGATTGCCTGAGCGGCCTCTTCATTGCAAGATCCAATATATATCAACCCCAAGGAGATCGCAGCGAACGTGATAACATCAAGGGGAGCCTTTGCATCATTGAGTATAGTAGTCAGCTTGCTACGTATCTGACACAGATAAGTTGGCTTTAATGGATATGAGATACTATAGCAGTTCAAGGAAACTCTGACTAAACTAGCAAACTTCAGCTTACATGCAACGTAAACAAATTAATAAGAATGATCAAGACACCAGGAACAGCAGTGTCGGCAAAATAGTGAAGGTTCAACTGTAACTGTACTCGTGACATTCTGTACTCCTGACATTCTGAGCCCATAATGATACAAGAACTAGGTCCAATGGAACTCAGAAGATAATAAGCAAAACACATTAAAACTCTTACCTGTTCGTTCTCGGCTCCAGCATATGCAATCCCAAGACCCATTATTGCACCAATTCGGATAGATGGATCTTCTTTGTCAATGTATTCGCCCAGAAGTGCCAATGCCTGTAAAAGATATCAGTAGGATCAACTAATGGATGATCAAGATTTACAGATACATACAGAGAAACACTTCAGGTTAAGTGAACAGATGGAAAGGTTGAGGTAAGGCACTCACTGGATCACAATCATTTTTATACTGCAATTCACAATCCCAACCCCAAGCAAAGCACCCGCAATAACATGGTTGTCATTGCTGTCGAAGTACTTGTCAATTTGAGGGAGCCCAGATCGACATCCCACAGTAAAATTGTACCCTATCATGAAGAATACCATATAAAAGTTAAGCATACAGTGTAAAACAGACAGACACACAAAAAAAAGCAAAAAAACCACTACAAGAGAAACACACCAGACTTGCTGCAGCACTGGTCTTTCCAAGCTCCTTATTCTTAAAAAGCCAGTTTCCTGATGCACCACCACTCGAGGCATCTGATGGAACTGTCATTAACTTATCCTGCAGGAACATTAATATTATGTCATAAAATTTATAAGTCAAAAACATTTCACCCGCAAATCAATTTTGAATAATTTTACCTGACCAAAGCCAGCATTGACAAATGCATTAACAAATGTTGCAGCTAAGTTTTGTCTGGCAGAATCAACACTAGCACCAGCACTAGCCCAGCCATCAAGCAAGTGTGCCTTTTACAAAAATACAAAGAAAATTATGGTGATCAGAGAAAGTATCTAGTGAAGAACAGTGCAAGCATCAAAGTTTACAAACAACACGGAAATAAAGTAGTTTTCTGAATTTCTAATTCTAACTATTTTCAAACCCAAAAATGAGAAAAGATCAATGAACATTTTGAGGATTTGGGATTTATATCTTGGGAAAAAACATTGCAAGAATATTTAACAACCTAAACACCTAAGACAAAACAAACAGTTCTCTCAGTTAAATTTCAGATGCCAAATAGCCATGCCACTCACAAAAGTATCCACAAAGTCCCATAAGAAAGGCATTCCAACCATTGATGACAGAATGTATGCAATATACTAACAAGTCAATAAGTCTAAATACCATGACATCATCAACGGCAAACAAATTATAGAAACCAAACTTTGTTCAAAAACCATCTTTATTTCATAATAAAACAGCATTATGACAAAGTATTATGCAATAATAAAACAGTATTATGCATAATAAAACAGTATTCTGCAATATACTAACAAGTAAATAAGTCTAAATACCATGACATCATCAACGGCAAAAAACGTATAGAAACCAAACTGTTCAAAAACCATCTTTATGTCATAATAAAACAGTATTTCAATCCAAGATGATAAAAGTGTTCATTAAACCTTCAACTAGTCGTGAAGAGCCAGAAACCCACAAATATGTGACAACAGAAAAAAAACAACAAATATAAAAGAATCACATGGAAATTGGGTAGTAATGAGCATGAGAAATTGAATAAGGATATCTTGTGCATAGATTTTGATTTAATTAAATTAGGCGAGTGAAAGAACACTATTTTACTACTCTTATATTGATGCAACTAGAATTGAGGATCTTTACTCCCTATTCTACAATATATTACATTTGAAGTACTAAAAAAGCAAAGGGGTGTGAATTGTAAGGAGAATAGTGCATTATTCCCTTGTTCAATCAGAGTGACTAATCAAATACCAAAAGTTGACAGGGACATGAGTTACCGACAAAAAAACACTTGGTGCAATAATATGGCTTTTGGCAGTTTTGCACATTAAATGCTGTAGAATCCATAAAATCTTATGATAGTATATCATCACAACAGTAACTTTTGAAATATCAATCAAATGTCAGATCTATGACATGATGAAACATTCAAAACCTTGTAGATATCCTCTGGAGTTTTGGCCTCCATGACCTCAATATCACGAGCGAGGGTAAGATAACCTTCACTGAGTTTAGCATTATTAATAATATCCTGCAACGCTTCTCTTTCTTCATCTTCTGCAACCATCTCATCATTAAGCTCAAAAGTACTACCCTGTACAGGCCAACGGGAAAACAAGCATTAGAAACACACTAAGATACTAATGTCAAATTCACACTTTTTAGGCAGTGACATCTATTTAGAACACCTAATGCCTTCATATGTGAGAGAGAAAGAGAGGAATTTGAAGAACCACTTTACAAATATAAATTCAATGACTTACATGTCTGGCAAGGATGTAACAGAATTGCTTTTTACACAGCAGATAATCACAAGATGTAAAGACTTGTTTTACATACTGTAAACATCTCAACATTGTTAGGACCACATCATATAACTTGCAATAATCTTCTGCCAATTTGCCCAGTCAATTAACAAAACACACGCCACTTTTTTATAAAAGCACAAACCTCCTTATTGTCAAGGAAAAGGGCAATCTGAAGTGCATTTGGATATTCTTCAAATTTCAGATATATCATGAATGCGATATCCAAAACTAACATATCATCTGGTCCAGGAAGGTATCTGCAGTACATCAAGATACAAAGTACAGTCAACAAAGCCACTCATTAACAAATCACAATGACAACTTTCAGCACGTTATCATACATCAACCAAGTACTTCAATAAGTTGGTGGAGCAAATTATACAGATTATCCAACTAAAACTGAAAAAAAACCTGGCATATTATTAGCACAAAACATGCCAGATTGGCAAATTCTCTGAATCAAGGTACACTCTGCTTACCTTGCTGAACTGGTGAGGTAGAGACAAGTCCTCTTAAAATTTGTCTTATCAACATGCTCGACTAACAGATCAAGGTCTTCAACCTGGCATTGAACAAGCTATCAGTACCAGTCCCAAAAAAGAAAAGGCTTATCTGGCAAAGAATGTTGATAAATAAATATTTGGTTTTACCTCCATTAAAAGGTCAACAGCTTCCGGTTCCGCATTGTGCTGCATTGCATTTAAGAATTGATTAGAACTAATATATCTACATTCTGAACACATTTTCCCAAGAAACAATAAATCGAGATGTGCTATTCAATTATAATAATTTCAACTCTATAGATTGTCTAGAAATGCATGATACAAAGCAGAGTTTGTTTTAACTTTTTTGTGTAAACTATTCTGCGATTCACTGAAGCTGTGTGACTAACTGTGCTCCAATTAACTATTTTTGGCACATCATCCCTAGTCAAACTTTTGATTGCCCTGAATCCACTAATACAAGATAAAACACTGTTGAACAACAAGCACAACCTGATTTCATGTTCACGGTCTAATTTTAGAAGCATTTGATTTGAAAAAAAGGTTTAGGAAGAAAAAATACAAATTTGTTTCTGATCTTACCCTCATGTGAAAAGCAACTATTTGTTGTACTAGCTCCATTAGATCACCAAACGGGGTCTCATCACTCTGCAACTGAAACAGCAAGTTAGCACCAATCCCTCAAGAATCAACATATAAATAGCATGGAACATAAGAGTTTCTTATCATGATTAGCTATCACATGTTACAAATACAAAGGCATGCATGTCCAGTGATACATGATACCGGAGCATTGAAAGAAATTGCAGATTAATCTTTTTTAAAGGTGTACTAATTTCAGAAATTTCAATGTACAGAAATGAAGAATGATTGAGATTAACTTGTCTTGTAACCCCAATTGAATTTGCCAACAAACAAAGCTGACATAACATGTCTAGAGGATAGAAATTCACACCTGTCGCTTGGCATATTCTTGAGCAATTTATCCAGCTAAGTTCCTGATTACAAGAAAGTCACAGTAATGAGGATATATATATAGTCGCATACCCAACAAAGGGACCTTAACAAATATGCATGAACTAACAAGGACTAAAATGATGAAACTCTAGTACCACAAATTGCATATCATTCTGCTTGAAATTAAAAGATTCTAACCTGACATATTCATGGCCCCATGAACCAATATCACCGTCAGAACCCAGTAATCTAAACTTTAAGCTTTCCTGAAAGAAGTGGACATATAAAGACATAATTACACAACTGTTCAGTAAGAAATGCTAAATTACTTTTGCAATCAACAACAGTATAAAGCAGACACACCGAACTTTAAAGAATAGACATACCCGTTCTCCTTCAGCAGACATGGTCAGTGCCAAAACTGACAGTATATCTGCAAGGTATTTCTGCAAGCAACACACGAGAAAATCTGCAAGGTAAACTGACAGTATATTATTTAAACAAGAGAAAATCTTATTAACATTAAAGTGGACAAGTCACGGATAATTAAGGCATGTACCTTCAAATCTGAGTAGGTCATTGTTTCATAATATGTTTTTAGAGTTCCATAATGCGGGCGAAGGTATTTTAAGGGCTTTGGAACTGATGTCATGGAACTAGTTGAGGTACGAATTTCCAGCCTACAAGATGAAATTTGATGCTGTGTCAAGCGACACAGTACTATCTGATCCATATAAGCAAAGATTTGTGCTGACTAGTCCAGCTAGTCAGTATAACATTAGATCAAGCAAGATGCAGCTGTACTCGTGAATACCGGAAAAGGCCAAAGCTTGAATTGAAGCTCCCCTTTTTTTCAAATGAATCAAGTATAGATTGGTTTACCAACAATTGAGATCAAGTAAATCGCAACCCGAGTGATTATATAGCACAAACCTCATGCTCTCGAGCGCAACTTTCTGTAGTCCAGGATCAGAATCTTGAACCCTCTCCACATACAATTCTAATTGCTGCTTGAGGGCCAAATCTTCATCGGACTGCACATAACACAGATGGAGCTCAGTAACAGATACAAACTCAGCGAAACCAACAATCATCAGTAACCAATTCAAAAGCCGAACCCATTGCCTTTACTTAACTAAACCAATGCAGTTTGAATCCTCAGATTTTTCGATTTTAGAAAATACAAACTTGAATAAACCGGAAAACAAGAGATGAACAAAACCCTAAAATAAAAGATGGTCAAAATTGTCAAAACCCTAAGAGATGGAATTGCATACCAAATCCTCGTCCTTCTTGTCATCTTTCTTTTTGGAATCCTTTGGGGGCGGAGGCTTGGTGGGCTCGTCGTGCTTGCCGCTGCCGCTAGCGGTGTTGGCCGGATCTTGCGAAGCCATGACCGACGATGCTCTCGTTCTCTACTTTCCTCTTGAACAAGAAACTGGAGTCCGATCTGCTTTTCAGGTTATAATGTGAGTCGGGCCGCTTCTCAACTCTTTTTTATTGGGCCTGCAGACCAACTGCGGCCCAAATGATCTCTATCTCTTCCTCAAGCCGTCAAGCGTACTTGGAATTCATTTTCTTGTTTACTACTACCGGATAACTAATCGGAATTATTTGGGCAAACCGATGGTTACTGACATCTCACATCATTATCATGAATTGAATTCTAAATCTCTAACCACCGATTTTTGTTTCCATTTTCATTACAATTGTTTCTGACTCATGACCTAATCCCCTTTGTTTTTTTCTAAGCCATTTTGTATTTCTCTTTCTCTTAAGACCGTTTATAAACTTGCGATCTCATTAAGAGTAACGGCGTGAGGGTTATCTTTCTAGCCTTTGTAATCAAATGACCACTTATAAACATATAGATACAATAAGGAACACACAATAAGGAGAGAAAGAGAGATCATCTTTAATACATGTTGATTAAAGATATAACCCTAGCTGCAAAATGCTTATTTATGAACACAATTTGTCTAATCCACATTCACAGAGTTCATAATCTTTGAAAAAGAAGAAGACATCTGATATAAAAAACCAAGCAAGGCACTATTTGTTTATAGAATTATTAAATAGCTTTAGGAAACGATAAGGACAAGAACAAAACTTGTAGAAGAAAGATATCTTCTTAACTATATTGTGCATAAGATACAAAACTATGAATCTCACATTCACAATATCTCTAAATAGGTAAATAACTATTTTTGCGCAAAAGAACCAAACTATGGATCTTTCTCTCACAATATCACTCTATAGAATAAAAGTATCCTTTTATGTTTAGATCTAACTAAACATCTCTATTTATAGACCAGAATCTCTTAGAATCCTTATATAACTAGAAAATCATTTCTTTAACTAAGTAGAAATAAGTCTTTCCCTGACCAAGTTATAGAAGGAATCCACCTAAGTTCCTGGAAATGACGATATGCGTATCATGGCTCCCCCGTTAAGGAACTTAAACTCACGTTTAAGTTGAAAACGCGAGAGTTCTCGTTTCCTTGCTGAACCATTTAGCCTTGTTAGTAACTTGACAGGCATGCTCAATGTGAAACACTGCTCGTTCTCCTTGACGTGTTGTAGCCACCTGACGCTCCAAAATGCAATCTTCTGGCAATGGATCATCCTTGAGTCGCTTTTACTCGACTTCAACCATACTATGTCGCCAACACCAAAGTTACAAGGTAGCCGATGTCTATTATGTCTGGGCTTGTACCTTCCTCATGACTTCTTCAATTTCTCATCCTCTTGACTTGAGTCCCCTTCACGTTGACGTGTCAACAAGACAAACCTCCTACAAGCATTAACTAATCTTTTAGTCTGAGTCGTTGTTGCTAAGCTTGTCTCTTATGGTAGGGAAATCGCTCGTATAACAAACTGTCGTTCATCCATTATGAATGTATACTTATGGGCTCTCATGTCATAGATTGCATATCTATCTGCCGACATCCTTCTAGATCCATCCCAGCGGATATGGCTTCGGATGTCTGACTGTCTTAAGACCTAGCTTATGCACCATAGCTTCCGAGATAAGATTCTTCTGACTTCCCGATTCGATAATGGCATCAACCAAACTGGTCTTCACTTGTAACTTGACAACAAAGAGCTACTCCCTAGGGTCTACTTCGTCCGCCACCAGTTAGTTCCCTGTCATAAGATTGAATCTAGGGTTTGGTTCAATCATCCTAGTACTATCTCTGTCTCATGTATGATCAACGCTGCTTTCTTCTTTTCCTCTTTTTATCTTAAACTTCTTGGTCTAAGATAAGGATACTTCACCTAACATCTATTTTCCACATGACCGGTATCTTTACAACGACTGCAAATGAAAACTTCCTTCCCATTAGACTCACCATACTTATGCTCCTCCTTTTTGGCATATCACAAACTTGTGAGAACTTGATAAAACTGTCAACAAACGCAAAGAAGTGTCATACAAAACTGATGTAATATGCTAACAAATCTTTGTCGTTGGTTTATAAAGGTTCCAAGAAGATGAACAACAAGAATTTTTGCCGATTCTGTGAAAGTCTATTTTTCACAAACTTGTAAGAACTTGTTAAAACTGCCAAAACGCAATATATTTTCGTACAAACTTGATGTAATAAGCGAAGAGATCTTTGTCGTTGGTTTTTAGAGGTCCCCAGAAGATCAAAAACATCAGTTTTTACCGATTCTGTGATCGTTCATTTTTCACAAACTTGGAAGAACTTGATAAAACTGCCAACAAACGCAAAGAAGTTTCATATAATACTGATGTAATATGCTAACAAATCTTTGTCATTGGTTTATAGAGGTCCCAAGAAGATTTAACATAAGTTTTTGCAGATTCCGAAACGTCCATTTTTCACAAACTTGTAAGAACTTATTAAAACTTCCAAAAATTGCAATAAAGTTTCATACAAAATTGATGTAATAAGCTAAGATATTATTGTCGTTGGTTTATAAAGGTCCCAAGCAGATAAAAAACAAGAATTACAAACGTAAGTTTTTGGTTTATAGAGGTCCCAAGAAGATCACAAACGTAAGTTTTTGCCGAATCCGAGAAAGTCTATTTTCACAAACTTGTAAGAACTTGATAAAATTGCCAAAAACGCAATAAATTTTCGTACAAACTTGATGTAATAAGCGAAGATATCTTTGTCATTGGTTTATAGAGGTCACAAAAATATCAAAATCATGTGTTTTTACCGATTCTGTGAACGTCCATTGTTCGTTAGCTCTTAAGAAGTAGAAAAAATTGCCAATAAACGCATTGAAGTTTCATACAAAATTGATGTAATAAGCTAAAAAATATGTCCTTGGTTTATAGAAATGACGCGCCCGTTACCGGACACGTTATAATTTAAAACCCTTTTTTGTCACTTTGTAGCATTGGTGAATATGGTTCGATCAATCCGGGGACTTTAGGGCGTTCATGCGGTTAAAAATCAATTAAGTTAGTATCTAAAAAGTTAGATAATTATTTCAAACAACAAAGACATTATTTACAGAATATTCACATCATTATTTACATAATATTTACATAATTTACAGAATTCATGGGGGGGTTCGGTTTGGTTTCTATGTTCCTACAAAACCGAAAATAAACATGTTATTTACAAGTGATCAACTTCATTCCACTTCCAAATCAAAATATCAGAGTTATAAACACATAAATATCAAGTCTCATATCCAACAATCTGAAATCATTGTAAATTCAAATTATGAGAAATAATCTCGAAATACAAGCCTGAAGAGGTCATGCATCCCTTTAATTCTTCTTACTTTATCTCCTTTGCACACAGAAGTCTAGTACCTAAGATATTTCTTGCTGAAAGCTGAAAGCAATTCAGAATGATCATGTCTCAGATATACCCCGACAACTTATCACCCTTCAAACAGAATTGTATAAGAAAATTACTTACTAAAAACACTATCAAGCAATCGTTTCTCATTCAAATTGCACACTAAATTAAATTATTCAAACATACTATCGACGAAATACTTAAAACGAAACCCAACATCATTTTTTATCTCTGTCAATAAGGAACACATGTCAATAAGGAACACAGAAAAGGAAACCCAGTAACTGACTATATCTGGGAAGACGAAATCATTCAAGAACTGGTAAGCATCGTTTATGGATTGATCACTCAAACAATGAAGCTGGACATTAGAACCCATACCTCCCTGTAACAGAAAAAGTAAACAACGATCAGATGATCCTCACCGAAGAACCATAACGAAAGGAAGAAGAAACACATGTATAATCTTCCTCAAAGCAGGAAATCAAAACAAAACGCAAAATCCATGTCTTCACATCGATTCCCAAATTTTGAAAACTTATATCCAATTTTCCTCCTGGACGAAGCTCGAAATTGAGCAATAAAATCAAGTTCAAATTCAGTATTTGCGTGCTAGAGAGGAGATAGAAACTTATAGATAGCTATTGGTAGTAGAATTAAGATACCAGAACCAAAAACCAAAAAGGGAATACGATCTTATCCATTCAAACGGTGAATGAATTAGCAGAGAAAGTTGGCTGGGTTCGATCACAACTGGTTGGGGATAGCCAGACCAAAGAAAAGGAGAGAGCAAAAATAAGATAAGATCCCTCGGGAAGCTTCTGAAAGCAGACGGAGGGAGAGAGAACACAAAGATAAGGAGGGAGATCTCAAGATGGTTCTGGAAGTTTCATTCATGAATGGAGAGAGATGCTGATCCAAGATTGCGGCCCAACACTATTACAACTGTTCTGTGTGAACAGTGAGTGAAGAGTGAGAACAGTCGATATAAAATATATATATGGTAAATTGGCTACATCAAGTACATAAATAAAAACAAAAAAAAATAAGTGATGGAAGGCTAGGATAGCTGATATAGTTATTGACACATTAACCTTTGCAAATATAAAACTTGGAACAGTTGTTAGGATTGACACTCATCAAAAACAAAATGCATATTTTGGTTCATATAATTATTTAGCAATTAACCAATAATCTTTCAGCCTGTATCACTGTCATTATCTTAATATTAAATTTGGATAATTAGGATTGACTTTCCAACTACGTAGAAGCATATATCAAATTCATTCTCTATGCCTCAATTCCAGCAACTTATGTAAGAAACTAAACAATAAACATAGGTGTCAGAGAAGACACACCTGGTCTGAACCCCTTCAATTGCAATCTGAACAACTGCTTGAGCATGCCTTATTCTTCGTCTTTGTCAACAAAGAGAGACTTAAGGTTGCTTCAAGGAAATACATAAACTCGGCATGTAATGCAAGGTTGCACCTGGACACATAAAGCTGATATATTAGCTGCATAAAGCTGATATTAGCTGCCGAATTCTTCCAAATAAAGTAAATACGAAGGAAACTGATCAAATTCATTTTCACCAGACATAAGTAGCATGCATCACAAATCAGAAATGAAGCCCAATGTAATGAAGATCGAATCTTTCCCACAAACCAAAGTAAACAGAGAAAGGGGTTTAAATACCAATTAGATGAATTCAATTTCATATATTACATGGCTGGATCTCACCTTGACAACACTGGATGAAAGAAAAAAGTCGCAAGACGTCTCTACATCAGTCCTATTAGCCTGAAAATCGAAATTAAGCAAATTCAGGTTACAGTCGAGTAAAGCCCAAGCTAGAAAAACAAATTGCGTATTTAGGTTCATATAATAAGTATTTCGCAATTAACCAATAAACTTTTCGCCTGCATCACTGTCATTAACTTGATATTCAGTTTGGATAATTAGGTTTTGACTGTCCAACTATGTACAAGCATATATCAACAATATGTAAATAGTGAAATTAGAGTTGGCAAATCCGATTTATACAGTACTGAACAGTACATCTCTTTTGAACAATAACAATCAAAAAAGAAACACCCCTAAATCACCATATCTAAATCCATCTTAATAACACACAACAGAAGCCACATTGATCAGCAGCAGGGAGAGAGAGATAAAATGAACCTGATTCTTTCAGAATGAAGACAAGAAGAAAACCTCTAACTCAGGTAAAGTAATTGAAGCAAAGAACTCAAATCAATTCGCTGGTTAGATAGACAGTTGAACCTGCAATCAACGATTCTGGGTTTTAGTTTTCTCTGCTCCTCAATCTGTGTGAGTTGCACAAAAATGGTAATAAAGGAAAAAGAATCATATACCACATATTAGAAATTATTGAACAAGCTACTGTGTGCATCTGATAGAAATAAAAGGGAGCCAGTTACAATCTCAGATGTAGACTAAATAAAGCAAAAAAATATATTATTTGAACTTCAAAGTTAAGTAAGCTTCAAATTACAATTCCTCCCTATATATACCATATAAAAAATAGTACATATCACACTACTTTATAACAGCATTATCAGAGTTTAGTGCATCCCCTCCCTTGAAAATCCCTCGGCTGTGGCTATCCCGTAGACCACATTCAACAATATGAGACCCAATTCAATACCAAACCATGAGGTGTTATACTGTCATGCCATTTCCACAAAAATTAAAAAGTTAAGGACTAAATGTCAAGCGTCTAGCTACGGTAGGATGCAGGGCAACAAAGTATGGCAAAGAAATAGAAAAAGACAGCTTCTACTTTAATATTAAAAGAAGACCAGAATAGCAGCACCTGTTGGTATGAAGATCTCCTGCATTAATCATGCATAACAGATATAACACAATTGGTACTAGATAGCTACACTATCCTTCCAAACTGCATGTACAGTTCACATGAAAAGGTCTGCACAGCTTGCAGCAATTGTTGCTGAGATATCAATAACTAACCTGGAAAATATGCATACATTAACTTCAATTGGAACAGTGGCCAATGCATAAAACAAATGAGTGGTGGAATACCTACTATATTTTTTTCGCTTCAAATCAAAGAGGATTCCCAAAGGTTCCAACCTGTAACACACAGTAGAACTCCTCATATATTAGCATGAACAAAAGAGAAGAAAATGAAAGGAAAATCAACATCAGAGAAAAACAAAAATCCGAACCCCAACAGAAAGCAAAGAAATAAAATGGAACAGCTCAATTCACAAACATTAAAAAAGAAAATCAAGGGAAAATTGAAAGGATTACAAGATCTCAAAAAGAGACCAAGTCTCAGTGCACTTAAACAAACCAAATCAATACCGGTGCAAGCCTACAAATCCCAAACAGCAAGAAATATGAGTAGGTCAATGACAGATAGTTAAGGAAAACGATATAGCATAGAGCATGGTAGAATAAGAAGGGAAATGAACTTTTTGCTTCTCAGGACATATAGCTACCGTAAATAAGATAGGGTGACTTTTGGAAACGAAACCATAATACTCTGCACCCATTTGAACAATTGGCAGAAAGAAACTATCTTTTAATCATGCCTAAACTCTCTTCCTATAAGCAGACAGAGTTTTGTAAAGAGAATTTAAAAATGAATGTTCGAAAACTGTAAAGTAAAATATAAAAATATAGCAAACGGTTCTTCTCAAGTACTTACCTCACCATGAGATACTAGAAACTGGGAAAATATAAGTACAAAATTTATGTAAGTTCCTAAAGATTCACATTTCTTATGCCACCAGGAAGAAAATTAGCACCAAAGCACCTCTAATACTGTATAATATATCAGGGCACTATGTAGAAGCATATATCAACAATATGTAAATAGTGAAATTAGAGTTGGCAAATCCAATTCATACAATACTGAACAGCAAATCTCTTTTGAACAATAGCAATCAAAAAAGAAACACCCCAAATTCACCATGCCTAGATCCATCCCAATAACACACAACAGAAGCCACACTAATCAGCAGCAGAGAGAGAGAAAAAGAACCTGAGTATGTATTGCTGTTTTTCTTCAATAAATTACTTAGAAATCACTTTCAACAATAGCAATCAAAATTACAAAAATTGTTATCAACGAATCCGGCAGCAACATGCCGGGGCTACATAGAGCAAACTAGCAAGAACCCCGGCGCGTTGCTGCCGGATTCGTTGCTAACAATTTTGTAATTTTTGTCGGCTTTGTTAATGTGAATAATCGTATAAAGTACATTTACATAACATTGTTGATGAAATTGTTCATTGTGAATAAAAAAGAAAGGACACCTCACATATCATTATTCACTGCATGAAGAAATAAAACACTAAAATCGATATCAACACCACCAAGTAAATTATTGTCTACAAATGGTTTGTTTTATCACACTATGAAGTCTTCTTACAACCTGAAGTTTTATCTGCAAGACATAGATAAAAGGGTTGAATCAATACATTGTCCAGTTCAAACAACTGACATACTAACATCAAAACCACAATCCAATTTTGAGAAGAGGTTTTAGTATTTAAAAGTCAAATATGAACTGCTCAAAATTAGAATGCAAAATTTTTGGTGTCTCCATAATTAAGGATTAGAGATCTCCCCTCATGGCATAATTGTAATGATATTTATCAAAACCTATTAAACTGGTGCGTACCTTTGACTAAGTAATCGAGTAATGCAAAAGAAAATTACGATTCCTATGGGAATGTTTGAGTTTCATAACTTAGAACTTGTCAAAAAATGTTTCTTAACTTAGAATGAAAAGAAATATTTATAAGAGTTCAGTTTCAGTTAATATTTCAACTTGCCATTCAAATTAGTATTGTACAGTTTTCAAAGATTACATATGAATCCATTTAACGTCAATAGCATGATATCATCAACACATTCAACACCAAATGCCATCAACAAAAAATCAAAATAAAATAAAAAGTTGTGAATATACAAACCTTTGGAGACATACAATTGTATGAGTGGCTACTCTGCTTGCATTAACTTTTCCGTCCTCACTGTCATTCACGACTTCATCCTCAAACTCAGTTATGCAAACCTCATCAGTTAAGTTTCGACCTGCACCCACATTCATGCATCATTAGTTCAATGCTCATCATATAGAAAACAGAGCTTATTTTGGTTTCAGGTCTGAAGATTGTCAGCAGAAGCAATAACAAAAAATTTAAAAATAAACAGAAGAAGAGAGATACCAAACCAAAAAAGAAACAAATCAAGTTGAAATAGGTAGAAGATGAAGAGATTTATCATCTGCCAACAAATCACAATTACACAACTGAGACCCAAAAAATACATGTCTCAGATAGTAAGGAATCCCAATCAGAACAGTATTGTCTCAAATTTTTCCGTTCTATTTAAAGAAACAGGGAGAACTTGGGCGTACAAACATCAAAATTGTCAGTAATGTTGTTTTGAGAACTTTGGCTTACCCTCAAGAAGAACCCTCCTGTCAATTGGTCCGATCTCTCTTTTTCCTTCCTACCCCAGTGCTCCACGATCAAATTCAGCAATTATACCTCAAATCCAAAATTTTCAATCCTATAAGTCGTATCAAATCCGGCGGATAAGGATTGGAAAGCCAAACCCTCGTATTTCAGAAAACTTAGTTAAAGAGCATGTTATCCTTGAAATGATATAGATATAGATGACAAATAATATTATAGCGAGCAAGCAGAACCATAAAACAAAATTTGAAAAAAAAAATATAAAAAAATTGTACAACTGAAGAATGAGCTTGTTCTTGGGCGGGACAGGGTAAAGTAACCACACGAAACAAAAAACAAATTAAAAAAAGATAAATTTAGTCATAACATTATAGCAAGCAAGCAGAGCAGAAAGATAAAAACAAAAGATTAATTCAGTTCTGCAAATAAAAGAGGTAATGAGATCACAATACAGAAAAAGGAACAAATGAACGATCAAAAATTCACAGAGGAAAAACAGTATTTCGAGTCCAGTGAGGAAACAAAACATTCAAAACAGTTATCTGGCGCCATCAAACTTTCAGTCTTTATCACTGTCATTACACCTTGATATTCAGTTTGGATAATTAGGTTTTGACAGCTACTGAACAGCAGATCTCTTTAGATCAATAGCAATCAAAAAAGAAACACCCCTAATTCACCATGCCTAGATCCATCTCAATAACACAACAGAAAAGCCAAACTGAACAGCAGCCGGGAGAGAGAAAAATAACCTGATTCCTTCAGAATGAAGATAAGACGAAAACCTCTAACTCAGGGAGGTCACCAAATCTTACATGTAATCAAATATACAAGGCAGTAGTGTTTAATGACGCCCAGAGATTCTCTCAAAAAAATGACGCCCACAGAAAAGTAATTGAAGCAAAGTACCCAAATAATTCGCTGGTTAGATAGACGGTTGAACCTGCAATCAACGATTCTGGGTTTTAGCGTGCTCCACGATCAAATTCAGAAATCATATCTCAAATCCAAAATTCAATCCTATGAGTCGTATCAAATCTGATGGATAAGGATTTGAAAGCCAAACCTTCCCTGTATTTAAGAAAACTTTGGTAAAGAGCATGGTAAACTTGGACTGATATAGATGGCATAATATTATAGCGAGCAATAAAAAGGAACAAATGAACAATCAAAAATTCACAGAGGAAAAACACAGTATTTCAAGCCAAGTGAGACAAAACAAAGCATTCAAAACGGGACAATAAAAACAAAAGATGAATTCAGTTGTTTAGACTAAAAGAACAGTATTTCGAGTCAAGTGACATATGTCAAAGAAACTTGAATTAGATTTCAAAATGAAGTTTAGGGTGAAGAAACATATGTAAGGAAGCAATGGAGAACCAATGGCATCCCTAAATTGTATTATTCCTGCAAATTAATAAGTGATCAGCCCAGATATTAGGGTTTCAAAAAATTATTACTCTACATCTCTACATGGCAAACATTACCTTGCAAAACCCGTTCAGATACTCTTTATCCACTTTATCCAAAGAGTCAAAGTAGTCTCCACCAAGTCAGCAAGTTCTAGAGTAGATTTCTTCCTTAACTTCTGGATCTATTCATCAGAAATATATCCACTTACCAACAAACAAATTATGTTTTTACCAAGGTTTAACACCTTAGGAAGAGACTGCTGTCACTAACATAGAATTAGAAAAAGCACATGCAAGCTGCAATTGGAAAACAAAAAAAACAAAAGGGTGCAAATGACATAAGACACAGTGCCAACCGTGAAACAAAGGTTCAAAACAAATTGGTTAAAGATAGAGACAATAACGAAAGATTACACCAGCATAATTCAAAGGAATAGGGAAAAATAACAGAAAAAAATCAGTTTCTTTCATGCCTTCTTCTTGGTCTGTAAAGTGAAGGTCTCAGAATTTAACCCATAAACTCAGTTAACTATTTTCATCTTATGCTGAATTAAAGTTGCAATTAAACTACACTACGATTGTCTGATTACTCGAGAGAGTTATGTGAACTCCATAAACCCCATAGTAAAATTACTTCTCAAGCAACACCTGCATCAAACAGCAACTCATCCGGACGTAAATCCAAGATCACCAAAACATCACCTGAACTAAATAACAGAGTAAGAAACAATTTACAGGTATTGAAATATCACATCAAGATGCTGTCAAATATCCTCACCATCTCCTGTTGCACCAACTTTGGTTTCTGTAGTGCCATCAGACGCTTGAAATCCCTAAAAACCTGGAAATGAAAACAAATCGAAACATAAATTCGTAGTGCTTGTCTCCTAAATGGCTTCTTCCATGGTTCTACACATTGCCAAATGTTTTATTTAGTGTGTTCCATGATCCAGCTAGTACAAATAAGTTGTCTAATATATAATATGAAACGCAATTATAACAAAGAAAAATTCTCTTTGCAATTATGCCATATACACTTTTAAATAGTTATCTTAATGTCGTTATTATTTCAAACAGATTGCATGATCCAAAACATATCACAGCAATGTGAAAGAACAGAGAAGGAAAGCCTGGCAAAGGAGTGGACACGGAATATTATTGCATATGCAGTATAGAGAAATATATTCTATTAGCGATAAAGAATGAGCACCTTAACATCAGTCAGATTTAAGCAATGTATGCTAAAATGCTTTCCTGCGACATTGCCTCGACTTCTTTGGAAACAATTCCCTAGCTGCTTACTCAGAACACTATATGAATACAAACCAACAATGTCATTAAACATAAACTAGGGAAAAATTCGACAATAAACTGAAGGTGATATCCCTCCCTCACCCCACTATTATCCATATCTTAATCGGGCTCTGCACATAATGAGGCGTACTTCAATGAATCATTACATGCATTACATTACATTTCTGTAAAAAACAAAAGAATAGTCATGAAGACCCTACAAAACAAAGAGGAACCACTAGGAAAAAAGTGAGTATAGGCTTAATCTGAATAATAGAATCAACATCAACCTCTATAACAAAATAAACCTGTCCCGCTAAATATATATAAAAAAGTGTATAGTGAAAGAACTCTAAGCTGGTGCATCTCCTTTAAATGTTAAAAAGTGCCATTAATATGCGGCAGCGACAAGTTTCTGGTACTAGATTAGAATCGTTTCTGCCATCAAAACAAATGGTGCTGCAGGTTCCCGAACATACATCTGTAGATTGGTAAAAGCAGAATCAGGCAATTAAGCAGCAGAAGTTGGATGCTGCTAGAAGTTAACACATCCATGTTCTGCTAGTGCTCCACATTACATTTCTGTAAAAAACAAAAGAATATATACAGAGTCATCAAAACCCTACAAAACAAAGAGGAACCACTAGGAAAAAAAGACAAATAAACATAAACTAACAAATCACGCCCCTGAATCTATCCAGAACAGCATTATTTGATGACTGGATAATCTTTGAGAATAACATTTCTTTGACACCAGATCCAATGAAGAGTGGATAAAACAGGATAAATGTGGAAACCGAGCATGTCTCTTCAACCTTTCCCCATTCCCCACCCCATCAAATGATCATTTCAGCGTTGTTACCATAAACCACATCTTGGCATAAACATGCAAATGTATCCACCATGGGAAAACAATATCAATAGTTTACTGATTCAATATAACTGCTTAAGTCCCAAATTTACAATACAAATTAACCTATCAGTTTCCAATGTAAAACTGTTAGCGCAGTTTAACAACTGACATGAAAGTGAAAGATGTAAGAAAAAGAGCATCCACTATGGTTCATGTACCTCTTTTAGCTTCCCAGCAATATCATCAACTGAAGAAAGTCCATATCAGGATGAACAAAACCATCTCCCTAAAATATATAAAAGGAAATAATTTGCAGAAAAAAAATCAAGAAAGTAGACAAAGGCTGCGGCTTAAGAATAATTAGATTGAAACATCGGAAGATATGCTAAAAGCACACCCTTGTTATACCTCAAAATTCATCCAATCCCGCCCTTGTTCTTCATTCAAAAAAATATTCTCACTGACTAAAAGAAAAGCATGAGAATGGTTTAGCTATAGATTGATTTCACTTCAGATAACGAAGAACATGACTCTGGAAGCTTCAAGAGAGAACGATGTCGTGGCGAAAAGAAAAAAATCTGACCGCGCTGACAACATGATCTTTTATATATAGGTTGAATGGCAAACTTGTTACTGAAAAACAAAAGGGGGAAATCATCAGCGCACTGTTTCATCTGAACAAATGCTTGAGCATGCCTTAATCTTCTTCTTTGTCAAGAAAGAGAGACTTACGGTTGCTTCATGCAAGGAAATACATAAATTTGGCAAGTAATGCAAGGTCGCACCTAGACACATAAAGCAAATATTAGCTGCCGAATAAAGTAAATACGAAGGAAACTGATCAAATTCATTTTCACCAGACAAAAGTAGCACGCACCACAAATCAGCAATGAAACCCAATGTAATGAAGATCGAATCTTTCGCATAAACAAAAGTAAACAGAGAAATAAGATATACCTGTAAGAAATACTGAAATCAGCAATTCATTGAAATCGGTAGAATCATCTGCCAACAAATCACAATTACACAACTGAGACCCAAAATATACCCAACTGAACAGATACTTGAATACTCAAACTCTTAGAAGAATAAGTGATTCAGAACACCGCTGGTTGTTAGGCGTTTACCTGGTCGTGACTACTGAGTCCAATACTCAAAACTCGTACATCAGTCAAACTTGTACTCATTCTTCAGTTCATCTCTTTACCTCAGGATAATCCACAAAACATATACTTGAATTAATTTTGGTTTAAAGGGATTACTGATCTAAATGTGAAAAAACTGTGAAAGACGAATTCCTAACATGATTTATACAATACTGAACAGAAAATCTCTTTTGAACAATAGCAATCAAAAAAGAAACACCCCAAATTCACCAGGTGAAACAAAAAAACAGGTTTAACTTCATTGACATATAGTCTCAACAGTCAACTCAGTGACCGCCCAATGCTCTTGGGAATCAACAAAAACTACTTGCAGTAGTCTTACATTGACACTGATCTACTTTAGTCATGAGAGTAACCGATTAACAGTTTGCCAGGTATACAACAGTTTACTGAAAACAAGTTACAAGAACCAAACATTAAGTTGCAAAAACATGCTATTGAATAAATATCATCAACAGTATTTGCATATCTTCTCTCATCAGAGGAATTCGAATATATGCATTCATCCAACTCCTACCAATATGCTAGCTTTCTTGGGACCGGCTTGCATTATTCCAGCTTCAATCTCACTGCGAAACACATGTCAGTTCGCATATCTACTCTTCCCGGTACTCCAGATTTTCTTTCAAAATCACAAACCCTTCAATGATTGGGGAAAGGGGAATATACCTGTATACGAGCAATCGTTAGTTGAGTCTAAAAAGGAGTGGAAACATCAAACACAAGTGGTTTAAGGAGCAGAAACATCAACACGAGTAATAAAGAACAATTCTATACTTCTCAGTTGCCAACTCCGCTCTATCACCCACAGCCAAAAGGACTGGTGTCGAGTGAGTCTGGAAACCTGTAATTGTTTTGGGACGACCAGCCTGGCCCACAACATCCACAGCTTGACCAACCCGAACAGGAACAGACAACGGCTTCAGATTCTCGTCTACCGTTAGCAACATTCTCGGCTACAATAAAAAAACAGTGATAATGAGAAATATTGGAATAGATATATCCAATTATCCGGGAAAGACTGGTAAAACATAAATTAACAAATACCAACCTGCATTGCCAATATCAGAAAGTAGAGAACATAATGATACTTCCCCAAAATGATGGCTGTCATATCAAGACATGCATGCAGCATGATTATGATTCCACCAAGTGCTTCCCTGTAAGTAGAAAGATGACACATAAAATAACTGAAACAAGGAAGCCAACAATGACTCAAAGAACCATCTAATTGAACAATGATTAAACATCAAGGGAAGATGACATGTTTAATGTTCCATAGCATGTTAGTTACTTACGGTGATAACAAGAATCGGTCAGAATGATATGGATTTAGTGTCAATAAACCCTTTCCTAAATGAACAAGACCTTGAGCAATTCGCACCTGCAATGGTGCCAACCAAAAAAAGAAAATTAAACTCTGAACATAATGCGAACAAAACAAACAAAAGATAGAAAGCATAGGATATATTACACAGAAGAGCAGGCTAGCATCCTTGTAGTAATAACTCGAAAGATTGCGAAGCATGGCGGCTATTCTGGCATTGTTGGTGCCTGCCCCTATCACACCTAAGGAAATTACTGCCGCCTGAAGCATTCAAATGGAGATATTAAAACTTCACGTTCAAGTGGGGAAACTTCTGCCAATAAGTGGAGATTAAAACTTTCTATAATCGCATACCATTGCTACTTCTGAATCTGCATCATGGCTGAGTCTGCTTAACATGTCCATAACAGTGACCTGGTAAAACCCATAAAACAGTGAAAATATGACAAAATTGGTAGAAATACCAAAAACCATTCCCTCGGCACTATTAGGAGATGCCTAGTTATAAATCAATCAAACAATATGAATTCAAGCTAAAAGGCAATCAAATGGGTAAATTTGAAGCTATAACTCACTCAAGATACTAACTTCTTTTTTTGAGAAAGTTTACATTTTGAAAGCTTTCAGCCTCCTCCAAAGTGAGTAAAAAATTACAAGTCAAATAATGCAGTTGAAAGCCAAAAGCAAAACCTCACACAATGTGTGAATTCCTTGAATCAACTTCTATATACATGGTGAACTAACAGATTATTACCTTTGGATTTGATATGCAAAGGAGACCAAGAGCCAAAGGAACTGCCCGACGGATATTTTGTTCTCCATACTGTAAAAGATGCTCCAACGAACGGATTGCCATTTCTAGTCCTAGCTCTTCAGCCATTGCTATCATCGCAATACCAAGCACAGCAGGGCCCTGGTGTGTTTCACCCTTCTCAAGATGCTGTGAACAATGGCCAAGAAGATTTTGAACCTGCATGAAAGCTCACTAGTTCATATACGTGACAAGAGACCTTAACGTAGGAGTAGGTCATACAAAATTACCTTGAGAACATTTCCTGTTCCCGCATAAGCACAAGAAAGCAGGGTCATATCACAATGTTTTCTGATTTTTTCTTGAAATGTCTTTGCAACTTCAACAGTTGCCTCAGCACTTTCCTGTGACACAAGTGAACTACCATTAGTGTGTTCTTGAGTTCTGAAAGACTGAATGATTAATATCCAACAAATAATTAATATGCAAACTTTGAACGTAATAATCAATGAATTTGATGTGGCAAGAAAAAAATATAGCCAGATGAGTAATGGAGCCGCAGGGAGAAAAAGCCCTAGAGAAAAAGTATACCTGCTTCCCAAGGAACACAAGACCTAAGCTAAGGGGTATTAGGCGAGCTAGGGGATCCCCCAACTCGGCATCACTTCGGTCCATTAGTGCAAATATGATTGCCTGAGCGGCCTCTTCATTGCAAGATCCAATATATATCAACCCCAAGGAGATCGCAGCGAACGTGATAACATCAAGGGGAGCCTTTGCATCATTGAGTATAGTAGTCAGCTTGCTACGTATCTGACACAGATAAGTTGGCTTTAATGGATATGAGATACTATAGCAGTTCAAGGAAACTCTGACTAAACTAGCAAACTTCAGCTTACATGCAACGTAAACAAATTAATAAGAATGATCAAGACACCAGGAACAGCAGTGTCGGCAAAATAGTGAAGGTTCAACTGTAACTGTACTCGTGACATTCTGTACTCCTGACATTCTGAGCCCATAATGATACAAGAACTAGGTCCAATGGAACTCAGAAGATAATAAGCAAAACACATTAAAACTCTTACCTGTTCGTTCTCGGCTCCAGCATATGCAATCCCAAGACCCATTATTGCACCAATTCGGATAGATGGATCTTCTTTGTCAATGTATTCGCCCAGAAGTGCCAATGCCTGTAAAAGATATCAGTAGGATCAATTAATGGATGATCAAGATTTACAGATACATACAGAGAAACACTTCAGGTTAAGTGAACAGATGGAAAGGTTGAGGTAAGGCACTCACTGGATCACAATCATTTTTATACTGCAATTCACAATCCCAACCCCAAGCAAAGCACCCGCAATAACATGGTTGTCATTGCTGTCGAAGTACTTGTCAATTTGAGGGAGCCCAGATCGACATCCCACAGTAAAATTGTACCCTATCATGAAGAATACCATATAAAAGTTAAGCATACAGTGTAAAACAGACAGACACACAAAAAAAGCAAAAAAACCACTACAAGAGAAACACACCAGACTTGCTGCAGCACTGGTCTTTCCAAGCTCCTTATTCTTAAAAAGCCAGTTTCCTGATGCACCACCACTCGAGGCATCTGATGGAACTGTCATTAACTTATCCTGCAGGAACATTAATATTATGTCATAAAATTTATAAGTCAAAAACATTTCACCCGCAAATCAATTTTGAATAATTTTACCTGACCAAAGCCAGCATTGACAAATGCATTAACAAATGTTGCAGCTAAGTTTTGTCTGGCAGAATCAACACTAGCACCAGCACTAGCCCGGCCATCAAGCAAGTGTGCCTTTTACAAAAATACAAAGAAAATTATGGTGATCAGAAAGTATCTAGTGAAGAACAGTGCAAGCATCAAAGTTTACAAACAACACGGAAATAAAGTAGTTTTCTGAATTTCTAATTCTAACTATTTTCAAACCCAAAAATGAGAAAAGATCAATGAACATTTTGAGGATTTGGGATTTATATCTTGGGAAAAAACATTGCAAGAATATTTAACAACCTAAACACCTAAGACAAAACAAACAGTTCTCTCAGTTAAATTTCAGATGCCAAATAGCCATGCCACTCACAAAAGTATCCACAAAGTCCCATAAGAAAGGCATTCCAACCATTGATGACAGAATGTATGCAATATACTAACAAGTCAATAAGTCTAAATACCATGACATCATCAACGGCAAACAAATTATAGAAACCAAACTTTGTTCAAAAACCATCTTTATTTCATAATAAAACAGCATTATGACAAAGTATTATGCAATAATAAAACAGTATTATGCATAATAAAACAGTATTCTGCAATATACTAACAAGTAAATAAGTCTAAATACCATGACATCATCAACGGCAAAAAACGTATAGAAACCAAACTGTTCAAAAACCATCTTTATGTCATAATAAAACAGTATTTCAATCCAAGATGATAAAAGTGTTCATTAAACCTTCAACTAGTCGTGAAGAGCCAGAAACCCACAAATATGTGACAACAGAAAAAAAACAACAAATATAAAAGAATCACATGGAAATTGGGTAGTAATGAGCATGAGAAATTGAATAAGGATATCTTGTGCATAGATTTTGATTTAATTAAATTAGGCGAGTGAAAGAACACTATTTTACTACTCTTATATTGATGCAACTAGAATTGAGGATCTTTACTCCCTATTCTACAATATATTACATTTGAAGTACTAAAAAAGCAAAGGGGTGTGAATTGTAAGGAGAATAGTGCATTATTCCCTTGTTCAATCAGAGTGACTAATCAAATACCAAAAGTTGACAGGGACATGAGTTACCGACAAAAAAACACTTGGTGCAATAATATGGCTTTTGGCAGTTTTGCACATTAAATGCTGTAGAATCCATAAAATCTTATGATAGTATATCATCACAACAGTAACTTTTGAAATATCAATCAAATGTCAGATCTATGACATGATGAAACATTCAAAACCTTGTAGATATCCTCTGGAGTTTTGGCCTCCATGACCTCAATATCACGAGCGAGGGTAAGATAACCTTCACTGAGTTTAGCATTATTAATAATATCCTGCAACGCTTCTCTTTCTTCATCTTCTGCAACCATCTCATCATTAAGCTCAAAAGTACTACCCTGTACAGGCCAACGGGAAAACAAGCATTAGAAACACACTAAGATACTAATGTCAAATTCACACTTTTTAGGCAGTGACATCTATTTAGAACACCTAATGCCTTCATATGTGAGAGAGAAAGAGAGGAATTTGAAGAACCACTTTACAAATATAAATTCAATGACTTACATGTCTGGCAAGGATGTAACAGAATTGCTTTTTACACAGCAGATAATCACAAGATGTAAAGACTTGTTTTACATACTGTAAACATCTCAACATTGTTAGGACCACATCATATAACTTGCAATAATCTTCTGCCAATTTGCCCAGTCAATTAACAAAACACACGCCACTTTTTTATAAAAGCACAAACCTCCTTATTGTCAAGGAAAAGGGCAATCTGAAGTGCATTTGGATATTCTTCAAATTTCAGATATATCATGAATGCGATATCCAAAACTAACATATCATCTGGTCCAGGAAGGTATCTGCAGTACATCAAGATACAAAGTACAGTCAACAAAGCCACTCATTAACAAATCACAATGACAACTTTCAGCACGTTATCATACATCAACCAAGTACTTCAATAAGTTGGTGGAGCAAATTATACAGATTATCCAACTAAAACTGAAAAAAAACCTGGCATATTATTAGCACAAAACATGCCAGATTGGCAAATTCTCTGAATCAAGGTACACTCTGCTTACCTTGCTGAACTGGTGAGGTAGAGACAAGTCCTCTTAAAATTTGTCTTATCAACATGCTCGACTAACAGATCAAGGTCTCCAACCTGGCATTGAACAAGCTATCAGTACCAGTCCCAAAAAAGAAAAGGCTTATCTGGCAAAGAATGTTGATAAATAAATATTTGGTTTTACCTCCATTAAAAGGTCAACAGCTTCCGGTTCCGCATTGTGCTGCATTGCATTTAAGAATTGATTAGAACTAATATATCTACATTCTGAACACATTTTCCCAAGAAACAATAAATCGAGATGTGCTATTCAATTATAATAATTTCAACTCTATAGATTGTCTAGAAATGCATGATACAAAGCAGAGTTTGTTTTAACTTTTTTGTGTAAACTATTCTGCGATTCACTGAAGCTGTGTGACTAACTGTGCTCCAATTAACTATTTTTGGCACATCATCCCTAGTCAAACTTTTGATTGCCCTGAATCCACTAATACAAGATAAAACACTGTTGAACAACAAGCACAACCTGATTTCATGTTCACGGTCTAATTTTAGAAGCATTTGATTTGAAAAAAAGGTTTAGGAAGAAAAAATACAAATTTGTTTCTGATCTTACCCTCATGTGAAAAGCAACTATTTGTTGTACTAGCTCCATTAGATCACCAAACGGGGTCTCATCACTCTGCAACTGAAACAGCAAGTTAGCACCAATCCCTCAAGAATCAACATATAAATAGCATGGAACATAAGAGTTTCTTATCATGATTAGCTATCACATGTTACAAATACAAAGGCATGCATGTCCAGTGATACATGATACCGGAGCATTGAAAGAAATTGCAGATTAATCTTTTTTAAAGGTGTACTAATTTCAGAAATTTCAATGTACAGAAATGAAGAATGATTGAGATTAACTTGTCTTGTAACCCCAATTGAATTTGCCAACAAACAAAGCTGACATAACATGTCTAGAGGATAGAAATTCACACCTGTCGCTTGGCATATTCTTGAGCAATTTATCCAGCTAAGTTCCTGATTACAAGAAAGTCACAGTAATGAGGATATATATATAGTCGCATACCCAACAAAGGGACCTTAACAAATATGCATGAACTAACAAGGACTAAAATGATGAAACTCTAGTACCACAAATTGCATATCATTCTGCTTGAAATTAAAAGATTCTAACCTGACATATTCATGGCCCCATGAACCAATATCACCGTCAGAACCCAGTAATCTAAACTTTAAGCTTTCCTGAAAGAAGTGGACATATAAAGACATAATTACACAACTGTTCAGTAAGAAATGCTAAATTACTTTTGCAATCAACAACAGTATAAAGCAGACACACCGAACTTTAAAGAATAGACATACCAGTTCTCCTTCAGCAGACATGGTCAGTGCCAAAACTGACAGTATATCTGCAAGGTATTTCTGCAAGCAACACACGAGAAAATCTGCAAGGTAAACTGACAGTATATTATTTAAACAAGAGAAAATCTTATTAACATTAAAGTGGACAAGTCACGGATAATTAAGGCATGTACCTTCAAATCTGAGTAGGTCATTGTTTCATAATATGTTTTTAGAGTTCCATAATGCGGGCGAAGGTATTTTAAGGGCTTTGGAACTGATGTCATGGAACTAGTTGAGGTACGAATTTCCAGCCTACAAGATGAAATTTGATGCTGTGTCAAGCGACACAGTACTATCTGATCCATATAAGCAAAGATTTGTGCTGACTAGTCCAGCTAGTCAGTATAACATTAGATCAAGCAAGATGCAGCTGTACTCGTGAATACCGGAAAAGGCCAAAGCTTGAATTGAAGCTCCCCTTTTTTTCAAATGAATCAAGTATAGATTGGTTTACCAACAATTGAGATCAAGTAAATCGCAACCCGAGTGATTATATAGCACAAACCTCATGCTCTCGAGCGCAACTTTCTGTAGTCCAGGATCAGAATCTTGAACCCTCTCCACATACAATTCTAATTGCTGCTTGAGGGCCAAATCTTCATCGGACTGCACATAACACAGATGGAGCTCAGTAACAGATACAAACTCAGCGAAACCAACAATCATCAGTAACCAATTCAAAAGCCGAACCCATTGCCTTTACTTAACTAAACCAATGCAGTTTGAATCCTCAGATTTTTCGATTTTAGAAAATACAAACTTGAATAAACCGGAAAACAAGAGATGAACAAAACCCTAAAATAAAAGATGGTCAAAATTGTCAAAACCCTAAGAGATGGAATTGCATACCAAATCCTCGTCCTTCTTGTCATCTTTCTTTTTGGAATCCTTTGGGGGCGGAGGCTTGGTGGGCTCGTCGTGCTTGCCGCTGCCGCTAGCGGTGTTGGCCGGATCTTGCGAAGCCATGACCGACGATGCTCTCGTTCTCTACTTTCCTCTTGAACAAGAAACTGGAGTCCGATCTGCTTTTCAGGTTATAATGTGAGTCGGGCCGCTTCTCAACTCTTTTTTATTGGGCCTGCAGACCAACTGCGGCCCAAATGATCTCTATCTCTTCCTCAAGCCGTCAAGCGTACTTGGAATTCATTTTCTTGTTTACTACTACCGGATAACTAATCGGAATTATTTGGGCAAACCGATGGTTACTGACATCTCACATCATTATCATGAATTGAATTCTAAATCTCTAACCACCGATTTTTGTTTCCATTTTCATTACAATTGTTTCTGACTCATGACCTAATCCCCTTTGTTTTTTTCTAAGCCATTTTGTATTTCTCTTTCTCTTAAGACCGTTTATAAACTTGCGATCTCATTAAGAGTAACGGCGTGAGGGTTATCTTTCTAGCCTTTGTAATCAAATGACCACTTATAAACATATAGATACAATAAGGAACACACAATAAGGAGAGAAAGAGAGATCATCTTTAATACATGTTGATTAAAGATATAACCCTAGCTGCAAAATGCTTATTTATGAACACAATTTGTCTAATCCACATTCACAGAGTTCATAATCTTTGAAAAAGAAGAAGACATCTGATATAAAAAACCAAGCAAGGCACTATTTGTTTATAGAATTATTAAATAGCTTTAGGAAACGATAAGGACAAGAACAAAACTTGTAGAAGAAAGATATCTTCTTAACTATATTGTGCATAAGATACAAAACTATGAATCTCACCTTCACAATATCTCTAAATAGGTAAATAACTATTTTTGCGCAAAAGAACCAAACTATGGATCTTTCTCTCACAATATCACTCTATAGAATAAAAGTATCCTTTTATGTTTAGATCTAACTAAACATCTCTATTTATAGACCAGAATCTCTTAGAATCCTTATATAACTAGAAAATCATTTCTTTAACTAAGTAGAAATAAGTCTTTCCCTGACCAAGTTATAGAAGGAATCCACCTAAGTTCCTGGAAATGACGATATGCGTATCATGGCTCCCCCGTTAAGGAACTTAAACTCACGTTTAAGTTGAAAACGCGAGAGTTCTCGTTTCCTTGCTGAACCATTTAGCCTTGTTAGGAACTTGACAGACATGCTCAATGTGAAACACTGCTCGTTCTCCTTGACGTGTTGTAGCCACCTGACGCTCCAAAATGCAATCTTCTGGCAATGGATCATCCTTGAGTCGCTTTTACTCGACTTCAACCATACTATGTCGCCAACACCAAAGTTACAAGGTAGCCGATGTCTATTATGTCTGGGCTTGTACTTTCCTCATGACTTCTTCAATTTCTCATCCTCTTGACTTGAGTCCCCTTCACGTTGACGTGTCAACAAGACAAACTTCCTACAAGCATTAACTAATCTTTTAGTCTGAGTCGTTGTTGCTAAGCTTGTCTCTTATGGTAGGGAAATCGCTCGTATAACAAACTGTCGTTCATCCATTATGAATGTATACTTATGGGCTCTCATGTCATAGATTGCATATCTATCCCACAGGTAAGGATTACCTAGTATAACCTGACAAACATCCAGTGGCACCATATCACATGTCACTTCATCGATGTAAGACTCATGAAGCGCAAACTTGAATGTGCATTGGCTGGTTACACTCATCTTGCCGACATCCTTCTAGATCCATCCCAGCGGATATGGCTTCGGATGTCTGACTGTCTTAAGACCTAGCTTATGCACCATAGCTTCCGAGATAAGATTCTTCTGACTTCCCGATTCGATAATGGCATCAACCAAACTGGTCTTCACTTGTAACTTGACAACAAAGAGCTACTCCCTAGGGTCTACTTCGTCCGCCACCAGTTAGTTCCCTGTCATAAGATTGAATCTAGGGTTTGGTTCAATCATCCTAGTACTATCTCTGTCTCATGTATGATCAACGCTGCTTTCTTCTTTTCCTCTTTTTATCTTAAACTTCTTGGTCTAAGATAAGGATACTTCACCTAACATCTATTTTCCACATGACCGGTATCTTTACAACGACTGCAAATGAAAACTTCCTTCCCATTAGACTCACCATACTTATGCTCCTCCTTTTTGGCATATCACAAACTTGTGAGAACTTGATAAAACTGTCAACAAACGCAAAGAAGTGTCATACAAAACTGATGTAATATGCTAACAAATCTTTGTCGTTGGTTTATAAAGGTTCCAAGAAGATGAACAACAAGAATTTTTGCCGATTCTGTGAAAGTCTATTTTTCACAAACTTGTAAGAACTTGTTAAAACTGCCAAAACGCAATATATTTTCGTACAAACTTGATGTAATAAGCGAAGAGATCTTTGTCGTTGGTTTTTAGAGGTCCCCAGAAGATCAAAAACATCAGTTTTTACCGATTATGTGATCGTTCATTTTTCACAAACTTGGAAGAACTTGATAAAACTGCCAACAAACGCAAAGAAGTTTCATATAATACTGATGTAATATGCTAACAAATCTTTGTCATTGGTTTATAGAGGTCCCAAGAAGATTTAACATAAGTTTTTGCAGATTCCGAAACGTCCATTTTTCACAAACTTGTAAGAACTTATTAAAACTTCCAAAAATTGCAATAAAGTTTCATACAAAATTGATGTAATAAGCTAAGATATTATTGTCGTTGGTTTATAAAGGTCCCAAGCAGATAAAAAACAAGAATTACAAACGTAAGTTTTTGGTTTATAGAGGTCCCAAGAAGATCACAAACGTAAGTTTTTGCCGAATCCGAGAAAGTCTATTTTCACAAACTTGTAAGAACTTGATAAAATTGCCAAAAACGCAATAAATTTTCGTACAAACTTGATGTAATAAGCGAAGATATCTTTGTCATTGGTTTATAGAGGTCACAAAAATATCAAAATCATGTGTTTTTACCGATTCTGTGAACGTCCATTGTTCGTTAGCTCTTAAGTAGAAAAAATTGCCAATAAACGCATTGAAGTTTCATACAAAATTGATGTAATAAGCTAAAAAATCTGTCCTTGGTTTATAGAAATGACGCGCCCGTTACCGGACACGTTATAATTTAAAACCCTTTTTTGTCACTTTGTAGCATTGGTGAATATGGTTCGATCAATCCGGGGACTTTAGGGCGTTCATGCGGTTAAAAATCAATTAAGTTAGTATCTAAAAAGTTAGATAATTATTTCAAACAACAAAGACATTATTTACAGAATATTCACATCATTATTTACATAATATTTACATAATTTACAGAATTCATGGGGGGGTTCGGTTTGGTTTCTATGTTCCTACAAAACCGAAAATAAACATGTTATTTACAAGTGATCAACTTCATTCCACTTCCAAATCAAAATATCAGAGTTATAAACACATAAATATCAAGTCTCATATCCAACAATCTGAAATCATTGTAAATTCAAATTATGAGAAATAATCTCGAAATACAAGCCTGAAGAGGTCATGCATCCCTTTAATTCTTCTTACTTTATCTCCTTTGCACACAGAAGTCTAGTACCTAAGATATTTCTTGCTGAAAGCTGAAAGCAATTCAGAATGATCATGTCTCAGATATACCCCGACAACTTATCACCCTTCAAACAGAATTGTATAAGAAAATTACTTACTAAAAACACTATCAAGCAATCGTTTCTCATTCAAATTGCACACTAAATTAAATTATTCAAACATACTATCGACGAAATACTTAAAACGAAACCCAACATCATTTTTTATCTCTGTCAATAAGGAACACATGTCAATAAGGAACACAGAAAAGGAAACCCAGTAACTGACTATATCTGGGAAGACGAAATCATTCAAGAACTGGTAAGCATCGTTTATGGATTGATCACTCAAACAATGAAGCTGGACATTAGAACCCATACCTCCCTGTAACAGAAAAAGTAAACAACGATCAGATGATCCTCACCGAAGAACCATAACGAAAGGAAGAAGAAACACATGTATAATCTTCCTCAAAGCAGGAAATCAAAACAAAACGCAAAATCCATGTCTTCACATCGATTCCCAAATTTTGAAAACTTATATCCAATTTTCCTCCTGGACGAAGCTCGAAATTGAGCAATAAAATCAAGTTCAAATTCAGTATTTGCGTGCTAGAGAGGAGATAGAAACTTATAGATAGCTATTGGTAGTAGAATTAAGATACCAGAACCAAAAACCAAAAAGGGAATACGATCTTATCCATTCAAACGGTGAATGAATTAGCAGAGAAAGTTGGCTGGGTTCGATCACAACTGGTTGGGGATAGCCAGACCAAAGAAAAGGAGAGAGCAAAAATAAGATAAGATCCCTCGGGAAGCTTCTGAAAGCAGACGGAGGGAGAGAGAACACAAAGATAAGGAGGGAGATCTCAAGATGGTTCTGGAAGTTTCATTCATGAATGGAGAGAGATGCTGATCCAAGATTGCGGCCCAACACTATTACAACTGTTCTGTGTGAACAGTGAGTGAAGAGTGAGAACAGTCGATATAAAATATATATATGGTAAATTGGCTACATCAAGTACATAAATAAAAACAAAAAAAAATAAGTGATGGAAGGCTAGGATAGCTGATATAGTTATTGACACATTAACCTTTGCAAATATAAAACTTGGAACAGTTGTTAGGATTGACACTCATCAAAAACAAAATGCATATTTTGGTTCATATAATTATTTAGCAATTAACCAATAATCTTTCAGCCTGTATCACTGTCATTATCTTAATATTAAATTTGGATAATTAGGATTGACTTTCCAACTACGTAGAAGCATATATCAAATTCATTCTCTATGCCTCAATTCCAGCAACTTATGTAAGAAACTAAACAATAAACATAGGTGTCAGAGAAGACACACCTGGTCTGAACCCCTTCAATTGCAATCTGAACAACTGCTTGAGCATGCCTTATTCTTCGTCTTTGTCAACAAAGAGAGACTTAAGGTTGCTTCAAGGAAATACATAAACTCGGCATGTAATGCAAGGTTGCACCTGGACACATAAAGCTGATATATTAGCTGCATAAAGCTGATATTAGCTGCCGAATTCTTCCAAATAAAGTAAATACGAAGGAAACTGATCAAATTCATTTTCACCAGACATAAGTAGCATGCATCACAAATCAGAAATGAAGCCCAATGTAATGAAGATCGAATCTTTCCCACAAACCAAAGTAAACAGAGAAAGGGGTTTAAATACCAATTAGATGAATTCAATTTCATATATTACATGGCTGGATCTCACCTTGACAACACTGGATGAAAGAAAAAAGTCGCAAGACGTCTCTACATCAGTCCTATTAGCCTGAAAATCGAAATTAAGCAAATTCAGGTTACAGTCGAGTAAAGCCCAAGCTAGAAAAACAAATTGCGTATTTAGGTTCATATAATAAGTATTTCGCAATTAACCAATAAACTTTTCGCCTGCATCACTGTCATTAACTTGATATTCAGTTTGGATAATTAGGTTTTGACTGTCCAACTATGTACAAGCATATATCAACAATATGTAAATAGTGAAATTAGAGTTGGCAAATCCGATTTATACAGTACTGAACAGTACATCTCTTTTGAACAATAACAATCAAAAAAGAAACACCCCTAAATCACCATATCTAAATCCATCTTAATAACACACAACAGAAGCCACATTGATCAGCAGCAGGGAGAGAGAGATAAAATGAACCTGATTCTTTCAGAATGAAGACAAGAAGAAAACCTCTAACTCAGGTAAAGTAATTGAAGCAAAGAACTCAAATCAATTCGCTGGTTAGATAGACAGTTGAACCTGCAATCAACGATTCTGGGTTTTAGTTTTCTCTGCTCCTCAATCTGTGTGAGTTGCACAAAAATGGTAATAAAGGAAAAAGAATCATATACCACATATTAGAAATTATTGAACAAGCTACTGTGTGCATCTGATAGAAATAAAAGGGAGCCAGTTACAATCTCAGATGTAGACTAAATAAAGCAAAAAAATATATTATTTGAACTTCAAAGTTAAGTAAGCTTCAAATTACAATTCCTCCCTATATATACCATATAAAAAATAGTACATATCACACTACTTTATAACAGCATTATCAGAGTTTAGTGCATCCCCTCCCTTGAAAATCCCTCGGCTGTGGCTATCCCGTAGACCACATTCAACAATATGAGACCCAATTCAATACCAAACCATGAGGTGTTATACTGTCATGCCATTTCCACAAAAATTAAAAAGTTAAGGACTAAATGTCAAGCGTCTAGCTACGGTAGGATGCAGGGCAACAAAGTATGGCAAAGAAATAGAAAAAGACAGCTTCTACTTTAATATTAAAAGAAGACCAGAATAGCAGCACCTGTTGGTATGAAGATCTCCTGCATTAATCATGCATAACAGATATAACACAATTGGTACTAGATAGCTACACTATCCTTCCAAACTGCATGTACAGTTCACATGAAAAGGTCTGCACAGCTTGCAGCAATTGTTGCTGAGATATCAATAACTAACCTGGAAAATATGCATACATTAACTTCAATTGGAACAGTGGCCAATGCATAAAACAAATGAGTGGTGGAATACCTACTATATTTTTTTCGCTTCAAATCAAAGAGGATTCCCAAAGGTTCCAACCTGTAACACACAGTAGAACTCCTCATATATTAGCATGAACAAAAGAGAAGAAAATGAAAGGAAAATCAACATCAGAGAAAAACAAAAATCCGAACCCCAACAGAAAGCAAAGAAATAAAATGGAACAGCTCAATTCACAAACATTAAAAAAGAAAATCAAGGGAAAATTGAAAGGATTACAAGATCTCAAAAAGAGACCAAGTCTCAGTGCACTTAAACAAACCAAATCAATACCGGTGCAAGCCTACAAATCCCAAACAGCAAGAAATATGAGTAGGTCAATGACAGATAGTTAAGGAAAACGATATAGCATAGAGCATGGTAGAATAAGAAGGGAAATGAACTTTTTGCTTCTCAGGACATAGCTACCGTAAATAAGATAGGGTGACTTTTGGAAACGAAACCATAATACTCTGCACCCATTTGAACAATTGGCAGAAAGAAACTATCTTTTAATCATGCCTAAACTCTCTTCCTATAAGCAGATTCAGTTTTGTAAAGAGAATTTAAAAATGAATGTTCGAAAACTGTAAAGTAAAATATAAAAATATAGCAAACGGTTCTTCTCAAGTACTTACCTCACCATGAGATACTAGAAACTGGGAAAATATAAGTACAAAATTTATGTAAGTTCCTAAAGATTCACATTTCTTATGCCACCAGGAAGAAAATTAGCACCAAAGCACCTCTAATACTGTATAATATATCAGGGCACTATGTAGAAGCATATATCAACAATATGTAAATAGTGAAATTAGAGTTGGCAAATCCAATTCATACAATACTGAACAGCAAATCTCTTTTGAACAATAGCAATCAAAAAAGAAACACCCCAAATTCACCATGCCTAGATCCATCCCAATAACACACAACAGAAGCCACACTAATCAGCAGCAGAGAGAGAGAAAAAGAACCTGAGTATGTATTGCTGTTTTTCTTCAATAAATTACTTAGAAATCACTTTCAACAATAGCAATCAAAATTACAAAAATTGTTATCAACGAATCCGGCAGCAACACGCCGGGGCTACATAGAGCAAACTAGCAAGAACCCCGGCGCGTTGCTGCCGGATTCGTTGCTAACAATTTTGTAATTTTTGTCGGCTTTGTTAATGTGAATAATCGTATAAAGTACATTTACATAACATTGTTGATGAAATTGTTCATTGTGAATAAAAAAGAAAGGACACCTCACATATCATTATTCACTGCATGAAGAAATAAAACACTAAAATCGATATCAACACCACCAAGTAAATTATTGTCTACAAATGGTTTGTTTTATCACACTATGAAGTCTTCTTACAACCTGAAGTTTTATCTGCAAGACATAGATAAAAGGGTTGAATCAATACATTGTCCAGTTCAAACAACTGACATACTAACATCAAAACCACAATCCAATTTTGAGAAGAGGTTTTAGTATTTAAAAGTCAAATATGAACTGCTCAAAATTAGAATGCAAAATTTTTGGTGTCTCCATAATTAAGGATTAGAGATCTCCCCTCATGGCATAATTGTAATGATATTTATCAAAACCTATTAAACTGGTGCGTACCTTTGACTAAGTAATCGAGTAATGCAAAAGAAAATTACGATTCCTATGGGAATGTTTGAGTTTCATAACTTAGAACTTGTCAAAAAATGTTTCATAACTTAGAATGAAAAGAAATATTTATAAGAGTTCAGTTTCAGTTAATATTTCAACTTGCCATTCAAATTAGTATTGTACAGTTTTCAAAGATTACATATGAATCCATTTAACGTCAATAGCATGATATCATCAACACATTCAACACCAAATGCCATCAACAAAAAATCAAAATAAAATAAAAAGTTGTGAATATACAAACCTTTGGAGACATACCATTGTATGAGTGGCTACTCTGCTTGCATTAACTTTTCCGTCCTCACTGTCATTCACGACTTCATCCTCAAACTCAGTTATGCAAACCTCATCAGTTAAGTTTCGACCTGCACCCACATTCATGCATCATTAGTTCAATGCTCATCATATAGAAAACAGAGCTTATTTTGGTTTCAGGTCTGAAGATTGTCAGCAGAAGCAATAACAAAAAATTTAAAAATAAACAGAAGAAGAGAGATACCAAACCAAAAAAGAAACAAATCAAGTTGAAATAGGTAGAAGATGAAGAGATTTATCATCTGCCAACAAATCACAATTACACAACTGAGACCCAAAAAATACCCAACAGAAAACAGATACTTGAATACTCAAACTCGTAGAAGATAAAGTGATTCAGAACACCGCTGGTTGTTAGTCGTTACCTAGTCGTGAGTACCGAGTCCAATACTCAAAACTCGTACATCAGTCAAACTTGTACTCATTCTTTAGTTCATCTCTTTACCTTAGGATAATCCACAAAACATATACTTGAATTAATTTTGGTTTAAAGAAAGGATTGCTGATCTAAATGTGAAAAAAAAGTGTGAAAGACGAATTCCTTGCCTGATTTATAGGATCTAAACCCGATTGTCCTTCCAATAAGCTCCCCAGCTGCGCATTACTCAGCAAAACAAATTTTGAACCAAGAAGAAATTCCTTAATTGAGAGACCATGTTGTCACTTTTAGTAAAAAATCAGTATAACCAAGGTTGTTTGAGCTGAAGAAATAGAACACTAAAGAGTGAACTGCTAAGAAAATTAAAGATAAGCAGAAATAGAACACTAACTAAGAAAATTAAAGATAACAACCAATGTTGTTTAAGCTGAAGCAAGTTCATACCAGTCGACTTTCCCACCGATTCCAAAGCGTTTTTTCGGCTTCTTGAACTGCACATATTGTCAGCTTCTTGATCTATGCTATTACCAACTGCAGCTGTACATGTCTCAGATAGTAAGGAATCCCAATCAGGACAGTATTGTCTCAAATTTTTCCGTTCTATTTAAAGAAAAAGGGAGAACTTGGGCGTACAAACATCAAAATTGTCAGTAATGTTGTTTTGAGAACTTTGGCTTACCCTCAAGAAGAACCCTCCTGTCAATTGGTCCGATCTCTCTTTTTCCTTCCTACCCCAGTGCTCCACGATCAAATTCAGCAATTATACCTCAAATCCAAAATTTTCAATCCTATAAGTCGTATCAAATCCGGCGGATAAGGATTGGAAAGCCAAACCCTCGTATTTCAGAAAACTTAGTTAAAGAGCATGTTATCCTTGAAATGATATAGATATAGATGACAAATAATATTATAGCGAGCAAGCAGAACCATAAAACAAAATTTGAAAAAAAAAATATAAAAAAATTGTACAACTGAAGAATGAGCTTGTTCTTGGGCGGGACAGGGTAAAGTAACCACACGAAACAAAAAACAAATTAAAAAAAGATAAATTTAGTCATAACATTATAGCAAGCAAGCAGAGCAGAAAGATAAAAACAAAAGATTAATTCAGTTCTGCAAATAAAAGAGGTAATGAGATCACAATACAGAAAAAGGAACAAATGAACGATCAAAAATTCACAGAGGAAAAACAGTATTTCGAGTCCAGTGAGGAAACAAAACATTCAAAACAGTTATCTGGCGCCATCAAACTTTCAGTCTTTATCACTGTCATTACACCTTGATATTCAGTTTGGATAATTAGGTTTTGACAACTACTGAACAGCAGATCTCTTTAGATCAATAGCAATCAAAAAAGAAACACCCCTAATTCACCATGCCTAGATCCATCTCAATAACACAACAGAAAAGCCAAACTGAACAGCAGCCGGGAGAGAGAAAAATAACCTGATTCCTTCAGAATGAAGATAAGACGAAAACCTCTAACTCAGGGAGGTCACCAAATCTTACATGTAATCAAATATACAAGGCAGTAGTGTTTAATGACGCCCAGAGATTCTCTCAAAAAAATGACGCCCACAGAAAAGTAATTGAAGCAAAGTACCCAAATAATTCGCTGGTTAGATAGACGGTTGAACCTGCAATCAACGATTCTGGGTTTTAGCGTGCTCCACGATCAAATTCAGAAATCATATCTCAAATCCAAAATTCAATCCTATGAGTCGTATCAAATCTGATGGATAAGGATTTGAAAGCCAAACCTTCCCTGTATTTAAGAAAACTTTGGTAAAGAGCATGGTAAACTTGGACTGATATAGATGGCATAATATTATAGCGAGCAATAAAAAGGAACAAATGAACAATCAAAAATTCACAGAGGAAAAACACAGTATTTCAAGCCAAGTGAGACAAAACAAAGCATTCAAAACGGGACAATAAAAACAAAAGATGAATTCAGTTGTTTAGACTAAAAGAACAGTATTTCGAGTCAAGTGACATATGTCAAAGAAACTTGAATTAGATTTCAAAATGAAGTTTAGGGTGAAGAAACATATGTAAGGAAGCAATGGAGAACCAATGGCATCCCTAAATTGTATTATTCCTGCAAATTAATAAGTGATCAGCCCAGATATTAGGGTTTCAAAAAATTATTACTCTACATCTCTACATGGCAAACATTACCTTGCAAAACCCGTTCAGATACTCTTTATCCACTTTATCCAAAGAGTCAAAGTAGTCTCCACCAAGTCAGCAAGTTCTAGAGTAGATTTCTTCCTTAACTTCTGGATCTATTCATCAGAAATATATCCACTTACCAACAAACAAATTATGTTTTTACCAAGGTTTAACACCTTAGGAAGAGACTGCTGTCACTAACATAGAATTAGAAAAAGCACATGCAAGCTGCAATTGGAAAACAAAAAAAACAAAAGGGTGCAAATGACATAAGACACAGTGCCAACCGTGAAACAAAGGTTCAAAACAAATTGGTTAAAGATAGAGACAATAACGAAAGATTACACCAGCATAATTCAAAGGAATAGGGAAAAATAACAGAAAAAAATCAGTTTCTTTCATGCCTTCTTCTTGGTCTGTAAAGTGAAGGTCTCAGAATTTAACCCATAAACTCAGTTAACTATTTTCATCTTATGCTGAATTAAAGTTGCAATTAAACTACACTACGATTGTCTGATTACTCGAGAGAGTTATGTGAACTCCATAAACCCCATAGTAAAATTACTTCTCAAGCAACACCTGCATCAAACAGCAACTCATCCGGACGTAAATCCAAGATCACCAAAACATCACCTGAACTAAATAACAGAGTAAGAAACAATTTACAGGTATTGAAATATCACATCAAGATGCTGTCAAATATCCTCACCATCTCCTGTTGCACCAACTTTGGTTTCTGTAGTGCCATCAGACGCTTGAAATCCCTAAAAACCTGGAAATGAAAACAAATCGAAACATAAATTCGTAGTGCTTGTCTCCTAAATGGCTTCTTCCATGGTTCTACACATTGCCAAATGTTTTATTTAGTGTGTTCCATGATCCAGCTAGTACAAATAAGTTGTCTAATATATAATATGAAACGCAATTATAACAAAGAAAAATTCTCTTTGCAATTATGCCATATACACTTTTAAATAGTTATCTTAATGTCGTTATTATTTCAAACAGATTGCATGATCCAAAACATATCACAGCAATGTGAAAGAACAGAGAAGGAAAGCCTGGCAAAGGAGTGGACACGAATATTATTGCATATGCAGTATAGAGAAATATATTCTATTAGCGATAAAGAATGAGCACCTTAACATCAGTCAGATTTAAGCAATGTATGCTAAAATGCTTTCCTGCGACATTGCCTCGACTTCTTTGGAAACAATTCCCTAGCTGCTTACTCAGAACACTATATGAATACAAACCAACAATGTCATTAAACATAAACTAGGGAAAAATTCGACAATAAACTGAAGGTGATATCCCTCCCTCACCCCACTATTATCCATATCTTAATCGGGCTCTGCACATAATGAGGCGTACTTCAATGAATCATTACATGCATTACATTACATTTCTGTAAAAAACAAAAGAATAGTCATGAAGACCCTACAAAACAAAGAGGAACCACTAGGAAAAAAAGTGAGTATAGGCTTAATCTGAATAATAGAATCAACATCAACCTCTATAACAAAATAAACCTGTCCCGCTAAATATATATAAAAAAGTGTATAGTGAAAGAACTCTAAGCTGGTGCATCTCCTTTAAATGTTAAAAAGTGCCATTAATATGCGGCAGCGACAAGTTTCTGGTACTAGATTAGAATCGTTTCTGCCATCAAAACAAATGGTGCTGCAGGTTCCCGAACATACATCTGTAGATTGGTAAAAGCAGAATCAGGCAATTAAGCAGCAGAAGTTGGATGCTGCTAGAAGTTAACACATCCATGTTCTGCTAGTGCTCCACATTACATTTCTGTAAAAAACAAAAGAATATATACAGAGTCATCAAAACCCTACAAAACAAAGAGGAACCACTAGGAAAAAAAGACAAATAAACATAAACTAACAAATCACGCCCCTGAATCTATCCAGAACAGCATTATTTGATGACTGGATAATCTTTGAGAATAACATTTCTTTGACACCAGATCCAATGAAGAGTGGATAAAACAGGATAAATGTGGAAACCGAGCATGTCTCTTCAACCTTTCCCCATTCCCCACCCCATCAAATGATCATTTCAGCGTTGTTACCATAAACCACATCTTGGCATAAACATGCAAATGTATCCACCATGGGAAAACAATATCAATAGTTTACTGATTCAATATAACTGCTTAAGTCCCAAATTTACAATACAAATTAACCTATCAGTTTCCAATGTAAAACTGTTAGCGCAGTTTAACAACTGACATGAAAGTGAAAGATGTAAGAAAAAGAGCATCCACTATGGTTCATGTACCTCTTTTAGCTTCCCAGCAATATCATCAACTGAAGAAAGTCCATATCAGGATGAACAAAACCATCTCCCTAAAATATATAAAAGGAAATAATTTGCAGAAAAAAAATCAAGAAAGTAGACAAAGGCTGCGGCTTAAGAATAATTAGATTGAAACATCGGAAGATATGCTAAAAGCACACCCTTGTTATACCTCAAAATTCATCCAATCCCGCCCTTGTTCTTCATTCAAAAAAATATTCTCACTGACTAAAAGAAAAGCATGAGAATGGTTTAGCTATAGATTGATTTCACTTCAGATAACGAAGAACATGACTCTGGAAGCTTCAAGAGAGAACGATGTCGTGGCGAAAAGAAAAAAATCTGACCGCGCTGACAACATGATCTTTTATATATAGGTTGAATGGCAAACTTGTTACTGAAAAACAAAAGGGGGAAATCATCAGCGCACTGTTTCATCTGAACAAATGCTTGAGCATGCCTTAATCTTCTTCTTTGTCAAGAAAGAGAGACTTACGGTTGGTTCATGCAAGGAAATACATAAATTTGGCAAGTAATGCAAGGTCGCACCTAGACACATAAAGCAAATATTAGCTGCCGAATAAAGTAAATACGAAGGAAACTGATCAAATTCATTTTCACCAGACAAAAGTAGCACGCACCACAAATCAGCAATGAAACCCAATGTAATGAAGATCGAATCTTTCGCATAAACAAAAGTAAACAGAGAAATAAGATATACCTGTAAGAAATACTGAAATCAGCAATTCATTGAAATCGGTAGAATCATCTGCCAACAAATCACAATTACACAACTGAGACCCAAAATATACCCAACTGAACAGATACTTGAATACTCAAACTCTTAGAAGAATAAGTGATTCAGAACACCGCTGGTTGTTAGGCGTTTACCTGGTCGTGACTACTGAGTCCAATACTCAAAACTCGTACATCAGTCAAACTTGTACTCATTCTTCAGTTCATCTCTTTACCTCAGGATAATCCACAAAACATATACTTGAATTAATTTTGGTTTAAAGGGATTACTGATCTAAATGTGAAAAAACTGTGAAAGACGAATTCCTAACATGATTTATACAATACTGAACAGAAAATCTCTTTTGAACAATAGCAATCAAAAACGAAACACCCCAAATTCACCAGGTGAAACAAAAAAACAGGTTTAACTTCATTGACATATAGTCTCAACAGTCAACTCAGTGACCGCCCAATGCTCTTGGGAATCAACAAAAACTACTTGCAGTAGTCTTACATTGACACTGATCTACTTTAGTCATGAGAGTAACCGATTAACAGTTTGCCAGGTATACAACAGTTTACTGAAAACAAGTTACAAGAACCAAACATTAAGTTGCAAAAACATGCTATTGAATAAATATCATCAACAGTATTTGCATATCTTCTCTCATCAGAGGAATTCGAATATATGCATTCATCCAACTCCTACCAATATGCTAGCTTTCTTGGGACCGGCTTGCATTATTCCAGCTTCAATCTCACTGCGAAACACATGTCAGTTCGCATATCTACTCTTCCCGGTACTCCAGATTTTCTTTCAAAATCACAAACCCTTCAATGATTGGGGAAAGGGGAATATACCTGTATACGAGCAATCGTTAGTTGAGTCTAAAAAGGAGTGGAAACATCAAACACAAGTGGTTTAAGGAGCAGAAACATCAACACGAGTAATAAAGAACAATTCTATACTTCTCAGTTGCCAACTCCGCTCTATCACCCACAGCCAAAAGGACTGGTGTCGAGTGAGTCTGGAAACCTGTAATTGTTTTGGGACGACCAGCCTGGCCCACAATATCCACAGCTTGACCAACCCGAACAGGAACAGACAACGGCTTCAGATTCTCGTCTACCGTTAGCAACATTCTCGGCTACAATAAAAAAACAGTGATAATGAGAAATATTGGAATAGATATATCCAATTATCCGGGAAAGACTGGTAAAACATAAATTAACAAATACCAACCTGCATTGCCAATATCAGAAAGTAGAGAACATAATGATACTTCCCCAAAATGATGGCTGTCATATCAAGACATGCATGCAGCATGATTATGATTCCACCAAGTGCTTCCCTGTAAGTAGAAAGATGACACATAAAATAACTGAAACAAGGAAGCCAACAATGACTCAAAGAACCATCTAATTGAACAATGATTAAACATCAAGGGAAGATGACATGTTTAATGTTCCATAGCATGTTAGTTACTTACGGTGATAACAAGAATCGGTCAGAATGATATGGATTTAGTGTCAATAAACCCTTTCCTAAATGAACAAGACCTTGAGCAATTCGCACCTGCAATGGTGCCAACCAAAAAAAGAAAATTAAACTCTGAACATAATGCGAACAAAACAAACAAAAGATAGAAAGCATAGGATATATTACACAGAAGAGCAGGCTAGCATCCTTGTAGTAATAACTCGAAAGATTGCGAAGCATGGCGGCTATTCTGGCATTGTTGGTGCCTGCCCCTATCACACCTAAGGAAATTACTGCCGCCTGAAGCATTCAAATGGAGATATTAAAACTTCACGTTCAAGTGGGGAAACTTCTGCCAATAAGTGGAGATTAAAACTTTCTATAATCGCATACCATTGCTACTTCTGAATCTGCATCATGGCTGAGTCTGCTTAACATGTCCATAACAGTGACCTGGTAAAACCCATAAAACAGTGAAAATATGACAAAATTGGTAGAAATACCAAAAACCATTCCCTCGGCACTATTAGGAGATGCCTAGTTATAAATCAATCAAACAATATGAATTCAAGCTAAAAGGCAATCAAATGGGTAAATTTGAAGCTATAACTCACTCAAGATACTAACTTCTTTTTTTGAGAAAGTTTACATTTTGAAAGCTTTCAGCCTCCTCCAAAGTGAGTAAAAAATTACAAGTCAAATAATGCAGTTGAAAGCCAAAAGCAAAACCTCACACAATGTGTGAATTCCTTGAATCAACTTCTATATACATGGTGAACTAACAGATTATTACCTTTGGATTTGATATGCAAAGGAGACCAAGAGCCAAAGGAACTGCCCGACGGATATTTTGTTCTCCATACTGTAAAAGATGCTCCAACGAACGGATTGCCATTTCTAGTCCTAGCTCTTCAGCCATTGCTATCATCGCAATACCAAGCACAGCAGGGCCCTGGTGTGTTTCACCCTTCTCAAGATGCTGTGAACAATGGCCAAGAAGATTTTGAACCTGCATGAAAGCTCACTAGTTCATATACGTGACAAGAGACCTTAACGTAGGAGTAGGTCATACAAAATTACCTTGAGAACATTTCCTGTTCCCGCATAAGCACAAGAAAGCAGGGTCATATCACAATGTTTTCTGATTTTTTCTTGAAATGTCTTTGCAACTTCAACAGTTGCCTCAGCACTTTCCTGTGACACAAGTGAACTACCATTAGTGTGTTCTTGAGTTCTGAAAGACTGAATGATTAATATCCAACAAATAATTAATATGCAAACTTTGAACGTAATAATCAATGAATTTGATGTGGCAAGAAAAAAATATAGCCAGATGAGTAATGGAGCCGCAGGGAGAAAAAGCCCTAGAGAAAAAGTATACCTGCTTCCCAAGGAACACAAGACCTAAGCTAAGGGGTATTAGGCGAGCTAGGGGATCCCCCAACTCGGCATCACTTCGGTCCATTAGTGCAAATATGATTGCCTGAGCGGCCTCTTCATTGCAAGATCCAATATATATCAACCCCAAGGAGATCGCAGCGAACGTGATAACATCAAGGGGAGCCTTTGCATCATTGAGTATAGTAGTCAGCTTGCTACGTATCTGACACAGATAAGTTGGCTTTAATGGATATGAGATACTATAGCAGTTCAAGGAAACTCTGACTAAACTAGCAAACTTCAGCTTACATGCAACGTAAACAAATTAATAAGAATGATCAAGACACCAGGAACAGCAGTGTCGGCAAAATAGTGAAGGTTCAACTGTAACTGTACTCGTGACATTCTGTACTCCTGACATTCTGAGCCCATAATGATACAAGAACTAGGTCCAATGGAACTCAGAAGATAATAAGCAAAACACATTAAAACTCTTACCTGTTCGTTCTCGGCTCCAGCATATGCAATCCCAAGACCCATTATTGCACCAATTCGGATAGATGGATCTTCTTTGTCAATGTATTCGCCCAGAAGTGCCAATGCCTGTAAAAGATATCAGTAGGATCAATTAATGGATGATCAAGATTTACAGATACATACAGAGAAACACTTCAGGTTAAGTGAACAGATGGAAAGGTTGAGGTAAGGCACTCACTGGATCACAATCATTTTTATACTGCAATTCACAATCCCAACCCCAAGCAAAGCACCCGCAATAACATGGTTGTCATTGCTGTCGAAGTACTTGTCAATTTGAGGGAGCCCAGATCGACATCCCACAGTAAAATTGTACCCTATCATGAAGAATACCATATAAAAGTTAAGCATACAGTGTAAAACAGACAGACACACAAAAAAAGCAAAAAAACCACTACAAGAGAAACACACCAGACTTGCTGCAGCACTGGTCTTTCCAAGCTCCTTATTCTTAAAAAGCCAGTTTCCTGATGCACCACCACTCGAGGCATCTGATGGAACTGTCATTAACTTATCCTGCAGGAACATTAATATTATGTCATAAAATTTATAAGTCAAAAACATTTCACCCGCAAATCAATTTTGAATAATTTTACCTGACCAAAGCCAGCATTGACAAATGCATTAACAAATGTTGCAGCTAAGTTTTGTCTGGCAGAATCAACACTAGCACCAGCACTAGCCCGGCCATCAAGCAAGTGTGCCTTTTACAAAAATACAAAGAAAATTATGGTGATCAGAGAAAGTATCTAGTGAAGAACAGTGCAAGCATCAAAGTTTACAAACAACACGGAAATAAAGTAGTTTTCTGAATTTCTAATTCTAACTATTTTCAAACCCAAAAATGAGAAAAGATCAATGAACATTTTGAGGATTTGGGATTTATATCTTGGGAAAAAACATTGCAAGAATATTTAACAACCTAAACACCTAAGACAAAACAAACAGTTCTCTCAGTTAAATTTCAGATGCCAAATAGCCATGCCACTCACAAAAGTATCCACAAAGTCCCATAAGAAAGGCATTCCAACCATTGATGACAGAATGTATGCAATATACTAACAAGTCAATAAGTCTAAATACCATGACATCATCAACGGCAAACAAATTATAGAAACCAAACTTTGTTCAAAAACCATCTTTATTTCATAATAAAACAGCATTATGACAAAGTATTATGCAATAATAAAACAGTATTATGCATAATAAAACAGTATTCTGCAATATACTAACAAGTAAATAAGTCTAAATACCATGACATCATCAACGGCAAAAAACGTATAGAAACCAAACTGTTCAAAAACCATCTTTATGTCATAATAAAACAGTATTTCAATCCAAGATGATAAAAGTGTTCATTAAACCTTCAACTAGTCGTGAAGAGCCAGAAACCCACAAATATGTGACAACAGAAAAAAAACAACAAATATAAAAGAATCACATGGAAATTGGGTAGTAATGAGCATGAGAAATTGAATAAGGATATCTTGTGCATAGATTTTGATTTAATTAAATTAGGCGAGTGAAAGAACACTATTTTACTACTCTTATATTGATGCAACTAGAATTGAGGATCTTTACTCCCTATTCTACAATATATTACATTTGAAGTACTAAAAAAGCAAAGGGGTGTGAATTGTAAGGAGAATAGTGCATTATTCCCTTGTTCAATCAGAGTGACTAATCAAATACCAAAAGTTGACAGGGACATGAGTTACCGACAAAAAAACACTTGGTGCAATAATATGGCTTTTGGCAGTTTTGCACATTAAATGCTGTAGAATCCATAAAATCTTATGATAGTATATCATCACAACAGTAACTTTTGAAATATCAATCAAATGTCAGATCTATGACATGATGAAACATTCAAAACCTTGTAGATATCCTCTGGAGTTTTGGCCTCCATGACCTCAATATCACGAGCGAGGGTAAGATAACCTTCACTGAGTTTAGCATTATTAATAATATCCTGCAACGCTTCTCTTTCTTCATCTTCTGCAACCATCTCATCATTAAGCTCAAAAGTACTACCCTGTACAGGCCAACGGGAAAACAAGCATTAGAAACACACTAAGATACTAATGTCAAATTCACACTTTTTAGGCAGTGACATCTATTTAGAACACCTAATGCCTTCATATGTGAGAGAGAGAGAGGAATTTGAAGAACCACTTTACAAATATAAATTCAATGACTTACATGTCTGGCAAGGATGTAACAGAATTGCTTTTTACACAGCAGATAATCACAAGATGTAAAGACTTGTTTTACATACTGTAAACATCTCAACATTGTTAGGACCACATCATATAACTTGCAATAATCTTCTGCCAATTTGCCCAGTCAATTAACAAAACACACGCCACTTTTTTATAAAAGCACAAACCTCCTTATTGTCAAGGAAAAGGGCAATCTGAAGTGCATTTGGATATTCTTCAAATTTCAGATATATCATGAATGCGATATCCAAAACTAACATATCATCTGGTCCAGGAAGGTATCTGCAGTACATCAAGATACAAAGTACAGTCAACAAAGCCACTCATTAACAAATCACAATGACAACTTTCAGCACGTTATCATACATCAACCAAGTACTTCAATAAGTTGGTGGAGCAAATTATACAGATTATCCAACTAAAACTGAAAAAAAACCTGGCATATTATTAGCACAAAACATGCCAGATTGGCAAATTCTCTGAATCAAGGTACACTCTGCTTACCTTGCTGAACTGGTGAGGTAGAGACAAGTCCTCTTAAAATTTGTCTTATCAACATGCTCGACTAACAGATCAAGGTCTCCAACCTGGCATTGAACAAGCTATCAGTACCAGTCCCAAAAAAGAAAAGGCTTATCTGGCAAAGAATGTTGATAAATAAATATTTGGTTTTACCTCCATTAAAAGGTCAACAGCTTCCGGTTCCGCATTGTGCTGCATTGCATTTAAGAATTGATTAGAACTAATATATCTACATTCTGAACACATTTTCCCAAGAAACAATAAATCGAGATGTGCTATTCAATTATAATAATTTCAACTCTATAGATTGTCTAGAAATGCATGATACAAAGCAGAGTTTGTTTTAACTTTTTTGTGTAAACTATTCTGCGATTCACTGAAGCTGTGTGACTAACTGTGCTCCAATTAACTATTTTTGGCACATCATCCCTAGTCAAACTTTTGATTGCCCTGAATCCACTAATACAAGATAAAACACTGTTGAACAACAAGCACAACCTGATTTCATGTTCACGGTCTAATTTTAGAAGCATTTGATTTGAAAAAAAGGTTTAGGAAGAAAAAATACAAATTTGTTTCTGATCTTACCCTCATGTGAAAAGCAACTATTTGTTGTACTAGCTCCATTAGATCACCAAACGGGGTCTCATCACTCTGCAACTGAAACAGCAAGTTAGCACCAATCCCTCAAGAATCAACATATAAATAGCATGGAACATAAGAGTTTCTTATCATGATTAGCTATCACATGTTACAAATACAAAGGCATGCATGTCCAGTGATACATGATACCGGAGCATTGAAAGAAATTGCAGATTAATCTTTTTTAAAGGTGTACTAATTTCAGAAATTTCAATGTACAGAAATGAAGAATGATTGAGATTAACTTGTCTTGTAACCCCAATTGAATTTGCCAACAAACAAAGCTGACATAACATGTCTAGAGGATAGAAATTCACACCTGTCGCTTGGCATATTCTTGAGCAATTTATCCAGCTAAGTTCCTGATTACAAGAAAGTCACAGTAATGAGGATATATATATAGTCGCATACCCAACAAAGGGACCTTAACAAATATGCATGAACTAACAAGGACTAAAATGATGAAACTCTAGTACCACAAATTGCATATCATTCTGCTTGAAATTAAAAGATTCTAACCTGACATATTCATGGCCCCATGAACCAATATCACCGTCAGAACCCAGTAATCTAAACTTTAAGCTTTCCTGAAAGAAGTGGACATATAAAGACATAATTACACAACTGTTCAGTAAGAAATGCTAAATTACTTTTGCAATCAACAACAGTATAAAGCAGACACACCGAACTTTAAAGAATAGACATACCAGTTCTCCTTCAGCAGACATGGTCAGTGCCAAAACTGACAGTATATCTGCAAGGTATTTCTGCAAGCAACACACGAGAAAATCTGCAAGGTAAACTGACAGTATATTATTTAAACAAGAGAAAATCTTATTAACATTAAAGTGGACAAGTCACGGATAATTAAGGCATGTACCTTCAAATCTGAGTAGGTCATTGTTTCATAATATGTTTTTAGAGTTCCATAATGCGGGCGAAGGTATTTTAAGGGCTTTGGAACTGATGTCATGGAACTAGTTGAGGTACGAATTTCCAGCCTACAAGATGAAATTTGATGCTGTGTCAAGCGACACAGTACTATCTGATCCATATAAGCAAAGATTTGTGCTGACTAGTCCAGCTAGTCAGTATAACATTAGATCAAGCAAGATGCAGCTGTACTCGTGAATACCGGAAAAGGCCAAAGCTTGAATTGAAGCTCCCCTTTTTTTCAAATGAATCAAGTATAGATTGGTTTACCAACAATTGAGATCAAGTAAATCGCAACCCGAGTGATTATATAGCACAAACCTCATGCTCTCGAGCGCAACTTTCTGTAGTCCAGGATCAGAATCTTGAACCCTCTCCACATACAATTCTAATTGCTGCTTGAGGGCCAAATCTTCATCGGACTGCACATAACACAGATGGAGCTCAGTAACAGATACAAACTCAGCGAAACCAACAATCATCAGTAACCAATTCTAAAGCCGAACCCATTGCCTTTACTTAACTAAACCAATGCAGTTTGAATCCTCAGATTTTTCGATTTTAGAAAATACAAACTTGAATAAACCGGAAAACAAGAGATGAACAAAACCCTAAAATAAAAGATGGTCAAAATTGTCAAAACCCTAAGAGATGGAATTGCATACCAAATCCTCGTCCTTCTTGTCATCTTTCTTTTTGGAATCCTTTGGGGGCGGAGGCTTGGTGGGCTCGTCGTGCTTGCCGCTGCCGCTAGCGGTGTTGGCCGGATCTTGCGAAGCCATGGCCGACGATGCTCTCGTTCTCTACTTTCCTCTTGAACAAGAAACTGGAGTCCGATCTGCTTTTCAGGTTATAATGTGAGTCGGGCCGCTTCTCAACTCTTTTTTATTGGGCCTGCAGACCAACTGCGGCCCAAATGATCTCTATCTCTTCCTCAAGCCGTCAAGCGTACTTGGAATTCATTTTCTTGTTTACTACTACCGGATAACTAATCGGAATTATTTGGGCAAACTGATGGTTACTGACATCTCACATCATTATCATGAATTGAATTCTAAATCTCTAACCACCGATTTTTGTTTCCATTTTCATTACAATTGTTTCTGACTCATGACCTAATCCCCTTTATTTTTTTCTAAGCCATTTTGTATTTCTCTTTCTCTTAAGACCGTTTATAAACTTGCGATCTCATTAAGAGTAACGGCGTGAGGGTTATCTTTCTAGCCTTTGTAATCAAATGACCACTTATAAACATATAGATACAATAAGGAACACACAATAAGGAGAGAAAGAGAGATCATCTTTAATACATGTTGATTAAAGATATAACCCTAGCTGCAAAATGCTTATTTATGAACACAATTTGTCTAATCCACATTCACAGAGTTCATAATCTTTGAAAAAGAAGAAGACATCTGATATAAAAAACCAAGCAAGGCACTATTTGTTTATAGAATTATTAAATAGCTTTAGGAAACGATAAGGACAAGAACAAAACTTGTAGAAGAAAGATATCTTCTTAACTATATTGTGCATAAGATACAAAACTATGAATCTCACCTTCACAATATCTCTAAATAGGTAAATAACTATTTTTGCGCAAAAGAACCAAACTATGGATCTTTCTCTCACAATATCACTCTATAGAATAAAAGTATCCTTTTATGTTTAGATCTAACTAAACATCTCTATTTATAGACCAGAATCTCTTAGAATCCTTATATAACTAGAAAATCATTTCTTTAACTAAGTAGAAATAAGTCTTTCCCTGACCAAGTTATAGAAGGAATCCACCTAAGTTCCTGGAAATGACGATATGCGTATCATGGCTCCCCCGTTAAGGAACTTAAACTCACGTTTAAGTTGAAAACGCGAGAGTTCTCGTTTCCTTGCTGAACCATTTAGCCTTGTTAGGAACTTGACAGACATGCTCAATGTGAAACACTGCTCGTTCTCCTTGACGTGTTGTAGCCACCTGACGCTCCAAAATGCAATCTTCTGGCAATGGATCATCCTTGAGTCGCTTTTACTCGACTTCAACCATACTATGTCGCCAACACCAAAGTTACAAGGTAGCCGATGTCTATTATGTCTGGGCTTGTACTTTCCTCATGACTTCTTCAATTTCTCATCCTCTTGACTTGAGTCCCCTTCACGTTGACGTGTCAACAAGACAAACTTCCTACAAGCATTAACTAATCTTTTAGTCTGAGTCGTTGTTGCTAAGCTTGTCTCTTATGGTAGGGAAATCGCTCGTATAACAAACTGTCGTTCATCCATTATGAATGTATACTTATGGGCTCTCATGTCATAGATTGCATATCTATCCCACAGGTAAGGATTACCTAGTATAACCTGACAAACATCCAGTGGCACCATATCACATGTCACTTCATCGATGTAAGACTCATGAAGCGCAAACTTGAATGTGCATTGGCTGGTTACACTCATCTTGCCGACATCCTTCTAGATCCATCCCAGCGGATATGGCTTCGGATGTCTGACTGTCTTAAGACCTAGCTTATGCACCATAGCTTCCGAGATAAGATTCTTCTGACTTCCCGATTCGATAATGGCATCAACCAAACTGGTCTTCACTTGTAACTTGACAACAAAGAGCTACTCCCTAGGGTCTACTTCGTCCGCCACCAGTTAGTTCCCTGTCATAAGATTGAATCTAGGGTTTGGTTCAATCATCCTAGTACTATCTCTGTCTCATGTATGATCAACGCTGCTTTCTTCTTTTCCTCTTTTTATCTTAAACTTCTTGGTCTAAGATAAGGATACTTCACCTAACATCTATTTTCCACATGACCGGTATCTTTACAACGACTGCAAATGAAAACTTCCTTCCCATTAGACTCACCATACTTATGCTCCTCCTTTTTGGCATATCACAAACTTGTGAGAACTTGATAAAACTGTCAACAAACGCAAAGAAGTGTCATACAAAACTGATGTAATATGCTAACAAATCTTTGTCGTTGGTTTATAAAGGTTCCAAGAAGATGAACAACAAGAATTTTTGCCGATTCTGTGAAAGTCTATTTTTCACAAACTTGTAAGAACTTGTTAAAACTGCCAAAACGCAATATATTTTCGTACAAACTTGATGTAATAAGCGAAGAGATCTTTGTCGTTGGTTTTTAGAGGTCCCCAGAAGATCAAAAACATCAGTTTTTACCGATTATGTGATCGTTCATTTTTCACAAACTTGGAAGAACTTGATAAAACTGCCAACAAACGCAAAGAAGTTTCATATAATACTGATGTAATATGCTAACAAATCTTTGTCATTGGTTTATAGAGGTCCCAAGAAGATTTAACATAAGTTTTTGCAGATTCCGAAACGTCCATTTTTCACAAACTTGTAAGAACTTATTAAAACTTCCAAAAATTGCAATAAAGTTTCATACAAAATTGATGTAATAAGCTAAGATATTATTGTCGTTGGTTTATAAAGGTCCCAAGCAGATAAAAAACAAGAATTACAAACGTAAGTTTTTGGTTTATAGAGGTCCCAAGAAGATCACAAACGTAAGTTTTTGCCGAATCCGAGAAAGTCTATTTTCACAAACTTGTAAGAACTTGATAAAATTGCCAAAAACGCAATAAATTTTCGTACAAACTTGATGTAATAAGCGAAGATATCTTTGTCATTGGTTTATAGAGGTCACAAAAATATCAAAATCATGTGTTTTTACCGATTCTGTGAACGTCCATTGTTCGTTAGCTCTTAAGTAGAAAAAATTGCCAATAAACGCATTGAAGTTTCATACAAAATTGATGTAATAAGCTAAAAAATCTGTCCTTGGTTTATAGAAATGACGCGCCCGTTACCGGACACGTTATAATTTAAAACCCTTTTTTGTCACTTTGTAGCATTGGTGAATATGGTTCGATCAATCCGGGGACTTTAGGGCGTTCATGCGGTTAAAAATCAATTAAGTTAGTATCTAAAAAGTTAGATAATTATTTCAAACAACAAAGACATTATTTACAGAATATTCACATCATTATTTACATAATATTTACATAATTTACAGAATTCATGGGGGGGTTCGGTTTGGTTTCTATGTTCCTACAAAACCGAAAATAAACATGTTATTTACAAGTGATCAACTTCATTCCACTTCCAAATCAAAATATCAGAGTTATAAACACATAAATATCAAGTCTCATATCCAACAATCTGAAATCATTGTAAATTCAAATTATGAGAAATAATCTCGAAATACAAGCCTGAAGAGGTCATGCATCCCTTTAATTCTTCTTACTTTATCTCCTTTGCACACAGAAGTCTAGTACCTAAGATATTTCTTGCTGAAAGCTGAAAGCAATTCAGAATGATCATGTCTCAGATATACCCCGACAACTTATCACCCTTCAAACAGAATTGTATAAGAAAATTACTTACTAAAAACACTATCAAGCAATCGTTTCTCATTCAAATTGCACACTAAATTAAATTATTCAAACATACTATCGACGAAATACTTAAAACGAAACCCAACATCATTTTTTATCTCTGTCAATAAGGAACACATGTCAATAAGGAACACAGAAAAGGAAACCCAGTAACTGACTATATCTGGGAAGACGAAATCATTCAAGAACTGGTAAGCATCGTTTATGGATTGATCACTCAAACAATGAAGCTGGACATTAGAACCCATACCTCCCTGTAACAGAAAAAGTAAACAACGATCAGATGATCCTCACCGAAGAACCATAACGAAAGGAAGAAGAAACACATGTATAATCTTCCTCAAAGCAGGAAATCAAAACAAAACGCAAAATCCATGTCTTCACATCGATTCCCAAATTTTGAAAACTTATATCCAATTTTCCTCCTGGACGAAGCTCGAAATTGAGCAATAAAATCAAGTTCAAATTCAGTATTTGCGTGCTAGAGAGGAGATAGAAACTTATAGATAGCTATTGGTAGTAGAATTAAGATACCAGAACCAAAAACCAAAAAGGGAATACGATCTTATCCATTCAAACGGTGAATGAATTAGCAGAGAAAGTTGGCTGGGTTCGATCACAACTGGTTGGGGATAGCCAGACCAAAGAAAAGGAGAGAGCAAAAATAAGATAAGATCCCTCGGGAAGCTTCTGAAAGCAGACGGAGGGAGAGAGAACACAAAGATAAGGAGGGAGATCTCAAGATGGTTCTGGAAGTTTCATTCATGAATGGAGAGAGATGCTGATCCAAGATTGCGGCCCAACACTATTACAACTGTTCTGTGTGAACAGTGAGTGAAGAGTGAGAACAGTCGATATAAAATATATATATGGTAAATTGGCTACATCAAGTACATAAATAAAAACAAAAAAAAATAAGTGATGGAAGGCTAGGATAGCTGATATAGTTATTGACACATTAACCTTTGCAAATATAAAACTTGGAACAGTTGTTAGGATTGACACTCATCAAAAACAAAATGCATATTTTGGTTCATATAATTATTTAGCAATTAACCAATAATCTTTCAGCCTGTATCACTGTCATTATCTTAATATTAAATTTGGATAATTAGGATTGACTTTCCAACTACGTAGAAGCATATATCAAATTCATTCTCTATGCCTCAATTCCAGCAACTTATGTAAGAAACTAAACAATAAACATAGGTGTCAGAGAAGACACACCTGGTCTGAACCCCTTCAATTGCAATCTGAACAACTGCTTGAGCATGCCTTATTCTTCGTCTTTGTCAACAAAGAGAGACTTAAGGTTGCTTCAAGGAAATACATAAACTCGGCATGTAATGCAAGGTTGCACCTGGACACATAAAGCTGATATATTAGCTGCATAAAGCTGATATTAGCTGCCGAATTCTTCCAAATAAAGTAAATACGAAGGAAACTGATCAAATTCATTTTCACCAGACATAAGTAGCATGCATCACAAATCAGAAATGAAGCCCAATGTAATGAAGATCGAATCTTTCCCACAAACCAAAGTAAACAGAGAAAGGGGTTTAAATACCAATTAGATGAATTCAATTTCATATATTACATGGCTGGATCTCACCTTGACAACACTGGATGAAAGAAAAAAGTCGCAAGACGTCTCTACATCAGTCCTATTAGCCTGAAAATCGAAATTAAGCAAATTCAGGTTACAGTCGAGTAAAGCCCAAGCTAGAAAAACAAATTGCGTATTTAGGTTCATATAATAAGTATTTCGCAATTAACCAATAAACTTTTCGCCTGCATCACTGTCATTAACTTGATATTCAGTTTGGATAATTAGGTTTTGACTGTCCAACTATGTACAAGCATATATCAACAATATGTAAATAGTGAAATTAGAGTTGGCAAATCCGATTTATACAGTACTGAACAGTACATCTCTTTTGAACAATAACAATCAAAAAAGAAACACCCCTAAATCACCATATCTAAATCCATCTTAATAACACACAACAGAAGCCACATTGATCAGCAGCAGGGAGAGAGAGATAAAATGAACCTGATTCTTTCAGAATGAAGACAAGAAGAAAACCTCTAACTCAGGTAAAGTAATTGAAGCAAAGAACTCAAATCAATTCGCTGGTTAGATAGACAGTTGAACCTGCAATCAACGATTCTGGGTTTTAGTTTTCTCTGCTCCTCAATCTGTGTGAGTTGCACAAAAATGGTAATAAAGGAAAAAGAATCATATACCACATATTAGAAATTATTGAACAAGCTACTGTGTGCATCTGATAGAAATAAAAGGGAGCCAGTTACAATCTCAGATGTAGACTAAATAAAGCAAAAAAATATATTATTTGAACTTCAAAGTTAAGTAAGCTTCAAATTACAATTCCTCCCTATATATACCATATAAAAAATAGTACATATCACACTACTTTATAACAGCATTATCAGAGTTTAGTGCATCCCCTCCCTTGAAAATCCCTCGGCTGTGGCTATCCCGTAGACCACATTCAACAATATGAGACCCAATTCAATACCAAACCATGAGGTGTTATACTGTCATGCCATTTCCACAAAAATTAAAAAGTTAAGGACTAAATGTCAAGCGTCTAGCTACGGTAGGATGCAGGGCAACAAAGTATGGCAAAGAAATAGAAAAAGACAGCTTCTACTTTAATATTAAAAGAAGACCAGAATAGCAGCACCTGTTGGTATGAAGATCTCCTGCATTAATCATGCATAACAGATATAACACAATTGGTACTAGATAGCTACACTATCCTTCCAAACTGCATGTACAGTTCACATGAAAAGGTCTGCACAGCTTGCAGCAATTGTTGCTGAGATATCAATAACTAACCTGGAAAATATGCATACATTAACTTCAATTGGAACAGTGGCCAATGCATAAAACAAATGAGTGGTGGAATACCTACTATATTTTTTTCGCTTCAAATCAAAGAGGATTCCCAAAGGTTCCAACCTGTAACACACAGTAGAACTCCTCATATATTAGCATGAACAAAAGAGAAGAAAATGAAAGGAAAATCAACATCAGAGAAAAACAAAAATCCGAACCCCAACAGAAAGCAAAGAAATAAAATGGAACAGCTCAATTCACAAACATTAAAAAAGAAAATCAAGGGAAAATTGAAAGGATTACAAGATCTCAAAAAGAGACCAAGTCTCAGTGCACTTAAACAAACCAAATCAATACCGGTGCAAGCCTACAAATCCCAAACAGCAAGAAATATGAGTAGGTCAATGACAGATAGTTAAGGAAAACGATATAGCATAGAGCATGGTAGAATAAGAAGGGAAATGAACTTTTTGCTTCTCAGGACATATAGCTACCGTAAATAAGATAGGGTGACTTTTGGAAACGAAACCATAATACTCTGCACCCATTTGAACAATTGGCAGAAAGAAACTATCTTTTAATCATGCCTAAACTCTCTTCCTATAAGCAGACAGAGTTTTGTAAAGAGAATTTAAAAATGAATGTTCGAAAACTGTAAAGTAAAATATAAAAATATAGCAAACGGTTCTTCTCAAGTACTTACCTCACCATGAGATACTAGAAACTGGGAAAATATAAGTACAAAATTTATGTAAGTTCCTAAAGATTCACATTTCTTATGCCACCAGGAAGAAAATTAGCACCAAAGCACCTCTAATACTGTATAATATATCAGGGCACTATGTAGAAGCATATATCAACAATATGTAAATAGTGAAATTAGAGTTGGCAAATCCAATTCATACAATACTGAACAGCAAATCTCTTTTGAACAATAGCAATCAAAAAAGAAACACCCCAAATTCACCATGCCTAGATCCATCCCAATAACACACAACAGAAGCCACACTAATCAGCAGCAGAGAGAGAGAAAAAGAACCTGAGTATGTATTGCTGTTTTTCTTCAATAAATTACTTAGAAATCACTTTCAACAATAGCAATCAAAATTACAAAAATTGTTATCAACGAATCCGGCAGCAACATGCCGGGGCTACATAGAGCAAACTAGCAAGAACCCCGGCGCGTTGCTGCCGGATTCGTTGCTAACAATTTTGTAATTTTTGTCGGCTTTGTTAATGTGAATAATCGTATAAAGTACATTTACATAACATTGTTGATGAAATTGTTCATTGTGAATAAAAAAGAAAGGACACCTCACATATCATTATTCACTGCATGAAGAAATAAAACACTAAAATCGATATCAACACCACCAAGTAAATTATTGTCTACAAATGGTTTGTTTTATCACACTATGAAGTCTTCTTACAACCTGAAGTTTTATCTGCAAGACATAGATAAAAGGGTTGAATCAATACATTGTCCAGTTCAAACAACTGACATACTAACATCAAAACCACAATCCAATTTTGAGAAGAGGTTTTAGTATTTAAAAGTCAAATATGAACTGCTCAAAATTAGAATGCAAAATTTTTGGTGTCTCCATAATTAAGGATTAGAGATCTCCCCTCATGGCATAATTGTAATGATATTTATCAAAACCTATTAAACTGGTGCGTACCTTTGACTAAGTAATCGAGTAATGCAAAAGAAAATTACGATTCCTATGGGAATGTTTGAGTTTCATAACTTAGAACTTGTCAAAAAATGTTTCATAACTTAGAATGAAAAGAAATATTTATAAGAGTTCAGTTTCAGTTAATATTTCAACTTGCCATTCAAATTAGTATTGTACAGTTTTCAAAGATTACATATGAATCCATTTAACGTCAATAGCATGATATCATCAACACATTCAACACCAAATGCCATCAACAAAAAATCAAAATAAAATAAAAAGTTGTGAATATACAAACCTTTGGAGACATACCATTGTATGAGTGGCTACTCTGCTTGCATTAACTTTTCCGTCCTCACTGTCATTCACGACTTCATCCTCAAACTCAGTTATGCAAACCTCATCAGTTAAGTTTCGACCTGCACCCACATTCATGCATCATTAGTTCAATGCTCATCATATAGAAAACAGAGCTTATTTTGGTTTCAGGTCTGAAGATTGTCAGCAGAAGCAATAACAAAAAATTTAAAAATAAACAGAAGAAGAGAGATACCAAACCAAAAAAGAAACAAATCAAGTTGAAATAGGTAGAAGATGAAGAGATTTATCATCTGCCAACAAATCACAATTACACAACTGAGACCCAAAAAATACATGTCTCAGATAGTAAGGAATCCCAATCAGAACAGTATTGTCTCAAATTTTTCCGTTCTATTTAAAGAAACAGGGAGAACTTGGGCGTACAAACATCAAAATTGTCAGTAATGTTGTTTTGAGAACTTTGGCTTACCCTCAAGAAGAACCCTCCTGTCAATTGGTCCGATCTCTCTTTTTCCTTCCTACCCCAGTGCTCCACGATCAAATTCAGCAATTATACCTCAAATCCAAAATTTTCAATCCTATAAGTCGTATCAAATCCGGCGGATAAGGATTGGAAAGCCAAACCCTCGTATTTCAGAAAACTTAGTTAAAGAGCATGTTATCCTTGAAATGATATAGATATAGATGACAAATAATATTATAGCGAGCAAGCAGAACCATAAAACAAAATTTGAAAAAAAAAATATAAAAAAATTGTACAACTGAAGAATGAGCTTGTTCTTGGGCGGGACAGGGTAAAGTAACCACACGAAACAAAAAACAAATTAAAAAAAGATAAATTTAGTCATAACATTATAGCAAGCAAGCAGAGCAGAAAGATAAAAACAAAAGATTAATTCAGTTCTGCAAATAAAAGAGGTAATGAGATCACAATACAGAAAAAGGAACAAATGAACGATCAAAAATTCACAGAGGAAAAACAGTATTTCGAGTCCAGTGAGGAAACAAAACATTCAAAACAGTTATCTGGCGCCATCAAACTTTCAGTCTTTATCACTGTCATTACACCTTGATATTCAGTTTGGATAATTAGGTTTTGACAACTACTGAACAGCAGATCTCTTTAGATCAATAGCAATCAAAAAAGAAACACCCCTAATTCACCATGCCTAGATCCATCTCAATAACACAACAGAAAAGCCAAACTGAACAGCAGCCGGGAGAGAGAAAAATAACCTGATTCCTTCAGAATGAAGATAAGACGAAAACCTCTAACTCAGGGAGGTCACCAAATCTTACATGTAATCAAATATACAAGGCAGTAGTGTTTAATGACGCCCAGAGATTCTCTCAAAAAAATGACGCCCACAGAAAAGTAATTGAAGCAAAGTACCCAAATAATTCGCTGGTTAGATAGACGGTTGAACCTGCAATCAACGATTCTGGGTTTTAGCGTGCTCCACGATCAAATTCAGAAATCATATCTCAAATCCAAAATTCAATCCTATGAGTCGTATCAAATCTGATGGATAAGGATTTGAAAGCCAAACCTTCCCTGTATTTAAGAAAACTTTGGTAAAGAGCATGGTAAACTTGGACTGATATAGATGGCATAATATTATAGCGAGCAATAAAAAGGAACAAATGAACAATCAAAAATTCACAGAGGAAAAACACAGTATTTCAAGCCAAGTGAGACAAAACAAAGCATTCAAAACGGGACAATAAAAACAAAAGATGAATTCAGTTGTTTAGACTAAAAGAACAGTATTTCGAGTCAAGTGACATATGTCAAAGAAACTTGAATTAGATTTCAAAATGAAGTTTAGGGTGAAGAAACATATGTAAGGAAGCAATGGAGAACCAATGGCATCCCTAAATTGTATTATTCCTGCAAATTAATAAGTGATCAGCCCAGATATTAGGGTTTCAAAAAATTATTACTCTACATCTCTACATGGCAAACATTACCTTGCAAAACCCGTTCAGATACTCTTTATCCACTTTATCCAAAGAGTCAAAGTAGTCTCCACCAAGTCAGCAAGTTCTAGAGTAGATTTCTTCCTTAACTTCTGGATCTATTCATCAGAAATATATCCACTTACCAACAAACAAATTATGTTTTTACCAAGGTTTAACACCTTAGGAAGAGACTGCTGTCACTAACATAGAATTAGAAAAAGCACATGCAAGCTGCAATTGGAAAACAAAAAAAACAAAAGGGTGCAAATGACATAAGACACAGTGCCAACCGTGAAACAAAGGTTCAAAACAAATTGGTTAAAGATAGAGACAATAACGAAAGATTACACCAGCATAATTCAAAGGAATAGGGAAAAATAACAGAAAAAAATCAGTTTCTTTCATGCCTTCTTCTTGGTCTGTAAAGTGAAGGTCTCAGAATTTAACCCATAAACTCAGTTAACTATTTTCATCTTATGCTGAATTAAAGTTGCAATTAAACTACACTACGATTGTCTGATTACTCGAGAGAGTTATGTGAACTCCATAAACCCCATAGTAAAATTACTTCTCAAGCAACACCTGCATCAAACAGCAACTCATCCGGACGTAAATCCAAGATCACCAAAACATCACCTGAACTAAATAACAGAGTAAGAAACAATTTACAGGTATTGAAATATCACATCAAGATGCTGTCAAATATCCTCACCATCTCCTGTTGCACCAACTTTGGTTTCTGTAGTGCCATCAGACGCTTGAAATCCCTAAAAACCTGGAAATGAAAACAAATCGAAACATAAATTCGTAGTGCTTGTCTCCTAAATGGCTTCTTCCATGGTTCTACACATTGCCAAATGTTTTATTTAGTGTGTTCCATGATCCAGCTAGTACAAATAAGTTGTCTAATATATAATATGAAACGCAATTATAACAAAGAAAAATTCTCTTTGCAATTATGCCATATACACTTTTAAATAGTTATCTTAATGTCGTTATTATTTCAAACAGATTGCATGATCCAAAACATATCACAGCAATGTGAAAGAACAGAGAAGGAAAGCCTGGCAAAGGAGTGGACACGGAATATTATTGCATATGCAGTATAGAGAAATATATTCTATTAGCGATAAAGAATGAGCACCTTAACATCAGTCAGATTTAAGCAATGTATGCTAAAATGCTTTCCTGCGACATTGCCTCGACTTCTTTGGAAACAATTCCCTAGCTGCTTACTCAGAACACTATATGAATACAAACCAACAATGTCATTAAACATAAACTAGGGAAAAATTCGACAATAAACTGAAGGTGATATCCCTCCCTCACCCCACTATTATCCATATCTTAATCGGGCTCTGCACATAATGAGGCGTACTTCAATGAATCATTACATGCATTACATTACATTTCTGTAAAAAACAAAAGAATAGTCATGAAGACCCTACAAAACAAAGAGGAACCACTAGGAAAAAAGTGAGTATAGGCTTAATCTGAATAATAGAATCAACATCAACCTCTATAACAAAATAAACCTGTCCCGCTAAATATATATAAAAAAGTGTATAGTGAAAGAACTCTAAGCTGGTGCATCTCCTTTAAATGTTAAAAAGTGCCATTAATATGCGGCAGCGACAAGTTTCTGGTACTAGATTAGAATCGTTTCTGCCATCAAAACAAATGGTGCTGCAGGTTCCCGAACATACATCTGTAGATTGGTAAAAGCAGAATCAGGCAATTAAGCAGCAGAAGTTGGATGCTGCTAGAAGTTAACACATCCATGTTCTGCTAGTGCTCCACATTACATTTCTGTAAAAAACAAAAGAATATATACAGAGTCATCAAAACCCTACAAAACAAAGAGGAACCACTAGGAAAAAAAGACAAATAAACATAAACTAACAAATCACGCCCCTGAATCTATCCAGAACAGCATTATTTGATGACTGGATAATCTTTGAGAATAACATTTCTTTGACACCAGATCCAATGAAGAGTGGATAAAACAGGATAAATGTGGAAACCGAGCATGTCTCTTCAACCTTTCCCCATTCCCCACCCCATCAAATGATCATTTCAGCGTTGTTACCATAAACCACATCTTGGCATAAACATGCAAATGTATCCACCATGGGAAAACAATATCAATAGTTTACTGATTCAATATAACTGCTTAAGTCCCAAATTTACAATACAAATTAACCTATCAGTTTCCAATGTAAAACTGTTAGCGCAGTTTAACAACTGACATGAAAGTGAAAGATGTAAGAAAAAGAGCATCCACTATGGTTCATGTACCTCTTTTAGCTTCCCAGCAATATCATCAACTGAAGAAAGTCCATATCAGGATGAACAAAACCATCTCCCTAAAATATATAAAAGGAAATAATTTGCAGAAAAAAAATCAAGAAAGTAGACAAAGGCTGCGGCTTAAGAATAATTAGATTGAAACATCGGAAGATATGCTAAAAGCACACCCTTGTTATACCTCAAAATTCATCCAATCCCGCCCTTGTTCTTCATTCAAAAAAATATTCTCACTGACTAAAAGAAAAGCATGAGAATGGTTTAGCTATAGATTGATTTCACTTCAGATAACGAAGAACATGACTCTGGAAGCTTCAAGAGAGAACGATGTCGTGGCGAAAAGAAAAAAATCTGACCGCGCTGACAACATGATCTTTTATATATAGGTTGAATGGCAAACTTGTTACTGAAAAACAAAAGGGGGAAATCATCAGCGCACTGTTTCATCTGAACAAATGCTTGAGCATGCCTTAATCTTCTTCTTTGTCAAGAAAGAGAGACTTACGGTTGCTTCATGCAAGGAAATACATAAATTTGGCAAGTAATGCAAGGTCGCACCTAGACACATAAAGCAAATATTAGCTGCCGAATAAAGTAAATACGAAGGAAACTGATCAAATTCATTTTCACCAGACAAAAGTAGCACGCACCACAAATCAGCAATGAAACCCAATGTAATGAAGATCGAATCTTTCGCATAAACAAAAGTAAACAGAGAAATAAGATATACCTGTAAGAAATACTGAAATCAGCAATTCATTGAAATCGGTAGAATCATCTGCCAACAAATCACAATTACACAACTGAGACCCAAAATATACCCAACTGAACAGATACTTGAATACTCAAACTCTTAGAAGAATAAGTGATTCAGAACACCGCTGGTTGTTAGGCGTTTACCTGGTCGTGACTACTGAGTCCAATACTCAAAACTCGTACATCAGTCAAACTTGTACTCATTCTTCAGTTCATCTCTTTACCTCAGGATAATCCACAAAACATATACTTGAATTAATTTTGGTTTAAAGGGATTACTGATCTAAATGTGAAAAAACTGTGAAAGACGAATTCCTAACATGATTTATACAATACTGAACAGAAAATCTCTTTTGAACAATAGCAATCAAAAACGAAACACCCCAAATTCACCAGGTGAAACAAAAAAACAGGTTTAACTTCATTGACATATAGTCTCAACAGTCAACTCAGTGACCGCCCAATGCTCTTGGGAATCAACAAAAACTACTTGCAGTAGTCTTACATTGACACTGATCTACTTTAGTCATGAGAGTAACCGATTAACAGTTTGCCAGGTATACAACAGTTTACTGAAAACAAGTTACAAGAACCAAACATTAAGTTGCAAAAACATGCTATTGAATAAATATCATCAACAGTATTTGCATATCTTCTCTCATCAGAGGAATTCGAATATATGCATTCATCCAACTCCTACCAATATGCTAGCTTTCTTGGGACCGGCTTGCATTATTCCAGCTTCAATCTCACTGCGAAACACATGTCAGTTCGCATATCTACTCTTCCCGGTACTCCAGATTTTCTTTCAAAATCACAAACCCTTCAATGATTGGGGAAAGGGGAATATACCTGTATACGAGCAATCGTTAGTTGAGTCTAAAAAGGAGTGGAAACATCAAACACAAGTGGTTTAAGGAGCAGAAACATCAACACGAGTAATAAAGAACAATTCTATACTTCTCAGTTGCCAACTCCGCTCTATCACCCACAGCCAAAAGGACTGGTGTCGAGTGAGTCTGGAAACCTGTAATTGTTTTGGGACGACCAGCCTGGCCCACAACATCCACAGCTTGACCAACCCGAACAGGAACAGACAACGGCTTCAGATTCTCGTCTACCGTTAGCAACATTCTCGGCTACAATAAAAAAACAGTGATAATGAGAAATATTGGAATAGATATATCCAATTATCCGGGAAAGACTGGTAAAACATAAATTAACAAATACCAACCTGCATTGCCAATATCAGAAAGTAGAGAACATAATGATACTTCCCCAAAATGATGGCTGTCATATCAAGACATGCATGCAGCATGATTATGATTCCACCAAGTGCTTCCCTGTAAGTAGAAAGATGACACATAAAATAACTGAAACAAGGAAGCCAACAATGACTCAAAGAACCATCTAATTGAACAATGATTAAACATCAAGGGAAGATGACATGTTTAATGTTCCATAGCATGTTAGTTACTTACGGTGATAACAAGAATCGGTCAGAATGATATGGATTTAGTGTCAATAAACCCTTTCCTAAATGAACAAGACCTTGAGCAATTCGCACCTGCAATGGTGCCAACCAAAAAAAGAAAATTAAACTCTGAACATAATGCGAACAAAACAAACAAAAGATAGAAAGCATAGGATATATTACACAGAAGAGCAGGCTAGCATCCTTGTAGTAATAACTCGAAAGATTGCGAAGCATGGCGGCTATTCTGGCATTGTTGGTGCCTGCCCCTATCACACCTAAGGAAATTACTGCCGCCTGAAGCATTCAAATGGAGATATTAAAACTTCACGTTCAAGTGGGGAAACTTCTGCCAATAAGTGGAGATTAAAACTTTCTATAATCGCATACCATTGCTACTTCTGAATCTGCATCATGGCTGAGTCTGCTTAACATGTCCATAACAGTGACCTGGTAAAACCCATAAAACAGTGAAAATATGACAAAATTGGTAGAAATACCAAAAACCATTCCCTCGGCACTATTAGGAGATGCCTAGTTATAAATCAATCAAACAATATGAATTCAAGCTAAAAGGCAATCAAATGGGTAAATTTGAAGCTATAACTCACTCAAGATACTAACTTCTTTTTTTGAGAAAGTTTACATTTTGAAAGCTTTCAGCCTCCTCCAAAGTGAGTAAAAAATTACAAGTCAAATAATGCAGTTGAAAGCCAAAAGCAAAACCTCACACAATGTGTGAATTCCTTGAATCAACTTCTATATACATGGTGAACTAACAGATTATTACCTTTGGATTTGATATGCAAAGGAGACCAAGAGCCAAAGGAACTGCCCGACGGATATTTTGTTCTCCATACTGTAAAAGATGCTCCAACGAACGGATTGCCATTTCTAGTCCTAGCTCTTCAGCCATTGCTATCATCGCAATACCAAGCACAGCAGGGCCCTGGTGTGTTTCACCCTTCTCAAGATGCTGTGAACAATGGCCAAGAAGATTTTGAACCTGCATGAAAGCTCACTAGTTCATATACGTGACAAGAGACCTTAACGTAGGAGTAGGTCATACAAAATTACCTTGAGAACATTTCCTGTTCCCGCATAAGCACAAGAAAGCAGGGTCATATCACAATGTTTTCTGATTTTTTCTTGAAATGTCTTTGCAACTTCAACAGTTGCCTCAGCACTTTCCTGTGACACAAGTGAACTACCATTAGTGTGTTCTTGAGTTCTGAAAGACTGAATGATTAATATCCAACAAATAATTAATATGCAAACTTTGAACGTAATAATCAATGAATTTGATGTGGCAAGAAAAAAATATAGCCAGATGAGTAATGGAGCCGCAGGAGAGAAAAAGCCCTAGAGAAAAAGTATACCTGCTTCCCAAGGAACACAAGACCTAAGCTAAGGGGTATTAGGCGAGCTAGGGGATCCCCCAACTCGGCATCACTTCGGTCCATTAGTGCAAATATGATTGCCTGAGCGGCCTCTTCATTGCAAGATCCAATATATATCAACCCCAAGGAGATCGCAGCGAACGTGATAACATCAAGGGGAGCCTTTGCATCATTGAGTATAGTAGTCAGCTTGCTACGTATCTGACACAGATAAGTTGGCTTTAATGGATATGAGATACTATAGCAGTTCAAGGAAACTCTGACTAAACTAGCAAACTTCAGCTTACATGCAACGTAAACAAATTAATAAGAATGATCAAGACACCAGGAACAGCAGTGTCGGCAAAATAGTGAAGGTTCAACTGTAACTGTACTCGTGACATTCTGTACTCCTGACATTCTGAGCCCATAATGATACAAGAACTAGGTCCAATGGAACTCAGAAGATAATAAGCAAAACACATTAAAACTCTTACCTGTTCGTTCTCGGCTCCAGCATATGCAATCCCAAGACCCATTATTGCACCAATTCGGATAGATGGATCTTCTTTGTCAATGTATTCGCCCAGAAGTGCCAATGCCTGTAAAAGATATCAGTAGGATCAATTAATGGATGATCAAGATTTACAGATACATACAGAGAAACACTTCAGGTTAAGTGAACAGATGGAAAGGTTGAGGTAAGGCACTCACTGGATCACAATCATTTTTATACTGCAATTCACAATCCCAACCCCAAGCAAAGCACCCGCAATAACATGGTTGTCATTGCTGTCGAAGTACTTGTCAATTTGAGGGAGCCCAGATCGACATCCCACAGTAAAATTGTACCCTATCATGAAGAATACCATATAAAAGTTAAGCATACAGTGTAAAACAGACAGACACACAAAAAAAGCAAAAAAACCACTACAAGAGAAACACACCAGACTTGCTGCAGCACTGGTCTTTCCAAGCTCCTTATTCTTAAAAAGCCAGTTTCCTGATGCACCACCACTCGAGGCATCTGATGGAACTGTCATTAACTTATCCTGCAGGAACATTAATATTATGTCATAAAATTTATAAGTCAAAAACATTTCACCCGCAAATCAATTTTGAATAATTTTACCTGACCAAAGCCAGCATTGACAAATGCATTAACAAATGTTGCAGCTAAGTTTTGTCTGGCAGAATCAACACTAGCACCAGCACTAGCCCGGCCATCAAGCAAGTGTGCCTTTTACAAAAATACAAAGAAAATTATGGTGATCAGAGAAAGTATCTAGTGAAGAACAGTGCAAGCATCAAAGTTTACAAACAACACGGAAATAAAGTAGTTTTCTGAATTTCTAATTCTAACTATTTTCAAACCCAAAAATGAGAAAAGATCAATGAACATTTTGAGGATTTGGGATTTATATCTTGGGAAAAAACATTGCAAGAATATTTAACAACCTAAACACCTAAGACAAAACAAACAGTTCTCTCAGTTAAATTTCAGATGCCAAATAGCCATGCCACTCACAAAAGTATCCACAAAGTCCCATAAGAAAGGCATTCCAACCATTGATGACAGAATGTATGCAATATACTAACAAGTCAATAAGTCTAAATACCATGACATCATCAACGGCAAACAAATTATAGAAACCAAACTTTGTTCAAAAACCATCTTTATTTCATAATAAAACAGCATTATGACAAAGTATTATGCAATAATAAAACAGTATTATGCATAATAAAACAGTATTCTGCAATATACTAACAAGTAAATAAGTCTAAATACCATGACATCATCAACGGCAAAAAACGTATAGAAACCAAACTGTTCAAAAACCATCTTTATGTCATAATAAAACAGTATTTCAATCCAAGATGATAAAAGTGTTCATTAAACCTTCAACTAGTCGTGAAGAGCCAGAAACCCACAAATATGTGACAACAGAAAAAAAACAACAAATATAAAAGAATCACATGGAAATTGGGTAGTAATGAGCATGAGAAATTGAATAAGGATATCTTGTGCATAGATTTTGATTTAATTAAATTAGGCGAGTGAAAGAACACTATTTTACTACTCTTATATTGATGCAACTAGAATTGAGGATCTTTACTCCCTATTCTACAATATATTACATTTGAAGTACTAAAAAAGCAAAGGGGTGTGAATTGTAAGGAGAATAGTGCATTATTCCCTTGTTCAATCAGAGTGACTAATCAAATACCAAAAGTTGACAGGGACATGAGTTACCGACAAAAAAACACTTGGTGCAATAATATGGCTTTTGGCAGTTTTGCACATTAAATGCTGTAGAATCCATAAAATCTTATGATAGTATATCATCACAACAGTAACTTTTGAAATATCAATCAAATGTCAGATCTATGACATGATGAAACATTCAAAACCTTGTAGATATCCTCTGGAGTTTTGGCCTCCATGACCTCAATATCACGAGCGAGGGTAAGATAACCTTCACTGAGTTTAGCATTATTAATAATATCCTGCAACGCTTCTCTTTCTTCATCTTCTGCAACCATCTCATCATTAAGCTCAAAAGTACTACCCTGTACAGGCCAACGGGAAAACAAGCATTAGAAACACACTAAGATACTAATGTCAAATTCACACTTTTTAGGCAGTGACATCTATTTAGAACACCTAATGCCTTCATATGTGAGAGAGAAAGAGAGGAATTTGAAGAACCACTTTACAAATATAAATTCAATGACTTACATGTCTGGCAAGGATGTAACAGAATTGCTTTTTACACAGCAGATAATCACAAGATGTAAAGACTTGTTTTACATACTGTAAACATCTCAACATTGTTAGGACCACATCATATAACTTGCAATAATCTTCTGCCAATTTGCCCAGTCAATTAACAAAACACACGCCACTTTTTTATAAAAGCACAAACCTCCTTATTGTCAAGGAAAAGGGCAATCTGAAGTGCATTTGGATATTCTTCAAATTTCAGATATATCATGAATGCGATATCCAAAACTAACATATCATCTGGTCCAGGAAGGTATCTGCAGTACATCAAGATACAAAGTACAGTCAACAAAGCCACTCATTAACAAATCACAATGACAACTTTCAGCACGTTATCATACATCAACCAAGTACTTCAATAAGTTGGTGGAGCAAATTATACAGATTATCCAACTAAAACTGAAAAAAAACCTGGCATATTATTAGCACAAAACATGCCAGATTGGCAAATTCTCTGAATCAAGGTACACTCTGCTTACCTTGCTGAACTGGTGAGGTAGAGACAAGTCCTCTTAAAATTTGTCTTATCAACATGCTCGACTAACAGATCAAGGTCTCCAACCTGGCATTGAACAAGCTATCAGTACCAGTCCCAAAAAAGAAAAGGCTTATCTGGCAAAGAATGTTGATAAATAAATATTTGGTTTTACCTCCATTAAAAGGTCAACAGCTTCCGGTTCCGCATTGTGCTGCATTGCATTTAAGAATTGATTAGAACTAATATATCTACATTCTGAACACATTTTCCCAAGAAACAATAAATCGAGATGTGCTATTCAATTATAATAATTTCAACTCTATAGATTGTCTAGAAATGCATGATACAAAGCAGAGTTTGTTTTAACTTTTTTGTGTAAACTATTCTGCGATTCACTGAAGCTGTGTGACTAACTGTGCTCCAATTAACTATTTTTGGCACATCATCCCTAGTCAAACTTTTGATTGCCCTGAATCCACTAATACAAGATAAAACACTGTTGAACAACAAGCACAACCTGATTTCATGTTCACGGTCTAATTTTAGAAGCATTTGATTTGAAAAAAAGGTTTAGGAAGAAAAAATACAAATTTGTTTCTGATCTTACCCTCATGTGAAAAGCAACTATTTGTTGTACTAGCTCCATTAGATCACCAAACGGGGTCTCATCACTCTGCAACTGAAACAGCAAGTTAGCACCAATCCCTCAAGAATCAACATATAAATAGCATGGAACATAAGAGTTTCTTATCATGATTAGCTATCACATGTTACAAATACAAAGGCATGCATGTCCAGTGATACATGATACCGGAGCATTGAAAGAAATTGCAGATTAATCTTTTTTAAAGGTGTACTAATTTCAGAAATTTCAATGTACAGAAATGAAGAATGATTGAGATTAACTTGTCTTGTAACCCCAATTGAATTTGCCAACAAACAAAGCTGACATAACATGTCTAGAGGATAGAAATTCACACCTGTCGCTTGGCATATTCTTGAGCAATTTATCCAGCTAAGTTCCTGATTACAAGAAAGTCACAGTAATGAGGATATATATATAGTCGCATACCCAACAAAGGGACCTTAACAAATATGCATGAACTAACAAGGACTAAAATGATGAAACTCTAGTACCACAAATTGCATATCATTCTGCTTGAAATTAAAAGATTCTAACCTGACATATTCATGGCCCCATGAACCAATATCACCGTCAGAACCCAGTAATCTAAACTTTAAGCTTTCCTGAAAGAAGTGGACATATAAAGACATAATTACACAACTGTTCAGTAAGAAATGCTAAATTACTTTTGCAATCAACAACAGTATAAAGCAGACACACCGAACTTTAAAGAATAGACATACCAGTTCTCCTTCAGCAGACATGGTCAGTGCCAAAACTGACAGTATATCTGCAAGGTATTTCTGCAAGCAACACACGAGAAAATCTGCAAGGTAAACTGACAGTATATTATTTAAACAAGAGAAAATCTTATTAACATTAAAGTGGACAAGTCACGGATAATTAAGGCATGTACCTTCAAATCTGAGTAGGTCATTGTTTCATAATATGTTTTTAGAGTTCCATAATGCGGGCGAAGGTATTTTAAGGGCTTTGGAACTGATGTCATGGAACTAGTTGAGGTACGAATTTCCAGCCTACAAGATGAAATTTGATGCTGTGTCAAGCGACACAGTACTATCTGATCCATATAAGCAAAGATTTGTGCTGACTAGTCCAGCTAGTCAGTATAACATTAGATCAAGCAAGATGCAGCTGTACTCGTGAATACCGGAAAAGGCCAAAGCTTGAATTGAAGCTCCCCTTTTTTTCAAATGAATCAAGTATAGATTGGTTTACCAACAATTGAGATCAAGTAAATCGCAACCCGAGTGATTATATAGCACAAACCTCATGCTCTCGAGCGCAACTTTCTGTAGTCCAGGATCAGAATCTTGAACCCTCTCCACATACAATTCTAATTGCTGCTTGAGGGCCAAATCTTCATCGGACTGCACATAACACAGATGGAGCTCAGTAACAGATACAAACTCAGCGAAACCAACAATCATCAGTAACCAATTCAAAAGCCGAACCCATTGCCTTTACTTAACTAAACCAATGCAGTTTGAATCCTCAGATTTTTCGATTTTAGAAAATACAAACTTGAATAAACCGGAAAACAAGAGATGAACAAAACCCTAAAATAAAAGATGGTCAAAATTGTCAAAACCCTAAGAGATGGAATTGCATACCAAATCCTCGTCCTTCTTGTCATCTTTCTTTTTGGAATCCTTTGGGGGCGGAGGCTTGGTGGGCTCGTCGTGCTTGCCGCTGCCGCTAGCGGTGTTGGCCGGATCTTGCGAAGCCATGACCGACGATGCTCTCGTTCTCTACTTTCCTCTTGAACAAGAAACTGGAGTCCGATCTGCTTTTCAGGTTATAATGTGAGTCGGGCCGCTTCTCAACTCTTTTTTATTGGGCCTGCAGACCAACTGCGGCCCAAATGATCTCTATCTCTTCCTCAAGCCGTCAAGCGTACTTGGAATTCATTTTCTTGTTTACTACTACCGGATAACTAATCGGAATTATTTGGGCAAACCGATGGTTACTGACATCTCACATCATTATCATGAATTGAATTCTAAATCTCTAACCACCGATTTTTGTTTCCATTTTCATTACAATTGTTTCTGACTCATGACCTAATCCCCTTTGTTTTTTTCTAAGCCATTTTGTATTTCTCTTTCTCTTAAGACCGTTTATAAACTTGCGATCTCATTAAGAGTAACGGCGTGAGGGTTATCTTTCTAGCCTTTGTAATCAAATGACCACTTATAAACATATAGATACAATAAGGAACACACAATAAGGAGAGAAAGAGAGATCATCTTTAATACATGTTGATTAAAGATATAACCCTAGCTGCAAAATGCTTATTTATGAACACAATTTGTCTAATCCACATTCACAGAGTTCATAATCTTTGAAAAAGAAGAAGACATCTGATATAAAAAACCAAGCAAGGCACTATTTGTTTATAGAATTATTAAATAGCTTTAGGAAACGATAAGGACAAGAACAAAACTTGTAGAAGAAAGATATCTTCTTAACTATATTGTGCATAAGATACAAAACTATGAATCTCACCTTCACAATATCTCTAAATAGGTAAATAACTATTTTTGCGCAAAAGAACCAAACTATGGATCTTTCTCTCACAATATCACTCTATAGAATAAAAGTATCCTTTTATGTTTAGATCTAACTAAACATCTCTATTTATAGACCAGAATCTCTTAGAATCCTTATATAACTAGAAAATCATTTCTTTAACTAAGTAGAAATAAGTCTTTCCCTGACCAAGTTATAGAAGGAATCCACCTAAGTTCCTGGAAATGACGATATGCGTATCATGGCTCCCCCGTTAAGGAACTTAAACTCACGTTTAAGTTGAAAACGCGAGAGTTCTCGTTTCCTTGCTGAACCATTTAGCCTTGTTAGGAACTTGACAGACATGCTCAATGTGAAACACTGCTCGTTCTCCTTGACGTGTTGTAGCCACCTGACGCTCCAAAATGCAATCTTCTGGCAATGGATCATCCTTGAGTCGCTTTTACTCGACTTCAACCATACTATGTCGCCAACACCAAAGTTACAAGGTAGCCGATGTCTATTATGTCTGGGCTTGTACTTTCCTCATGACTTCTTCAATTTCTCATCCTCTTGACTTGAGTCCCCTTCACGTTGACGTGTCAACAAGACAAACTTCCTACAAGCATTAACTAATCTTTTAGTCTGAGTCGTTGTTGCTAAGCTTGTCTCTTATGGTAGGGAAATCGCTCGTATAACAAACTGTCGTTCATCCATTATGAATGTATACTTATGGGCTCTCATGTCATAGATTGCATATCTATCCCACAGGTAAGGATTACCTAGTATAACCTGACAAACATCCAGTGGCACCATATCACATGTCACTTCATCGATGTAAGACTCATGAAGCGCAAACTTGAATGTGCATTGGCTGGTTACACTCATCTTGCCGACATCCTTCTAGATCCATCCCAGCGGATATGGCTTCGGATGTCTGACTGTCTTAAGACCTAGCTTATGCACCATAGCTTCCGAGATAAGATTCTTCTGACTTCCTGATTCGATAATGACATCAACCAAACTGGTCTTAACTTGTAACTTGACAACAAAGAGCTACTCCCTAGGGTCTACTTCGTCCGCCACCAGTTAGTTACCTGTCATAAGATTGAATCTAGGGTTTGGTTCAATCATCCTAGTACTATCTCTGTCTCATGTATGATCAAGGCTGCTTTCTTCTTTTCCTCTTTTTATCTTAAACTTCTTGGTCTAAGATAAGGATACTTCACCTAACATCTATTTTCCACATGACCGGTATCTTTACAACGACTGCAAATGAAAACTTCCTTCCCATTAGACTCACCATACTTATGCTCCTCCTTTTTGGCATATCACAAACTTGTGAGAACTTGATAAAACTGTCAACAAACGCAAAGAAGTGTCATACAAAACTGATGTAATATGCTAACAAATCTTTGTCGTTGGTTTATAAAGGTTCCAAGAAGATGAACAACAAGAATTTTTGCCGATTCTGTGAAAGTCTATTTTTCACAAACTTGTAAGAACTTGTTAAAACTGCCAAAACGCAATATATTTTCGTTTTCTCTGCTCCTCAATCTGTGTGAGTTGCACAAAAATGGTAATAAAGGAAAAAGAATCATATACCACATATTAGAAATTATTGAACAAGCTACTGTGTGCATCTGATAGAAATAAAAGGGAGCCAGTTACAATCTCAGATGTAGACTAAATAAAGCAAAAAAATATATTATTTGAACTTCAAAGTTAAGTAAGCTTCAAATTACAATTCCTCCCTATATATACCATATAAAAAATAGTACATATCACACTACTTTATAACAGCATTATCAGAGTTTAGTGCATCCCCTCCCTTGAAAATCCCTCGGCTGTGGCTATCCCGTAGACCACATTCAACAATATGAGACCCAATTCAATACCAAACCATGAGGTGTTATACTGTCATGCCATTTCCACAAAAATTAAAAAGTTAAGGACTAAATGTCAAGCGTCTAGCTACGGTAGGATGCAGGGCAACAAAGTATGGCAAAGAAATAGAAAAAGACAGCTTCTACTTTAATATTAAAAGAAGACCAGAATAGCAGCACCTGTTGGTATGAAGATCTCCTGCATTAATCATGCATAACAGATATAACACAATTGGTACTAGATAGCTACACTATCCTTCCAAACTGCATGTACAGTTCACATGAAAAGGTCTGCACAGCTTGCAGCAATTGTTGCTGAGATATCAATAACTAACCTGGAAAATATGCATACATTAACTTCAATTGGAACAGTGGCCAATGCATAAAACAAATGAGTGGTGGAATACCTACTATATTTTTTTCGCTTCAAATCAAAGAGGATTCCCAAAGGTTCCAACCTGTAACACACAGTAGAACTCCTCATATATTAGCATGAACAAAAGAGAAGAAAATGAAAGGAAAATCAACATCAGAGAAAAACAAAAATCCGAACCCCAACAGAAAGCAAAGAAATAAAATGGAACAGCTCAATTCACAAACATTAAAAAAGAAAATCAAGGGAAAATTGAAAGGATTACAAGATCTCAAAAAGAGACCAAGTCTCAGTGCACTTAAACAAACCAAATCAATACCGGTGCAAGCCTACAAATCCCAAACAGCAAGAAATATGAGTAGGTCAATGACAGATAGTTAAGGAAAACGATATAGCATAGAGCATGGTAGAATAAGAAGGGAAATGAACTTTTTGCTTCTCAGGACATAGCTACCGTAAATAAGATAGGGTGACTTTTGGAAACGAAACCATAATACTCTGCACCCATTTGAACAATTGGCAGAAAGAAACTATCTTTTAATCATGCCTAAACTCTCTTCCTATAAGCAGATTCAGTTTTGTAAAGAGAATTTAAAAATGAATGTTCGAAAACTGTAAAGTAAAATATAAAAATATAGCAAACGGTTCTTCTCAAGTACTTACCTCACCATGAGATACTAGAAACTGGGAAAATATAAGTACAAAATTTATGTAAGTTCCTAAAGATTCACATTTCTTATGCCACCAGGAAGAAAATTAGCACCAAAGCACCTCTAATACTGTATAATATATCAGGGCACTATGTAGAAGCATATATCAACAATATGTAAATAGTGAAATTAGAGTTGGCAAATCCAATTCATACAATACTGAACAGCAAATCTCTTTTGAACAATAGCAATCAAAAAAGAAACACCCCAAATTCACCATGCCTAGATCCATCCCAATAACACACAACAGAAGCCACACTAATCAGCAGCAGAGAGAGAGAAAAAGAACCTGAGTATGTATTGCTGTTTTTCTTCAATAAATTACTTAGAAATCACTTTCAACAATAGCAATCAAAATTACAAAAATTGTTATCAACGAATCCGGCAGCAACACGCCGGGGCTACATAGAGCAAACTAGCAAGAACCCCGGCGCGTTGCTGCCGGATTCGTTGCTAACAATTTTGTAATTTTTGTCGGCTTTGTTAATGTGAATAATCGTATAAAGTACATTTACATAACATTGTTGATGAAATTGTTCATTGTGAATAAAAAAGAAAGGACACCTCACATATCATTATTCACTGCATGAAGAAATAAAACACTAAAATCGATATCAACACCACCAAGTAAATTATTGTCTACAAATGGTTTGTTTTATCACACTATGAAGTCTTCTTACAACCTGAAGTTTTATCTGCAAGACATAGATAAAAGGGTTGAATCAATACATTGTCCAGTTCAAACAACTGACATACTAACATCAAAACCACAATCCAATTTTGAGAAGAGGTTTTAGTATTTAAAAGTCAAATATGAACTGCTCAAAATTAGAATGCAAAATTTTTGGTGTCTCCATAATTAAGGATTAGAGATCTCCCCTCATGGCATAATTGTAATGATATTTATCAAAACCTATTAAACTGGTGCGTACCTTTGACTAAGTAATCGAGTAATGCAAAAGAAAATTACGATTCCTATGGGAATGTTTGAGTTTCATAACTTAGAACTTGTCAAAAAATGTTTCATAACTTAGAATGAAAAGAAATATTTATAAGAGTTCAGTTTCAGTTAATATTTCAACTTGCCATTCAAATTAGTATTGTACAGTTTTCAAAGATTACATATGAATCCATTTAACGTCAATAGCATGATATCATCAACACATTCAACACCAAATGCCATCAACAAAAAATCAAAATAAAATAAAAAGTTGTGAATATACAAACCTTTGGAGACATACCATTGTATGAGTGGCTACTCTGCTTGCATTAACTTTTCCGTCCTCACTGTCATTCACGACTTCATCCTCAAACTCAGTTATGCAAACCTCATCAGTTAAGTTTCGACCTGCACCCACATTCATGCATCATTAGTTCAATGCTCATCATATAGAAAACAGAGCTTATTTTGGTTTCAGGTCTGAAGATTGTCAGCAGAAGCAATAACAAAAAATTTAAAAATAAACAGAAGAAGAGAGATACCAAACCAAAAAAGAAACAAATCAAGTTGAAATAGGTAGAAGATGAAGAGATTTATCATCTGCCAACAAATCACAATTACACAACTGAGACCCAAAAAATACCCAACAGAAAACAGATACTTGAATACTCAAACTCGTAGAAGATAAAGTGATTCAGAACACCGCTGGTTGTTAGTCGTTACCTAGTCGTGAGTACCGAGTCCAATACTCAAAACTCGTACATCAGTCAAACTTGTACTCATTCTTTAGTTCATCTCTTTACCTTAGGATAATCCACAAAACATATACTTGAATTAATTTTGGTTTAAAGAAAGGATTGCTGATCTAAATGTGAAAAAAAAGTGTGAAAGACGAATTCCTTACCTGATTTATAGGATCTAAACCCGATTGTCCTTCCAATAAGCTCCCCAGCTGCGCATTACTCAACAAAACAAATTTTGAACCAAGAAGAAATTCCTTAATTGAGAGACCATGTTGTCACTTTTAGTAAAAAATCAGTATAACCAAGGTTGTTTGAGCTGAAGAAATAGAACACTAAAGAGTGAACTGCTAAGAAAATTAAAGATAAGCAGAAATAGAACACTAACTAAGAAAATTAAAGATAACAACCAATGTTGTTTAAGCTGAAGCAAGTTCATACCAGTCGACTTTCCCACCGATTCCAAAGCGTTTTTTCGGCTTCTTGAACTGCACATATTGTCAGCTTCTTGATCTATGCTATTACCAACTGCAGCTGTACATGTCTCAGATAGTAAGGAATCCCAATCAGAACAGTATTGTCTCAAATTTTTCCGTTCTATTTAAAGAAACAGGGAGAACTTGGGCGTACAAACATCAAAATTGTCAGTAATGTTGTTTTGAGAACTTTGGCTTACCCTCAAGAAGAACCCTCCTGTCAATTGGTCCGATCTCTCTTTTTCCTTCCTACCCCAGTGCTCCACGATCAAATTCAGCAATTATACCTCAAATCCAAAATTTTCAATCCTATAAGTTAGGGGTGGGCAAATTCGGACCGGACCGGTTTTGAGCCCAAACCGTATCCGATCCGAATCAATCGGATTTGTAAATTATGCATCCGAATCCGAAACCGAAATCCGGGTTATCCGAATTTCGGATCATCCGAAAACCAGATCGGATCGGATCGGTTTCGGATTTCATCCGAATTTGGATAATTTCACTTTCAGTTTACAATTTCCAATTTCCAAACCTCAAAAACAATCCAATCATCAAATGTTCATCACCAACTTCAAATAGTAGATAACATACACATACACACCATAGTTAAGTTAATTTGTTACAAACCATAAGCAAATTTAGTTGTCCCAAAATAAAATAAAGTTCATAACATGAAACTAATGAAAGTTTGAATTGAATTCAGACTCGGTCTCCTTCCTCAGTTCCACTAGGCAACATTCAATCTTCAGGAGAGCATGTCAATGATGTCATAACAGATTCTACAGAAATAAGGGAAATATAACAATCTTGTAAGAATCTTAAAATCATACAAAAATCTAAACACAAATATTTATAAGTTATGACGTATGAAAGCAAAACGGAAATTTACTGTATCAGTGTATAAGCAGTTCAAAAAGGAAAAAGTTGTATTTAAAACAGGATGGTTGATAAAAATAATAGATGTATATTGTATCTTGGTTCTAAGCAGTTCAAAAAGCAAAACGGAAATTTACTGTATCAGTGTCATTACACCTTGATATTCAGTTTGGATAATTAGGTTTTGACAACTACTGAACAGCAGATCTCTTTAGATCAATAGCAATCAAAAAAGAAACACCCCTAATTCACCATGCCTAGATCCATCTCAATAACACAACAGAAAAGCCAAACTGAACAGCAGCCGGGAGAGAGAAAAATAACCTGATTCCTTCAGAATGAAGATAAGACGAAAACCTCTAACTCAGGGAGGTCACCAAATCTTACATGTAATCAAATATACAAGGCAGTAGTGTTTAATGACGCCCAGAGATTCTCTCAAAAAAATGACGCCCACAGAAAAGTAATTGAAGCAAAGTACCCAAATAATTCGCTGGTTAGATAGACGGTTGAACCTGCAATCAACGATTCTGGGTTTTAGCGTGCTCCACGATCAAATTCAGAAATCATATCTCAAATCCAAAATTCAATCCTATGAGTCGTATCAAATCTGATGGATAAGGATTTGAAAGCCAAACCTTCCCTGTATTTAAGAAAACTTTGGTAAAGAGCATGGTAAACTTGGACTGATATAGATGGCATAATATTATAGCGAGCAATAAAAAGGAACAAATGAACAATCAAAAATTCACAGAGGAAAAACACAGTATTTCAAGCCAAGTGAGACAAAACAAAGCATTCAAAACGGGACAATAAAAACAAAAGATGAATTCAGTTGTTTAGACTAAAAGAACAGTATTTCGAGTCAAGTGACATATGTCAAAGAAACTTGAATTAGATTTCAAAATGAAGTTTAGGGTGAAGAAACATATGTAAGGAAGCAATGGAGAACCAATGGCATCCCTAAATTGTATTATTCCTGCAAATTAATAAGTGATCAGCCCAGATATTAGGGTTTCAAAAAATTATTACTCTACATCTCTACATGGCAAACATTACCTTGCAAAACCCGTTCAGATACTCTTTATCCACTTTATCCAAAGAGTCAAAGTAGTCTCCACCAAGTCAGCAAGTTCTAGAGTAGATTTCTTCCTTAACTTCTGGATCTATTCATCAGAAATATATCCACTTACCAACAAACAAATTATGTTTTTACCAAGGTTTAACACCTTAGGAAGAGACTGCTGTCACTAACATAGAATTAGAAAAAGCACATGCAAGCTGCAATTGGAAAACAAAAAAAACAAAAGGGTGCAAATGACATAAGACACAGTGCCAACCGTGAAACAAAGGTTCAAAACAAATTGGTTAAAGATAGAGACAATAACGAAAGATTACACCAGCATAATTCAAAGGAATAGGGAAAAATAACAGAAAAAAATCAGTTTCTTTCATGCCTTCTTCTTGGTCTGTAAAGTGAAGGTCTCAGAATTTAACCCATAAACTCAGTTAACTATTTTCATCTTATGCTGAATTAAAGTTGCAATTAAACTACACTACGATTGTCTGATTACTCGAGAGAGTTATGTGAACTCCATAAACCCCATAGTAAAATTACTTCTCAAGCAACACCTGCATCAAACAGCAACTCATCCGGACGTAAATCCAAGATCACCAAAACATCACCTGAACTAAATAACAGAGTAAGAAACAATTTACAGGTATTGAAATATCACATCAAGATGCTGTCAAATATCCTCACCATCTCCTGTTGCACCAACTTTGGTTTCTGTAGTGCCATCAGACGCTTGAAATCCCTAAAAACCTGGAAATGAAAACAAATCGAAACATAAATTCGTAGTGCTTGTCTCCTAAATGGCTTCTTCCATGGTTCTACACATTGCCAAATGTTTTATTTAGTGTGTTCCATGATCCAGCTAGTACAAATAAGTTGTCTAATATATAATATGAAACGCAATTATAACAAAGAAAAATTCTCTTTGCAATTATGCCATATACACTTTTAAATAGTTATCTTAATGTCGTTATTATTTCAAACAGATTGCATGATCCAAAACATATCACAGCAATGTGAAAGAACAGAGAAGGAAAGCCTGGCAAAGGAGTGGACACGGAATATTATTGCATATGCAGTATAGAGAAATATATTCTATTAGCGATAAAGAATGAGCACCTTAACATCAGTCAGATTTAAGCAATGTATGCTAAAATGCTTTCCTGCGACATTGCCTCGACTTCTTTGGAAACAATTCCCTAGCTGCTTACTCAGAACACTATATGAATACAAACCAACAATGTCATTAAACATAAACTAGGGAAAAATTCGACAATAAACTGAAGGTGATATCCCTCCCTCACCCCACTATTATCCATATCTTAATCGGGCTCTGCACATAATGAGGCGTACTTCAATGAATCATTACATGCATTACATTACATTTCTGTAAAAAACAAAAGAATAGTCATGAAGACCCTACAAAACAAAGAGGAACCACTAGGAAAAAAGTGAGTATAGGCTTAATCTGAATAATAGAATCAACATCAACCTCTATAACAAAATAAACCTGTCCCGCTAAATATATATAAAAAAGTGTATAGTGAAAGAACTCTAAGCTGGTGCATCTCCTTTAAATGTTAAAAAGTGCCATTAATATGCGGCAGCGACAAGTTTCTGGTACTAGATTAGAATCGTTTCTGCCATCAAAACAAATGGTGCTGCAGGTTCCCGAACATACATCTGTAGATTGGTAAAAGCAGAATCAGGCAATTAAGCAGCAGAAGTTGGATGCTGCTAGAAGTTAACACATCCATGTTCTGCTAGTGCTCCACATTACATTTCTGTAAAAAACAAAAGAATATATACAGAGTCATCAAAACCCTACAAAACAAAGAGGAACCACTAGGAAAAAAAGACAAATAAACATAAACTAACAAATCACGCCCCTGAATCTATCCAGAACAGCATTATTTGATGACTGGATAATCTTTGAGAATAACATTTCTTTGACACCAGATCCAATGAAGAGTGGATAAAACAGGATAAATGTGGAAACCGAGCATGTCTCTTCAACCTTTCCCCATTCCCCACCCCATCAAATGATCATTTCAGCGTTGTTACCATAAACCACATCTTGGCATAAACATGCAAATGTATCCACCATGGGAAAACAATATCAATAGTTTACTGATTCAATATAACTGCTTAAGTCCCAAATTTACAATACAAATTAACCTATCAGTTTCCAATGTAAAACTGTTAGCGCAGTTTAACAACTGACATGAAAGTGAAAGATGTAAGAAAAAGAGCATCCACTATGGTTCATGTACCTCTTTTAGCTTCCCAGCAATATCATCAACTGAAGAAAGTCCATATCAGGATGAACAAAACCATCTCCCTAAAATATATAAAAGGAAATAATTTGCAGAAAAAAAATCAAGAAAGTAGACAAAGGCTGCGGCTTAAGAATAATTAGATTGAAACATCGGAAGATATGCTAAAAGCACACCCTTGTTATACCTCAAAATTCATCCAATCCCGCCCTTGTTCTTCATTCAAAAAAATATTCTCACTGACTAAAAGAAAAGCATGAGAATGGTTTAGCTATAGATTGATTTCACTTCAGATAACGAAGAACATGACTCTGGAAGCTTCAAGAGAGAACGATGTCGTGGCGAAAAGAAAAAAATCTGACCGCGCTGACAACATGATCGTTTATATATAGGTTGAATGGCAAACTTGTTACTGAAAAACAAAAGGGGGAAATCATCAGCGCACTGTTTCATCTGAACAAATGCTTGAGCATGCCTTAATCTTCTTCTTTGTCAAGAAAGAGAGACTTACGGTTGCTTCATGCAAGGAAATACATAAATTTGGCAAGTAATGCAAGGTCGCACCTAGACACATAAAGCAAATATTAGCTGCCGAATAAAGTAAATACGAAGGAAACTGATCAAATTCATTTTCACCAGACAAAAGTAGCACGCACCACAAATCAGCAATGAAACCCAATGTAATGAAGATCGAATCTTTCGCATAAACAAAAGTAAACAGAGAAATAAGATATACCTGTAAGAAATACTGAAATCAGCAATTCATTGAAATCGGTAGAATCACCTGCCAACAAATCACAATTACACAACTGAGACCCAAAATATAACCAACTGAACAGATACTTGAATACTCAAACTCTTAGAAGAATAAGTGATTCAGAACACCGCTGGTTGTTAGGCGTTTACCTGGTCGTGACTACTGAGTCCAATACTCAAAACTCGTACATCAGTCAAACTTGTACTCATTCTTCAGTTCATCTCTTTACCTCAGGATAATCCACAAAACATATACTTGAATTAATTTTGGTTTAAAGGGATTACTGATCTAAATGTGAAAAAACTGTGAAAGACGAATTCCTAACATGATTTATACAATACTGAACAGAAAATCTCTTTTGAACAATAGCAATCAAAAAAGAAACACCCCAAATTCACCAGGTGAAACAAAAAAACAGGTTTAACTTCATTGACATATAGTCTCAACAGTCAACTCAGTGACCGCCCAATGCTCTTGGGAATCAACAAAAACTACTTGCAGTAGTCTTACATTGACACTGATCTACTTTAGTCATGAGAGTAACCGATTAACAGTTTGCCAGGTATACAACAGTTTACTGAAAACAAGTTACAAGAACCAAACATTAAGTTGCAAAAACATGCTATTGAATAAATATCATCAACAGTATTTGCATATCTTCTCTCATCAGAGGAATTCGAATATATGCATTCATCCAACTCCTACCAATATGCTAGCTTTCTTGGGACCGGCTTGCATTATTCCAGCTTCAATCTCACTGCGAAACACATGTCAGTTCGCATATCTACTCTTCCCGGTACTCCAGATTTTCTTTCAAAATCACAAACCCTTCAATGATTGGGGAAAGGGGAATATACCTGTATACGAGCAATCGTTAGTTGAGTCTAAAAAGGAGTGGAAACATCAAACACAAGTGGTTTAAGGAGCAGAAACATCAACACGAGTAATAAAGAACAATTCTATACTTCTCAGTTGCCAACTCCGCTCTATCACCCACAGCCAAAAGGACTGGTGTCGAGTGAGTCTGGAAACCTGTAATTGTTTTGGGACGACCAGCCTGGCCCACAACATCCACAGCTTGACCAACCCGAACAGGAACAGACAACGGCTTCAGATTCTCGTCTACCGTTAGCAACATTCTCGGCTACAATAAAAAAACAGTGATAATGAGAAATATTGGAATAGATATATCCAATTATCCGGGAAAGACTGGTAAAACATAAATTAACAAATACCAACCTGCATTGCCAATATCAGAAAGTAGAGAACATAATGATACTTCCCCAAAATGATGGCTTTCATATCAAGACATGCATGCAGCATGATTATGATTCCACCAAGTGCTTCCCTGTAAGTAGAAAGATGACACATAAAATAACTGAAACAAGGAAGCCAACAATGACTCAAAGAACCATCTAATTGAACAATGATTAAACATCAAGGGAAGATGACATGTTTAATGTTCCATAGCATGTTAGTTACTTACGGTGATAACAAGAATCGGTCAGAATGATATGGATTTAGTGTCAATAAACCCTTTCCTAAATGAACAAGACCTTGAGCAATTCGCACCTGCAATGGTGCCAACCAAAAAAAGAAAATTAAACTCTGAACATAATGCGAACAAAACAAACAAAAGATAGAAAGCATAGGATATATTACACAGAAGAGCAGGCTAGCATCCTTGTAGTAATAACTCGAAAGATTGCGAAGCATGGCGGCTATTCTGGCATTGTTGGTGCCTGCCCCTATCACACCTAAGGAAATTACTGCCGCCTGAAGCATTCAAATGGAGATATTAAAACTTCACGTTCAAGTGGGGAAACTTCTGCCAATAAGTGGAGATTAAAACTTTCTATAATCGCATACCATTGCTACTTCTGAATCTGCATCATGGCTGAGTCTGCTTAACATGTCCATAACAGTGACCTGGTAAAACCCATAAAACAGTGAAAATATGACAAAATTGGTAGAAATACCAAAAACCATTCCCTCGGCACTATTAGGAGATGCCTAGTTATAAATCAATCAAACAATATGAATTCAAGCTAAAAGGCAATCAAATGGGTAAATTTGAAGCTATAACTCACTCAAGATACTAACTTCTTTTTTTGAGAAAGTTTACATTTTGAAAGCTTTCAGCCTCCTCCAAAGTGAGTAAAAAATTACAAGTCAAATAATGCAGTTGAAAGCCAAAAGCAAAACCTCACACAATGTGTGAATTCCTTGAATCAACTTCTATATACATGGTGAACTAACAGATTATTACCTTTGGATTTGATATGCAAAGGAGACCAAGAGCCAAAGGAACTGCCCGACGGATATTTTGTTCTCCATACTGTAAAAGATGCTCCAACGAACGGATTGCCATTTCTAGTCCTAGCTCTTCAGCCATTGCTATCATCGCAATACCAAGCACAGCAGGGCCCTGGTGTGTTTCACCCTTCTCAAGATGCTGTGAACAATGGCCAAGAAGATTTTGAACCTGCATGAAAGCTCACTAGTTCATATACGTGACAAGAGACCTTAACGTAGGAGTAGGTCATACAAAATTACCTTGAGAACATTTCCTGTTCCCGCATAAGCACAAGAAAGCAGGGTCATATCACAATGTTTTCTGATTTTTTCTTGAAATGTCTTTGCAACTTCAACAGTTGCCTCAGCACTTTCCTGTGACACAAGTGAACTACCATTAGTGTGTTCTTGAGTTCTGAAAGACTGAATGATTAATATCCAACAAATAATTAATATGCAAACTTTGAACGTAATAATCAATGAATTTGATGTGGCAAGAAAAAAATATAGCCAGATGAGTAATGGAGCCGCAGGAAGGGAGAAAAAGCCCTAGAGAAAAAGTATACCTGCTTCCCAAGGAACACAAGACCTAAGCTAAGGGGTATTAGGCGAGCTAGGGGATCCCCCAACTCGGCATCACTTCGGTCCATTAGTGCAAATATGATTGCCTGAGCGGCCTCTTCATTGCAAGATCCAATATATATCAACCCCAAGGAGATAGCAGCGAACGTGATAACATCAAGGGGAGCCTTTGCATCATTGAGTATAGTAGTCAGCTTGCTACGTATCTGACACAGATAAGTTGGCTTTAATGGATATGAGATACTATAGCAGTTCAAGGAAACTCTGACTAAACTAGCAAACTTCAGCTTACATGCAACGTAAACAAATTAATAAGAATGATCAAGACACCAGGAACAGCAGTGTCGGCAAAATAGTGAAGGTTCAACTGTAACTGTACTCGTGACATTCTGTACTCCTGACATTCTGAGCCCATAATGATACAAGAACTAGGTCCAATGGAACTCAGAAGATAATAAGCAAAACACATTAAAACTCTTACCTGTTCGTTCTCGGCTCCAGCATATGCAATCCCAAGACCCATTATTGCACCAATTCGGATAGATGGATCTTCTTTGTCAATGTATTCGCCCAGAAGTGCCAATGCCTGTAAAAGATATCAGTAGGATCAATTAATGGATGATCAAGATTTACAGATACATACAGAGAAACACTTCAGGTTAAGTGAACAGATGGAAAGGTTGAGGTAAGGCACTCACTGGATCACAATCATTTTTATACTGCAATTCACAATCCCAACCCCAAGCAAAGCACCCGCAATAACATGGTTGTCATTGCTGTCGAAGTACTTGTCAATTTGAGGGAGCCCAGATCGACATCCCACAGTAAAATTGTACCCTATCATGAAGAATACCATATAAAAGTTAAGCATACAGTGTAAAACAGACAGACACACAAAAAAAGCAAAAAAACCACTACAAGAGAAACACACCAGACTTGCTGCAGCACTGGTCTTTCCAAGCTCCTTATTCTTAAAAAGCCAGTTTCCTGATGCACCACCACTCGAGGCATCTGATGGAACTGTCATTAACTTATCCTGCAGGAACATTAATATTATGTCATAAAATTTATAAGTCAAAAACATTTCACCCGCAAATCAATTTTGAATAATTTTACCTGACCAAAGCCAGCATTGACAAATGCATTAACAAATGTTGCAGCTAAGTTTTGTCTGGCAGAATCAACACTAGCACCAGCACTAGCCCGGCCATCAAGCAAGTGTGCCTTTTACAAAAATACAAAGAAAATTATGGTGATCAGAGAAAGTATCTAGTGAAGAACAGTGCAAGCATCAAAGTTTACAAACAACACGGAAATAAAGTAGTTTTCTGAATTTCTAATTCTAACTATTTTCAAACCCAAAAATGAGAAAAGATCAATGAACATTTTGAGGATTTGGGATTTATATCTTGGGAAAAAACATTGCAAGAATATTTAACAACCTAAACACCTAAGACAAAACAAACAGTTCTCTCAGTTAAATTTCAGATGCCAAATAGCCATGCCACTCACAAAAGTATCCACAAAGTCCCATAAGAAAGGCATTCCAACCATTGATGACAGAATGTATGCAATATACTAACAAGTCAATAAGTCTAAATACCATGACATCATCAACGGCAAACAAATTATAGAAACCAAACTTTGTTCAAAAACCATCTTTATTTCATAATAAAACAGCATTATGACAAAGTATTATGCAATAATAAAACAGTATTATGCATAATAAAACAGTATTCTGCAATATACTAACAAGTAAATAAGTCTAAATACCATGACATCATCAACGGCAAAAAACGTATAGAAACCAAACTGTTCAAAAACCATCTTTATGTCATAATAAAACAGTATTTCAATCCAAGATGATAAAAGTGTTCATTAAACCTTCAACTAGTCGTGAAGAGCCAGAAACCCACAAATATGTGACAACAGAAAAAAAAAACAACAAATATAAAAGAATCACATGGAAATTGGGTAGTAATGAGCATGAGAAATTGAATAAGGATATCTTGTGCATAGATTTTGATTTAATTAAATTAGGCGAGTGAAAGAACACTATTTTACTACTCTTATATTGATGCAACTAGAATTGAGGATCTTTACTCCCTATTCTACAATATATTACATTTGAAGTACTAAAAAAGCAAAGGGGTGTGAATTGTAAGGAGAATAGTGCATTATTCCCTTGTTCAATCAGAGTGACTAATCAAATACCAAAAGTTGACAGGGACATGAGTTACCGACAAAAAAACACTTGGTGCAATAATATGGCTTTTGGCAGTTTTGCACATTAAATGCTGTAGAATCCATAAAATCTTATGATAGTATATCATCACAACAGTAACTTTTGAAATATCAATCAAATGTCAGATCTATGACATGATGAAACATTCAAAACCTTGTAGATATCCTCTGGAGTTTTGGCCTCCATGACCTCAATATCACGAGCGAGGGTAAGATAACCTTCACTGAGTTTAGCATTATTAATAATATCCTGCAACGCTTCTCTTTCTTCATCTTCTGCAACCATCTCATCATTAAGCTCAAAAGTACTACCCTGTACAGGCCAACGGGAAAACAAGCATTAGAAACACACTAAGATACTAATGTCAAATTCACACTTTTTAGGCAGTGACATCTATTTAGAACACCTAATGCCTTCATATGTGAGAGAGAAAGAGAGGAATTTGAAGAACCACTTTACAAATATAAATTCAATGACTTACATGTCTGGCAAGGATGTAACAGAATTGCTTTTTACACAGCAGATAATCACAAGATGTAAAGACTTGTTTTACATACTGTAAACATCTCAACATTGTTAGGACCACATCATATAACTTGCAATAATCTTCTGCCAATTTGCCCAGTCAATTAACAAAACACACGCCACTTTTTTATAAAAGCACAAACCTCCTTATTGTCAAGGAAAAGGGCAATCTGAAGTGCATTTGGATATTCTTCAAATTTCAGATATATCATGAATGCGATATCCAAAACTAACATATCATCTGGTCCAGGAAGGTATCTGCAGTACATCAAGATACAAAGTACAGTCAACAAAGCCACTCATTAACAAATCACAATGACAACTTTCAGCACGTTATCATACATCAACCAAGTACTTCAATAAGTTGGTGGAGCAAATTATACAGATTATCCAACTAAAACTGAAAAAAAACCTGGCATATTATTAGCACAAAACATGCCAGATTGGCAAATTCTCTGAATCAAGGTACACTCTGCTTACCTTGCTGAACTGGTGAGGTAGAGACAAGTCCTCTTAAAATTTGTCTTATCAACATGCTCGTCTAACAGATCAAGGTCTCCAACCTGGCATTGAACAAGCTATCAGTACCAGTCCCAAAAAAGAAAAGGCTTATCTGGCAAAGAATGTTGATAAATAAATATTTGGTTTTACCTCCATTAAAAGGTCAACAGCTTCCGGTTCCGCATTGTGCTGCATTGCATTTAAGAATTGATTAGAACTAATATATCTACATTCTGAACACATTTTCCCAAGAAACAATAAATCGAGATGTGCTATTCAATTATAATAATTTCAACTCTATAGATTGTCTAGAAATGCATGATACAAAGCAGAGTTTGTTTTAACTTTTTTGTGTAAACTATTCTGCGATTCACTGAAGCTGTGTGACTAACTGTGCTCCAATTAACTATTTTTGGCACATCATCCCTAGTCAAACTTTTGATTGCCCTGAATCCACTAATACAAGATAAAACACTGTTGAACAACAAGCACAACCTGATTTCATGTTCACGGTCTAATTTTAGAAGCATTTGATTTGAAAAAAAGGTTTAGGAAGAAAAAATACAAATTTGTTTCTGATCTTACCCTCATGTGAAAAGCAACTATTTGTTGTACTAGCTCCATTAGATCACCAAACGGGGTCTCATCACTCTGCAACTGAAACAGCAAGTTAGCACCAATCCCTCAAGAATCAACATATAAATAGCATGGAACATAAGAGTTTCTTATCATGATTAGCTATCACATGTTACAAATACAAAGGCATGCATGTCCAGTGATACATGATACCGGAGCATTGAAAGAAATTGCAGATTAATCTTTTTTAAAGGTGTACTAATTTCAGAAATTTCAATGTACAGAAATGAAGAATGATTGAGATTAACTTGTCTTGTAACCCCAATTGAATTTGCCAACAAACAAAGCTGACATAACATGTCTAGAGGATAGAAATTCACACCTGTCGCTTGGCATATTCTTGAGCAATTTATCCAGCTAAGTTCCTGATTACAAGAAAGTCACAGTAATGAGGATATATATATAGTCGCATACCCAACAAAGGGACCTTAACAAATATGCATGAACTAACAAGGACTAAAATGATGAAACTCTAGTACCACAAATTGCATATCATTCTGCTTGAAATTAAAAGATTCTAACCTGACATATTCATGGCCCCATGAACCAATATCACCGTCAGAACCCAGTAATCTAAACTTTAAGCTTTCCTGAAAGAAGTGGACATATAAAGACATAATTACACAACTGTTCAGTAAGAAATGCTAAATTACTTTTGCAATCAACAACAGTATAAAGCAGACACACCGAACTTTAAAGAATAGACATACCCGTTCTCCTTCAGCAGACATGGTCAGTGCCAAAACTGACAGTATATCTGCAAGGTATTTCTGCAAGCAACACACGAGAAAATCTGCAAGGTAAACTGACAGTATATTATTTAAACAAGAGAAAATCTTATTAACATTAAAGTGGACAAGTCACGGATAATTAAGGCATGTACCTTCAAATCTGAGTAGGTCATTGTTTCATAATATGTTTTTAGAGTTCCATAATGCGGGCGAAGGTATTTTAAGGGCTTTGGAACTGATGTCATGGAACTAGTTGAGGTACGAATTTCCAGCCTACAAGATGAAATTTGATGCTGTGTCAAGCGACACAGTACTATCTGATCCATATAAGCAAAGATTTGTGCTGACTAGTCCAGCTAGTCAGTATAACATTAGATCAAGCAAGATGCAGCTGTACTCGTGAATACCGGAAAAGGCCAAAGCTTGAATTGAAGCTCCCCTTTTTTTCAAATGAATCAAGTATAGATTGGTTTACCAACAATTGAGATCAAGTAAATCGCAACCCGAGTGATTATATAGCACAAACCTCATGCTCTCGAGCGCAACTTTCTGTAGTCCAGGATCAGAATCTTGAACCCTCTCCACATACAATTCTAATTGCTGCTTGAGGGCCAAATCTTCATCGGACTGCACATAACACAGATGGAGCTCAGTAACAGATACAAACTCAGCGAAACCAACAATCATCAGTAACCAATTCAAAAGCCGAACCCATTGCCTTTACTTAACTAAACCAATGCAGTTTGAATCCTCAGATTTTTCGATTTTAGAAAATACAAACTTGAATAAACCGGAAAACAAGAGATGAACAAAACCCTAAAATAAAAGATGGGCAAAATTGTCAAAACCCTAAGAGATGGAATTGCATACCAAATCCTCGTCCTTCTTGTCATCTTTCTTTTTGGAATCCTTTGGAGGCGGAGGCTTGGTGGGCTCGTCGTGCTTGCCGCTGCCACGAGCGGTGTTGGCTGGATCTTGCGAAGCCATGGCCGACGATGCTCTCGTTCTCTACTTTCCTCTTGAACAAGAAACTGGAGTCCGATCTGCTTTTCAGGTTATAATGTGAGTCGGGCCGCTTCTCAACTCTTTTTTATTGGGCCTGCAGACCAACTGCGGCCCAAATGATCTCTATCTCTTCCTCAAGCCGTCAAGCGTACTTGGAATTCATTTTCTTGTTTACTACTACCGGATAACTAATCGGAATTATTTGGGCAAACTGAGGGTTACTGACATCTCACATCATTATCATGAATTGAATTCTAAATCTCTAACCACCAATTTTTGTTTCCATTTTCATTACAATTGTTTCTGACTCATGACCTAATCCCCTTTATTTTTTTCTAAGCCATTTTGTATTTCTCTTTCTCTTAAGACCGTTTATAAACTTGCGATCTCATTAAGAGTAACGGCGTGAGGGTTATCTTTCTAGCCTTTGTAATCAAATGACCACTTATAAACATATAGATACAATAAGGAACACACAATAAGGAGAGAAAGAGAGATCATCTTTAATACATGTTGATTAAAGATATAACCCTAGCTGTAAAATGCTTATTTATGAACACAATTTGTCTAATCCACATTCACAGAGTTCATAATCTTTGAAAAAGAAGAAGACATCTGATATAAAAAACCAAGCAAGGCACTATTTGTTTATAGAATTATTAAATAGCTTTAGGAAACGATAAGGACAAAAACAAAACTTGTAGAAGAAAGATATCTTCTTAACTATATTGTGCATAAGATACAAAACTATGAATCTCACCTTCACAATATCTCTAAATAGGTAAATAACTATTTTTGCGCAAAAGAACCAAACTATGGATCTTTCTCTCACAATATCACTCTATAGAATAAAAGTATCCTTTTATGTTTAGATCTAACTAAACATCTCTATTTATAGACCAGAATCTCTTAGAATCCTTATATAACTAGAAAATCATTTCTTTAACTAAGTAGAAATAAGTCTTTCCCTGACCAAGTTATAGAAGGAATCCACCTAAGTTCCTGGAAATGACGATATGCGTATCATGGCTCCCCCGTTAAGGAACTTAAACTCACGTTTAAGTTGAAAACGCGAGAGTTCTCGTTTCCTTGCTGAACCATTTAGCCTTGTTAGGAACTTGACAGACATGCTCAATGTGAAACACTGCTCGTTCTCCTTGACGTGTTGTAGCCACCTGACGCTCCAAAATGCAATCTTCTGGCAATGGATCATCCTTGAGTCGCTTTTACTCGACTTCAACCATACTATGTCGCCAACACCAAAGTTACAAGGTAGCCGATGTCTATTATGTCTGGGCTTGTACTTTCCTCATGACTTCTTCAATTTCTCATCCTCTTGACTTGAGTCCCCTTCACGTTGACGTGTCAACAAGACAAACTTCCTACAAGCATTAACTAATCTTTTAGTCTGAGTCGTTGTTGCTAAGCTTGTCTCTTATGGTAGGGAAATCGCTCGTATAACAAACTGTCGTTCATCCATTATGAATGTATACTTATGGGCTCTCATGTCATAGATTGCATATCTATCCCACAGGTAAGGATTACCTAGTATAACCTGACAAACATCCAGTGGCACCATATCACATGTCACTTCATCGATATAAGACTCATGAAGCGCAAACTTGAATGTGCATTGGCTGGTTACACTCATCTTGCCGACATCCTTCTAGATCCATCCCAGCGGATATGGCTTCGGATGTCTGACTGTCTTAAGACCTAGCTTATGCACCATAGCTTCCGAGATAAGATTCTTCTGACTTCCTGATTCGATAATGACATCAACCAAACTGGTCTTCACTTGTAACTTGACAACAAAGAGCTACTCCCTAGGGTCTACTTCGTCCGCCACCAGTTAGTTCCCTGTCATAAGATTGAATCTAGGGTTTGGTTCAATCATCCTAGTACTATCTCTGTCTCATGTATGATCAAGGCTGCTTTCTTCTTTTCCTCTTTTTATCTTAAACTTCTTGGTCTAAGATAAGGATACTTCACCTAACATCTATTTTCCACATGACCGGTATCTTTACAACGACTGCAAATGAAAACTTCCTTCCCATTAGACTCACCATACTTATGCTCCTCCTTTTTGGCATATCACAAACTTGTGAGAACTTGATAAAACTGTCAACAAACGCAAAGAAGTGTCATACAAAACTGATGTAATATGCTAACAAATCTTTGTCGTTGGTTTATAAAGGTTCCAAGAAGATGAACAACAAGAATTTTTGCCGATTCTGTGAAAGTCTATTTTTCACAAACTTGTAAGAACTTGTTAAAACTGCCAAAACACAATATATTTTCGTACAAACTTGATGTAATAAGCGAAGAGATCTTTTTCGTTGGTTTTTAGAGGTCCCCAGAAGATCAAAAACATCAGTTTTTACCGATTCTGTGATCGTTCATTTTTCACAAACTTGGAAGAACTTGATAAAACTGCCAACAAACGCAAAGAAGTTTCATATAAAACTGATGTAATATGCTAACAAATCTTTGTCATTGGTTTATAGAGGTCCCAAGAAGATTTAACATAAGTTTTTGCAGATTCCGAAACGTCCATTTTTCACAAACTTGTAAGAACTTATTAAAACTTCCAAAAATTGCAATAAAGTTTCATACAAAATTGATGTAATAAGCTAAGATATTATTGTCGTTGGTTTATAAAGGTCCCAAGCAGATAAAAAACAAGAATTACAAACGTAAGTTTTTGGTTTATAGAGGTCCCAAGAAGATCACAAACGTAAGTTTTTGCCGAATCCGAGAAAGTCTATTTTCACAAACTTGTAAGAACTTGATAAAATTGCCAAAAACGCAATAAATTTTCGTACAAACTTGATGTAATAAGCGAAGATATCTTTGTCATTGGTTTATAGAGGTCACAAAAATATCAAAATCATGTGTTTTTACCGATTCTGTGAACGTCCATTGTTCGTTAGCTCTTAAGTAGAAAAAATTGCCAATAAACGCATTGAAGTTTCATACAAAATTGATGTAATAAGCTAAAAAATCTGTCCTTGGTTTATAGAAATGACGCGCCCGTTACCGGACACGTTATAATTTAAAACCCTTTTTTGTCACTTTGTAGCATTGGTGAATATGGTTCAATCAATCCGGGGACTTAAGGGCGTTCATGCGGTTAAAAATCAATTAAGTTAGTATCTAAAAAGTTAGATAATTATTTCAAACAACAAAGACATTATTTACAGAATATTCACATCATTATTTACATAATATTTACATAATTTACAGAATTCATGGGGGGTTCGGTTTGGTTTCTATGTTCCTACAAAACCGAAAATAAACATGTTATTTACAAGTGATCAACTTCATTCTACTTCCAAATCAAAATATCAGAGTTATAAACACATAAATATCAAGTCTCATATCCAACAATCTGAAATCATTGTAAATTCAAATTATGAGAAATAATCTCGAAATACAAGCCTGAAGAGGTCATGCATCCCTTTAATTCTTCTTACTTTATCTCCTTTGCACACAGAAGTCTAGTACCTAAGATATTTCTTGCTGAAAGCTGAAAGCAATTCAGAATGATCATGTCTCAGATATACCCCGACAACTTATCACCCTTCAAACAGAATTGTATAAGAAAATTACTTACTAAAAACACTATCAAGCAATCGTTTCTCATTCAAATTGCACACTAAATTAAATTATTCAAACATACTATCGACGAAATACTTAAAACGAAACCCAACATCATTTTTTATCTCTGTCAATAAGGAACACATGTCAATAAGGAACACAGAAAAGGAAACCCAGTAACTGACTATATCTGGGAAGACGAAATCATTCAAGAACTGGTAAGCATCGTTTATGGATTGATCACTCAAACAATGAAGCTGGACATTAGAACCCATACCTCCCTGTAACAGAAAAAGTAAACAACGATCAGATGATCCTCACCGAAGAACCATAACGAAAGGAAGAAGAAACACATGTATAATCTTCCTCAAAGCAGGAAATCAAAACAAAACGCAAAATCCATGTCTTCACATCGATTCCCAAATTTTGAAAACTTATATCCAATTTTCCTCCTGGACAAAGCTCGAAATTGAGCAATAAAATCAAGTTCAAATTCAGTATTTGCGTGCTAGAGAGGAGATAGAAACTTATAGATAGCTATTGGTAGTAGAATTAAGATACCAGAACCAAAAACCAAAAAGGGAATACGATCTTATCCATTCAAACGGTGAATGAATTAGCAGAGAAAGTTGGCTGGGTTCGATCACAACTGGTTGGGGATAGCCAGACCAAAGAAAAGGAGAGAGCAAAAATAAGATAAGATCCCTCGGGAAGCTTCTGAAAGCAGACGGAGGGAGAGAGAACACAAAGATAAGGAGGGAGATCTCAAGATGGTTCTGGAAGTTTCATTCATGAATGGAGAGAGATGCTGATCCAAGATTGAGGCCCAACACTATTACAACTGTTCTGTGTGAACAGTGAGTGAAGAGTGAGAACAGTCGATATAAAATATATATATATGGTAAATTGGCTACATCAAGTACATAAATAAAAACAAAAAAAATAAGTGATGGAAGGCTAGGATAGCTGATATAGTTATTGACACATTAACCTTTGCAAATATAAAACTTGGAACAGTTGTTAGGATTGACACTCATCAAAAACAAAATGCATATTTTGGTTCATATAATTATTTGGCAATTAACCAATAATCTTTCAGCCTGTATCACTGTCATTATCTTAATATTAAATTTGGATAATTAGGATTGACTTTCCAACTACGTAGAAGCATATATCAAATTCATTCTCTATGCCTCAATTCCAGCAACTTATGTAAGAAACTAAACAATAAACATAGGTGTCAGAGAAGACACACCTGGTCTGAACCCCTTCAATTGCAATCTGAACAACTGCTTGAGCATGCCTTATTCTTCGTCTTTGTCAACAAAGAGAGACTTAAGGTTGCTTCAAGGAAATACATAAACTCGGCATGTAATGCAAGGTTGCACCTGGACACATAAAGCTGATATATTAGCTGCATAAAGCTGATATTAGCTGCCGAATTCTTCCAAATAAAGTAAATACGAAGGAAACTGATCAAATTCATTTTCACCAGACATAAGTAGCATGCATCACAAATCAGAAATGAAGCCCAATGTAATGAAGATCGAATCTTTCCCACAAACCAAAGTAAACAGAGAAAGGGGTTTAAATACCAATTAGATGAATTCAATTTCATATATTACATGGCTGGATCTCACCTTGACAACACTGGATGAAAGAAAAAAGTCGCAAGACGTCTCTACATCAGTCCTATTAGCCTGAAAATCGAAATTAAGCAAATTCAGGTTACAGTCGAGTAAAGCCCAAGCTAGAAAAACAAATTGCGTATTTAGGTTCATATAATAAGTATTTCGCAATTAACCAATAAACTTTTCGCCTGCATCACTGTCATTAACTTGATATTCAGTTTGGATAATTAGGTTTTGACTGTCCAACTATGTACAAGCATATATCAACAATATGTAAATAGTGAAATTAGAGTTGGCAAATCCGATTTATACAGTACTGAACAATACATCTCTTTTGAACAATAACAATCAAAAAAGAAACACCCCTAAATCACCATATCTAAATCCATCTTAATAACACACAACAGAAGCCACATTGATCAGCAGCAGGGAGAGAGAGATAAAATGAACCTGATTCTTTCAGAATGAAGACAAGAAGAAAACCTCTAACTCAGGTAAAGTAATTGAAGCAAAGAACTCAAATCAATTCGCTGGTTAGATAGACAGTTGAACCTGCAATCAACGATTCTGGGTTTTAGTTTTCTCTGCTCCTCAATCTGTGTGAGTTGTACAAAAATGGTAATAAAGGAAAAAGAATCATATACCACATATTAGAAATTATTGAACAAGCTACTGTGTGCATCTGATAGAAATAAAAGGGAGCCAGTTACAATCTCAGATGTAGACTAAATAAAGCAAAAAAATATATTATTTGAACTTCAAAGTTAAGTAAGCTTCAAATTACAATTCCTCCCTATATATACCATATAAAAAATAGTACATATCACACTACTTTATAACAGCATTATCAGAGTTTAGTGCATCCCCTCCCTTGAAAATCCCTCGGCTGTGGCTATCCCGTAGACCACATTCAACAATATGAGACCCAATTCAATACCAAACCATGAGGTGTTATACTGTCATGCCATTTCCACAAAAATTAAAAAGTTAAGGACTAAATGTCAAGCGTCTAGCTACGGTAGGATGCAGGGCAACAAAGTATGGCAAAGAAATAGAAAAAGACAGCTTCTACTTTAATATTAAAAGAAGACCAGAATAGCAGCACCTGTTGGTATGAAGATCTCCTGCATTAATCATGCATAACAGATATAACACAATTGGTACTAGATAGCTACACTATCCTTCCAAACTGCATGTACAGTTCACATGAAAAGGTCTGCACAGCTTGCAGCAATTGTTGCTGAGATATCAATAACTAACCTGGAAAATATGCATACATTAACTTCAATTGGAACAGTGGCCAATGCATAAAACAAATGAGTGGTGGAATACCTACTATATTTTTTTCGCTTCAAATCAAAGAGGATTCCCAAAGGTTCCAACCTGTAACACACAGTAGAACTCCTCATATATTAGCATGAACAAAAGAGAAGAAAATGAAAGGAAAATCAACATCAGAGAAAAACAAAAATCCGAACCCCAACAGAAAGCAAAGAAATAAAATGGAACAGCTCAATTCACAAACATTAAAAAAGAAAATCAAGGGAAAATTGAAAGGATTACAAGATCTCAAAAAGAGACCAAGTCTCAGTGCACTTAAACAAACCAAATCAATACCGGTGCAAGCCTACAAATCCCAAACAGCAAGAAATATGAGTAGGTCAATGACAGATAGTTAAGGAAAACGATATAGCATAGAGCATGGTAGAATAAGAAGGGAAATGAACTTTTTGCTTCTCAGGACATAGCTACCGTAAATAAGATAGGGTGACTTTTGGAAACGAAACCATAATACTCTGCACCCATTTGAACAATTGGCAGAAAGAAACTATCTTTTAATCATGCCTAAACTCTCTTCCTATAAGCAGATTCAGTTTTGTAAAGAGAATTTAAAAATGAATGTTCGAAAACTGTAAAGTAAAATATAAAAATATAGCAAACGGTTCTTCTCAAGTACTTACCTCACCATGAGATACTAGAAACTGGGAAAATATAAGTACAAAATTTATGTAAGTTCCTAAAGATTCACATTTCTTATGCCACCAGGAAGAAAATTAGCACCAAAGCACCTCTAATACTGTATAATATATCAGGGCACTATGTAGAAGCATATATCAACAATATGTAAATAGTGAAATTAGAGTTGGCAAATCCAATTCATACAATACTGAACAGCAAATCTCTTTTGAACAATAGCAATCAAAAAAGAAACACCCCAAATTCACCATGCCTAGATCCATCCCAATAACACACAACAGAAGCCACACTAATCAGCAGCAGAGAGAGAGAAAAAGAACCTGAGTATGTATTGCTGTTTTTCTTCAATAAATTACTTAGAAATCACTTTCAACAATAGCAATCAAAATTACAAAAATTGTTATCAACGAATCCGGCAGCAACACGCCGGGGCTACATAGAGCAAACTAGCAAGAACCCCGGCGCGTTGCTGCCGGATTCGTTGCTAACAATTTTGTAATTTTTGTCGGCTTTGTTAATGTGAATAATCGTATAAAGTACATTTACATAACATTGTTGATGAAATTGTTCATTGTGAATAAAAAAGAAAGGACACCTCACATATCATTATTCACTGCATGAAGAAATAAAACACTAAAATCGATATCAACACCACCAAGTAAATTATTGTCTACAAATGGTTTGTTTTATCACACTATGAAGTCTTCTTACAACCTGAAGTTTTATCTGCAAGACATAGATAAAAGGGTTGAATCAATACATTGTCCAGTTCAAACAACTGACATACTAACATCAAAACCACAATCCAATTTTGAGAAGAGGTTTTAGTATTTAAAAGTCAAATATGAACTGCTCAAAATTAGAATGCAAAATTTTTGGTGTCTCCATAATTAAGGATTAGAGATCTCCCCTCATGGCATAATTGTAATGATATTTATCAAAACCTATTAAACTGGTGCGTACCTTTGACTAAGTAATCGAGTAATGCAAAAGAAAATTACGATTCCTATGGGAATGTTTGAGTTTCATAACTTAGAACTTGTCAAAAAATGTTTCATAACTTAGAATGAAAAGAAATATTTATAAGAGTTCAGTTTCAGTTAATATTTCAACTTGCCATTCAAATTAGTATTGTACAGTTTTCAAAGATTACATATGAATCCATTTAACGTCAATAGCATGATATCATCAACACATTCAACACCAAATGCCATCAACAAAAAATCAAAATAAAATAAAAAGTTGTGAATATACAAACCTTTGGAGACATACCATTGTATGAGTGGCTACTCTGCTTGCATTAACTTTTCCGTCCTCACTGTCATTCACGACTTCATCCTCAAACTCAGTTATGCAAACCTCATCAGTTAAGTTTCGACCTGCACCCACATTCATGCATCATTAGTTCAATGCTCATCATATAGAAAACAGAGCTTATTTTGGTTTCAGGTCTGAAGATTGTCAGCAGAAGCAATAACAAAAAATTTAAAAATAAACAGAAGAAGAGAGATACCAAACCAAAAAAGAAACAAATCAAGTTGAAATAGGTAGAAGATGAAGAGATTTATCATCTGCCAACAAATCACAATTACACAACTGAGACCCAAAAAATACCCAACAGAAAACAGATACTTGAATACTCAAACTCGTAGAAGATAAAGTGATTCAGAACACCGCTGGTTGTTAGTCGTTACCTAGTCGTGAGTACCGAGTCCAATACTCAAAACTCGTACATCAGTCAAACTTGTACTCATTCTTTAGTTCATCTCTTTACCTTAGGATAATCCACAAAACATATACTTGAATTAATTTTGGTTTAAAGAAAGGATTGCTGATCTAAATGTGAAAAAAAAGTGTGAAAGACGAATTCCTTACCTGATTTATAGGATCTAAACCCGATTGTCCTTCCAATAAGCTCCCCAGCTGCGCATTACTCAGCAAAACAAATTTTGAACCAAGAAGAAATTCCTTAATTGAGAGACCATGTTGTCACTTTTAGTAAAAAATCAGTATAACCAAGGTTGTTTGAGCTGAAGAAATAGAACACTAAAGAGTGAACTGCTAAGAAAATTAAAGATAAGCAGAAATAGAACACTAACTAAGAAAATTAAAGATAACAACCAATGTTGTTTAAGCTGAAGCAAGTTCATACCAGTCGACTTTCCCACCGATTCCAAAGCGTTTTTTCGGCTTCTTGAACTGCACATATTGTCAGCTTCTTGATCTATGCTATTACCAACTGCAGCTGTACATGTCTCAGATAGTAAGGAATCCCAATCAGAACAGTATTGTCTCAAATTTTTCCGTTCTATTTAAAGAAACAGGGAGAACTTGGGCGTACAAACATCAAAATTGTCAGTAATGTTGTTTTGAGAACTTTGGCTTACCCTCAAGAAGAACCCTCCTGTCAATTGGTCCGATCTCTCTTTTTCCTTCCTACCCCAGTGCTCCACGATCAAATTCAGCAATTATACCTCAAATCCAAAATTTTCAATCCTATAAGTTAGGGGTGGGCAAATTCGGACCGGACCGGTTTTGAGCCCAAACCGTATCCGATCCGAATCAATCGGATTTGTAAATTATGCATCCGAATCCGAAACCGAAATCCGGGTTATCCGAATTTCGGATCATCCGAAAACCAGATCGGATCGGATCGGTTTCGGATTTCATCCGAATTTGGATAATTTCACTTTCAGTTTACAATTTCCAATTTCCAAACCTCAAAAACAATCCAATCATCAAATGTTCATCACCAACTTCAAATAGTAGATAACATACACATACACACCATAGTTAGGTTAATTTGTTACAAACCATAAGCAAATTTAGTTGTCCCAAAATAAAATAAAGTTCATAACATGAAACTAATGAAAGTTTGAATTGAATTCAGACTCGGTCTCCTTCCTCAGTTCCACTAGGCAACATTCAATCTTCAGGAGAGCATGTCAATGATGTCATAACAGATTCTACAGAAATAAGGGAAATATAACAATCTTGTAAGAATCTTAAAATCATACAAAAATCTAAACACAAATATTTATAAGTTATGACGTATGAAAGCAAAACGGAAATTTACTGTATCAGTGTATAAGCAGTTCAAAAAGGAAAAAGTTGTATTTAAAACAGGATGGTTGATAAAAATAATAGATGTATATTGTATCTTGGTTCTAAGCACAGACAATATGATACTGGGGTTCCTTTCTGTTGAGCATGAACTTGTTCATGAACATTTAGAAGTTGGGGTCATAGGCTGGCCGCTGGGTCTAGTAGATGACCTCTGTGACTTGGTTCTGCAAGCTGTGCAGTGCCAGTATGGGGATTTCTAACAGAAATGACTTGTTTCTCATTATTGTAAACAAACTAACAAAGTAAATCAAACTCAAAAATGCTAAAATTACTGCAAACAAATCAAAAGGATGGCTAACGAATTAAGACTATCTTCCAATATAACAAATCGTTCATACTGCACAGTTATATACCACTAAATTTCTATACTAAACTGAACAGATATCAATGGCACAAATCCAATATAAAAGAACTAAAATCCAATCAAAACAGTAGAAAATTATAACATAATTTTTGCAATTGACCGGACCTTGAGGTCTTCTGGAATTTCAGGATGGCTTCTTTGATGGACGAAACTTGGTGAGCGGGGACTGAGCACAGGTCAGCAGGTGAGTATTGAAGCTGGACCTCAACTAAACACTCACCGCGGCGGCGAAGAAGGTCTTGTCGCCGATCTTGGTGAAAGTCCCTAATTGACAGCACCACACTCAAAATTAGCTCAAAAATTGAAGCAAGAACAAAACGGAGTAAGAAGAATTAAAGAGAAATCGAGTTTACCTGAGAGGAGAGAGGGGCGAGGGCGCGAGAGAAAGTCAGAGAGGCTGAGAGGGGTTGGGGAAGCTCTGACTTGTCTCGCTGAGAGGAGAGAGGGGCGAGGGCGCGAGGCGAAAGAGGAGGGAGGGGCGAGGGCGCGAGGCGAAAGAGGAGACTCAGGAGAGAGTCAGAGAGGGGCGAGGGCGCGAGGCGAAAGAGGAAGCCGAGAGACTGAGAGAGAGGCGAATGGGGCGATTAGGCGATTAGGGTTTTTCCGTTTTTCGGTTTATATATATATATTAAAAATATATATATATATTAAAAAAAAATCGGTTTTTTCGGACCGGTTTTTAATCAAAACCGGAACCGACCCGGTTCAAACCGGATCGGATCGGTTTTTTCTATTATTCGACCCGCTTTAAACGGATCGGTTATCCGATCCGTTTTTTCGGATGGTTTTTTCGGTTTTCGGTTGAAAATCGGATTTTTGCCCACCCCTACTATAAGTCGTATCAAATCCGGCGGATAAGGATTGGAAAGCCAAACCCTCGTATTTCAGAAAACTTAGTTAAAGAGCATGTTATCCTTGAAATGATATAGATATAGATGACAAATAATATTATAGCGAGCAAGCAGAACCATAAAACAAAATTTGAAAAAAAAATATAAAAAAATTGTACAACTGAAGAATGAGCTTGTTCTTGGGCGGGACAGGGTAAAGTAACCACACGAAACAAAAAACAAATTAAAAAAAGATAAATTTAGTCATAACATTATAGCAAGCAAGCAGAGCAGAAAGATAAAAACAAAAGATTAATTCAGTTCTGCAAATAAAAGAGGTAATGAGATCACAATACAGAAAAAGGAACAAATGAACGATCAAAAATTCACAGAGGAAAAACAGTATTTCGAGTCCAGTGAGGAAACAAAACATTCAAAACAGTTATCTGGCGCCATCAAACTTTCAGTCTTTATCACTGTCATTACACCTTGATATTCAGTTTGGATAATTAGGTTTTGACAACTACTGAACAGCAGATCTCTTTAGATCAATAGCAATCAAAAAAGAAACACCCCTAATTCACCATGCCTAGATCCATCTCAATAACACAACAGAAAAGCCAAACTGAACAGCAGCCGGGAGAGAGAAAAATAACCTGATTCCCTCAGAATGAAGATAAGACGAAAACCTCTAACTCAGGGAGGTCACCAAATCTTACATGTAATCAAATATACAAGGCAGTAGTGTTTAATGACGCCCAGAGATTCTCTCAAAAAAATGACGCCCACAGAAAAGTAATTGAAGCAAAGTACCCAAATAATTCGCTGGTTAGATAGACGGTTGAACCTGCAATCAACGATTCTGGGTTTTAGCGTGCTCCACGATCAAATTCAGAAATCATATCTCAAATCCAAAATTCAATCCTATGAGTCGTATCAAATCTGATGGATAAGGATTTGAAAGCCAAACCTTCCCTGTATTTAAGAAAACTTTGGTAAAGAGCATGGTAAACTTGGACTGATATAGATGGCATAATATTATAGCGAGCAATAAAAAGGAACAAATGAACAATCAAAAATTCAGAGGAAAAACACAGTATTTCAAGCCAAGTGAGAAAACAAAGCATTCAAAACAGGACAATAAAAACAAAAGATGAATTCAGTTGTTTAGACTAAAAGAACAGTATTTCGAGTCAAGTGACATATGTCAAAGAAACTTGAATTAGATTTCAAAATGAAGTTTAGGGTGAAGAAACATATGTAAGGAAGCAATGGAGAACCAATGGCATCCCTAAATTGTATTATTCCTGCAAATTAATAAGTGATCAGCCCAGATATTAGGGTTTCAAAAAATTATTACTCTACATCTCTACATGGCAAACATTACCTTGCAAAACCCGTTCAGATACTCTTTATCCACATTATCCAAAGAGTCAAAGTAGTCTCCACCAAGTCAGCAAGTTCTAGAGTAGATTTCTTCCTTAACTTCTGGATCTATTCATCAGAAATATATCCACTTACCAACAAACAAATTATGTTTTTACCAAGGTTTAACACCTTAGGAAGAGAATGCTGTCACTAACATAGAATTAGAAAAAGCACATGCAAGCTGCAATTGGAAAACAAAAAAACAAAAGGGTGCAAATGACATAAGACACAGTGCCAACCGTGAAACAAAGGTTCAAAACAAATTGGTTAAAGATAGAGACAATAACGAAAGATTACACCAGCATAATTCAAAGGAATAGGGAAAAATAACAGAAAAAAATCAGTTTCTTTCATGCCTTCTTCTTGGTCTGTAAAGTGAAGGTCTCAGAATTTAACCCATAAACTCAGTTAACTATTTTCATCTTATGCTGAATTAAAGTTGCAATTAAACTACACTACGATTGTCTGATTACTCGAGAGAGTTATGTGAACTCCATAAACCCCATAGTAAAATTACTTCTCAAGCAACACCTGCATCAAACAGCAACTCATCCGGACGTAAATCCAAGATCACCAAAACATCACCTGAACTAAATAACAGAGTAAGAAACAATTTACAGGTATTGAAATATCACATCAAGATGCTGTCAAATATCCTCACCATCTCCTGTTGCACCAACTTTGGTTTCTGTAGTGCCATCAGACGCTTGAAATCCCTAAAAACCTGGAAATGAAAACAAATCGAAACATAAATTCGTAGTGCTTGTCTCCTAAATGGCTTCTTCCATGGTTCTACACATTGCCAAATGTTTTATTTAGTGTGTTCCATGATCCAGCTAGTACAAATAAGTTGTCTAATATATAATATGAAACGCAATTATAACAAAGAAAAATTCTCTTTGCAATTATGCCATATACACTTTTAAATAGTTATCTTAATGTCGTTATTATTTCAAACAGATTGCATGATCCAAAACATATCACAGCAATGTGAAAGAACAGAGAAGGAAAGCCTGGCAAAGGAGTGGACACGGAATATTATTGCATATGCAGTATAGAGAAATATATTCTATTAGCGATAAAGAATGAGCACCTTAACATCAGTCAGATTTAAGCAATGTATGCTAAAATGCTTTCCTGCGACATTGCCTCGACTTCTTTGGAAACAATTCCCTAGCTGCTTACTCAGAACACTATATGAATACAAACCAACAATGTCATTAAACATAAACTAGGGAAAAATTCGACAATAAACTGAAGGTGATATCCCTCCCTCACCCCACTATTATCCATATCTTAATCGGGCTCTGCACATAATGAGGCGTACTTCAATGAATCATTACATGCATTACATTACATTTCTGTAAAAAACAAAAGAATAGTCATGAAGACCCTACAAAACAAAGAGGAACCACTAGGAAAAAAGTGAGTATAGGCTTAATCTGAATAATAGAATCAACATCAACCTCTATAACAAAATAAACCTGTCCCGCTAAATATATATAAAAAAGTGTATAGTGAAAGAACTCTAAGCTGGTGCATCTCCTTTAAATGTTAAAAAGTGCCATTAATATGCGGCAGCGACAAGTTTCTGGTACTAGATTAGAATCGTTTCTGCCATCAAAACAAATGGTGCTGCAGGTTCCCGAACATACATCTGTAGATTGGTAAAAGCAGAATCAGGCAATTAAGCAGCAGAAGTTGGATGCTGCTAGAAGTTAACACATCCATGTTCTGCTAGTGCTCCACATTACATTTCTGTAAAAAACAAAAGAATATATACAGAGTCATCAAAACCCTACAAAACAAAGAGGAACCACTAGGAAAAAAAGACAAATAAACATAAACTAACAAATCACGCCCCTGAATCTATCCAGAACAGCATTATTTGATGACTGGATAATCTTTGAGAATAACATTTCTTTGACACCAGGTCCAATGAAGAGTGGATAAAACAGGATAAATGTGGAAACCGAGCATGTCTCTTCAACCTTTCCCCATTCCCCACCCCATCAAATGATCATTTCAGCGTTGTTACCATAAACCACATCTTGGCATAAACATGCAAATGTATCCACCATGGGAAAACAATATCAATAGTTTACTGATTCAATATAACTGCTTAAGTCCCAAATTTACAATACAAATTAACCTATCAGTTTCCAATGTAAAACTGTTAGCGCAGTTTAACAACTGACATGAAAGTGAAAGATGTAAGAAAAAGAGCATCCACTATGGTTCATGTACCTCTTTTAGCTTCCCAGCAATATCATCAACTGAAGGAAGTCCATATCAGGATGAACAAAACCATCTCCCTAAAATATATAAAAGGAAATAATTTGCAGAAAAAAAATCAAGAAAGTAGACAAAGGCTGCGGCTTAAGAATAATTAGATTGAAACATCGGAAGATATGCTAAAAGCACACCCTTGTTATACCTCAAAATTCATCCAATCCCGCCCTTGTTCTTCATTCAAAAAAATATTCTCACTGACTAAAAGAAAAGCATGAGAATGGTTTAGCTATAGATTGATTTCACTTCAGATAACGAAGAACATGACTCTGGAAGCTTCAAGAGAGAACGATGTCGTGGCGAAAAGAAAAAAATCTGACCGCGCTGACAACATGATCTTTTATATATAGGTTGAATGGCAAACTTGTTACTGAAAAACAAAAGGGGGAAATCATCAGCGCACTGTTTCATCTGAACAAATGCTTGAGCATGCCTTAATCTTCTTCTTTGTCAAGAAAGAGAGACTTACGGTTGCTTCATGCAAGGAAATACATAAATTTGGCAAGTAATGCAAGGTCGCACCTAGACACATAAAGCAAATATTAGCTGCCGAATAAAGTAAATACGAAGGAAACTGATCAAATTCATTTTCACCAGACAAAAGTAGCACGCACCACAAATCAGCAATGAAACCCAATGTAATGAAGATCGAATCTTTCGCATAAACAAAAGTAAACAGAGAAATAAGATATACCTGTAAGAAATACTGAAATCAGCAATTCATTGAAATCGGTAGAATCATCTGCCAACAAATCACAATTACACAACTGAGACCCAAAATATACCCAACTGAACAGATACTTGAATACTCAAACTCTTAGAAGAATAAGTGATTCAGAACACCGCTGGTTGTTAGGCGTTTACCTGGTCGTGACTACTGAGTCCAATACTCAAAACTCGTACATCAGTCAAACTTGTACTCATTCTTCAGTTCATCTCTTTACCTCAGGATAATCCACAAAACATATACTTGAATTAATTTTGGTTTAAAGGGATTACTGATCTAAATGTGAAAAAACTGTGAAAGACGAATTCCTAACATGATTTATACAATACTGAACAGAAAATCTCTTTTGAACAATAGCAATCAAAAAAGAAACACCCCAAATTCACCAGGTGAAACAAAAAAACAGGTTTAACTTCATTGACATATAGTCTCAACAGTCAACTCAGTGACCGCCCAATGCTCTTGGGAATCAACAAAAACTACTTGCAGTAGTCTTACATTGACACTGATCTACTTTAGTCATGAGAGTAACCGATTAACAGTTTGCCAGGTATACAACAGTTTACTGAAAACAAGTTACAAGAACCAAACATTAAGTTGCAAAAACATGCTATTGAATAAATATCATCAACAGTATTTGTATATCTTCTCTCATCAGAGGAATTCGAATATATGCATTCATCCAACTCCTACCAATATGCTAGCTTTCTTGGGACCGGCTTGCATTATTCCAGCTTCAATCTCACTGCGAAACACATGTCAGTTCGCATATCTACTCTTCCCGGTACTCCAGATTTTCTTTCAAAATCACAAACCCTTCAATGATTGGGGAAAGGGGAATATACCTGTATACGAGCAATCGTTAGTTGAGTCTAAAAAGGAGTGGAAACATCAAACACAAGTGGTTTAAGGAGCAGAAACATCAACACGAGTAATAAAGAACAATTCTATACTTCTCAGTTGCCAACTCCGCTCTATCACCCACAGCCAAAAGGACTGGTGTCGAGTGAGTCTGGAAACCTGTAATTGTTTTGGGACGACCAGCCTGGCCCACAACATCCACAGCTTGACCAACCCGAACAGGAACAGACAACGGCTTCAGATTCTCGTCTACCGTTAGCAACATTCTCGGCTACAATAAAAAAACAGTGATAATGAGAAATATTGGAATAGATATATCCAATTATCCGGGAAAGACTGGTAAAACATAAATTAACAAATACCAACCTGCATTGCCAATATCAGAAAGTAGAGAACATAATGATACTTCCCCAAAATGATGGCTTTCATATCAAGACATGCATGCAGCATGATTATGATTCCACCAAGTGCTTCCCTGTAAGTAGAAAGATGACACATAAAATAACTGAAACAAGGAAGCCAACAATGACTCAAAGAACCATCTAATTGAACAATGATTAAACATCAAGGGAAGATGACATGTTTAATGTTCCATAGCATGTTAGTTACTTACGGTGATAACAAGAATCGGTCAGAATGATATGGATTTAGTGTCAATAAACCCTTTCCTAAATGAACAAGACCTTGAGCAATTCGCACCTGCAATGGTGCCAACCAAAAAAAGAAAATTAAACTCTGAACATAATGCGAACAAAACAAACAAAAGATAGAAAGCATAGGATATATTACACAGAAGAGCAGGCTAGCATCCTTGTAGTAATAACTCGAAAGATTGCGAAGCATGGCGGCTATTCTGGCATTGTTGGTGCCTGCCCCTATCACACCTAAGGAAATTACTGCCGCCTGAAGCATTCAAATGGAGATATTAAAACTTCACGTTCAAGTGGGGAAACTTCTGCCAATAAGTGGAGATTAAAACTTTCTATAATCGCATACCATTGCTACTTCTGAATCTGCATCATGGCTGAGTCTGCTTAACATGTCCATAACAGTGACCTGGTAAAACCCATAAAACAGTGAAAATATGACAAAATTGGTAGAAATACCAAAAACCATTCCCTCGGCACTATTAGGAGATGCCTAGTTATAAATCAATCAAACAATATGAATTCAAGCTAAAAGGCAATCAAATGGGTAAATTTGAAGCTATAACTCACTCAAGATACTAACTTCTTTTTTTGAGAAAGTTTACATTTTGAAAGCTTTCAGCCTCCTCCAAAGTGAGTAAAAAATTACAAGTCAAATAATGCAGTTGAAAGCCAAAAGCAAAACCTCACACAATGTGTGAATTCCTTGAATCAACTTCTATATACATGGTGAACTAACAGATTATTACCTTTGGATTTGATATGCAAAGGAGACCAAGAGCCAAAGGAACTGCCCGACGGATATTTTGTTCTCCATACTGTAAAAGATGCTCCAACGAACGGATTGCCATTTCTAGTCCTAGCTCTTCAGCCATTGCTATCATCGCAATACCAAGCACAGCAGGGCCCTGGTGTGTTTCACCCTTCTCAAGATGCTGTGAACAATGGCCAAGAAGATTTTGAACCTGCATGAAAGCTCACTAGTTCATATACGTGACAAGAGACCTTAACGTAGGAGTAGGTCATACAAAATTACCTTGAGAACATTTCCTGTTCCCGCATAAGCACAAGAAAGCAGGGCCATATCACAATGTTTTCTGATTTTTTCTTGAAATGTCTTTGCAACTTCAACAGTTGCCTCAGCACTTTCCTGTGACACAAGTGAACTACCATTAGTGTGTTCTTGAGTTCTGAAAGACTGAATGATTAATATCCAACAAATAATTAATATGCAAACTTTGAACGTAATAATCAATGAATTTGATGTGGCAAGAAAAAAATATAGCCAGATGAGTAATGGAGCCGCAGGAAGGGAGAAAAAGCCCTAGAGAAAAAGTATACCTGCTTCCCAAGGAACACAAGACCTAAGCTAAGGGGTATTAGGCGAGCTAGGGGATCCCCCAACACGGCATCACTTCGGTCCATTAGTGCAAATATGATTGCCTGAGCGGCCTCTTCATTGCAAGATCCAATATATATCAACCCCAAGGAGATCGCAGCGAACGTGATAACATCAAGGGGAGCCTTTGCATCATTGAGTATAGTAGTCAGCTTGCTACGTATCTGACACAGATAAGTTGGCTTTAATGGATATGAGATACTATAGCAGTTCAAGGAAACTCTGACTAAACTAGCAAACTTCAGCTTACATGCAACGTAAACAAATTAATAAGAATGATCAAGACACCAGGAACAGCAGTGTCGGCAAAATAGTGAAGGTTCAACTGTAACTGTACTCGTGACATTCTGTACTCCTGACATTCTGAGCCCATAATGATACAAGAACTAGGTCCAATGGAACTCAGAAGATAATAAGCAAAACACATTAAAACTCTTACCTGTTCGTTCTCGGCTCCAGCATATGCAATCCCAAGACCCATTATTGCACCAATTCGGATAGATGGATCTTCTTTGTCAATGTATTCGCCCAGAAGTGCCAATGCCTGTAAAAGATATCAGTAGGATCAATTAATGGATGATCAAGATTTACAGATACATACAGAGAAACACTTCAGGTTAAGTGAACAGATGGAAAGGTTGAGGTAAGGCACTCACTGGATCACAATCATTTTTATACTGCAATTCACAATCCCAACCCCAAGCAAAGCACCCGCAATAACATGGTTGTCATTGCTGTCGAAGTACTTGTCAATTTGAGGGAGCCCAGATCGACATCCCACAGTAAAATTGTACCCTATCATGAAGAATACCATATAAAAGTTAAGCATACAGTGTAAAACAGACAGACACACAAAAAAAAGCAAAAAAACCACTACAAGAGAAACACACCAGACTTGCTGCAGCACTGGTCTTTCCAAGCTCCTTATTCTTAAAAAGCCAGTTTCCTGATGCACCACCACTCGAGGCATCTGATGGAACTGTCATTAACTTATCCTGCAGGAACATTAATATTATGTCATAAAATTTATAAGTCAAAAACATTTCACCCGCAAATCAATTTTGAATAATTTTACCTGACCAAAGCCAGCATTGACAAATGCATTAACAAATGTTGCAGCTAAGTTTTGTCTGGCAGAATCAACACTAGCACCAGCACTAGCCCAGCCATCAAGCAAGTGTGCCTTTTACAAAAATACAAAGAAAATTATGGTGATCAGAGAAAGTATCTAGTGAAGAACAGTGCAAGCATCAAAGTTTACAAACAACACGGAAATAAAGTAGTTTTCTGAATTTCTAATTCTAACTATTTTCAAACCCAAAAATGAGAAAAGATCAATGAACATTTTGAGGATTTGGGATTTATATCTTGGGAAAAAACATTGCAAGAATATTTAACAACCTAAACACCTAAGACAAAACAAACAGTTCTCTCAGTTAAATTTCAGATGCCAAATAGCCATGCCACTCACAAAAGTATCCACAAAGTCCCATAAGAAAGGCATTCCAACCATTGATGACAGAATGTATGCAATATACTAACAAGTCAATAAGTCTAAATACCATGACATCATCAACGGCAAACAAATTATAGAAACCAAACTTTGTTCAAAAACCATCTTTATTTCATAATAAAACAGCATTATGACAAAGTATTATGCAATAATAAAACAGTATTATGCATAATAAAACAGTATTCTGCAATATACTAACAAGTAAATAAGTCTAAATACCATGACATCATCAACGGCAAAAAACGTATAGAAACCAAACTGTTCAAAAACCATCTTTATGTCATAATAAAACAGTATTTCAATCCAAGATGATAAAAGTGTTCATTAAACCTTCAACTAGTCGTGAAGAGCCAGAAACCCACAAATATGTGACAACAGAAAAAAAAAAAACAACAAATATAAAAGAATCACATGGAAATTGGGTAGTAATGAGCATGAGAAATTGAATAAGGATATCTTGTGCATAGATTTTGATTTAATTAAATTAGGCGAGTGAAAGAACACTATTTTACTACTCTTATATTGATGCAACTAGAATTGAGGATCTTTACTCCCTATTCTACAATATATTACATTTGAAGTACTAAAAAAGCAAAGGGGTGTGAATTGTAAGGAGAATAGTGCATTATTCCCTTGTTCAATCAGAGTGACTAATCAAATACCAAAAGTTGACAGGGACATGAGTTACCGACAAAAAAAACACTTGGTGCAATAATATGGCTTTTGGCAGTTTTGCACATTAAATGCTGTAGAATCCATAAAATCTTATGATAGTATATCATCACAACAGTAACTTTTGAAATATCAATCAAATGTCAGATCTATGACATGATGAAACATTCAAAACCTTGTAGATATCCTCTGGAGTTTTGGCCTCCATGACCTCAATATCACGAGCGAGGGTAAGATAACCTTCACTGAGTTTAGCATTATTAATAATATCCTGCAACGCTTCTCTTTCTTCATCTTCTGCAACCATCTCATCATTAAGCTCAAAAGTACTACCCTGTACAGGCCAACGGGAAAACAAGCATTAGAAACACACTAAGATACTAATGTCAAATTCACACTTTTTAGGCAGTGACATCTATTTAGAACACCTAATGCCTTCATATGTGAGAGAGAAAGAGAGGAATTTGAAGAACCACTTTACAAATATAAATTCAATGACTTACATGTCTGGCAAGGATGTAACAGAATTGCTTTTTACACAGCAGATCATCACAAGATGTAAAGACTTGTTTTACATACTGTAAACATCTCAACATTGTTAGGACCACATCATATAACTTGCAATAATCTTCTGCCAATTTGCCCAGTCAATTAACAAAACACACGCCACTTTTTTATAAAAGCACAAACCTCCTTATTGTCAAGGAAAAGGGCAATCTGAAGTGCATTTGGATATTCTTCAAATTTCAGATATATCAAGAATGCGATATCCAAAACTAACATATCATCTGGTCCAGGAAGGTATCTGCAGTACATCAAGATACAAAGTACAGTCAACAAAGCCACTCATTAACAAATCACAATGACAACTTTCAGCACGTTATCATACATCAACCAAGTACTTCAATAAGTTGGTGGAGCAAATTATACAGATTATCCAACTAAAACTGAAAAAAAACCTGGCATATTATTAGCACAAAACATGCCAGATTGGCAAATTCTCTGAATCAAGGTACACTCTGCTTACCTTGCTGAACTGGTGAGGTAGAGACAAGTCCTCTTAAAATTTGTCTTATCAACATGCTCGACTAACAGATCAAGGTCTTCAACCTGGCATTGAACAAGCTATCAGTACCAGTCCCAAAAAAGAAAAGGCTTATCTGGCAAAGAATGTTGATAAATAAATATTTGGTTTTACCTCCATTAAAAGGTCAACAGCTTCCGGTTCCGCATTGTGCTGCATTGCATTTAAGAATTGATTAGAACTAATATATCTACATTCTGAACACATTTTCCCAAGAAACAATAAATCGAGATGTGCTATTCAATTATAATAATTTCAACTCTATAGATTGTCTAGAAATGCATGATACAAAGCAGAGTTTGTTTTAACTTTTTTGTGTAAACTATTCTGCGATTCACTGAAGCTGTGTGACTAACTGTGCTCCAATTAACTATTTTTGGCACATCATCCCTAGTCAAACTTTTGATTGCCCTGAATCCACTAATACAAGATAAAACACTGTTGAACAACAAGCACAACCTGATTTCATGTTCACGGTCTAATTTTAGAAGCATTTGATTTGAAAAAAAGGTTTAGGAAGAAAAAATACAAATTTGTTTCTGATCTTACCCTCATGTGAAAAGCAACTATTTGCTGTACTAGCTCCATTAGATCACCAAACGGGGTCTCATCACTCTGCAACTGAAACAGCAAGTTAGCACCAATCCCTCAAGAATCAACATATAAATAGCATGGAACATAAGAGTTTCTTATCATGATTAGCTATCACATGTTACAAATACAAAGGCATGCATGTCCAGTGATACATGATACCGGAGCATTGAAAGAAATTGCAGATTAATCTTTTTTAAAGGTGTACTAATTTCAGAAATTTCAATGTACAGAAATGAAGAATGATTGAGATTAACTTGTCTTGTAACCCCAATTGAATTTGCCAACAAACAAAGCTGACATAACATGTCTAGAGGATAGAAATTCACACCTGTCGCTTGGCATATTCTTGAGCAATTTATCCAGCTAAGTTCCTGATTACAAGAAAGTCACAGTAATGAGGATATATATATAGTCGCATACCCAACAAAGGGACCTTAACAAATATGCATGAACTAACAAGGACTAAAATGATGAAACTCTAGTACCACAAATTGCATATCATTCTGCTTGAAATTAAAAGATTCTAACCTGACATATTCATGGCCCCATGAACCAATATCACCGTCAGAACCCAGTAATCTAAACTTTAAGCTTTCCTGAAAGAAGTGGACATATAAAGACATAATTACACAACTGTTCAGTAAGAAATGCTAAATTACTTTTGCAATCAACAACAGTATAAAGCAGACACACCGAACTTTAAAGAATAGACATACCCGTTCTCCTTCAGCAGACATGGTCAGTGCCAAAACTGACAGTATATCTGCAAGGTATTTCTGCAAGCAACACACGAGAAAATCTGCAAGGTAAACTGACAGTATATTATTTAAACAAGAGAAAATCTTATTAACATTAAAGTGGACAAGTCACGGATAATTAAGGCATGTACCTTCAAATCTGAGTAGGTCATTGTTTCATAATATGTTTTTAGAGTTCCATAATGCGGGCGAAGGTATTTTAAGGGCTTTGGAACTGATGTCATGGAACTAGTTGAGGTACGAATTTCCAGCCTACAAGATGAAATTTGATGCTGTGTCAAGCGACACAGTACTATCTGATCCATATAAGCAAAGATTTGTGCTGACTAGTCCAGCTAGTCAGTATAACATTAGATCAAGCAAGATGCAGCTGTACTCGTGAATACCGGAAAAGGCCAAAGCTTGAATTGAAGCTCCCCTTTTTTTCAAATGAATCAAGTATAGATTGGTTTACCAACAATTGAGATCAAGTAAATCGCAACCCGAGTGATTATATAGCACAAACCTCATGCTCTCGAGCGCAACTTTCTGTAGTCCAGGATCAGAATCTTGAACCCTCTCCACATACAATTCTAATTGCTGCTTGAGGGCCAAATCTTCATCGGACTGCACATAACACAGATGGAGCTCAGTAACAGATACAAACTCAGCGAAACCAACAATCATCAGTAACCAATTCAAAAGCCGAACCCATTGCCTTTACTTAACTAAACCAATGCAGTTTGAATCCTCAGATTTTTCGATTTTAGAAAATACAAACTTGAATAAACCGGAAAACAAGAGATGAACAAAACCCTAAAATAAAAGATGGTCAAAATTGTCAAAACCCTAAGAGATGGAATTGCATACCAAATCCTCGTCCTTCTTGTCATCTTTCTTTTTGGAATCCTTTGGGGGCGGAGGCTTGGTGGGCTCGTCGTGCTTGCCGCTGCCGCTAGCGGTGTTGGCCGGATCTTGCGAAGCCATGACCGACGATGCTCTCGTTCTCTACTTTCCTCTTGAACAAGAAACTGGAGTCCGATCTGCTTTTCAGGTTATAATGTGAGTCGGGCCGCTTCTCAACTCTTTTTTATTGGGCCTGCAGACCAACTGCGGCCCAAATGATCTCTATCTCTTCCTCAAGCCGTCAAGCGTACTTGGAATTCATTTTCTTGTTTACTACTACCGGATAACTAATCGGAATTATTTGGGCAAACCGATGGTTACTGACATCTCACATCATTATCATGAATTGAATTCTAAATCTCTAACCACCGATTTTTGTTTCCATTTTCATTACAATTGTTTCTGACTCATGACCTAATCCCCTTTGTTTTTTTCTAAGCCATTTTGTATTTCTCTTTCTCTTAAGACCGTTTATAAACTTGCGATCTCATTAAGAGTAACGGCGTGAGGGTTATCTTTCTAGCCTTTGTAATCAAATGACCACTTATAAACATATAGATACAATAAGGAACACACAATAAGGAGAGAAAGAGAGATCATCTTTAATACATGTTGATTAAAGATATAACCCTAGCTGCAAAATGCTTATTTATGAACACAATTTGTCTAATCCACATTCACAGAGTTCATAATCTTTGAAAAAGAAGAAGACATCTGATATAAAAAACCAAGCAAGGCACTATTTGTTTATAGAATTATTAAATAGCTTTAGGAAACGATAAGGACAAGAACAAAACTTGTAGAAGAAAGATATCTTCTTAACTATATTGTGCATAAGATACAAAACTATGAATCTCACATTCACAATATCTCTAAATAGGTAAATAACTATTTTTGCGCAAAAGAACCAAACTATGGATCTTTCTCTCACAATATCACTCTATAGAATAAAAGTATCCTTTTATGTTTAGATCTAACTAAACATCTCTATTTATAGACCAGAATCTCTTAGAATCCTTATATAACTAGAAAATCATTTCTTTAACTAAGTAGAAATAAGTCTTTCCCTGACCAAGTTATAGAAGGAATCCACCTAAGTTCCTGGAAATGACGATATGCGTATCATGGCTCCCCCGTTAAGGAACTTAAACTCACGTTTAAGTTGAAAACGCGAGAGTTCTCGTTTCCTTGCTGAACCATATAGCCTTGTTAGGAACTTGACAGGCATGCTCAATGTGAAACACTGCTCGTTCTCCTTGACGTGTTGTAGCCACCTGACGCTCCAAAATGCAATCTTCTGGCAATGGATCATCCTTGAGTCGCTTTTACTCGACTTCAACCATACTATGTCGCCAACACCAAAGTTACAAGGTAGCCGATGTCTATTATGTCTGGGCTTGTACTTTCCTCATGACTTCTTCAATTTCTCATCCTCTTGACTTGAGTCCCCTTTACGTTGACGTGTCAACAAGACAAACTTCCTACAAGCATTAACTAATCTTTTAGTCTGAGTCGTTGTTGCTAAGCTTGTCTCTTATGGTAGGGAAATCGCTCGTATAACAAACTGTCATTCATCCATTATGAATGTATACTTATGGGCTCTCATGTCATAGATTGCATATCTATCCCACAGGTAAGGATTACCTAGTATAACCTGACAAACATCCAGTGGCACCATATCACATGTCACTTCATCGATGTAAGACTCATGAAGCGCAAACTTGAATGTGCATTGGCTGGTTACACTCATCTTGCCGACATCCTTCTAGATCCATCCCAGCGGATATGGCTTCGGATGTCTGACTGTCTTAAGACCTAGCTTATGCACCATAGCTTCCGAGATAAGATTCTTCTGACTTCCTGATTCGATAATGACATCAACCAAACTGGTCTTCACTTGTAACTTGACAACAAAGAGCTACTCCCTAGGGTCTACTTCGTCCGCCACCAGTTAGTTCCCTGTCATAAGATTGAATCTAGGGTTTGGTTCAATCATCCTAGTACTATCTCTGTCTCATGTATGATCAAGGCTGCTTTCTTCTTTTCCTCTTTTTATCTTAAACTTCTTGGTCTAAGATAAGGATACTTCACCTAACATCTATTTTCCACATGACCGGTATCTTTACAACGACTGCAAATGAAAACTTCCTTCCCATTAGACTCACCATACTTATGCTCCTCCTTTTTGGCATATCACAAACTTGTGAGAACTTGATAAAACTGTCAACAAACGCAAAGAAGTGTCATACAAAACTGATGTAATATGCTAACAAATCTTTGTCGTTGGTTTATAAAGGTTCCAAGAAGATGAACAACAAGAATTTTTGCCGATTCTGTGAAAGTCTATTTTTCACAAACTTGTAAGAACTTGTTAAAACTGCCAAAACACAATATATTTTCGTACAAACTTGATGTAATAAGCGAAGAGATCTTTTTCGTTGGCTTTTAGAGGTCCCCAGAAGATCAAAAACATCAGTTTTTACCGATTCTGTGATCGTTCATTTTTCACAAACTTGGAAGAACTTGATAAAACTGCCAACAAACGCAAAGAAGTTTCATATAAAACTGATGTAATATGCTAACAAATCTTTGTCATTGGTTTATAGAGGTCCCAAGAAGATTTAACATAAGTTTTTGCAGATTCCGAAACGTCCATTTTTCACAAACTTGTAAGAACTTATTAAAACTTCCAAAAATTGCAATAAAGTTTCATACAAAATTGATGTAATAAGCTAAGATATTATTGTCGTTGGTTTATAAAGGTCCCAAGCAGATAAAAAACAAGAATTACAAACGTAAGTTTTTGGTTTATAGAGGTCCCAAGAAGATCACAAACGTAAGTTTTTGCCGAATCCGAGAAAGTCTATTTTCACAAACTTGTAAGAACTTGATAAAATTGCCAAAAACGCAATAAATTTTCGTACAAACTTGATGTAATAAGCGAAGATATCTTTGTCATTGGTTTATAGAGGTCACAAAAATATCAAAATCATGTGTTTTTACCGATTCTGTGAATGTCCATTGTTCGTTAGCTCTTAAGAACTAGAAAAAATTGCCAATAAACGCATTGAAGTTTCATACAAAATTGATGTAATAAGCTAAAAAATCTGTCCTTGGTTTATAGAAATGACGCGCCCGTTACCGGACACGTTATAATTTAAAACCCTTTTTTGTCACTTTGTAGCATTGGTGAATATGGTTCGATCAATCCGGGGACTTTAGGGCGTTCATGCGGTTAAAAATCAATTAAGTTAGTATCTAAAAAGTTAGATAATTATTTCAAACAACAAAGACATTATTTACAGAATATTCACATCATTATTTACATAATATTTACATAATTTACAGAATTCATGGGGGGGTTCGGTTTGGTTTCTATGTTCCTACAAAACCGAAAATAAACATGTTATTTACAAGTGATCAACTTCATTCCACTTCCAAATCAAAATATCAGAGTTATAAACACATAAATATCAAGTCTCATATCCAACAATCTGAAATCATTGTAAATTCAAATTATGAGAAATAATCTCGAAATACAAGCCTGAAGAGGTCATGCATCCCTTTAATTCTTCATACTTTATCTCCTTTGCACACAGAAGTCTAGTACCTAAGATATTTCTTGCTGAAAGCTGAAAGCAATTCAGAATGATCATGTCTCAGATATACCCCGACAACTTATCACCCTACAAACAGAATTGTATAAGAAAATTACTTACTAAAAACACTATCAAGCAATCGTTTCTCATTCAAATTGCACACTAAATTAAATTATTCAAACATACTATCGACGAAATACTTAAAACGAAACCCAACATCATTTTTTATCTCTGTCAATAAGGAACACATGTCAATAAGGAACACAGAAAAGGAAACCCAGTAACTGACTATATCTGGGAAGATGAAATCATTCAAGAACTGGTAAGCATCGTTTATGGATTGATCACTCAAACAATGAAGCTGGACATTAGAACCCATACCTCCCTGTAACAGAAAAAGTAAACAACGATCAGATGATCCTCACCGAAGAATCATAACGAAAGGAAGAAGAAACACATGTATAATCTTCCTCAAAGCAGGAAATCAAAACAAAACGCAAAATCCATGTCTTCACATCGATTCCCAAATTTTGAAAACTTATATCCAATTTTCCTCCTGGACGAAGCTCGAAATTGAGCAATAAAATCAAGTTCAAATTCAGTATTTGCGTGCTAGAGAGGAGATAGAAACTTATAGATAGCTATTGGTAGTAGAATTAAGATACCAGAACCAAAAACCAAAAAGGGAATACGATCTTATCCATTCAAACGGTGAATGAATTAGCAGAGAAAGTTGGCTGGGTTCGATCACAACTGGTTGGGGATAGCCAGACCAAAGAAAAGGAGAGAGCAAAAATAAGATAAGATCCCTTGGGAAGCTTCTGAAAGCAGACGGAGGGAGAGAGAGCACAAAGATAAGGAGGGAGATCTCAAAGCAGATGCACCCAGTAGCTCCATCACCTCAATTCGGCAGATTGACTGCTATATTGATGGAGAAGGGAGATGCAGAGCTGCAAATGGAAGGAGAAAAGCAGGTGGGACCCACGCGGAGAGCAGCAGAGAGGCAGGCCGGCAAGCACGAGGCGCCTGCCTCTGTGATGGAGGCAGTTGAGGTGGGACCCACGCATGTGGCGTCCGCCTTTTTTTTAAGCTGGCGCGTGCATTGCACGCGCGGATATAAAAAATTAAAAAAAAGGTGGCCGACAGCTTTTTGCCGTTGGCCAATCAGCAGCTGACACGTGTCAATTTCAAATCAGTCGACCGTTTGCTTCCGAACGGTAATGTTTGTACAACGGTCAATTCTTCCCCTATAAATACCCAAATTCTATTCTTCATAATTTACACCACTTCTAATTTCTTTCCTCATATCTTCCCCTCTCCCCTCAATATTTTTTTTCAGTGTTCTTAGAAAATGACTACTTGGCTTCCCTCTGAAGATTTGCAGCTATGTGTTTCTTGGGTACGGCAATCCACTTGTAACATTACCGGCCGATACCAAGCGAAAGGAAATTTGTGGCAGAAAATATATGAAGATTATGAGAAAAATTGGTGTGGCAATCCCGACGATCCTTCACAAAAAGCTCGTTCCAAAGTTGCGCTCGAGTCACGTTTTCCGCGCTTGAAGAGAATGCTTAAGAAGTGGTCTATAGCTGTAGCAAAAGCAAGAGATCGTGCGGCTAGCGGGACGAATTTGGTTGATGAGGTATGCCTAATCGGTTTTTCATTTATGTTTTTTGTCATATACTAAATATTTCAATTTAATTTTGTTTGTTTAATTAAATTTTCATATATGTCTCATTTTTGTTTTTTGTGTGTTTTAGGAAACTCAAGCTCAATCATTATTTTACAAAGATTTTAAAAAGGAATTTACTTACAAGGAATGTTATGAAGCGGTAAAAAATCATCCTCATTTCGTGATTGTTGGGAGTAGCACTTCTTCTCCGTTTGAGCGAAATTTTCCGTCCCCCGTGCTCCATGAAACGGATGAGCATACCGACGCGGATGAGCATATTAATTTGGATGATGAAGAAGGATACACAACTCCGCCACCAAACCAAGAGATACCTCGTCCATTGAGTCCGGTTAGACCTATGGGAGTAAAGGCGGCAAAGGAAGCAAAGAAGAAAGGAAAAAAAGGTATGACGGAGAAAGAAGAGTTGTCTTTGGCGGTCTTTCATAATATGCAATGTAATCAAAAAGCATTTATGGAGGCTAATGAGAAGAGATGAGGAGAACATTCGGTTGGCTAGGGAGGGCTTAGAACTTGAAAAGCAAAAGGAAGCAAGGTTGGCCCGACGTGATACGGTTGCGGAGTTGGAAGAAGAAACAAGAACTATGACAATGGATAGGAGTGTTATGACCCCGGGAAAGTTGATGTGGCACACAAAGAGGAAAGCGGATATCATGAGAAAAATGAATGAGAGTAGTAGCACAAGTGATGGTTATTATGTTCACTTTGATGAAGAGTGATATTATGTTGTTGTAATATTTTTATGTTATTTTATGTTCCTCAATTTCAAGTTATTATATATGAAAGAATTTTATTTTCTAATTCATTCTAATTTTCAAATTAAAATACAATGCAAAATAAAATTAGAATACCAAATTAAAATACAATGCAAAATAAATTACATTAACGAATTAAAATACAATGCCCAATTGATTATTGTTGGTTGGCTTCTAAAGCCCAGTTGTGCTCCACTAAATTATTTTGAAGAATGTTGTGGATATAAGCTGACTCGAGGTGGTCAATACGATCCCAAAATGCATGTTGGTTTCGTCCATCTCTTCCCACAGGTAAAAAAGGAATTCGAACGCCCTGATGATCCACGGGCCCATCATAAACTCTTGCAGCTTGTGGGTTTAGAAGATCTTCTTCTTCCGGCTCGATAAATCCGCTTTCCTCAAATTCATCCTCTACAATCATGTTATGCAATATAATACAAGCCATCATTATGCTTTTTAGTGTCGACCTCTTGTGTAACCGAGCTCCATGGCGAATGATAGCCCAACGAGATTGCAGGATGCCGAAACACCTCTCTAAATCTTTGCGGTATCCTTCTTGTTTCTTTGCAAATAGTTTTTGTGCTTGAGATTCAGGGTTTGGAATAGTTTTCACAAATGTTGAGTACCTTGGATATATTCCGTCAGCCAGATAATAAGCATTGCTGTATCTCCTTCCGTTGACGTGAAACGTCACAGCCGGGGTGTTTCCAGCTATGAGCCCTTCAAAGACATGTGATTGATCGAGGACGTTGATATCATTTTGAGCTCCTGGCACACCAAAGAAAGCGTGCCACACCCACGTGTCATGCGAGGCCACCGCCTCTAGTATGATGGTGGGACGACCCTTCCGACCAGCATAAGCTCCATGCCATCCGGCTGGACAGTTCTTCCACTCCCAATGCATGCAGTCAATGCTTCCGATCATTCCTGGAAAACCTCGCTGATCAGCCCTAGCAAGAAGCCTTTGGAGGTCTCTCTTTGTTGGGGCACGGAGATATTCTGGACCAAAATGATATTCCACCTGTTGGCAAAACTTCTTCATGCACTCTAGTGTAGTAGATTCACCCATCATGCATATCTCAGCACACTGGTCAGCAGCTGCACCATACGCTAACATTCGAAGGGCACCTGTCATCTTTTGTTCGGGCAGCAACCCTAGTTCTCCAACAGCATCACCTTTTTGATGCCAGTAAGTGTCGTGGTTGCAGAGCTTCGTCATGATACGGTCGAACACATGCTTCTGCATTCGGTACCTCCGACGAAATTCTTCCTTCCTAAAGATAGGACGCTCGATGAAGTAATCAGCCATGAGACTTGCTCCCCCAGTTGCCCTATTTATGGGGTGATTAGGAGAGCGACCAGGGCGTGAACCTCGTCCTTGTGGTTGATCTGATGTATTAAGATGTGTCATCAACATGGCCGCATTAGTCATCATGGTATCCATCATCTCAGCATCCTCTTGATTGTGTTGTTGCCCTTGCTTCAACAATTTGCGAAAGAAGCTCATCGTAGTGATCAGGGAATGTGGAGAAGTAATTGAGGGATTGTGTTTTCAAAAATTTGGAAGTGAGTTGTGAAGGTTGAGTGAGTATAGAGTGTGATGAAGCTTATTTATGGTCAATTTCGGATCATAGAGTTTGAAGATCATGTTACACGTGTCCAACCGTCATTCGTCGAAAATCTGTTCGAAAATCCAATGACATTATTTGACCGACAAACAGACACATGTCGATTTTTGGTTCGTCGAAAATCTTATCAAAAATCCTATCGAAATCCAACGACATTATTTAGTTGACAAGCATATACGTGTCAAATTTTGGTTGGTCCAAAATCCTATCGAAAATCTATACCATTATTTCGGTGATAAGGAGATATGAAAAATGTCACATGTCACTTCAGTATTGGTTGATTATCATATACAAAATTTTAAAAGTTAAAAACTTAATTGATGAATAGTGATTGCCTCTGTGACGGAGTTGCACCGGTGCATAAAAACTGGATCAGAAAAGCAATTTGTAGTGAATAGTAATTGATGGAAGCAATTAAATTGATGGATTGATGGAGAAGAGAGGGTGCATATGCTCTTTGCACACAGAAGTCTAGTACCTAAGATATTTCTTGCTGAAAGCTGAAAGCAATTCAGAATGATCATGTCTCAAGATATACCCCAACAACTTATCACCCTTCAAACAGAATTGTATAAGAAAATTACTTACTAAAAACACTATCAAGCAATCGTTTCTCATTCAAATTGCACACTAAATTAAATTATTCAAACATACTATCGACGAAATACTTAAAACGAAACCCAACATCATTTTTTATCTCTGTCAATAAGGAACACATGTCAATAAGGAACACAGAAAAGGAAACTCAGTAACTGACTATATCTGGGAAGACGAAATCATTCAAGAACTGGTAAGCATCGTTTATGGATTGATCACTCAAACAATGAAGCTGGACATTAGAACCCATACCTCCCTGTAACAGAAAAAGTAAACAACGATCAGATGATCCTCACCGAAGAACCATAACGAAAGGAAGAAGAAACACATGTATAATCTTCCTCAAAGCAGGAAATCAAAACAAAACGCAAAATCCATGTCTTCACATCGATTCCCAAATTTTGAAAACTTATATCCAATTTTCCTCCTGGACGAAGCTCGAAATTGAGCAATAAAATCAAGTTCAAATTCAGTATTTGCGTGCTAGAGAGGAGATAGAAACTTATAGATAGCTATTGGTAGTAGAATTAAGATACCAGAACCAAAAACCAAAAAGGGAATACGATCTTATCCATTCAAACGGTGAATGAATTAGCAGAGAAAGTTGGCTGGGTTCGTTCACAACTGGTTGGGGATAGCCAGACCAAAGAAAAGGAGAGAGCAAAAATAAGATAAGATCCCTCGGGAAGCTTCTGAAAGCAGACGGAGGGAGAGAGAACACAAAGATAAGGAGGGAGATCTCAAGATGGTTCTGGAAGTTTCATACATGAATGGAGAGAGATGCTGATCCAAGATTGAGGCCCAACACTATTACAACTGTTCTGTGTGAACAGTGAGTGAAGAGTGAGAACAATCGATATAAAATATATATATATGGTAAATTGGCTACATCAAGTACATAAATAAAAACAAAAAAATAAGTGATGGAAGGCTAGGATAGCTGATATAGTTATTGACACATTAACCTTTGCAAATATAAAACTTGGAACAGTTGTTAGGATTGACACTCATCAAAAACAAAATGCATATTTTGGTTCATATAATTATTTGGCAATTAACCAATAATCTTTCAGCCTGTATCACTGTCATTATCTTAATATTAAATTTGGATAATTAGGATTGACTTTCCAACTACGTAGAAGCATATATCAAATTCATTCTCTATGCCTCAATTCCAGCAACTTATGTAAGAAACTAAACAGTAAACATAGGTGTCAGAGAAGACACACCTGGTCTGAACCCCTTCAATTGCAATCTGAACAACTGCTTGAGCATGCCTTATTCTTCGTCTTTGTCAACAAAGAGAGACTTAAGGTTGCTTCAAGGAAATACATAAACTCGGCATGTAATGCAAGGTTGATATATTAGCTGCATAAAGCTGATATATTAGCTGCATAAAGCTGATATTAGCTGCCGAATTCTTCCAAATAAAGTAAATACGAAGGAAACTGATCAAATTCATTTTCACCAGACATAAGTAGCATGCATCACAAATCAGAAATGAAGCCCAATGTAATGAAGATCGAATCTTTCCCACAAACCAAAGTAAACAGAGAAAGGGGTTTAAATACCAATTAGATGAATTCAATTTCATATATTACATGGCTGGATCTCACCTTGACAACACTGGATGAAAGAAAAAAGTCGCAAGACGTCTCTACATCAGTCCTATTAGCCTGAAAATCGAAATTAAGCAAATTCAGGTTACAGTCGAGTAAAGCCCAAGCTAGAAAAACAAATTGTGTATTTAGGTTCATATAATAAGTATTTCGCAATTAACCAATAAACTTTTCGCCTGCATCACTGTCATTAACTTGATATTCAGTTTGGATAATTAGGTTTTGACTGTCCAACTATGTACAAGCATATATCAACAATATGTAAATAGTGAAATTAGAGTTGGCAAATCCGATTTATACAGTACTGAACAGTACATCTCTTTTGAACAATAACAATCAAAAAAGAAACACCCCTAAATCACCATATCTAAATCCATCTTAATAACACACAACAGAAGCCACATTGATCAGCAGCAGGGAGAGAGAGAGATAAAATGAATCTGATTCTTTCAGAATGAAGACAAGAAAAAAACCTCTAACTCAGGTAAAGTAATTGAAGCAAAGAACTCAAATCAATTCGCTGGTTAGATAGACAGTTGAACCTGCAATCAACGATTCTGGGTTTTAGTTTTCTCTGCTCCTCAATCTGTGTGAGTTGCACAAAAATGGTAATAAAGGAAAAAGAATCATATACCACATATTAGAAATTATTGAACAAGCTACTGTGTGCATCTGATAGAAATAAAAGGGAGCCAGTTACAATCTCAGATGTAGACTAAATAAAGCAAAAAAATATATTATTTGAACTTCAAAGTTAAGTAAGCTTCAAATTACAATTCCTCCCTATATATACCATATAAAAAATAGTACATATCACACTACACTTTATAACAGCATTATCAGAGTTTAGTGCATCCCCTCCCTTGAAAATCCCTCGGCTGTGGCTATCCCGTAGACCACATTCAACAATATGAGACCCAATTCAATACCAAACCATGAGGTGTTATACTGTCATGCCATTTCCACAAAAATTAAAAAGTTAAGGACTAAATGTCAAGCGTCTAGCTACGGTAGGATGCAGGGCAACAAAGTATGGCAAAGAAATAGAAAAAGACAGCTTCTACTTTAATATTAAAAGAAGACCAGAATAGCAGCACCTGTTGGTATGAAGATCTCCTGCATTAATCATGCATAATAGATATAACACAATTGGTACTAGATAGCTACACTATCCTTCCAAACTGCATGTACAGTTCACATGAAAAGGTCTGCACAGCTTGCAGCAATTGTTGCTGAGATATCAATAACTATCCTGGAAAATATGCATACATTAACTTCAATTGGAACAGTGGCCAATGCATAAAACAAATGAGTGGTGGAATACCTACTATATTTTTTTCGCTTCAAATCAAAGAGGATTCCCAAAGGTTCCAACCTGTAACACACAGCAGAACTCCTCATATATTAGCATGAACAAAAGAGAAGAAAATGAAAGGAAAATCAACATCAGAGAAAAACAAAAATCCGAACCCCAACAGAAAGCAAAGAAATAAAATGGAACAGCTCAAATTCACAAACATTAAAAAAGAAAATCAAGGGAAAATTGAAAGGATTACAAGATCTCAAAAAGATACCAAGTCTCAGTGCACTTAAACAAACCAAATCAATACCAGTGCAAGCCTACAAATCCCAAACAACAAGAAATATGAGTAGGTCAATGACAGAAAGTTAAGGAAAACGATATAGCATAGAGCATGGTAGAATAAGAAGGGAAATGAACTTTTTGCTTCTCAGGACATATAGCTACCGTAAATAAGATAGGGTGACTTTTGGAAACGAAACCATAATACTCTGCACCCATTTGAACAATTGGCAGAAAGAAACTATCTTTTAATCATGCCTAAACTCTTTTCCTATAAGCAGACAGGGTTTTGTAAAGAGAATTTAAAAATGAATGTTCGAAAACTGTAAAGTAAAATATAAAAATATAGCAAACGGTTCTTCTCAAGTACTTACCTCACCATGAGATACTAGAAACTGGGAAAATATAAGTACAAAATTTATGTAAGTTCCCAAAGATTCACATTTCTTATGCCACCAGGAAGAAAATTAGCACCAAAGCACCTCTAATACTGTATAATATATCAGGGCACTATGTAGAAGCATATATCAACAATATGTAAATAGTGAAATTAAAGTTGGCAAATCCAATTCATACAATACTGAACAGCAAATCTCTTTTGAACAATAGCAATCAAAAAAGAAACACCCCAAATTCACCATGCCTAGATCCATCCCAATAACACACAACAGAAGCCACACTAATCAGCAGCAGGGAGAGAAAAAAGAACCTGAGCCCCCAAATTCACCAAGCTTAGATCCATCTCAATAACACACAATAGAAGCCACACCGTTCAGCAGCAGGGAGAGAGAGAGAAAAAGAACCTGAGTATGTATTGCTGTTTTTCTTCAATAAATTACTTAGAAATCACTTTCAACAATAGCAATCAAAATTACAAAAATTGTTATCAACGAATCCGGCAGCAACACGCCGGGGCTACATAGAGCAAACTAGCAAGAACCCCGGCGCTTTGCTGCCGGATTCGTTGCTAACAATTTTGTAATTTTTGTCGGCTTTGTTAATGTGAATAATCGTATAAAGTACATTTACATAACATTGTTGATGAAATTGTTCATTGTGAATAAAAAAGAAAGGACACCTCACATATCATTATTCACTGCATGAAGAAATAAAACACTAAAATCGATATCAACACCACCAAGTAAATTATTGTCTACAAATGGTTTGTTTTATCACACTATGAAGTCTTCTTACAACCTGAAGTTTTATCTGCAAGACAAAGATAAAAGGGTTGAATCAATACATTGTCCAGTTCAAACAACTGACATACTAACATCAAAACCACAATCCAATTTTGAGAAGAGGTTTTAGTATTTAAAAGTCAAATATGAACTGCTCAAAATTAGAATGCAAAATTTTTGGTGTCTCCATAATTAAGGATTAGAGATCTCCCCTCATGGCATAATTGTAATGATATTTATCAAAACCTATTAAACTGGTGCGTACCTTTGACTAAGTAATCGAGTAATGCAAAAGAAAATTACGATTCCTATGGGAATGTTTGAGTTTCATAACTTAGAACTTGTCAAAAAATGTTTCATAACTTAGAATGAAAAGAAATATTTATAATAGTTCAGTTTCAGTTAATATTTCAACTTGCCATTCAAATTAGTATTGTACAGTTTTTCAAAGATTACATATGAATCCATTTAACGTCAATAGCATGATATCATCAACACATTCAACGCCAAATGCCATCAACAAAAAATCAAAATAAAATAAAAAGTTGTGAATATACAAACCTTTGGAGACATACCATTGTATGAGTGGCTACTCTGCTTGCATTAACTTTTCCGTCCTCACTGTCATTCACGACTTCATCCTCAAACTCAGTTATGCAAACCTCATCAGTTAAGTTTCGACCTGCACCCACATTCATGCATCATTAGTTCAATGCTCATCATATAGAAAACAGAGCTTATTTTGGTTTCAGGTCTGAAGATTGTCAGCAGAAGCAATAACAAAAAATTTAAAAATGAACAGAAGAAGAGAGATACCAAACCAAAAAAGAAACAAATCAAGTTGAAATAGGTAGAAGATGAAGAGATTTATCATCTGCCAACAAATCACAATTACACAACTGAGACCAAAAAATACCCAACAGAAAACAGATACTTGAATACTCAAACTCGTAGAAGATAAAGTGATTCAGAACACTGCTGGTTGTTAGTCGTTACCTAGTCGTGAGTACCGAGTCCAATACTCAAAACTCGTACATCAGTCAAACTTGTACTCATTCTTTAGTTCATCTCTTTACCTTAGGATAATCCACAAAACATATACTTGAATTAATTTTGGTTTAAAGAAAGGATTGCTGATCTAAATGTGAAAAAAAAGTGTGAAAGACGAATTCCTTACCTGATTTATAGGATCTAAACCCGATTGTCCTTCCAATAAGCTCCCCAGCTGCGCATTACTCAGCAAAACAAATTTTGAACCAAGAAGAAATTCCTTAATTGAGAGACCATGTTGTCACTTTTAGTAAAAAATCAGTATAACCAAGGTTGTTTGAGCTGAAGAAATAGAACACTAAAGAGTGAACTGCTAAGAAAATTAAAGATAAGCAGAAATAGAACACTAACTAAGAAAATTAAAGAAGAAGAACCAATGTTGTTTAAGCTGAAGCAAGTTCATACCAGTCGACTTTCCCACCGATTCCAAAGCGTTTTTTCGGCTTCTTGAACTGCACATATTGTCAGCTTCTTGATCTATGCTATTACCAACTGCAGCTGTACATGTCTCAGATAGTAAGGAATCCCAATAAGAACAGTATTGTCTCAAATTTTTCCGTTCTATTTAAAGAAACAGGGAGAACTTGGGCGTACAAACATCAAAATTGTCAGTAATGTTGTTTTGAGAACTTTGGCTTACCCTCAAGAAGAACCCTCCTGTCAATTGGTCCGATCTCTCTTTTTCCTTCCTACCCCAGTGCTCCACGATCAAATTCAGCAATTATACCTCAAATCCAAAATTTTCAATCCTATAAGTCGTATCAAATCCGGCGGATAAGGATTGGAAAGCCAAACCCTCGTATTTCAGAAAACTTAGTTAAAGAGCATGTTATCCTTGAAATGATATAGATATATATGACAAATAATATTATAGCGAGCAAGCAGAACCATAAAACAAAATTTGAAAAAAAAAATATAAAAAAATTGTACAACTGAAGAATGAGCTTGTTCTTGGGCGGGACAGGGTAAAGTAACCACACGAAACAAAAAACAAATTAAAAAAAGATAAATTTAGTCATAACATTATAGCAAGCAAGCAGAGCAGAAAGATAAAAACAAAAGATTAATTCAGTTCTGCAAATAAAAGAGGTAATGAGATCACAATACAGAAAAAGGAACAAATGAACAATCAAAAATTCACAGAGGAAAAACAGTATTTCGAGTCCAGTGAGGAAACAAAACATTCAAAACAGTTATCTGGCGCCATCAAACTTTCAGTCTTTATCACTGTCATTACACCTTGATATTTAGTTTGGATAATTAAGTTTTGACAACTACTGAACAGCAGATCTCTTTAGATCAATAGCTGTCAAGACCCACCCCGAGTTAAATCCCTTTAACTCGAAGTAAATCCTGCGGGGACCACCTCAAGGGAACTTCTTACCGAAACCCCCTTGAAATGGCCAACCCTTCCTACATACCAACTCAGCACTTCCATGAGTATCTAACAACAAACCCTAACTCATGAAGGCGTCCTGCTCCCTAACCTACTTAACTAGCTAAACTGGGTTAGTCAGAGCAGTCTACAAAGATGATTACCCTAAGAAATTGCGGCAGCAACAGATTGATCGACTATGCCTCGACTCTCGTACGCGCTCGACCTCCTCTCAAGAACCCTGCACCACTGGCATTTGAAAACGAAGGGCCAGGGGAGAAACATTTAAAAACTGTCAGGGTGAGTGGACAAAAATAAAATATAAAAGCTCTAACTCCTTTAATGCTCTCCCTCTAAGTCTTTCTAAGAAAATCCGCATGCAAGTAAAACATAAACAATGTCTTGGCTCAAATATAAACAATTATGTGGGGTGTTAACCTCATCCACGAGAAATCCCGACCTGCTCTATCCGGGAAGGTCTAATGACCAGCTCCACCTGAGAGGGGCCCCGACCTGTTCTATCTGGGAAGGTCTAGTGACCAGCTCCACCAGAGAGGGTCCCTGACCTGCTCTATTCGGGAAGGTCTAATGACCAGCTCAACTGAAGAGGGTCTCCGACCTGCTCTATCCGGGAAGGTCTACTGACCAGCTCCACCGGAGAGGGTCCATGCTAGCATACAATCCTTATATCCTTTTCCTTTTCCAAAATCCCTTTAAAACCTGTAAAACCTGTAAACCTGTAAAGCCTCGTGGGAATAATAAATCGAAAACCCCTTTTAAATTCGTGAGCCAAGTTTCTCCTTTTAAAATCATCCCCCTCCATAATCCCAAAACGGTGATAATCAATAAACCATATCCCGGGAAAATCCTTTAAAATCACGGGAAAGGTATGAACCTCTTTCCCGGCTTGTTTGCCTTTAAAATCCTTAAATCCCATTTTCCCAAATCACCGTAAAACATATAAATGGAGGAAATCATATATGCAGGAGAAATCAATTAAAGTATATGGCATGCAATTTAACTTAAAACAAAGGTCCACTCACAGTACTATTGCGACCTTCCCGCTCGGAAAGCTCCTCGAGCGAAACCCTCGAACTAACCGCGTAGTCGAACCCGTCTCACGTTCAACCAGAGACTGTACAAACAAATCATTATATTAGTCACTTCATCGTTGACTTGGTCTTTTCCTAGTTTGACCAGGAATTCTTAGTTGACCACGTGTTGACCAAGTTCCTTTCTTTTAAACAGCTTTTCAAACATTACACTTATTCCTGATTATCGACTCGAAGTTTGGTTTCCGTTTACGCCACTTTAGCATAAGTATTTTCTCTTTACTAATTGTGAGTCGATACGTCGATAATAAAATTATCCGATTAATTTTCCACAATCAACTTGACATTTCCGTTAATGGAAGTCAACATCTTCCTCAACCACTAGAGCGGTTAACATACTTTAATTTCCATACTTCACGAATTAACTACAAAACCTTTAACTTGAATTCTACCTTTTCTTTAACCTTTTCAACCCGATTTAACATCTTCTCATAAATAGAAACCTTCCAAAAAGGGAAAGTTTCCCAAAATGGAGAGTTTCCTAAATTGGTAAGTCTTCCTTAAAATGGGAAGTTTCCCAAAAATGGAAACTTCCTACTTACGTCCAATTTTCCGTAAATATCCCGATTACGATTCAACTGACACTTTTAGACTCAAAGCTTAATGGGGATTCGGTTTCTACCTCTTCGGCATTCTGCCGGTTCAACTGCATCACCAGAATCTTCGTCGGATTCCGGTATCTTGCCGGAATTTCGCCATAACTTCCCCGTTTCCTCCGATTCACCAAGTTATCGACAAATCCTACACCAAAACACCTTAACTTAGCTAATAAACAACCTACTCACAACAACACAGTAGAACACAGTGGAACACAGTGGAACCCGAAACAAAACTCAGAACTTACGTATCCAAAGGCTCACTCGCCAGGTTCCTAACACAGGCAGAGCTCCTGCCTTGACCTGCGCGCCACCAGATGTTTCCCCCAAGCCCCTTCTTGGACACCAGCGCCACCAAGTCTCTACTTCAGCCCAAACCCAAAACAACACCCTCCAACACTCCTCCACAACTTCTGAGACTTTCACCTCGGCCTCACTGGAGCTCCAAGAAGCTTGTCGGAGTTCGCGAAGGCCGTCGGAGGTGGAAACACGAATTCCAGAAAACAGAACACAGAAACAGTGAGGAGGGGTTTCGATTAGGGCCTAATCCAACTAACCAAGGAAATAGGAAGGAAGAGAAGAAGGAGAGGAGCAGAAACCTAACCTTAGTTCGTCGAAACACCGCCGGGTTCGCCGGATTCCGGTCGTTGACCGGCGCGTCCTACTCGGCGGATCTCCCTCCACGGCGTACATTGGCGGAAATTGGTTGAGGGGTTTTGAAGAGGGGAGTGAGGCTCATATGCAGGGGGTGCACCGGCGTGGGGTGGCCGGACGCAGCTCCGACGAGGGGGAGCAGACGGAGGTCGAGGGAGAGGAGAGACTCGAGTTTGACCTGAGTTTCTGGTTTTGACCAAGTCAATTCAACTACCCCCTTTTTATACTTAAATGGACGGTCCAGATCAATTCCCCAAATGATCTGATGGTCCAGATTTAAAGAGAGTAAAAAGTAAAAAGGTTAAATGGTAAAACTCCTCTTTTACCGGATGGATAATTAAAAGTTACCATAAACTTCAGAAATTCACAGAAATTAGCCGGAAGCTCCAAAAAATATTCCGAAAATACCGGGAGACTCGTGTCGACACGTACTACAACATCGAGTCATCCATTCAGGTATTTGGAGTACTTTTAAAAACTCGAAAATTAACTCGAGCGATAACTTATCGAATTACCGATCGCAATTAAAAGTCCTCGGTAACTCGTAAATCTCTGTGAAAGGTAACTTTTATTAACTTCAAAAGATTCGGGGTGTGACAATTCTCCTCACCTTATAAAAATTTCGTCCTCGAAATTTCTATTCTCAAAGTCCAATACAGTGGGGGATAGTACCACTTAAAATAATAATATTGTTCTCCAATGTCAACTTCCTTCTGAGAACTCTTCTGAGACGTCTTACGAAAAGCATTGTCAAAACCCTAAACACCTGCCCTTACGATCAACATCCTTACTGATCCTCCTTATAAGCCAATTTCCTGTACCAACCAGAAGACCAAACAGATAGGGTGTAAGGAAATAAGCTTATTTACGTAACATGGACATACTTGACACTAGGCATCCATTAACTCTAAGGATATCCAACATATTCCTCAAACTCATGTAACCTTGTCACATGTCACATTTAACCACCGTAGCACTCCTTCCTACGTGGATGAAATCCTCCAAAACTCTCTCATTTTCTGACACCCGACCACTCTTCTCGGGTCAAAACTAAAACATCTAAAGTCTTACCGTGGGTCACAATGATTTTCTCTTGAATCATTGATTAACTGACTCACCGAATCCTTACTGTACTTCATCTCATTTATGAGGTGGAATACGACACCGCCTGTCACTGATCCACCATCTGTAATCCTCCGATATCAATATACAACGTGGGTCAACACCCATGACAACAATCCCATGAGAAAACCATGACGACTTGTGTTACACAAACCATCACCTCATTGAATCAGACTCCCTGATCTGGTTTACGCTTTCTATAAATTATCCTGTCAAGTTGTCCTGTTGTAGAGTAATTGTCTTTCCTTGATCTATCCTTACTCAAACCACTTGCACCCCCAGGATAAGAGTTGTCATGACTTTTAGCGTAAAACCAAAACCATAAACTTTAAATCAGGGAGATCTAAAAGCTCAGACATCGTGATCCAACAATACTTACTCCTCGCATGAAGACAAAGTGTCAGGCTTCACACTGCCTACAAAACTATTCTGACCGGATAAATCCTGATTTCACCAACAAGCCGATCATTAGAGTCGCCAACTCGATCATCACCTTATGGGGTTACAGCATACTTTACCACTGGTAATACATCTCCGTACTACTCATTGGTGAGGTGTCACTGACCTCCCTATCTCTTACCTTAACTTGGAATGACGCATAGTGCAGAACTTGCACTTCAACCATAACTGTGCGTCTATTAAACAATGTCCGCATCCCAATCTGGAATAGACTTACCATTAAAAGAATTCCAGAGCCTTACCCGCTCAACAAGGACATTCCATTCCCAGATGCCTCAATTACCACATCGTCCGGTAATAACCGACAACTTTGGACATTTAACCAGATCGGACATCTGCCTAAAATTTAGTGCCACTGGTGTACACCCAAAGGAACCCCTGATTAAAGCATCGGGAATTAATTCCACACCGAACATAACCACAATGATCACCGAGCATCCAGTTATTAAGACACACTTCATCATATGCTATCACCGCACTGGGCGCTTAAACATCACAGAGTCAACTCATAAAACTAGACAGTCTCTAACAAAACTATCCCCCCTGCTCTGCAAGTACACCATCCACCGTATCCTCTATTTGGTAGGATTCAAGATTCCCAATCACTTACCATTCTAATTGAATAGGAATATAACTGCGTGCACAAGAAATCACAATACCACTTTAGACCCTAGCTTACAAGATCCACTGTCACACGTTAACATCCCCTCAGATCATAACTTAATCTGAACGTGGCTTTAACCCACAACGATCACTATTGGTGTGTGGCTCAACTTAGCAACATACCCTACCAATCTCAGTAACAAATATTATCACACTTAGACTCGTAACACCTTCGAGTTATCAAGGAAAACTTTTCCTAGTTCCACCGCATTTCACACTCACCGAAATGTTGACAATTTTGAGGGTCACCTCCAATGACCTTTCTTGCTACTACTCTACACTTGTGGCGCCAAGATCTGCCGCTATGTCAATAATTCCTGACAAGTAGGGTCACTCCTCAAATGACCAATGGTCATAGCAATGCCAACTCTACTTTAATCCTTTCAGGATTTCATTAACTTACACCAAGATTTGATTCTCCCAGATCCTACTCCTACTCTTCATATCAAAATTGAGAATATTGTTTGTCACTGCAGTGGATGTAACTTATGAACCCCAAACACGACTAAGTACACCTTGGGTTACAATACTTGATTAAACCACAGCTAGTGAGTGCACAAATTCTCATGCCATCAAGCTCAGTTCATCGCCCTCGAGGAAACCAAGTGTCATAACGGACGACTTTGGTTGCAGGTTGAAGCTTGACCATCTACAAACATTCTCACTCCTATTCAACGATTCAGTAAACCTTGCCCCACTGCTGTCCCATCACCACTTCCGTGCATTTATCTCAGAAAACATCCTTCCACCTACTAAGGACATTAAATAATCTCGCTAACCATCATAAAAGTCGGAGCCACTAACAATAACCCACTTCCGACCTGTACTTAAACGGTTAGACCATTTAATTGACGTTTTGCACAAAACTTCTAATCAAACGTCTTTGATCTCCGTTCTCAATAAATGGAACTCTCATGACACATTCTAAAGATGATGTCATCATCAGCCTTAGTCACTTACCTGATGTCATTTTGACCACACACAGCTGTATATAATAATTACGCCTTACCAGCATGTGCTACCCAAATTCTAATTTACCACTTCCCTACAAAGGTGGGTACACGTGCTCAGGTGGGGTATACCCATGTACATCTCCAGCCGTCGAAACGGTGTCGTTTGCACAACGATTGGTTCCTACACCACCATAATACAAAGTCAATCAAGACTCGTATCACTATCTCCGGTACCCCAAACACTCTTGGTCCATGACCCGGTGGCTTGTTGCCACTTCCAACATGTTGCTTTAAATTCCGAAACCAATTACCCTTAGCTACAACTGGTAACACTCGCTCGATCTGTAAATCAGACTCTAACACAGCCAACCTGGAGACCCCTCCACAGGTGTACTAACTGAAATACTTTGACCACAGGTGGATAACTCACATTATGGTTGACATGAGCCCCAAGATCTGGTGACACGATTTAATTTCTGCCTCCACGCTAATGACCCAATGTCCATTGTCACCAACAATTCAAACCATGCTTGGACTCACTAACCATTCAAATCTTCCTAGTACCCCAATCATGGGTGGCCGAAGCGAAGAGAATCTGGTCGTAGCTGACGACAACAATGTCAGCACCAAGGCTGACCCAAGCCATTAGTTTCAGTGGTTGTCCCATAAAGCATCAAGTGACCAACTGACCTTTACTTCCTTAACATTTTCCAATAGTGTCACATCATAGACTCGTCACCAGAAACAAGTCCATTGATCCCAGAATGACTACACTCATTTTCCTTGAGTCATTCTACTTTGACACATTCGCCAGTTTCTCTGAAACCACACTAAAGACGAACATCAACAAAATCTTGGCAATCGTCAAATCTTAATATCCATCTTCTCTGAATAATCGCGCTAAGCGACTTCAACTCCCTTTTTCCATCGCAGGATGCAACCTCTTTCATTAACTCGTACGACTCTCCACTGCTAAGAGTCTCATAACTCGAATATCAAGGCCTCGCCTTAGGTTCCTACATCATTCCTGCCAACAAACATGACAGCCTTCTAGGCATGAATTTACTGTTTCACCACCGAGCACTCACACCAACTGTTCAACCAATGTTATACAACGCGAGTTTCCAGCTCGATCCCAACTCAATTCTCAATTAATCCTTGGGAACTCATAGAAATAAATACATAATGAGCTTACCTTGTTCCTTACAAGAACTCTCTGTGAGGTCGCGCGTACTGAGGCATAGTCTTGAAGATTCCAATGTTTATAGGACCACTCGGTCCATAACTCAACCAAGAAGTACTACTCATATCCTTAATAAACACAAAGCGTCCAAAGCATAAATGCCGATGGATCCACCGCGGTCGGACCATCACTCTATAGACACTAAGTGATACCAAGTATATGAGGTAGTAACAGGAAACGATAACCTAATGCTCTGATACCAATTGTCAAGACCCACCCCGAGTTAAATCCCTTTAACTCGAAGTAAATCCTGCGGGGACCACCTCAAGGGAACTTCTTACCGAAACCCCCTTGAAATGGCCAACTCTTCCTACATACCAACTCAGCACTTCCATGAGTATCTAACAACAAACCCTAACTCATGAAGGCGTCCTGCTCCCTAACCTACTTAACTAGCTAAACTGGGTTAGTCAGAGCAGTCTACAAAGATGATTACCCTAAGAAATTGCGGCAGCAACAGATTGATCGACTATGCCTCGACTCTTCATCTTCTCACTTCTATAACAAAACAACAATGATCTCTTAACTTATTTCATCAGTTTTGTACGAAATTTCATTGCGTTGGCAGTTTTAACAAGTTCTTACAAAATCTTGAAAAATGGACTTTGACGAAATCTGCCAAAACTCGTGTTTTTGTTCATTTTGTGACTTCTATAATCCAACAACAATGATCTCTTAACTCATTTAATCAGTTTTGTACGAAATTTCATTGCGTTGCTTGGCAGTTTTAACAAGTTCTTACAAAATCTTGAAAAATGGAATTTGACGAATTCTGCCAAAACTCATGTTTTTGTTCATTTAGTGACTTCTATAACCCAACAACAATGATCTCTTAACTTATTTCATCAGTTTTGTACGAAATTTCATTTCGTTGTTTGGCAGTTTCAACCAGTTCTTACAAAATTTTGAAAAATGGACGTTGACGAAATCTGCCAAAACTCATGTTTTTCTTCATCTTCTCACTTCTATAACAAAACAACAATGATCTCTTAACTCATTTCATCAGTTTTGTACGAAATTTCATTTCGTTGTTTGGCAGTTTCAACAAGTTACAAAATCTTGAAAAATGGACGTTGACGAAATCTTCCAAAACTCATGTTTTTGATCATTTAGTGACTTCTATAATCCAACAACAATGATCTCTTAACTCATTTCATCAGTTTTGTACGAAATTTCATTTCGTTGTTTGACAGTTTTAACAAGTTCTTACAAAATCTTGAAAAATTGAATTTGACGAAATCTGCCAAAACTCATGTTTTTGTTCATTTAGTGACTTCTATAATCCAACAACAATGATCTCTTAACTCATTTAATCAGTTTTGTACGAATTTTCATTGCGTTGCTTGGCAGTTTTAACAAGTTCTTACAAAATCTTGAAAAATGGAATTTGACGAATTCTGCCAAAACTCATGTTTTTTTTCATCTTCTCACTTCTATAACCAAACAACAATGATCTCTTAACTCATTTCATCAGTTTTGTACGAAATTTCAATGCGTTGGCAGTTTTAACAAGTTCTTACAAAATCTTGAAAAATGGAATTTGACGAATTCTGCCAAAACTCGTGTTTTTGTTCATTTAGTGACTTCTATAACCCAACCACAATGATCTCTTAACTCATTTCATCAGTTTTGTACGAAATTTCATTTCGTTGTTTGGCAGTTTCAACAAGTTACAAAATCTTGAAAAATGGACGTTGACGAAATCTTCCAAAACTCATGTTTTTGATCATTTAGTGACTTCTATAATCCAACAACAATGATCTCTTAACTCATTTCATCAGTTTTGTACGAAATTTCATTGTGTTGCTTGGCAGTTTTAACAAGTTCTTACAAAATCTTGAAAAATGGAATTTGACGAATTCTGCCAAAACTCATGTTTTTGTTCATTTAGTGACTTCTATAACCCAACAACAATGATCTCTTAACTTATTTCATCAGTTTTGTACGAAATTTCATTTCGTTGTTTGGCAGTTTTAACAAGTTCTTACAAAATCTTGAAAAATGGACTTTGACGAAATCTGCCAAAACTCGTGTTTTTGTTCATTTAGTGACTTCTATAATCCAACAACAATGATCTCTTAACTCATTTAATCAGTTTTGTACGAAATTTCATTGCGTTGCTTGGCAGTTTTAACAAGTTCTTACAGAATCTTGAAAAATGGAATTTGACGAAATCTGCCAAAACTCGTGTTTTTGTTCATTTAGTGACTTCTATAATCCAACAACAATGATCTCTTAACTCATTTCATCAGTTTTGTACGAAATTTCATTGCGTTGCTTGGCAGTTTTAACAAGTTCTTACAAAATCTTGAAAAATGGAATTTGACGAATTCTGCCAAAACTCATGTTTTTGTTCATTTAGTGACTTCTATAACCCAACAACAATGATCTCTTAACTTATTTCATCAGTTTTGTACGAAATTTCATTTCGTTGTTTGGCAGTTTTAACAAGTTCTTACAAAATCTTGAAAAATGGACTTTGACGAAATCTGCCAAAACTCGTGTTTTTGTTCATTTAGTGACTTCTATAATCCAACAACAATGATCTCTTAACTCATTTAATCAGTTTTGTACGAAATTTCATTGCGTTGCTTGGCAGTTTTAACAAGTTCTTACAAAATCTTGAAAAATGGAATTTGACGAATTCTGCCAAAACTCTTGTTTTTGTTCATTTAGTGACTTCTATAACCCAACAACAATGATCTCTTAACTTATTTCATCAGTTTTGTACGAAATTTCATTTCGTTGTTTGGCAGTTTCAACCAGTTCTTACAAAATTTTGAAAAATGGACGTTGACGAAATCTGCCAAAACTCATGTTTTTCTTCATCTTCTCACTTCTATAACAAAACAACAATGATCTCTTAACTCATTTCATCAGTTTTGTACGAAATTTCATTTCGTTGTTTGGCAGTTTCAACAAGTTACAAAATCTTGAAAAATGGACGTTGACGAAATCTTCCAAAACTCATGTTTTTGATCATTTAGTGACTTCTATAATCCAACAACAATGATCTCTTAACTCATTTCATCAGTTTTGTACGAAATTTCATTTCGTTGTTTGACAGTTTTAACAAGTTCTTACAAAATCTTGAAAAATTGAATTTGACGAAATCTGCCAAAACTCATGTTTTTTTTCATCTTCTCACTTCTATAATCCAACAACAATGATCTCTTAACTCATTTAATCAGTTTTGTACGAATTTTCATTGCGTTGCTTGGCAGTTTTAACAAGTTCTTACAAAATCTTGAAAAATGGAATTTGACGAATTCTGCCAAAACTCATGTTTTTTTTCATCTTCTCACTTCTATAACCAAACAACAATGATCTCTTAACTCATTTCATCAGTTTTGTACGAAATTTCATTGCGTTGGCAGTTTTAACAAGTTCTTACAAAATCTTGAAAAATGGAATTTGACGAATTCTGCCAAAACTCATGTTTTTGTTCATTTAGTGACTTCTATAACCCAACAACAATGATCTCTTAACTCATTTCATCAGTTTTGTACGAAATTTCATTTCGTTGTTTGGCAGTTTCAACAAGTTACAAAATCTTGAAAAATGGACGTTGACGAAATCTTCCAAAACTCATGTTTTTGATCATTTAGTGACTTCTATAACCCAATAACAATGATCTCTTAACTTATTTCATCAGTTTTGTACGAAATTTCATTTCGTTGTTTGGCAGTTTCAACCAGTTCTTACAAAATTTTGAAAAATGGACGTTGACGAAATCTACCAAAACTCATGTTTTTCTTCATCTTCTCACTTCTATAACAAAACAACAATGATCTCTTAACTTATTTCATCAGTTTTGTACGAAATTTCATTACGTTGGCAGTTTTAACAAGTTCTTACAAAATCTTGAAAAATGGAATTTGACGAAATCTGCCAAAACTCGTGTTTTTGTTCATTTAGTGACTTCTATAATCCAACAACAATGATCTCTTAACTCATTTAATCAGTTTTGTACGAAATTTCATTGTGTTGCTTGGCAGTTTTAACAAATTCTTAAAAATCTTGAAAAATGGAATTTGACGAATTCTGCCAAAACTCATGTTTTTGTTCATTTAGTGACTTCTATAACCCAACAACAATGATCTCTTTCATTTCATTAGTTTTGTACGAAATTTCATTTCGTTGTTTGGCAGTTTCAACAAGTTACAAAATCTTGAAAAATGGACGTTGACGAAATCTTCCAAAACTCATGTTTTTGATCATTTAATGACTTCTATAACCCAACAACAATGATCTCTTAACTTATTTCATCAGTTTTGTACGAAATTTCATTTCGTTGTTTGGCAGTTTCAACCAGTTCTTACAAAATTTTGAAAAATGGACGTTGACGAAATTTGCCAAAACTCATGTTTTTCTTCATCTTCTCACTTCTATAACAAAACAACAATGATCTCTTAACTCATTTCATCAGTTTTGTACGAAATTTCATTTCGTTGTTTGGCAGTTTCAACAAGTTACAAAATCTTGAAAAATGGACGTTGACGAAATCTTCCAAAACTCATGTTTTTGATCATTTAGTGACTTCTATAATCCAACAACAATGATCTCTTAACTCATTTCATCAGTTTTGTACGAAATTTCATTTCGTTGTTTGACAGTTTTAACAAGTTCTTACAAAATCTTGAAAAATGGAATTTGACGAAATCTGCCAAAACTCATGTTTTTGTTCATTTAGTGACTTCTATAATCCAACAACAATGATCTCTTAACTCATTTAATCAGTTTTGTACGAATTTTCATTGCGTTGCTTGGCAGTTTTAACAAGTTCTTACAAAATCTTGAAAAATGGAATTTGACGAATTCTGCCAAAACTCATGTTTTTTTTCATCTTCTCACTTCTATAACCAAACAACAATGATCTCTTAACTCATTTCATCAGTTTTGTACGAAATTTCATTGCGTTGCTTGGCAGTTTTAACAAGTTCTTACAAAATCTTGAAAAATGGAATTTGACGAATTCTGCCAAAACTCATGTTTTTGTTCATTTAGTGACTTCTATAACCCAACCACAATGATCTCTTAACTCATTTCATAAGTTTTGTACGAAATTTCATTTCGTTGTTTGGCAGTTTCAACAAGTTACAAAATCTTGAAAAATGGACGTTGACGAAATCTTCCAAAACTCATGTTTTTGATCATTTAGTGACTTCTATAACCCAACAACAATGATCTCTTAACTTATTTCATCAGTTTTGTACGAAATTTCATTTCGTGCAGTTTCAACAAGTTTTAACAAAATCTTGAAAAATGGACGTTGACGAAATCTTTCAAAACTCATGTTTTTGTTCATTTAGTGACTTCTATAACCCAACAACATTGATCTCTTAACTTATTTCATCAGTTTTGTACGAAATTTCATTTCGTTGTTTGGCAGTTTCAACCAGTTTTTACAAAATTTTGAAAAATGGACGTTGACGAAAACTGCCAAAACTCATGTTTTTCTACATCTTCTCACTTCTATAACCAAACAACAATGATCTCTTAACTTATTTCATCAGTTTTGTACGAAATTTCATTGCGTTGCTTGGCAGTTTTAACAAGTTCTTACAAAATCTTGAAAAATGGAATTTGACGAAATCTGCCAAAACTCGTGTTTTGTTCATTTAGTGACTTCTATAATCCAACAACAATGATCTCTTAACTCATTTCATCAGTTTTGTACGAAATTTCATTGCGTTGCTTGGCAGTTTTAACAAGTTCTTACAAAATCTTGAAAAATGGAATTTGACGAATTCTGCCAAAACTCATGTTTTTGTTCATTTAGTGACTTCTATAACCCAACAACAATGATCTCTTAACTCATTTCATCAGTTTTGTACGAAATTTCATTTCGTTGTTTGACAGTTTTAACAAGTTCTTACAAAATCTTGAAAAATGGAATTTGACGAAATCTGCCAAAACTCATGTTTTTGTTCATTTAGTGACTTCTATAATCCAACAACAATGATCTCTTAACATATTTCATCAGTTTTGTACGAAATTTCATTTCGTTGTTCGGCAGTTTCAACAAGTTTTAACAAAATCTTGAAAAATGGACGTTGACGAAATCTTTCAAAACTCATGTTTTTGTTCATTTAGTGACTTCTATAACCCAACAACATTGATCTCTTAACTTATTTCATCAGTTTTGTACGAAATTTCATTGCGTTGCTTGGCAGTTTTAACAAGTTCTTACAAAATCTTGAAAAATGGAATTTGACGAATTCTGCCAAAACTCATGTTTTTGTTCATTTAGTGACTTCTATAACCCAACCACAATGATCTCTTAACTCATTTCATCAGTTTTGTACGAAATTTCATTTCGTTGTTTGGCAGTTTCAACAAGTTACAAAATCTTGAAAAATGGACGTTGACGAAATCTTCCAAAACTCATGTTTTTGATCATTTAGTGACTTCTATAACCCAACAACAATGATCTCTTAACTTATTTCATCAGTTTTGTACGAAATTTCATCTCGTGCAGTTTCAACAAGTTTTAACAAAATCTTGAAAAATGGACGTTGACGAAATCTTTCAAAACTCATGTTTTTGTTCATTTAGTGACTTCTATAACCCAACAACATTGATCTCTTAACTTATTTCATCAGTTTTGTACGAAATTTCATTTCGTTGTTTGGCAGTTTCAACCAGTTTTTACAAAATTTTGAAAAATGGACGTTGACGAAAACTGCCAAAACTCATGTTTTTCTACATCTTCTCACTTCTATAACCAAACAACAATGATCTCTTAACTTATTTCATCAGTTTTGTACGAAATTTCATCTCGTGCAGTTTCAACAAGTTTTAACAAAATCTTGAAAAATGGACGTTGACGAAATCTTTCAAAACTCATGTTTTTGTTCATTTAGTGACTTCTATAACCCAACAACATTGATCTCTTAACTTATTTCATCAGTTTTGTACGAAATTTCATTTCGTTGTTTGGCAGTTTCAACCAGTTTTTACAAAATTTTGAAAAATGGACGTTGACGAAAACTGCCAAAACTCATGTTTTTCTACATCTTCTCACTTCTATAACCAAACAACAATGATCTCTTAACTTATTTCATCAGTTTTGTACGAAATTTCATTGCGTTGCTTGGCAGTTTTAACAAGTTCTTACAAAATCTTGAAAAATTGAATTTGACGAAATCTGCCAAAACTCGTGTTTTTGTTCATTTAGTGACTTCTATAATCCAACAACAATGATCTCTTAACTCATTTCATCAGTTTTGAACGAAATTTCATTGCGTTGCTTGGAAGTTTTAACAAGTTCTTACAAAATCTTGAAAAATGGAATTTGACGAATTCTGCCAAAACTCATGTTTTTGTTCATTTAGTGACTTCTATAACCCAACAACAATGATCTCTTAACTCATTTCATCAGTTTTGTACGAAATTTCATTTCGTTGTTTGACAGTTTTAACAAGTTCTTACAACATCTTGAAAAATGGAATTTGACGAAATCTGCCAAAACTCATGTTTTTGTTCATTTAGTGACTTCTATAATCCAACAACAATGATCTCTTAACTTATTTCATCAGTTTTGTACGAAATTTCATTTCGTTGTTCGGCAGTTTCAACAAGTTTTAACAAAATCTTGAAAAATGGACGTTGACGAAATCTTTCAAAACTCATGTTTTTGTTCATTTAGTGACTTCTATAACCCAACAACATTGATCTCTTAACTTATTTCATCAGTTTTGTACGAAATTTCATTGCGTTGGCAGTTTTAACAAGTTCTTACAAAATCTTGAAAAATGGAATTTGACGAATTCTGCCAAAACTCATGTTTTTGTTCATTTAGTGACTTCTATAACCCAACCACAATGATCTCTTAACTCATTTCATCAGTTTTGTACGAAATTTCATTTCGTTGTTTGGCAGTTTCAACAAGTTACAAAATCTTGAAAAATGGACGTTGACGAAATCTTCCAAAACTCATGTTTTTGATCATTTAGTGACTTCTATAACCCAACAACAATGATCTCTTAACTTATTTCATCAGTTTTGTACGAAATTTCATCTCGTGCAGTTTCAACAAGTTTTAACAAAATCTTGAAAAATGGACGTTGACGAAATCTTTCAAAACTCATGTTTTTGTTCATTTAGTGACTTCTATAACCCAACAACATTGATCTCTTAACTTATTTCATCAGTTTTGTACGAAATTTCATTTCGTTGTTTGGCAGTTTCAACCAGTTTTTACAAAATTTTGAAAAATGGACGTTGACGAAAACTGCCAAAACTCATGTTTTTCTACATCTTCTCACTTCTATAACCAAACAACAATGATCTCTTAACTTATTTCATCAGTTTTGTACGAAATTTCATTGCGTTGCTTGGCAGTTTTAACAAGTTCTTACAAAATCTTGAAAAATGGAATTTGACGAAATCTGCCAAAACTCGTGTTTTTGTTCATTTAGTGACTTCTATAATCCAACAACAATGATCTCTTAACTCATTTCATCAGTTTTGTACGAAATTTCATTGCGTTGCTTGGCAGTTTTAACAAGTTCTTACAAAATCTTGAAAAATGGAATTTGACGCATTCTGCCAAAACTCATGTTTTTGTTCATTTAGTGACTTCTATAACCCAACCACAATGATCTCTTAACTCATTTCATCAGTTTTGTACGAAATTTCATTTCGTTGTTTGGCAGTTTCAACAAGTTACAAAATCTTGAAAAATGGACGTTGACGAAATCTTCCAAAACTCATGTTTTTGATCATTTAGTGACTTCTATAACCCAACAACAATGATCTCTTAACTTATTTCATCAGTTTTGTACGAAATTTCATCTCGTGCAGTTTCAACAAGTTTTAACAAAATCTTGAAAAATGGACGTTGACGAAATCTTTCAAAACTCATGTTTTTGTTCATTTAGTGACTTCTATAACCCAACAACATTGATCTCTTAACTTATTTCATCAGTTTTGTACGAAATTTCATTTCGTTGTTTGGCAGTTTCAACCAGTTTTTACAAAATTTTGAAAAATGGACGTTGACGAAAACTGCCAAAACTCATGTTTTTCTACATCTTCTCACTTCTATAACCAAACAACAATGATCTCTTAACTTATTTCATCAGTTTTGTACGAAATTTCATTGCGTTGCTTGGCAGTTTTAACAAGTTCTTACAAAATCTTGAAAAATGGAATTTGACGAAATCTGCCAAAACTCGTGTTTTTGTTCATTTAGTGACTTCTATAATCCAACAACAATGATCTCTTAACTCATTTCATCAGTTTTGTACGAAATTTCATTGCGTTGCTTGGCAGTTTTAACAAGTTCTTACAAAATCTTGAAAAATGGAATTTGACGCATTCTGCCAAAACTCATGTTTTTGTTCATTTAGTGACTTCTATAACCCAACCACAATGATCTCTTAACTCATTTCATCAGTTTTGTACGAAATTTCATTTCGTTGTTTGGCAGTTTCAACAAGTTACAAAATCTTGAAAAATGGACGTTGACGAAATCTTCCAAAACTCATGTTTTTGATCATTTAGTGACTTCTATAACCCAACAACAATGATCTCTTAACTTATTTCATCAGTTTTGTACGAAATTTCATCTCGTGCAGTTTCAACAAGTTTTAACAAAATCTTGAAAAATGGACGTTGACGAAATCTTTCAAAACTCATGTTTTTGTTCATTTAGTGACTTCTATAACCCAACAACATTGATCTCTTAACTTATTTCATCAGTTTTGTACGAAATTTCATTTCGTTGTTTGGCAGTTTCAACCAGTTTTTACAAAATTTTGAAAAATGGACGTTGACGAAAACTGCCAAAACTCATGTTTTTCTACATCTTCTCACTTCTATAACCAAACAACAATGATCTCTTAACTTATTTCATCAGTTTTGTACGAAATTTCATTGCGTTGCTTGGCAGTTTTAACAAGTTCTTACAAAATCTTGAAAAATGGAATTTGACGAAATCTGCCAAAACTCGTGTTTTTGTTCATTTAGTGACTTCTATAATCCAACAACAATGATCTCTTAACTCATTTCATCAGTTTTGTAGGAAATTTCATTGCGTTGCTTGGCAGTTTTAACAAGTTCTTACAAAATCTTGAAAAATTGAATTTGACGAATTCTGCCAAAACTCATGTTTTTGTTCATTTAGTGACTTCTATAACCCAACAACAATGATCTCTTAACTCATTTCATCAGTTTTGTACGAAATTTCATTGCGTTGCTTGGCAGTTTTAACAAGTTCTTACAAAATCTTGAAAAATGGAATTTGACGAAATCTGCCAAAACTCGTGTTTTTGTTCATTTAGTGACTTCTATAATCCAACAACAATGATCTCTTAACTCATTTCATCAGTTTTGTACGAAATTTCATTGCGTTGCTTGGCAGTTTTAACAAGTTCTTACAAAATCTTGAAAAATGGAATTTGACGAATTCTGCCAAAACTCATGTTTTTGTTCATTTAGTGACTTCTATAACCCAACAACAATGATCTCTTAACTCATTTCATCAGTTTTGTACGAAATTTCATTTCGTTGTTTGACAGTTTTAACAAGTTCTTACAAAATCTTGAAAAATGGAATTTGACGAAATCTGCCAAAACTCATGTTTTTGTTCATTTAGTGACTTCTATAATCCAACAACAATGATCTCTTAACTTATTTCATCAGTTTTGTACGAAATTTCATTTCGTTGTTCGGCAGTTTCAACAAGTTTTAACAAAATCTTGAAAAATAGACGTTGACGAAATCTTTCAAAACTCATGTTTTTGTTCATTTAGTGACTTCTATAACCCAACAACATTGATCTCTTAACTTATTTCATCAGTTTTGTACGAAATTTCATTGCGTTGCTTGGCAGTTTTAACAAGTTCTTAAAAAATCTTGAAAAATGGAATTTGACGAATTCTGCCAAAACTCATGTTTTTGTTCATTTAGTGACTTCTATAACCCAACAACAATGATCTCTTTCATTTCATCAGTTTTGTACGAAATTTCATTTCGTTGTTTGGCAGTTTCAACAAGTTACAAAATCTTGAAAAATGGACGTTGACGAAATCTTCCAAAACTCATGTTTTTGATCATTTAGTGACTTCTATAACCCAACAACAATGATCTCTTAACTTATTTCATCAGTTTTGTACGAAATTTCATCTCGTGCAGTTTCAACAAGTTTTAACAAAATCTTGAAAAATGGACGTTGACGAAATCTTTCAAAACTCATGTTTTTGTTCATTTAGTGACTTCTATAACCCAACAACATTGATCTCTTAACTTATTTAATCAGTTTTGTACGAAATTTCATTTCGTTGTTTGGCAGTTTCAACCAGTTTTTACAAAATTTTGAAAAATGGACGTTGACGAAAACTGCCAAAACTCATGTTTTTCTACATCTTCTCACTTCTATAACCAAACAACAATGATCTCTTAACTTATTTCATCAGTTTTGTACGAAATTTCATTGCGTTGCTTGGCAGTTTTAACAAGTTCTTACAAAATCTTGAAAAATGGAATTTGACGAAATCTGCCAAAACTCGTGTTTTTGTTCATTTAGTGACTTCTATAATCCAACAACAATGATCTCTTAACTCATTTCATCAGTTTTGTACGAAATTTCATTGCGTTGCTTGGCAGTTTTAACAAGTTCTTACAAAATCTTGAAAAATGGAATTTGACGCATTCTGCCAAAACTCATGTTTTTGTTCATTTAGTGACTTCTATAACCCAACCACAATGATCTCTTAACTCATTTCATCAGTTTTGTACGAAATTTCATTTCGTTGTTTGGCAGTTTCAACAAGTTACAAAATCTTGAAAAATGGACGTTGACGAAATCTTCCAAAACTCATGTTTTTGATCATTTAGTGACTTCTATAACCCAACAACAATGATCTCTTAACTTATTTCATCAGTTTTGTACGAAATTTCATCTCGTGCAGTTTCAACAAGTTTTAACAAAATCTTGAAAAATGGACGTTGACGAAATCTTTCAAAACTCATGTTTTTGTTCATTTAGTGACTTCTATAACCCAACAACATTGATCTCTTAACTTATTTCATCAGTTTTGTACGAAATTTCATTTCGTTGTTTGGCAGTTTCAACCAGTTTTTACAAAATTTTGAAAAATGGACGTTGACGAAAACTGCCAAAACTCATGTTTTTCTACATCTTCTCACTTCTATAACCAAACAACAATGATCTCTTAACTTATTTCATCAGTTTTGTACGAAATTTCATTGCGTTGCTTGGCAGTTTTAACAAGTTCTTACAAAATCTTGAAAAATGGAATTTGACGAAATCTGCCAAAACTCGTGTTTTTGTTCATTTAGTGACTTCTATAATCCAACAACAATGATCTCTTAACTCATTTCATAAGTTTTGTACGAAATTTCATTGCGTTGCTTGGCAGTTTTAACAAGTTCTTACAAAATCTTGAAAAATGGAATTTGACGCATTCTGCCAAAACTCATGTTTTTGTTCATTTAGTGACTTCTATAACCCAACCACAATGATCTCTTAACTCATTTCATCAGTTTTGTACGAAATTTCATTTCGTTGTTTGGCAGTTTCAACAAGTTACAAAATCTTGAAAAATGGACGTTGACGAAATCTTCCAAAACTCATGTTTTTGATCATTTAGTGACTTCTATAACCCAACAACAATGATCTCTTAACTTATTTCATCAGTTTTGTACGAAATTTCATCTCGTGCAGTTTCAACAAGTTTTAACAAAATCTTGAAAAATGGACGTTGACGAAATCTTTCAAAACTCATGTTTTTGTTCATTTAGTGACTTCTTTAACCCAACAACATTGATCTCTTAACTTATTTCATCAGTTTTGTACGAAATTTCATTTCGTTGTTTGGCAGTTTCAACCAGTTTTTACAAAATTTTGAAAAATGGACGTTGACGAAAACTGCCAAAACTCATGTTTTTCTACATCTTCTCACTTCTATAACCAAACAACAATGATCTCTTAACTTATTTCATCAGTTTTGTACGAAATTTCATTGCGTTGCTTGGCAGTTTTAACAAGTTCTTACAAAATCTTGAAAAATTGAATTTGACGAAATCTGCCAAAACTCGTGTTTTTGTTCATTTAGTGACTTCTATAATCCAACAACAATGATCTCTTAACTCATTTCATCAGTTTTGTACGAAATTTCATTGCGTTGCTTGGCAGTTTTAACAAGTTCTTACAAAATCTTGAAAAATGGAATTTGACGCATTCTGCCAAAACTCATGTTTTTGTTCATTTAGTGACTTCTATAACCCAACCACAATGATCTCTTAACTCATTTCATCAGTTTTGTACGAAATTTCATTTCGTTGTTTGGCAGTTTCAACAAGTTACAAAATCTTGAAAAATGGACGTTGACGAAATCTTCCAAAACTCATGTTTTTGATCATTTAGTGACTTCTATAACCCAACAACAATGATCTCTTAACTTATTTCATCAGTTTTGTACGAAATTTCATCTCGTGCAGTTTCAACAAGTTTTAACAAAATCTTGAAAAATGGACGTTGACGAAATCTTTCAAAACTCATGTTTTTGTTCATTTAGTGACTTCTTTAACCCAACAACATTGATCTCTTAACTTATTTCATCAGTTTTGTACGAAATTTCATTTCGTTGTTTGGCAGTTTCAACCAGTTTTTACAAAATTTTGAAAAATGGACGTTGACGAAAACTGCCAAAACTCATGTTTTTCTACATCTTCTCACTTCTATAACCAAACAACAATGATCTCTTAACTTATTTCATCAGTTTTGTACGAAATTTCATTGCGTTGCTTGGCAGTTTTAACAAGTTCTTACAAAATCTTGAAAAATTGAATTTGACGAAATCTGCCAAAACTCGTGTTTTTGTTCATTTAGTGACTTCTATAATCCAACAACAATGATCTCTTAACTCATTTCATCAGTTTTGTACGAAATTTCATTGCGTTGCTTGGCAGTTTTAACAAGTTCTTACAAAATCTTGAAAAATGGAATTTGACGAATTCTGCCAAAACTCATGTTTTTGTTCATTTAGTGACTTCTATAACCCAACAACAATGATCTCTTAACTCATTTCATCAGTTTTGTACGAAATTTCATTTCGTTGTTTGACAGTTTTAACAAGTTCTTACAAAATCTTGAAAAATGGAATTTGACGAAATCTGCCAAAACTCATGTTTTTGTTCATTTAGTGACTTCTATAATCCAACAACAATGATCTCTTAACTTATTTCATCAGTTTTGTACGAAATTTCATTTCGTTGTTCGGCAGTTTCAACAAGTTTTAACAAAATCTTGAAAAATGGACGTTGACGAAATCTTTCAAAACTCATGTTTTTGTTCATTTAGTGACTTCTATAACCCAACAACATTGATCTCTTAACTTATTTCATCAGTTTTGTACGAAATTTCATTGCGTTGGCAGTTTTAACAAGTTCTTACAAAATCTTGAAAAATGGAATTTGACGAATTCTGCCAAAACTCATGTTTTTGTTCATTTAGTGACTTCTATAACCCAACCACAATGATCTCTTAACTCATTTCATCAGTTTTGTACGAAATTTCATTTCGTTGTTTGGCAGTTTCAACAAGTTACAAAATCTTGAAAAATGGACGTTGACGAAATCTTCCAAAACTCATGTTTTTGATCATTTAGTGACTTCTATAACCCAACAACAATGATCTCTTAACTTATTTCATCAGTTTTGTACGAAATTTCATCTCGTGCAGTTTCAACAAGTTTTAACAAAATCTTGAAAAATGGACGTTGACGAAATCTTTCAAAACTCATGTTTTTGTTCATTTAGTGACTTCTATAACCCAACAACATTGATCTCTTAACTTATTTCATCAGTTTTGTACGAAATTTCATTTCGTTGTTTGGCAGTTTCAACCAGTTTTTACAAAATTTTGAAAAATGGACGTTGACGAAAACTGCCAAAACTCATGTTTTTCTACATCTTCTCACTTCTATAACCAAACAACAATGATCTCTTAACTTATTTCATCAGTTTTGTACGAAATTTCATTGCGTTGCTTGGCAGTTTTAACAAGTTCTTACAAAATCTTGAAAAATGGAATTTGACGAAATCTGCCAAAACTCGTGTTTTTGTTCATTTAGTGACTTCTATAATCCAACAACAATGATCTCTTAACTCATTTCATCAGTTTTGTACGAAATTTCATTGCGTTGCTTGGCAGTTTTAACAAGTTCTTACAAAATCTTGAAAAATGGAATTTGACGCATTCTGCCAAAACTCATGTTTTTGTTCATTTAGTGACTTCTATAACCCAACCACAATGATCTCTTAACTCATTTCATCAGTTTTGTACGAAATTTCATTTCGTTGTTTGGCAGTTTCAACAAGTTACAAAATCTTGAAAAATGGACGTTGACGAAATCTTCCAAAACTCATGTTTTTGATCATTTAGTGACTTCTATAACCCAACAACAATGATCTCTTAACTTATTTCATCAGTTTTGTACGAAATTTCATCTCGTGCAGTTTCAACAAGTTTTAACAAAATCTTGAAAAATGGACGTTGACGAAATCTTTCAAAACTCATGTTTTTGTTCATTTAGTGACTTCTATAACCCAACAACATTGATCTCTTAACTTATTTCATCAGTTTTGTACGAAATTTCATTGCGTTGCTTGGCAGTTTTAACAAGTTCTTACAAAATCTTGAAAAATGGAATTTGACGAATTCTGCCAAAACTCATGTTTTTGTTCATTTAGTGACTTCTATAACCCAACAACAATGATCTCTTAACTCATTTCATCAGTTTTGTACGAAATTTCATTTCGTTGTTTGACAGTTTTAACAAGTTCTTACAAAATCTTGAAAAATGGAATTTGACGAAATCTGCCAAAACTCATGTTTTTGTTCATTTAGTGACTTCTATAATCCAACAACAATGATCTCTTAACTTATTTCATCAGTTTTGTACGAAATTTCATTTCGTTGTTCGGCAGTTTCAACTAGTTTTAACAAAATCTTGAAAAATGGACGTTGACGAAATCTTTCAAAACTCATGTTTTTAATCATTTAGTGACTTCTATAATCCAACAACAATGATCTCTTAACTCATTTCATCAGTTTTGTACGAAATTTCATTTCGTTGTTTGGCAGTTTCAACAAGTTACAAAATCTTGAAAAATGGACGTTGACGAAATCTTCCAAAACTCATGTTTTTGATCATTTAGTGACTTCTATAACCCAACAACAATGATCTCTTAACTTATTTCATCAGTTTTGTACGAAATTTCATTGCGTTGCTTGGCAGTTTTAACAAATTCTTACAAAATCTTGAAAAATGGAATTTGACGAAATCTGCCAAAACTCGTGTTTTGTTCATTTAGTGACTTCTATAATCCAACAACAATGATCTCTTAACTCATTTCATCAGTTTTGTACGAAATTTCATTGCGTTGCTTGGCAGTTTTAACAAGTTCTTACAAAATCTTGAAAAATGGAATTTGACGAATTCTGCCAAAACTCATGTTTTTGTTCATTTAGTGACTTCTATAACCCAACAACAATGATCTCTTAACTCATTTCATCAGTTTTGTACGAAATTTCATTTCGTTGTTTGACAGTTTTAACAAGTTCTTACAAAATCTTGAAAAATGGAATTTGACGAAATCTGCCAAAACTCATGTTTTTGTTCATTTAGTGACTTCTATAATCCAACAACAATGATCTCTTAACTTATTTCATCTGTTTTGTACGAAATTTCATTTCGTTGTTCGGCAGTTTCAACAAGTTTTAACAAAATCTTGAAAAATGGACGTTGACGAAATCTTTCAAAACTCATGTTTTTGTTCATTTAGTGACTTCTATAACCCAACAACATTGATCTCTTAACTTATTTCATCAGTTTTGTACGAAATTTCATTTCGTTGTTTGGCAGTTTCAACCAGTTCTTACAAAATTTTGAAAAATGGACGTTGACGAAATCTGCCAAAAATCATGTTTTTCTTCATCTTCTCACTTCTATAACAAAACAACAATGATCTCTTAACTCATTTCATCAGTTTTGTACGAAATTTCATTTCGTTGTTTGGCAGTTTCAACAAGTTACAAAATCTTGAAAAATGGACGTTGACGAAATCTTCCAAAACTCATGTTTTTGATCATTTAGTGACTTCTATAATCCAACAACAATGATCTCTTATCTCATTTCATCAGTTTTGTACGAAATTTCATTTCGTTGTTTGACAGTTTTAACAAGTTCTTACAAAATCTTGAAAAATGGAATTTGACGAAATCTGCCAAAACTCATGTTTTTGTTCATTTAGTGACTTCTATAATCCAACAACAATGATCTCTTAACTTATTTCATCAGTTTTGTACGAAATTTCATTTCGTTGTTCGGCAGTTTCAACAAGTTTTAACAAAATCTTGAAAAATGGACGTTGACGAAATCTTTCAAAACTCATGTTTTTGTTCATTTAGTGACTTCTATAACCCAACAACATTGATCTCTTAACTTATTTCATCAGTTTTGTACGAAATTTCATTTCGTTGTTTGGCAGTTTCAACCAGTTTTTACAAAATTTTGAAAAATGGACGTTGACGAAAACTGCCAAAACTCATGTTTTTCTACATCTTCTCACTTCTATAACCAAACAACAATGATCTCTTAACTTATTTCATCAGTTTTGTACGAAATTTAATTGCGTTGCTTGGCAGTTTTAACAAGATCTTACAAAATCTTGAAAAATGGAATTTGACGAAATATGCCAAAACTCGTGTTTTTGTTCATTTAGTGACTTCTATAACCCAACAACAATGATCTCTTAACTCATTTCATCAGTTTTGTACGAAATTTCATTTCGTTGTTTGGCAGTTTTAACAAGTTCTTACAAAATCTTGAAAAATGGAATTTGACGAAATCTGCCAAAACTCATGTTTTTGTTCATTTAGTGACTTCTATAATCCAACAACAATGATCTCTTAACTTATTTCATCAGTTTTGTACGAAATTTCATTTCGTTGTTCGGCAGTTTCAACTAGTTTTAACAAAATCTTGAAAAATGGACGTTGACGAAATCTTTCAAAACTCATGTTTTTAATCATTTAGTGACTTCTATAATCCAACAACAATGATCTCTTAACTCATTTCATCAGTTTTGTACGAAATTTCATTTCGTTGTTTGGCAGTTTCAACAAGTTACAAAATCTTGAAAAATGGACGTTGACGAAATCTTCCAAAACTCATGTTTTTGATCATTTAGTGACTTCTATAATCCAACAACAATGATCTCTTAACTCATTTCATCAGTTTTGTACGAAATTTCATTTCGTTGTTTGACAGTTTTAACAAGTTCTTACAAAATCTTGAAAAATGGAATTTGACGAAATCTGCCAAAACTCATGTTTTTGTTCATTTAGTGACTTCTATAATCCAACAACAATGATCTCTTAACTCATTTAATCAGTTTTGTACGAAACTTCATTGCGTTGCTTGACAGTTTTAACAAGTTCTTACAAAATCTTGAAAAATGGAATTTGACGAATTCTGCCAAAACTCATGTTTTTGTTCATTTAGTGACTTCTATAACCCAACAACATTGATCTCTTAACTTATTTCATCAGTTTTGTACGAAATTTCATTGCGTTGCTTGGCAGTTTTAACAAGTTCTTACAAAATCTTGAAAAATTGAATTTGACGAATTCTGCCAAAACTCATGTTTTTGTTCATTTAGTGACTTCTATAACCAAACAACAATGATCTCTTAACTTATTTCATCAGTTTTGTACGAAATTTCATTGCGTTGGCAGTTTTAACAAGTTCTTACAAAATCTTGAAAAATGGAATTTGACGAAATCTGCCAAAACTCGTGTTTTTGTTCATTTAGTGACTTCTATAATCCAACAACAATGATCTCTTAACTCATTTCATCAGTTTTGTAGGAAATTTCATTGCGTTGCTTGGCAGTTTTAACAAGTTCTTACAAAATCTTGAAAAATTGAATTTGACGAATTCTGCCAAAACTCATGTTTTTGTTCATTTAGTGACTTCTATAACCCAACAACAATGATCTCTTAACTCATTTCATCAGTTTTGTACGAAATTTCATTTCGTTGTTTGGCAGTTTCAACAAGTTACAAAATCTTGAAAAATGGACGTTGACGAAATCTTCCAAAACTCATGTTTTTGATCATTTAGTGACTTCTATAATCCAACAACAATGATCTCTTATCTCATTTCATCAGTTTTGTACGAAATTTCATTTCGTTGTTTGACAGTTTTAACAAGTTCTTACAAAATCTTGAAAAATGGAATTTGACGAAATCTGCCAAAACTCATGTTTTTGTTCATTTAGTAACTTCTATAATCCAACAACAATGATCTCTTAACTTATTTCATCAGTTTTGTACGAAACTTCATTGCGTTGCTTGACAGTTTTAACAAGTTCTTACAAAATCTTGAAAAATGGAATTTGACGAATTCTGCCAAAACTCATGTTTTTGTTCATTTAGTGACTTCTATAACCCAACCACAATGATCTCTTAACTCATTTCATCAGTTTTGTACAAATTTCATTTCGTTGTTTGGCAGTTTCAACAAGTTACAAAATCTTGAAAAATGGACGTTGACGAAATCTTCCAAAACTCATGTTTTTGATCATTTAGTGACTTCTATAACCCAACAACAATGATCTCTTAACTTATTTCATCAGTTTTGTACGAAATTTCATTTCGTGCAGTTTCAACAAGTTTTAACAAAATCTTGAAAAATGGACGTTGACGAAATCTTTCAAAACTCATGTTTTTGTTCATTTAGTGACTTCTATAACCCAACAACATTGATCTCTTAACTTATTTCATCAGTTTTGTACGAAATTTCATTGCGTTGCTTGGCAGTTTTAACAAGTTCTTACAAAATCTTGAAAAATGGAATTTGACGAATTCTGCCAAAACTCATGTTTTTGTTCATTTAGTGACTTCTATAACCCAACAACAATGATCTCTTTCATTTCATCAGTTTTGTACGAAATTTCATTTCGTTGTTTGGCAGTTTCAACAAGTTACAAAATCTTGAAAAATGGACGTTGACGAAATCTTCCAAAACTCATGTTTTTGATCATTTAGTGACTTCTATAACCCAACAACAATGATCTCTTAACTTATTTCATCAGTTTTGTACGAAATTTCATTTCGTGCAGTTTCAACAAGTTTTAACAAAATCTTGAAAAATGGACGTTGACGAAATCTTTCAAAACTCATGTTTTTGTTCATTTAGTGACTTCTATAACCCAACAACATTGATCTCTTAACTTATTTCATCAGTTTTGTACGAAATTTCATTTCGTTGTTTGGCAGTTTCAACCAGTTTTTACAAAATTTTGAAAAATGGACGTTGACGAAAACTGCCAAAACTCATGTTTTTCTACATCTTCTCACTTCTATAACCAAACAACAATGATCTCTTAACTTATTTCATCAGTTTTGTACGAAATTTCATTGCGTTGCTTGGCAGTTTTAACAAGTTCTTACAAAATCTTGAAAAATGGAATTTGACGAAATCTGCCAAAACTCGTGTTTTTGTTCATTTAGTGACTTCTATAATCCAACAACAATGATCTCTTAACTCATTTCATCTGTTTTGTACGAAATTTCATTGCGTTGCTTGGCAGTTTTAACAAGTTCTTACAAAATCTTGAAAAATGGAATTTGACGAAATCTGCCAAAACTCGTGTTTTTGTTCATTTAGTGACTTCTATAATCCAACAACAATGATCTCTTAACTCATTTCATCAGTTTTGTACGAAATTTCATTGCGTTGCTTGGCAGTTTTAACAAGTTCTTACAAAATCTTGAAAAATTGAATTTGACGAATTCTGCCAAAACTCATGTTTTTGTTCATTTAGTGACTTCTATAACCCAACAACAATGATCTCTTAACTCATTTCATCAGTTTTGTACGAAATTTCATTTCGTTGTTTGACAGTTTTAACAAGTTCTTACAAAATCTTGAAAAATGGAATTTGACGAAATCTGCCAAAACTCATGTTTTTGTTCATTTAGTGACTTCTATAATCCAACAACAATGATCTCTTAACTTATTTCATCAGTTTTGTACGAAATTTCATTTCGTTGTTCGGCAGTTTCAACAAGTTTTAACAAAATCTTGAAAAATGGACGTTGACGAAATCTTTCAAAACTCATGTTTTTGTTCATTTAGTGACTTCTATAACCCAACAACATTGATCTCTTAACTTATTTCATCAGTTTTGTACGAAATTTCATTGCGTTGCTTGGCAGTTTTAACAAGTTCTTACAAAATCTTGAAAAATGGACGTTGACGAAATCTGCCAAAACTCATGTTTTTCTTCATCTTCTCACTTCTATAACCAAACAACAATGATCTCTTAACTTATTTCATCAGTTTTGTACGAAATTTCATTGCGTTGGCAGTTTTAACAAGTTCTTACAAAATCTTGAAAAATGGAATTTGACGAATTCTGCCAAAACTCATGTTTTTGTTCATTTAGTGACTTCTATAACCCAACAACAATGATCTCTTAACTCATTTCATCAGTTTTGTACGAAATTTCATTTCGTTGTTTGGCAGTTTCAACAAGTTACAAAATCTTGAAAAATGGACGTTGTCGAAATCTTCCAAAACTCATGTTTTTGATCATTTAGTGACTTCTATAACCCAACAACAATGATCTCTTAACTTATTTCATCAGTTTTTTACGAAATTTCATTTCGTTGTTTGGCAGTTTCAACCAGTTTTTACAAAATTTTGAAAAATGGACGTTGACGAAATCTGCCAAAACTCATGTTTTTCTTCATCTTCTCACTTCTATAACCAAACAACAATGATCTCTTAACTTATTTCATCAGTTTTGTACGAAATTTCATTGCGTTGGAAGTTTTAACAAGTTCTTACAAAATCTTGAAAAATGGAATTTGACGAAATCTGCCAAAACTCGTGTTTTTGTTCATTTAGTGACTTCTATAACCCAACAACATTGATCTCTTAACTTATTTCATCAGTTTTGTACGAAATTTCATTTCGTTGTTTGGCAGTTTCAACCAGTTTTTACAAAATTTTGAAAAATGGACGTTGACGAAATCTGCCAAAACTCATGTTTTTCTTCATCTTCTCACTTCTATAACCAAACAACAATGATCTCCTTGTTTTGCCGAAAATTAACTCCATTCTTCCGATTTTGGTGCACCATTTAATGTTCTGAAAAGGAAATGAATAAAATCAGAATAATTTGGCTTTTAGACAAAAGAAATTTAAGGAATTGATTTCATAAATTCCAGATTTGAATTGCAAATTATCTCCCTTAATTTAGACAATGAAAACTTGTCTTAAAAAGCCCTTTTAAATTCAGCAAGAAACCCCATCATTCTCCTTGATTTATGGCGACACAACTTAGTCCTAATCCATGTAGGATTTGACTTCCTTGCTTCATGTGGAATCCCTATCACAAAAGGAAAGAAAGTTTTCAAAATAAATTAGGAAAGTCAGAATAGGAAAGATTCAAAGATAGTTAGTTTCCCAAATCAAATAAGGAAAGTTTCTCTAATCAAATTAGGTAAGTTTTCCAAAATGAAATAGGTAGCTTTTCCCTTTTCAAAATAGGAAAGTTTCCTAAACTACTTATTCTCGACTTTTGCGACTCGTTGAGTTTCCTAGTTAAATAAGGATTTTGCTAAAACTCCACATTTTCTTCTATTTAAGCACATTTTCACTTGTTCTCCACCAAACAATCATGGTTTAGTCTAATGATTCAAATCTGCAAAATTAAGAGTTAAACAAAGTATAAATAGGGATAGAAACACATTAAAAACGTAGCATTTTATGCTCTTATCAATAACCCAAAAACATTGATCTCTTAACATATTTCATCAGTTTATTACGAAATTTCATTGCGTTGCTCGGCAGTTTAAACAAGTTCTTAAAAATCTTGAAAAATAGAATTTGACGAAATCTGCCAAAACTCATGTTTTTGTTCATTTAGTGACTTCTATAACCAACAGCAATGATCTCTTAACTCATTTCATCAGTTTTGTACGAAATTTCATTGCGTTGCTTGGCAGTTTTAACAAGTTCTTACAAAATCTTGAAAAATGGAATTTGACGAAACTGCCAAAAACTCATTTTTTTGTTCATTTAGTAAATCTATAATCCAACAACAATGATCTCTTAACTTATTTTATAAGTGTTGTACGAAATTTCATTGCGTTGCTTGGCAGTTTTCACAACTTCTTACAAAATCTTGAAAAATGGAATTTGACGAAATCTGCCAAAACTCATCTTTTTGTTCATTTAGTGACTTCTATAACCCAACAACAATGATCTCTTAACTTATTTCATCATTTTTGTACGAAATTTCATTTCGTTGTTTGGCAGTTTTCACAACTTCTTACAAAATCTTGAAAAATGGAATTTGACGAAATCTGCCAAAACTCATCTTTTTGTTCAATTAGTGACTTCTATAACCCAACAACAATGATCTCTTAACTTATTTCATCATTTTTGTACGAAATTTCATTTCGTTGTTTGACAGTTTTAACAAGTTCTTACAAAATCTTGAAAAATGGAATTTGACGAAATTCCAAAACTCATCTTTTTGTTCATTTAGTGACTTCTATAACCCAACAACAATGATCTCTTAACTTATTTCATCATTTTTGTACGAAATTTCATTTCGTTGTTTGGCAGTTTTAACAAGTTCTTACAAAATCTTGAAAAATGGAATTTGACGAAATCTGCCAAAACTCATGTGTTTGTTCATTTAGTGACTTCTATAATCCAACAACAATGATCTCTTAACTTATTTCATAAGTGTTGTACGAAATTTCATTGCGCTGCTTGGCAGTTTTCACAACTTACAAAATCTTGAAAAATGGAATTTGACGAAATCTGCCAAAACTCATCTTTTTGTTCATTTAGTGACTTCTATAACCCAACAACAATGATCTCTTAACTTATTTCATCATTTTTGTACGAAATTTCATTTCGTTGTTTGACAGTTTTAACAAGTTCTTACAAAATCTTGAAAAATGGACTTTGACGAATTCCGCCAAAACTCATGTTTTTGTTTATCTTGTGACTTCTATAACCCAAAAACATTGATCTCTTAACATATTTCATCAGTTTTGTACGAAATTTCATTTCGTTGTTTGGCAGTTTTAACAAGTTCTTACAAAATCTTGAAAAATGGAATTTGACGAAATCTGCAAAAACTCATGTTTTTGTTCATTTATTGACTTCTATAATCCAAAACCAATGATCTCTTAACTTATTTCATAAGTGTTGTACGAAATTTCATTGCGCTGCTTGGCAGTTTTCACAACTTCTTACAAAATCTTGAAAAATGGAATTTGACGAAATCTCCCAAAACTCATGTTTTTGTTCATTTAGTGACTTCTATAATCCAACAACAATGATGTTTTAACTTATTTCATCAGTTTTGTACGAAATTTCATTGCGTTGCTTGGCAGTTTTAACAAGTTCTTACAAAATCTTGAAAAATGGTATTTGACGAAATCTGCCAAAACTCATGTTTTTGTTCATTTAGTAACTTCTTTAACCCAACAGCAATGATCTCTTAACTTCGTTCTTTTTTTTTGAAGGAAATTTCATTTCGTTGTTTTGCAGTTTTAACAAGTTCTTACAAAATCTTGAAAAATGGACTTTGACGAAATCTGTCATAACTCATGTTTTTGTTCATTTAGTGACTTCTATAATCCAACAACAATGATCTCTTAACTTATTTCATAAGTGTTGTACGAAATTTCATTGCGTTGCTTACCAGTTTTCACAACTTCTTACAAAATCTTGAAAAATGGAATTTGACGAAATCTGCCAAAACCCATCTTTTTGTTCATTTAGTGACTTCTATAACCCAACAACAATGATCTCTTAACTTATTTCATCATTTTTGTACGAAATTTCATTTCGTTGTTTGACAGTTTTAACAAGTTCTTACAAAATCTTGAAAAATGGAATTTGACGAAATCTGCCAAAACTCATCTTTTTGTTCATTTAGTGACTTCTATAACCCAACAACAATGATCTCTTAACTTATTTCATCATTTTTGTACGAAATTTCATTTCGTTGTTTGGCAGTTTTAACAAGTTCTTACAAAATCTTGAAAAATGGAATTTGACGAAATCTGCCAAAACTCATGTGTTTGTTCATTTAGTGACTTCTATAATCCAACAACAATGATCTCTTAACTTATTTCATAAGTGTTGTACGAAATTTCATTGCGCTGCTTGGCAGTTTTCACAACTTCTTACAAAATCTTGAAAAATGGAATTTGACGAAATCTGCCAAAACTCATCTTTTTGTTCATTTAGTGACTTCTATAACCCAACAACAATGATCTCTTAACTTATTTCATCATTTTTGTACGAAATTTCATTTCGTTGTTTGACAGTTTTAACAAGTTCTTACAAAATCTTGAAAAATGGACTTTGACGAATTCCGCCAAAACTCATGTTTTTGTTTATCTTGTGACTTCTATAACCCAAAAACATTGATCTCTTAACATATTTCATCAGTTTTGTACGAAATTTCATTTCGTTGTTTGGCAGTTTTAACAAGTTCTTACAAAATCTTGAAAAATGGAATTTGACGAAATCTGCAAAAACTCATGTTTTTGTTCATTTATTGACTTCTATAATCCAAAACCAATGATCTCTTAACTTATTTCATAAGTGTTGTACGAAATTTCATTGCGCTGCTTGGCAGTTTTCACAACTTCTTACAAAATCTTGAAAAATGGAATTTGACGAAATCTCCCAAAACTCATGTTTTTGTTCATTTAGTGACTTCTATAATCCAACAACAATGATGTTTTAACTTATTTCATCAGTTTTGTACGAAATTTCATTGCGTTGCTTGGCAGTTTTAACAAGTTCTTACAAAATCTTGAAAAATGGTATTTGACGAAATCTGCCAAAACTCATGTTTTTGTTCATTTAGTAACTTCTTTAACCCAACAGCAATGATCTCTTAACTTCGTTCTTTTTTTTTGAAGGAAATTTCATTTCGTTGTTTTGCAGTTTTAACAAGTTCTTACAAAATCTTGAAAAATGGACTTTGACGAAATCTGTCATAACTCATGTTTTTGTTCATTTAGTGACTTCTATAATCCAACAACAATGATCTCTTAACTTATTTCATAAGTGTTGTACGAAATTTCATTGCGTTGCTTACCAGTTTTCACAACTTCTTACAAAATCTTGAAAAATGGAATTTGACGAAATCTGCCAAAACCCATCTTTTTGTTCAATTAGTGACTTCTATAACCCAACAACAATGATCTCTTAACTTATTTCATCATTTTTGTACGAAATTTCATTTCGTTGTTTGACAGTTTTAACAAGTTCTTACAAAATCTTGAAAAATGGAATTTGACGAAATCTGCCAAAACTCATCTTTTTGTTCATTTAGTGACTTCTATAACCCAACAACAATGATCTCTTAACTTATTTCATCATTTTTGTACGAAATTTCATTTCGTTGTTTGGCAGTTTTAACAAGTTCTTACAAAATCTTGAAAAATGGAATTTGACGAAATCTGCCAAAACTCATGTGTTTGTTCATTTAGTGACTTCTATAATCCAACAACAATGATCTCTTAACTTATTTCATAAGTGTTGTACGAAATTTCATTGCGCTGCTTGGCAGTTTTCACAACTTCTTACAAAATCTTGAAAAATGGAATTTGACGAAATCTGCCAAAACTCATCTTTTTGTTCATTTAGTGACTTCTATAACCCAACAACAATGATCTCTTAACTTATTTCATCATTTTTGTACGAAATTTCATTTCGTTGTTTGACAGTTTTAACAAGTTCTTACAAAATCTTGAAAAATGGACTTTGACGAATTCCGCCAAAACTCATGTTTTTGTTTATCTTGTGACTTCTATAACCCAAAAACATTGATCTCTTAACATATTTCATCAGTTTTGTACGAAATTTCATTTCGTTGTTTGGCAGTTTTAACAAGTTCTTACAAAATCTTGAAAAATGGAATTTGACGAAATCTGCAAAAACTCATGTTTTTGTTCATTTATTGACTTCTATAATCCAAAACCAATGATCTCTTAACTTATTTCATAAGTGTTGTACGAAATTTCATTGCGCTGCTTGGCAGTTTTCACAACTTCTTACAAAATCTTGAAAAATGGAATTTGACGAAATCTCCCAAAACTCATGTTTTTGTTCATTTAGTGACTTCTATAATCCAACAACAATGATGTTTTAACTTATTTCATCAGTTTTGTACGAAATTTCATTGCGTTGCTTGGCAGTTTTAACAAGTTCTTACAAAATCTTGAAAAATGGTATTTGACGAAATCTGCCAAAACTCATGTTTTTGTTCATTTAGTAACTTCTTTAACCCAACAGCAATGATCTCTTAACTTCGTTCTTTTTTTTTGAAGGAAATTTCATTTCGTTGTTTTGCAGTTTTAACAAGTTCTTACAAAATCTTGAAAAATGGACTTTGACGAAATCTGTCATAACTCATGTTTTTGTTCATTTAGTGACTTCTATAATCCAACAACAATGATCTCTTAACTTATTTCATAAGTGTTGTACGAAATTTCATTGCGTTGCTTACCAGTTTTCACAACTTCTTACAAAATCTTGAAAAATGGAATTTGACGAAATCTGCCAAAACCCATCTTTTTGTTCATTTAGTGACTTCTATAACCCAACAACAATGATCTCTTAACTTATTTCATCATTTTTGTACGAAATTTCATTTCGTTGTTTGGCAGTTTTAACAAGTTCTTACAAAATCTTGAAAAATGGAATTTGATGAAATCTGCCAAAACTCATGTGTTTGTTCATTTAGTGACTTCTATAATCCAACAACAATGATCTCTTAACTTATTTCATAAGTGTTGTACGAAATTTCATTGCGCTGCTTGGCAGTTTTCACAACTTCTTACAAAATCTTGAAAAATGGAATTTGACGAAATCTGCCAAAACTCATCTTTTTGTTCATTTAGTGACTTCTATAACCCAACAACAATGATCTCTTAACTTATATCATTTTTTTTGAACGAAATTTCATTTCGTTGTTTGGCAGTTTTAACAAGTTCAAACAAAATCTTGAAAATTAGAATTTGACGAAATATGCCAAAACTCATGTTTTTGTTCATTTAGTGACTTCTATAACCCAACAACATTGATCTCTTAACTTATTTCATCAGTTTTGAACGAAATTTCATTTCGTTGTTTGGCAGTTTTAACAAGTTCAAACAAAATCATGAAAAATGGAATTTGACGAAATCTGCCAAAATCATATTTTTGTTCATTTAGTGACTTCTATAACCCAAAAACATTGATCTCTTAACTTATTTCATCAGTTTTGTACGAAATTTCATTGCGTTGCTTGGCAGTTTTAACAAGTTCTTACAAAATCTTGAAAATTGGACTTTGACGAAAAATGCCAAAACTCATGTTTTTGTTCATTTAGTGACTTCTATAACCCAACAACAATGATCTCTTAACTTATTTCATCAGTTTTGTACGAAATTTCATTTCGTTGTTTGGCAGTTTTAACAAGTTTAAACAAAATCATGAAAAATGGAATTTGACGAAATCTGCCAAAATCATGTTTTTGTTCATTTAGTGACTTCTATAACCCAAAAACATTGATCTCTTAACTTATTTCATCAGTTTTGTACGAAATTTCATTGCGTTGCTTGGCAATTTTAACAAGTTTTTACAAAATCTTGAAAAATGGAATTTGACGAAATCTGCCAAAACTCATGTTTTTGTTCATTTAGTGACTTCTATAATCCAACAACAATGATCGCTTAACTTATTTCATTTCGTTGTTTGATAGTTATAACAAGTTCTTACAAAATCTTGAAAAATAGAATTTGACGAAATCTGATAAAACTCATGTTATTGTTCATTTAGTGACTTCTATAACCCAACAACAATGATCTCTTAACTTATTTCATCAGTTTTGTACGAAATTTCATTTCGTTGCTTGGCAGTTTTAACAACTTCTTACAAAATCTTGAAAAATGGAATTTGACGAAATCTGCCAAAACTCATGTTTTTGTTCATTTAGTGACTTCTATAATCCAACAACAATGATCGCTTAACTTATTTCATTTCGTTGTTTGATAGTTATAACAAGTTCTTACAAAATCTTGAAAAATAGAATTTGACGAAATCTGATAAAACTCATGTTTTTGTTCATTTAGTGACTTCTATAACCCAACAACAATGATCTCTTAACTTATTTCATCAGTTTTGTACGAAATTTCATTTCGTTGCTTGGCAGTTTTAACAACTTCTTACAAAATCTTAAAAAATGGAATTTGACGAAATCTGCCAAACTCATCTTTTTGTTCATTTAGTGACTTCTATAACCCAACAACAATGATCTCTTAACTTATATCATTTTTTTGAACGAAATTTCATTTCGTTGTTTGGCAGTTTTAACAAGTTCTTACAAAATCTTGAAAAATGAAATTTGACGTAATCTGCCAAAACTCATGTTTTTGTTCATTTAGTGACTTCTATAACCCAAAAACATTGATCTCTTAACTTATTTCATCATTTTTGTACGAAATTTCATTTCGTTGCTTGGCAGTTTTAACAAGTTCTTACCAAAATTTTGAAAAATGGAATTTGACGAAATCTGCTAAAACACATGTTTTTGTTCATGTAGTGACTTCTATAATCCAACAACAATGATGTTTTAACTCATTTCATCAGTTTTGTACGAAATTTCATTGCGTTGCTTGGCAGTTTTAACAATTTCTTACAAAATCTTGAAAAATGGAATTTGACGAAATCTGCCAAAACTCATGTTTTTGTTCATTTAGTGACTTCTATAACCCAACAACAATGATCTCTTAACTTATTTCATAAGTTTTGTATGAAATTTCATTTCGTTGTTTGGCAGTTTAAACAAAATCTTGAAAAATAGAATTTGACGAAATATGCCAAAACTCATGTTTTTGTTCATTTAATGACTTCTATAACCCAACAACAATGATCTCTGAACTTATTTCATTTTGTTTTGAACGAAATATCATTTCGTTGGTTGGCAGTTTTAACAAGTTCTTACAAAATCTTGAAAAATGGAATTTGACGAAATCTGCCAAAACTCATGTTTTTGTTCATTTAGTGACTTCTATAACCAAACAACAATGATCTCTTAACTTATTTCATCAGTTTTGTACGAAATTTCATTTCGTTGTTTGACAGTTTTATCAAGTTCAAAAAAAATCTTAAAAATGACTTTTACAAATTCCGCCAAAACACATGTTTTTGTTTATCTTGTGACTTCTATAACCCAAAAACATTGATCTCTTAACTTATTTCATCAGATTTGTTCGAAATTTCATTTCGTTGCTTGGCAGCTTTAACAACTTCTTACAAAATCTTGAAAAATGGAATTTGTCGAAATCTGCCAAAACTCATCTTTTTGCTCATTTAGTGACTTCTATAACCCAACAACAATGATCTCTTAACTTCGTTCTTTTTTTTTGACGAAATCTGCCAAAACTCATCTTTTTGTTCATTTAGTGACTTCTATAACCCAACAACAATGATCTCTTAACTTATATCATTTTTTTTGAACGAAATTTCATTTCGTTGTTTGGCAGTTTAAACAAAATCTTGAAAAATAGAATTTGACGAAATATGCCAAAACTCATGTTTTTGTTCATTTAATGACTTCTATAACCCAACAACAATGATCTCTTAACTTATTTCATTTTGTTTGAACGAAATTTCATTTCGTTGTTTGGCAGTTTTAACAAGTTCTTACAAAATCTTGAAAAATGGAATTTGACGAAATCTGCCAAAACTCATGTTTTTGTTCATTTAGTGAATTTTATAAACCGACAACAATGATCTCTTAACTTATTTCATCAGTTTTGTACAAAATTTCATTTCTTTGTTTGGCAGTTTTAACAAGTTCTTACAAAATCTTGAAAAATGGAATTTGACGAATTCCGCCAAAACTCAAGTTTTTGTTTATCTTGTGACTTCTATAACCCAAAAACATTGATCTCTTAACTTATTTCATCAGTTTTGTACGAAATTTCATTTCGTTGTTTGGCAGTTTTAACAAGTTCTTACAAAATCTTGAAAAATGGAATTTGACGAAATCTGCCAAAACTCATGTTTTTGTTCATTTAGTGACTTCTATAACCCAAAAACATTGATCTCTTAACTTATTTCATCAGTTTTGTACGAAATTTCATTGCGTTGCTTGGCAGTTTTAACAAGTTCTTACAAAATCTTGAAAAATAGACTTTGACGAAATCTGTCAAAATTCGTGTTTTTGTTCATTTAGTGACTTCTATAACCAAACAACAATGATCTCTTAACTTATTTCATCAGTTTTTACGAAATTTCATTTCGTTGTTTGACAGTTTTATCAAGTTCAAAAAAAATCTTAAAAATGACTTTTACAAATTCCGCCAAAACACATGTTTTTGTTTATCTTGTGACTTCTATAACCCAAAAACATTGATCTCTTAACTTATTTCATCAGATTTGTTCGAAATTTCATTTCGTTGCTTGGCAGTTTTAACAACTTCTTAAAAAATCTTGAAAAATGGAATTTGTCGAAATCTGCCAAAACTCATCTTTTTGCTCATTTAGTGACTTCTATAACCCAACAACAATGATCTCTTAACTTCGTTCTTTTTTTTTTGACGAAATCTGCCAAAACTCATCTTTTTGTTCATTTAGTGACTTCTATAATCCAACAACAATGATCTCTTAACTTATATCATTTTTTTTGAATGAAATTTCATTTCGTTGTTTGGCAGTTTAAACAAAATCTTGAAAAATAGAATTTGACGAAATATGCCAAAACTCATGTTTTTGTTCATTTAATGACTTCTATAACCCAACAACAATGATCTCTTAACTTATTTCATTTTGTTTGAACGAAATTTCATTTCGTTGTTTGGCAGTTTTAACAAGTTCTCACAAAATCTTGAAAAATAGAATTTGACGAAATATGCCAAAACTCATGTTTTTGTTCATTTAATGACTTCTATAACCCAACAACAATGATCTCTTAACTTATTTCATTTTGTTTTGAACGAAATATCATTTCGTTGGTTGGCAGTTTTAACAAGTTCTTACAAAATCTTGAAAAATGGAATTTGACGAAATCTGCCAAAACTCATGTTTCTGTTCATTTAGTGACTTCTATAACCAAACAACAATGATCTCTTAACTTATTTCATCAGTTTTGTACGAAATTTCATTTCGTTGTTTGGCAGTTTTAACAAGTTCTTACAAAATCTTGAAAAATGGAATTTGACGAAATCTGCCAAAACTCATGTTTTTGTTCATTTAGTGACTTCTATAACCCAAAAACATTGATTTCTTAACTTATTTCATCAGATTTGTTCGAAATTTCATTTCGTTGCTTGGCAGTTTTAACAACTTCTTACAAAATCTTGAAAAATGGAATTTGTCGAAATCTGCCAAAACTCATCTTTTTGCTCATTTAGTGACTTCTATAACCCAACAACAATGATCTCTTAACTTATTTCATCAGTTTTGTACGAAATTTCATTGCGTTGCTTGGCAGTTTTAACAAGTTCTTACAAAATCTTGAAAAATGGACTTTGACGAAATCTGCCAATACACATGTTTTTGTTCATTTATTGACTTCTATAACCCAACAACAATGATCTCTTAACTTATTTCATTTTTTTTGAACGAAATATCATTTCGTTGGTTGGCAGTTTTAACAATTTCTTACAAAATCTTGAAAAATGGAATTTGACGAAATCTGCCAAAACTCATGTTTTTGTTCATTTAGTGACTTCTATAATCCAACAACAATGATCTCTTAACTTATTTCATCAGTTTTGTACGAAATTTCATTGCGTTGCTTGGCAGTTTTAACAAGTTCTTATAAAATCTTTAAAAATGGACGTTGACGAAATCTTCCAAAACTCATGTTTTTGTTCATCTTCTTACTTCTTTAACCAAACAACAATGATCTCTCAACTTATTTCATCAGTTTTGAACGAAATTTCAATGCATTGTTTGGCAGTTTTAACGAGTTCTTAAAAAATCTTGAAAAATGGAATTTGACGAAATATGCCAAAACACATGTTTTTGTTCATTTAGTGACTTCTATAACCCAACAACAATGATCTCTTAACTTATTTCATTTTTTTTGAACGAAATTTCATTTCGTTTTTTGGTAGTTTTAACAAGTTCTTACAAAATCTTGAAAAATGGACTTTGACGAAATCTGCCAAAACTCATGTTTTTGTTCATTTAGTGACTTTTATAATCCAACAACAATGATGTTTTAACTTATTTCATCAGTTTTGTACGAAATTTCATTTCGTTGTTTGGCAGTTTTAACAATTTCTTACAAAATCTTGAAAAATGGAATTTGACGAAATCTGCCAAAACTCATGTTTTTGTTCATTTAGTGACTTCTATAACCCAACAACAATAATCTCTTAACTTATTTCATCATTTTTGTACGAAATTTCATTTCGTTGCTTGGCAGTTTTAACAAGTTCTTACAAAATCTAGAAAAATGGACTTTGAGGAATTCCGCCAAAACTCATGTTTTTGTTTATCTTGTGACTTCTATAACCCAAAAACATTGATCTCTTAACATATTTCATCAGTTTTGTACGAAATTTCATTTCGTTGTTTGGCAGTTTTAACAAGTTCTTACAAAATCTTGAAAAATGGAATTTGACGAAATCTGCAAAAACTCATGTTTTTGTTCATTTATTGACTTCTATAATCCAAAACCAATGATCTCTTAACTTATTTCATCAGTTTTGTACGAAATATCATTTCGTTGGTTGGCAGTTTTAACAAGTTCTTACAAAATCTTGAAAAATGGAATTTGACGAAATCTGCCAAAACTCATGTTTTTGTTCATTTAGTGACTTCTATAATCCAACAACAATGATGTTTTAACTTATTTCATCAGTTTTGTACGAAATTTCATTGCGTTGCTTGGCAGTTTTAAGAAGTTCTTACAAAATCTTGAAAAATGGACTTTGACGAAATCTGCCAAAACACATGTTTTTGTTCATTTAGTGACTTCTATAACCCAACAACAATGATCTCTTAACTTATTTCATGTTTTTTGAACGAAATATCATTTCGTTGGTTGGCAGTTTTAACAATTTCTTACAAAATCTTGAAAAATGGAATTTGACGAAATCTGCCAAAACTCATGTTTTTGTTCATTTAGTGACTTCTATAATCCAACAACAATGATCTCTTAACTTATTTCATCAGTTTTGTACGAAATTTCATTGCGTTGCTTGGCAGTTTTAACAAGTTCTTACAAAATCTTTAAAAATGGACGTTGACGAAATCTTCCAAAACTCATGTTTTTGTTCATCTTCTTACTTCTTTAACCAAACAACAATGATCTCTCAACTTATTTCATCAGTTTTTTGGCAGTTTTAACAAGTTCTTACAAAATCTTGAAAAATGGACTTTGACGAAATCTGCCAAAACTCATGTTTTTGTTCATTTAGTGACTTTTATAATCCAACAACAATGATGTTTTAACTTATTTCATCAGTTTTGTACGAAATTTCATTTCGTTGTTTGGCAGTTTTAACAATTTCTTACAAAATCTTGGAAAATGGAATTTGACGAAATCTGCCAAAACTCATGTTTTTATTCATTTAATGACTTCTATAACCCAACAACAATGATCTCTTAACTTATTTCATTTTGTTTGAACGAAATTTCATTTCGTTGTTTGGCAGTTTTAACAAGTTCTCACAAAATCTTGAAAAATAGAATTTGACGAAATATGCCAAAACTCGTGTTTTTGTTCATTTAATGACTTCTATAACCCAACAACAATGATCTCTTAACTTATTTCATTTTGTTTTGAACGAAATATCATTTCGTTGGTTGGCAGTTTTAACAAGTTCTTACAAAATCTTGAAAAATGGAATTTGACGAAATCTGCCAAAACTCATGTTTTTGTTCATTTAGTGACTTCTATAACCAAACAACAATGATCTCTTAACTTATTTCATCAGTTTTGTACGAAATTTCATTTCGTTGTTTGACAGTTTTATCAATTTCAAAAAAAATCTTAAAAATGACTTTTACAAATTCCGCCAAAACACATGTTTTTGTTTATCTTGTGACTTCTATAACCCAAAAACATTGATCTCTTAACTTATTTCATCAGATTTGTTCGAAATTTCATTTCGTTGCTTGGCAGTTTTAACAACTTCTTACAAAATCTTGAAAAATGGAATTTGTCGAAATCTGCCAAAACTCATCTTTTTGCTCATTTAGTGACTTCTATAACCCAACAACAATGATCTCTTAACTTATTTCATCAGTTTTGTACGAAATTTCATTGCGTTGCTTGGCAGTTTTAACAAGTTCTTACAAAATCTTGAAAAATGGACTTTGATGACGAAATCTGCCAATACACATGTTTTTGTTCATTTAGTGACTTCTATAACCCAACAACAATGATCTCTTAACTTATTTCATTTTTTTTGAACGAAATATCATTTCGTTAATTGGCAGTTTTAACAATTTCTTACAAAATCTTGAAAAATGGAATTTGACGAAATCTGCCAAAACTCATGTTTTTGTTCATTTAGTGACTTCTATAATCCAACAACAATGATCTGTTAACTTATTTCATCAGTTTTGTACGAAATTTCACTGCGTTGCTTGGCAGTTTTAACAAGTTCTTACAAAATCTTTAAAAATGGACGTTGACGAAATCTTCCAAAACTCATGTTTTTGTTCATCTTCTTACTTCTTTAACCAAACAACAATGATCTCTCAACTTATTTCATCAGTTTTGAACGAAATTTCAATGCATTGTTTGGCAGTTTTAACAAGTTCTTAAAATATCTTGAAAAATGGAATTTGACGAAATCTGCCAAAACACATGTTTTTGTTCATTTAGTGACTTCTATAACCCAACAACAATGATCTCTTAACTTATTTCATTTTTTTTGAACGAAATTTCATTTCGTTTTTTGGCAGTTTTAACAAGTTCTTACAAAATCTTGAAAAATGGACTTTGACGAAATCTGCCAAAACTCATGTTTTTGTTCATTTAGTGACTTTTATAATCCAACAACAATGATGTTTTAACTTATTTCATCAGTTTTGTACGAAATTTCATTTCGTTGTTTGGCAGTTTTAACAATTTCTTACAAAATCTTGAAAAATGGAATTTGACGAAATCTGCCAAAACTCATGTTTTTGTTCATTTAGTGACTTCTATAACCCAACAACAATAATCTCTTAACTTATTTCATCATTTTTGTACGAAATTTCATTTCGTTGCTTGGCAGTTTTAACAAGTTCTTACAAAATCTAGAAAAATGGACTTTGACGAATTCCGCCAAAACTCATGTTTTTGTTTATCTTGTGACTTCTATAACCCAAAAACATTGATCTCTTAACATATTTCATCAGTTTTGTACGAAATTTCATTTCGTTGTTTGGCAGTTTTAACAAGTTCTTACAAAATCTTGAAAAATGGAATTTGACGAAATCTGCAAAAACTCATATTTTTGTTCATTTATTGACTTCTATAATCCAAAACCAATGATCTCTTAACTTATTTCATCAGTTGTTTACGAAATATCATTTCGTTGGTTGGCAGTTTTAACAAGTTCTTACAAAATCTTGAAAAATGGAATTTGACGAAATCTGCCAAAACTCATGTTTTTGTTCATTTAGTGACTTCTATAATCCAACAACAATGATGTTTTAACTTATTTCATCAGTTTTGTACGAAATTTCATTTCGTTGTTTGGCAGTTTTAACAATTTTTTACAAAATCTTGAAAAATGGAATTTGACGAAATCTGCCAAAACTCATGTTTTTGTTCATTTAGTGGCTTCTATAATCCAACAACAATGATGTTTTAACTTATTTCATCAGTTTTGTACGAAATTTCATTGCGTTGCGATGAGCGTCTTTCGCCTCACACATGTAAACACGTGATCAAATCAAACCTCACAACTTTATAACCCTGCAAAATGTCATCGTTAGTACGAATAAGTAGGGATCGTTCAGTCCGGGGATATTGAAGGGTAATCGAAAACAGAAAATGTTAACGCAATCAAATAAACATATGGAGAATGTAAATGTTTAATATCTAAAGAAACTAAAACTTAACCTAAAACTAATTATTTACAGTTGATCAACCACTCTACACATAACACATAACTCTCTAAACATGTAACAACTCAAATAAAAGAATAGGGCAGCAGGTTTACAAACCGATTTCATAATCCAATTTAGTTCCAATTTAATTAGAGCCTTCGCGGTTATTCTAATTATTCAAGACTTCACAATTATTCAGAATTAACTTCGCGTATAATTCTAAACATAGTACTAATCGGTTTAAAGACACTTCGCGTAGAAATTAAACACAAAAAGCACATAAGCACAATAAGTCGAATTGGAGACATGTTAGCAAGTATGGCGTCACCTCATCTCACATCGACATGTAAATTTACAGAATTATTCTAGCTCTTATAAAGAACACAAATTGAACCAACTTCGCGCATGATTCAACTTATATTCGATAAGCATATGAAATCTATACACAAGGGACAGCCATGGCCGAGGCTGCCCTTGTGCATATGATTTGTTGTGTGCACAAACTCTGCAAATAAACCAAACTAAAGCATAAATTCAATTAATTACTACTGCCCTTAAGTCTTAAATTCGAATTAACACATGCATATATAGAGAATTCAACCAAACAACAATCAAACACATAAAGAAATCCAAAGAATTCATCAAATCATGTAAGAACATTGATAGTTTGTTACAAAATTCAGAAATAACATGGAATTTAACAACTGAATTTGAAACAAATTTAAAGACAACCATGAATCTTGGACTGACTTAGGAGTGGAGATCGATGCTTGGTTGAGCAACGGCTGAATTTGTGGTGGAGACGGCGGCGGTGTTGGTGAAGAGGGGCGGCAGCTGCAGCACTTTTGTGGAGGAGATGAAGGCGGCTGTATTGGCTTGTGGAGGAGGAAGGAGCGGCGGCGGCTGCTTGGGAAGAGAGATGGAGGCGGCGCTGCTTGGTGATGGAGAGAGAGATGGCTGCTCTTGTGTTTGTGTATAGAATGGTCGACCTCTTTTTGGTTCTTCTTCTCCTCCTTTTATAGTGTTATGTCTCCCCCATTGAGTTCTCTCAACCCTTGATTTAATCTTGATCCAATGGTCAAGGAAATTACCCAACAAATTAAGAGAAATGTGTTAGGAAATTTCCAGAATTTCCTTGTTCAACAAGATGATGAATTTGGCTCAAAAAATGGCTGCATACAAGTTCCTTCTCCAAGGTAAAATCGGCAATTTAGGAGTCCATTCCTTTCTTGGCTGATTTTAATCTTCTCCCTTCAATTTGGCCGAATTGATGATGAATTACATTCCTTTTTCATGCAAAATTATGGTTCCTGAAAAGGTAGGGAAATAAGTTAATTGAAAATCAGAATAATTAAGGATTTAAACAAAGGATTTTAAGGAAAGAAGTTCCCTTATTTTCAGATTTGAATTTCAAATAAATCCCTTGATGTAGGACAAAGTTTTGTCCTAAATTCCCTTGATTAATTCGGCAAAATTGATGGAGAAAGAATTTTGGAATTTTGCTGCCCATTTCCTCTTTTATAATAATTTCTGGCGCCGTTGCCGGGGATGTTGAGAAACATCGTTTATTGAAGTGTTAACTTTGTAGATTTGTGAATTGTAAAGTTTCTGTTTTGTATAAGTTGTAAAGTTTCAATTTTGTTTCTTTGTGTTTATAATGCATGTTGTAACTTAGTTTAAATTGTTAGGAAGTTAAAGATTTATTTGTGTAGCGCTTATTTGTGTTTTCTAAAGCAAACGGAATAGGTAAAGTCTCTTTTGTTAATATAAGCCTAAACCCTTCATGTAATCGCATGAAGTTGAGGGCGGCTCTTATTAACACTTGAAGAACTGTCTAACACATAGCTTGCTCTCAACTGAGTAAGGGGCACATTGGTGCGTGTATAACCAACACTTGTCTAAGGTTTGTGCAATTAGATCTCAGAGGTCCACAGACTTATAACCCTTCTCGGTGAAGGGGTCGATAGGGAGTTCGCTCTCCGTGGTAACCAACAAATGAGTCTTGCCTTAGATTAACTTGGAATACACAAACTAAGCCTTCTGAAAACACGGAGTAAGTTTATGTCTAGACGACCATACTTAGGCCGCACGTCCGTCATGCTTTAGAATATACAAGATAAACTCTGCATAAATTGATTTACATAACTTCAAAAGAAAACTTCATTTTAACTTTTGAGGTATATCGGATAAAGCAAGACCGAACCGTGGGCTGTACAAGTCCATTGCACAGTTTGCTCCACTGCTCCACGTACCTTGAATGTTAAAATTGTGTGAATAAAAACAATTAGAACCTTAGGAAAAATCAGATTTCGTGTTTACATGTTTGTATTTCGAGTTTTAGTATACATTTGTGTTTACTCTTATGTAAATTCGTCACTTACTACTAACATAACATTTTAACTTAACAATATTTTCTGCATTTTTCATCATTATTTGTTTACTAACATTTTGATTTTTGCATTTTCAGGTCAATGAATGTCCGACCATAACATTTGGCACCAAAATATTAAAGAACGCTTGAAACGGATTGTAGAAGCTGGAAATCTTAACGTGCACATCTCAAATCCGCAAATTGACGAAGAACTTGACGTGGAATTTGCAAGTCCACCGTACTCAGCAAGAATTGTTACACCAAGATCATCACCATACATTCCATCATCATCAACTGCACAAGAGTTTGAAGAAACACCTTACGAGATACATCAGCCGTTAGACGAGCCTGAATTTGAGTTAGAAGCAAGTCCATTTCTGCACGGTTGTTTGAATTTCGACATACCAAAGATGCCAACAATTAGAGAAGAAAACGGACATGTGACCGGATATGAAGGTGGAGCCGCACCATCCAACATTACTTTTCCTCCCGTAGCTGAAGGAAAAACAAGTGAATTTGAGCTGAAAAGTGGATTTCTACATCAATTGCCGAAATTCCATGGACTCTCGGGTGAAGATCCGAATCATCATCTCCAGCAATTCCAATTTACTTGTGATTCAATGTGTCCAAGAGGAGCTGATTTGCAACATGTGAAGATGAAGGCATTTCCGTTCTCTCTTGAAGATCAAGCAAGAAGATGGTTATTTGAGCTGCCAACCAACCGCATAACCTCATGGGAAACTATGGTTCATGAGTTTCTGTTGAAATATTTCCCATCATCAAAAGTGACAAACTTGAGGAAGCAAATCACAGGGATTAAACAAGGAGCGGATGAAACTTTCTGTGCTTATTATGAAAGGTTTAAATCTCTTGTTGCTTCTTGTCCAGCTCATGGAATCCGTGAGGGATTGTTGTTGCAATATTTCTATGAAGGTTTGCGGATTGCAGAAAGAGAATTACTTGATTTGGCCGCCGGTGGTGCATTTTTGGATAGAGAGCGTGCGGACGCCAAACTACTTCTTAATACTAGAGCTCTCAACAATCAGCAATTTGGAACATCTCAAGGTTCCACAAGACATGTGAATGAGGCTAGTTCGACCTTGGGTCTTGAAGACAAAATGGAGAAGATGTCGAACATGATGACACAACTAATGAGATTGCAAGGAGCACAAGTATGTGGTTTATGCGCCGAGGGACATTTCACTGATCAATGTCCACATATTGCTGCAAATGGAAGTCTTGAACAAGCCAACGCCATTGGATATCAAGGAGGGCAGAGATATAATCAATTCTCCAACACTTATAATTCTGGCTTCCGTAATCATCCTAACTTTCGTTGGTCCAACAATGACAATGTGATTAAACCTCCTATGCCGAATGCCACACAAGCTCAGCCAAATTCCATGACATTTCCACCTCAGCGACAAGGACAATTTATGCCAAGGCCACAAGCTCCCTACACTCCACCAATGCCAAGCAACCAAACCGTGCCTAATCCTCCTAATTATGATGAGTTGCTGAAGTCACTTGCTATGGGACAAAGTCAATTGAACACCGCCACTCAAGCGTTGTTAGTTGAGCAGCAAACAAACTCCAAAGACATAGCCGAGCTCAAGACACAAATGGGGCAAGTTGTGGACTTCATGGGACAATTTAGTGAGCAAGGAAAATTGCCGGGTGGTGTGATCAAGAACCCAAGGAAAGAGCAAGCTCAAGCTGTCACCACAAGGAGTGGAAAGATCCTACAAGAGCCACCAAAAGTTTCAAAGAGGAATCTCGGCAAAGATGAAGGAGAAAAAGAAACCGAGCTTGAAGATGTTAAAAATGGTGAAATGGAAACAATGAAAAATGATGACTTGGAAAACGATCCAGCAACTTCCAAGAAGGAAAATGTGCCAATTCCAGAGGCACCAAAGGTATTAAATTCTAACGCTAATGGTTTATTTAATACTAACCAACCTCCGTGTTTACCTTTTCCTTCTAGATTTGCAAAGTCCAAGAAGGACAAATCAGATGAGGAAGTGCTGGAAGTTTTCAGAAAAGTTCAAGTGAATATCCCCTTGTTGGAATGCATCAAGCAAATTCCAAAATATGCCAAGTTTTTGAAGGAAATGTGCACAACACGAAGGCTTACAAGGGAAGCACAAGTAGTGAAGATGAGCGAAACGGTATCAGCCGTTATCAAAAGGACACTACCGCCAAAGTTGAAGAATCCAGGAAGTTTTACTGTTTCATGTGTCATTGGAGACTCACTTTTCAAAAATGTCATGCAAGACTTAGGCGCATCAATTAATGTTATGCCTTACAATGTGTATAAGTCACTAAGTCTAGGACCACTTAAGAAAGACAATGTGATTATTCAATTGGCGGATCATTCTACTAAGTATCCCGAGGGATACGTTGAAGATGTTCTTGTGCAGGTGAATCATCTAATATTTCCTGCAGATTTCTATGTGCTACAAATGGAGGAGTCGCCAATCAATTCAACTCAGTTACTTTTGCGGCGACCATTTATGAGAACAGCAAGAACCAAGATTGATGTTGCTGAAGGCAACCTCACCATGGAGTTTGATGGTGAAGTTATAAGCTTCAATGTGTTTGAAGCAATGAGGTATCCGGTTTCTGATTTAAAACCTTGCTATGATATTGATATGATTAATTCTTGTGCACAGGTTTTATCGGAAACTAGGGATCAATAGCAATTAGCTATTGAGCAAGGGGCCGGATTTGACAAGAAAGGAGACAGAATTTCGGCAGAGGAGGAGGCTAAACTCGAACCACACATATTGGAAGTCATTGCCACACTCGAGGCAGCCCCTTACCATAGGTATAATTCTCACTTGTCAATTCCCATTGCCACTAACAAGTTGTTACCATCTGTGGAACAGGCCCCAAATGTAGAGTTAAAACCTCTACCGGATCACTTGAAGTATGCATATCTTGGAGACGATGATACTCTACCAGTTATTGTATCATCAAAGCTGAGTAAGCAGCAAGAAGAAGAATTGATCGTCGTGCTGAAAAGAAACAAGACCGCCATCGGTTGGACTTTGGCGGACATCAAGGGAATCAGCCCTACAAAATGTGTTCACAGGATCTTACTTGAAGAAGGTGCGAAACCGACAAGAGAAGGGCAGCGACGTTTGCACCCACCGATGATGAAAGTTGTGAAGGATGAGGTAATTAAATTACTTGATTGTGGGGTGATTTACCCAATTTCAGATAGTCAATGGATTTCACCCGTCCAAGTTGTGCCGAAAAAGAGTGGAGTTACAGTTGTCAAGAATGACAAGAATGAACTTGTGCCGCAACGTTTGGTGACCGATTATAGGATGTGCATCGATTATAGGAAGCTCAATGCTACTACGCGCAAAGATCACATGCCTCTACCGTTCATGGATCAAATGCTTGAAAGATTAGCCGGACACGAGTTTTACTGCTTCTTAGATGGGTACAGCGGTTACAATCAGATTAGCATTCAACCGGATGACCACGAGAAGACGACGTTCACATGTCCCTTTGGTACGTTTGCCTATCGACGCATGCCTTTTGGATTATGCAACGCACCAGGTACATTCCAACGTTGTATGTATTCTATATTCTCAGATTTTGTTGAAAATATTATTGAAGTCTTTATGGATGATTTTAGCGTTTATGGAAAAGACTTTGATACATGTTTAGAGAATTTAGAGTTAATCTTGGAAAAATGTGTAGAAACTAACCTTGTGTTAAATTGGGAAAAATGTCATTTCATGGTTAATCAAGGTATAGTTTTAGGACACATAATTTCGAAAAAGGGAATAGAAGTTGATAAGGCTAAGATTGATATTGTGCAACGCTTACCCTCTCCCACAACTGTGAGAGAGGTCCGTTCGTTTCTTGGCCATGCAGGATTTTACAGGCGATTCATCAAAGACTTTTCTTTGGTGGCAAAACCACTAAGTTCCCTATTGCAGAAGGATGTTCCGTTCGTTTGGGACAATGCGTGTGAGGCAGCATTCGTAAAGCTCAAGGAATTGTTAACAACAGCTCCTATTATGACGCCTCCTGACTGGAATTTGCCCTTCGAATTGATGTGTGATGCAAGCGATTATGCCGTTGGAGCCGTGCTTGGACAAAGAAAGGATAAGAAGCCTTGTGCCATTTACTATGCCTCTCGGACTTTGAATGACGCTCAGCTGAATTATTCCACAACTGAAAAAGAACTCTTAGCTGTGATTTTTGCTTTAGAAAAATTTCGTTCATATGTTTTGCAATCTAAAGTAATAATTTATTCTGATCATGCAGCTTTGAGGTATTTGATGACAAAGAAGGATGCTAAGCCGAGATTGATTCGATGGATTCTCTTACTTCAAGAATTTGACGTCGAGATCAAAGATAAGAAGGGGAGCGAGAACGTGGTAGCCGATCATTTGAGCAGAATTGTACAAAAAGAAGAGACCGTACCACTTCAAGAAACATTTCCCGATGAGCAGCTCTTTCGTTTGGACGCAGCAGAACCTTGGTATGCCGACATTGTAAACTACTTGGTTTCTAGGACTTTTCCTAGTACTTTATCATATGCAAACAAGGCGAGGATGAAAAAGATGGCACGACACTACATATGGGATGAGCCGTACTTATGGAAGCAATGTAGTGATCAAGTTATTCGACGATGCGTTCCAGAGAATGAGCACAAGTCCATCCTAGCATTTTGTCATAGTGAGGCGTGTGGAGGACATTTCGGACCGAAACGGACAGCCCTCAAGGTATTAGATTGCGGATTCTATTGGCCTACGATCTTCAAAGATGCAAACATGTTTTGTGTTTCATGTGATAGATGCCAAAGAACAGGTAACATCGGTCCAAAAGATCAAATGCCCCTTTCTCCTATTATTGTGGTAGAAATTCTTGATGTTTGGGGTATTGATTTTATGGGACCATTTCCTTCTTCTAGAGGCTTTCTTTATATTCTATTGGCTGTTGATTATGTGTCTATATGGGTGGAGGCGAAAGCCACCAGGACTAATGACTCTAAAGTTGTTGCAGCTTTCTTGAGAACTAACATCTTTTCTAGGTTTGGAGTTCCACGTGTTTTGATAAGCGATGGAGGTTCTCATTTTTGCAACCGTACCATAGAGGCTTTACTCAAGAAGTATGGAGTCACACACAAGGTTTCCACCCCATATCACCCTCAAACAAGTGGAATGGCTGAAGTGTCGAATCGAGAGATCAAGCGCATTTTGGAGAAAACCGTCGGTCCAGCAAGAAAGGATTGGAGCGACCGCCTTGATGATGCATTGTGGGCTTACCGAACTGCATACAAGACGCCTATTGGGATGTCTCCCTTTCGGCTCACTTATGGGAAAGCTTGTCACCTTCCGGTCGAACTTGAGCACAAAGCATGGTGGGCGGTGAAGAAATTCAACATGGACATAGATGCTGCCGGACTTCATCGGAAATTGCAAATCAACGAACTTGAAGAAATAAGGAACGATGCTTATGATGCTGCATGGATCTACAAGGAGAAAACTCGAGCGTATCATGACAAAATGATCCGAGGCAAATCGTTTCAAAAAGGGCAAAAAGTTCTTTTATTTCATTCAAGAATTTATGGCGATTATAAAAGAGGAAATGGGCAGCAAAATTCTCTTAATCCTTGTGGGAATAGGTTTCTTTGCTTCATGTGGAATCCCTGTCACAAAAGGAAAGAAAGTTTTCAAAATAAATTAGGAAAGTCAGAATAGGAAAGATTCAAAGATAGTTAGTTTCCCAAATCAAATAAGGAAAGTTTCTCTAATCAAATTAGGTAAGTTTTCCAAAATGAAATAGGTAACTTTTCCCTTTTCAAAATAGGAAAGTTTCCTAAACTACTAACTTTTCCCTTTGCGACTCGTTGAGTTTCCTTGTTAAATAAGGATTTTGCTAAAACTCCACATTTTCTTCTATTTAAGCACATTTTCACTTGTTCTCCACCAAACAATCATGGTTCACTCCAACGACTCAAATCTGCAAAATTAAGAGTTAAACAAAGTATAAATAGGGATAGAAACACATTAAAAACGTAGCATTTTATGCTCTTATCACGTTGCTTGGCAGTTTTAACAAGTTCTTACAAAATCTTGAAAAATGGACTTTAACGAAATCTGCCAAAACACATGTTTTTGTTCATTTAGTGACTTCTATAACCCAACAACAATGATCTCTTAACTTATTTCATTTTTTTTAACGAAATTTCATTTCGTTTTTTGGCAGTTTTAACAAGTTCTTACAAAATCTTGAAAAATGGACTTTGACGAAATCTGCCAAATCTCATGTTTTTGTTCATTTAGTGACTTCTATAATCCAACAACAATGATGTTTTAACTTATTTCATCAATTTTGTACGAAATTTCATTTCGTTGTTTGGCAGTTTTAACAAGTTCTTACAAAATCTTGAAAAATGGAATTTGACGAAATCTGCCAAAACTCATGTTTTTGTTCATTTAGTGACTTCTATAATCCAACAACAATGATGTTTTAACTTATTTCATCAGTTTTGTACGAAATTTCACTGCGTTGCTTGACAGTTTTAACAAGTTCTTACAAAATCTTGAAAAATGGACTTTGACGAAATCTGCCAAAACACATGTTTTTGTTCATTTAGTGACTTCTATAACCCAACAACAATGATCTCTTAACTTATTTCATTTTTTTTGAACGAAATTTCATTTCGTTGTTTGGCAGTTTTAACAAGTTTTACAAAATCTTGAAAAAAGGACGTAGACGAAATCTGCCAAAACTCATGTTTTTGTTCATCTTCTCACTTCTAAACTCATGTTTTTGTTCATTTATGGACTTTGACGAATTCCGCCAAAACTCATGTTTTTGTTTATCTTGTGACTTCTATAACCCAAAAACATTGATCTCTTAACATATTTCATCAGTTTTGTACGAAATTTCATTTCGTTGCTTGGCAGTTTTAACAAGTTCTTACAAAATCTTGAAAAATGGACTTTGACGAAGTCCGCCAAAACTCATGTTTTTGTTCATTTAGTGACTTCTATAACCCAACAACAATGATCTCTTAACTTATTTCATTTTTTTTGAACGAAATTTCAATTCGTTGTTTGGCAGTTTCAACAAGTTTTACAAAATCTTGAAAAAAGGACGTAGACGAAATCTGCCAAAACTCATGTTTTTGTTCATCTTCTCACTTCTATAACTAAACAACAATGATCTCTTAACTTATTTCATCAGTTTTGTACGAAATTTCAATTCGTTGTTTGGCAGTTTCAACAAGTTTTACAAAATTTTGAAAAATGGATGTTGACGAAATCTGCCAAAACTCATGTTTTTGTTCAACTTCTCACTTCTTTAACGAAATTTCATTTCGTTTTTTGGCAGTTTTAACAAGTTCTTACAAAATCTTGAAAAATGGACTTTGACGAAATCTGCCAAATCTCATGTTTTTGTTCATTTAGTGACTTCTATAATCCAACAACAATGATGTTTTAACTTATTTCATCAATTTTGTACGAAATTTCATTTCGTTGTTTGGCAGTTTTAACAAGTTCTTACAAAATCTTGAAAAATGGAATTTGACGAAATCTGCCAAAACTCATGTTTTTGTTCATTTAGTGACTTCTATAACCCAACAACAATGATCTCTCAACTTATTTCATCATTTTTGTACGAAATTTCATTTCGTTGCTTGGCAGTTTTAACAAGTTCTTACAAAATCTTGAAAAATGGACTTTGACGAAATCTGCAAAAACTCATGTTTTTGTTCATTTATTGACTTCTATAATCAAAAACCAATGATCTCTTAACTTATTTCATCAGTTTTGTACGAAATATCTTTTCGTTGGTTGGCAGTTTTAACAAGTTCTTACAAAATCTTTAAAAATGGAATTTGACGAAATCTGCCAAAACTCATGTTTTTGTTCATTAAGTGACTTCTATAATCCAACAACAATGATGTTTTAACTTATTTCATCCGTTTTGTACGAAATTTCATTGCGTTGCTTGGCAGTTTTAACAAGTTCTTACAAAATCTTGAAAAATGGAATTTGACGAAATCTGCCAAAACACATGTTTTTGTTCATTTAGTGACTTCTATAACCCAACAACAATGATCTCTTAACTTATTTCATTTTTTTTGAACGAAATTTCATTTCGTTGTTTGGAAGTTTTAACAAGTTCTTACAAAATCTTGATAAATGGACTTTGACGAATTCCGCCAAAACTCATGTTTTTGTTTATCTTGTGACTTCTATAACCCAAAAACATTGATCTCTTAACATATTTCATCAGTTTTGTACGAAATTTCATTTCGTTGTTTGGCAGTTTTAACAAGTTCTTACAAAATCTTGAAAAATGGAATTTGACGAAATCTGCAAAAACTCATGTTTTTGTTCATTTATTGACTTCTATAATCCAAAACCAATGATCTCTTAACTTATTTCATCAGTTTTGTACGAAATATCATTTCGTTGGTTGGCAGTTTTAACAAGTTCTTACAAAATCTTGAAAAATGGAATTTGACGAAATCTGCCAAAACTCATGTTTTTGTTCATTTAGTGACTTCTATAATCCAACAACAATGATGTTTTAACTTATTTCATCATTTTTGTACGAAATTTCATTGCGTTGCTTGGCAGTTTTAACAAGTTCTTACAAAATCTTGAAAAATGGACTTTGACGAAATCTGCCAAAACACATGTTTTTGTTCATTTAGTGACTTCTATAACCCAACAACAATGATCTCTTAACTTATTTCATTTTTTTTGAACGAAATTTCATTTCGTTGTTTGGCAGTTTTAACAAGTTCTTACAAAATCTTGAAAAATGGAATTTGACGAATTCTGCCAAAACTCATGTTTTTGTTCATTTAGTGACTTCTATAATCCAACAACAATGATCTCTTAACTCATTTCATCAGTTTTGTACGAAATTTCATTGCGTTGCTTGGCAGTTTTAACAAGTTCTTACAAAATCTTGAAAAATGGAATTTGACGAATTCTGCCAAAACTCATGTTTTTGTTCATTTAGTGACTTCTATAACCCAACAACAATGATCTCTTAACTCATTTCATCAGTTTTGTACGAAATTTCATTTCGTTGTTTGGCAGTTTCAACAAGTTACAAAATCTTGAAAAATGGACGTTGACGAAATCTTCCAAAACTCATGTTTTTGATCATTTAGTGACTTCTATAATCCAACAACAATGATCTCTTAACTCATTTCATCAGTTTTGTACGAAATTTCATTTCGTTGTTTGGCAGTTTCAACAAGTTACAAAATCTTGAAAAATGGACGTTGACGAAATCTTCCAAAACTCATGTTTTTGATCATTTAGTGACTTCTATAATCCAACAACAATGATCTCTTAACTCATTTCATCAGTTTTGTACGAAATTTCATTTCGTTGTTTGACAGTTTTAACAAGTTCTTACAAAATCTTGAAAAATGGAATTTGACGAAATCTACCAAAACACATGTTTTTGTTCATTTAGTGACTTCTATAACCCAACAACAATGATCTCTTAACTTATTTCATCAGTTTTGTACGAAATTTCATTTCGTTGTTTGGCAGTTTCAACAAGTTACAAAATCTTGAAAAATGGACGTTGACGAAATCTTCCAAAACTCATGTTTTTGATCATTTAGTGACTTCTATAACCCAACAACAATGATCTCTTAACTTATTTCATCAGTTTTGTACGAAATTTCATTTCGTTGTTTGGCAGTTTCAACCAGTTCTTACAAAATTTTGAAAAATGGACGTTGACGAAATCTGCCAAAACTCATGTTTTTCTTCATCTTCTCACTTCTATAACCAAACAACAATGATCTCTTAACTTATTTCATCAGTTTTGTACGAAATTTCATTGCGTTGGCAGTTTTAACAAGTTCTTACAAAATCTTGAAAAATGGAATTTGACGAAATCTGCCAAAACTCGTGTTTTTGTTCATTTAGTGACTTCTATAATCCAACAACAATGATCTCTTAACTCATTTCATCAGTTTTGTACGAAATTTCATTGCGTTGCTTGGCAGTTTTAACAAGTTCTTACAAAATCTTGAAAAATTGAATTTGACGAATTCTGCCAAAACTCATGTTTTTGTTCATTTAGTGACTTCTATAACCCAACAACAATGATCTCTTAACTCATTTCATCAGTTTTGTACGAAATTTCATTTCGTTGTTTGGCAGTTTCAACAAGTTACAAAATCTTGAAAAATGGACGTTGACGAAATCTTCCAAAACTCATGTTTTTGATCATTTAGTGACTTCTATAACCCAACAACAATGATCTCTTAACTTATTTCATCAGTTTTGTACGAAATTTCATTTCGTTGTTTGGCAGTTTCAACCAGTTCTTACAAAATTTTGAAAAATGGACGTTGACGAAATCTGCCAAAACTCATGTTTTTCTTCATCTTCTCACTTCTATAACAAAACAACAATGATCTCTTAACTTATTTCATCAGTTTTGTACGAAATTTCATTACGTTGGCAGTTTTAACAAGTTCTTACAAAATCTTGAAAAATGAAATTTGATGAAATCTGCCAAAACTCGTGTTTTTGTTCATTTAGTGACTTCTATAATCCAACAACAATGATCTCTTAACTCATTTCATCAGTTTTGTACGAAATTTCATTGCGTTGCTTGGCAGTTTTAACAAGTTCTTACAAAATCTTGAAAAATTGAATTTGACGAATTCTGCCAAAACTCATGTTTTTGTTCATTTAGTGACTTCTATAACCCAACAACAATGATCTCTTAACTCATTTCATCAGTTTTGTACGAAATTTCATTTCGTTGTTTGGCAGTTTCAACAAGTTACAAAATCTTGAAAAATGGACGTTGACGAAATCTTCCAAAACTCTTGTTTTTGATCATTTAGTGACTTCTATAACCCAACAACAATGATCTCTTAACTTATTTCATCAGTTTTGTACGAAATTTCATTTCGTTGTTTGGCAGTTTCAACCAGTTCTTACAAAGTTTTGAAAAATGGACGTTGACGAAATCTGCCAAAACTCATGTTTTTCTTCATCTTCTCACTTCTATAACAAAACAACAATGATCTCTTAACTTATTTCATCAGTTTTGTACGAAATTTCATTGCGTTGGCAGTTTTAACAAGTTCTTACAAAATCTTGAAAAATGGACTTTGACGAAATCTGCCAAAACTCGTGTTTTTGTTCATTTAGTGACTTCTATAATCCAACAACAATGATCTCTTAACTCATTTAATCAGTTTTGTACGAAATTTCATTGCGTTGCTTGGCAGTTTTAACAAGTTCTTACAAAATCTTGAAAAATGGAATTTGACGAATTCTGCCAAAACTCATGTTTTTGTTCATTTAGTGACTTATATAACCCAACAACAATGATCTCTTAACTTATTTCATCAGTTTTGTACGAAATTTCATTTCGTTGTTTGGCAGTTTCAACCAGTTCTTACAAAATTTTAAAAAATGGACGTTGACGAAATCTGCCAAAACTCATGTTTTTCTTCATCTTCTCACTTCTATAACAAAACAACAATGATCTCTTAACTCATTTCATCAGTTTTGTACGAAATTTCATTTCGTTGTTTGGCAGTTTCAACAAGTTACAAAATCTTGAAAAATGGACGTTGACGAAATCTTCCAAAACTCATGTTTTTGATCATTTAGTGACTTCTATAATCCAACAACAATGATCTCTTAACTCATTTCATCAGTTTTGTACGAAATTTCATTTCGTTGTTTGACAGTTTTAACAAGTTCTTACAAAATCTTGAAAAATTGAATTTGACGAAATCTGCCAAAACTCATGTTTTTGTTCATTTAGTGACTTCTATAATCCAACAACAATGATCTCTTAACTCATTTAATCAGTTTTGTACGAATTTTCATTGCGTTGCTTGGCAGTTTTAACAAGTTCTTACAAAATCTTGAAAAATGGAATTTGACGAATTCTGCCAAAACTCATGTTTTTTTTCATCTTCTCACTTCTATAACCAAACAACAATGATCTCTTAACTCATTTCATCAGTTTTGTACGAAATTTCATTGCGTTGGCAGTTTTAACAAGTTCTTACAAAATCTTGAAAAATGGAATTTGACGAATTCTGCCAAAACTCATGTTTTTGTTCATTTAGTGACTTCTATAACCCAACCACAATGATCTCTTAACTCATTTCATCAGTTTTGTACGAAATTTCATTTCGTTGTTTGGCAGTTTCAACAAGTTACAAAATCTTGAAAAATGGACGTTGACGAAATCTTCCAAAACTCATGTTTTTGATCATTTAGTGACTTCTATAAACCAACAACAATGATCTCTTAACTCATTTCATCAGTTTTGTACGAAATTTCATTTCGTTGTTTGGCAGTTTCAACAAGTTACAAAATCTTGAAAAATGGACGTTGACGAAATCTTCCAAAACTCATGTTTTTGATCATTTAGTGACTTCTATAATCCAACAACAATGATCTCTTAACTCATTTCATCAGTTTTGTACGAAATTTCATTTCGTTGTTTGACAGTTTTAACAAGTTCTTACAAAATCTTGAAAAATTGAATTTGACGAAATCTGCCAAAACTCATGTTTTTGTTCATTTAGTGACTTCTATAATCCAACAACAATGATCTCTTAACTCATTTAATCAGTTTTGTACGAATTTTCATTGCGTTGCTTGGCAGTTTTAACAAGTTCTTACAAAATCTTGAAAAATGGAATTTGACGAATTCTGCCAAAACTCATGTTTTTTTTCATCTTCTCACTTCTATAACCAAACAACAATGATCTCTTAACTCATTTCATCAGTTTTGTACGAAATTTCATTGCGTTGGCAGTTTTAACAAGTTCTTACAAAATCTTGAAAAATGGAATTTGACGAATTCTGCCAAAACTCATGTTTTTGTTCATTTAGTGACTTCTATAACCCAACCACAATGATCTCTTAACTCATTTCATCAGTTTTGTACGAAATTTCATTTCGTTGTTTGGAAGTTTCAACAAGTTACAAAATCTTGAAAAATGGACGTTGACGAAATCTTCCAAAACTCATGTTTTTGATCATTTAGTGACTTCTATAACCCAACAACAATGATCTCTTAACTTATTTCATCAGTTTTGTACGAAATTTCATTTCGTTGTTTGGCAGTTTCAACCAGTTCTTACAAAATTTTGAAAAATGGACGTTGACGAAATCTGCCAAAACTCATGTTTTTCATCATCTTCTCACTTCTATAACCAAACAACAATGATCTCTTAACTTATTTCATCAGTTTTGTACGAAATTTCATTGCGTTGGCAGTTTTAACAAGTTCTTACAAAATCTTGAAAAATGGAATTTGACGAATTCTGCCAAAACTCATGTTTTTGTTCATTTAGTGACTTCTATAAACCAACAACAATGATCTCTTAACTCATTTCATCAGTTTTGTACGAAATTTCATTTCGTTGTTTGGCAGTTTCAACAAGTTACAAAATCTTGAAAAATGGACGTTGACGAAATCTTCCAAAACTCATGTTTTTGTTCATTTAGTGACTTCTATAATCCAACAACAATGATCTCTTAACATATTTCATCAGTTTTGTACGAAATTTCATTTCATTGTTCGGCAGTTTCAACAAGTTTTAACAAAATCTTAAAAATTGACGTTGACGAAATCTTTCAAAACTCATGTTTTTGTTCATTTAGTGACTTCTATAACCCAACAACATTGGTCTCTTAACTTATTTCATCAGTTTTGTACGAAATTTCATTGCGTTGCTTGGCAGTTTTAACAAGTTCTTACAAAATCTTGAAAAATGGAATTTGACGAATTCTGCCAAAACTCATGTTTTTGTTCATTTAGTGACTTCTATAACCCAACAACAATGATCTCTTAACTCATTTCATCAGTTTTGTACGAAATTTCATTTCGTTGTTTGGCAGTTTCAACAAGTTACAAAATCTTGAAAAATGGACGTTGACGAAATCTTCCAAAACTCATGTTTTTGATCATTTAGTGACTTCTATAACCCAATAACAATGATCTCTTAACTTATTTCATCAGTTTTGTACGAAATTTCATTTCGTTGTTTGGCAGTTTCAACCAGTTCTTACAAAATTTTGAAAAATGGACGTTGACGAAATCTACCAAAACTCATGTTTTTCTTCATCTTCTCACTTCTATAACAAAACAACAATGATCTATTAACTTATTTCATCAGTTTTGTACGAAATTTCATTACGTTGGCAGTTTTAACAAGTTCTTACAAAATCTTGAAAAATGGAATTTGACGAAATCTGCCAAAACTCGTGTTTTTGTTCATTTAGTGACTTCTATAATCCAACAACAATGATCTCTTAACTCATTTAATCAGTTTTGTACGAAATTTCATTGCGTTGCTTGGCAGTTTTAACAAATTCTTAAAAATCTTGAAAAATGGAATTTGACGAATTCTGCCAAAACTCATGTTTTTGTTCATTTAGTGACTTCTATAACCCAACAACAATGATCTCTTTCATTTCATCAGTTTTGTACGAAATTTCATTTCGTTGTTTGGCAGTTTCAACAAGTTACAAAATCTTGAAAAATGGACGTTGACGAAATCTTCCAAAACTCATGTTTTTGATCATTTAATGACTTCTATAACCCAACAACAATGATCTCTTAACTTATTTCATCAGTTTTGTACGAAATTTCATTTCGTTGTTTGGCAGTTTCAACCAGTTCTTACAAAATTTTGAAAAATGGACGTTGACGAAATTTGCCAAAACTCATGTTTTTCTTCATCTTCTCACTTCTATAACAAAAAAAACAATGATCTCTTAACTCATTTCATCAGTTTTGTACGAAATTTCATTTCGTTGTTTGGCAGTTTCAACAAGATACAAAATCTTGAAAAATGGACGTTGACGAAATCTTCCAAAACTCATGTTTTTGATCATTTAGTGACTTCTATAATCCAACAACAATGATCTCTTAACTCATTTCATCAGTTTTGTACGAAATTTCATTTCGTTGTTTGACAGTTTTAACAAGTTCTTACAAAATCTTGAAAAATGGAATTTGACGAAATCTGCCAAAACTCATGTTTTTGTTCATTTAGTGACTTCTATAATCCAACAACAATGATCTCTTAACTCATTTTATCAGTTTTGTACGAATTTTCATTGCGTTGCTTGGCAGTTTTAACAAGTTCTTACAAAATCTTGAAAAATGGAATTTGACGAATTCTGCCAAAACTCATGTTTTTTTTCATCTTCTCACTTCTATAACCAAACAACAATGATCTCTTAACTCATTTCATCAGTTTTGTACGAAATTTCATTGCGTTGGCAGTTTTAACAAGTTCTTACAAAATCTTGAAAAATGGAATTTGACGAATTCTGCCAAAACTCATGTTTTTGTTCATTTAGTGACTTCTATAACCCAACCACAATGATCTCTTAACTCATTTCATCAGTTTTGTACGAAATTTCATTTCGTTGTTTGGCAGTTTCAACAAGTTACAAAATCTTGAAAAATGGACGTTGACGAAATCTTCCAAAACTCATGTTTTTGATCATTTAGTGACTTCTATAATCCAACAACAATGATCTCTTAACTCATTTCATCAGTTTTGTACGAAATTTCATTTCGTTGTTTGACAGTTTTAACAAGTTCTTACAAAATCTTGAAAAATGGAATTTGACGAAATCTGCCAAAACTCATGTTTTTGTTCATTTAGTGACTTCTATAATCCAACATTAATGATCTCTTAACTTATTTCATCAGTTTTGTACGAAATTTCATTTCATTGTTCGGCAGTTTCAACAAGTTTTAACAAAATCTTGAAAAATGGACGTTGACGAAATCTGCCAAAACTCATGTTTTTCTACATCTTCTCACTTCTATAACCAAACAACAATGATCTCTTAACTTATTTCATCAGTTTTGTACGAAATTTCATTGCGTTGCTTGGCAGTTTTAACAAGATCTTACAAAATCTTGAAAAATGGAATTTGACGAAATCTGCCAAAACTCGTGTTTTTGTTCATTTAGTGACTTCTATAACCCAACAACAATGATCTCTTAACTCATTTCATCAGTTTTGTACGAAATTTCATTTCGTTGTTTGGCAGTTTCAACAAGTTACAAAATCTTGAAAAATGGACGTTGACGAAATCTTCCAAAACTCATGTTTTTGATCATTTAGTGACTTCTATAACCCAACAACAATGATCTCTTAACTCATTTCATCAGTTTTGTACGAAATTTCATTTCCTTGTTTGACAGTTTTAACAAGTTCTTACAAAATCTTGAAAAATGGAATTTGACGAAATCTGCCAAAACTCATGTTTTTGTTCATTTAGTGACTTCTATAATCCAACAACAATGATCTCTTAACATATTTCATCAGTTTTGTACGAAATTTCATTTCATTGTTCGGCAGTTTCGACAAGTTTTAACAAAATCTTGAAAAATGGACGTTGACGAAATCTTTCAAAACTCATGTTTTTGTTCATTTAGTGACTTCTATAACCCAGCAACATTGGTCTCTTAACTTATTTCATCAGTTTTGTACGAAATTTCATTGCGTTGCTTGGCAGTTTTAACAAGTTCTTACAAAATCTTGAAAAATGGAATTTGACGAATTCTGCCAAAACTCATGTTTTTGTTCATTTAGTGACTTCTATAACCCAACAACAATGATCTCTTAAATCATTTCATCAGTTTTGTACGAAATTTCATTTCGTTGTTTGGCAGTTTCAACAAGTTACAAAATCTTGAAAAATGGACGTTGACGAAATCTTCCAAAACTCATGTTTTTGATCATTTAGTGACTTCTATAACCCAACAACAATGATCTCTTAACTTATTTCATCAGTTTTGTACGAAATTTCATTTCGTTGTTTGGCAGTTTCAACCAGTTCTTACAAAATTTTGAAAAATGGACGTTGACGAAATCTGCCAAAACTCATGTTTTTCTTCATCTTCTCACTTCTATAACAAAACAACAATGATCTCTTAACTCATTTCATCAGTTTTGTACGAAATTTCATTTCGTTGTTTGGCAGTTTCAACAAGTTACAAAATCTTGAAAAATGGACGTTGACGAAATCTTCCAAAACTCATGTTTTTGATCATTTAGTGACTTCTATAATCCAACAACAATGATCTCTTAACTCATTTCATCAGTTTTGTACGAAATTTCATTTCGTTGTTTGACAGTTTTAACAAGTTCTTACAAAATCTTGAAAAATTGAATTTGACGAAATCTGCCAAAACTCATGTTTTTGTTCATTTAGTGACTTCTATAATCCAACAACAATGATCTCTTAACTCATTTAATCAGTTTTGTACGAATTTTCATTGCGTTGCTTGGCAGTTTTAACAAGTTCTTACAAAATCTTGAAAAATGGAATTTGACGAATTCTGCCAAAACTCATGTTTTTTTTCATCTTCTCACTTCTATAACCAAACAACAATGATCTCTTAACTCATTTCATCAGTTTTGTACGAAATTTCAATGCGTTGGCAGTTTTAACAAGTTCTTACAAAATCTTGAAAAATGGAATTTGACGAATTCTGCCAAAACTCATGTTTTTGTTCATTTAGTGACTTCTATAACCCAACCACAATGATCTCTTAACTCATTTCATCAGTTTTGTACGAAATTTCATTTCGTTGTTTGGCAGTTTCAACAAGTTACAAAATCTTGAAAAATGGACGTTGACGAAATCTTCCAAAACTCATGTTTTTGATCATTTAGTGACTTCTATAATCCAACAACAATGATCTCTTAACTCATTTCATCAGTTTTGTACGAAATTTCATTGCGTTGCTTGGCAGTTTTAACAAGTTCTTACAAAATCTTGAAAAATGGAATTTGACGAATTCTGCCAAAACTCATGTTTTTGTTCATTTTGTGACTTCTATAACCCAACAACAATGATCTCTTAACTTATTTCATCAGTTTTGTACGAAATTTCATTGCGTTGGCAGTTTTAACAAGTTCTTACAAAATCTTGAAAAATGGACTTTGACGAAATCTGCCAAAACTCGTGTTTTTGTTCATTTAGTGACTTCTATAATCCAACAACAATGATCTCTTAACTCATTTCATCAGTTTTGTACGAAATTTCATTGCGTTGCTTGGCAGTTTTAACAAGTTCTTACAAAATCTTGAAAAATGGAATTTGACGAATTCTGCCAAAACTCATGTTTTTGTTCATTTAGTGACTTCTATAACCCAATAACAATGATCTCTTAACTCATTTCATCAGTTTTGTACGAAATTTCATTTCGTTGTTTGGCAGTTTCAACAAGTTACAAAATCTTGAAAAATGGACGTTGACGAAATCTTCCAAAACTCATGTTTTTGATCATTTAGTGACTTCTATAACCCAACAACAATGATCTCTTAACTTATTTCATCAGTTTTGTACGAAATTTCATTTCGTTGTTTGGCAGTTTCAACCAGTTCTTACAAAGTTTTGAAAAATGGACGTTGACGAAATCTGCCAAAACTCATGTTTTTCTTCATCTTCTCACTTCTATAACAAAACAACAATGATCTCTTAACTTATTTCATCAGTTTTGTACGAAATTTCATTGCGTTGGCAGTTTTAACAAGTTCTTACAAAATCTTGAAAAATGGACTTTGACGAAATCTGCCAAAACTCGTGTTTTTGTTCATTTAGTGACTTCTATAATCCAACAACAATGATCTCTTAACTCATTTAATCAGTTTTGTACGAAATTTCATTGCGTTGCTTGGCAGTTTTAACAAGTTCTTACAAAATCTTGAAAAATGGAATTTGACGAATTCTGCCAAAACTCATGTTTTTGTTCATTTAGTGACTTCTATAACCCAACAACAATGATCTCTTAACTTATTTCATCAGTTTTGTACGAAATTTCATTTCGTTGTTTGGCAGTTTCAACCAGTTCTTACAAAATTTTGAAAAATGGACGTTGACGAAATCTGCCAAAACTCATGTTTTTCTTCATCTTCTCACTTCTATAACAAAACAACAATGATCTCTTAACTCATTTCATCAGTTTTGTACGAAATTTCATTTCGTTGTTTGGCAGTTTCAACAAGTTACAAAATCTTGAAAAATGGACGTTGACGAAATCTTCCAAAACTCATGTTTTTGATCATTTAGTGACTTCTATAATCCAACAACAATGATCTCTTAACTCATTTCATCAGTTTTGTACGAAATTTCATTTCGTTGTTTGACAGTTTTAACAAGTTCTTACAAAATCTTGAAAAATTGAATTTGACGAAATCTGCCAAAACTCATGTTTTTGTTCATTTAGTGACTTCTATAATCCAACAACAATGATCTCTTAACTCATTTAATCAGTTTTGTACGAATTTTCATTGCGTTGCTTGGCAGTTTTAACAAGTTCTTACAAAATCTTGAAAAATGGAATTTGACGAATTCTGCCAAAACTCATGTTTTTTTTCATCTTCTCACTTCTATAACCAAACAACAATGATCTCTTAACTCATTTCATCAGTTTTGTACGAAATTTCAATGCGTTGGCAGTTTTAACAAGTTCTTACAAAATCTTGAAAAATGGAATTTGACGAATTCTGCCAAAACTCATGTTTTTGTTCATTTAGTGACTTCTATAACCCAACCACAATGATCTCTTAACTCATTTCATCAGTTTTGTACGAAATTTCATTTCGTTGTTTGGCAGTTTCAACAAGTTACAAAATCTTGAAAAATGGACGTTGACGAAATCTTCCAAAACTCATGTTTTTGATCATTTAGTGACTTCTATAATCCAACAACAATGATCTCTTAACTCATTTCATCAGTTTTGTACGAAATTTCATTGCGTTGCTTGGCAGTTTTAACAAGTTCTTACAAAATCTTGAAAAATGGAATTTGACGAATTCTGCCAAAACTCATGTTTTTGTTCATTTAGTGACTTCTATAACCCAACAACAATGATCTCTTAACTTATTTCATCAGTTTTGTACGAAATTTCATTGCGTTGGCAGTTTTAACAAGTTCTTACAAAATCTTGAAAAATGGACTTTGACGAAATCTGCCAAAACTCGTGTTTTTGTTCATTTAGTGACTTCTATAATCCAACAACAATGATCTCTTAACTCATTTAATCAGTTTTGTACGAAATTTCATTGCGTTGCTTGGCAGTTTTAACAAGTTCTTACAAAATCTTGAAAAATGGAATTTGACGAATTCTGCCAAAACTCATGTTTTTGTTCATTTAGTGACTTCTATAACCCAACAACAATGATCTCTTAACTTATTTCATCAGTTTTGTACGAAATTTCATTTCGTTGTTTGGCAGTTTCAACCAGTTCTTACAAAATTTTGAAAAATGGACGTTGACGAAATCTGCCAAAACTCATGTTTTTCTTCATCTTCTCACTTCTATAACAAAACAACAATGATCTCTTAACTCATTTCATCAGTTTTGTAAGAAATTTCATTTCGTTGTTTGGCAGTTTCAACAAGTTACAAAATCTTGAAAAATGGACGTTGTCGAAATCTTCCAAAACTCATGTTTTTGATCATTTAGTGACTTCTATAATCCAACAACAATGATCTCTTAACTCATTTCATCAGTTTTGTACGAAATTTCATTTCGTTGTTTGACAGTTTTAACAAGTTCTTACAAAATCTTGAAAAATTGAATTTGACGAAATCTGCCAAAACTCATGTTTTTGTTCATTTAGTGACTTCTATAATCCAACAACAATGATCTCTTAACTCATTTAATCAGTTTTGTACGAATTTTCATTGCGTTGCTTGGCAGTTTTAACAAGTTCTTACAAAATCTTGAAAAATGGAATTTGACGAATTCTGCCAAAACTCATGTTTTTTTTCATCTTCTCACTTCTATAACCAAACAACAATGATCTCTTAACTCATTTCATCAGTTTTGTACGAAATTTCAATGCGTTGGCAGTTTTAACAAGTTCTTACAAAATCTTGAAAAATGGAATTTGACGAATTCTGCCAAAACTCATGTTTTTGTTCATTTAGTGACTTCTATAACCCAACCACAATGATCTCTTAACTCATTTCATCAGTTTTGTACGAAATTTCATTTCGTTGTTTGGCAGTTTCAACAAGTTACAAAATCTTGAAAAATGGACGTTGACGAAATCTTCCAAAACTCATGTTTTTGATCATTTAGTGACTTCTATAATCCAACAACAATGATCTCTTAACTCATTTCATCAGTTTTGTACGAAATTTCATTGCGTTGCTTGGCAGTTTTAACAAGTTCTTACAAAATCTTGAAAAATGGAATTTGACGAATTCTGCCAAAACTCATGTTTTTGTTCATTTAGTGACTTCTATAACCCAACAACAATGATCTCTTAACTTATTTCATCAGTTTTGTACGAAATTTCATTTCGTTGTTTGGCAGTTTTAACAAGTTCTTACAAAATCTTGAAAAATGGACTTTGACGAAATCTGCCAAAACTCGTGTTTTTGTTCATTTAGTGACTTCTATAATCCAACAACAATGATCTCTTAACTCATTTAATCAGTTTTGTACGAAATTTCATTGCGTTGGCAGTTTTAACAAGTTCTTACAAAATCTTGAAAAATGGAATTTGACGAATTCTGCCAAAACTCTTGTTTTTGTTCATTTAGTGACTTCTATAACCCAACAACAATGATCTCTTAACTTATTTCATCAGTTTTGTACGAAATTTCATTTCGTTGTTTGGCAGTTTCAACCAGTTCTTACAAAATTTTGAAAAATGGACGTTGACGAAATCTGCCAAAACTCATGTTTTTCTTCATCTTCTCACTTCTATAAACAAAACAACAATGATCTCTTAACTCATTTCATCAGTTTTGTACGAAATTTCATTTCGTTGTTTGGCAGTTTCAACAAGTTACAAAATCTTGAAAAATGGACGTTGACGAAATCTTCCAAAACTCATGTTTTTGATCATTTAGTGACTTCTATAATCCAACAACAATGATCTCTTAACTCATTTCATCAGTTTTGTACGAAATTTCATTTCGTTGTTTGACAGTTTTAACAAGTTCTTACAAAATCTTGAAAAATTGAATTTGACGAAATCTGCCAAAACTCATGTTTTTTTTCATCTTCTCACTTCTATAATCCAACAACAATGATCTCTTAACTCATTTAATCAGTTTTGTACGAATTTTCATTGCGTTGCTTGGCAGTTTTAACAAGTTCTTACAAAATCTTGAAAAATGGAATTTGACGAATTCTGCCAAAACTCATGTTTTTTTTCATCTTCTCACTTCTATAACCAAACAACAATGATCTCTTAACTCATTTCATCAGTTTTGTACGAAATTTCATTGCGTTGGCAGTTTTAACAAGTTCTTACAAAATCTTGAAAAATGGAATTTGACGAATTCTGCCAAAACTCATGTTTTTGTTCATTTAGTGACTTCTATAACCCAACCACAATGATCTCTTAACTCATTTCATCAGTTTTGTACGAAATTTCATTTCGTTGTTTGGCAGTTTCAACAAGTTACAAAATCTTGAAAAATGGACGTTGACGAAATCTTCCAAAACTCATGTTTTTGATCATTTAGTGACTTCTATAACCCAACAACAATGATCTCTTAACTTATTTCATCAGTTTTGTACGAAATTTCATTTCGTTGTTTGGCAGTTTCAACCAGTTCTTACAAAATTTTGAAAAATGGACGTTGACGAAATCTGCCAAAACTCATGTTTTTCTTCATCTTCTCACTTCTATAACCAAACAACAATGATCTCTTAACTTATTTCATCAGTTTTGTACGAAATTTCATTGCGTTGGCAGTTTTAACAAGTTCTTACAAAATCTTGAAAAATGGAATTTGACGAATTCTGCCAAAACTCATGTTTTTGTTCATTTAGTGACTTCTATAAACCAACAACAATGATCTCTTAACTCATTTCATCAGTTTTGTACGAAATTTCATTTCGTTGTTTGGCAGTTTCAACAAGTTACAAAATCTTGAAAAATGGACGTTGACGAAATCTTCCAAAACACATGTTTTTGTTCATTTAGTGACTTCTATAATCCAACAACAATGATCTCTTAACATATTTCATCAGTTTATTACGAAATTTCATTTCATTGTTCTGCAGTTTCAACAAGTTTTAACAAAATCTTAAAAATTGACGTTGACGAAATCTTTCAAAACTCATGTTTTTGTTCATTTAGTGACTTCTATAACCCAACAACATTGGTCTCTTAACTTATTTCATCAGTTTTGTACGAAATTTCATTGCGTTGCTTGGCAGTTTTAACAAGTTCTTACAAAATCTTGAAAATGGAATTTGACGAATTCTGCCAAAACTCATGTTTTTTTTCATCTTCTCACTTCTATAACCAAACAACAATGATCTCTTAACTCATTTCATCAGTTTTGTACGAAATTTCATTGCGTTGGCAGTTTTAACAAGTTCTTACAAAATCTTGAAAAATGGAATTTGACGAATTCTGCCAAAACTCATGTTTTTGTTCATTTAGTGACTTCTATAACCCAACCACAATGATCTCTTAACTCATTTCATCAGTTTTGTACGAAATTTCATTTCGTTGTTTGGCAGTTTCAACAAGTTACAAAATCTTGAAAAATGGACGTTGACGAAATCTTCCAAAACTCATGTTTTTGATCATTTAGTGACTTCTATAACCCAATAACAATGATCTCTTAACTTATTTCATCAGTTTTGTACGAAATTTCATTTCGTTGTTTGGCAGTTTCAACCAGTTCTTACAAAATTTTGAAAAATGGACGTTGACGAAATCTACCAAAACTCATGTTTTTCTTCATCTTCTCACTTCTATAACAAAACAACAATGATCTCTTAACTTATTTCATCAGTTTTGTACGAAATTTCATTACGTTGGCAGTTTTAACAAGTTCTTACAAAATCTTGAAAAATGGAATTTGACGAAATCTGCCAAAACTCGTGTTTTTGTTCATTTAGTGACTTCTATAATCCAACAACAATGATCTCTTAACTCATTTAATCAGTTTTGTACGAAATTTCATTGTGTTGCTTGGCAGTTTTAACAAATTCTTAAAAATCTTGAAAAATGGAATTTGACGAATTCTGCCAAAACTCATGTTTTTGTTCATTTAGTGACTTCTATAACCCAACAACAATGATCTCTTTCATTTCATTAGTTTTGTACGAAATTTCATTTCGTTGTTTGGCAGTTTCAACAAGTTACAAAATCTTGAAAAATGGACGTTGACGAAATCTTCCAAAACTCATGTTTTTGATCATTTAATGACTTCTATAACCCAACAACAATGATCTCTTAACTTATTTCATCAGTTTTGTACGAAATTTCATTTCGTTGTTTGGCAGTTTCAACCAGTTCTTACAAAATTTTGAAAAATGGACGTTGACGAAATTTGCCAAAACTCATGTTTTTCTTCATCTTCTCACTTCTATAACAAAACAACAATGATCTCTTAACTCATTTCATCAGTTTTGTACGAAATTTCATTTCGTTGTTTGGCAGTTTCAACAAGTTACAAAATCTTGAAAAATGGACGTTGACGAAATCTTCCAAAACTCATGTTTTTGATCATTTAGTGACTTCTATAATCCAACAACAATGATCTCTTAACTCATTTCATCAGTTTTGTACGAAATTTCATTTCGTTGTTTGACAGTTTTAACAAGTTCTTACAAAATCTTGAAAAATGGAATTTGACGAAATCTGCCAAAACTCATGTTTTTGTTCATTTAGTGACTTCTATAATCCAACAACAATGATCTCTTAACTCATTTAATCAGTTTTGTACGAATTTTCATTGCGTTGCTTGGCAGTTTTAACAAGTTCTTACAAAATCTTGAAAAATGGAATTTGACGAATTCTGCCAAAACTCATGTTTTTTTTCATCTTCTCACTTCTATAACCAAACAACAATGATCTCTTAACTCATTTCATCAGTTTTGTACGAAATTTCATTGCGTTGCTTGGCAGTTTTAACAAGTTCTTACAAAATCTTGAAAAATGGAATTTGACGAATTCTGCCAAAACTCATGTTTTTGTTCATTTAGTGACTTCTATAACCCAACCACAATGATCTCTTAACTCATTTCATAAGTTTTGTACGAAATTTCATTTCGTTGTTTGGCAGTTTCAACAAGTTACAAAATCTTGAAAAATGGACGTTGACGAAATCTTCCAAAACTCATGTTTTTGATCATTTAGTGACTTCTATAACCCAACAACAATGATCTCTTAACTTATTTCATCAGTTTTGTACGAAATTTCATTTCGTGCAGTTTCAACAAGTTTTAACAAAATCTTGAAAAATGGACGTTGACGAAATCTTTCAAAACTCATGTTTTTGTTCATTTAGTGACTTCTATAACCCAACAACATTGATCTCTTAACTTATTTCATCAGTTTTGTACGAAATTTCATTTCGTTGTTTGGCAGTTTCAACCAGTTTTTACAAAATTTTGAAAAATGGACGTTGACGAAAACTGCCAAAACTCATGTTTTTCTACATCTTCTCACTTCTATAACCAAACAACAATGATCTCTTAACTTTTTTTATCAGTTTTGTACGAAATTTCATTGCGTTGCTTGGCAGTTTTAACAAGTTCTTACAAAATCTTGAAAAATGGAATTTGACGAAATCTGCCAAAACTCGTGTTTTGTTCATTTAGTGACTTCTATATTCCAACAACAATGATCTCTTAACTCATTTCATCAGTTTTGTACGAAATTTCATTGCGTTGCTTGGCAGTTTTAACAAGTTCTTACAAAATCTTGAAAAATGGAATTTGACGAATTCTGCCAAAACTCATGTTTTTGTTCATTTAGTGACTTCTATAACCCAACAACAATGATCTCTTAACTCATTTCATCAGTTTTGTATGAAATTTCATTTCGTTGTTTGACAGTTTTAACAAGTTCTTACAAAATCTTGAAAAATGGAATTTGACGAAATCTGCCAAAACTCATGTTTTTGTTCATTTAGTGACTTCTATAATCCAACAACAATGATCTCTTAACTTATTTCATCAGTTTTGTACGAAATTTCATTTCGTTGTTCGGCAGTTTCAACAAGTTTTAACAAAATCTTGAAAAATGGACGTTGACGAAATCTTTCAAAACTCATGTTTTTGTTCATTTAGTGACTTCTATAACCCAACAACATTGATCTCTTAACTTATTTCATCAGTTTTGTACGAAATTTCATTGCGTTGGCAGTTTTAACAAGTTCTTACAAAATCTTGAAAAATGGAATTTGACGAATTCTGCCAAAACTCATATTTTTGTTCATTTAGTGACTTCTATAACCCAACCACAATGATCTCTTAACTCATTTCATCAGTTTTGTACGAAATTTCATTTCGTTGTTTGGCAGTTTCAACAAGTTACAAAATCTTGAAAAATGGACGTTGACGAAATCTTCCAAAACTCATGTTTTTGATCATTTAGTGACTTCTATAACCCAACAACAATGATCTCTTAACTTATTTCATCAGTTTTGTACGAAATTTCATCTCGTGCAGTTTCAACAAGTTTTAACAAAATCTTGAAAAATGGACGTTGACGAAATCTTTCAAAACTCATGTTTTTGTTCATTTAGTGACTTCTATAACCCAACAACATTGATCTCTTAACTTATTTCATCAGTTTTGTACGAAATTTCATTTCGTTGTTTGGCAGTTTTTACAAAATTTTGAAAAATGGACGTTGACGAAATCTGCCAAAACTCTTGTTTTTCTTCATCTTCTCACTTCTATAACCAAACAACAATGATCTCTTAACTTATTTCATCAGTTTTGTACGAAATTTCATTGCGTTGGCAGTTTTAACAAGTTCTTACAAAATCTTGAAAAATGGAATTTGACGAAATCTGCCAAAACTCGTGTTTTTGTTCATTTAGTGACTTCTATAATCCAAGAACAATGATCTCTTAACTCATTTCATCAGTTTTGTACGAAATTTCATTGCGTTGCTTGGCAGTTTTAACAAGTTCTTACAAAATCTTGAAAAATGGAATTTGACGAATTCTGCCAAAACTCATGTTTTTGTTCATTTAGTGACTTCTATAACCCAACCACAATGATCTCTTAACTCATTTCATCAGTTTTGTACGAAATTTCATTTCGTTGTTTGGCAGTTTCAACAAGTTACAAAATCTTGAAAAATGGATGTTGACGAAATCTTCTAAAACTCATGTTTTTGATCATTTAGTGACTTCTATAATCCAACAACAATGATCTCTTAACTCATTTCATCAGTTTTGTACGAAATTTCATTTCGTTGTTTGACAGTTTTAACAAGTTCTTACAAAATCTTGAAAAATGGAATTTGACGAAATCTGCCAAAACTCATGTTTTTGTTCATTTAGTGACTTCTATAATCCAACAACAATGATCTCTTAACTTATTTCATCAGTTTTGTACGAAATTTCATTTCATTGTTCGGCAGTTTCAACAAGTTTTAACAAAATCTTGAAAATGGACGTTGACGAAATCTGCCAAAACTCATGTTTTTCTACATCTTCTCACTTCTATAACCAAACAACAATGATCTCTTAACTTATTTCATCAGTTTTGTACGAAATTTCATTGCGTTGCTTGGCAGTTTTAACAAGATCTTACAAAATCTTGAAAAATGGAATTTGACGAAATCTGCCAAAACTCGTGTTTTTGTTCATTTAGTGACTTCTATAATCCAAGAACAATGATCTCTTAACTCATTTCATCAGTTTTGTACGAAATTTCATTGCGTTGCTTGGCAGTTTTAACAAGTTCTTACAAAATCTTGAAAAATGGAATTTGACGAATTCTGCCAAAACTCATGTTTTTGTTCATTTAGTGACTTCTATAACCCAACAACAATGATCTCTTATCTCATTTCATCAGTTTTGTACGAAATTTCATTTCGTTGTTTGACAGTTTTAACAAGTTCTTACAAAATCTTGAAAAATGGAATTTGACGAAATCTGCCAAAACTCATGTTTTTGTTCATTTAGTGACTTCTATAATCCAACAACAATGATCTCTTAACTCATTTAATCAGTTTTGTACGAATTTTCATTGCGTTGCTTGGCAGTTTTAACAAGTTCTTACAAAATCTTGAAAAATGGAATTTGACGAATTCTGCCAAAACTCATGTTTTTTTTCATCTTCTCACTTCTATAACCAAACAACAATGATCTCTTAACTCATTTCATCAGTTTTGTACGAAATTTCATTGCGTTGGCAGTTTTAACAAGTTCTAACAAAATCTTGAAAAATGGAATTTGACGAATTCTGCCAAAACTCATGTTTTTGTTCATTTAGTGACTTCTATAACCCAACCACAATGATCTCTTAACTCATTTCATCAGTTTTGTACGAAATTTCATTTCGTTGTTTGGCAGTTTCAACAAGTTACAAAATCTTGAAAAATGGATGTTGACGAAATCTTCCAAAACTCATGTTTTTGATCATTTAGTGACTTCAATAATCCAACAACAATGATCTCTTAACTCATTTCATCAGTTTTGTACGAAATTTCATTTCGTTGTTTGACAGTTTTGACAAGTTCTTACAAAATCTTGAAAAATGGAATTTGACGAAATCTGCCAAAACTCATGTTTTTGTTCATTTAGTGACTTCTATAATCCAACAACAATGATCTCTTAACTTATTTCATCAGTTTTGTACGAAATTTCATTTCATTGTTCGGCAGTTTCAACAAGTTTTAACAAAATCTTGAAAATGGACGTTGACGAAATCTGCCAAAACTCATGTTTTTCTACATCTTCTCACTTCTATAACCAAACAACAATGATCTCTTAACTTATTTCATCAGTTTTGTACGAAATTTCATTGCGTTGCTTGGCAGTTTTAACAAGATCTTACAAAATCTTGAAAAATGGAATTTGACGAAATCTGCCAAAACTCGTGTTTTTGTTCATTTAGTGACTTCTATAATCCAAGAACAATGATCTCTTAACTCATTTCATCAGTTTTGTACGAAATTTCATTGCGTTGCTTGGCAGTTTTAACAAGTTCTTACAAAATCTTGAAAAATGGAATTTGACGAATTCTGCCAAAACTCATGTTTTTGTTCATTTAGTGACTTCTATAACCCAACAACAATGATCTCTTAACTCATTTCATCAGTTTTGTACGAAATTTCATTGCGTTGCTTGGCAGTTTTAACAAGTTCTTACAAAATCTTGAAAAATGGAATTTGACGAATTCTGCCAAAACTCATGTTTTTGTTCATTTAGTGACTTCTATAATCCAACAACAATGATCTCTTAACTTATTTCATCAGTTTTGTACGAAATTTCATTTCGTTGTTCGGCAGTTTCAACAAGTTTTAACAAAATCTTGAAAAATGGACGTTGACGAAATCTTTCAAAACTCATGTTTTTGTTCATTTAGTGACTTCTATAACCCAACAACATTGATCTCTTAACTTATTTCATCAGTTTTGTACGAAATTTCATTTCGTTGTTTAGCAGTTTTTACAAAATTTTGAAAAATGGACGTTGACGAAATCTGCCAAAACTCTTGTTTTTCTTCATCTTCTCACTTCTATAACCAAACAACAATGATCTCTTAACTTATTTCATCAGTTTTGTACGAAATTTCATTGCGTTGGCAGTTTTAACAAGTTCTTACAAAATCTTGAAAAATGGAATTTGACGAAATCTGCCAAAACTCGTGTTTTTGTTCATTTAGTGACTTCTATAATCCAACAACAATGATCTCTTAACTCATTTCATCAGTTTTGTACGAAATTTCATTGCGTTGCTTGGCAGTTTTAACAAGTTCTTACAAAATCTTGAAAAATGGAATTTGACGAATTCTGCCAAAACTCATGTTTTTGTTCATTTAGTGACTTCTATAACCCAACAACAATGATCTCTTAACTCATTTCATCAGTTTTGTACGAAATTTCATTTCGTTGTTTGACAGTTTTAACAAGTTCTTACAAAATCTTGAAAAATGGAATTTGACGAAATCTGCCAAAACTCATGTTTTTGTTCATTTAGTGACTTCTATAATCCAACAACAATGATCTCTTAACTTATTTCATCAGTTTTGTACGAAATTTCATTTCGTTGTTCGGCAGTTTCAACAAGTTTTAACAAAATCTTGAAAAATGGACGTTGACGAAATCTTTCAAAACTCATGTTTTTGTTCATTTAGTGACTTCTATAACCCAACAACATTGATCTCTTAACTTATTTCATCAGTTTTGTACGAAATTTCATTGCGTTGCTTGGCAGTTTTAACAAGTTCTTACAAAATCTTGAAAAATGGAATTTGACGAATTCTGCCAAAACTCATGTTTTTGTTCATTTAGTGACTTCTATAACCCAACCACAATGATCTCTTAACTCATTTCATCAGTTTTGTACGAAATTTCATTTCGTTGTTTGGCAGTTTCAACAAGTTACAAAATCTTGAAAAATGGACGTTGACGAAATCTTCCAAAACTCATGTTTTTGATCATTTAGTGACTTCTATAACCCAACAACAATGATCTCTTAACTTATTTCATCAGTTTTGTACGAAATTTCATTTCGTTGTTCGGCAGTTTCAACAAGTTTTAACAAAATCTTGAAAAATGGACGTTGACGAAATCTTTCAAAACTCATGTTTTTGTTCATTTAGTGACTTCTATAACCCAACAACATTGATCTCTTAACTTATTTCATCAGTTTTGTACGAAATTTCATTTCGTTGTTTGGCAGTTTTTACAAAATTTTGAAAAATGGACGTTGACGAAATCTGCCAAAACTCTTGTTTTTCTTCATCTTCTCACTTCTATAACCAAACAACAATGATCTCTTAACTCATTTCATCAGTTTTGTATGAAATTTCATTTCGTTGTTTGACAGTTTTAACAAGTTCTTACAAAATCTTGAAAAATGGAATTTGACGAAATCTGCCAAAACTCGTGTTTTTGTTCATTTAGTGACTTCTATAATCCAAGAACAATGATCTCTTAACTCATTTCATCAGTTTTGTACGAAATTTCATTGCGTTGCTTGGCAGTTTTAACAAGTTCTTACAAAATCTTGAAAAATGGAATTTGACGAATTCTGCCAAAACTCATGTTTTTGTTCATTTAGTGACTTCTATAACCCAACAACAATGATCTCTTAACTCATTTCATCAGTTTTGTACGAAATTTCATTTCGTTGTTTGACAGTTTTAACAAGTTCTTACAAAATCTTGAAAAATGGAATTTGACGAAATCTGCCAAAACTCGTGTTTTTGTTCATTTAGTGACTTCTATAATCCAAGAACAATGATCTCTTAACTCATTTCATCAGTTTTGTACGAAATTTCATTGCGTTGCTTGGCAGTTTTAACAAGTTCTTACAAAATCTTGAAAAATGGACGTTGACGAAATCTTCCAAAACTCATGTTTTTGTTCATTTAGTGACTTCTATAACCCAACAACATTGATCTCTTAACTTATTTCATCAGTTTTGTACGAAATTTCATTGCGTTGCTTGGCAGTTTTAACAAGTTCTTACAAAATCTTGAAAAATGGAATTTGACGAATTCTGCCAAAACTCATGTTTTTGTTCATTTAGTGACTTCTATAACCCAACCACAATGATCTCTTAACTCATTTCATCAGTTTTGTACGAAATTTCATTTCGTTGTTTGGCAGTTTCAACAAGTTACAAAATCTTGAAAAATGGACGTTGACGAAATCTTCCAAAACTCATGTTTTTGATCATTTAGTGACTTCTATAACCCAACAACAATGATCTCTTAACTTATTTCATCTGTTTTGTACGAAATTTCATTTCGTGCAGTTTCAACAAGTTTTAACAAAATCTTGAAAAATGGACGTTGACGAAATCTTTCAAAACTCATGTTTTTGTTCATTTAGTGACTTCTATAACCCAACAACATTGATCTCTTAACTTATTTTATCAGTTTTGTACGAAATTTCATTGCGTTGCTTGGCAGTTTTAACAAGTTCTTACAAAATCTTGAAAAATGGAATTTGACGAATTCTGCCAAAACTCATGTTTTTGTTCATTTAGTGACTTCTATAACCCAACAACAATGATCTCTTTCATTTCATCAGTTTTGTACGAAATTTCATTTCGTTGTTTGGCAGTTTCAACAAGTTACAAAATCTTGAAAAATGGACGTTGACGAAATCTTCCAAAACTCATGTTTTTGATCATTTAGTGACTTCTATAACCCAACAACAATGATCTCTTAACTTATTTCATTTGTTTTGTACGAAATTTCATTTCGTGCAGTTTCAACAAGTTTTAACAAAATCTTGAAAAATGGACGTTGACGAAATCTTTCAAAACTCATGTTTTTGTTCATTTAGTGACTTCTATAACCCAACAACATTGATCTCTTAACTTATTTCATCAGTTTTGTACGAAATTTCATTTCGTTGTTTGGCAGTTTTTACAAAATTTTGAAAAATGGACGTTGACGAAATCTGCCAAAACTCTTGTTTTTCTTCATCTTCTCACTTCTATAACCAAACAACAATGATCTCTTAACTTATTTCATCAGTTTTGTACGAAATTTCATTGCGTTGGCAGTTTTAACAAGTTCTTACAAAATCTTGAAAAATGGAATTTGACGAAATCTGCCAAAACTCGTGTTTTTGTTCATTTAGTGACTTCTATAATCCAAGAACAATGATCTCTTAACTCATTTCATCAGTTTTGTACGAAATTTCATTGCGTTGCTTGGCAGTTTTAACAAGTTCTTACAAAATCTTGAAAAATGGAATTTGACGAATTCTGCCAAAACTCATGTTTTTGTTCATTTAGTGACTTCTATAACCCAACAACAATGATCTCTTAACTCATTTCATCAGTTTTGTACGAAATTTCATTTCGTTGTTTGACAGTTTTAACAAGTTCTTACAAAATCTTGAAAAATGGAATTTGACGAAATCTGCCAAAACTCGTGTTTTTGTTCATTTAGTGACTTCTATAATCCAAGAACAATGATCTCTTAACTCATTTCATCAGTTTTGTACGAAATTTCATTGCGTTGCTTGGCAGTTTTAACAAGTTCTTACAAAATCTTGAAAAATGGACGTTGACGAAATCTTCCAAAACTCATGTTTTTGTTCATTTAGTGACTTCTATAACCCAACAACATTGATCTCTTAACTTATTTCATCAGTTTTGTACGAAATTTCATTGCGTTGCTTGGCAGTTTTAACAAGTTCTTACAAAATCTTGAAAAATGGAATTTGACGAATTCTGCCAAAACTCATGTTTTTGTTCATTTAGTGACTTCTATAACCCAACCACAATGATCTCTTAACTCATTTCATCAGTTTTGTACGAAATTTCATTTCGTTGTTTGGCAGTTTCAACAAGTTACAAAATCTTGAAAAATGGACGTTGACGAAATCTTCCAAAACTCATGTTTTTGATCATTTAGTGACTTCTATAACCCAACAACAATGATCTCTTAACTTATTTCATCTGTTTTGTACGAAATTTCATTTCGTGCAGTTTCAACAAGTTTTAACAAAATCTTGAAAAATGGACGTTGACGAAATCTTTCAAAACTCATGTTTTTGTTCATTTAGTGACTTCTATAACCCAACAACATTGATCTCTTAACTTATTTCATCAGTTTTGTACGAAATTTCATTTCGTTGTTTGGCAGTTTTTACAAAATTTTGAAAAATGGACGTTGACGAAATCTGCCAAAACTCTTGTTTTTCTTCATCTTCTCACTTCTATAACCAAACAACAATGATCTCTTAACTTATTTCATCAGTTTTGTACGAAATTTCATTGCGTTGGCAGTTTTAACAAGTTCTTACAAAATCTTGAAAAATGGAATTTGACGAAATCTGCCAAAACTCGTGTTTTTGTTCATTTAGTGACTTCTATAATCCAAGAACAATGATCTCTTAACTCATTTCATCAGTTTTGTACGAAATTTCATTGCGTTGCTTGGCAGTTTTAACAAGTTCTTACAAAATCTTGAAAAATGGAATTTGACGAATTCTGCCAAAACTCATGTTTTTGTTCATTTAGTGACTTCTATAACCCAACAACAATGATCTCTTAACTCATTTCATCAGTTTTGTACGAAATTTCATTTCGTTGTTTGACAGTTTTAACAAGTTCTTACAAAATCTTGAAAAATGGAATTTGACGAAATCTGCCAAAACTCGTGTTTTTGTTCATTTAGTGACTTCTATAATCCAAGAACAATGATCTCTTAACTCATTTCATCAGTTTTGTACGAAATTTCATTGCGTTGCTTGGCAGTTTTAACAAGTTCTTACAAAATCTTGAAAAATGGACGTTGACGAAATCTTCCAAAACTCATGTTTTTGTTCATTTAGTGACTTCTATAACCCAACAACATTGATCTCTTAACTTATTTCATCAGTTTTGTACGAAATTTCATTGCGTTGCTTGGCAGTTTTAACAAGTTCTTACAAAATCTTGAAAAATGGAATTTGACGAATTCTGCCAAAACTCATGTTTTTGTTCATTTAGTGACTTCTATAACCCAACCACAATGATCTCTTAACTCATTTCATCAGTTTTGTACGAAATTTCATTTCGTTGTTTGGCAGTTTCAACAAGTTACAAAATCTTGAAAAATGGACGTTGACGAAATCTTCCAAAACTCATGTTTTTGATCATTTAGTGACTTCTATAACCCAACAACAATGATCTCTTAACTTATTTCATCTGTTTTGTACGAAATTTCATTTCGTGCAGTTTCAACAAGTTTTAACAAAATCTTGAAAAATGGACGTTGACGAAATCTTTCAAAACTCATGTTTTTGTTCATTTAGTGACTTCTATAACCCAACAACATTGATCTCTTAACTTATTTCATCAGTTTTGTACGAAATTTCATTGCGTTGCTTGGCAGTTTTAACAAGTTCTTACAAAATCTTGAAAAATGGAATTTGACGAATTCTGCCAAAACTCATGTTTTTGTTCATTTAGTGACTTCTATAACCCAACAACAATGATCTCTTTCATTTCATCAGTTTTGTACGAAATTTCATTTCGTTGTTTGGCAGTTTCAACAAGTTACAAAATCTTGAAAAATGGACGTTGACGAAATCTTCCAAAACTCATGTTTTTGATCATTTAGTGACTTCTATAACCCAACAACAATGATCTCTTAACTTATTTCATCTGTTTTGTACGAAATTTCATTTCGTGCAGTTTCAACAAGTTTTAACAAAATCTTGAAAAATGGACGTTGACGAAATCTTTCAAAACTCATGTTTTTGTTCATTTAGTGACTTCTATAACCCAACAACATTGATCTCTTAACTTATTTCATCAGTTTTGTACGAAATTTCATTTCGTTGTTTGGCAGTTTTTACAAAATTTTGAAAAATGGACGTTGACGAAATCTGCCAAAACTCTTGTTTTTCTTCATCTTCTCACTTCTATAACCAAACAACAATGATCTCTTAACTTATTTCATCAGTTTTGTACGAAATTTCATTGCGTTGGCAGTTTTAACAAGTTCTTACAAAATCTTGAAAAATGGAATTTGACGAAATCTGCCAAAACTCGTGTTTTTGTTCATTTAGTGACTTCTATAATCCAAGAACAATGATCTCTTAACTCATTTCATCAGTTTTGTACGAAATTTCATTGCGTTGCTTGGCAGTTTTAACAAGTTCTTACAAAATCTTGAAAAATGGAATTTGACGAATTCTGCCAAAACTCATGTTTTTGTTCATTTAGTGACTTCTATAACCCAACAACAATGATCTCTTAACTCATTTCATCAGTTTTGTACGAAATTTCATTTCGTTGTTTGACAGTTTTAACAAGTTCTTACAAAATCTTGAAAAATGGAATTTGACGAAATCTGCCAAAACTCGTGTTTTTGTTCATTTAGTGACTTCTATAATCCAAGAACAATGATCTCTTAACTCATTTCATCAGTTTTGTACGAAATTTCATTGCGTTGCTTGGCAGTTTTAACAAGTTCTTACAAAATCTTGAAAAATGGACGTTGACGAAATCTTCCAAAACTCATGTTTTTGTTCATTTAGTGACTTCTATAACCCAACAACATTGATCTCTTAACTTATTTCATCAGTTTTGTACGAAATTTCATTGCGTTGGCAGTTTTAACAAGTTCTTACAAAATCTTGAAAAATGGAATTTGACGAAATCTGCCAAAACTCGTGTTTTTGTTCATTTAGTGACTTCTATAATCCAAGAACAATGATCTCTTAACTCATTTCATCAGTTTTGTACGAAATTTCATTGCGTTGCTTGGCAGTTTTAACAAGTTCTTACAAAATCTTGAAAAATGGAATTTGACGAATTCTGCCAAAACTCATGTTTTTGTTCATTTAGTGACTTCTATAACCCAACAACATTGATCTCTTAACTTATTTCATCAGTTTTGTACGAAATTTCATTGCGTTGGCAGTTTTAACAAGTTCTTACAAAATCTTGAAAAATGGAATTTGACGAATTCTGCCAAAACTCATATTTTTGTTCATTTAGTGACTTCTATAACCCAACCACAATGATCTCTTAACTCATTTCATCAGTTTTGTACGAAATTTCATTTCGTTGTTTGGCAGTTTCAACAAGTTACAAAATCTTGAAAAATGGACGTTGACGAAATCTTCCAAAACTCATGTTTTTGATCATTTAGTGACTTCTATAACCCAACAACAATGATCTCTTAACTTATTTCATCAGTTTTGTACGAAATTTCATCTCGTGCAGTTTCAACAAGTTTTAACAAAATCTTGAAAAATGGACGTTGACGAAATCTTTCAAAACTCATGTTTTTGTTCATTTAGTGACTTCTATAACCCAACAACATTGATCTCTTAACTTATTTCATCAGTTTTGTACGAAATTTCATTTCGTTGTTTGGCAGTTTCAACCAGTTTTTACAAAGTTTTGAAAAATGGACGTTGACGAAAACTGCCAAAACTCATGTTTTTCTACATCTTCTCACTTCTATAACCAAACAACAATGATCTCTTAACTTATTTCATCAGTTTTGTACGAAATTTCATTGCGTTGCTTGGCAGTTTTAACAAGTTCTTACAAAATCTTGAAAAATGGAATTTGACGAAATCTGCCAAAACTCGTGTTTTGTTCATTTAGTGACTTCTATAATCCAACAACAATGATCTCTTAACTCATTTCATCAGTTTTGTACGAAATTTCATTTCGTTGTTTGGCAGTTTCAACAAGTTACAAAATCTTGAAAAATGGACGTTGACGAAATCTTCCAAAACTCATGTTTTTGATCATTTATTGACTTCTATAACCCAACAACAATGATCTCTTAACTTATTTCATCAGTTTTGTACGAAATTTCATTTCGTTGTTCGGCAGTTTCAACAAGTTTTAACAAAATCTTGAAAAATGGACGTTGACGAAATCTTTCAAAACTCATGTTTTTGTTCATTTAGTGACTTCTATAACCCAACAACATTGATCTCTTAACTTATTTCATCAGTTTTGTACGAAATTTCATTTCGTTGTTTGGCAGTTTTTACAAAATTTTGAAAAATGGACGTTGACGAAATCTGCCAAAACTCTTGTTTTTCTTCATTTAGTGACTTCTATAACCCAACAACATTGATCTCTTAACTTATTTCATCAGTTTTGTACGAAATTTCATTGCGTTGCTTGGCAGTTTTAACAAGTTCTTACAAAATCTTGAAAAATGGAATTTGACGAATTCTGCCAAAACTCATGTTTTTGTTCATTTAGTGACTTCTATAACCCAACAACAATGATCTCTTAACTCATTTCATCAGTTTTGTACGAAATTTCATTTCGTTGTTTGACAGTTTTAACAAGTTCTTACAAAATCTTGAAAAATGGAATTTTACGAAATCTGCCAAAACTCATGTTTATGTTCATTTAGTGACTTCTATAATCCAACAACAATGATCTCTTAACTTATTTCATCAGTTTTGTACGAAATTTCATTTCGTTGTTCGGCAGTTTCAACAAGTTTTAACAAAATCTTGAAAAATGGACGTTGACGAAATCTTTCAAAACTCATGTTTTTGTTCATTTAGTGACTTCTATAACCCAACAACATTGATCTCTTAACTTATTTCATCAGTTTTGTACGAAATTTCATTGCGTTGCTTGGCAGTTTTAACAAGTTCTTACAAAATCTTGAAAAATGGAATTTGACGAATTCTGCCAAAACTCATGTTTTTGTTCATTTAGTGACTTCTATAACCCAACCACAATGATCTCTTAACTCATTTCATCAGTTTTGTACGAAATTTCATTTCGTTGTTTGGCAGTTTCAACAAGTTACAAAATCTTGAAAAATGGACGTTGACGAAATCTTCCAAAACTCATGTTTTTGATCATTTAGTGACTTCTATAACCCAACAACAATGATCTCTTAACTTATTTCATCAGTTTTGTACGAAATTTCATTTCGTTGTTCGGCAGTTTCAACAAGTTTTAACAAAATCTTGAAAAATGGACGTTGACGAAATCTTTCAAAACTCATGTTTTTGTTCATTTAGTGACTTCTATAACCCAACAACATTGATCTCTTAACTTATTTCATCAGTTTTAGTACGAAATTTCATTTCGTTGTTTGGCAGTTTTTACAAAATTTTGAAAAATGGACGTTGACGAAATCTGCCAAAACTCTTGTTTTTCTTCATCTTCTCACTTCTATAACCAAACAACAATGATCTCTTAACTTATTTCATCAGTTTTGTACGAAATTTCATTGCGTTGGCAGTTTTAACAAGTTCTTACAAAATCTTGAAAAATGGAATTTGACGAAATCTGCCAAAACTCGTGTTTTTGTTCATTTAGTGACTTCTATAATCCAACAACAATGATCTCTTAACTCATTTCATCAGTTTTGTACGAAATTTCATTGCGTTGCTTGGCAGTTTTAACAAGTTCTTACAAAATCTTGAAAAATGGAATTTGACGAATTCTGCCAAAACTCATGTTTTTGTTCATTTAGTGACTTCTATAATCCAACAACAATGATCTCTTAACTTATTTCATCAGTTTTGTACGAAATTTCATTTCGTTGTTCGGCAGTTTCAACAAGTTTTAACAAAATCTTGAAAAATGGACGTTGACGAAATCTTTCAAAACTCATGTTTTTGTTCATTTAGTGACTTCTATAACCCAACAACATTGATCTCTTAACTTATTTCATCAGTTTTGTACGAAATTTCATTGCGTTGCTTGGCAGTTTTAACAAGTTCTTACAAAATCTTGAAAAATGGAATTTGACGAATTCTGCCAAAACTCATGTTTTTGTTCATTTAGTGACTTCTATAACCCAACAACAATGATCTCTTTCATTTCATCAGTTTTGTACGAAATTTCATTTCGTTGTTTGGCAGTTTCAACAAGTTACAAAATCTTGAAAAATGGACGTTGGCGAAATCTTCCAAAACTCATGTTTTTGATCATTTAGTGACTTCTATAACCCAACAACAATGATCTCTTAACTTATTTCATCTGTTTTGTACGAAATTTCATTTCGTGCAGTTTCAACAAGTTTTAACAAAATCTTGAAAAATGGACGTTGACGAAATCTTTCAAAACTCATGTTTTTGTTCATTTAGTGACTTCTATAACCCAACAACATTGATCTCTTAACTTATTTCATCAGTTTTGTACGAAATTTCATTGCGTTGCTTGGCAGTTTTAACAAGTTCTTACAAAATCTTGAAAAATTGAATTTGACGAATTCTGCCAAAACTCATGTTTTTGTTCATTTAGTGACTTCTATAACCCAACAACATTGATCTCTTAACTTATTTCATCAGTTTTGTACGAAATTTCATTTCGTTGTTTGGCAGTTTTTACAAAATTTTGAAAAATGGACGTTGACGAAATCTGCCAAAACTCTTGTTTTTCTTCATCTTCTCACTTCTATAACCAAACAACAATGATCTCTTAACTTATTTCATCAGTTTTGTACGAAATTTCATTGCGTTGGCAGTTTTAACAAGTTCTTACAAAATCTTGAAAAATGGAATTTGACGAAATCTGCCAAAACTCGTGTTTTTGTTCATTTAGTGACTTCTATAATCCAACAACAATGATCTCTTAACTCATTTCATCAGTTTTGTACGAAATTTCATTGCGTTGCTTGGCAGTTTTAACAAGTTCTTACAAAATCTTGAAAAATGGAATTTGACGAATTCTGCCAAAACTCATGTTTTTGTTCATTTAGTGACTTTTATAACCCAACAACAATGATCTCTTAACTCATTTCATCAGTTTTGTACGAAATTTCATTTCGTTGTTTGACAGTTTTAACAAGTTCTTACAAAATCTTGAAAAATGGAATTTGACGAAATCTGCCAAAACTCATGTTTTTGTTCATTTAGTGACTTCTATAATCCAACAACAATGATCTCTTAACTTATTTCGGCAGTTTCAACAAGTTTTAACAAAATCTTGAAAAATGGACGTTGACGAAATCTTTCAAAACTCATGTTTTTGTTCATTTAGTGACTTCTATAACCCAACAACATTGATCTCTTAACTTATTTCATCAGTTTTGTACGAAATTTCATTGCGTTGCTTGGCAGTTTTAACAAGTTCTTACAAAATCTTGAAAAATGGAATTTGACGAATTCTGCCAAAACTCATGTTTTTGTTCATTTAGTGACTTCTATAACCCAACCACAATGATCTCTTAACTCATTTCATCAGTTTTGTACGAAATTTCATTTCGTTGTTTGACAGTTTTAACAAGTTCTTACAAAATCTTGAAAAATGGAATTTGACGAAATCTGCCAAAACTCGTGTTTTTGTTCATTTAGTGACTTCTATAATCCAAGAACAATGATCTCTTAACTCATTTCATCAGTTTTGTACGAAATTTCATTTCGTTGTTCGGCAGTTTCAACAAGTTTTAACAAAATCTTGAAAAATGGACGTTGACGAAATCTTTCAAAACTCATGTTTTTGTTCATTTAGTGACTTCTATAACCCAACAACATTGATCTCTTAACTTATTTCATCAGTTTTAGTACGAAATTTCATTTCGTTGTTTGGCAGTTTTTACAAAATTTTGAAAAATGGACGTTGACGAAATCTGCCAAAACTCTTGTTTTTCTTCATCTTCTCACTTCTATAACCAAACAACAATGATCTCTTAACTTATTTCATCAGTTTTGTACGAAATTTCATTGCGTTGGCAGTTTTAACAAGTTCTTACAAAATCTTGAAAAATGGAATTTGACGAAATCTGCCAAAACTCGTGTTTTTGTTCATTTAGTGACTTCTATAATCCAAGAACAATGATCTCTTAACTCATTTCATCAGTTTTGTACGAAATTTCATTGCGTTGCTTGGCAGTTTAACAAGTTCTTACAAAATCATGAAAAATGGAATTTGACGAATTCTGCCAAAACTCATGTTTTTGTTCATTTAGTGACTTCTATAACCCAACAACAATGATCTCTTATCTCATTTCATCAGTTTTGTACGAAATTTCATTTCGTTGTTTGACAGTTTTAACAAGTTCTTACAAAATCTTGAAAAATGGAATTTGACGAAATCTGCCAAAACTCATGTTTTTGTTCATTTAGTGACTTCTATAATCCAACAACAATGATCTCTTAACTTATTTCATCAGTTTTGTACGAAATTTCATTTCGTTGTTCGGCAGTTTCAACAAGTTTTAACAAAATCTTGAAAAATGGACGTTGACGAAATCTTTCAAAACTCATGTTTTTGTTCATTTAGTGATTTCTATAACCCAACAACATTGATCTCTTAACTTATTTCATCAGTTTTGTCAGAAATTTCATTGCGTTGCTTGGCAGTTTTAACAAGTTCTTACAAAATCTTGAAAAATGGAATTTGACGAATTCTGCCAAAACTCATATTTTTGTTCATTTAGTGACTTCTATAACCCAACCACAATGATCTCTTAACTCATTTCATCAGTTTTGTACGAAATTTCATTTCGTTGTTTGGCAGTTTCAACAAGTTACAAAATCTTGAAAAATGGACGTTGACGAAATCTTCCAAAACTCATGTTTTTGATCATTTAGTGACTTCTATAACCCAACAACAATGATCTCTTAACTTATTTCATCAGTTTTGTACGAAATTTCATTTCGTTGTTCGGCAGTTTCAACAAGTTTTAACAAAATCTTGAAAAATGGACGTTGACGAAATCTTTCAAAACTCATGTTTTTGTTCATTTAGTGACTTCTATAACCCAACAACATTGATCTCTTAACTTATTTCATCAGTTTTGTACGAAATTTCATTTCGTTGTTTGGCAGTTTTTACAAAATTTTGAAAAATGGACGTTGACGAAATCTGCCAAAACTCTTGTTTTTCTTCATCTTCTCACTTCTATAACCAAACAACAATGATCTCTTAACTTATTTCATCAGTTTTGTACGAAATTTCATTGCGTTGGCAGTTTTAACAAGTTCTTACAAAATCTTGAAAAATGGAATTTGACGAAATCTGCCAAAACTCGTGTTTTTGTTCATTTAGTGACTTCTATAATCCAACAACAATGATCTCTTAACTCATTTCATCAGTTTTGTACGAAATTTCATTGCGTTGCTTGGCAGTTTTAACAAGTTCTTACAAAATCTTGAAAAATGGAATTTGACGAATTCTGCCAAAACTCATGTTTTTGTTCATTTAGTGACTTCTATAACCCAACAACAATGATCTCTTAACTCATTTCATCAGTTTTGTACGAAATTTCATTTCGTTGTTTGACAGTTTTAACAAGTTCTTACAAAATCTTGAAAAATGGAATTTGACGAAATCTGCCAAAACTCATGTTTTTGTTCATTTAGTGACTTCTATAATCCAACAACAATGATCTCTTAACTTATTTCATCAGTTTTGTACGAAATTTCATTTCGTTGTTCGGCAGTTTCAACAAGTTTTAACAAAATCTTGAAAAATGGACGTTGACGAAATCTTTCAAAACTCATGTTTTTGTTCATTTAGTGACTTCTATAACCCAACAACATTGATCTCTTAACTTATTTCATCAGTTTTGTACGAAATTTCATTGCGTTGCTTGGCAGTTTTAACAAGTTCTTACAAAATCTTGAAAAATTGAATTTGACGAATTCTGCCAAAACTCATGTTTTTGTTCATTTAGTGACTTCTATAACCCAACAACAATGATCTCTTAACTCATTTCATCAGTTTTGTACGAAATTTCATTTCGTTGTTTGGCAGTTTCAACAAGTTACAAAATCTTGAAAAATGGACGTTGACGAAATCTTCCAAAACTCATGTTTTTGATCATTTAGTGACTTCTATAACCAAACAACAATGATCTCTTAACTTATTTCATCAGTTTTGTACGAAATTTCATTGCGTTGGCAGTTTTAACAAGTTCTTACAAAATCTTGAAAAATGGAATTTGACGAAATCTGCCAAAACTCGTGTTTTTGTTCATTTAGTGACTTCTATAATCCAACAACAATGATCTCTTAACTCATTTCATCAGTTTTGTACGAAATTTCATTTCGTTGTTTGGCAGTTTTTACAAAATTTTGAAAAATGGACGTTGACGAAATCTGCCAAAACTCTTGTTTTTCTTCATCTTCTCACTTCTATAACCAAACAACAATGATCTCTTAACTTATTTCATCAGTTTTGTACGAAATTTCATTGCGTTGGCAGTTTTAACAAGTTCTTACAAAATCTTGAAAAATGGAATTTGACGAAATCTGCCAAAACTCGTGTTTTTGTTCATTTAGTGACTTCTATAATCCAACAACAATGATCTCTTAACTTATTTCATCAGTTTTGTACGAAATTTCATTTCGTTGTTCGGCAGTTTCAACAAGTTTTAACAAAATCTTGAAAAATGGACGTTGACGAAATCTTTCAAAACTCATGTTTTTGTTCATTTAGTGACTTCTATAACCCAACAACATTGATCTCTTAACTTATTTCATCAGTTTTGTACGAAATTTCATTGCGTTGCTTGGCAGTTTTAACAAGTTCTTACAAAATCTTGAAAAATGGAATTTGACGAAATCTGCCAAAACTCATGTTTTTGTTCATTTAGTGACTTCTATAATCCAACAACAATGATCTCTTAACTTATTTCATCAGTTTTGTACGAAATTTCATTTCGTTGTTCGGCAGTTTCAACAAGTTTTAACAAAATCTTGAAAAATGGACGTTGACGAAATCTTTCAAAACTCATGTTTTTGTTCATTTAGTGACTTCTATAACCCAACAACATTGATCTCTTAACTTATTTCATCAGTTTTGTACGAAATTTCATTGCGTTGCTTGGCAGTTTTAACAAGTTCTTACAAAATCTTGAAAAATTGAATTTGACGAATTCTGCCAAAACTCATGTTTTTGTTCATTTAGTGACTTCTATAACCCAACAACATTGATCTCTTAACTTATTTCATCAGTTTTGTACGAAATTTCATTTCGTTGTTTGGCAGTTTTTACAAAATTTTGAAAAATGGACGTTGACGAAATCTGCCAAAACTCTTGTTTTTCTTCATCTTCTCACTTCTATAACCAAACAACAATGATCTCTTAACTTATTTCATCAGTTTTGTACGAAATTTCATTGCGTTGGCAGTTTTAACAAGTTCTTACAAAATCTTGAAAAATGGAATTTGACGAAATCTGCCAAAACTCGTGTTTTTGTTCATTTAGTGACTTCTATAATCCAACAACAATGATCTCTTAACTCATTTCATCAGTTTTGTACGAAATTTCATTGCGTTGCTTGGCAGTTTTAACAAGTTCTTACAAAATCTTGAAAAATGGAATTTGACGAATTCTGCCAAAACTCATGTTTTTGTTCATTTAGTGACTTTTATAACCCAACAACAATGATCTCTTAACTCATTTCATCAGTTTTGTACGAAATTTCATTTCGTTGTTTGACAGTTTTAACAAGTTCTTACAAAATCTTGAAAAATGGAATTTGACGAAATCTGCCAAAACTCATGTTTTTGTTCATTTAGTGACTTCTATAATCCAACAACAATGATCTCTTAACTTATTTCATCAGTTTTGTACGAAATTTCATTTCGTTGTTCGGCAGTTTCAACAAGTTTTAACAAAATCTTGAAAAATGGACGTTGACGAAATCTTTCAAAACTCATGTTTTTGTTCATTTAGTGACTTCTATAACCCAACAACATTGATCTCTTAACTTATTTCATCAGTTTTGTACGAAATTTCATTGCGTTGCTTGGCAGTTTTAACAAGTTCTTACAAAATCTTGAAAAATGGAATTTGACGAATTCTGCCAAAACTCATGTTTTTGTTCATTTAGTGACTTCTATAACCCAACCACAATGATCTCTTAACTCATTTCATCAGTTTTGTACGAAATTTCATTTCGTTGTTTGGCAGTTTCAACAAGTTACAAAATCTTGAAAAATGGACGTTGACGAAATCTTCCAAAACTCATGTTTTTGATCATTTAGTGACTTCTATAACCCAACAACAATGATCTCTTAACTTATTTCATCAGTTTTGTACGAAATTTCATTTCGTTGTTCGGCAGTTTCAACAAGTTTTAACAAAATCTTGAAAAATGGACGTTGACGAAATCTTTCAAAACTCATGTTTTTGTTCATTTAGTGACTTCTATAACCCAACAACATTGATCTCTTAACTTATTTCATCAGTTTTGTACGAAATTTCATTTCGTTGTTTGGCAGTTTTTACAAAATTTTGAAAAATGGACGTTGACGAAATCTGCCAAAACTCTTGTTTTTCTTCATCTTCTCACTTCTATAACCAAACAACAATGATCTCTTAACTTATTTCATCAGTTTTGTACGAAATTTCATTGCGTTGGCAGTTTTAACAAGTTCTTACAAAATCTTGAAAAATGGAATTTGACGAAATCTGCCAAAACTCGTGTTTTTGTTCATTTAGTGACTTCTATAATCCAAGAACAATGATCTCTTAACTCATTTCATCAGTTTTGTACGAAATTTCATTGCGTTGCTTGGCAGTTTTAACAAGTTCTTACAAAATCTTGAAAAATGGAATTTGACGAATTCTGCCAAAACTCATGTTTTTGTTCATTTAGTGACTTCTATAACCCAACAACAATGATCTCTTAACTCATTTCATCAGTTTTGTACGAAATTTCATTTCGTTGTTTGACAGTTTTAACAAGTTCTTACAAAATCTTGAAAAATGGAATTTGACGAAATCTGCCAAAACTCGTGTTTTTGTTCATTTAGTGACTTCTATAATCCAAGAACAATGATCTCTTAACTCATTTCATCAGTTTTGTACGAAATTTCATTGCGTTGCTTGGCAGTTTTAACAAGTTCTTACAAAATCTTGAAAAATGGACGTTGACGAAATCTTCCAAAACTCATGTTTTTGTTCATTTAGTGACTTCTATAACCCAACAACATTGATGTCTTAACTTATTTCATCAGTTTTGTACGAAATTTCATTGCGTTGCTTGGCAGTTTTAACAAGTTCTTACAAAATCTTGAAAAATGGAATTTGACGAATTCTGCCAAAACTCATGTTTTTGTTCATTTAGTGACTTCTATAACCCAACCACAATGATATCTTAACTCATTTCATCAGTTTTGTACGAAATTTCATTTCGTTGTTTGGCAGTTTCAACAAGTTACAAAATCTTGAAAAATGGACGTTGACGAAATCTTCCAAAACTCATGTTTTTGATCATTTAGTGACTTCTATAACCCAACAACAATGATCTCTTAACTTATTTCATCTGTTTTGTACGAAATTTCATTTCGTGCAGTTTCAACAAGTTTTAACAAAATCTTGAAAAATGGACGTTGACGAAATCTTTCAAAACTCATGTTTTTGTTCATTTAGTGACTTCTATAACCCAACAACATTTATCTCTTAACTTATTTCATCAGTTTTGTACGAAATTTCATTGCGTTGCTTGGCAGTTTTAACAAGTTCTTACAAAATCTTGAAAAATGGAATTTGACGAATTCTGCCAAAACTCATGTTTTTGTTCATTTAGTGACTTCTATAACCCAACAACAATGATCTCTTTCATTTCATCAGTTTTGTACGAAATTTCATTTTGTTGTTTGGCAGTTTCAACAAGTTACAAAATCTTGAAAAATGGACGTTGACGAAATCTTCCAAAACTCATGTTTTTGATCATTTAGTGACTTCTATAACCCAACAACAATGATCTCTTAACTTATTTCATCTGTTTTGTACGAAATTTCATTTCGTGCAGTTTCAACAAGTTTTAACAAAATCTTGAAAAATGGACGTTGACGAAATCTTTCAAAACTCATGTTTTTGTTCATTTAGTGACTTCTATAACCCAACAACATTGATCTCTTAACTTATTTCATCAGTTTTGTAAGAAATTTCATTTCGTTGTTTGGCAGTTTTTACAAAATTTTGAAAAATGGACGTTGACGAAATCTGCCAAAACTCTTGTTTTTCTTCATCTTCTCACTTCTATAACCAAACAACAATGATCTCTTAACTTATTTCATCAGTTTTGTACGAAATTTCATTGCGTTGGCAGTTTTAACAAGTTCTTACAAAATCTTGAAAAATGGAATTTGACGAAATCTGCCAAAACTCGTGTTTTTGTTCATTTAGTGACTTCTATAATCCAACAACAATGATCTCTTAACTCATTTCATCAGTTTTGTACGAAATTTCATTGCGTTGCTTGGCAGTTTTAACAAGTTCTTACAAAATCTTGAAAAATGGAATTTGACGAATTCTGCCAAAACTCATGTTTTTGTTCATTTAGTGACTTCTATAACCCAACAACAATGATCTCTTAACTCATTTCATCAGTTTTGTACGAAATTTCATTTCGTTGTTTGACAGTTTTAACAAGTTCTTACAAAATCTTGAAAAATGGAATTTGACGAAATCTGCCAAAACTCATGTTTTTGTTCATTTAGTGACTTCTATAATCCAACAACAATGATCTCTTAACTTATTTCATCAGTTTTGTACGAAATTTCATTTCGTTGTTCGGCAGTTTCAACAAGTTTTAACAAAATCTTGAAAAATGGACGTTGACGAAATCTTTCAAAACTCATGTTTTTGTTCATTTAGTGACTTCTATAACCCAACAACATTGATCTCTTAACTTATTTCATCAGTTTTGTACGAAATTTCATTGCGTTGCTTGGCAGTTTTAACAAGTTCTTACAAAATCTTGAAAAATTGAATTTGACGAATTCTGCCAAAACTCATGTTTTTGTTCATTTAGTGACTTCTATAACCCAACAACAATGATCTCTTAACTCATTTCATCAGTTTTGTACGAAATTTCATTTCGTTGTTTGGCAGTTTCAACAAGTTACAAAATCTTGAAAAATGGACGTTGACGAAATCTTCCAAAACTCATGTTTTTGATCATTTAGTGACTTCTATAACCAAACAACAATGATCTCTTAACTTATTTCATCAGTTTTGTACGAAATTTCATTGCGTTGGCAGTTTTAACAAGTTCTTACAAAATCTTGAAAAATGGAATTTGACGAAATCTGCCAAAACTCGTGTTTTTGTTCATTTAGTGACTTCTATAATCCAACAACAATGATCTCTTAACTCATTTCATCAGTTTTGTAGGAAATTTCATTGCGTTGCTTGGCAGTTTTAACAAGTTCTTACAAAATCTTGAAAAATTGAATTTGACGAATTCTGCCAAAACTCATGTTTTTGTTCATTTAGTGACTTCTATAACCCAACAACAATGATCTCTTAACTCATTTCATCAGTTTTGTACGAAATTTCATTTCGTTGTTTGGCAGTTTCAACAAGTTACAAAATCTTGAAAAATGGACGTTGACGAAATCTTCCAAAACTCATGTTTTTGATCATTGAGTGACTTCTATAACCCAACAACAATGATCTCTTAACTTATTTCATCAGTTTTGTACGAAATTTCATTTCGTTGTTTGGCAGTTTCAACCAGTTCTTACAAAATTTTGAAAAATGGACGTTGACGAAATTTGCCAAAACTCATGTTTTTCTTCATCTTCTCACTTCTATAACAAAACAACAATGATCTCTTAACTTATTTCATCAGTTTTGTACGAAATTTCATTGCGTTGGCAGTTTTAACAAGTTCTTACAAAATCTTGAAAAATGGACTTTGACGAAATCTGCCAAAACTCGTGTTTTTGTTCATTTAGTGACTTCTATAATCCAACAACAATGATCTCTTAACTCATTTAATCAGTTTTGTACGAAACTTCATTGCGTTGCTTGGCAGTTTTAACAAGTTCTTACAAAATCTTGAAAAATGGAATTTGACGAATTCTGCCAAAACTCATGTTTTTGTTCATTTAGTGACTTCTATAACCCAACAACAATGATCTCTTAACTTATTTCATCAGTTTTGTACGAAATTTCATTTCGTTGTTTGGCAGTTTCAACCAGTTCTTACAAAATCTTGAAAAATGGAATTTGACGAATTCTGCCAAAACTCATGTTTTTGTTCATTTAGTGACTTCTATAACCCAACAACAATGATCTCTTAACTTATTTCATCAGTTTTGTACGAAATTTCATTTCGTTGTTTGGCAGTTTCAACAAGTTACAAAATCTTGAAAAATGGACGTTGACGAAATCTTCCAAAACTCATGTTTTTGATCATTTAGTGACTTCTATAATCCAACAACAATGATCTCTTAACTCATTTCATCAGTTTTGTACGAAATTTCATTTCGTTGTTTGACAGTTTTAACAAGTTCTTACAAAATCTTGAAAAATGGAATTTGACGAAATCTGCCAAAACTCATGTTTTTGTTCATTTAGTGACTTCTATAATCCAACAACAATGATCTCTTAACTCATTTAATCAGTTTTGTACGAATTTTCATTGCGTTGCTTGGCAATTTTAACAAGTTCTTACAAAATCTTGAAAAATGGAATTTGACGAATTCTGCCAAAACTCATGTTTTTTTTCATCTTCTCACTTCTATAACCAAACAACAATGATCTCTTAACTCATTTCATCAGTTTTGTACGAAATTTCATTGCGTTGGCAGTTTTAACAAGTTCTTACAAAATCTTGAAAAATGGAATTTGACGAATTCTGCCAAAACTCATGTTTTTGTTCATTTAGTGACTTCTATAACCCAACCACAATGATCTCTTAACTCATTTCATCAGTTTTGTACGAAATTTCATTTCGTTGTTTGGCAGTTTCAACAAGTTACAAAATCTTGAAAAATGGACGTTGACGAAATCTTCCAAAACTCATGTTTTTGATCATTTAGTGACTTCTATAACCCAACAACAATGATCTCTTAACTTATTTCATCAGTTTTGTACGAAATTTCATTTCGTGCAGTTTCAACAAGTTTTAACAAAATCTTGAAAAATGGACGTTGACGAAATCTTTCAAAACTCATGTTTTTGTTCATTTAGTGACTTCTATAACCCAACAACATTGATCTCTTAACTTATTTCATCAGTTTTGTACGAAATTTCATTGCGTTGCTTGGCAGTTTTAACAAGTTCTTACAAAATCTTGAAAAATGGAATTTGACGAATTCTGCCAAAACTCATGTTTTTGTTCATTTAGTGACTTCTATAACCCAACAACAATGATCTCTTTCATTTCATCAGTTTTGTAGGAAATTTCATTTCGTTGTTTGGCAGTTTCAACAAGTTACAAAATCTTGAAAAATGGACGTTGACGAAATCTTCCAAAACTCATGTTTTTGATCATTTAGTGACTTCTATAACCCAACAACAATGATCTCTTAACTTATTTCATCAGTTTTGTACGAAATTTCATTTCGTGCAGTTTCAACAAGTTTTAACAAAATCTTGAAAAATGGACGTTGACGAAATCTTTCAAAACTCATGTTTTTGTTCATTTAGTGACTTCTATAACCCAACAACATTGATCTCTTAACTTATTTCATCAGTTTTGTACGAAATTTCATTTCGTTGTTTGGCAGTTTCAACCAGTTTTTACAAAATTTTGAAAAATGGACGTTGACGAAAACTGCCAAAACTCATGTTTTTCTACATCTTCTCACTTCTATAACCCAACAACAATGATCTCTTAACTTATTTCATCAGTTTTGTACGAAATTTCATTGCGTTGCTTGGCAGTTTTAACAAGTTCTTACAAAATCTTGAAAAATGGAATTTGACGAAATCTGCCAAAACTCGTGTTTTTGTTCATTTAGTGACTTCTATAATCCAACAACAATGATCTCTTAACTCATTTCATCAGTTTTGTACGAAATTTCATTGCGTTGCTTGGCAGTTTTAACAAGTTCTTACAAAATCTTGAAAAATGGAATTTGACGAATTCTGCCAAAACTCATGTTTTTGTTCATTTAGTGACTTCTATAACCCAACAACAATGATCTCTTAACTCATTTCATCAGTTTTGTACGAAATTTCATTTCGTTGTTTGGCAGTTTCAACAAGTTACAAAATCTTGAAAAATGGACGTTGACGAAATCTTCCAAAACTCATGTTTTTGATCATTTAGTGACTTCTATAACCCAACAACAATGATCTCTTAACTTATTTCATCAGTTTTGTACGAAATTTCATTTCGTGCAGTTTCAACAAGTTTTAACAAAATCTTGAAAAATGGACGTTGACGAAATCTTTCAAAACTCATGTTTTTGTTCATTTAGTGACTTCTATAACCCAACAACATTGATCTCTTAACTTATTTCATCAGTTTTGTACGAAATTTCATTGCGTTGCTTGGCAGTTTTAACAAGTTCTTACAAAATCTTGAAAAATGGAATTTGACGAATTCTGCCAAAACTCATGTTTTTGTTCATTTAGTGACTTCTATAACCCAACAACAATGATCTCTTTCATTTCATCAGTTTTGTACGAAATTTCATTTCGTTGTTTGGCAGTTTCAACAAGTTACAAAATCTTGAAAAATGGACGTTGACGAAATCTTCCAAAAACTCATGTTTTTGATCATTTAGTGACTTCTATAACCCAACAACAATGATCTCTTAACTTATTTCATCAGTTTTGTACGAAATTTCATTTCGTGCAGTTTCAACAAGTTTTAACAAAATCTTGAAAAATGGACGTTGACGAAATCTTTCAAAACTCATGTTTTAGTTCATTTAGTGACTTCTATAACCCAACAACATTGATCTCTTAACTTATTTCATCAGTTTTGTACGAAATTTCATTTCGTTGTTTGGCAGTTTCAACCAGTTTTTACAAAATTTTGAAAAATGGACGTTGACGAAAACTGCCAAAACTCATGTTTTTCTACATCTTCTCACTTCTATAACCAAACAACAATGATCTCTTAACTTATTTCATCAGTTTTGTACGAAATTTCATTGCGTTGCTTGGCAGTTTTAACAAGTTCTTACAAAATCTTGAAAAATGGAATTTGACGAAATCTGCCAAAACTCGTGTTTTTGTTCATTTAGTGACTTCTATAATCCAACAACAATGATCTCTTAACTCATTTCATCAGTTTTGTACGAAATTTCATTGCGTTGCTTGGCAGTTTTAACAAGTTCTTACAAAATCTTGAAAAATGGAATTTGACGAAATCTGCCAAAACTCGTGTTTTTGTTCATTTAGTGACTTCTATAATCCAACAACAATGATCTCTTAACTCATTTCATCAGTTTTGTAGGAAATTTCATTGCGTTGCTTGGCAGTTTTAACAAGTTCTTACAAAATCTTGAAAAATTGAATTTGACGAATTCTGCCAAAACTCATGTTTTTGTTCATTTAGTGACTTCTATAACCCAACAACAATGATCTCTTAACTCATTTCATCAGTTTTGTACGAAATTTCATTTCGTTGTTTGGCAGTTTCAACAAGTTACAAAATCTTGAAAAATGGACGTTGACGAAATCTTCCAAAACTCATGTTTTTGATCATTGAGTGACTTCTATAACCCAACAACAATGATCTCTTAACTTATTTCATCAGTTTTGTACGAAATTTCATTTCGTTGTTTGGCAGTTTCAACCAGTTCTTACAAAATTTTGAAAAATGGACGTTGACGAAATTTGCCAAAACTCATGTTTTTCTTCATCTTCTCACTTCTATAACAAAACAACAATGATCTCTTAACTTATTTCATCAGTTTTGTACGAAATTTCATTGCGTTGGCAGTTTTAACAAGTTCTTACAAAATCTTGAAAAATGGACTTTGACGAAATCTGCCAAAACTCGTGTTTTTGTTCATTTAGTGACTTCTATAATCCAACAACAATGATCTCTTAACTCATTTAATCAGTTTTGTACGAAACTTCATTGCGTTGCTTGGCAGTTTTAACAAGTTCTTACAAAATCTTGAAAAATGGAATTTGACGAATTCTGCCAAAACTCATGTTTTTGTTCATTTAGTGACTTCTATAACCCAACAACAATGATCTCTTAACTTATTTCATCAGTTTTGTACGAAATTTCATTTCGTTGTTTGGCAGTTTCAACCAGTTCTTACAAAATCTTGAAAAATGGAATTTGACGAATTCTGCCAAAACTCATGTTTTTGTTCATTTAGTGACTTCTATAACCCAACAACAATGATCTCTTAACTTATTTCATCAGTTTTGTACGAAATTTCATTTCGTTGTTTGGCAGTTTCAACAAGTTACAAAATCTTGAAAAATGGACGTTGACGAAATCTTCCAAAACTCATGTTTTTGATCATTTAGTGACTTCTATAATCCAACAACAATGATCTCTTAACTCATTTCATCAGTTTTGTACGAAATTTCATTTCGTTGTTTGACAGTTTTAACAAGTTCTTACAAAATCTTGAAAAATGGAATTTGACGAAATCTGCCAAAACTCATGTTTTTGTTCATTTAGTGACTTCTATAATCCAACAACAATGATCTCTTAACTCATTTAATCAGTTTTGTACGAATTTTCATTGCGTTGCTTGGCAATTTTAACAAGTTCTTACAAAATCTTGAAAAATGGAATTTGACGAATTCTGCCAAAACTCATGTTTTTTTTCATCTTCTCACTTCTATAACCAAACAACAATGATCTCTTAACTCATTTCATCAGTTTTGTACGAAATTTCATTGCGTTGGCAGTTTTAACAAGTTCTTACAAAATCTTGAAAAATGGAATTTGACGAATTCTGCCAAAACTCATGTTTTTGTTCATTTAGTGACTTCTATAACCCAACCACAATGATCTCTTAACTCATTTCATCAGTTTTGTACGAAATTTCATTTCGTTGTTTGGCAGTTTCAACAAGTTACAAAATCTTGAAAAATGGACGTTGACGAAATCTTCCAAAACTCATGTTTTTGATCATTTAGTGACTTCTATAACCCAACAACAATGATCTCTTAACTTATTTCATCAGTTTTGTACGAAATTTCATTTCGTGCAGTTTCAACAAGTTTTAACAAAATCTTGAAAAATGGACGTTGACGAAATCTTTCAAAACTCATGTTTTTGTTCATTTAGTGACTTCTATAACCCAACAACATTGATCTCTTAACTTATTTCATCAGTTTTGTACGAAATTTCATTGCGTTGCTTGGCAGTTTTAACAAGTTCTTACAAAATCTTGAAAAATGGAATTTGACGAATTCTGCCAAAACTCATGTTTTTGTTCATTTAGTGACTTCTATAACCCAACAACAATGATCTCTTTCATTTCATCAGTTTTGTAGGAAATTTCATTTCGTTGTTTGGCAGTTTCAACAAGTTACAAAATCTTGAAAAATGGACGTTGACGAAATCTTCCAAAACTCATGTTTTTGATCATTTAGTGACTTCTATAACCCAACAACAATGATCTCTTAACTTATTTCATCAGTTTTGTACGAAATTTCATTTCGTGCAGTTTCAACAAGTTTTAACAAAATCTTGAAAAATGGACGTTGACGAAATCTTTCAAAACTCATGTTTTTGTTCATTTAGTGACTTCTATAACCCAACAACATTGATCTCTTAACTTATTTCATCAGTTTTGTACGAAATTTCATTTCGTTGTTTGGCAGTTTCAACCAGTTTTTACAAAATTTTGAAAAATGGACGTTGACGAAAACTGCCAAAACTCATGTTTTTCTACATCTTCTCACTTCTATAACCCAACAACAATGATCTCTTAACTTATTTCATCAGTTTTGTACGAAATTTCATTGCGTTGCTTGGCAGTTTTAACAAGTTCTTACAAAATCTTGAAAAATGGAATTTGACGAAATCTGCCAAAACTCGTGTTTTTGTTCATTTAGTGACTTCTATAATCCAACAACAATGATCTCTTAACTCATTTCATCAGTTTTGTACGAAATTTCATTGCGTTGCTTGGCAGTTTTAACAAGTTCTTACAAAATCTTGAAAAATGGAATTTGACGAATTCTGCCAAAACTCATGTTTTTGTTCATTTAGTGACTTCTATAACCCAACAACAATGATCTCTTAACTCATTTCATCAGTTTTGTACGAAATTTCATTTCGTTGTTTGGCAGTTTCAACAAGTTACAAAATCTTGAAAAATGGACGTTGACGAAATCTTCCAAAACTCATGTTTTTGATCATTTAGTGACTTCTATAACCCAACAACAATGATCTCTTAACTTATTTCATCAGTTTTGTACGAAATTTCATTTCGTGCAGTTTCAACAAGTTTTAACAAAATCTTGAAAAATGGACGTTGACGAAATCTTTCAAAACTCATGTTTTTGTTCATTTAGTGACTTCTATAACCCAACAACATTGATCTCTTAACTTATTTCATCAGTTTTGTACGAAATTTCATTGCGTTGCTTGGCAGTTTTAACAAGTTCTTACAAAATCTTGAAAAATGGAATTTGACGAATTCTGCCAAAACTCATGTTTTTGTTCATTTAGTGACTTCTATAACCCAACAACAATGATCTCTTTCATTTCATCAGTTTTGTACGAAATTTCATTTCGTTGTTTGGCAGTTTCAACAAGTTACAAAATCTTGAAAAATGGACGTTGACGAAATCTTCCAAAAACTCATGTTTTTGATCATTTAGTGACTTCTATAACCCAACAACAATGATCTCTTAACTTATTTCATCAGTTTTGTACGAAATTTCATTTCGTGCAGTTTCAACAAGTTTTAACAAAATCTTGAAAAATGGACGTTGACGAAATCTTTCAAAACTCATGTTTTAGTTCATTTAGTGACTTCTATAACCCAACAACATTGATCTCTTAACTTATTTCATCAGTTTTGTACGAAATTTCATTTCGTTGTTTGGCAGTTTCAACCAGTTTTTACAAAATTTTGAAAAATGGACGTTGACGAAAACTGCCAAAACTCATGTTTTTCTACATCTTCTCACTTCTATAACCAAACAACAATGATCTCTTAACTTATTTCATCAGTTTTGTACGAAATTTCATTGCGTTGCTTGGCAGTTTTAACAAGTTCTTACAAAATCTTGAAAAATGGAATTTGACGAAATCTGCCAAAACTCGTGTTTTTGTTCATTTAGTGACTTCTATAATCCAACAACAATGATCTCTTAACTCATTTCATCAGTTTTGTACGAAATTTCATTGCGTTGCTTGGCAGTTTTAACAAGTTCTTACAAAATCTTGAAAAATGGAATTTGACGAATTCTGCCAAAACTCATGTTTTAGTTCATTTAGTGACTTCTATAACCCAACAACAATGATCTCTTAACTCATTTCATCAGTTATTACGAAATTTCATTTCGTGTTTGGCAGTTTCAACAAGTTACAAAATCTTGAAAAATGGACGTTGACGAAATCTTCCAAAACTCATGTTTTTGATCATTTAGTGACTTCTATAACCCAACAACAATGATCTCTTATCTTATTTCATCAGTTTTGTACGAAATTTCATTTCGTGCAGTTTCAACAAGTTTTAACAAAATCTTGAAAAATGGACGTTGACGAAATCTTTCAAAACTCATGTTTTTGTTCATTTAGTGACTTCTATAACCCAACAACAATGATCTCTTAACTCATTTCATCAGTTTTGTACGAAATTTCATTTCGTTGTTTGGCAGTTTCAACAAGTTACAAAATCTTGAAAAATGGACGTTGACGAAATCTTCCAAAACTCATGTTTTTGATCATTTAGTGACTTCTATAACCAAACAACAATGATCTCTTAACTTATTTCATCAGTTTTGTACGAAATTTCATTGCGTTGGCAGTTTTAACAAGTTCTTACAAAATCTTGAAAAATGGAATTTGACGAAATCTGCCAAAACTCGTGTTTTTGTTCATTTAGTGACTTCTATAATCCAACAACAATGATCTCTTAACTCATTTCATCAGTTTTGTACGAAATTTCATTGCGTTGCTTGGCAGTTTTAACAAGTTCTTACAAAATCTTGAAAAATTGAATTTGACGAATTCTGCCAAAACTCATGTTTTTGTTCATTTAGTGACTTCTATAACCCAACAACAATGATCTCTTAACTCATTTCATCAGTTTTGTACGAAATTTCATTTCGTTGTTTGGCAGTTTCAACAAGTTACAAAATCTTGAAAAATGGACGTTGACGAAATCTTCCAAAACTCATGTTTTTGATCATTTAGTGACTTCTATAACCCAACAACAATGATCTCTTAACTTATTTCATCAGTTTTGTACGAAATTTCATTTCGTTGTTTGGCAGTTTCAACCAGTTCTTACAAAATTTTGAAAAATGGACGTTGACGAAATTTGCCAAAACTCATGTTTTTCTTCATCTTCTCACTTCTATAACAAAACAACAATGATCTCTTAACTTATTTCATCAGTTTTGTACGAAATTTCATTGCGTTGGCAGTTTTAACAAGTTCTTACAAAATCTTGAAAAATGGACTTTGACGAAATCTGCCAAAACTCGTGTTTTTGTTCATTTAGTGACTTCTATAATCCAACAACAATGATCTCTTAACTCATTTAATCAGTTTTGTACGAAACTTCATTGCGTTGCTTGGCAGTTTTAACAAGTTCTTACAAAATCTTGAAAAATGGAATTTGACGAATTCTGCCAAAACTCATGTTTTTGTTCATTTAGTGACTTCTATAACCCAACAACAATGATCTCTTAACTTATTTCATCAGTTTTGTACGAAATTTCATTTCGTTGTTTGGCAGTTTCAACCAGTTCTTACAAAATTTTGAAAAATGGACGTTGACGAAATCTGCCAAAACTCATGTTTTTCTTCATCTTCTCACTTCTATAACAAAACAACAATGATCTCTTAACTCATTTCATCAGTTTTGTACGAAATTTCATTTCGTTGTTTGGCAGTTTCAACAAGTTACAAAATCTTGAAAAATGGACGTTGACGAAATCTTCCAAAACTCATGTTTTTGATCATTTAGTGACTTCTATAATCCAACAACAATGATCTCTTAACTCATTTAATCAGTTTTGTACGAATTTTCATTGCGTTGCTTGGCAATTTTAACAAGTTCTTACAAAATCTTGAAAAATGGAATTTGACGAATTCTGCCAAAACTCATGTTTTTTTTCATCTTCTCACTTCTATAACCAAACAACAATGATCTCTTAACTCATTTCATCAGTTTTGTACGAAATTTCATTGCGTTGGCAGTTTTAACAAGTTCTTACAAAATCTTGAAAAATGGAATTTGACGAATTCTGCCAAAACTCATGTTTTTGTTCATTTAGTGACTTCTATAACCCAACCACAATGATCTCTTAACTCATTTCATCTGTTTTGTACGAAATTTCATTTCGTTGTTTGGCAGTTTCAACAAGTTACAAAATCTTGAAAAATGGACGTTGACGAAATCTTCCAAAACTCATGTTTTTGATCATTTAGTGACTTCTATAACCCAACAACAATGATGTCTTAACTTATTTCATCAGTTTTGTACGAAATTTCATTTCGTGCAGTTTCAACAAGTTTTAACAAAATCTTGAAAAATGGACGTTGACGAAATCTTTCAAAACTCATGTTTTTGTTCATTTAGTGACTTCTATAACCCAACAACATTGATCTCTTAACTTATTTCATCAGTTTTGTACGAAATTTCATTTCGTTGTTTGGCAGTTTTTACAAAATTTTGAAAAATGGACGTTGACGAAATCTGCCAAAACTCATGTTTTTGTTCATTTAGTGACTTCTATAACCAAACAACAATGATCTCTTAACTTATTTCATCAGTTTTGTACGAAATTTCATTGCGTTGGCAGTTTTAACAAGTTCTTACAAAATCTTGAAAAATGGAATTTGACGAAATCTGCCAAAACTCGTGTTTTTGTTCATTTAGTGACTTCTATAATCCAACAACAATGATCTCTTAACTTATTTCATCAGTTTTGTACGAAATTTCATTTCGTTGTTCGGCAGTTTCAACAAGTTTTAACAAAATCTTGAAAAATGGACGTTGACGAAATCTTTCAAAACTCATGTTTTTGTTCATTTAGTGACTTCTATAACCCAACAACATTGATCTCTTAACTTATTTCATCAGTTTTGTACGAAATTTCATTGCGTTGCTTGGCAGTTTTAACAAGTTCTTACAAAATCTTGAAAAATGGAATTTGACGAATTCTGCCAAAACTCATGTTTTTGTTCATTTAGTGACTTCTATAACCCAACAACAATGATCTCTTAACTCATTTCATCAGTTTTGTACGAAATTTCATTTCGTTGTTTGGCAGTTTCAACAAGTTACAAAATCTTGAAAAATGGACGTTGACGAAATCTTCCAAAACTCATGTTTTTGATCATTAAGTGACTTCTATAACCCAACAACAATGATCTCTTAACTTATTTCATCAGTTTTGTACGAAATTTCATTTCGTTGTTTGGCAGTTTCAACCAGTTTTTACAAAATTTTGAAAAATGGACGTTGACGAAATCTGCCAAAACTCATGTTTTTCTTCATCTTCTCACTTCTATAACCAAACAACAATGATCTCTTAACTTATTTCATCAGTTTTGTACGAAATTTCATTGCGTTGGAAGTTTTAACAAGTTCTTACAAAATCTTGAAAAATGGAATTTGACGAAATCTGCCAAAACTCGTGTTTTTGTTCATTTAGTGACTTCTATAATCCAACAACAATGATCTCTTAACTTATTTCATCAGTTTTGTACGAAATTTCATTTCGTTGTTCGGCAGTTTCAACAAGTTTTAACAAAATCTTGAAAAATGGACGTTGACGAAATCTTTCAAAACTCATGTTTTTGTTCATTTAGTGACTTCTATAACCCAACAACATTGATCTCTTAACTTATTTCATCAGTTTTGTACGAAATTTCATTTCGTGTTTGGCAGTTTCAACAAGTTACAAAATCTTGAAAAATGGACGTTGACGAAATCTTCCAAAACTCATGTTTTTGATCATTTAGTGACTTCTATAACCCAACAACAATGATCTCTTAACTTATTTCATCAGTTTTGTACGAAATTTCATTTCGTTGTTTGGCAGTTTCAACCAGTTTTTACAAAATTTTGAAAAATGGACGTTGACGAAATCTGCCAAAACTCATGTTTTTCTTCATCTTCTCACTTCTATAACCAAACAACAATGATCTCTTAACTTATTTCATCAGTTTTGTACGAAATTTCATTGCGTTGGAAGTTTTAACAAGTTCTTACAAAATCTTGAAAAATGGAATTTGACGAAATCTGCCAAAACTCGTGTTTTTGTTCATTTAGTGACTTCTATAACCCAACAACATTGATCTCTTAACTTATTTCATCAGTTTTGTATGAAATTTCATTTCGTTGTTTGGCAGTTTCAACCAGTTTTTACAAAATTTTGAAAAATGGACGTTGACGAAATCTGCCAAAACTCATGTTTTTCTTCATCTTCTCACTTCTATAACCAAACAACAATGATCTCTTAACTTATTTCATCAGTTTTGTACGAAATTTCATTGCGTTGGAAGTTTTAACAAGTTCTTACAAAATCTTGAAAAATGGAATTTGACGAAATATGCCAAAACTCGTGTTTTTGTTCATTTAGTGACTTCTATAATCCAACAACAATGATCTCTTAACTTATTTCATCAGTTTTGTACGAAATTTCATTTCGTTGTTCGGCAGTTTCAACAAGTTTTAACAAAATCTTGAAAAATGGACGTTGACGAAATCTTTCAAAACTCATGTTTTTGTTCATTTAGTGACTTCTATAACCCAACAACATTGATCTCTTAACTTATTTCATCAGTTTTGTACGAAATTTCATTGCGTTGCTTGGCAGTTTTAACAAGTTCTTACAAAATCTTGAAAAATGGAATTTGACGAATTCTGCCAAAACTCTTGTTTTTGTTCATTTAGTGACTTCTATAACCCAACAACAATGATCTCTTTCATTTCATCAGTTTTGTACGAAATTTCATTTCGTTGTTTGGCAGTTTCAACAAGTTACAAAATCTTGAAAAATGGACGTTGACGAAATCTTCCAAAACTCATGTTTTTGATCATTTAGTGACTTCTATAACCCAACAACAATGATCTCTTAACTTATTTCATCAGTTTTGTACGAAATTTCATTTCGTGCAGTTTCAACAAGTTTTAACAAAATCTTGAAAAATGGACGTTGACGAAATCTTTCAAAACTCATGTTTTTGTTCATTTAGTGACTTCTATAACCCAACAACATTGATCTCTTAACTTATTTCATCAGTTTTGTACGAAATTTCATTTCGTTGTTTGGCAGTTTCAACCAGTTTTTACAAAATTTTGAAAAATGGACGTTGACGAAAACTGCCAAAACTCATGTTTTTCTACATCTTCTCACTTCTATAACCAAACAACAATGATCTCTTAACTTATTTCATCAGTTTTGTACGAAATTTCATTGCGTTGCTTGGCAGTTTTAACAAGTTCTTACAAAATCTTGAAAAATGGAATTTGACGAAATCTGCCAAAACTCATGTTTTTGTTCATTTAGTGACTTCTATAATCCAACAACAATGATCTCTTAACTCATTTCATCAGTTTTGTACGAAATTTCATTGCGTTGCTTGGCAGTTTTAACAAGTTCTTACAAAATCTTGAAAAATGGAATTTGACGAATTCTGCCAAAACTCATGTTTTTGTTCATTTAGTGACTTCTATAACCCAACAACAATGATCTCTTAACTCATTTCATCAGTTTTGTACGAAATTTCATTTCGTTGTTTGACAGTTTTAACAAGTTCTTACAAAATCTTGAAAAATGGAATTTGACGAAATCTGCCAAAACTCATGTTTTTGTTCATTTAGTGACTTCTATAATCCAACAACAATGATCTCTTAACTTATTTCATCAGTTTTGTACGAAATTTCATTTCGTTGTTCGGCAGTTTCAACAAGTTTTAACAAAATCTTGAAAAATGGACGTTGACGAAATCTTTCAAAACTCATGTTTTTGTTCATTTAGTGACTTCTATAACCCAACAACATTGATCTCTTAACTTATTTCATCAGTTTTGTACGAAATTTCATTGCGTTGCTTGGCAGTTTTAACAAGTTCTTACAAAATCTTGAAAAATGGACGTTGACGAAATCTGCCAAAACTCATGTTTTTCTTCATCTTCTCACTTCTATAACCAAACAACAATGATCTCTTAACTTATTTCATCAGTTTTGTACGAAATTTCATTTCGTTGTTTGGCAGTTTTAACAAGTTCTTACAAAATCTTGAAAAATGGAATTTGACGAATTCTGCCAAAACTCATGTTTTTGTTCATTTAGTGACTTCTATAATCCAACAACAAGGATCTTTTAACTCATTTCATCAGTTTTGTACGAAATTTCATTTCGTTGTTTGACAGTTTCAACCAGTTCTTACAAAATTTTGAAAAATGGACGTTGACGAAATCTGCCAAAACTCATGTTTTTCTTCATCTTCTCACTTCTATAACCAAACAACAATGATCTCTTAACTTATTTCATCAGTTTTGTACGAAATTTCATTGCGTTGTTTGGCAGTTTCAACCAGTTTTTACAAAATTTTGAAAAATGGACGTTGACGAAATCTGCCAAAACTCATGTTTTTCTTCATCTTCTCACTTCTATAACCAAACAACAATGATCTCTTAACTTATTTCATCAGTTTTGTACGAAATTTCATTGCGTTGGAAGTTTTAACAAGTTCTTACAAAATCTTGAAAAATGGAATTTGACGAAATCTGCCAAAACTCGTGTTTTTGTTCATTTAGTGACTTCTATAACCCAACAACATTGATCTCTTAACTTATTTCATCAGTTTTGTACGAAATTTCATTTCGTTGTTTGGCAGTTTCAACCAGTTTTTACAAAATTTTGAAAAATGGACGTTGACGAAATCTGCCAAAACTCATGTTTTTCTTCATCTTCTCACTTCTATAACCAAACAACAATGATCTCTTAACTTATTTCATCAGTTTTGTACGAAATTTCATTTCGTTGTTTGGCAGTTTTAACAAGTTCTTACAAAATCTTGAAAAATGGAATTTGACGAATTCTGCCAAAACTCATGTTTTTGTTCATTTAGTGACTTCTATAATCCAACAACAAGGATCTTTTAACTCATTTCATCAGTTTTGTACGAAATTTCATTTCGTTGTTTGACAGTTTCAACCAGTTCTTACAAAATTTTGAAAAATGGACGTTGACGAAATCTGCCAAAACTCATGTTTTTCTTCATCTTCTCACTTCTATAACCAAACAACAATGATCTCTTAACTTATTTCATCAGTTTTGTACGAAATTTCATTGCGTTGGAAGTTTTAACAAGTTCTTACAAAATCTTGAAAAATGGAATTTGACGAAATCTGCCAAAACTCGTGTTTTTGTTCATTTAGTGACTTCTATAATCCAATAACAATGATCTCTTAACTCATTTAATCAGTTTTGTACGAAATTTCATTGCGTTGCTTGGCAGTTTTAACAAGTTATTACAAAATCTTGAAAAATGGAATTTGACGAATTCTGCCAAAACTCATGTTTTTGTTCATTTAGTGACTTCTATAACCCAACAACAATGATCTCTTAACTCATTTCATCAGTTTTGTACGAAATTTCATTTCGTTGTTTGGCAGTTTCAACAAGTTACAAAATCTTGAAAAATGGACGTTGACGAAATCTTCCAAAACTCATGTTTTTGATCATTTAGTGACTTCTATAATCCAACAACAATGATCTCTTAACTCATTTCATCAGTTTTGTACGAAATTTCATTTCGTTGTTTGACAGTTTTAACAAGTTCTTACAAAATCTTGAAAAATGGAATTTGACGAAATCTGCCAAAACTCATGTTTTTGTTCATTTAGTGACTTCTATAATCCAACAACAATGATCTCTTAACTCATTTAATCAGTTTTGTACGAATTTTCATTGCGTTGCTTGGCAGTTTTAACAAGTTCTTACAAAATCTTGAAAAATGGAATTTGACGAATTCTGCCAAAACTCATGTTTTTTTTCATTTAGTGACTTCTATAACCCAACAACAATGATCTCTTTCATTTCATCAGTTTTGTACAAAATTTCATTTCGTTGTTTGGCAGTTTCAACAAGTTACAAAATCTTGAAAAATGGACGTTGACGAAATCTTCCAAAACTCATGTTTTTGATCATTTAGTGACTTCTATAACCCAACAACAATGATCTCTTAACTTATTTCATCTGTTTTGTACGAAATTTCATTTCGTTGTTCGGCAGTTTCAACAAGTTTTAACAAAATCTTGAAAAATGGACGTTGACGAAATCTTTCAAAACTCATGTTTTTGTTCATTTAGTGACTTCTATAACCCAACAACATTGATCTCTTAACTTATTTCATCAGTTTTGTACGAAATTTCATTGCGTTGCTTGGCAGTTTTAACAAGTTCTTACAAAATCTTGAAAAATGGAATTTGACGAATTCTGCCAAAACTCATGTTTTTGTTCATTTAGTGACTTCTATAACCCAACAACAATGATCTCTTAACTCATTTCATCAGTTTTGTACGAAATTTCATTTCGTGTTTGGCAGTTTCAACAAGTTACAAAATCTTGAAAAATGGAAGTTGACGAAATCTTTCAAAACACATGTTTTTGTTCATTTAGTGACTTCTATAACCCAACAACATTGATCTCTTAACTTATTTCATCAGTTCTGTACGAAATTTCATTTCGTTGTTTGGCAGTTTCAACCAGTTTTTACAAAATTTTGAAAAATGGACGTTGACGAAATCTGCCAAAACTCATGTTTTTCTTCATCTTCTCACTTCTATAACCAAACAACAATGATCTCTTAACTTATTTCATCAGTTTTGTACGAAATTTCATTGCGTTGGAAGTTTTAACAAGTTCTTACAAAATCTTGAAAAATGGAATTTGACGAATTCTGCCAAAACTCATGTTTTTGTTCATTTAGTGACTTCTATAACCCAACAACAATGATCTCTTAACTCATTTCATCAGTTTTGTACGAAATTTCATTGCGTTGCTTGGCAGTTTTAACAAGTTCTTACAAAATCTTGAAAAATGGAATTTGACGAATTCTGCCAAAACTCATGTTTTTGTTCATTTAGTGACTTCTATAACCCAACAACAATGATCTCTTAACTCATTTCATCAGTTTTGTACGAAATTTCATTTCGTTGTTTGACAGTTTTAACAAGTTCTTACAAAATCTTGAAAAATGGAATTTGACGAAATCTGCCAAAACTCATGTTTTTGTTCATTTAGTGACTTCTATAATCCAACAACAATGATCTCTTAACTTATTTCATCAGTTTTGTACGAAATTTCATTTCGTTGTTCGGCAGTTTCAACAAGTTTTAAAAAAATCTTGAAAAATGGACGTTGACGAAATCTTTCAAAACTCATGTTTTTGTTCATTTAGTGACTTCTATAACCCAACAACATTGATCTCTTAACTTATTTCATCAGTTTTGTACGAAATTTCATTGCGTTGCTTGGCAGTTTTAACAAGTTCTTACAAAATCTTGAAAAATGGACGTTGACGAAATCTGCCAAAACTCATGTTTTTCTTCATCTTCTCACTTCTATAACCAAACAACAATGATCTCTTAACTTATTTCATCAGTTTTGTACGAAATTTCATTGCGTTGGCAGTTTTAACAAGTTCTTACAAAATCTTGAAAAATGGAATTTGACGAATTCTGCCAAAACTCATGTTTTTGTTCATTTAGTGACTTCTATAACCCAACAACAATGATCTCTTAACTCATTTCATCAGTTATTACGAAATTTCATTTCGTGTTTGGCAGTTTCAACAAGTTACAAAATCTTGAAAAATGGACGTTGACGAAATCTTCCAAAACTCATGTTTTTGATCATTAAGTGACTTCTATAACCCAACAACAATGATCTCTTAACTTATTTCATCAGTTTTGTACGAAATTTCATTTCGTTGTTTGGCAGTTTCAACCAGTTTTTACAAAATTTTGAAAAATGGACGTTGACGAAATCTGCCAAAACTCATGTTTTTCTTCATCTTCTCACTTCTATAACCAAACAACAATGATCTCTTAACTTATTTCATCAGTTTTGTACGAAATTTCACTGCGTAGGAAGTTTTAACAAGTTCTTACAAAATCTTGAAAAATGGAATTTGACGAAATCTGCCAAAACTCGTGTTTTTGTTCATTTAGTGACTTCTATAACCCAACAACATTGATCTCTTAACTTATTTCATCAGTTTTGTACGAAATTTCATTTCGTTGTTTGGCAGTTTCAACCAGTTTTTACAAAATTTTGAAAAATGGACGTTGACGAAATCTGCCAAAACTCATGTTTTTCTTCATCTTCTCACTTCTATAACCAAACAACAATGATCTCTTAACTTATTTCATCAGTTTTGTACGAAATTTCATTGCGTTGGAAGTTTTAACAAGTTCTTACAAAATCTTGAAAAATGGCATTTGACGAAATCTGCCAAAACTCGTGTTTTTGTTCATTTAGTGACTTCTATAACCCAACAACATTGATCTCTTAACTTATTTCATCAGTTTTGTACGAAATTTCATTTCGTTGTTTGGCAGTTTCAACCAGTTTTTACAAAATTTTGAAAAATGGACGTTGACGAAATCTGCCAAAACTCATGTTTTTCTTCATCTTCTCACTTCTATAACCAAACAACAATGATCTCTTAACTTATTTCATCAGTTTTGTACGAAATTTCATTGCGTTGGAAGTTTTAACAAGTTCTTACAAAATCTTGAAAAATGGAATTTGACGAATTCTGCCAAAACTCATGTTTTTGTTCATTTAGTGACTTCTATAACCCAACAACAATGATCTCTTAACTCATTTCATCAGTTTTGTACGAAATTTCATTGCGTTGCTTGGCAGTTTTAACAAGTTCTTACAAAATCTTGAAAAATGGAATTTGACGAATTCTGCCAAAACTCATGTTTTTGTTCATTTAGTGACTTCTATAACCCAACAACAATGATCTCTTAACTCATTTCATCAGTTTTGTACGAAATTTCATTTCGTTGTTTGACAGTTTTAACAAGTTCTTACAAAATCTTGAAAAATGGAATTTGACGAAATCTGCCAAAACTCATGTTTTTGTTCATTTAGTGACTTCTATAATCCAACCACAATGATCTCTTAACTCATTTCATCAGTTTTGTACGAAATTTCATTTCGTTGTTTGGCAGTTTCAACAAGTTACAAAATCTTGAAAAATGGACGTTGACGAAATCTTCCAAAACTCATGTTTTTGATCATTTAGTGACTTCTATAACCCAACAACAATGATCTCTTAACTTATTTCATCAGTTTTGTACGAAATTTCATTTCGTTGTTTGGCAGTTTCAACCAGTTTTTACAAAATTTTGAAAAATGGACGTTGACGAAATCTGCCAAAACTCATGTTTTTCTTCATCTTCTCACTTCTATAACCAAACAACAATGATCTCTTAACTTATTTCATCAGTTTTGTACGAAATTTCATTGCGTTGGAAGTTTTAACAAGTTCTTACAAAATCTTGAAAAATGGAATTTGACGAAATCTGCCAAAACTCGTGTTTTTGTTCATTTAGTGACTTCTATAACCCAACAACATTGATCTCTTAACTTATTTCATCAGTTTTGTACTTAATTTCATTTCGTTGTTTGGCAGTTTCAACCAGTTTTTACAAAATTTTGAAAAATGGACGTTGACGAAATCTGCCAAAACTCATGTTTTTCTTCATCTTCTCACTTCTATAACCAAACAACAATGATCTCTTAACTTATTTCATCAGTTTTGTACGAAATTTCATTTCGTTGTTTGGCAGTTTTAACAAGTTCTTACAAAATCTTGAAAAATGGAATTTGACGAATTCTGCCAAAACTCATGTTTTTGTTCATTTAGTGACTTCTATAATCCAACAACAAGGATCTTTTAACTCATTTCATCAGTTTTGTACGAAATTTCATTTCGTTGTTTGACAGTTTCAACCAGTTCTTACAAAATTTTGAAAAATGGACGTTGACGAAATCTGCCAAAACTCATGTTTTTCTTCATCTTCTCACTTCTATAACCAAACAACAATGATCTCTTAACTTATTTCATCAGTTTTGTACGAAATTTCATTGCGTTGGAAGTTTTAACAAGTTCTTACAAAATCTTGAAAAATGGAATTTGACGAAATCTGCCAAAACTCGTGTTTTTGTTCATTTAGTGACTTCTATAATCCAATAACAATGATCTCTTAACTCATTTAATCAGTTTTGTACGAAATTTCATTGCGTTGCTTGGCAGTTTTAACAAGTTATTACAAAATCTTGAAAAATGGAATTTGACGAATTCTGCCAAAACTCATGTTTTTGTTCATTTAGTGACTTCTATAACCCAACAACAATGATCTCTTAACTCATTTCATCAGTTTTGTACGAAATTTCATTTCGTTGTTTGGCAGTTTCAACAAGTTACAAAATCTTGAAAAATGGACGTTGACGAAATCTTCCAAAACTCATGTTTTTGATCATTTAGTGACTTCTATAATCCAACAACAATGATCTCTTAACTCATTTCATCAGTTTTGTACGAAATTTCATTTCGTTGTTTGACAGTTTTAACAAGTTCTTACAAAATCTTGAAAAATGGAATTTGACGAAATCTGCCAAAACTCATGTTTTTGTTCATTTAGTGACTTCTATAATCCAACAACAATGATCTCTTAACTCATTTAATCAGTTTTGTACGAATTTTCATTGCGTTGCTTGGCAGTTTTAACAAGTTCTTACAAAATCTTGAAAAATGGAATTTGACGAATTCTGCCAAAACTCATGTTTTTTTTCATTTAGTGACTTCTATAACCCAACAACAATGATCTCTTTCATTTCATCAGTTTTGTACAAAATTTCATTTCGTTGTTTGGCAGTTTCAACAAGTTACAAAATCTTGAAAAATGGACGTTGACGAAATCTTCCAAAACTCATGTTTTTGATCATTTAGTGACTTCTATAACCCAACAACAATGATCTCTTAACTTATTTCATCTGTTTTGTACGAAATTTCATTTCGTTGTTCGGCAGTTTCAACAAGTTTTAACAAAATCTTGAAAAATGGACGTTGACGAAATCTTTCAAAACTCATGTTTTTGTTCATTTAGTGACTTCTATAACCCAACAACATTGATCTCTTAACTTATTTCATCAGTTTTGTACGAAATTTCATTGCGTTGCTTGGCAGTTTTAACAAGTTCTTACAAAATCTTGAAAAATGGAATTTGACGAATTCTGCCAAAACTCATGTTTTTGTTCATTTAGTGACTTCTATAACCCAACAACAATGATCTCTTAACTCATTTCATCAGTTTTGTACGAAATTTCATTTCGTGTTTGGCAGTTTCAACAAGTTACAAAATCTTGAAAAATGGAAGTTGACGAAATCTTTCAAAACACATGTTTTTGTTCATTTAGTGACTTCTATAACCCAACAACATTGATCTCTTAACTTATTTCATCAGTTCTGTACGAAATTTCATTGCGTTGCTTGGCAGTTTTAACAAGTTCTTACAAAATCTTGAAAAATGGAATTTGACGAATTCTGCCAAAACTCATGTTTTTGTTCATTTAGTGACTTCTATAACCCAACAACAATGATCTCTTAACTCATTTCATCAGTTATTACGAAATTTCATTTCGTGTTTGGCAGTTTCAACAAGTTACAAAATCTTGAAAAATGGACGTTGACGAAATCTTCCAAAACTCATGTTTTTGATCATTAAGTGACTTCTATAACCCAACAACAATGATCTCTTAACTTATTTCATCAGTTTTGTACGAAATTTCATTTCGTTGTTTGGCAGTTTCAACCAGTTTTTACAAAATTTTGAAAAATGGACGTTGACGAAATCTGCCAAAACTCATGTTTTTCTTCATCTTCTCACTTCTATAACCAAACAACAATGATCTCTTAACTTATTTCATCAGTTTTGTACGAAATTTCACTGCGTAGGAAGTTTTAACAAGTTCTTACAAAATCTTGAAAAATGGAATTTGACGAAATCTGCCAAAACTCGTGTTTTTGTTCATTTAGTGACTTCTATAACCCAACAACATTGATCTCTTAACTTATTTCATCAGTTTTGTACGAAATTTCATTTCGTTGTTTGGCAGTTTCAACCAGTTTTTACAAAATTTTGAAAAATGGACGTTGACGAAATCTGCCAAAACTCATGTTTTTCTTCATCTTCTCACTTCTATAACCAAACAACAATGATCTCTTAACTTATTTCATCAGTTTTGTACGAAATTTCATTGCGTTGGAAGTTTTAACAAGTTCTTACAAAATCTTGAAAAATGGCATTTGACGAAATCTGCCAAAACTCGTGTTTTTGTTCATTTAGTGACTTCTATAACCCAACAACATTGATCTCTTAACTTATTTCATCAGTTTTGTACGAAATTTCATTTCGTTGTTTGGCAGTTTCAACCAGTTTTTACAAAATTTTGAAAAATGGACGTTGACGAAATCTGCCAAAACTCATGTTTTTCTTCATCTTCTCACTTCTATAACCAAACAACAATGATCTCTTAACTTATTTCATCAGTTTTGTACGAAATTTCATTGCGTTGGAAGTTTTAACAAGTTCTTACAAAATCTTGAAAAATGGAATTTGACGAATTCTGCCAAAACTCATGTTTTTGTTCATTTAGTGACTTCTATAACCCAACAACAATGATCTCTTAACTCATTTCATCAGTTTTGTACGAAATTTCATTTCGTGTTTGGCAGTTTCAACAAGTTACAAAATCTTGAAAAATGGACGTTGACGAAATCTTCCAAAACTCATGTTTTTGATCATTTAGTGACTTCTATAACCCAACAACAATGATCTCTTAACTTATTTCATCAGTTTTGTACGAAATTTCATTTCGTTGTTTGGCAGTTTCAACCAGTTTTTACAAAATTTTGAAAAATGGACGTTGACGAAATCTGCCAAAACTCATGTTTTTCTTCATCTTCTCACTTCTATAACCAAACAACAATGATCTCTTAACTTATTTCATCAGTTTTGTACGAAATTTCATTGCGTTGGAAGTTTTAACAAGTTCTTACAAAATCTTGAAAAATGGAATTTGACGAAATCTGCCAAAACTCGTGTTTTTGTTCATTTAGTGACTTCTATAACCCAACAACATTGATCTCTTAACTTATTTCATCAGTTTTGTACGAAATTTCATTTCGTTGTTTGGCAGTTTCAACCAGTTTTTACAAAATTTTGAAAAATGGACGTTGACGAAATCTGCCAAAACTCATGTTTTTCTTCATCTTCTCACTTCTATAACCAAACAACAATGATCTCTTAACTTATTTCATCAGTTTTGTACGAAATTTCATTGCATTGGAAGTTTTAACAAGTTCTTACAAAATCTTGAAAAATGGAATTTGACGAAATCTGCCAAAACTCGTGTTTTTGTTCATTTAGTGACTTCTATAACCCAACAACATTGATCTCTTAACTTATTTCATCAGTTTTGTACGAAATTTCATTTCGTTGTTTGGCAGTTTCAACCAGTTTTTACAAAATTTTGAAAAATGGACGTTGACGAAATCTGCCAAAACTCATGTTTTTCTTCATCTTCTCACTTCTATAACCAAACAACAATGATCTCTTAACTTATTTCATCAGTTTTGTACGAAATTTCATTGCGTTGGAAGTTTTAACAAGTTCTTACAAAATCTTGAAAAATGGAATTTGACGAAATCTGCCAAAACTCGTGTTTTTGTTCATTTAGTGACTTCTATAACCCAACAACATTGATCTCTTAACTTATTTCATCAGTTTTGTACGAAATTTCATTTCGTTGTTTGGCAGTTTCAACCAGTTTTTACAAAATTTTGAAAAATGGACGTTGACGAAATCTGCCAAAACTCATGTTTTTCTTCATCTTCTCACTTCTATAACCAAACAACAATGATCTCTTAACTTATTTCATCAGTTTTGTACGAAATTTCATTGCGTTGGAAGTTTTAACAAGTTCTTACAAAATCTTGAAAAATGGCATTTGACGAAATCTGCCAAAACTCGTGTTTTTGTTCATTTAGTGACTTCTATAACCCAACAACATTGATCTCTTAACTTATTTCATCAGTTTTGTACGAAATTTCATTTCGTTGTTTGGCAGTTTCAACCAGTTTTTACAAAATTTTGAAAAATGGACGTTGACGAAATCTGCCAAAACTCATGTTTTTCTTCATCTTCTCACTTCTATAACCAAACAACAATGATCTCTTAACTTATTTCATCAGTTTTGTACGAAATTTCATTGCGTTGGAAGTTTTAACAAGTTCTTACAAAATCTTGAAAAATGGAATTTGACGAATTCTGCCAAAACTCATGTTTTTGTTCATTTAGTGACTTCTATAACACAACAACAATGATCTCTTAACTCATTTCATCAGTTTTGTACGAAATTTCATTTCGTGTTTGGCATTTTCAACAAGTTACAAAATCTTGAAAAATGGACGTTGACGAAATCTTCCAAAACTCATGTTTTTGATCATTTAGTGACTTCTATAACCCAACAACAATGATCTCTTAACTTATTTCATCAGTTTTGTACGAAATTTCATTTCGTTGTTTGGCAGTTTCAACCAGTTTTTACAAAATTTTGAAAAATGGACGTTGACGAAAACTGCCAAAACTCATGTTTTTCTTCATCTTCTCACTTCTATAACCAAACAACAATGATCTCTTAACTTATTTCATCAGTTTTGTACGAAATTTCATTGCGTTGGAAGTTTTAACAAGTTCTTACAAAATCTTGAAAAATGGAATTTGATGAAATCTGCCAAAACTCGTGTTTTTGTTCATTTAGTGACTTCTATAACCCAACAACATTGATCTCTTAACTTATTTCATCAGTTTTGTATGAAATTTCATTTCGTTGTTTGGCAGTTTCAACCAGTTTTTACAAAATTTTGAAAAATGGACGTTGACGAAATATGCCAAAACTCATGTTTTTCTTCATCTTCTCACTTCTATAACCAAACAACAATGATCTCTTAACTTATTTCATCAGTTTTGTACGAAATTTCATTGCGTTGGAAGTTTTAACAAGTTCTTACAAAATCTTGAAAAATGGAATCTGACGAAATCTGCCAAAACTCGTGTTTTTGTTCATTTAGTGACTTCTATAATCCAACAACAATGATCTCTTAACTTATTTCATCAGTTTTGTACGAAATTTAATTTCGTTGTTCGGCAGTTTCAACAAGTTTTAACAAAATCTTGAAAAATGGACGTTGACGAAATCTTTCAAAACTCATGTTTTTGTTCATTTAGTGACTTCTATAACCCAACAACATTGATCTCTTAACTTATTTCATCAGTTTTGTACGAAATTTCATTTCGTTGTTTGGCAGTTTCAACCAGTTTTTACAAAATTTTGAAAAATGGACGTTGACGAAATCTGCCAAAACTCATGTTTTTCTTCATCTTCTCACTTCTATAACCAAACAACAATGATCTCTTAACTTATTTCATCAGTTTTGTACGAAATTTCATTGCGTTGGAAGTTTTAACAAGTTCTTACAAAATCTTGAAAAATGGAATTTGACGAAATCTGCCAAAACTCATGTTTTTGTTCATTTAGTGACTTCTATAATCCAACAACAATGATCTCTTAACTTATTTCATCAGTTTTGTACGAAATTTCATTTCATTGTTCGGCAGTTTCAACAAGTTTTAACAAAATCTTGAAAAATGGACGTTGACGAAATCTGCCAAAACTCATGTTTTTCTACATCTTCTCACTTCTATAACCAAACAACAATGATCTCTTAACTTATTTCATCAGTTTTGTACGAATTTTCATTGCGTTGCTTGGCAGTTTTAACAAGATCTTACAAAATCTTGAAAAATGGAATTTGACGAAATCTGCCAAAACTCGTGTTTTTGTTCATTTAGTGACTTCTATAACCCAACAACAATGATCTCTTAACTCATTTCATCAGTTTTGTACGAAATTTCATTTCGTTGTTTGGCAGTTTCAACCAGTTTTTACAAAATTTTGAAAAATGGACGTTGACGAAATCTGCCAAAACTCATGTTTTTCTTCATCTTCTCACTTCTATAACCAAACAACAATGATCTCTTAACTTATTTCATCAGTTTTGTACGAAATTTCATTTCGTTGTTTGGCAGTTTTAACAAGTTCTTACAAAATCTTGAAAAATGGAATTTGACGAATTCTGCCAAAACTCATGTTTTTGTTCATTTAGTGACTTCTATAACCCAACAACAATGATCTCTTAACTCATTTCATCAGTTTTGTACGAAATTTCATTTCGTGTTTGGCAGTTTCAACAAGTTACAAAATCTTGAAAAATGGACGTTGACGAAATCTTCCAAAACTCATGTTTTTGATCATTTAGTGACTTCTATAACCCAACAACAATGATCTCTTAACTTATTTCATCAGTTTTGTACGAAATTTCATTTCGTTGTTTGGCAGTTTCAACCAGTTTTTACAAAATTTTGAAAAATGGACGTTGACGAAATCTGCCAAAACTCATGTTTTTCTTCATCTTCTCACTTCTATAACCAAACAACAATGATCTCTTAACTTATTTCATCAGTTTTGTACGAAATTTCATTGCGTTGGAAGTTTTAACAAGTTCTTACAAAATCTTGAAAAATGGAATTTGACGAAATCTGCCAAAACTCGTGTTTTTGTTCATTTAGTGACTTCTATAACCCAACAACATTGATCTCTTAACTTATTTCATCAGTTTTGTACGAAATTTCATTTCGTTGTTTGGCAGTTTCAACCAGTTTTTACAAAATTTTGAAAAATGGACGTTGACGAAATCTGCCAAAACTCATGTTTTTCTTCATCTTCTCACTTCTATAACCAAACAACAATGATCTCTTAACTTATTTCATCAGTTTTGTACGAAATTTCATTGCATTGGAAGTTTTAACAAGTTCTTACAAAATCTTGAAAAATGGAATTTGACGAAATCTGCCAAAACTCGTGTTTTTGTTCATTTAGTGACTTCTATAACCCAACAACATTGATCTCTTAACTTATTTCATCAGTTTTGTACGAAATTTCATTTCGTTGTTTGGCAGTTTCAACCAGTTTTTACAAAATTTTGAAAAATGGACGTTGACGAAATCTGCCAAAACTCATGTTTTTCTTCATCTTCTCACTTCTATAACCAAACAACAATGATCTCTTAACTTATTTCATCAGTTTTGTACGAAATTTCATTGCGTTGGAAGTTTTAACAAGTTCTTACAAAATCTTGAAAAATGGAATTTGACGAAATCTGCCAAAACTCGTGTTTTTGTTCATTTAGTGACTTCTATAACCCAACAACATTGATCTCTTAACTTATTTCATCAGTTTTGTACGAAATTTCATTTCGTTGTTTGGCAGTTTCAACCAGTTTTTACAAAATTTTGAAAAATGGACGTTGACGAAATCTGCCAAAACTCATGTTTTTCTTCATCTTCTCACTTCTATAACCAAACAACAATGATCTCTTAACTTATTTCATCAGTTTTGTACGAAATTTCATTGCGTTGGAAGTTTTAACAAGTTCTTACAAAATCTTGAAAAATGGCATTTGACGAAATCTGCCAAAACTCGTGTTTTTGTTCATTTAGTGACTTCTATAACCCAACAACATTGATCTCTTAACTTATTTCATCAGTTTTGTACGAAATTTCATTTCGTTGTTTGGCAGTTTCAACCAGTTTTTACAAAATTTTGAAAAATGGACGTTGACGAAATCTGCCAAAACTCATGTTTTTCTTCATCTTCTCACTTCTATAACCAAACAACAATGATCTCTTAACTTATTTCATCAGTTTTGTACGAAATTTCATTGCGTTGGAAGTTTTAACAAGTTCTTACAAAATCTTGAAAAATGGAATTTGACGAATTCTGCCAAAACTCATGTTTTTGTTCATTTAGTGACTTCTATAACACAACAACAATGATCTCTTAACTCATTTCATCAGTTTTGTACGAAATTTCATTTCGTGTTTGGCATTTTCAACAAGTTACAAAATCTTGAAAAATGGACGTTGACGAAATCTTCCAAAACTCATGTTTTTGATCATTTAGTGACTTCTATAACCCAACAACAATGATCTATTAACTTATTTCATCAGTTTTGTACGAAATTTCATTTCGTTGTTTGGCAGTTTCAACCAGTTTTTACAAAATTTTGAAAAATGGACGTTGACGAAATCTGCCAAAACTCATGTTTTTCTTCATCTTCTCACTTCTATAACCAAACAACAATGATCTCTTAACTTATTTCATCAGTTTTGTACGAAATTTCATTGCGTTGGAAGTTTTAACAAGTTCTTACAAAATCTTGAAAAATGGAATTTGATGAAATCTGCCAAAACTCGTGTTTTTGTTCATTTAGTGACTTCTATAACCCAACAACATTGATCTCTTAACTTATTTCATCAGTTTTGTATGAAATTTCATTTCGTTGTTTGGCAGTTTCAACCAGTTTTTACAAAATTTTGAAAAATGGACGTTGACGAAATCTGCCAAAACTCATGTTTTTCTTCATCTTCTCACTTCTATAACCAAACAACAATGATCTCTTAACTTATTTCATCAGTTTTGTACGAAATTTCATTGCGTTGGAAGTTTTAACAAGTTCTTACAAAATCTTGAAAAATGGAATCTGACGAAATCTGCCAAAACTCGTGTTTTTGTTCATTTAGTGACTTCTATAATCCAACAACAATGATCTCTTAACTTATTTCATCAGTTTTGTACGAAATTTAATTTCGTTGTTCGGCAGTTTCAACAAGTTTTAACAAAATCTTGAAAAATGGACGTTGACGAAATCTTTCAAAACTCATGTTTTTGTTCATTTAGTGACTTCTATAACCCAACAACATTGATCTCTTAACTTATTTCATCAGTTTTGTACGAAATTTCATTTCGTTGTTTGGCAGTTTCAACCAGTTTTTACAAAATTTTGAAAAATGGACGTTGACGAAATCTGCCAAAACTCATGTTTTTCTTCATCTTCTCACTTCTATAACCAAACAACAATGATCTCTTAACTTATTTCATCAGTTTTGTACGAAATTTCATTGCGTTGGAAGTTTTAACAAGTTCTTACAAAATCTTGAAAAATGGAATTTGACGAAATCTGCCTAAACTCGTGTTTTTGTTCATTTAGTGACTTCTATAACCCAACAACATTGATCTCTTAACTTATTTCATCAGTTTTGTACGAAATTTCATTTCGTTGTTTGGCAGTTTCAACCAGTTTTTACAAAATTTTGAAAAATGGACGTTGACGAAATCTGCCAAAACTCATGTTTTTCTTCATCTTCTCACTTCTATAACCAAACAACAATGATCTCTTAACTTATTTCATCAGTTTTGTACGAAATTTCATTGCGTTGGAAGTTTTAACAAGTTCTTACAAAATCTTGAAAAATGGAATTTGATGAAATCTGCCAAAACTCGTGTTTTTGTTCATTTAGTGACTTCTATAACCCAACAACATTGATCTCTTAACTTATTTCATCAGTTTTGTATGAAATTTCATTTCGTTGTTTGGCAGTTTCAACCAGTTTTTACAAAATTTTGAAAAATGGACGTTGACGAAATCTGCCAAAACTCATGTTTTTCTTCATCTTCTCACTTCTATAACCAAACAACAATGATCTCTTAACTTATTTCATCAGTTTTGTACGAAATTTCATTGCGTTGGAAGTTTTAACAAGTTCTTACAAAATCTTGAAAAATGGAATCTGACGAAATCTGCCAAAACTCGTGTTTTTGTTCATTTAGTGACTTCTATAATCCAACAACAATGATCTCTTAACTTATTTCATCAGTTTTGTACGAAATTTAATTTCGTTGTTCGGCAGTTTCAACAAGTTTTAACAAAATCTTGAAAAATGGACGTTGACGAAATCTTTCAAAACTCATGTTTTTGTTCATTTAGTGACTTCTATAACCCAACAACATTGATCTCTTAACTTATTTCATCAGTTTTGTACGAAATTTCATTTCGTTGTTTGGCAGTTTCAACCAGTTTTTACAAAATTTTGAAAAATGGACGTTGACGAAATCTGCCAAAACTCATGTTTTTCTTCATCTTCTCACTTCTATAACCAAACAACAATGATCTCTTAACTTATTTCATCAGTTTTGTACGAAATTTCATTGCGTTGGAAGTTTTAACAAGTTCTTACAAAATCTTGAAAAATGGAATTTGACGAAATCTGCCAAAACTCGTGTTTTTGTTCATTTAGTGACTTCTATAATCCAACAACAATGATCTCTTAAATCATTTCATCAGTTTTGTACGAAATTTCATTTCGTTGTTTGGCAGTTTCAACAAGTTACAAAATCTTGAAAAATGGACGTTGACGAAATCTTCCAAAACTCATGTTTTTGATCATTTAGTGACTTCTATAACCCAACAACAATGATCTCTTAACTTATTTCATCAGTTTTGTACGAAATTTCATTTCGTTGTTTGGCAGTTTCAACCAGTTCTTACAAAGTTTTGAAAAATGGACGTTGACGAAATCTGCCAAAACTCATGTTTTTCTTCATCTTCTCACTTCTATAACAAAACAACAATGATCTCTTAACTTATTTCATCAGTTTTGTACGAAATTTCATTGCGTTGGCAGTTTTAACAAGTTCTTACAAAATCTTGAAAAATGGACTTTGACGAAATCTGCCAAAACTCGTGTTTTTGTTCATTTAGTGACTTCTATAATCCAACAACAATGATCTCTTAACTCATTTAATCAGTTTTGTACGAAATTTCATTGCGTTGCTTGGCAGTTTTAACAAGTTCTTACAAAATCTTGAAAAATGGAATTTGACGAATTCTGCCAAAACTCATGTTTTTGTTCATTTAGTGACTTCTATAACCCAACAACAATGATCTCTTAACTTATTTCATCAGTTTTGTACGAAATTTCATTTCGTTGTTTGGCAGTTTCAACCAGTTCTTACAAAATTTTGAAAAATGGACGTTGACGAAATCTGCCAAAACTCATGTTTTTCTTCATCTTCTCACTTCTATAACAAAACAACAATGATCTCTTAACTCATTTCATCAGTTTTGTACGAAATTTCATTTCGTTGTTTGGCAGTTTCAACAAGTTACAAAATCTTGAAAAATGGACGTTGACGAAATCTTCCAAAACTCATGTTTTTGATCATTTAGTGACTTCTATAATCCAACAACAATGATCTCTTAACTCATTTCATCAGTTTTGTACGAAATTTCATTTCGTTGTTTGACAGTTTTAACAAGTTCTTACAAAATCTTGAAAAATTGAATTTGACGAAATCTGCCAAAACTCATGTTTTTGTTCATTTAGTGACTTCTATAATCCAACAACAATGATCTCTTAACTCATTTAATCAGTTTTGTACGAATTTTCATTGCGTTGCTTGGCAGTTTTAACAAGTTCTTACAAAATCTTGAAAAATGGAATTTGACGAATTCTGCCAAAACTCATGTTTTTTTTCATCTTCTCACTTCTATAACCAAACAACAATGATGTCTTAACTCATTTCATCAGTTTTGTACGAAATTTCAATGCGTTGGCAGTTTTAACAAGTTCTTACAAAATCTTGAAAAATGGAATTTGACGAATTCTGCCAAAACTCATGTTTTTGTTCATTTAGTGACTTCTATAACCCAACCACAATGATCTCTTAACTCATTTCATCAGTTTTGTACGAAATTTCATTTCGTTGTTTGGCAGTTTCAACAAGTTACAAAATCTTGAAAAATGGACGTTGACGAAATCTTCCAAAACTCATGTTTTTGATCATTTAGTGACTTCTATAATCCAACAACAATGATCTCTTAACTCATTTCATCAGTTTTGTATGAAATTTCATTGCATTGCTTGGCAGTTTTAACAAGTTCTTACAAAATCTTGAAAAATGGAATTTGACGAATTCTGCCAAAACTCATGTTTTTGTTCATTTAGTGACTTCTATAACAAAACAACAATGATCTCTTAACTTATTTCATCAGTTTTGTACGAAATTTCATTGCGTTGGCAGTTTTAACAAGTTCTTACAAAATCTTGAAAAATGGACTTTGACGAAATCTGCCAAAACTCGTGTTTTTGTTCATTTAGTGACTTCTATAATCCAACAACAATGATCTCTTAACTCATTTAATCAGTTTTGTACGAAATTTCATTGCGTTGCTTGGCAGTTTTAACAAGTTCTTACAAAATCTTGAAAAATGGAATTTGACGAATTCTGCCAAAACTCATGTTTTTGTTCATTTAGTGACTTCTATAACCCAACAACAATGATCTCTTAACTTATTTCATCAGTTTTGTACGAAATTTCATTTCGTTGTTTGGCAGTTTCAACCAGTTCTTACAAAATTTTGAAAAATGGACGTTGACGAAATCTGCCAAAACTCATGTTTTTCTTCATCTTCTCACTTCTATAACAAAACAACAATGATCTCTTAACTCATTTCATCAGTTTTGTACGAAATTTCATTTCGTTGTTTGGCAGTTTCAACAAGTTACAAAATCTTGAAAAATGGACGTTGACGAAATCTTCCAAAACTCATGTTTTTGATCATTTAGTGACTTCTATAATCCAACAACAATGATCTCTTAACTCATTTCATCAGTTTTGTACGAAATTTCATTTCGTTGTTTGACAGTTTTAACAAGTTCTTACAAAATCTTGAAAAATTGAATTTGACGAAATCTGCCAAAACTCATGTTTTTGTTCATTTAGTGACTTCTATAATCCAACAACAATGATCTCTTAACTCATTTAATCAGTTTTGTACAAATTTTCATTGCGTTGCTTGGCAGTTTTAACAAGTTCTTACAAAATCTTGAAAAATGGAATTTGACGAATTCTGCCAAAACTCATGTTTTTTTTCATCTTCTCACTTCTATAACCAAACAACAATGATGTCTTAACTCATTTCATCAGTTTTGTACGAAATTTCAATGCGTTGGCAGTTTTAACAAGTTCTTACAAAATCTTGAAAAATGGAATTTGACGAATTCTGCCAAAACTCATGTTTTTGTTCATTTAGTGACTTCTATAACCCAACCACAATGATCTCTTAACTCATTTCATCAGTTTTGTACGAAATTTCATTTCGTTGTTTGGCAGTTTCAACAAGTTACAAAATCTTGAAAAATGGACGTTGACGAAATCTTCCAAAACTCATGTTTTTGATCATTTAGTGACTTCTATAATCCAACAACAATGATCTCTTAACTCATTTCATCAGTTTTGTATGAAATTTCATTGCATTGCTTGGCAGTTTTAACAAGTTCTTACAAAATCTTGAAAAATGGAATTTGACGAATTCTGCCAAAACTCATGTTTTTGTTCATTTAGTGACTTCTATAACCCAACAACAATGATCTCTTAACTTATTTCATCAGTTTTGTACGAAATTTCATTGCGTTGGCAGTTTTAACAAGTTCTTACAAAATCTTGAAAAATGGACTTTGACGAAATCTGCCAAAACTCGTGTTTTTGTTCATTTAGTGACTTCTATAATCCAACAACAATGATCTCTTAACTCATTTAATCAGTTTTGTACGAAATTTCATTGCGTTGCTTGGCAGTTTTAACAAGTTCTTACAAAATCTTGAAAAATGGAATTTGACGAATTCTGCCAAAACTCATGTTTTTGTTCATTTAGTGACTTCTATAACCCAACAACAATGATCTCTTAACTTATTTCATCAGTTTTGTACGAAATTTCATTTCGTTGTTTGGCAGTTTCAACCAGTTCTTACAAAATTTTGAAAAATGGACGTTGACGAAATCTGCCAAAACTCATGTTTTTCTTCATCTTCTCACTTCTATAACAAAACAACAATGATCTCTTAACTCATTTCATCAGTTTTGTAAGAAATTTCATTTCGTTGTTTGGCAGTTTCAACAAGTTACAAAATCTTAAAAAATGGACGTTGACGAAATCTTCCAAAACTCATGTTTTTGATCATTTAGTGACTTCTATAATCCAACAACAATGATCTCTTAACTCATTTCATCAGTTTTGTACGAAATTTCATTTCGTTGTTTGACAGTTTTAACAAGTTCTTACAAAATCTTGAAAAATTGAATTTGACGAAATCTGCCAAAACTCATGTTTTTGTTCATTTAGTGACTTCTATAATCCAACAACAATGATCTCTTAACTCATTTAATCAGTTTTGTACGAATTTTCATTGCGTTGCTTGGCAGTTTTAACAAGTTCTTACAAAATCTTGAAAAATGGAATTTGACGAATTCTGCCAAAACTCATGTTTTTTTTCATCTTCTCACTTCTATAACCAAACAACAATGATGTCTTAACTCATTTCATCAGTTTTGTACGAAATTTCAATGCGTTGGCAGTTTTAACAAGTTCTTACAAAATCTTGAAAAATGGAATTTGACGAATTCTGCCAAAACTCATGTTTTTGTTCATTTAGTGACTTCTATAACCCAACCACAATGATCTCTTAACTCATTTCATCAGTTTTGTACGAAATTTCATTTCGTTGTTTGGCAGTTTCAACAAGTTACAAAATCTTGAAAAATGGACGTTGACGAAATCTTCCAAAACTCATGTTTTTGATCATTTAGTGACTTCTATAATCCAACAACAATGATCTCTTAACTCATTTCATCAGTTTTGTACGAAATTTCATTGCGTTGCTTGGCAGTTTTAACAAGTTCTTACAAAATCTTGAAAAATGGAATTTGACGAATTCTGCCAAAACTCATGTTTTTGTTCATTTAGTGACTTCTATAACCCAACAACAATGATCTCTTAACTTATTTCATCAGTTTTGTACGAAATTTCATTGCGTTGGCAGTTTTAACAAGTTCTTACAAAATCTTGAAAAATGGACTTTGACGAAATCTGCCAAAACTCGTGTTTTTGTTCATTTAGTGACTTCTATAATCCAACAACAATGATCTCTTAACTCATTTAATCAGTTTTGTACGAAATTTCATTGCGTTGCTTGGCAGTTTTAACAAGTTCTTACAAAATCTTGAAAAATGGAATTTGACGAATTCTGCCAAAACTCATGTTTTTGTTCATTTAGTGACTTCTATAACCCAACAACAATGATCTCTTAACTTATTTCATCAGTTTTGTACGAAATTTCATTTCGTTGTTTGGCAGTTTCAACCAGTTCTTACAAAATTTTGAAAAATGGACGTTGACGAAATCTGCCAAAACTCATGTTTTTCTTCATCTTCTCACTTCTATAACAAAACAACAATGATCTCTTAACTCATTTCATCAGTTTTGTAAGAAATTTCATTTCGTTGTTTGGCAGTTTCAACAAGTTACAAAATCTTAAAAAATGGACGTTGACGAAATCTTCCAAAACTCATGTTTTTGATCATTTAGTGACTTCTATAATCCAACAACAATGATCTCTTAACTCATTTCATCAGTTTTGTACGAAATTTCATTTCGTTGTTTGACAGTTTTAACAAGTTCTTACAAAATCTTGAAAAATTGAATTTGACGAAATCTGCCAAAACTCATGTTTTTGTTCATTTAGTGACTTCTATAATCCAACAACAATGATCTCTTAACTCATTTAATCAGTTTTGTACGAATTTTCATTGCGTTGCTTGGCAGTTTTAACAAGTTCTTACAAAATCTTGAAAAATGGAATTTGACGAATTCTGCCAAAACTCATGTTTTTTTTCATCTTCTCACTTCTATAACCAAACAACAATGATCTCTTAACTCATTTCATCAGTTTTGTACGAAATTTCAATGCGTTGGCAGTTTTAACAAGTTCTTACAAAATCTTGAAAAATGGAATTTGACGAATTCTGCCAAAACTCATGTTTTTGTTCATTTAGTGACTTCTATAACCCAACCACAATGATCTCTTAACTCATTTCATCAGTTTTGTACGAAATTTCATTTCGTTGTTTGGCAGTTTCAACAAGTTACAAAATCTTGAAAAATGGACGTTGACGAAATCTTCCAAAACTCATGTTTTTGATCATTTAGTGACTTCTATAATCCAACAACAATGATCTCTTAACTCATTTCATCAGTTTTGTACGAAATTTCATTGCGTTGCTTGGCAGTTTTAACAAGTTCTTACAAAATCTTGAAAAATGGAATTTGACGAATTCTGCCAAAACTCATGTTTTTGTTCATTTAGTGACTTCTATAACCCAACAACAATGATCTCTTAACTTATTTCATCAGTTTTGTACGAAATTTCATTTCGTTGTTTGGCAGTTTTAACAAGTTCTTACAAAATCTTGAAAAATGGACTTTGACGAAATCTGCCAAAACTCGTGTTTTTGTTCATTTAGTGACTTCTATAATCCAACAACAATGATCTCTTAACTCATTTAATCAGTTTTGTACGAAATTTCATTGCGTTGGCAGTTTTAACAAGTTCTTACAAAATCTTGAAAAATGGAATTTGACGAATTCTGCCAAAACTCTTGTTTTTGTTCATTTAGTGACTTCTATAACCCAACAACAATGATCTCTTAACTTATTTCATCAGTTTTGTACGAAATTTCATTTCGTTGTTTGGCAGTTTCAACCAGTTCTTACAAAATTTTGAAAAATGGACGTTGACGAAATCTGCCAAAACTCATGTTTTTCTTCATCTTCTCACTTCTATAACAAAACAACAATGATCTCTTAACTCATTTCATCAGTTTTGTACGAAATTTCATTTCGTTGTTTGGCAGTTTCAACAAGTTACAAAATCTTGAAAAATGGACGTTGACGAAATCTTCCAAAACTCATGTTTTTGATCATTTAGTGACTTCTATAATCCAACAACAATGATCTCTTAACTCATTTCATCAGTTTTGTACGAAATTTCATTTCGTTGTTTGACAGTTTTAACAAGTTCTTACAAAATCTTGAAAAATTGAATTTGACGAAATCTGCCAAAACTCATGTTTTTTTTCATCTTCTCACTTCTATAATCCAACAACAATGATCTCTTAACTCATTTAATCAGTTTTGTACGAATTTTCATTGCGTTGCTTGGCAGTTTTAACAAGTTCTTACAAAATCTTGAAAAATGGAATTTGACGAATTCTGCCAAAACTCATGTTTTTTTTCATCTTCTCACTTCTATAACCAAACAACAATGATCTCTTAACTCATTTCATCAGTTTTGTACGAAATTTCATTGCGTTGGCAGTTTTAACAAGTTCTTACAAAATCTTGAAAAATGGAATTTGACGAATTCTGCCAAAACTCATGTTTTTGTTCATTTAGTGACTTCTATAACCCAACCACAATGATCTCTTAACTCATTTCATCAGTTTTGTACGAAATTTCATTTCGTTGTTTGGCAGTTTCAACAAGTTAGAAAATCTTGAAAAATGGACGTTGACGAAATCTTCCAAAACTCATGTTTTTGATCATTTAGTGACTTCTATAACCCAACAACAATGATCTCTTAACTTATTTCATCAGTTTTGTACGAAATTTCATTTCGTTGTTTGGCAGTTTCAACCAGTTCTTACAAAATTTTGAAAAATGGACGTTGACGAAATCTGCCAAAACTCATGTTTTTCTTCATCTTCTCACTTCTATAACCAAACAACAATGATCTCTTAACTTATTTCATCAGTTTTGTACGAAATTTCATTGCGTTGGCAGTTTTAACAAGTTCTTACAAAATCTTGAAAAATGGAATTTGACGAATTCTGCCAAAACTCATGTTTTTGTTCATTTAGTGACTTCTATAAACCAACAACAATGATCTCTTAACTCATTTCATCAGTTTTGTACGAAATTTCATTTCGTTGTTTGGCAGTTTCAACAAGTTACAAAATCTTGAAAAATGGACGTGGACGAAATCTTCCAAAACACATGTTTTTGTTCATTTAGTGACTTCTATAATCCAACAACAATGATCTCTTAACATATTTCATCAGTTTATTACGAAATTTCATTTCATTGTTCTGCAGTTTCAACAAGTTTTAACAAAATCTTAAAAATTGACGTTGACGAAATCTTTCAAAACTCATGTTTTTGTTCATTTAGTGACTTCTATAACCCAACAACATTGGTCTCTTAACTTATTTCATCAGTTTTGTACGAAATTTCATTGCGTTGCTTGGCAGTTTTAACAAGTTCTTACAAAATCTTGAAAATGGAATTTGACGAATTCTGCCAAAACTCATGTTTTTGTTCATTTAGTGACTTCTATAACCCAACAACAATGATCTCTTAACTCATTTCATCAGTTTTGTACGAAATTTCATTTCGTTGTTTGGCAGTTTCAACAAGTTACAAAATCTTGAAAAATGGACGTTGACGAAATCTTCCAAAACTCATGTTTTTGATCATTTAGTGACTTCTATAACCCAATAACAATGATCTCTTAACTTATTTCATCAGTTTTGTACGAAATTTCATTTCGTTGTTTGGCAGTTTCAACCAGTTCTTACAAAATTTTGAAAAATGGACGTTGACGAAATCTACCAAAACTCATGTTTTTCTTCATCTTCTCACTTCTATAACAAAACAACAATGATCTCTTAACTTATTTCATCGGTTTTGTACGAAATTTCATTACGTTGGCAGTTTTAACAAGTTCTTACAAAATCTTGAAAAATGGAATTTGACGAAATCTGCCAAAACTCGTGTTTTTGTTCATTTAGTGACTTCTATAATCCAACAACAATGATCTCTTAACTCATTTAATCAGTTTTGTACGAAATTTCATTGTGTTGCTTGGCAGTTTTAACAAATTCTTAAAAATCTTGAAAAATGGAATTTGACGAATTCTGCCAAAACTCATGTTTTTGTTCATTTAGTGACTTCTATAACCCAACAACAATGATCTCTTAACTCATTTCATTAGTTTTGTACGAAATTTCATTTCGTTGTTTGGCAGTTTCAACAAGTTACAAAATCTTGAAAAATGGACGTTGACGAAATCTTCCAAAACTCATGTTTTTGATCATTTAATGACTTCTATAACCCAACAACAATGATCTCTTAACTTATTTCATCAGTTTTGTACGAAATTTCATTTCGTTGTTTGGCAGTTTCAACCAGTTCTTACAAAATTTTGAAAAATGGACGTTGACGAAATTTGCCAAAACTCATGTTTTTCTTCATCTTCTCACTTCTATAACAAAACAACAATGATCTCTTAACTCATTTCATCAGTTTTGTACGAAATTTCATTTCGTTGTTTGGCAGTTTCAACAAGTTACAAAATCTTGAAAAATGGACGTTGACGAAATCTTCCAAAACTCATGTTTTTGATCATTTAGTGACTTCTATAATCCAACAACAATGATCTCTTAACTCATTTCATCAGTTTTGTACGAAATTTCATTTCGTTGTTTGACAGTTTTAACAAGTTCTTACAAAATCTTGAAAAATGGAATTTGACGAAATCTGCCAAAACTCATGTTTTTGTTCATTTAGTGACTTCTATAATCCAACAACAATGATCTCTTAACTCATTTAATCAGTTTTGTACGAATTTTCATTGCGTTGCTTGGCAGTTTTAACAAGTTCTTACAAAATCTTGAAAAATGGAATTTGACGAATTCTGCCAAAACTCATGTTTTTTTTCATCTTCTCACTTCTATAATCAAACAACAATGATCTCTTAACTCATTTCATTAGTTTTGTACGAAATTTCATTGCGTTGCTTGGCAGTTTTAACAAGTTCTTACAAAATCTTGAAAAATGGAATTTGACGAATTCTGCCAAAACTCATGTTTTTGTTCATTTAGTGACTTCTATAACCCAACCACAATGATCTCTTAACTCATTTCATAAGTTTTGTACGAAATTTCATTTCGTTGTTTGGCAGTTTCAACAAGTTACAAAATCTTGAAAAATGGACGTTGACGAAATCTTCCAAAACTCATGTTTTTGATCATTTAGTGACTTCTATAACCCAACAACAATGATCTCTTAACTTATTTCATCAGTTTTGTACGAAATTTCATTTCGTGCAGTTTCAACAAGTTTTAACAAAATCTTGAAAAATGGACGTTGACGAAATCTTTCAAAACTCATGTTTTTGTTCATTTAGTGACTTCTATAACCCAACAACATTGATCTCTTAACTTATTTCATCAGTTTTGTACGAAATTTCATTTCGTTGTTTGGCAGTTTCAACCAGTTTTTACAAAATTTTGAAAAATGGACGTTGACGAAAACTGCCAAAACTCATGTTTTTCTACATCTTCTCACTTCTATAACCAAACAACAATGATCTCTTAACTTTTTTTATCAGTTTTGTACGAAATTTCATTGCGTTGCTTGGCAGTTTTAACAAGTTCTTACAAAATCTTGAAAAATGGAATTTGACGAAATCTGCCAAAACTCGTGTTTTGTTCATTTAGTGACTTCTATAATCCAACAACAATGATCTCTTAACTCATTTCATCAGTTTTGTACGAAATTTCATTGCGTTGCTTGGCAGTTTTAACAAGTTCTTACAAAATCTTGAAAAATGGAATTTGACGAATTCTGCCAAAACTCATGTTTTTGTTCATTTAGTGACTTCTATAACCCAACAACAATGATCTCTTAACTCATTTCATCAGTTTTGTACGAAATTTCATTTCGTTGTTTGACAGTTTTAACAAGTTCTTACAAAATCTTGAAAAATGGAATTTGACGAAATCTGCCAAAACTCATGTTTTTGTTCATTTAGTGACTTCTATAATCCAACAACAATGATCTCTTAACTTATTTCATCAGTTTTGTACGAAATTTCATTTCGTTGTTCGGCAGTTTCAACAAGTTTTAACAAAATCTTGAAAAATGGACGTTGACGAAATCTTTCAAAACTCATGTTTTTGTTCATTTAGTGACTTCTATAACCCAACAACATTGATCTCTTAACTTATTTCATCAGTTTTGTACGAAATTTCATTGCGTTGGCAGTTTTAACAAGTTCTTACAAAATCTTGAAAAATGGAATTTGACGAATTCTGCCAAAACTCATATTTTTGTTCATTTAGTGACTTCTATAACCCAACCACAATGATCTCTTAACTCATTTCATCAGTTTTGTACGAAATTTCATTTCGTTGTTTGGCAGTTTCAACAAGTTACAAAATCTTGAAAAATGGACGTTGACGAAATCTTCCAAAACTCATGTTTTTGATCATTTAGTGACTTCTATAACCCAACAACAATGATCTCTTAACTTATTTCATCAGTTTTGTACGAAATTTCATCTCGTGCAGTTTCAACAAGTTTTAACAAAATCTTGAAAAATGGACGTTGACGAAATCTTTCAAAACTCATGTTTTTGTTCATTTAGTGACTTCTATAACCCAACAACATTGATCTCTTAACTTATTTCATCAGTTTTGTACGAAATTTCATTTCGTTGTTTGGCAGTTTCAACCAGTTTTTACAAAGTTTTGAAAAATGGACGTTGACGAAAACTGCCAAAACTCATGTTTTTCTACATCTTCTCACTTCTATAACCAAACAACAATGATCTCTTAACTTATTTCATCAGTTTTGTACGAAATTTCATTGCGTTGGCAGTTTTAACAAGTTCTTACAAAATCTTGAAAAATGGAATTTGACGAAATCTGCCAAAACTCGTGTTTTGTTCATTTAGTGACTTCTATAATCCAACAACAATGATCTCTTAACTCATTTCATCAGTTTTGTACGAAATTTCATTGCGTTGCTTGGCAGTTTTAACAAGTTCTTACAAAATCTTGAAAAATGGAATTTGACGAATTCTGCCAAAACTCATGTTTTTGTTCATTTAGTGACTTCTATAACCCAACAACAATGATCTCTTAACTCATTTCATCAGTTTTGTACGAAATTTCATTTCGTTGTTTGACAGTTTTAACAAGTTCTTACAAAATCTTGAAAAATGGAATTTGACGAAATCTGCCAAAACTCATGTTTTTGTTCATTTAGTGACTTCTATAATCCAACAACAATGATCTCTTAACTTATTTCATCAGTTTTGTACGAAATTTCATTTCGTTGTTCGGCAGTTTCAACAAGTTTTAACAAAATCTTGAAAAATGGACGTTGACGAAATCTTTCAAAACTCATGTTTTTGTTCATTTAGTGACTTCTATAACCCAACAACATTGATCTCTTAACTTATTTCATCAGTTTTGTACGAAATTTCATTTCGTTGTTTGGCAGTTTTTACAAAATTTTGAAAAATGGACGTTGACGAAATCTGCCAAAACTCTTGTTTTTCTTCATCTTCTCACTTCTATAACCAAACAACAATGATCTCTTAACTTATTTCATCAGTTTTGTACGAAATTTCATTGCGTTGGCAGTTTTAACAAGTTCTTACAAAATCTTGAAAAATGGAATTTGACGAAATCTGCCAAAACTCGTGTTTTTGTTCATTTAGTGACTTCTATAATCCAACAACAATGATCTCTTAACTCATTTCATCAGTTTTGTACGAAATTTCATTGCGTTGCTTGGCAGTTTTAACAAGTTCTTACAAAATCTTGAAAAATGGAATTTGACGAATTCTGCCAAAACTCATGTTTTTGTTCATTTAGTGACTTCTATAACCCAACAACAATGATCTCTTAACTCATTTCATCAGTTTTGTACGAAATTTCATTGCGTTGCTTGGCAGTTTTAACAAAATCTTGAAAAATGGACGTTGACGAAATCTTTCAAAACTCATGTTTTTGTTCATTTAGTGATTTCTATAACCCAACAACATTGATCTCTTAACTTATTTCATCAGTTTTGTCAGAAATTTCATTGCGTTGCCTGGCAGTTTTAACAAGTTCTTACAAAATCTTGAAAAATGGAATTTGACGAATTCTGCCAAAACTCATGTTTTTGTTCATTTAGTGACTTCTATAACCCAACCACAATGATCTCTTAACTCATTTCATCAGTTTTGTACGAAATTTCATTTCGTTGTTTGGCAGTTTCAACAAGTTACAAAATCTTGAAAAATGGACGTTGACGAAATCTTCCAAAACTCATGTTTTTGATCATTTAGTGACTTCTATAACCCAACAACAATGATCTCTTAACTTATTTCATCAGTTTTGTACGAAATTTCATTTCGTTGTTCGGCAGTTTCAACAAGTTTTAACAAAATCTTGAAAAATGGACGTTGACGAAATCTTTCAAAACTCATGTTTTTGTTCATTTAGTGACTTCTTTAACCCAACAACATTGATCTCTTAACTTATTTCATCAGTTTTGTACGAAATTTCATTTCGTTGTTTGGCAGTTTTTACAAAATTTTGAAAAATGGACGTTGACGAAATCTGCCAAAACTCTTGTTTTTCTTCATCTTCTCACTTCTATAACCAAACAACAATGATCTCTTAACTTATTTCATCAGTTTTGTACGAAATTTCATTGCGTTGGCAGTTTTAACAAGTTCTTACAAAATCTTGAAAAATGGAATTTGACGAAATCTGCCAAAACTCGTGTTTTTGTTCATTTAGTGACTTCTATAATCCAAGAACAATGATCTCTTAACTCATTTCATCAGTTTTGTACGAAATTTCATTGCGTTGCTTGGCAGTTTTAACAAGTTCTTACAAAATCTTGAAAAATGGAATTTGACGAATTCTGCCAAAACTCATGTTTTTGTTCATTTAGTGACTTCTATAACCCAACCACAATGATCTCTTAACTCATTTCATCAGTTTTGTACGAAATTTCATTTCGTTGTTTGGCAGTTTCAACAAGTTACAAAATCTTGAAAAATGGATGTTGACGAAATCTTCCAAAACTCATGTTTTTGATCATTTAGTGACTTCTATAATCCAACAACAATGATCTCTTAACTCATTTCATCAGTTTTGTACGAAATTTCATTTCGTTGTTTGACAGTTTTAACAAGTTCTTACAAAATCTTGAAAAATGGAATTTGACGAAATCTGCCAAAACTCATGTTTTTGTTCATTTAGTGACTTCTATAATCCAACAACAATGATCTCTTAACTTATTTCATCAGTTTTGTACGAAATTTCATTTCATTGTTCGGCAGTTTCAACAAGTTTTAACAAAATCTTGAAAATGGACGTTGACGAAATCTGCCAAAACTTATGTTTTTCTACATCTTCTCACTTCTATAACCAAAGAACAATGATCTCTTAACTTATTTCATCAGTTTTGTACGAAATTTCATTGCGTTGCTTGGCAGTTTTAACAAGATCTTACAAAATCTTGAAAAATGGAATTTGACGAAATCTGCCAAAACTCGTGTTTTTGTTCATTTAGTGACTTCTATAATCCAAGAACAATGATCTCTTAACTCATTTCATCAGTTTTGTACGAAATTTCATTGCGTTGCTTGGCAGTTTAACAAGTTCTTACAAAATCTTGAAAAATGGAATTTGACGAATTCTGCCAAAACTCATGTTTTTGTTCATTTAGTGACTTCTATAACCCAACAACAATGATCTCTTATCTCATTTCATCAGTTTTGTACGAAATTTCATTTCGTTGTTTGACAGTTTTAACAAGTTCTTACAAAATCTTGAAAAATGGAATTTGACGAAATCTGCCAAAACTCATGTTTTTGTTCATTTAGTGACTTCTATAATCCAACAACAATGATCTCTTAACTTATTTCATCAGTTTTGTACGAAATTTCATTTCGTTGTTCGGCAGTTTCAACAAGTTTTAACAAAATCTTGAAAAATGGACGTTGACGAAATCTTTCAAAACTCATGTTTTTGTTCATTTAGTGATTTCTATAACCCAACAACATTGATCTCTTAACTTATTTCATCAGTTTTGTCAGAAATTTCATTGCGTTGCTTGGCAGTTTTAACAAGTTCTTACAAAATCTTGAAAAATGGAATTTGACGAATTCTGCCAAAACTCATGTTTTTGTTCATTTAGTGACTTCTATAACCCAACCACAATGATCTCTTAACTCATTTCATCAGTTTTGTACGAAATTTCATTTCGTTGTTTGGCAGTTTCAACAAGTTACAAAATCTTGAAAAATGGACGTTGACGAAATCTTCCAAAACTCATGTTTTTGATCATTTAGTGACTTCTATAACCCAACAACAATGATCTCTTAACTTATTTCATCAGTTTTGTACGAAATTTCATTTCGTGCAGTTTCAACAAGTTTTAACAAAATCTTGAAAAATGGACGTTGACGAAATCTTTCAAAACTCATGTTTTTGTTCATTTAGTGACTTCTATAACCCAACAACATTGATCTCTTAACTTATTTCATCAGTTTTGTACGAAATTTCATTTCGTTGTTTGGCAGTTTCAACCAGTTTTTACAAAATTTTGAAAAATGGACGTTGACGAAAACTGCCAAAACTCATGTTTTTCTACATCTTCTCACTTCTATAACCAAACAACAATGATCTCTTAACTTTTTTCATCAGTTTTGTACGAAATTTCATTGCGTTGCTTGGCAGTTTTAACAAGTTCTTACAAAATCTTGAAAAATGGAATTTGACGAAATCTGCCAAAACTCGTGTTTTGTTCATTTAGTGACTTCTATAATCCAACAACAATGATCTCTTAACTCATTTCATCAGTTTTGTACGAAATTTCATTGCGTTGCTTGGCAGTTTTAACAAGTTCTTACAAAATCTTGAAAAATGGAATTTGACGAATTCTGCCAAAACTCATGTTTTTGTTCATTTAGTGACTTCTATAACCCAACAACAATGATCTCTTAACTCATTTCATCAGTTTTGTACGAAATTTCATTTCGTTGTTTGACAGTTTTAACAAGTTCTTACAAAATCTTGAAAAATGGAATTTGACGAAATCTGCCAAAACTCATGTTTTTGTTCATTTAGTGACTTCTATAATCCAACAACAATGATCTCTTAACTTATTTCATCAGTTTTGTACGAAATTTCATTTCGTTGTTCGGCAGTTTCAACAAGTTTTAACAAAATCTTGAAAAATGGACGTTGACGAAATCTTTCAAAACTCATGTTTTTGTTCATTTAGTGACTTCTATAACCCAACAACATTGATCTCTTAACTTATTTCATCAGTTTTGTACGAAATTTCATTTCGTTGTTTGGCAGTTTTTACAAAATTTTGAAAAATGGACGTTGACGAAATCTGCCAAAACTCTTGTTTTTCTTCATCTTCTCACTTCTATAACCAAACAACAATGATCTCTTAACTTATTTCATCAGTTTTGTACGAAATTTCATTGCGTTGGCAGTTTTAACAAGTTCTTACAAAATCTTGAAAAATGGAATTTGACGAAATCTGCCAAAACTCGTGTTTTTGTTCATTTAGTGACTTCTATAATCCAACAACAATGATCTCTTAACTCATTTCATCAGTTTTGTACGAAATTTCATTGCGTTGCTTGGCAGTTTTAACAAGTTCTTACAAAATCTTGAAAAATGGAATTTGACGAATTCTGCCAAAACTCATGTTTTTGTTCATTTAGTGACTTCTATAACCCAACAACAATGATCTCTTAACTCATTTCATCAGTTTTGTACGAAATTTCATTGCGTTGCTTGGCAGTTTTAACAAAATCTTGAAAAATGGACGTTGACGAAATCTTTCAAAACTCATGTTTTTGTTCATTTAGTGATTTCTATAACCCAACAACATTGATCTCTTAACTTATTTCATCAGTTTTGTCAGAAATTTCATTGCGTTGCTTGGCAGTTTTAACAAGTTCTTACAAAATCTTGAAAAATGGAATTTGACGAATTCTGCCAAAACTCATGTTTTTGTTCATTTAGTGACTTCTATAACCCAACCACAATGATCTCTTAACTCATTTCATCAGTTTTGTACGAAATTTCATTTCGTTGTTTGGCAGTTTCAACAAGTTACAAAATCTTGAAAAATGGACGTTGACGAAATCTTCCAAAACTCATGTTTTTGATCATTTAGTGACTTCTATAACCCAACAACAATGATCTCTTAACTTATTTCATCAGTTTTGTACGAAATTTCATTTCGTTGTTCGGCAGTTTCAACAAGTTTTAACAAAATCTTGAAAAATGGACGTTGACGAAATCTTTCAAAACTCATGTTTTTGTTCATTTAGTGACTTCTTTAACCCAACAACATTGATCTCTTAACTTATTTCATCAGTTTTGTACGAAATTTCATTTCGTTGTTTGGCAGTTTTTACAAAATTTTGAAAAATGGACGTTGACGAAATCTGCCAAAACTCTTGTTTTTCTTCATCTTCTCACTTCTATAACCAAACAACAATGATCTCTTAACTTATTTCATCAGTTTTGTACGAAATTTCATTGCGTTGGCAGTTTTAACAAGTTCTTACAAAATCTTGAAAAATGGAATTTGACGAAATCTGCCAAAACTCGTGTTTTTGTTCATTTAGTGACTTCTATAATCCAAGAACAATGATCTCTTAACTCATTTCATCAGTTTTGTACGAAATTTCATTGCGTTGCTTGGCAGTTTTAACAAGTTCTTACAAAATCTTGAAAAATGGAATTTGACGAATTCTGCCAAAACTCATGTTTTTGTTCATTTAGTGACTTCTATAACCCAACCACAATGATCTCTTAACTCATTTCATCAGTTTTGTACGAAATTTCATTTCGTTGTTTGGCAGTTTCAACAAGTTACAAAATCTTGAAAAATGGATGTTGACGAAATCTTCCAAAACTCATGTTTTTGATCATTTAGTGACTTCTATAATCCAACAACAATGATCTCTTAACTCATTTCATCAGTTTTGTACGAAATTTCATTTCGTTGTTTGACAGTTTTAACAAGTTCTTACAAAATCTTGAAAAATGGAATTTGACGAAATCTGCCAAAACTCATGTTTTTGTTCATTTAGTGACTTCTATAATCCAACAACAATGATCTCTTAACTTATTTCATCAGTTTTGTACGAAATTTCATTTCATTGTTCGGCAGTTTCAACAAGTTTTAACAAAATCTTGAAAATGGACGTTGACGAAATCTGCCAAAACTCATGTTTTTCTACATCTTCTCACTTCTATAACCAAAGAACAATGATCTCTTAACTTATTTCATCAGTTTTGTACGAAATTTCATTGCGTTGCTTGGCAGTTTTAACAAGATCTTACAAAATCTTGAAAAATGGAATTTGACGAAATCTGCCAAAACTCGTGTTTTTGATCATTTAGTGACTTCTATAATCCAAGAACAATGATCTCTTAACTCATTTCATCAGTTTTGTACGAAATTTCATTGCGTTGCTTGGCAGTTTAACAAGTTCTTACAAAATCTTGAAAAATGGAATTTGACGAATTCTGCCAAAACTCATGTTTTTGTTCATTTAGTGACTTCTATAACCCAACAACAATGATCTCTTATCTCATTTCATCAGTTTTGTACGAAATTTCATTTCGTTGTTTGACAGTTTTAACAAGTTCTTACAAAATCTTGAAAAATGGAATTTGACGAAATCTGCCAAAACTCATGTTTTTGTTCATTTAGTGACTTCTATAATCCAACAACAATGATCTCTTAACTTATTTCATCAGTTTTGTACGAAATTTCATTTCGTTGTTCGGCAGTTTCAACAAGTTTTAACAAAATCTTGAAAAATGGACGTTGACGAAATCTTTCAAAACTCATGTTTTTGTTCATTTAGTTATTTCTATAACCCAACAACATTGATCTCTTAACTTATTTCATCAGTTTTGTCAGAAATTTCATTGCGTTGCTTGGCAGTTTTAACAAGTTCTTACAAAATCTTGAAAAATGGAATTTGACGAATTCTGCCAAAACTCATGTTTTTGTTCATTTAGTGACTTCTATAACCCAACCACAATGATCTCTTAACTCATTTCATCAGTTTTGTACGAAATTTCATTTCGTTGTTTGGCAGTTTCAACAAGTTACAAAATCTTGAAAAATGGACGTTGACGAAATCTTCCAAAACTCATGTTTTTGATCATTTAGTGACTTCTATAACCCAACAACAATGATCTCTTAACTTATTTCATCAGTTTTGTACGAAATTTCATTTCGTGCAGTTTCAACAAGTTTTAACAAAATCTTGAAAAATGGACGTTGACGAAATCTTTCAAAACTCATGTTTTTGTTCATTTAGTGACTTCTATAACCCAACAACATTGATCTCTTAACTTATTTCATCAGTTTTGTACGAAATTTCATTTCGTTGTTTGGCAGTTTCAACCAGTTTTTACAAAATTTTGAAAAATGGACGTTGACGAAAACTGCCAAAACTCATGTTTTTCTACATCTTCTCACTTCTATAACCAAACAACAATGATCTCTTAACTTTTTTTATCAGTTTTGTACGAAATTTCATTGCGTTGCTTGGCAGTTTTAACAAGTTCTTACAAAATCTTGAAAAATGGAATTTGACGAAATCTGCCAAAACTCGTGTTTTGTTCATTTAGTGACTTCTATAATCCAACAACAATGATCTCTTAACTCATTTCATCAGTTTTGTACGAAATTTCATTGCGTTGCTTGGCAGTTTTAACAAGTTCTTACAAAATCTTGAAAAATGGAATTTGACGAATTCTGCCAAAACTCATGTTTTTGTTCATTTAGTGACTTCTATAACCCAACAACAATGATCTCTTAACTCATTTCATCAGTTTTGTACGAAATTTCATTTCGTTGTTTGACAGTTTTAACAAGTTCTTACAAAATCTTGAAAAATGGAATTTGACGAAATCTGCCAAAACTCATGTTTTTGCTCATTTAGTGACTTCTATAATCCAACAACAATGATCTCTTAACTTATTTCATCAGTTTTGTACGAAATTTCATTTCGTTGTTCGGCAGTTTCAACAAGTTTTAACAAAATCTTGAAAAATGGACGTTGACGAAATCTTTCAAAACTCATGTTTTTGTTCATTTAGTGACTTCTATAACCCAACAACATTGATCTCTTAACTTATTTCATCAGTTTTGTACGAAATTTCATTGCGTTGGCAGTTTTAACAAGTTCTTACAAAATCTTGAAAAATGGAATTTGACGAATTCTGCCAAAACTCATATTTTTGTTCATTTAGTGACTTCTATAACCCAACCACAATGATCTCTTAACTCATTTCATCAGTTTTGTACGAAATTTCATTTCGTTGTTTGGCAGTTTCAACAAGTTACAAAATCTTGAAAAATGGACGTTGACGAAATCTTCCAAAACTCATGTTTTTGATCATTTAGTGACTTCTATAACCCAACAACAATGATCTCTTAACTTATTTCATCAGTTTTGTACGAAATTTCATCTCGTGCAGTTTCAACAAGTTTTAACAAAATCTTGAAAAATGGACGTTGACGAAATCTTTCAAAACTCATGTTTTTGTTCATTTAGTGACTTCTATAACCCAACAACATTGATCTCTTAACTTATTTCATCAGTTTTGTACGAAATTTCATTTCGTTGTTTGGCAGTTTCAACCAGTTTTTACAAAGTTTTGAAAAATGGACGTTGACGAAAACTGCCAAAACTCATGTTTTTCTACATCTTCTCACTTCTATAACCAAACAACAATGATCTCTTAACTTATTTCATCAGTTTTGTACGAAATTTCATTGCGTTGCTTGGCAGTTTTAACAAGTTCTTACAAAATCTTGAAAAATGGAATTTGACGAAATCTGCCAAAACTCGTGTTTTGTTCATTTAGTGACTTCTATAATCCAACAACAATGATCTCTTAACTCATTTCATCAGTTTTGTACGAAATTTCATTGCGTTGCTTGGCAGTTTTAACAAGTTCTTACAAAATCTTGAAAAATGGAATTTGACGAATTCTGCCAAAACTCATGTTTTTGTTCATTTAGTGACTTCTATAACCCAACAACAATGATCTCTTAACTCATTTCATCAGTTTTGTACGAAATTTCATTTCGTTGTTTGACAGTTTTAACAAGTTCTTACAAAATCTTGAAAAATGGAATTTGACGAAATCTGCCAAAACTCATGTTTTTGTTCATTTAGTGACTTCTATAATCCAACAACAATGATCTCTTAACTTATTTCATCAGTTTTGTACGAAATTTCATTTCGTTGTTCGGCAGTTTCAACAAGTTTTAACAAAATCTTGAAAAATGGACGTTGACGAAATCTTTCAAAACTCATGTTTTTGTTCATTTAGTGACTTCTATAACCCAACAACATTGATCTCTTAACTTATTTCATCAGTTTTGTACGAAATTTCATTTCGTTGTTTGGCAGTTTTTACAAAATTTTGAAAAATGGACGTTGACGAAATCTGCCAAAACTCTTGTTTTTCTTCATCTTCTCACTTCTATAACCAAACAACAATGATCTCTTAACTTATTTCATCAGTTTTGTACGAAATTTCATTGCGTTGGCAGTTTTAACAAGTTCTTACAAAATCTTGAAAAATGGAATTTGACGAAATCTGCCAAAACTCGTGTTTTTGTTCATTTAGTGACTTCTATAATCCAACAACAATGATCTCTTAACTCATTTCATCAGTTTTGTACGAAATTTCATTGCGTTGCTTGGCAGTTTTAACAAGTTCTTACAAAATCTTGAAAAATGGAATTTGACGAATTCTGCCAAAACTCATGTTTTTGTTCATTTAGTGACTTCTATAACCCAACAACAATGATCTCTTAACTCATTTCATCAGTTTTGTACGAAATTTCATTGCGTTGCTTGGCAGTTTTAACAAAATCTTGAAAAATGGACGTTGACGAAATCTTTCAAAACTCATGTTTTTGTTCATTTAGTGATTTCTATAACCTAACAACATTGATCTCTTAACTTATTTCATCAGTTTTGTCAGAAATTTCATTGCGTTGCTTGGCAGTTTTAACAAGTTCTTACAAAATCTTGAAAAATGGAATTTGACGAATTCTGCCAAAACTCATGTTTTTGTTCATTTAGTGACTTCTATAACCCAACCACAATGATCTCTTAACTCATTTCATCAGTTTTGTACGAAATTTCATTTCGTTGTTTGGCAGTTTCAACAAGTTACAAAATCTTGAAAAATGGACGTTGACGAAATCTTCCAAAACTCATGTTTTTGATCATTTAGTGACTTCTATAACCCAACAACAATGATCTCTTAACTTATTTCATCAGTTTTGTACGAAATTTCATTTCGTTGTTCGGCAGTTTCAACAAGTTTTAACAAAATCTTGAAAAATGGACGTTGACGAAATCTTTCAAAACTCATGTTTTTGTTCATTTAGTGACTTCTATAACCCAACAACATTGATCTCTTAACTTATTTCATCAGTTTTGTACGAAATTTCATTTCGTTGTTTGGCAGTTTTTACAAAATTTTGAAAAATGGACGTTGACGAAATCTGCCAAAACTCTTGTTTTTCTTCATCTTCTCACTTCTATAACCAAACAACAATGATCTCTTAACTTATTTCATCAGTTTTGTACGAAATTTCATTGCGTTGGCAGTTTTAACAAGTTCTTACAAAATCTTGAAAAATGGAATTTGACGAAATCTGCCAAAACTCGTGTTTTTGTTCATTTAGTGACTTCTATAATCCAAGAACAATGATCTCTTAACTCATTTCATCAGTTTTGTACGAAATTTCATTGCGTTGCTTGGCAGTTTTAACAAGTTCTTACAAAATCTTGAAAAATGGAATTTGACGAATTCTGCCAAAACTCATGTTTTTGTTCATTTAGTGACTTCTATAACCCAACAACAATGATCTCTTAACTCATTTCATCAGTTTTGTACGAAATTTCATTTCGTTGTTTGACAGTTTTAACAAGTTCTTACAAAATCTTGAAAAATGGAATTTGACGAAATCTGCCAAAACTCGTGTTTTTGTTCATTTAGTGACTTCTATAATCCAAGAACAATGATCTCTTAACTCATTTCATCAGTTTTGTACGAAATTTCATTGCGTTGCTTGGCAGTTTTAACAAGTTCTTACAAAATCTTGAAAAATGGACGTTGACGAAATCTTCCAAAACTCATGTTTTTGTTCATTTAGTGACTTCTATAACCCAACAACATTGATCTCTTAACTTATTTCATCAGTTTTGTACGAAATTTCATTGCGTTGCTTGGCAGTTTTAACAAGTTCTTACAAAATCTTGAAAAATGGAATTTGACGAATTCTGCCAAAACTCATGTGTTTGTTCATTTAGTGACTTCTATAACCCAACCACAATGATCTCTTAACTCATTTCATCAGTTTTGTACGAAATTTCATTTCGTTGTTTGGCAGTTTCAACAAGTTACAAAATCTTGAAAAATGGACGTTGACGAAATCTTCCAAAACTCATGTTTTTGATCATTTAGTGACTTCTATAACCCAACAACAATGATCTCTTAACTTATTTCATCTGTTTTGTACGAAATTTCATTTCGTGCAGTTTCAACAAGTTTTAACAAAATCTTGAAAAATGGACGTTGACGAAATCTTTCAAAACTCATGTTTTTGTTCATTTAGTGACTTCTATAACCCAACAACATTGATCTCTTAACTTATTTCATCAGTTTTGTACGAAATTTCATTGCGTTGCTTGGCAGTTTTAACAAGTTCTTAGAAAATCTTGAAAAATGGAATTTGACGAATTCTGCCAAAACTCATGTTTTTGTTCATTTAGTGACTTCTATAACCCAACAACAATGATCTCTTTCATTTCATCAGTTTTGTACAAAATTTCATTTCGTTGTTTGGCAGTTTCAACAAGTTACAAAATCTTGAAAAATGGACGTTGACGAAATCTTCCAAAACTCATGTTTTTGATCATTTAGTGACTTCTATAACCCAACAACAATGATCTCTTAACTTATTTCATCTGTTTTGTACGAAATTTCATTTCGTGCAGTTTCAACAAGTTTTAACAAAATCTTGAAAAATGGAAGTTGACGAAATCTTTCAAAACTCATGTTTTTGTTCATTTAGTGACTTCTATAACCCAACAACATTGATCTCTTAACTTATTTCATCAGTTTTGTACGAAATTTCATTTCGTTGTTTGGCAGTTTTTACAAAATTTTGAAAAATGGACGTTGACGAAATCTGCCAAAACTCTTGTTTTTCTTCATCTTCTCACTTCTATAACCAAACAACAATGATCTCTTAACTTATTTCATCAGTTTTGTACGAAATTTCATTGCGTTGGCAGTTTTAACAAGTTCTTACAAAATCTTGAAAAATGGAATTTGACGAAATCTGCCAAAACTCGTGTTTTTGTTCATTTAGTGACTTCTATAATCCAAGAACAATGATCTCTTAACTCATTTCATCAGTTTTGTACGAAATTTCATTGCGTTGCTTGGCAGTTTTAACAAGTTCTTACAAAATCTTGAAAAATGGACGTTGACGAAATCTTCCAAAACTCATGTTTTTGTTCATTTAGTGACTTCTATAACCCAACAACATTGATCTCTTAACTTATTTCATCAGTTTTCTACGAAATTTCATTGCGTTGCTTGGCAGTTTTAACAAGTTCTTACAAAATCTTGAAAAATGGAATTTGACGAATTCTGCCAAAACTCATGTTTTTGTTCATTTAGTGACTTCTATAACCCAACCACAATGATCTCTTAACTCATTTCATCAGTTTTGTACGAAATTTCATTTCGTTGTTTGGCAGTTTCAACAAGTTACAAAATCTTGAAAAATGGACGTTGACGAAATCTTCCAAAACTCATGTTTTTGATCATTTAGTGACTTCTATAACCCAACAACAATGATCTCTTAACTTATTTCATCTGTTTTGTACGAAATTTCATTTCGTGCAGTTTCAACAAGTTTTAACAAAATCTTGAAAAATGGACGTTGACGAAATCTTTCAAAACTCATGTTTTTGTTCATTTAGTGACTTCTATAACCCAACAACATTGATCTCTTAACTTATTTCATCAGTTTTGTACGAAATTTCATTGCGTTGCTTGGCAGTTTTAACAAGTTCTTAGAAAATCTTGAAAAATGGAATTTGACGAATTCTGCCAAAACTCATGTTTTTGTTCATTTAGTGACTTCTATAACCCAACAACAATGATCTCTTTCATTTCATCAGTTTTGTACAAAATTTCATTTCGTTGTTTGGCAGTTTCAACAAGTTACAAAATCTTGAAAAATGGACGTTGACGAAATCTTCCAAAACTCATGTTTTTGATCATTTAGTGACTTCTATAACCCAACAACAATGATCTCTTAACTTATTTCATCTGTTTTGTACGAAATTTCATTTCGTGCAGTTTCAACAAGTTTTAACAAAATCTTGAAAAATGGAAGTTGACGAAATCTTTCAAAACTCATGTTTTTGTTCATTTAGTGACTTCTATAACCCAACAACATTGATCTCTTAACTTATTTCATCAGTTTTGTACGAAATTTCATTTCGTTGTTTGGCAGTTTTTACAAAATTTTGAAAAATGGACGTTGACGAAATCTGCCAAAACTCTTGTTTTTCTTCATCTTCTCACTTCTATAACCAAACAACAATGATCTCTTAACTTATTTCATCAGTTTTGTACGAAATTTCATTGCGTTGGCAGTTTTAACAAGTTCTTACAAAATCTTGAAAAATGGAATTTGACGAAATCTGCCAAAACTCGTGTTTTGTTCATTTAGTGACTTCTATAATCCAACAACAATGATCTCTTAACTCATTTCATCAGTTTTGTACGAAATTTCATTGCGTTGCTTGGCAGTTTTAACAAGTTCTTACAAAATCTTGAAAAATGGAATTTGACGAATTCTGCCAAAACTCATGTTTTTGTTCATTTAGTGACTTCTATAACCCAACAACAATGATCTCTTAACTCATTTCATCAGTTTTGTACGAAATTTCATTTCGTTGTTTGACAGTTTTAACAAGTTCTTACAAAATCTTGAAAAATGGAATTTGACGAAATCTGCCAAAACTCATGTTTTTGTTCATTTAGTGACTTCTATAATCCAACAACAATGATCTCTTAACTTATTTCATCAGTTTTGTACGAAATTTCATTTCGTTGTTCGGCAGTTTCAACAAGTTTTAACAAAATCTTGAAAAATGGACGTTGACGAAATCTTTCAAAACTCATGTTTTTGTTCATTTAGTGACTTCTATAACCCAACAACATTGATCTCTTAACTTATTTCATCAGTTTTGTACGAAATTTCATTTCGTTGTTTGGCAGTTTTTACAAAATTTTGAAAAATGGACGTTGACGAAATCTGCCAAAACTCTTGTTTTTCTTCATCTTCTCACTTCTATAACCAAACAACAATGATCTCTTAACTTATTTCATCAGTTTTGTACGAAATTTCATTGCGTTGGCAGTTTTAACAAGTTCTTACAAAATCTTGAAAAATGGAATTTGACGAAATCTGCCAAAACTCGTGTTTTTGTTCATTTAGTGACTTCTATAATCCAACAACAATGATCTCTTAACTCATTTCATCAGTTTTGTACGAAATTTCATTGCGTTGCTTGGCAGTTTTAACAAGTTCTTACAAAATCTTGAAAAATGGAATTTGACGAATTCTGCCAAAACTCATGTTTTTGTTCATTTAGTGACTTCTATAACCCAACAACAATGATCTCTTAACTCATTTCATCAGTTTTGTACGAAATTTCATTGCGTTGCTTGGCAGTTTTAACAAAATCTTGAAAAATGGACGTTGACGAAATCTTTCAAAACTCATGTTTTTGTTCATTTAGTGATTTCTATAACCCAACAACATTGATCTCTTAACTTATTTCATCAGTTTTGTCAGAAATTTCATTGCGTTGCTTGGCAGTTTTAACAAGTTCTTACAAAATCTTGAAAAATGGAATTTGACGAATTCTGCCAAAACTCATGTTTTTGTTCATTTAGTGACTTCTATAACCCAACCACAATGATCTCTTAACTCATTTCATCAGTTTTGTACGAAATTTCATTTCGTTGTTTGGCAGTTTCAACAAGTTACAAAATCTTGAAAAATGGACGTTGACGAAATCTTCCAAAACTCATGTTTTTGATCATTTAGTGACTTCTATAACCCAACAACAATGATCTCTTAACTTATTTCATCAGTTTTGTACGAAATTTCATTTCGTTGTTCGGCAGTTTCAACAAGTTTTAACAAAATCTTGAAAAATGGACGTTGACGAAATCTTTCAAAACTCATGTTTTTGTTCATTTAGTGACTTCTTTAACCCAACAACATTGATCTCTTAACTTATTTCATCAGTTTTGTACGAAATTTCATTTCGTTGTTTGGCAGTTTTTACAAAATTTTGAAAAATGGACGTTGACGAAATCTGCCAAAACTCTTGTTTTTCTTCATCTTCTCACTTCTATAACCAAACAACAATGATCTCTTAACTTATTTCATCAGTTTTGTACGAAATTTCATTGCGTTGGCAGTTTTAACAAGTTCTTACAAAATCTTGAAAAATGGAATTTGACGAAATCTGCCAAAACTCGTGTTTTTGTTCATTTAGTGACTTCTATAATCCAAGAACAATGATCTCTTAACTCATTTCATCAGTTTTGTACGAAATTTCATTGCGTTGCTTGGCAGTTTTAACAAGTTCTTACAAAATCTTGAAAAATGGAATTTGACGAATTCTGCCAAAACTCATGTTTTTGTTCATTTAGTGACTTCTATAACCCAACCACAATGATCTCTTAACTCATTTCATCAGTTTTGTACGAAATTTCATTTCGTTGTTTGGCAGTTTCAACAAGTTACAAAATCTTGAAAAATGGATGTTGACGAAATCTTCCAAAACTCATGTTTTTGATCATTTAGTGACTTCTATAATCCAACAACAATGATCTCTTAACTCATTTCATCAGTTTTGTACGAAATTTCATTTCGTTGTTTGACAGTTTTAACAAGTTCTTACAAAATCTTGAAAAATGGAATTTGACGAAATCTGCCAAAACTCATGTTTTTGTTCATTTAGTGACTTCTATAATCCAACAACAATGATCTCTTAACTTATTTCATCAGTTTTGTACGAAATTTCATTTCATTGTTCGGCAGTTTCAACAAGTTTTAACAAAATCTTGAAAATGGACGTTGACGAAATCTGCCAAAACTCATGTTTTTCTACATCTTCTCACTTCTATAACCAAAGAACAATGATCTCTTAACTTATTTCATCAGTTTTGTACGAAATTTCATTGCGTTGCTTGGCAGTTTTAACAAGATCTTACAAAATCTTGAAAAATGGAATTTGACGAAATCTGCCAAAACTCGTGTTTTTGATCATTTAGTGACTTCTATAATCCAAGAACAATGATCTCTTAACTCATTTCATCAGTTTTGTACGAAATTTCATTGCGTTGCTTGGCAGTTTAACAAGTTCTTACAAAATCTTGAAAAATGGAATTTGACGAATTCTGCCAAAACTCATGTTTTTGTTCATTTAGTGACTTCTATAACCCAACAACAATGATCTCTTATCTCATTTCATCAGTTTTGTACGAAATTTCATTTCGTTGTTTGACAGTTTTAACAAGTTCTTACAAAATCTTGAAAAATGGAATTTGACGAAATCTGCCAAAACTCATGTTTTTGTTCATTTAGTGACTTCTATAATCCAACAACAATGATCTCTTAACTTATTTCATCAGTTTTGTACGAAATTTCATTTCGTTGTTCGGCAGTTTCAACAAGTTTTAACAAAATCTTGAAAAATGGACGTTGACGAAATCTTTCAAAACTCATGTTTTTGTTCATTTAGTTATTTCTATAACCCAACAACATTGATCTCTTAACTTATTTCATCAGTTTTGTCAGAAATTTCATTGCGTTGCTTGGCAGTTTTAACAAGTTCTTACAAAATCTTGAAAAATGGAATTTGACGAATTCTGCCAAAACTCATGTTTTTGTTCATTTAGTGACTTCTATAACCCAACCACAATGATCTCTTAACTCATTTCATCAGTTTTGTACGAAATTTCATTTCGTTGTTTGGCAGTTTCAACAAGTTACAAAATCTTGAAAAATGGACGTTGACGAAATCTTCCAAAACTCATGTTTTTGATCATTTAGTGACTTCTATAACCCAACAACAATGATCTCTTAACTTATTTCATCAGTTTTGTACGAAATTTCATTTCGTGCAGTTTCAACAAGTTTTAACAAAATCTTGAAAAATGGACGTTGACGAAATCTTTCAAAACTCATGTTTTTGTTCATTTAGTGACTTCTATAACCCAACAACATTGATCTCTTAACTTATTTCATCAGTTTTGTACGAAATTTCATTTCGTTGTTTGGCAGTTTCAACCAGTTTTTACAAAATTTTGAAAAATGGACGTTGACGAAAACTGCCAAAACTCATGTTTTTCTACATCTTCTCACTTCTATAACCAAACAACAATGATCTCTTAACTTTTTTTATCAGTTTTGTACGAAATTTCATTGCGTTGCTTGGCAGTTTTAACAAGTTCTTACAAAATCTTGAAAAATGGAATTTGACGAAATCTGCCAAAACTCGTGTTTTGTTCATTTAGTGACTTCTATAATCCAACAACAATGATCTCTTAACTCATTTCATCAGTTTTGTACGAAATTTCATTGCGTTGCTTGGCAGTTTTAACAAGTTCTTACAAAATCTTGAAAAATGGAATTTGACGAATTCTGCCAAAACTCATGTTTTTGTTCATTTAGTGACTTCTATAACCCAACAACAATGATCTCTTAACTCATTTCATCAGTTTTGTACGAAATTTCATTTCGTTGTTTGACAGTTTTAACAAGTTCTTACAAAATCTTGAAAAATGGAATTTGACGAAATCTGCCAAAACTCATGTTTTTGCTCATTTAGTGACTTCTATAATCCAACAACAATGATCTCTTAACTTATTTCATCAGTTTTGTACGAAATTTCATTTCGTTGTTCGGCAGTTTCAACAAGTTTTAACAAAATCTTGAAAAATGGACGTTGACGAAATCTTTCAAAACTCATGTTTTTGTTCATTTAGTGACTTCTATAACCCAACAACATTGATCTCTTAACTTATTTCATCAGTTTTGTACGAAATTTCATTGCGTTGGCAGTTTTAACAAGTTCTTACAAAATCTTGAAAAATGGAATTTGACGAATTCTGCCAAAACTCATATTTTTGTTCATTTAGTGACTTCTATAACCCAACCACAATGATCTCTTAACTCATTTCATCAGTTTTGTACGAAATTTCATTTCGTTGTTTGGCAGTTTCAACAAGTTACAAAATCTTGAAAAATGGACGTTGACGAAATCTTCCAAAACTCATGTTTTTGATCATTTAGTGACTTCTATAACCCAACAACAATGATCTCTTAACTTATTTCATCAGTTTTGTACGAAATTTCATCTCGTGCAGTTTCAACAAGTTTTAACAAAATCTTGAAAAATGGACGTTGACGAAATCTTTCAAAACTCATGTTTTTGTTCATTTAGTGACTTCTATAACCCAACAACATTGATCTCTTAACTTATTTCATCAGTTTTGTACGAAATTTCATTTCGTTGTTTGGCAGTTTCAACCAGTTTTTACAAAGTTTTGAAAAATGGACGTTGACGAAAACTGCCAAAACTCATGTTTTTCTACATCTTCTCACTTCTATAACCAAACAACAATGATCTCTTAACTTATTTCATCAGTTTTGTACGAAATTTCATTGCGTTGCTTGGCAGTTTTAACAAGTTCTTACAAAATCTTGAAAAATGGAATTTGACGAAATCTGCCAAAACTCGTGTTTTGTTCATTTAGTGACTTCTATAATCCAACAACAATGATCTCTTAACTCATTTCATCAGTTTTGTACGAAATTTCATTGCGTTGCTTGGCAGTTTTAACAAGTTCTTACAAAATCTTGAAAAATGGAATTTGACGAATTCTGCCAAAACTCATGTTTTTGTTCATTTAGTGACTTCTATAACCCAACAACAATGATCTCTTAACTCATTTCATCAGTTTTGTACGAAATTTCATTTCGTTGTTTGACAGTTTTAACAAGTTCTTACAAAATCTTGAAAAATGGAATTTGACGAAATCTGCCAAAACTCATGTTTTTGTTCATTTAGTGACTTCTATAATCCAACAACAATGATCTCTTAACTTATTTCATCAGTTTTGTACGAAATTTCATTTCGTTGTTCGGCAGTTTCAACAAGTTTTAACAAAATCTTGAAAAATGGACGTTGACGAAATCTTTCAAAACTCATGTTTTTGTTCATTTAGTGACTTCTATAACCCAACAACATTGATCTCTTAACTTATTTCATCAGTTTTGTACGAAATTTCATTTCGTTGTTTGGCAGTTTTTACAAAATTTTGAAAAATGGACGTTGACGAAATCTGCCAAAACTCTTGTTTTTCTTCATCTTCTCACTTCTATAACCAAACAACAATGATCTCTTAACTTATTTCATCAGTTTTGTACGAAATTTCATTGCGTTGGCAGTTTTAACAAGTTCTTACAAAATCTTGAAAAATGGAATTTGACGAAATCTGCCAAAACTCGTGTTTTTGTTCATTTAGTGACTTCTATAATCCAACAACAATGATCTCTTAACTCATTTCATCAGTTTTGTACGAAATTTCATTGCGTTGCTTGGCAGTTTTAACAAGTTCTTACAAAATCTTGAAAAATGGAATTTGACGAATTCTGCCAAAACTCATGTTTTTGTTCATTTAGTGACTTCTATAACCCAACAACAATGATCTCTTAACTCATTTCATCAGTTTTGTACGAAATTTCATTGCGTTGCTTGGCAGTTTTAACAAAATCTTGAAAAATGGACGTTGACGAAATCTTTCAAAACTCATGTTTTTGTTCATTTAGTGATTTCTATAACCCAACAACATTGATCTCTTAACTTATTTCATCAGTTTTGTCAGAAATTTCATTGCGTTGCTTGGCAGTTTTAACAAGTTCTTACAAAATCTTGAAAAATGGAATTTGACGAATTCTGCCAAAACTCATGTTTTTGTTCATTTAGTGACTTCTATAACCCAACCACAATGATCTCTTAACTCATTTCATCAGTTTTGTACGAAATTTCATTTCGTTGTTTGGCAGTTTCAACAAGTTACAAAATCTTGAAAAATGGACGTTGACGAAATCTTCCAAAACTCATGTTTTTGATCATTTAGTGACTTCTATAACCCAACAACAATGATCTCTTAACTTATTTCATCAGTTTTGTACGAAATTTCATTTCGTTGTTCGGCAGTTTCAACAAGTTTTAACAAAATCTTGAAAAATGGACGTTGACGAAATCTTTCAAAACTCATGTTTTTGTTCATTTAGTGACTTCTATAACCCAACAACATTGATCTCTTAACTTATTTCATCAGTTTTGTACGAAATTTCATTTCGTTGTTTGGCAGTTTTTACAAAATTTTGAAAAATGGACGTTGACGAAATCTGCCAAAACTCTTGTTTTTCTTCATCTTCTCACTTCTATAACCAAACAACAATGATCTCTTAACTTATTTCATCAGTTTTGTACGAAATTTCATTGCGTTGGCAGTTTTAACAAGTTCTTACAAAATCTTGAAAAATGGAATTTGACGAAATCTGCCAAAACTCGTGTTTTTGTTCATTTAGTGACTTCTATAATCCAAGAACAATGATCTCTTAACTCATTTCATCAGTTTTGTACGAAATTTCATTGCGTTGCTTGGCAGTTTTAACAAGTTCTTACAAAATCTTGAAAAATGGAATTTGACGAATTCTGCCAAAACTCATGTTTTTGTTCATTTAGTGACTTCTATAACCCAACAACAATGATCTCTTAACTCATTTCATCAGTTTTGTACGAAATTTCATTTCGTTGTTTGACAGTTTTAACAAGTTCTTACAAAATCTTGAAAAATGGAATTTGACGAAATCTGCCAAAACTCGTGTTTTTGTTCATTTAGTGACTTCTATAATCCAAGAACAATGATCTCTTAACTCATTTCATCAGTTTTGTACGAAATTTCATTGCGTTGCTTGGCAGTTTTAACAAGTTCTTACAAAATCTTGAAAAATGGACGTTGACGAAATCTTCCAAAACTCATGTTTTTGTTCATTTAGTGACTTCTATAACCCAACAACATTGATCTCTTAACTTATTTCATCAGTTTTGTACGAAATTTCATTGCGTTGCTTGGCAGTTTTAACAAGTTCTTACAAAATCTTGAAAAATGGAATTTGACGAATTCTGCCAAAACTCATGTGTTTGTTCATTTAGTGACTTCTATAACCCAACCACAATGATCTCTTAACTCATTTCATCAGTTTTGTACGAAATTTCATTTCGTTGTTTGGCAGTTTCAACAAGTTACAAAATCTTGAAAAATGGACGTTGACGAAATCTTCCAAAACTCATGTTTTTGATCATTTAGTGACTTCTATAACCCAACAACAATGATCTCTTAACTTATTTCATCTGTTTTGTACGAAATTTCATTTCGTGCAGTTTCAACAAGTTTTAACAAAATCTTGAAAAATGGACGTTGACGAAATCTTTCAAAACTCATGTTTTTGTTCATTTAGTGACTTCTATAACCCAACAACATTGATCTCTTAACTTATTTCATCAGTTTTGTACGAAATTTCATTGCGTTGCTTGGCAGTTTTAACAAGTTCTTAGAAAATCTTGAAAAATGGAATTTGACGAATTCTGCCAAAACTCATGTTTTTGTTCATTTAGTGACTTCTATAACCCAACAACAATGATCTCTTTCATTTCATCAGTTTTGTACAAAATTTCATTTCGTTGTTTGGCAGTTTCAACAAGTTACAAAATCTTGAAAAATGGACGTTGACGAAATCTTCCAAAACTCATGTTTTTGATCATTTAGTGACTTCTATAACCCAACAACAATGATCTCTTAACTTATTTCATCTGTTTTGTACGAAATTTCATTTCGTGCAGTTTCAACAAGTTTTAACAAAATCTTGAAAAATGGAAGTTGACGAAATCTTTCAAAACTCATGTTTTTGTTCATTTAGTGACTTCTATAACCCAACAACATTGATCTCTTAACTTATTTCATCAGTTTTGTACGAAATTTCATTTCGTTGTTTGGCAGTTTTTACAAAATTTTGAAAAATGGACGTTGACGAAATCTGCCAAAACTCTTGTTTTTCTTCATCTTCTCACTTCTATAACCAAACAACAATGATCTCTTAACTTATTTCATCAGTTTTGTACGAAATTTCATTGCGTTGGCAGTTTTAACAAGTTCTTACAAAATCTTGAAAAATGGAATTTGACGAAATCTGCCAAAACTCGTGTTTTTGTTCATTTAGTGACTTCTATAATCCAAGAACAATGATCTCTTAACTCATTTCATCAGTTTTGTACGAAATTTCATTGCGTTGCTTGGCAGTTTTAACAAGTTCTTACAAAATCTTGAAAAATGGACGTTGACGAAATCTTCCAAAACTCATGTTTTTGTTCATTTAGTGACTTCTATAACCCAACAACATTGATCTCTTAACTTATTTCATCAGTTTTGTACGAAATTTCATTGCGTTGCTTGGCAGTTTTAACAAGTTCTTACAAAATCTTGAAAAATGGAATTTGACGAATTCTGCCAAAACTCATGTTTTTGTTCATTTAGTGACTTCTATAACCCAACCACAATGATCTCTTAACTCATTTCATCAGTTTTGTACGAAATTTCATTTCGTTGTTTGGCAGTTTCAACAAGTTACAAAATCTTGAAAAATGGACGTTGACGAAATCTTCCAAAACTCATGTTTTTGATCATTTAGTGACTTCTATAACCCAACAACAATGATCTCTTAACTTATTTCATCTGTTTTGTACGAAATTTCATTTCGTGCAGTTTCAACAAGTTTTAACAAAATCTTGAAAAATGGACGTTGACGAAATCTTTCAAAACTCATGTTTTTGTTCATTTAGTGACTTCTATAACCCAACAACATTGATCTCTTAACTTATTTCATCAGTTTTGTACGAAATTTCATTGCGTTGCTTGGCAGTTTTAACAAGTTCTTAGAAAATCTTGAAAAATGGAATTTGACGAATTCTGCCAAAACTCATGTTTTTGTTCATTTAGTGACTTCTATAACCCAACAACAATGATCTCTTTCATTTCATCAGTTTTGTACAAAATTTCATTTCGTTGTTTGGCAGTTTCAACAAGTTACAAAATCTTGAAAAATGGACGTTGACGAAATCTTCCAAAACTCATGTTTTTGATCATTTAGTGACTTCTATAACCCAACAACAATGATCTCTTAACTTATTTCATCTGTTTTGTACGAAATTTCATTTCGTGCAGTTTCAACAAGTTTTAACAAAATCTTGAAAAATGGAAGTTGACGAAATCTTTCAAAACTCATGTTTTTGTTCATTTAGTGACTTCTATAACCCAACAACATTGATCTCTTAACTTATTTCATCAGTTTTGTACGAAATTTCATTTCGTTGTTTGGCAGTTTTTACAAAATTTTGAAAAATGGACGTTGACGAAATCTGCCAAAACTCTTGTTTTTCTTCATCTTCTCACTTCTATAACCAAACAACAATGATCTCTTAACTTATTTCATCAGTTTTGTACGAAATTTCATTGCGTTGGCAGTTTTAACAAGTTCTTACAAAATCTTGAAAAATGGAATTTGACGAAATCTTCCAAAACTCGTGTTTTTGTTCATTTAGTGACTTCTATAATCCAACAACAATGATCTCTTAACTCATTTCATCAGTTTTGTACGAAATTTCATTGCGTTGCTTGGCAGTTTTAACAAGTTCTTACAAAATCTTGAAAAATGAAATTTGACGAATTCTGCCAAAACTCATGTTTTTGTTCATTTAGTGACTTCTATAACCCAACAACAATGATCTCTTAACTCATTTCATCAGTTTTGTACGAAATTTCATTTCGTTGTTTGACAGTTTTAACAAGTTCTTACAAAATCTTGAAAAATGGAATTTGACGAAATCTGCCAAAACTCATGTTTTTGTTCATTTAGTGACTTCTATAATCCAACAACAATGATCTCTTAACTTATTTCATCAGTTTTGTACGAAATTTCATTTCGTTGTTCGGCAGTTTCAACAAGTTTTAACAAAATCTTGAAAAATGGACGTTGACGAAATCTTTCAAAACTCATGTTTTTGTTCATTTAGTGACTTCTATAACCCAACAACATTGATCTCTTAACTTATTTCATCAGTTTTGTACGAAATTTCATTGCGTTGCTTGGCAGTTTTAACAAGTTCTTACAAAATCTTGAAAAATGGAATTTGACGAATTCTGCCAAAACTCATGTTTTTGTTCATTTAGTGACTTCTATAACCCAACCACAATGATCTCTTAACTCATTTCATCAGTTTTGTACGAAATTTCATTTCGTTGTTTGGCAGTTTCAACAAGTTACAAAATCTTGAAAAATGGACGTTGACGAAATCTTCCAAAACTCATGTTTTTGATCATTTAGTGACTTCTATAACCCAACAACAATGATCTCTTAACTTATTTCATCAGTTTTGTACGAAATTTCATTTCGTTGTTTGACAGTTTTAACAAGTTCTTACAAAATCTTGAAAAATGGAATTTGACGAAATCTGCCAAAACTCATGTTTTTGTTCATTTAGTGACTTCTATAATCCAACAACAATGATCTCTTAACTTATTTCATCAGTTTTGTACGAAATTTCATTTCGTTGTTCGGCAGTTTCAACAAGTTTTAACAAAATCTTGAAAAATGGACGTTGACGAAATCTTTCAAAACTCATGTTTTTGTTCATTTAGTGACTTCTATAACCCAACAACATTGATCTCTTAACTTATTTCATCAGTTTTGTACGAAATTTCATTGCGTTGCTTGGCAGTTTTAACAAGTTCTTACAAAATCTTGAAAAATGGAATTTGACGAATTCTGCCAAAACTCATGTTTTTGTTCATTTAGTGACTTCTATAACCCAACAACAATGATCTCTTAACTCATTTCATCAGTTTTGTACGAAATTTCATTTCGTTGTTTGACAGTTTTAACAAGTTCTTACAAAATCTTGAAAAATGGAATTTGACGAAATCTGCCAAAACTCATGTTTTTGTTCATTTAGTGACTTCTATAATCCAACAACAATGATCTCTTAACTTATTTCATCAGTTTTGTACGAAATTTCATTTCGTTGTTCGGCAGTTTCAACAAGTTTTAACAAAATCTTGAAAAATGGACGTTGACGAAATCTTTCAAAACTCATGTTTTTGTTCATTTAGTGACTTCTATAACCCAACAACATTGATCTCTTAACTTATTTCATCAGTTTTGTACGAAATTTCATTGCGTTGCTTGGCAGTTTTAACAAGTTCTTACAAAATCTTGAAAAATGGAATTTGACGAATTCTGCCAAAACTCATGTTTTTGTTCATTTAGTGACTTCTATAACCCAACAACAATGATCTCTTTCATTTCATCAGTTTTGTACGAAATTTCATTTCGTTGTTTGGCAGTTTCAACAAGTTACAAAATCTTGAAAAATGGACGTTGACGAAATCTTCCAAAACTCATGTTTTTGATCATTTAGTGACTTCTATAACCCAACAACAATGATCTCTTAACTTATTTCATCAGTTTTGTACGAAATTTCATCTCGTGCAGTTTCAACAAGTTTTAACAAAATCTTGAAAAATGGACGTTGACGAAATCTTTCAAAACTCATGTTTTTGTTCATTTAGTGACTTCTATAACCCAACAACATTGATCTCTTAACTTATTTCATCAGTTTTGTACGAAATTTCATTTCGTTGTTTGGCAGTTTCAACCAGTTTTTACAAAGTTTTGAAAAATGGACGTTGACGAAAACTGCCAAAACTCATGTTTTTCTACATCTTCTCACTTCTATAACCAAACAACAATGATCTCTTAACTTATTTCATCAGTTTTGTACGAAATTTCATTGCGTTGCTTGGCAGTTTTAACAAGTTCTTACAAAATCTTGAAAAATGGAATTTGACGAAATCTGCCAAAACTCGTGTTTTGTTCATTTAGTGACTTCTATAATCCAACAACAATGATCTCTTAACTCATTTCATCAGTTTTGTACGAAATTTCATTGCGTTGCTTGGCAGTTTTAACAAGTTCTTACAAAATCTTGAAAAATGGAATTTGACGAATTCTGCCAAAACTCATGTTTTTGTTCATTTAGTGACTTCTATAACCCAACAACAATGATCTCTTAACTCATTTCATCAGTTTTGTACGAAATTTCATTTCGTTGTTTGACAGTTTTAACAAGTTCTTACAAAATCTTGAAAAATGGAATTTGACGAAATCTGCCAAAACTCATGTTTTTGTTCATTTAGTGACTTCTATAATCCAACAACAATGATCTCTTAACTTATTTCATCAGTTTTGTACGAAATTTCATTTCGTTGTTCGGCAGTTTCAACAAGTTTTAACAAAATCTTGAAAAATGGACGTTGACGAAATCTTTCAAAACTCATGTTTTTGTTCATTTAGTGACTTCTATAACCCAACAACATTGATCTCTTAACTTATTTCATCAGTTTTGTACGAAATTTCATTGCGTTGGCAGTTTTAACAAGTTCTTACAAAATCTTGAAAAATGGAATTTGACGAATTCTGCCAAAACTCATATTTTTGTTCATTTAGTGACTTCTATAACCCAACCACAATGATCTCTTAACTCATTTCATCAGTTTTGTACGAAATTTCATTTCGTTGTTTGGCAGTTTCAACAAGTTACAAAATCTTGAAAAATGGACGTTGACGAAATCTTCCAAAACTCATGTTTTTGATCATTTAGTGACTTCTATAACCCAACAACAATGATCTCTTAACTTATTTCATCAGTTTTGTACGAAATTTCATCTCGTGCAGTTTCAACAAGTTTTAACAAAATCTTGAAAAATGGACGTTGACGAAATCTTTCAAAACTCATGTTTTTGTTCATTTAGTGACTTCTATAACCCAACAACATTGATCTCTTAACTTATTTCATCAGTTTTGTACGAAATTTCATTTCGTTGTTTGGCAGTTTCAACCAGTTTTTACAAAGTTTTGAAAAATGGACGTTGACGAAAACTGCCAAAACTCATGTTTTTCTACATCTTCTCACTTCTATAACCAAACAACAATGATCTCTTGACTTATTTCATCAGTTTTGTACGAAATTTCATTGCGTTGCTTGGCAGTTTTAACAAGTTCTTACAAAATCTTGAAAAATGGAATTTGACGAAATCTGCCAAAACTCGTGTTTTGTTCATTTAGTGACTTCTATAATCCAACAACAATGATCTCTTAACTCATTTCATCAGTTTTGTACGAAATTTCATTGCGTTGCTTGGCAGTTTTAACAAGTTCTTACAAAATCTTGAAAAATGGAATTTGACGAATTCTGCCAAAACTCATGTTTTTGTTCATTTAGTGACTTCTATAACCCAACAACAATGATCTCTTAACTCATTTCATCAGTTTTGTACGAAATTTCATTTCGTTGTTTGACAGTTTTAACAAGTTCTTACAAAATCTTGAAAAATGGAATTTGACGAAATCTGCCAAAACTCATGTTTTTGTTCATTTAGTGACTTCTATAATCCAACAACAATGATCTCTTAACTTATTTCATCAGTTTTGTACGAAATTTCATTTCGTTGTTCGGCAGTTTCAACAAGTTTTAACAAAATCTTGAAAAATGGACGTTGACGAAATCTTTCAAAACTCATGTTTTTGTTCATTTAGTGACTTCTATAACCCAACAACATTGATCTCTTAACTTATTTCATCAGTTTTGTACGAAATTTCATTTCGTTGTTTGGCAGTTTTTACAAAATTTTGAAAAATGGACGTTGACGAAATCTGCCAAAACTCTTGTTTTTCTTCATCTTCTCACTTCTATAACCAAACAACAATGATCTCTTAACTTATTTCATCAGTTTTGTACGAAATTTCATTGCGTTGGCAGTTTTAACAAGTTCTTACAAAATCTTGAAAAATGGAATTTGACGAAATCTGCCAAAACTCGTGTTTTTGTTCATTTAGTGACTTCTATAATCCAACAACAATGATCTCTTAACTCATTTCATCAGTTTTGTACGAAATTTCATTGCGTTGCTTGGCAGTTTTAACAAGTTCTTACAAAATCTTGAAAAATGGAATTTGACGAATTCTGCCAAAACTCATGTTTTTGTTCATTTAGTGACTTCTATAACCCAACAACAATGATCTCTTAACTCATTTCATCAGTTTTGTACGAAATTTCATTGCGTTGCTTGGCAGTTTTAACAAAATCTTGAAAAATGGACGTTGACGAAATCTTTCAAAACTCATGTTTTTGTTCATTTAGTGATTTCTATAACCCAACAACATTGATCTCTTAACTTATTTCATCAGTTTTGTCAGAAATTTCATTGCGTTGCTTGGCAGTTTTAACAAGTTCTTACAAAATCTTGAAAAATGGAATTTGACGAATTCTGCCAAAACTCATGTTTTTGTTCATTTAGTGACTTCTATAACCCAACCACAATGATCTCTTAACTCATTTCATCAGTTTTGTACGAAATTTCATTTCGTTGTTTGGCAGTTTCAACAAGTTACAAAATCTTGAAAAATGGACGTTGACGAAATCTTCCAAAACTCATGTTTTTGATCATTTAGTGACTTCTATAACCCAACAACAATGATCTCTTAACTTATTTCATCAGTTTTGTACGAAATTTCATTTCGTTGTTCGGCAGTTTCAACAAGTTTTAACAAAATCTTGAAAAATGGACGTTGACGAAATCTTTCAAAACTCATGTTTTTGTTCATTTAGTGACTTCTATAACCCAACAACATTGATCTCTTAACTTATTTCATCAGTTTTGTACGAAATTTCATTTCGTTGTTTGGCAGTTTTTACAAAATTTTGAAAAATGGACGTTGACGAAATCTGCCAAAACTCTTGTTTTTCTTCATCTTCTCACTTCTATAACCAAACAACAATGATCTCTTAACTTATTTCATCAGTTTTGTACGAAATTTCATTGCGTTGGCAGTTTTAACAAGTTCTTACAAAATCTTGAAAAATGGAATTTGACGAAATCTGCCAAAACTCGTGTTTTTGTTCATTTAGTGACTTCTATAATCCAAGAACAATGATCTCTTAACTCATTTCATCAGTTTTGTACGAAATTTCATTGCGTTGCTTGGCAGTTTTAACAAAATCTTGAAAAATGGAATTTGACGAATTCTGCCAAAACTCATGTTTTTGTTCATTTAGTGACTTCTATAACCCAACAACAATGATCTCTTAACTCATTTCATCAGTTTTGTACGAAATTTCATTTCGTTGTTTGACAGTTTTAACAAGTTCTTACAAAATCTTGAAAAATGGAATTTGACGAAATCTGCCAAAACTCGTGTTTTTGTTCATTTAGTGACTTCTATAATCCAAGAACAATGATCTCTTAACTCATTTCATCAGTTTTGTACGAAATTTCATTGCGTTGCTTGGCAGTTTTAACAAGTTCTTACAAAATCTTGAAAAATGGACGTTGACGAAATCTTCCAAAACTCATGTTTTTGTTCATTTAGTGACTTCTATAACCCAACAACATTGATCTCTTAACTTATTTCATCAGTTTTGTACGAAATTTCATTGCGTTGCTTGGCAGTTTTAACAAGTTCTTACAAAATCTTGAAAAATGGAATTTGACGAATTCTGCCAAAACTCATGTTTTTGTTCATTTAGTGACTTCTATAACCCAACCACAATGATCTCTTAACTCATTTCATCAGTTTTGTACGAAATTTCATTTCGTTGTTTGGCAGTTTCAACAAGTTACAAAATCTTGAAAAATGGACGTTGACGAAATCTTCCAAAACTCATGTTTTTGATCATTTAGTGACTTCTATAACCCAACAACAATGATCTCTTAACTTATTTCATCTGTTTTGTACGAAATTTCATTTCGTGCAGTTTCAACAAGTTTTAACAAAATCTTGAAAAATGGACGTTGACGAAATCTTTCAAAACTCATGTTTTTGTTCATTTAGTGACTTCTATAACCCAACAACATTGATCTCTTAACTTATTTCATCAGTTTTGTACGAAATTTCATTGCGTTGCTTGGCAGTTTTAACAAGTTCTTACAAAATCTTGAAAAATGGAATTTGACGAATTCTGCCAAAACTCATGTTTTTGTTCATTTAGTGACTTCTATAACCCAACAACAATGATCTCTTTCATTTCATCAGTTTTGTACAAAATTTCATTTCGTTGTTTGGCAGTTTCAACAAGTTACAAAATCTTGAAAAATGGACGTTGACGAAATCTTCCAAAACTCATGTTTTTGATCATTTAGTGACTTCTATAACCCAACAACAATGATCTCTTAACTTATTTCATCTGTTTTGTACGAAATTTCATTTCGTGCAGTTTCAACAACTTTTAACAAAATCTTGAAAAATGGAAGTTGACGAAATCTTTCAAAACTCATGTTTTTGTTCATTTAGTGACTTCTATAACCCAACAACATTGATCTCTTAACTTATTTCATCAGTTTTGTACGAAATTTCATTTCGTTGTTTGGCAGTTTTTACAAAATTTTGAAAAATGGACGTTGACGAAATCTGCCAAAACTCTTGTTTTTCTTCATCTTCTCACTTCTATAACCAAACAACAATGATCTCTTAACTTATTTCATCAGTTTTGTACGAAATTTCATTGCGTTGGCAGTTTTAACAAGTTCTTACAAAATCTTGAAAAATGGAATTTGACGAAATCTGCCAAAACTCGTGTTTTTGTTCATTTAGTGACTTCTATAATCCAACAACAATGATCTCTTAACTCATTTCATCAGTTTTGTACGAAATTTCATTGCGTTGCTTGGCAGTTTTAACAAGTTCTTACAAAATCTTGAAAAATGGAATTTGACGAATTCTGCCAAAACTCATGTTTTTGTTCATTTAGTGACTTCTATAACCCAACAACAATGATCTCTTAACTCATTTCATCAGTTTTGTACGAAATTTCATTTCGTTGTTTGACAGTTTTAACAAGTTCTTACAAAATCTTGAAAAATGGAATTTGACGAAATCTGCCAAAACTCATGTTTTTGTTCATTTAGTGACTTCTATAATCCAACAACAATGATCTCTTAACTTATTTCATCAGTTTTGTACGAAATTTCATTTCGTTGTTCGGCAGTTTCAACAAGTTTTAACAAAATCTTGAAAAATGGACGTTGACGAAATCTTTCAAAACTCATGTTTTTGTTCATTTAGTGACTTCTATAACCCAACAACATTGATCTCTTAACTTATTTCATCAGTTTTGTACGAAATTTCATTGCGTTGCTTGGCAGTTTTAACAAGTTCTTACAAAATCTTGAAAAATGGAATTTGACGAATTCTGCCAAAACTCATGTTTTTGTTCATTTAGTGACTTCTATAACCCAACCACAATGATCTCTTAACTCATTTCATCAGTTTTGTACGAAATTTCATTTCGTTGTTTGGCAGTTTCAACAAGTTACAAAATCTTGAAAAATGGACGTTGACGAAATCTTCCAAAACTCATGTTTTTGATCATTTAGTGACTTCTATAACCCAACAACAATGATCTCTTAACTTATTTCATCAGTTTTGTACGAAATTTCATTTCGTTGTTCGGCAGTTTCAACAAGTTTTAACAAAATCTTGAAAAATGGACGTTGACGAAATCTTTCAAAACTCATGTTTTTGTTCATTTAGTGACTTCTATAACCCAACAACATTGATCTCTTAACTTATTTCATCAGTTTTGTACGAAATTTCATTTCGTTGTTTGGCAGTTTTTACAAAATTTTGAAAAATGGACGTTGACGAAATCTGCCAAAACTCTTGTTTTTCTTCATCTTCTCACTTCTATAACCAAACAACAATGATCTCTTAACTTATTTCATCAGTTTTGTACGAAATTTCATTGCGTTGGCAGTTTTAACAAGTTCTTACAAAATCTTGAAAAATGGAATTTGACGAAATCTGCCAAAACTCGTGTTTTTGTTCATTTAGTGACTTCTATAATCCAACAACAATGATCTCTTAACTCATTTCATCAGTTTTGTACGAAATTTCATTGCGTTGCTTGGCAGTTTTAACAAGTTCTTACAAAATCTTGAAAAATGGAATTTGACGAATTCTGCCAAAACTCATGTTTTTGTTCATTTAGTGACTTCTATAATCCAACAACAATGATCTCTTAACTTATTTCATCAGTTTTGTACGAAATTTCATTTCGTTGTTCGGCAGTTTCAACAAGTTTTAACAAAATCTTGAAAAATGGACGTTGACGAAATCTTTCAAAACTCATGTTTTTGTTCATTTAGTGACTTCTATAACCCAACAACATTGATCTCTTAACTTATTTCATCAGTTTTGTACGAAATTTCATTGCGTTGCTTGGCAGTTTTAACAAGTTCTTACAAAATCTTGAAAAATTGAATTTGACGAATTCTGCCAAAACTCATGTTTTTGTTCATTTAGTGACTTCTATAACCCAACAACAATGATCTCTTTCATTTCATCAGTTTTGTACGAAATTTCATTTCGTTGTTTGGCAGTTTCAACAAGTTACAAAATCTTGAAAAATGGACGTTGACGAAATCTTCCAAAACTCATGTTTTTGATCATTTAGTGACTTCTATAACCCAACAACAATGATCTCTTAACTTATTTCATCTGTTTTGTACGAAATTTCATTTCGTGCAGTTTCAACAAGTTTTAACAAAATCTTGAAAAATGGACGTTGACGAAATCTTTCAAAACTCATGTTTTTGTTCATTTAGTGACTTCTATAACCCAACAACATTGATCTCTTAACTTATTTCATCAGTTTTGTACGAAATTTCATTTCGTTGTTTGGCAGTTTTTACAAAATTTTGAAAAATGGACGTTGACGAAATCTGCCAAAACTCTTGTTTTTCTTCATCTTCTCACTTCTATAACCAAACAACAATGATCTCTTAACTTATTTCATCAGTTTTGTACGAAATTTCATTGCGTTGGCAGTTTTAACAAGTTCTTACAAAATCTTGAAAAATGGAATTTGACGAAATCTGCCAAAACTCGTGTTTTTGTTCATTTAGTGACTTCTATAATCCAAGAACAATGATCTCTTAACTCATTTCATCAGTTTTGTACGAAATTTCATTGCGTTGCTTGGCAGTTTTAACAAGTTCTTACAAAATCTTGAAAAATGGAATTTGACGAATTCTGCCAAAACTCATGTTTTTGTTCATTTAGTGACTTCTATAACCCAACAACAATGATCTCTTAACTCATTTCATCAGTTTTGTAGGAAATTTCATTGCGTTGCTTGGCAGTTTTAACAAAATCTTGAAAAATGGACGTTGACGAAATCTTTCAAAACTCATGTTTTTGTTCATTTAGTGATTTCTATAACCCAACAACATTGATCTCTTAACTTATTTCATCAGTTTTGTCAGAAATTTCATTGCGTTGCTTGGCAGTTTTAACAAGTTCTTACAAAATCTTGAAAAATGGAATTTGACGAATTCTGCCAAAACACATGTTTTTGTTCATTTAGTGACTTCTATAACCCAACCACAATGATCTCTTAACTCATTTCATCAGTTTTGTACGAAATTTCATTTCGTTGTTTGGCAGTTTCAACAAGTTACAAAATCTTGAAAAATGGACGTTGACGAAATCTTCCAAAACTCATGTTTTTGATCATTTAGTGACTTCTATAACCCAACAACAATGATCTCTTAACTTATTTCATCTGTTTTGTACGAAATTTCATTTCGTGCAGTTTCAACAACTTTTAACAAAATCTTGAAAAATGGACGTTGACGAAATCTTTCAAAACTCATGTTTTTGTTCATTTAGTGACTTCTATAACCCAACAACATTGATCTCTTAACTTATTTCATTAGTTTTGTACGAAATTTCATTTCGTTGTTTGGCAGTTTTTACAAAATTTTGAAAAATGGACGTTGACGAAATCTGCCAAAACTCTTGTTTTTCTTCATCTTCTCACTTCTATAACCAAACAACAATGATCTCTTAACTTATTTCATCAGTTTTGTACGAAATTTCATTGCGTTGGCAGTTTTAACAAGTTCTTACAAAATCTTGAAAAATGGAATTTGACGAAATCTGCCAAAACTCGTGTTTTTGTTCATTTAGTGACTTCTATAATCCAAGAACAATGATCTCTTAACTCATTTCATCAGTTTTGTACGAAATTTCATTGCGTTGCTTGGCAGTTTTAACAAGTTCTTACAAAATCTTGAAAAATGGAATTTGACGAATTCTGCCAAAACTCATGTTTTTGTTCATTTAGTGACTTCTATAACCCAACCACAATGATCTCTTAACTCATTTCATCAGTTTTGTACGAAATTTCATTTCGTTGTTCGGCAGTTTCAACAAGTTTTAACAAAATCTTGAAAAATGGACGTTGACGAAATCTTTCAAAACTCATGTTTTTGTTCATTTAGTGACTTCTATAACCCAACAACATTGATCTCTTAACTTATTTCATCAGTTTTGTACGAAATTTCATTGCGTTGCTTGGCAGTTTTAACAAGTTCTTACAAAATCTTGAAAAATGGAATTTGACGAATTCTGCCAAAACTCATGTTTTTGTTCATTTAGTGACTTCTATAACCCAACAACAATGATCTCTTTCATTTCATCAGTTTTGTACGAAATTTCATTTCGTTGTTTGGCAGTTTCAACAAGTTACAAAATCTTGAAAAATGGACGTTGACGAAATCTTCCAAAACTCATGTTTTTGATCATTTAGTGACTTCTATAACCCAACAACAATGATCTCTTAACTTATTTCATCTGTTTTGTACGAAATTTCATTTCGTGCAGTTTCAACAAGTTTTAACAAAATCTTGAAAAATGGACGTTGACGAAATCTTTCAAAACTCATGTTTTTGTTCATTTAGTGACTTCTATAACCCAACAACATTGATCTCTTAACTTATTTCATCAGTTTTGTACGAAATTTCATTTCGTTGTTTGGCAGTTTTTACAAAATTTTGAAAAATGGACGTTGACGAAATCTGCCAAAACTCTTGTTTTTCTTCATCTTCTCACTTCTATAACCAAACAACAATGATCTCTTAACTTATTTCATCAGTTTTGTACGAAATTTCATTGCGTTGGCAGTTTTAACAAGTTCTTACAAAATCTTGAAAAATGGAATTTGACGAAATCTGCCAAAACTCGTGTTTTTGTTCATTTAGTGACTTCTATAATCCAAGAACAATGATCTCTTAACTCATTTCATCAGTTTTGTACGAAATTTCATTGCGTTGCTTGGCAGTTTTAACAAGTTCTTACAAAATCTTGAAAAATGGAATTTGACGAATTCTGCCAAAACTCATGTTTTTGTTCATTTAGTGACTTCTATAACCCAACAACAATGATCTCTTAACTCATTTCATCAGTTTTGTACGAAATTTCATTTCGTTGTTTGACAGTTTTAACAAGTTCTTACAAAATCTTGAAAAATGGAATTTGACGAAATCTGCCAAAACTCGTGTTTTTGTTCATTTAGTGACTTCTATAATCCAAGAACAATGATCTCTTAACTCATTTCATCAGTTTTGTACGAAATTTCATTGCGTTGCTTGGCAGTTTTAACAAGTTCTTACAAAATCTTGAAAAATGGACGTTGACGAAATCTTCCAAAACTCATGTTTTTGTTCATTTAGTGACTTCTATAACCCAACAACATTGATCTCTTAACTTATTTCATCAGTTTTGTACGAAATTTCATTGCGTTGCTTGGCAGTTTTAACAAGTTCTTACAAAATCTTGAAAAATGGAATTTGACGAATTCTGCCAAAACTCATGTTTTTGTTCATTTAGTGACTTCTATAACCCAACCACAATGATCTCTTAACTCATTTCATCAGTTTTGTACGAAATTTCATTTCGTTGTTTGGCAGTTTCAACAAGTTACAAAATCTTGAAAAATGGACGTTGACGAAATCTTCCAAAACTCATGTTTTTGATCATTTAGTGACTTCTATAACCCAACAACAATGATCTCTTAACTTATTTCATCTGTTTTGTACGAAATTTCATTTCGTGCAGTTTCAACAAGTTTTAACAAAATCTTGAAAAATGGACGTTGACGAAATCTTTCAAAACTCATGTTTTTGTTCATTTAGTGACTTCTATAACCCAACAACATTGATCTCTTAACTTATTTCATCAGTTTTGTACGAAATTTCATTGCGTTGCTTGGCAGTTTTAACAAGTTCTTACAAAATCTTGAAAAATGGAATTTGACGAATTCTGCCAAAACTCATGTTTTTGTTCATTTAGTGACTTCTATAACCCAACAACAATGATCTCTTTCATTTCATCAGTTTTGTACAAAATTTCATTTCGTTGTTTGGCAGTTTCAACAAGTTACAAAATCTTGAAAAATGGACGTTGACGAAATCTTCCAAAACTCATGTTTTTGATCATTTAGTGACTTCTATAACCCAACAACAATGATCTCTTAACTTATTTCATCTGTTTTGTACGAAATTTCATTTCGTGCAGTTTCAACAACTTTTAACAAAATCTTGAAAAATGGAAGTTGACGAAATCTTTCAAAACTCATGTTTTTGTTCATTTAGTGACTTCTATAACCCAACAACATTGATCTCTTAACTTATTTCATCAGTTTTGTACGAAATTTCATTTCGTTGTTTGGCAGTTTTTACAAAATTTTGAAAAATGGACGTTGACGAAATCTGCCAAAACTCTTGTTTTTCTTCATCTTCTCACTTCTATAACCAAACAACAATGATCTCTTAACTTATTTCATCAGTTTTGTACGAAATTTCATTGCGTTGGCAGTTTTAACAAGTTCTTACAAAATCTTGAAAAATGGAATTTGACGAAATCTGCCAAAACTCGTGTTTTTGTTCATTTAGTGACTTCTATAATCCAACAACAATGATCTCTTAACTCATTTCATCAGTTTTGTACGAAATTTCATTGCGTTGCTTGGCAGTTTTAACAAGTTCTTACAAAATCTTGAAAAATGGAATTTGACGAATTCTGCCAAAACTCATGTTTTTGTTCATTTAGTGACTTCTATAACCCAACAACAATGATCTCTTAACTCATTTCATCAGTTTTGTACGAAATTTCATTTCGTTGTTTGACAGTTTTAACAAGTTCTTACAAAATCTTGAAAAATGGAATTTGACGAAATCTGCCAAAACTCATGTTTTTGTTCATTTAGTGACTTCTATAATCCAACAACAATGATCTCTTAACTTATTTCATCAGTTTTGTACGAAATTTCATTTCGTTGTTCGGCAGTTTCAACAAGTTTTAACAAAATCTTGAAAAATGGACGTTGACGAAATCTTTCAAAACTCATGTTTTTGTTCATTTAGTGACTTCTATAACCCAACAACATTGATCTCTTAACTTATTTCATCAGTTTTGTACGAAATTTCATTGCGTTGCTTGGCAGTTTTAACAAGTTCTTACAAAATCTTGAAAAATGGAATTTGACGAATTCTGCCAAAACTCATGTTTTTGTTCATTTAGTGACTTCTATAACCCAACCACAATGATCTCTTAACTCATTTCATCAGTTTTGTACGAAATTTCATTTCGTTGTTTGGCAGTTTCAACAAGTTACAAAATCTTGAAAAATGGACGTTGACGAAATCTTCCAAAACTCATGTTTTTGATCATTTAGTGACTTCTATAACCCAACAACAATGATCTCTTAACTTATTTCATCAGTTTTGTACGAAATTTCATTTCGTTGTTCGGCAGTTTCAACAAGTTTTAACAAAATCTTGAAAAATGGACGTTGACGAAATCTTTCAAAACTCATGTTTTTGTTCATTTAGTGACTTCTATAACCCAACAACATTGATCTCTTAACTTATTTCATCAGTTTTGTACGAAATTTCATTTCGTTGTTTGGCAGTTTTTACAAAATTTTGAAAAATGGACGTTGACGAAATCTGCCAAAACTCTTGTTTTTCTTCATCTTCTCACTTCTATAACCAAACAACAATGATCTCTTAACTTATTTCATCAGTTTTGTACGAAATTTCATTGCGTTGGCAGTTTTAACAAGTTCTTACAAAATCTTGAAAAATGGAATTTGACGAAATCTGCCAAAACTCGTGTTTTTGTTCATTTAGTGACTTCTATAATCCAACAACAATGATCTCTTAACTCATTTCATCAGTTTTGTACGAAATTTCATTGCGTTGCTTGGCAGTTTTAACAAGTTCTTACAAAATCTTGAAAAATGGAATTTGACGAATTCTGCCAAAACTCATGTTTTTGTTCATTTAGTGACTTCTATAATCCAACAACAATGATCTCTTAACTTATTTCATCAGTTTTGTACGAAATTTCATTTCGTTGTTCGGCAGTTTCAACAAGTTTTAACAAAATCTTGAAAAATGGACGTTGACGAAATCTTTCAAAACTCATGTTTTTGTTCATTTAGTGACTTCTATAACCCAACAACATTGATCTCTTAACTTATTTCATCAGTTTTGTACGAAATTTCATTGCGTTGCTTGGCAGTTTTAACAAGTTCTTACAAAATCTTGAAAAATTGAATTTGACGAATTCTGCCAAAACTCATGTTTTTGTTCATTTAGTGACTTCTATAACCCAACAACAATGATCTCTTTCATTTCATCAGTTTTGTACGAAATTTCATTTCGTTGTTTGAAATCTTCCAAAACTCATGTTTTTGATCATTTAGTGACTTCTATAACCCAACAACAATGATCTCTTAACTTATTTCATCTGTTTTGTACGAAATTTCATTTCGTGCAGTTTCAACAAGTTTTAACAAAATCTTGAAAAATGGACGTTGACGAAATCTTTCAAAACTCATGTTTTTGTTCATTTAGTGACTTCTATAACCCAACAACATTGATCTCTTAACTTATTTCATCAGTTTTGTACGAAATTTCATTTCGTTGTTTGGCAGTTTTTACAAAATTTTGAAAAATGGACGTTGACGAAATCTGCCAAAACTCTTGTTTTTCTTCATCTTCTCACTTCTATAACCAAACAACAATGATCTCTTAACTTATTTCATCAGTTTTGTACGAAATTTCATTGCGTTGGCAGTTTTAACAAGTTCTTACAAAATCTTGAAAAATGGAATTTGACGAAATCTGCCAAAACTCGTGTTTTTGTTCATTTAGTGACTTCTATAATCCAAGAACAATGATCTCTTAACTCATTTCATCAGTTTTGTACGAAATTTCATTGCGTTGCTTGGCAGTTTTAACAAGTTCTTACAAAATCTTGAAAAATGGAATTTGACGAATTCTGCCAAAACTCATGTTTTTGTTCATTTAGTGACTTCTATAACCCAACAACAATGATCTCTTAACTCATTTCATCAGTTTTGTAGGAAATTTCATTGCGTTGCTTGGCAGTTTTAACAAAATCTTGAAAAATGGACGTTGACGAAATCTTTCAAAACTCATGTTTTTGTTCATTTAGTGATTTCTATAACCCAACAACATTGATCTCTTAACTTATTTCATCAGTTTTGTCAGAAATTTCATTGCGTTGCTTGGCAGTTTTAACAAGTTCTTACAAAATCTTGAAAAATGGAATTTGACGAATTCTGCCAAAACACATGTTTTTGTTCATTTAGTGACTTCTATAACCCAACCACAATGATCTCTTAACTCATTTCATCAGTTTTGTACGAAATTTCATTTCGTTGTTTGGCAGTTTCAACAAGTTACAAAATCTTGAAAAATGGACGTTGACGAAATCTTCCAAAACTCATGTTTTTGATCATTTAGTGACTTCTATAACCCAACAACAATGATCTCTTAACTTATTTCATCAGTTTTGTACGAAATTTCATTTCGTTGTTCGGCAGTTTCAACAAGTTTTAACAAAATCTTGAAAAATGGACGTTGACGAAATCTTTCAAAACTCATGTTTTTGTTCATTTAGTGACTTCTATAACCCAACAACATTGATCTCTTAACTTATTTCATCAGTTTTGTACGAAATTTCATTTCGTTGTTTGGCAGTTTTTACAAAATTTTGAAAAATGGACGTTGACGAAATCTGCCAAAACTCTTGTTTTTCTTCATCTTCTCACTTCTATAACCAAACAACAATGATCTCTTAACTTATTTCATCAGTTTTGTACGAAATTTCATTGCGTTGGCAGTTTTAACAAGTTCTTACAAAATCTTGAAAAATGGAATTTGACGAAATCTGCCAAAACTCGTGTTTTTGTTCATTTAGTGACTTCTATAATCCAAGAACAATGATCTCTTAACTCATTTCATCAGTTTTGTACGAAATTTCATTGCGTTGCTTGGCAGTTTTAACAAGTTCTTACAAAATCTTGAAAAATGGAATTTGACGAATTCTGCCAAAACTCATGTTTTTGTTCATTTAGTGACTTCTATAACCCAACCACAATGATCTCTTAACTCATTTCATCAGTTTTGTACGAAATTTCATTTCGTTGTTTGGCAGTTTCAACAAGTTACAAAATCTTGAAAAATGGATGTTGACAAATCTTCCAAAACTCATGTTTTTGATCATTTAGTGACTTCTATAATCCAACAACAATGATCTCTTAACTCATTTCATCAGTTTTGTACGAAATTTCATTTCGTTGTTTGACAGTTTTAACAAGTTCTTACAAAATCTTGAAAAATGGAATTTGACGAAATCTGCCAAAACTCATGTTTTTGTTCATTTAGTGACTTCTATAATCCAACAACAATGATCTCTTAACTTATTTCATCAGTTTTGTACGAAATTTCATTTCATTGTTCGGCAGTTTCAACAAGTTTTAACAAAATCTTGAAAATGGACGTTGACGAAATCTGCCAAAACTCATGTTTTTCTACATCTTCTCACTTCTATAACCAAAGAACAATGATCTCTTAACTTATTTCATCAGTTTTGTACGAAATTTCATTGCGTTGCTTGGCAGTTTTAACAAGATCTTACAAAATCTTGAAAAATGGACGTTGACGAAATCTGCCAAAACTCATGTTTTTCTACATCTTCTCACTTCTATAACCAAAGAACAATGATCTCTTAACTTATTTCATCAGTTTTGTACGAAATTTCATTGCGTTGCTTGGCAGTTTTAACAAGATCTTACAAAATCTTGAAAAATGGAATTTGACGAAATCTGCCAAAACTCGTGTTTTTGTTCATTTAGTGACTTCTATAATCCAAGAACAATGATCTCTTAACTCATTTCATCAGTTTTGTACGAAATTTCATTGCGTTGCTTGGCAGTTTAACAAGTTCTTACAAAATCTTGAAAAATGGAATTTGACGAATTCTGCCAAAACTCATGTTTTTGTTCATTTAGTGACTTCTATAACCCAACAACAATGATCTCTTATCTCATTTCATCAGTTTTGTACGAAATTTCATTTCGTTGTTTGACAGTTTTAACAAGTTCTTACAAAATCTTGAAAAATGGAATTTGACGAAATCTGCCAAAACTCATGTTTTTGTTCATTTAGTGACTTCTATAATCCAACAACAATGATCTCTTAACTTATTTCATCAGTTTTGTACGAAATTTCATTTCGTTGTTCGGCAGTTTCAACAAGTTTTAACAAAATCTTGAAAAATGGACGTTGACGAAATCTTTCAAAACTCATGTTTTTGTTCATTTAGTGATTTCTATAACCCAACAACATTGATCTCTTAACTTATTTCATCAGTTTTGTCAGAAATTTCATTGCGTTGCTTGGCAGTTTTAACAAGTTCTTACAAAATCTTGAAAAATGGAATTTGACGAATTCTGCCAAAACTCATGTTTTTGTTCATTTAGTGACTTCTATAACCCAACCACAATGATCTCTTAACTCATTTCATCAGTTTTGTACGAAATTTCATTTCGTTGTTTGGCAGTTTCAACAAGTTACAAAATCTTGAAAAATGGACGTTGACGAAATCTTCCAAAACTCATGTTTTTGATCATTTAGTGACTTCTATAACCCAACAACAATGATCTCTTAACTTATTTCATCAGTTTTGTACGAAATTTCATTTCGTTGTTCGGCAGTTTCAACAAGTTTTAACAAAATCTTGAAAAATGGACGTTGACGAAATCTTTCAAAACTCATGTTTTTGTTCATTTAGTGACTTCTATAACCCAACAACATTGATCTCTTAACTTATTTCATCAGTTTTGTACGAAATTTCATTTCGTTGTTTGGCAGTTTTTACAAAATTTTGAAAAATGGACGTTGACGAAATCTGCCAAAACTCTTGTTTTTCTTCATCTTCTCACTTCTATAACCAAACAACTATGATCTCTTAACTTATTTCATCAGTTTTGTACGAAATTTCATTGCGTTGGCAGTTTTAACAAGTTCTTACAAAATCTTGAAAAATGGAATTTGACGAAATCTGCCAAAACTCGTGTTTTTGTTCATTTAGTGACTTCTATAATCCAAGAACAATGATCTCTTAACTCATTTCATCAGTTTTGTACGAAATTTCATTGCGTTGCTTGGCAGTTTTAACAAGTTCTTACAAAATCTTGAAAAATGGAATTTGACGAATTCTGCCAAAACTCATGTTTTTGTTCATTTAGTGACTTCTATAACCCAACCACAATGATCTCTTAACTCATTTCATCAGTTTTGTACGAAATTTCATTTCGTTGTTTGGCAGTTTCAACAAGTTACAAAATCTTGAAAAATGGATGTTGACGAAATCTTCCAAAACTCATGTTTTTGATCATTTAGTGACTTCTATAATCCAACAACAATGATCTCTTAACTCATTTCATCAGTTTTGTACGAAATTTCATTTCGTTGTTTGACAGTTTTAACAAGTTCTTACAAAATCTTGAAAAATGGAATTTGACGAAATCTGCCAAAACTCATGTTTTTGTTCATTTAGTGATTTCTATAACCCAACAACATTGATCTCTTAACTTATTTCATCAGTTTTGTCAGAAATTTCATTGCGTTGCTTGGCAGTTTTAACAAGTTCTTACAAAATCTTGAAAAATGGAATTTGACGAATTCTGCCAAAACTCATGTTTTTGTTCATTTAGTGACTTCTATAACCCAACCACAATGATCTCTTAACTCATTTCATCAGTTTTGTACGAAATTTCATTTCGTTGTTTGGCAGTTTCAACAAGTTACAAAATCTTGAAAAATGGACGTTGACGAAATCTTCCAAAACTCATGTTTTTGATCATTTAGTGACTTCTATAACCCAACAACAATGATCTCTTAACTTATTTCATCAGTTTTGTACGAAATTTCATTTCGTTGTTCGGCAGTTTCAACAAGTTTTAACAAAATCTTGAAAAATGGACGTTGACGAAATCTTTCAAAACTCATGTTTTTGTTCATTTAGTGACTTCTATAACCCAACAACATTGATCTCTTAACTTATTTCATCAGTTTTGTACGAAATTTCATTTCGTTGTTTGGCAGTTTTTACAAAATTTTGAAAAATGGACGTTGACGAAATCTGCCAAAACTCTTGTTTTTCTTCATCTTCTCACTTCTATAACCAAACAACAATGATCTCTTAACTTATTTCATCAGTTTTGTACGAAATTTCATTGCGTTGGCAGTTTTAACAAGTTCTTACAAAATCTTGAAAAATGGAATTTGACGAAATCTGCCAAAACTCATGTTTTTGTTCATTTAGTGACTTCTATAATCCAACAACAATGATCTCTTAACTCATTTAATCAGTTTTGTACGAAATTTCATTGCGTTGCTTGGCAGTTTTAACAAGATCTTACAAAATCTTGAAAAATGGAATTTGACGAATTCTGCCAAAACTCATGTTTTTGTTCATTTAGTGACTTCTATAACCCAACAACAATGATCTCTTAACTTATTTCATCAGTTTTGTACGAAATTTCATTTCGTTGTTTGGCAGTTTCAACCAGTTCTTACAAAATTTTGAAAAATGGACGTTGACGAAATCTGCCAAAACTCATGTTTTTCTTCATCTTCTCACTTCTATAACAAAACAACAATGATCTCTTAACTCATTTCATCAGTTTTGTACGAAATTTCATTTCGTTGTTTGGCAGTTTCAACAAGTTACAAAATTTTGAAAAATGGACGTTGACGAAATCTGCCAAAACTCTTGTTTTTGTTCATTTAGTGACTTCTATAACCCAACAACATTGATCTCTTAACTTATTTCATCAGTTTTGTACGAAATTTCATTTCGTTGTTTGGCAGTTTTTACAAAATCTTGAAAAATGGACGTTGACGAAATCTTTCAAAACTCATGTTTTTGTTCATTTAGTGACTTCTATAACCCAACAACATTGATCTCTTAACTTATTTCATCAGTTTTGTACGAAATTTCATTGCGTTGCTTGGCAGTTTTAACAAGTTCTTACAAAATCTTGAAAAATGGAATTTGACGAATTCTGCCAAAACTCATGTTTTTGTTCATTTAGTGACTTCTATAACCCAACAACAATGATCTCTTAACTCATTTCATCAGTTTTGTACGAAATTTCATTTCGTTGTTTGACAGTTTTAACAAGTTCTTACAAAATCTTGAAAAATGGAATTTGACGAAATCTCCCAAAACTCATGTTTTTGTTCATTTAGTGACTTCTATAATCCAACAACAATGATCTCTTAACTTATTTCATCAGTTTTGTACGAAATTTCATTTCGTTGTTCGGCAGTTTCAACAAGTTTTAACAAAATCTTGAAAAATGGACGTTGACGAAATCTTTCAAAACTCATGTTTTTGTTCATTTAGTGACTTCTATAACCCAACAACATTGATCTCTTAACTTATTTCATCAGTTTTGTACGAAATTTCATTTCGTTGTTTGGCAGTTTTAACAAGTTCTTACAAAATCTTGAAAAATGGAATTTGACGAATTCTGCCAAAACTCATGTTTTTGTTCATTTAGTGACTTCTATAACCCAACCACAATGATCTCTTAACTCATTTCATCAGTTTTGTACGAAATTTCATTTCGTTGTTTGGCAGTTTCAACAAGTTACAAAATCTTGAAAAATGGACGTTGACGAAATCTTCCAAAACTCATGTTTTTGATCATTTAGTGACTTCTATAACCCAACAACAATGATCTCTTAACTTATTTCATCAGTTTTGTACGAAATTTCATTTCGTTGTTCGGCAGTTTCAACAAGTTTTAACAAAATCTTGAAAAATGGACGTTGACGAAATCTTTCAAAACTCATGTTTTTGTTCATTTAGTGACTTCTATAACCCAACAACATTGATCTCTTAACTTATTTCATCAGTTTTGTACGAAATTTCATTTCGTTGTTTGGCAGTTTTTACAAAATTTTGAAAAATGGACGTTGACGAAATCTGCCAAAACTCTTGTTTTTCTTCATCTTCTCACTTCTATAACCAAACAACAATGATCTCTTAACTTATTTCATCAGTTTTGTACGAAATTTCATTGCGTTGGCAGTTTTAACAAGTTCTTACAAAATCTTGAAAAATGGAATTTGACGAAATCTGCCAAAACTCGTGTTTTTGTTCATTTAGTGACTTCTATAATCCAACAACAATGATCTCTTAACTCATTTCATCAGTTTTGTACGAAATTTCATTGCGTTGCTTGGCAGTTTTAACAAGTTCTTACAAAATCTTGAAAAATGGAATTTGACGAATTCTGCCAAAACTCATGTTTTTGTTCATTTAGTGACTTCTATAATCCAACAACAATGATCTCTTAACTTATTTCATCAGTTTTGTACGAAATTTCATTTCGTTGTTCGGCAGTTTCAACAAGTTTTAACAAAATCTTGAAAAATGGACGTTGACGAAATCTTTCAAAACTCATGTTTTTGTTCATTTAGTGACTTCTATAACCCAACAACATTGATCTCTTAACTTATTTCATCAGTTTTGTACGAAATTTCATTGCGTTGCTTGGCAGTTTTAACAAGTTCTTACAAAATCTTGAAAAATGGAATTTGACGAATTCTGCCAAAACTCATGTTTTTGTTCATTTAGTGACTTCTATAACCCAACAACAATGATCTCTTTCATTTCATCAGTTTTGTACGAAATTTCATTTCGTTGTTTGGCAGTTTCAACAAGTTACAAAATCTTGAAAAATGGACGTTGACGAAATCTTCCAAAACTCATGTTTTTGATCATTTAGTGACTTCTATAACCCAACAACAATGATCTCTTAACTTATTTCATCTGTTTTGTACGAAATTTCATTTCGTGCAGTTTCAACAAGTTTTAACAAAATCTTGAAAAATGGACGTTGACGAAATCTTTCAAAACTCATGTTTTTGTTCATTTAGTGACTTCTATAACCCAACAACATTGATCTCTTAACTTATTTCATCAGTTTTGTACGAAATTTCATTTCGTTGTTTGGCAGTTTTTACAAAATTTTGAAAAATGGACGTTGACGAAATCTGCCAAAACTCTTGTTTTTCTTCATCTTCTCACTTCTATAACCAAACAACAATGATCTCTTAACTTATTTCATCAGTTTTGTACGAAATTTCATTGCGTTGGCAGTTTTAACAAGTTCTTACAAAATCTTGAAAAATGGAATTTGACGAAATCTGCCAAAACTCGTGTTTTTGTTCATTTAGTGACTTCTATAATCCAAGAACAATGATCTCTTAACTCATTTCATCAGTTTTGTACGAAATTTCATTGCGTTGCTTGGCAGTTTTAACAAGTTCTTACAAAATCTTGAAAAATGGAATTTGACGAATTCTGCCAAAACTCATGTTTTTGTTCATTTAGTGACTTCTATAACCCAACAACAATGATCTCTTAACTCATTTCATCAGTTTTGTACGAAATTTCATTTCGTTGTTTAACAGTTTTAACAAGTTCTTACAAAATCTTGAAAAATGGAATTTGACGAAATCTGCCAAAACTCGTGTTTTTGTTCATTTAGTGACTTCTATAATCCAAGAACAATGATCTCTTAACTCATTTCATCAGTTTTGTACGAAATTTCATTGCGTTGCTTGGCAGTTTTAACAAGTTCTTACAAAATCTTGAAAAATGGACGTTGACGAAATCTTCCAAAACTCATGTTTTTGTTCATTTAGTGACTTCTATAACCCAACAACATTGATCTCTTAACTTATTTCATCAGTTTTGTACGAAATTTCATTGCGTTGCTTGGCAGTTTTAACAAGTTCTTACAAAATCTTGAAAAATGGAATTTGACGAATTCTGCCAAAACTCATGTTTTTGTTCATTTAGTGACTTCTATAACCGAACCACAATGATCTCTTAACTCATTTCATCAGTTTTGTACGAAATTTCATTTCGTTGTTTGGCAGTTTCAACAAGTTACAAAATCTTGAAAAATGGACGTTGACGAAATCTTCCAAAACTCATGTTTTTGTTCATTTAGTGACTTCTATAACCCAACAACATTGATCTCTTAACTTATTTCATCAGTTTTGTACGAAATTTCATTGCGTTGCTTGGCAGTTTTAACAAGTTCTTACAAAATCTTGAAAAATGGAATTTGACGAATTCTGCCAAAACTCATGTTTTTGTTCATTTAGTGACTTCTATAACCGAACCACAATGATCTCTTAACTCATTTCATCAGTTTTGTACGAAATTTCATTTCGTTGTTTGGCAGTTTCAACAAGTTACAAAATCTTGAAAAATGGACGTTGACGAAATCTTCCAAAACTCATGTTTTTGATCATTTAGTGACTTCTATAACCCAACAACAATGATCTCTTAACTTATTTCATCTGTTTTGTACGAAATTTCATTTCGTGCAGTTTCAACAAGTTTTAACAAAATCTTGAAAAATGGACGTTGACGAAATCTTTCAAAACTCATGTTTTTGTTCATTTAGTGACTTCTATAACCCAACAACATTGATCTCTTAACTTATTTCATCAGTTTTGTACGAAATTTCATTGCGTTGCTTGGCAGTTTTAACAAGTTCTTACAAAATCTTGAAAAATGGAATTTGACGAATTCTGCCAAAACTCATGTTTTTGTTCATTTAGTGACTTCTATAACCCAACAACAATGATCTCTTTCATTTCATCAGTTTTGTACGAAATTTCATTTCGTTGTTTGGCAGTTTCAACAAGTTACAAAATCTTGAAAAATGGACGTTGACGAAATCTTCCAAAACTCATGTTTTTGATCATTTAGTGACTTCTATAACCCAACAACAATGATCTCTTAACTTATTTCATCTGTTTTGTACGAAATTTCATTTCGTGCAGTTTCAACAAGTTTTAACAAAATCTTGAAAAATGGACGTTGACGAAATCTTTCAAAACTCATGTTTTTGTTCATTTAGTGACTTCTATAACCCAACAACATTGATCTCTTAACTTATTTCATCAGTTTTGTACGAAATTTCATTTCGTTGTTTGGCAGTTTTTACAAAATTTTGAAAAATGGACGTTGACGAAATCTGCCAAAACTCTTGTTTTTCTTCATCTTCTCACTTCTATAACCAAACAACAATGATCTCTTAACTTATTTCATCAGTTTTGTACGAAATTTCATTGCGTTGGCAGTTTTAACAAGTTCTTACAAAATCTTGAAAAATGGAATTTGACGAAATCTGCCAAAACTCGTGTTTTTGTTCATTTAGTGACTTCTATAATCCAACAACAATGATCTCTTAACTCATTTCATCAGTTTTGTACGAAATTTCATTGCGTTGCTTGGCAGTTTTAACAAGTTCTTACAAAATCTTGAAAAATGGAATTTGACGAATTCTGCCAAAACTCATGTTTTTGTTCATTTAGTGACTTCTATAACCCAACAACAATGATCTCTTAACTCATTTCATCAGTTTTGTAGGAAATTTCATTGCGTTGCTTGGCAGTTTTAACAAAATCTTGAAAAATGGACGTTGACGAAATCTTTCAAAACTCATGTTTTTGTTCATTTAGTGATTTCTATAACCCAACAACATTGATCTCTTAACTTATTTCATCAGTTTTGTCAGAAATTTCATTGCGTTGCTTGGCAGTTTTAACAAGTTCTTACAAAATCTTGAAAAATGGAATTTGACGAATTCTGCCAAAACACATGTTTTTGTTCATTTAGTGACTTCTATAACCCAACCACAATGATCTCTTAACTCATTTCATCAGTTTTGTACGAAATTTCATTTCGTTGTTTGGCAGTTTCAACAAGTTACAAAATCTTGAAAAATGGACGTTGACGAAATCTTCCAAAACTCATGTTTTTGATCATTTAGTGACTTCTATAACCAAACAACAATGATCTCTTAACTTATTTCATCAGTTTTGTACGAAATTTCATTGCGTTGGCAGTTTTAACAAGTTCTTACAAAATCTTGAAAAATGGAATTTGACGAAATCTGCCAAAACTCGTGTTTTTGTTCATTTAGTGACTTCTATAATCCAACAACAATGATCTCTTAACTTATTTCATCAGTTTTGTACGAAATTTCATTTCGTTGTTCGGCAGTTTCAACAAGTTTTAACAAAATCTTGAAAAATGGACGTTGACGAAATCTTTCAAAACTCATGTTTTTGTTCATTTAGTGACTTCTATAACCCAACAACATTGATCTCTTAACTTATTTCATCAGTTTTGTACGAAATTTCATTGCGTTGCTTGGCAGTTTTAACAAGTTCTTACAAAATCTTGAAAAATTGAATTTGACGAATTCTGCCAAAACTCATGTTTTTGTTCATTTAGTGACTTCTATAACCCAACAACAATGATCTCTTAACTCATTTCATCAGTTTTGTACGAAATTTCATTTCGTTGTTTGGCAGTTTCAACAAGTTACAAAATCTTGAAAAATGGACGTTGACGAAATCTTCCAAAACTCATGTTTTTGATCATTTAGTGACTTCTATAACCAAACAACAATGATCTCTTAACTTATTTCATCAGTTTTGTACGAAATTTCATTGCGTTGGCAGTTTTAACAAGTTCTTACAAAATCTTGAAAAATGGAATTTGACGAAATCTGCCAAAACTCGTGTTTTTGTTCATTTAGTGACTTCTATAATCCAACAACAATGATCTCTTAACTCATTTCATCAGTTTTGTAGGAAATTTCATTGCGTTGCTTGGCAGTTTTAACAAGTTCTTACAAAATCTTGAAAAATTGAATTTGACGAATTCTGCCAAAACTCATGTTTTTGTTCATTTAGTGACTTCTATAACCCAACAACAATGATCTCTTAACTCATTTCATCAGTTTTGTACGAAATTTCATTTCGTTGTTTGGCAGTTTCAACAAGTTACAAAATCTTGAAAAATGGACGTTGACGAAATCTTCCAAAACTCATGTTTTTGATCATTTAGTGACTTCTATAACCCAACAACAATGATCTCTTAACTTATTTCATCAGTTTTGTACGAAATTTCATTTCGTTGTTTGGCAGTTTCAACCAGTTCTTACAAAATTTTGAAAAATGGACGTTGACGAAATTTGCCAAAACTCATGTTTTTCTTCATCTTCTCACTTCTATAACAAAACAACAATGATCTCTTAACTTATTTCATCAGTTTTGTACGAAATTTCATTGTGTTGGCAGTTTTAACAAGTTCTTACAAAATCTTGAAAAATGGACTTTGACGAAATCTGCCAAAACTCGTGTTTTTGTTCATTTAGTGACTTCTATAATCCAACAACAATGATCTCTTAACTCATTTAATCAGTTTTGTACGAAACTTCATTGCGTTGCTTGGCAGTTTTAACAAGTTCTTACAAAATCTTGAAAAATGGAATTTGACGAATTCTGCCAAAACTCATGTTTTTGTTCATTTAGTGACTTCTATAACCCAACAACAATGATCTCTTAACTTATTTCATCAGTTTTGTACGAAATTTCATTTCGTTGTTTGGCAGTTTCAACCAGTTCTTACAAAATCTTGAAAAATGGAATTTGACGAATTCTGCCAAAACTCATGTTTTTGTTCATTTAGTGACTTCTATAACCCAACAACAATGATCTCTTAACTTATTTCATCAGTTTTGTACGAAATTTCATTTCGTTGTTTGGCAGTTTCAACAAGTTACAAAATCTTGAAAAATGGACGTTGACGAAATCTTCCAAAACTCATGTTTTTGATCATTTAGTGACTTCTATAATCCAACAACAATGATCTCTTAACTCATTTCATCAGTTTTGTACGAAATTTCATTTCGTTGTTTGACAGTTTTAACAAGTTCTTACAAAATCTTGAAAAATGGAATTTGACGAAATCTGCCAAAACTCATGTTTTTGTTCATTTAGTGACTTCTATAATCCAACAACAATGATCTCTTAACTCATTTAATCAGTTTTGTACGAATTTTCATTGCGTTGCTTGGCAATTTTAACAAGTTCTTACAAAATCTTGAAAAATGGAATTTGACGAATTCTGCCAAAACTCATGTTTTTTTTCATCTTCTCACTTCTATAACCAAACAACAATGATCTCTTAACTCATTTCATCAGTTTTGTACGAAATTTCATTGCGTTGGCAGTTTTAACAAGTTCTTACAAAATCTTGAAAAATGGAATTTGACGAATTCTGCCAAAACTCATGTTTTTGTTCATTTAGTGACTTCTATAACCCAACCACAATGATCTCTTAACTCATTTCATCAGTTTTGTACGAAATTTCATTTCGTTGTTTGGCAGTTTCAACAAGTTACAAAATCTTGAAAAATGGACGTTGACGAAATCTTCCAAAACTCATGTTTTTGATCATTTAGTGACTTCTATAACCCAACAACAATGATCTCTTAACTTATTTCATCAGTTTTGTACGAAATTTCATTTCGTGCAGTTTCAACAAGTTTTAACAAAATCTTGAAAAATGGACGTTGACGAAATCTTTCAAAACTCATGTTTTTGTTCATTTAGTGACTTCTATAACCCAACAACATTGATCTCTTAACTTATTTCATCAGTTTTGTACGAAATTTCATTGCGTTGCTTGGCAGTTTTAACAAGTTCTTACAAAATCTTGAAAAATGGAATTTGACGAATTCTGCCAAAACTCATGTTTTTGTTCATTTAGTGACTTCTATAACCCAACAACAATGATCTCTTTCATTTCATCAGTTTTGTACGAAATTTCATTTCGTTGTTTGGCAGTTTCAACAAGTTACAAAATCTTGAAAAATGGACGTTGACGAAATCTTCCAAAACTCATGTTTTTGATCATTTAGTGACTTCTATAACCCAACAACAATGATCTCTTAACTTATTTCATCAGTTTTGTACGAAATTTCATTTCGTGCAGTTTCAACAAGTTTTAACAAAATCTTGAAAAATGGACGTTGACGAAATCTTTCAAAACTCATGTTTTTGTTCATTTAGTGACTTCTATAACCCAACAACATTGATCTCTTAACTTATTTCATCAGTTTTGTACGAAATTTCATTTCGTTGTTTGGCAGTTTCAACCAGTTTTTACAAAATTTTGAAAAATGGACGTTGACGAAAACTGCCAAAACTCATGTTTTTCTACATCTTCTCACTTCTATAACCAAACAACAATGATCTCTTAACTTATTTCATCAGTTTTGTACGAAATTTCATTGCGTTGCTTGGCAGTTTTAACAAGTTCTTACAAAATCTTGAAAAATGGAATTTGACGAAATCTGCCAAAACTCGTGTTTTTGTTCATTTAGTGACTTCTATAATCCAACAACAATGATCTCTTAACTCATTTCATCAGTTTTGTACGAAATTTCATTGCGTTGCTTGGCAGTTTTAACAAGTTCTTACAAAATCTTGAAAAATGGAATTTGACGAATTCTGCCAAAACTCATGTTTTTGTTCATTTAGTGACTTCTATAACCCAACAACAATGATCTCTTAACTCATTTCATCAGTTTTGTACGAAATTTCATTTCGTTGTTTGGCAGTTTCAACAAGTTACAAAATCTTGAAAAATGGACGTTGACGAAATCTTCCAAAACTCATGTTTTTGATCATTTAGTGACTTCTATAACCCAACAACAATGATCTCTTAACTTATTTCATCAGTTTTGTACGAAATTTCATTTCGTGCAGTTTCAACAAGTTTTAACAAAATCTTGAAAAATGGACGTTGACGAAATCTTTCAAAACTCATGTTTTTGTTCATTTAGTGACTTCTATAACCCAACAACATTGATCTCTTAACTTATTTCATCAGTTTTGTACGAAATTTCATTGCGTTGCTTGGCAGTTTTAACAAGTTCTTACAAAATCTTGAAAAATGGAATTTGACGAATTCTGCCAAAACTCATGTTTTTGTTCATTTAGTGACTTCTATAACCCAACAACAATGATCTCTTTCATTTCATCAGTTTTGTACGAAATTTCATTTCGTTGTTTGGCAGTTTCAACAAGTTACAAAATCTTGAAAAATGGACGTTGACGAAATCTTCCAAAACTCATGTTTTTGATCATTTAGTGACTTCTATAACCCAACAACAATGATCTCTTAACTTATTTCATCAGTTTCGTATGAAATTTCATTGCGTTGCTTGGCAGTTTTAACAGGTTCTTACAAAATCTTGAAAAATTGAATTTGACGAATTCTGCCAAAACTCATGTTTTTGTTCATTTAGTGACTTCTATAACCCAACAACAATGATCTCTTAACTCATTTCATCAGTTTTGTACGAAATTTCATTTCGTTGTTTGGCAGTTTCAACAAGTTACAAAATCTTGAAAAATGGACGTTGACGAAATCTTCCAAAACTCATGTTTTTGATCATTTAGTGACTTCTATAACCCAACAACAATGATCTCTTAACTTATTTCATCAGTTTTGTACGAAATTTCATTGCGTTGCGTTGGCAGTTTTAACAAGTTCTTACAAAATCTTGAAAAATGGAATTTGACGAATTCTGCCAAAACTCATGTTTTTGTTCATTTAGTGACTTCTATAATCCAACAACAATGATCTCTTAACTTATTTCATCAGTTTTGTACGAAATTTCATTGTGTTGGCAGTTTTAACAAGTTCTTACAAAATCTTGAAAAATGGACTTTGACGAAATCTGCCAAAACTCGTGTTTTTGTTCATTTAGTGACTTCTATAATCCAAGAACAATGATCTCTTAACTCATTTCATCAGTTTTGTACGAAATTTCATTGCGTTGCTTGGCAGTTTTAACAAGTTCTTACAAAATCTTGAAAAATGGAATTTGACGAATTCTGCCAAAACTCATGTTTTTGTTCATTTAGTGACTTCTATAACCCAACAACAATGATCTCTTAACTCATTTCATCAGTTTTGTACGAAATTTCATTTCGTTGTTTGACAGTTTTAACAAGTTCTTACAAAATCTTGAAAAATGGAATTTGACGAAATCTGCCAAAACTCGTGTTTTTGTTCATTTAGTGACTTCTATAATCCAAGAACAATGATCTCTTAACTCATTTCATCAGTTTTGTACGAAATTTCATTGCGTTGCTTGGCAGTTTTAACAAGTTCTTACAAAATCTTGAAAAATGGACGTTGACGAAATCTTCCAAAACTCATGTTTTTGTTCATTTAGTGACTTCTATAACCCAACAACATTGATCTCTTAACTTATTTCATCAGTTTTGTACGAAATTTCATTGCGTTGCTTGGCAGTTTTAACAAGTTCTTACAAAATCTTGAAAAATGGAATTTGACGAATTCTGCCAAAACTCATGTTTTTGTTCATTTAGTGACTTCTATAACCGAACCACAATGATCTCTTAACTCATTTCATCAGTTTTGTACGAAATTTCATTTCGTTGTTTGGCAGTTTCAACAAGTTACAAAATCTTGAAAAATGGACGTTGACGAAATCTTCCAAAACTCATGTTTTTGTTCATTTAGTGACTTCTATAACCCAACAACATTGATCTCTTAACTTATTTCATCAGTTTTGTACGAAATTTCATTGCGTTGCTTGGCAGTTTTAACAAGTTCTTACAAAATCTTGAAAAATGGAATTTGACGAATTCTGCCAAAACTCATGTTTTTGTTCATTTAGTGACTTCTATAACCGAACCACAATGATCTCTTAACTCATTTCATCAGTTTTGTACGAAATTTCATTTCGTTGTTTGGCAGTTTCAACAAGTTACAAAATCTTGAAAAATGGACGTTGACGAAATCTTCCAAAACTCATGTTTTTGATCATTTAGTGACTTCTATAACCCAACAACAATGATCTCTTAACTTATTTCATCTGTTTTGTACGAAATTTCATTTCGTGCAGTTTCAACAAGTTTTAACAAAATCTTGAAAAATGGACGTTGACGAAATCTTTCAAAACTCATGTTTTTGTTCATTTAGTGACTTCTATAACCCAACAACATTGATCTCTTAACTTATTTCATCAGTTTTGTACGAAATTTCATTGCGTTGCTTGGCAGTTTTAACAAGTTCTTACAAAATCTTGAAAAATGGAATTTGACGAATTCTGCCAAAACTCATGTTTTTGTTCATTTAGTGACTTCTATAACCCAACAACAATGATCTCTTTCATTTCATCAGTTTTGTACGAAATTTCATTTCGTTGTTTGGCAGTTTCAACAAGTTACAAAATCTTGAAAAATGGACGTTGACGAAATCTTCCAAAACTCATGTTTTTGATCATTTAGTGACTTCTATAACCCAACAACAATGATCTCTTAACTTATTTCATCTGTTTTGTACGAAATTTCATTTCGTGCAGTTTCAACAAGTTTTAACAAAATCTTGAAAAATGGACGTTGACGAAATCTTTCAAAACTCATGTTTTTGTTCATTTAGTGACTTCTATAACCCAACAACATTGATCTCTTAACTTATTTCATCAGTTTTGTACGAAATTTCATTTCGTTGTTTGGCAGTTTTTACAAAATTTTGAAAAATGGACGTTGACGAAATCTGCCAAAACTCTTGTTTTTCTTCATCTTCTCACTTCTATAACCAAACAACAATGATCTCTTAACTTATTTCATCAGTTTTGTACGAAATTTCATTGCGTTGGCAGTTTTAACAAGTTCTTACAAAATCTTGAAAAATGGAATTTGACGAAATCTGCCAAAACTCGTGTTTTTGTTCATTTAGTGACTTCTATAATCCAACAACAATGATCTCTTAACTCATTTCATCAGTTTTGTACGAAATTTCATTGCGTTGCTTGGCAGTTTTAACAAGTTCTTACAAAATCTTGAAAAATGGAATTTGACGAATTCTGCCAAAACTCATGTTTTTGTTCATTTAGTGACTTCTATAACCCAACAACAATGATCTCTTAACTCATTTCATCAGTTTTGTACGAAATTTCATTTCGTTGTTTGACAGTTTTAACAAGTTCTTACAAAATCTTGAAAAATGGAATTTGACGAAATCTGCCAAAACTCATGTTTTTGTTCATTTAGTGACTTCTATAATCCAACAACAATGATCTCTTAACTTATTTCATCAGTTTTGTACGAAATTTCATTTCGTTGTTCGGCAGTTTCAACAAGTTTTAACAAAATCTTGAAAAATGGACGTTGACGAAATCTTTCAAAACTCATGTTTTTGTTCATTTAGTGACTTCTATAACCCAACAACATTGATCTCTTAACTTATTTCATCAGTTTTGTACGAAATTTCATTGCGTTGCTTGGCAGTTTTAACAAGTTCTTACAAAATCTTGAAAAATTGAATTTGACGAATTCTGCCAAAACTCATGTTTTTGTTCATTTAGTGACTTCTATAACCCAACAACAATGATCTCTTAACTCATTTCATCAGTTTTGTACGAAATTTCATTTCGTTGTTTGGCAGTTTCAACAAGTTACAAAATCTTGAAAAATGGACGTTGACGAAATCTTCCAAAACTCATGTTTTTGATCATTTAGTGACTTCTATAACCAAACAACAATGATCTCTTAACTTATTTCATCAGTTTTGTACGAAATTTCATTGCGTTGGCAGTTTTAACAAGTTCTTACAAAATCTTGAAAAATGGAATTTGACGAAATCTGCCAAAACTCGTGTTTTTGTTCATTTAGTGACTTCTATAATCCAACAACAATGATCTCTTAACTCATTTCATCAGTTTTGTAGGAAATTTCATTGCGTTGCTTGGCAGTTTTAACAAGTTCTTACAAAATCTTGAAAAATTGAATTTGACGAATTCTGCCAAAACTCATGTTTTTGTTCATTTAGTGACTTCTATAACCCAACAACAATGATCTCTTAACTCATTTCATCAGTTTTGTACGAAATTTCATTTCGTTGTTTGGCAGTTTCAACAAGTTACAAAATCTTGAAAAATGGACGTTGACGAAATCTTCCAAAACTCATGTTTTTGATCATTTAGTGACTTCTATAACCCAACAACAATGATCTCTTAACTTATTTCATCAGTTTTGTACGAAATTTCATTTCGTTGTTTGGCAGTTTCAACCAGTTCTTACAAAATTTTGAAAAATGGACGTTGACGAAATTTGCCAAAACTCATGTTTTTCTTCATCTTCTCACTTCTATAACAAAACAACAATGATCTCTTAACTTATTTCATCAGTTTTGTACGAAATTTCATTGTGTTGGCAGTTTTAACAAGTTCTTACAAAATCTTGAAAAATGGACTTTGACGAAATCTGCCAAAACTCGTGTTTTTGTTCATTTAGTGACTTCTATAATCCAACAACAATGATCTCTTAACTCATTTAATCAGTTTTGTACGAAACTTCATTGCGTTGCTTGGCAGTTTTAACAAGTTCTTACAAAATCTTGAAAAATGGAATTTGACAAATTCTGCCAAAACTCATGTTTTTGTTCATTTAGTGACTTCTATAACCCAACAACAATGATCTCTTAACTTATTTCATCAGTTTTGTACGAAATTTCATTTCGTTGTTTGGCAGTTTCAACCAGTTCTTACAAAATCTTGAAAAATGGAATTTGACGAATTCTGCCAAAACTCATGTTTTTGTTCATTTAGTGACTTCTATAACCCAACAACAATGATCTCTTAACTTATTTCATCAGTTTTGTACGAAATTTCATTTCGTTGTTTGGCAGTTTCAACAAGTTACAAAATCTTGAAAAATGGACGTTGACGAAATCTTCCAAAACTCATGTTTTTGATCATTTAGTGACTTCTATAATCCAACAACAATGATCTCTTAACTCATTTCATCAGTTTTGTACGAAATTTCATTTCGTTGTTTGACAGTTTTAACAAGTTCTTACAAAATCTTGAAAAATGGAATTTGACGAAATCTGCCAAAACTCATGTTTTTGTTCATTTAGTGACTTCTATAATCCAACAACAATGATCTCTTAACTCATTTAATCAGTTTTGTACGAATTTTCATTGCGTTGCTTGGCAATTTTAACAAGTTCTTACAAAATCTTGAAAAATGGAATTTGACGAATTCTGCCAAAACTCATGTTTTTTTTCATCTTCTCACTTCTATAACCAAACAACAATGATCTCTTAACTCATTTCATCAGTTTTGTACGAAATTTCATTGCGTTGGCAGTTTTAACAAGTTCTTACAAAATCTTGAAAAATGGAATTTGACGAATTCTGCCAAAACTCATGTTTTTGTTCATTTAGTGACTTCTATAACCCAACCACAATGATCTCTTAACTCATTTCATCAGTTTTGTACGAAATTTCATTTCGTTGTTTGGCAGTTTCAACAAGTTACAAAATCTTGAAAAATGGACGTTGACGAAATCTTCCAAAACTCATGTTTTTGATCATTTAGTGACTTCTATAACCCAACAACAATGATCTCTTAACTTATTTCATCAGTTTTGTACGAAATTTCATTTCGTGCAGTTTCAACAAGTTTTAACAAAATCTTGAAAAATGGACGTTGACGAAATCTTTCAAAACTCATGTTTTTGTTCATTTAGTGACTTCTATAACCCAACAACATTGATCTCTTAACTTATTTCATCAGTTTTGTACGAAATTTCATTGCGTTGCTTGGCAGTTTTAACAAGTTCTTACAAAATCTTGAAAAATGGAATTTGACGAATTCTGCCAAAACTCATGTTTTTGTTCATTTAGTGACTTCTATAACCCAACAACAATGATCTCTTTCATTTCATCAGTTTTGTACGAAATTTCATTTCGTTGTTTGGCAGTTTCAACAAGTTACAAAATCTTGAAAAATGGACGTTGACGAAATCTTCCAAAACTCATGTTTTTGATCATTTAGTGACTTCTATAACCCAACAACAATGATCTCTTAACTTATTTCATCAGTTTTGTACGAAATTTCATTTCGTGCAGTTTCAACAAGTTTTAACAAAATCTTGAAAAATGGACGTTGACGAAATCTTTCAAAACTCATGTTTTTGTTCATTTAGTGACTTCTATAACCCAACAACATTGATCTCTTAACTTATTTCATCAGTTTTGTACGAAATTTCATTTCGTTGTTTGGCAGTTTCAACCAGTTTTTACAAAATTTTGAAAAATGGACGTTGACGAAAACTGCCAAAACTCATGTTTTTCTACATCTTCTCACTTCTATAACCAAACAACAATGATCTCTTAACTTATTTCATCAGTTTTGTACGAAATTTCATTGCGTTGCTTGGCAGTTTTAACAAGTTCTTACAAAATCTTGAAAAATGGAATTTGACGAAATCTGCCAAAACTCGTGTTTTTGTTCATTTAGTGACTTCTATAATCCAACAACAATGATCTCTTAACTCATTTCATCAGTTTTGTACGAAATTTCATTGCGTTGCTTGGCAGTTTTAACAAGTTCTTACAAAATCTTGAAAAATGGAATTTGACGAATTCTGCCAAAACTCATGTTTTTGTTCATTTAGTGACTTCTATAACCCAACAACAATGATCTCTTAACTCATTTCATCAGTTTTGTACGAAATTTCATTTCGTTGTTTGGCAGTTTCAACAAGTTACAAAATCTTGAAAAATGGACGTTGACGAAATCTTCCAAAACTCATGTTTTTGATCATTTAGTGACTTCTATAACCCAACAACAATGATCTCTTAACTTATTTCATCAGTTTTGTACGAAATTTCATTTCGTGCAGTTTCAACAAGTTTTAACAAAATCTTGAAAAATGGACGTTGACGAAATCTTTCAAAACTCATGTTTTTGTTCATTTAGTGACTTCTATAACCCAACAACATTGATCTCTTAACTTATTTCATCAGTTTTGTACGAAATTTCATTGCGTTGCTTGGCAGTTTTAACAAGTTCTTACAAAATCTTGAAAAATGGAATTTGACGAAATCTGCCAAAACTCGTGTTTTTGTTCATTTAGTGACTTCTATAATCCAACAACAATGATCTCTTAACTCATTTCATCAGTTTTGTACGAAATTTCATTGCGTTGCTTGGCAGTTTTAACAAGTTCTTACAAAATCTTGAAAAATGGAATTTGACGAATTCTGCCAAAACTCATGTTTTTGTTCATTTAGTGACTTCTATAACCCAACAACAATGATCTCTTAACTCATTTCATCAGTTTTGTACGAAATTTCATTTCGTTGTTTGGCAGTTTCAACAAGTTACAAAATCTTGAAAAATGGACGTTGACGAAATCTTCCAAAACTCATGTTTTTGATCATTTAGTGACTTCTATAACCCAACAACAATGATCTCTTAACTTATTTCATCAGTTTCGTATGAAATTTCATTGCGTTGCTTGGCAGTTTTAACAGGTTCTTACAAAATCTTGAAAAATTGAATTTGACGAATTCTGCCAAAACTCATGTTTTTGTTCATTTAGTGACTTCTATAACCCAACAACAATGATCTCTTAACTCATTTCATCAGTTTTGTACGAAATTTCATTTCGTTGTTTGGCAGTTTCAACAAGTTACAAAATCTTGAAAAATGGACGTTGACGAAATCTTCCAAAACTCATGTTTTTGATCATTTAGTGACTTCTATAACCCAACAACAATGATCTCTTAACTTATTTCATCAGTTTTGTACGAAATTTCATTGCGTTGCGTTGGCAGTTTTAACAAGTTCTTACAAAATCTTGAAAAATGGAATTTGACGAATTCTGCCAAAACTCATGTTTTTGTTCATTTAGTGACTTCTATAATCCAACAACAAGGATCTTTTAACTCATTTCATCAGTTTTGTACGAAATTTCATTTCGTTGTTTGGCAGTTTCAACAAGTTACAAAATCTTGAAAAATGGACGTTGACGAAATCTTCCAAAACTCATGTTTTTGATCATTTAGTGACTTCTATAACCAAACAACAATGATCTCTTAACTTATTTCATCAGTTTTGTACGAAATTTCATTGCGTTGGCAGTTTTAACAAGTTCTTACAAAATCTTGAAAAATGGAATTTGACGAAATCTGCCAAAACTCGTGTTTTTTTTCATTTAGTGACTTCTATAATCCAACAACAATGATCTCTTAACTCATTTCATCAGTTTTGTACGAAATTTCATTGCGTTGCTTGGCAGTTTTAACAAGTTCTTACAAAATCTTGAAAAATTGAATTTGACGAATTCTGCCAAAACTCATGTTTTTGTTCATTTAGTGACTTCTATAACCCAACAACAATGATCTCTTAACTCATTTCATCAGTTTTGTACGAAATTTCATTTCGTTGTTTGGCAGTTTCAACAAGTTACAAAATCTTGAAAAATGGACGTTGACGAAATCTTCCAAAACTCATGTTTTTGATCATTTAGTGACTTCTATAACCCAACAACAATGATCTCTTAACTTATTTCATCAGTTTTGTACGAAATTTCATTGCGTTGCGTTGGCAGTTTTAACAAGTTCTTACAAAATCTTGAAAAATGGAATTTGACGAATTCTGCCAAAACTCATGTTTTTGTTCATTTAGTGACTTCTATAATCCAACAACAAGGATCTTTTAACTCATTTCATCAGTTTTGTACGAAATTTCATTTCGTTGTTTGGCAGTTTCAACAAGTTACAAAATCTTGAAAAATGGACGTTGACGAAATCTTCCAAAACTCATGTTTTTGATCATTTAGTGACTTCTATAACCAAACAACAATGATCTCTTAACTTATTTCATCAGTTTTGTACGAAATTTCATTGCGTTGGCAGTTTTAACAAGTTCTTACAAAATCTTGAAAAATGGAATTTGACGAAATCTGCCAAAACTCGTGTTTTTGTTCATTTAGTGACTTCTATAATCCAACAACAATGATCTCTTAACTCATTTCATCAGTTTTGTACGAAATTTCATTGCGTTGCTTGGCAGTTTTAACAAGTTCTTACAAAATCTTGAAAAATTGAATTTGACGAATTCTGCCAAAACTCATGTTTTTGTTCATTTAGTGACTTCTATAACCCAACAACAATGATCTCTTAACTCATTTCATCAGTTTTGTACGAAATTTCATTTCGTTGTTTGGCAGTTTCAACAAGTTACAAAATCTTGAAAAATGGACGTTGACGAAATCTTCCAAAACTCATGTTTTTGATCATTTAGTGACTTCTATAACCCAACAACAATGATCTCTTAACTTATTTCATCAGTTTTGTACGAAATTTCATTGCGTTGCGTTGGCAGTTTTAACAAGTTCTTACAAAATCTTAAAAAATGGAATTTGACGAATTCTGCCAAAACTCATGTTTTTGTTCATTTAGTGACTTCTATAATCCAACAACAAGGATCTTTTAACTCATTTCATCAGTTTTGTACGAAATTTCATTTCGTTGTTTGGCAGTTTCAACAAGTTACAAAATCTTGAAAAATGGACGTTGACGAAATCTTCCAAAACTCATGTTTTTGATCATTTAGTGACTTCTATAACCAAACAACAATGATCTCTTAACTTATTTCATCAGTTTTGTACGAAATTTCATTGCGTTGGCAGTTTTAACAAGTTCTTACAAAATCTTGAAAAATGGAATTTGACGAAATCTGCCAAAACTCGTGTTTTTGTTCATTTAGTGACTTCTATAATCCAACAACAATGATCTCTTAACTCATTTCATCAGTTTTGTACGAAATTTCATTGCGTTGCTTGGCAGTTTTAACAAGTTCTTACAAAATCTTGAAAAATTGAATTTGACGAATTCTGCCAAAACTCATGTTTTTGTTCATTTAGTGACTTCTATAACCCAACAACAATGATCTCTTAACTCATTTCATCAGTTTTGTACGAAATTTCATTTCGTTGTTTGGCAGTTTCAACAAGTTACAAAATCTTGAAAAATGGACGTTGACGAAATCTTCCAAAACTCATGTTTTTGATCATTTAGTGACTTCTATAACCCAACAACAATGATCTCTTAACTTATTTCATCAGTTTTGTACGAAATTTCATTTCGTTGTTTGGCAGTTTCAACCAGTTCTTACAAAATTTTGAAAAATGGACGTTGACGAAATCTGCCAAAACTCATGTTTTTCTTCATCTTCTCACTTCTATAACAAAACAACAATGATCTCTTAACTTATTTCATCAGTTTTGTACGAAATTTCATTGCGTTGGCAGTTTTAACAAGTTCTTACAAAATCTTGAAAAATGGACTTTGACGAAATCTGCCAAAACTCGTGTTTTTGTTCATTTAGTGACTTCTATAATCCAACAACAATGATCTCTTAACTCATTTAATCAGTTTTGTACGAAACTTCATTGCGTTGCTTGGCAGTTTTAACAAGTTCTTACAAAATCTTGAAAAATGGAATTTGACGAATTCTGCCAAAACTCATGTTTTTGTTCATTTAGTGACTTCTATAACCCAACAACAATGATCTCTTAACTTATTTCATCAGTTTTGTACGAAATTTCATTTCGTTGTTTGGCAGTTTCAACCAGTTCTTACAAAATCTTGAAAAATGGAATTTGACGAATTCTGCCAAAACTCATGTTTTTGTTCATTTAGTGACTTCTATAACCCAACAACAATGATCTCTTAACTTATTTCATCAGTTTTGTACGAAATTTCATTTCGTTGTTTGGCAGTTTCAACCAGTTCTTACAAAATTTTGAAAAATGGACGTTGACGAAATCTGCCAAAACTCATGTTTTTCTTCATCTTCTCACTTCTATAACAAAACAACAATGATCTCTTAACTCATTTCATCAGTTTTGTACGAAATTTCATTTCGTTGTTTGGCAGTTTCAACAAGTTACAAAATCTTGAAAAATGGACGTTGACGAAATCTTCCAAAACTCATGTTTTTGATCATTTAGTGACTTCTATAATCCAACAACAATGATCTCTTAACTCATTTAATCAGTTTTGTACGAATTTTCATTGCGTTGCTTGGCAATTTTAACAAGTTCTTACAAAATCTTGAAAAATGGAATTTGACGAATTCTGCCAAAACTCATGTTTTTTTTCATCTTCTCACTTCTATAACCAAACAACAATGATCTCTTAACTCATTTCATCAGTTTTGTACGAAATTTCATTGCGTTGGCAGTTTTAACAAGTTCTTACAAAATCTTGAAAAATGGAATTTGACGAATTCTGCCAAAACTCATGTTTTTGTTCATTTAGTGACTTCTATAACCCAACCACAATGATCTCTTAACTCATTTCATCAGTTTTGTACGAAATTTCATTTCGTTGTTTGGCAGTTTCAACAAGTTACAAAATCTTGAAAAATGGACGTTGACGAAATCTTCCAAAACTCATGTTTTTGATCATTTAGTGACTTCTATAACCCAACAACAATGATCTCTTAACTTATTTCATCAGTTTTGTACGAAATTTCATTTCGTGCAGTTTCAACAAGTTTTAACAAAATCTTGAAAAATGGACGTTGACGAAATCTTTCAAAACTCATGTTTTTGTTCATTTAGTGACTTCTATAACCCAACAACATTGATCTCTTAACTTATTTCATCAGTTTTGTACGAAATTTCATTGCGTTGCTTGGCAGTTTTAACAAGTTCTTACAAAATCTTGAAAAATGGAATTTGACGAATTCTGCCAAAACTCATGTTTTTGTTCATTTAGTGACTTCTATAACCCAACAACAATGATCTCTTTCATTTCATCAGTTTTGTACGAAATTTCATTTCGTTGTTTGGCAGTTTCAACAAGTTACAAAATCTTGAAAAATGGACGTTGACGAAATCTTCCAAAACTCATGTTTTTGATCATTTAGTGACTTCTATAACCCAACAACAATGATCTCTTAACTTATTTCATCAGTTTTGTACGAAATTTCATTTCGTGCAGTTTCAACAAGTTTTAACAAAATCTTGAAAAATGGACGTTGACGAAATCTTTCAAAACTCATGTTTTTGTTCATTTAGTGACTTCTATAACCCAACAACATTGATCTCTTAACTTATTTCATCAGTTTTGTACGAAATTTCATTTCGTTGTTTGGCAGTTTCAACCAGTTTTTACAAAATTTTGAAAAATGGACGTTGACGAAAACTGCCAAAACTCATGTTTTTCTACATCTTCTCACTTCTATAACCAAACAACAATGATCTCTTAACTCATTTCATCAGTTTTGTACGAAATTTCATTGTGTTGGCAGTTTTAACAAGTTCTTACAAAATCTTGAAAAATGGACTTTGACGAAATCTGCCAAAACTCGTGTTTTTGTTCATTTAGTGACTTCTATAATCCAACAACAATGATCTCTTAACTCATTTAATCAGTTTTGTACGAAACTTCATTGCGTTGCTTGGCAGTTTTAACAAGTTCTTACAAAATCTTGAAAAATGGAATTTGACAAATTCTGCCAAAACTCATGTTTTTGTTCATTTAGTGACTTCTATAACCCAACAACAATGATCTCTTAACTTATTTCATCAGTTTTGTACGAAATTTCATTTCGTTGTTTGGCAGTTTCAACCAGTTCTTACAAAATCTTGAAAAATGGAATTTGACGAATTCTGCCAAAACTCATGTTTTTGTTCATTTAGTGACTTCTATAACCCAACAACAATGATCTCTTAACTTATTTCATCAGTTTTGTACGAAATTTCATTTCGTTGTTTGGCAGTTTCAACAAGTTACAAAATCTTGAAAAATGGACGTTGACGAAATCTTCCAAAACTCATGTTTTTGATCATTTAGTGACTTCTATAATCCAACAACAATGATCTCTTAACTCATTTCATCAGTTTTGTACGAAATTTCATTTCGTTGTTTGACAGTTTTAACAAGTTCTTACAAAATCTTGAAAAATGGAATTTGACGAAATCTGCCAAAACTCATGTTTTTGTTCATTTAGTGACTTCTATAATCCAACAACAATGATCTCTTAACTCATTTAATCAGTTTTGTACGAATTTTCATTGCGTTGCTTGGCAATTTTAACAAGTTCTTACAAAATCTTGAAAAATGGAATTTGACGAATTCTGCCAAAACTCATGTTTTTTTTCATCTTCTCACTTCTATAACCAAACAACAATGATCTCTTAACTCATTTCATCAGTTTTGTACGAAATTTCATTGCGTTGGCAGTTTTAACAAGTTCTTACAAAATCTTGAAAAATGGAATTTGACGAATTCTGCCAAAACTCATGTTTTTGTTCATTTAGTGACTTCTATAACCCAACCACAATGATCTCTTAACTCATTTCATCAGTTTTGTACGAAATTTCATTTCGTTGTTTGGCAGTTTCAACAAGTTACAAAATCTTGAAAAATGGACGTTGACGAAATCTTCCAAAACTCATGTTTTTGATCATTTAGTGACTTCTATAACCCAACAACAATGATCTCTTAACTTATTTCATCAGTTTTGTACGAAATTTCATTTCGTGCAGTTTCAACAAGTTTTAACAAAATCTTGAAAAATGGACGTTGACGAAATCTTTCAAAACTCATGTTTTTGTTCATTTAGTGACTTCTATAACCCAACAACATTGATCTCTTAACTTATTTCATCAGTTTTGTACGAAATTTCATTGCGTTGCTTGGCAGTTTTAACAAGTTCTTACAAAATCTTGAAAAATGGAATTTGACGAATTCTGCCAAAACTCATGTTTTTGTTCATTTAGTGACTTCTATAACCCAACAACAATGATCTCTTTCATTTCATCAGTTTTGTACGAAATTTCATTTCGTTGTTTGGCAGTTTCAACAAGTTACAAAATCTTGAAAAATGGACGTTGACGAAATCTTCCAAAACTCATGTTTTTGATCATTTAGTGACTTCTATAACCCAACAACAATGATCTCTTAACTTATTTCATCAGTTTTGTACGAAATTTCATTTCGTGCAGTTTCAACAAGTTTTAACAAAATCTTGAAAAATGGACGTTGACGAAATCTTTCAAAACTCATGTTTTTGTTCATTTAGTGACTTCTATAACCCAACAACATTGATCTCTTAACTTATTTCATCAGTTTTGTACGAAATTTCATTTCGTTGTTTGGCAGTTTCAACCAGTTTTTACAAAATTTTGAAAAATGGACGTTGACGAAAACTGCCAAAACTCATGTTTTTCTACATCTTCTCACTTCTATAACCAAACAACAATGATCTCTTAACTTATTTCATCAGTTTTGTACGAAATTTCATTGCGTTGCTTGGCAGTTTTAACAAGTTCTTACAAAATCTTGAAAAATGGAATTTGACGAAATCTGCCAAAACTCGTGTTTTTGTTCATTTAGTGACTTCTATAATCCAACAACAATGATCTCTTAACTCATTTCATCAGTTTTGTACGAAATTTCATTGCGTTGCTTGGCAGTTTTAACAAGTTCTTACAAAATCTTGAAAAATGGAATTTGACGAATTCTGCCAAAACTCATGTTTTTGTTCATTTAGTGACTTCTATAACCCAACAACAATGATCTCTTAACTCATTTCATCAGTTTTGTACGAAATTTCATTTCGTTGTTTGGCAGTTTCAACAAGTTACAAAATCTTGAAAAATGGACGTTGACGAAATCTTCCAAAACTCATGTTTTTGATCATTTAGTGACTTCTATAACCCAACAACAATGATCTCTTAACTTATTTCATCAGTTTTGTACGAAATTTCATTTCGTGCAGTTTCAACAAGTTTTAACAAAATCTTGAAAAATGGACGTTGACGAAATCTTTCAAAACTCATGTTTTTGTTCATTTAGTGACTTCTATAACCCAACAACATTGATCTCTTAACTTATTTCATCAGTTTTGTACGAAATTTCATTGCGTTGCTTGGCAGTTTTAACAAGTTCTTACAAAATCTTGAAAAATGGAATTTGACGAAATCTGCCAAAACTCGTGTTTTTGTTCATTTAGTGACTTCTATAATCCAACAACAATGATCTCTTAACTCATTTCATCAGTTTTGTACGAAATTTCATTGCGTTGCTTGGCAGTTTTAACAAGTTCTTACAAAATCTTGAAAAATGGAATTTGACGAATTCTGCCAAAACTCATGTTTTTGTTCATTTAGTGACTTCTATAACCCAACAACAATGATCTCTTAACTCATTTCATCAGTTTTGTACGAAATTTCATTTCGTTGTTTGGCAGTTTCAACAAGTTACAAAATCTTGAAAAATGGACGTTGACGAAATCTTCCAAAACTCATGTTTTTGATCATTTAGTGACTTCTATAACCCAACAACAATGATCTCTTAACTTATTTCATCAGTTTCGTATGAAATTTCATTGCGTTGCTTGGCAGTTTTAACAGGTTCTTACAAAATCTTGAAAAATTGAATTTGACGAATTCTGCCAAAACTCATGTTTTTGTTCATTTAGTGACTTCTATAACCCAACAACAATGATCTCTTAACTCATTTCATCAGTTTTGTACGAAATTTCATTTCGTTGTTTGGCAGTTTCAACAAGTTACAAAATCTTGAAAAATGGACGTTGACGAAATCTTCCAAAACTCATGTTTTTGATCATTTAGTGACTTCTATAACCCAACAACAATGATCTCTTAACTTATTTCATCAGTTTTGTACGAAATTTCATTGCGTTGCGTTGGCAGTTTTAACAAGTTCTTACAAAATCTTGAAAAATGGAATTTGACGAATTCTGCCAAAACTCATGTTTTTGTTCATTTAGTGACTTCTATAATCCAACAACAAGGATCTTTTAACTCATTTCATCAGTTTTGTACGAAATTTCATTTCGTTGTTTGGCAGTTTCAACAAGTTACAAAATCTTGAAAAATGGACGTTGACGAAATCTTCCAAAACTCATGTTTTTGATCATTTAGTGACTTCTATAACCAAACAACAATGATCTCTTAACTTATTTCATCAGTTTTGTACGAAATTTCATTGCGTTGGCAGTTTTAACAAGTTCTTACAAAATCTTGAAAAATGGAATTTGACGAAATCTGCCAAAACTCGTGTTTTTTTTCATTTAGTGACTTCTATAATCCAACAACAATGATCTCTTAACTCATTTCATCAGTTTTGTACGAAATTTCATTGCGTTGCTTGGCAGTTTTAACAAGTTCTTACAAAATCTTGAAAAATTGAATTTGACGAATTCTGCCAAAACTCATGTTTTTGTTCATTTAGTGACTTCTATAACCCAACAACAATGATCTCTTAACTCATTTCATCAGTTTTGTACGAAATTTCATTTCGTTGTTTGGCAGTTTCAACAAGTTACAAAATCTTGAAAAATGGACGTTGACGAAATCTTCCAAAACTCATGTTTTTGATCATTTAGTGACTTCTATAACCCAACAACAATGATCTCTTAACTTATTTCATCAGTTTTGTACGAAATTTCATTGCGTTGCGTTGGCAGTTTTAACAAGTTCTTACAAAATCTTGAAAAATGGAATTTGACGAATTCTGCCAAAACTCATGTTTTTGTTCATTTAGTGACTTCTATAATCCAACAACAAGGATCTTTTAACTCATTTCATCAGTTTTGTACGAAATTTCATTTCGTTGTTTGGCAGTTTCAACAAGTTACAAAATCTTGAAAAATGGACGTTGACGAAATCTTCCAAAACTCATGTTTTTGATCATTTAGTGACTTCTATAACCAAACAACAATGATCTCTTAACTTATTTCATCAGTTTTGTACGAAATTTCATTGCGTTGGCAGTTTTAACAAGTTCTTACAAAATCTTGAAAAATGGAATTTGACGAAATCTGCCAAAACTCGTGTTTTTGTTCATTTAGTGACTTCTATAATCCAACAACAATGATCTCTTAACTCATTTCATCAGTTTTGTACGAAATTTCATTGCGTTGCTTGGCAGTTTTAACAAGTTCTTACAAAATCTTGAAAAATTGAATTTGACGAATTCTGCCAAAACTCATGTTTTTGTTCATTTAGTGACTTCTATAACCCAACAACAATGATCTCTTAACTCATTTCATCAGTTTTGTACGAAATTTCATTTCGTTGTTTGGCAGTTTCAACAAGTTACAAAATCTTGAAAAATGGACGTTGACGAAATCTTCCAAAACTCATGTTTTTGATCATTTAGTGACTTCTATAACCCAACAACAATGATCTCTTAACTTATTTCATCAGTTTTGTACGAAATTTCATTGCGTTGCGTTGGCAGTTTTAACAAGTTCTTACAAAATCTTAAAAAATGGAATTTGACGAATTCTGCCAAAACTCATGTTTTTGTTCATTTAGTGACTTCTATAATCCAACAACAAGGATCTTTTAACTCATTTCATCAGTTTTGTACGAAATTTCATTTCGTTGTTTGGCAGTTTCAACAAGTTACAAAATCTTGAAAAATGGACGTTGACGAAATCTTCCAAAACTCATGTTTTTGATCATTTAGTGACTTCTATAACCAAACAACAATGATCTCTTAACTTATTTCATCAGTTTTGTACGAAATTTCATTGCGTTGGCAGTTTTAACAAGTTCTTACAAAATCTTGAAAAATGGAATTTGACGAAATCTGCCAAAACTCGTGTTTTTGTTCATTTAGTGACTTCTATAATCCAACAACAATGATCTCTTAACTCATTTCATCAGTTTTGTACGAAATTTCATTGCGTTGCTTGGCAGTTTTAACAAGTTCTTACAAAATCTTGAAAAATTGAATTTGACGAATTCTGCCAAAACTCATGTTTTTGTTCATTTAGTGACTTCTATAACCCAACAACAATGATCTCTTAACTCATTTCATCAGTTTTGTACGAAATTTCATTTCGTTGTTTGGCAGTTTCAACAAGTTACAAAATCTTGAAAAATGGACGTTGACGAAATCTTCCAAAACTCATGTTTTTGATCATTTAGTGACTTCTATAACCCAACAACAATGATCTCTTAACTTATTTCATCAGTTTTGTACGAAATTTCATTTCGTTGTTTGGCAGTTTCAACCAGTTCTTACAAAATTTTGAAAAATGGACGTTGACGAAATCTGCCAAAACTCATGTTTTTCTTCATCTTCTCACTTCTATAACAAAACAACAATGATCTCTTAACTTATTTCATCAGTTTTGTACGAAATTTCATTGCGTTGGCAGTTTTAACAAGTTCTTACAAAATCTTGAAAAATGGACTTTGACGAAATCTGCCAAAACTCGTGTTTTTGTTCATTTAGTGACTTCTATAATCCAACAACAATGATCTCTTAACTCATTTAATCAGTTTTGTACGAAACTTCATTGCGTTGCTTGGCAGTTTTAACAAGTTCTTACAAAATCTTGAAAAATGGAATTTGACGAATTCTGCCAAAACTCATGTTTTTGTTCATTTAGTGACTTCTATAACCCAACAACAATGATCTCTTAACTTATTTCATCAGTTTTGTACGAAATTTCATTTCGTTGTTTGGCAGTTTCAACCAGTTCTTACAAAATCTTGAAAAATGGAATTTGACGAATTCTGCCAAAACTCATGTTTTTGTTCATTTAGTGACTTCTATAACCCAACAACAATGATCTCTTAACTTATTTCATCAGTTTTGTACGAAATTTCATTTCGTTGTTTGGCAGTTTCAACCAGTTCTTACAAAATTTTGAAAAATGGACGTTGACGAAATCTGCCAAAACTCATGTTTTTCTTCATCTTCTCACTTCTATAACAAAACAACAATGATCTCTTAACTCATTTCATCAGTTTTGTACGAAATTTCATTTCGTTGTTTGGCAGTTTCAACAAGTTACAAAATCTTGAAAAATGGACGTTGACGAAATCTTCCAAAACTCATGTTTTTGATCATTTAGTGACTTCTATAATCCAACAACAATGATCTCTTAACTCATTTAATCAGTTTTGTACGAATTTTCATTGCGTTGCTTGGCAATTTTAACAAGTTCTTACAAAATCTTGAAAAATGGAATTTGACGAATTCTGCCAAAACTCATGTTTTTTTTCATCTTCTCACTTCTATAACCAAACAACAATGATCTCTTAACTCATTTCATCAGTTTTGTACGAAATTTCATTGCGTTGGCAGTTTTAACAAGTTCTTACAAAATCTTGAAAAATGGAATTTGACGAATTCTGCCAAAACTCATGTTTTTGTTCATTTAGTGACTTCTATAACCCAACCACAATGATCTCTTAACTCATTTCATCTGTTTTGTACGAAATTTCATTTCGTTGTTTGGCAGTTTCAACAAGTTACAAAATCTTGAAAAATGGACGTTGACGAAATCTTCCAAAACTCATGTTTTTGATCATTTAGTGACTTCTATAACCCAACAACAATGATGTCTTAACTTATTTCATCAGTTTTGTACGAAATTTCATTTCGTGCAGTTTCAACAAGTTTTAACAAAATCTTGAAAAATGGACGTTGACGAAATCTTTCAAAACTCATGTTTTTGTTCATTTAGTGACTTCTATAACCCAACAACATTGATCTCTTAACTTATTTCATCAGTTTTGTACGAAATTTCATTGCGTTGCTTGGCAGTTTTAACAAGTTCTTACAAAATCTTGAAAAATGGAATTTGACGAATTCTGCCAAAACTCATGTTTTTGTTCATTTAGTGACTTCTATAACCCAACAACAATGATCTCTTTCATTTCATCAGTTTTGTACGAAATTTCATTTCGTTGTTTGGCAGTTTCAACAAGTTACAAAATCTTGAAAAATGGACGTTGACGAAATCTTCCAAAACTCATGTTTTTGATCATTTAGTGACTTCTATAACCCAACAACAATGATCTCTTAACTTATTTCATCAGTTTTGTACGAAATTTCATTTCGTGCAGTTTCAACAAGTTTTAACAAAATCTTGAAAAATGGACGTTGACGAAATCTTTCAAAACTCATGTTTTTGTTCATTTAGTGACTTCTATAACCCAACAACATTGATCTCTTAACTTATTTCATCAGTTTTGTACGAAATTTCATTTCGTTGTTTGGCAGTTTCAACCAGTTTTTACAAAATTTTGAAAAATGGACGTTGACGAAAACTGCCAAAACTCATGTTTTTCTACATCTTCTCACTTCTATAACCAAACAACAATGATCTCTTAACTTATTTCATCAGTTTTGTACGAAATTTCATTGCGTTGCTTGGCAGTTTTAACAAGTTCTTACAAAATCTTGAAAAATGGAATTTGACGAAATCTGCCAAAACTCATGTTTTTGTTCATTTAGTGACTTCTATAATCCAACAACAATGATCTCTTAACTCATTTCATCAGTTTTGTACGAAATTTCATTGCGTTGCTTGGCAGTTTTAACAAGTTCTTACAAAATCTTGAAAAATGGAATTTGACGAATTCTGCCAAAACTCATGTTTTTGTTCATTTAGTGACTTCTATAACCCAACAACAATGATCTCTTAACTCATTTCATCAGTTTTGTACGAAATTTCATTTCGTTGTTTGACAGTTTTAACAAGTTCTTACAAAATCTTGAAAAATGGAATTTGACGAAATCTGCCAAAACTCATGTTTTTGTTCATTTAGTGACTTCTATAATCCAACAACAATGATCTCTTAACTTATTTCATCAGTTTTGTACGAAATTTCATTTCGTTGTTCGGCAGTTTCAACAAGTTTTAACAAAATCTTGAAAAATGGACGTTGACGAAATCTTTCAAAACTCATGTTTTTGTTCATTTAGTGACTTCTATAACCCAACAACATTGATCTCTTAACTTATTTCATCAGTTTTGTACGAAATTTCATTGCGTTGCTTGGCAGTTTTAACAAGTTCTTACAAAATCTTGAAAAATGGACGTTGACGAAATCTGCCAAAACTCATGTTTTTCTTCATCTTCTCACTTCTATAACCAAACAACAATGATCTCTTAACTTATTTCATCAGTTTTGTACGAAATTTCATTGCGTTGGCAGTTTTAACAAGTTCTTACAAAATCTTGAAAAATGGAATTTGACGAATTCTGCCAAAACTCATGTTTTTGTTCATTTAGTGACTTCTATAACCCAACAACAATGATCTCTTAACTCATTTCATCAGTTTTGTACGAAATTTCATTTCGTTGTTTGGCAGTTTCAACAAGTTACAAAATCTTGAAAAATGGACGTTGACGAAATCTTCCAAAACTCATGTTTTTGATCATTTAGTGACTTCTATAACCCAACAACAATGATCTCTTAACTTATTTCATCAGTTTTGTACGAAATTTCATTTCGTTGTTTGGCAGTTTCAACCAGTTTTTACAAAATTTTGAAAAATGGACGTTGACGAAATCTGCCAAAACTCATGTTTTTCTTCATCTTCTCACTTCTATAACCAAACAACAATGATCTCTTAACTTATTTCATCAGTTTTGTACGAAATTTCATTGCGTTGGAAGTTTTAACAAGTTCTTACAAAATCTTGAAAAATGGAATTTGACGAAATCTGCCAAAACTCGTGTTTTTGTTCATTTAGTGACTTCTATAACCCAACAACATTGATCTCTTAACTTATTTCATCAGTTTTGTACGAAATTTCATTTCGTTGTTTGGCAGTTTCAACCAGTTTTTACAAAATTTTGAAAAATGGACGTTGACGAAATCTGCCAAAACTCATGTTTTTCTTCATCTTCTCACTTCTATAACCAAACAACAATGATCTCTTAACTTATTTCATCAGTTTTGTACGAAATTTCATTTCGTTGTTTGGCAGTTTTAACAAGTTCTTACAAAATCTTGAAAAATGGAATTTGACGAATTCTGCCAAAACTCATGTTTTTGTTCATTTAGTGACTTCTATAATCCAACAACAAGGATCTTTTAACTCATTTCATCAGTTTTGTACGAAATTTCATTTCGTTGTTTGGCAGTTTCAACCAGTTCTTACAAAATTTTGAAAAATGGACGTTGACGAAATCTGCCAAAACTCATGTTTTTCTTCATCTTCTCACTTCTATAACCAAACAACAATGATCTCTTAACTTATTTCATCAGTTTTGTACGAAATTTCATTGCGTTGGAAGTTTTAACAAGTTCTTACAAAATCTTGAAAAATGGAATTTGACGAAATCTGCCAAAACTCGTGTTTTTGTTCATTTAGTGACTTCTATAATCCAATAACAATGATCTCTTAACTCATTTAATCAGTTTTGTACGAAATTTCATTGCGTTGCTTGGCAGTTTTAACAAGTTATTACAAAATCTTGAAAAATGGAATTTGACGAATTCTGCCAAAACTCATGTTTTTGTTCATTTAGTGACTTCTATAACCCAACAACAATGATCTCTTAACTCATTTCATCAGTTTTGTACGAAATTTCATTTCGTTGTTTGGCAGTTTCAACAAGTTACAAAATCTTGAAAAATGGACGTTGACGAAATCTTCCAAAACTCATGTTTTTGATCATTTAGTGACTTCTATAATCCAACAACAATGATCTCTTAACTCATTTCATCAGTTTTGTACGAAATTTCATTTCGTTGTTTGACAGTTTTAACAAGTTCTTACAAAATCTTGAAAAATGGAATTTGACGAAATCTGCCAAAACTCATGTTTTTGTTCATTTAGTGACTTCTATAATCCAACAACAATGATCTCTTAACTCATTTAATCAGTTTTGTACGAATTTTCATTGCGTTGCTTGGCAGTTTTAACAAGTTCTTACAAAATCTTGAAAAATGGAATTTGACGAATTCTGCCAAAACTCATGTTTTTTTTCATCTTCTCACTTCTATAACCAAACAACAATGATCTCTTAACTTATTTCATCAGTTTTGTACGAAATTTCATTTCGTTGTTTGGCAGTTTTAACAAGTTCTTACAAAATCTTGAAAAATGGAATTTGACGAATTCTGCCAAAACTCATGTTTTTGTTCATTTAGTGACTTCTATAATCCAACAACAAGGATCTTTTAACTCATTTCATCAGTTTTGTACGAAATTTCATTTCGTTGTTTGGCAGTTTCAACCAGTTCTTACAAAATTTTGAAAAATGGACGTTGACGAAATCTGCCAAAACTCATGTTTTTCTTCATCTTCTCACTTCTATAACCAAACAACAATGATCTCTTAACTTATTTCATCAGTTTTGTACGAAATTTCATTGCGTTGGAAGTTTTAACAAGTTCTTACAAAATCTTGAAAAATGGAATTTGACGAAATCTGCCAAAACTCGTGTTTTTGTTCATTTAGTGACTTCTATAATCCAATAACAATGATCTCTTAACTCATTTAATCAGTTTTGTACGAAATTTCATTGCGTTGCTTGGCAGTTTTAACAAGTTATTACAAAATCTTGAAAAATGGAATTTGACGAATTCTGCCAAAACTCATGTTTTTGTTCATTTAGTGACTTCTATAACCCAACAACAATGATCTCTTAACTCATTTCATCAGTTTTGTACGAAATTTCATTTCGTTGTTTGGCAGTTTCAACAAGTTACAAAATATTGAAAAATGGACGTTGACGAAATCTTCCAAAACTCATGTTTTTGATCATTTAGTGACTTCTATAATCCAACAACAATGATCTCTTAACTCATTTCATCAGTTTTGTACGAAATTTCATTTCGTTGTTTGACAGTTTTAACAAGTTCTTACAAAATCTTGAAAAATGGAATTTGACGAAATCTGCCAAAACTCATGTTTTTGTTCATTTAGTGACTTCTATAATCCAACAACAATGATCTCTTAACTCATTTAATCAGTTTTGTACGAATTTTCATTGCGTTGCTTGGCAGTTTTAACAAGTTCTTACAAAATCTTGAAAAATGGAATTTGACGAATTCTGCCAAAACTCATGTTTTTTTTCATCTTCTCACTTCTATAACCAAACAACAATGATCTCTTAACTTATTTCATCAGTTTTGTACGAAATTTCATTGCGTTGGCAGTTTTAACAAGTTCTTACAAAATCTGGAAAAATGGAATTTGACGAATTCTGCCAAAACTCATGTTTTTGTTCATTTAGTGACTTCTATAATCCAACAACAAGGATCTTTTAACTCATTTCATCAGTTTTGTACAAAATTTCATTTCGTTGTTTGGCAGTTTCAACCAGTTCTTACAAAATTTTGAAAAATGGACGTTGACGAAATCTGCCAAAACTCATGTTTTTCTTCATCTTCTCACTTCTATAACCAAACAACAATGATCTCTTAACTTATTTCATCAGTTTTGTACGAAATTTCATTGCGTTGGCAGTTTTAACAAGTTCTTACAAAATCTTGAAAAATGGAATTTGACGAATTCTGCCAAAACTCATGTTTTTGTTCATTTAGTGACTTCTATAATCCAACAACAAGGATCTTTTAACTCATTTCATCAGTTTTGTACGAAATTTCATTTCGTTGTTTGGCAGTTTTTCATCTTCTCACTTCTATAACCAAACAACAATAATCTCTTAACTTATTTCATCAGTTTTGTACGAAATTTCATTTCGTTGTTTGGCAGTTTCAACAAGTTACAAAATCTTGAAAAATGGACGTTGACGAAATCTTCCAAAACTCATGTTTTTGATCATTTAGTGACTTCTATAATCCAACAACAATGATCTCTTAACTTATTTCATCAGTTTTGTACGAAATTTCATTTCATTGTTCGGCAGTTTCAAGAAGTTTTAACAAAATCTTGAAAAATGGACGTTGACGAAATCTTCCAAAACTCATGTTTTTGATCATTTAGTGACTTCTATAACCCAACAACAATGATCTCTTAACTTATTTCATCAGTTTTGTACGAAATTTCATTTCGTTGTTTGGCAGTTTTAACAAGTTCTTACAAAATCTTGAAAAATGGAATTTGACGAAATCTTTCAAAACTCATGTTTTTGTTCATTTAGTGACTTCTATAACCCAACAACAATGATCTCTTAACTCATTTCATCAGTTTTGTACGAAATTTCATTGCGTTGTTTGGCAGTTTTAACAAGTTCTTACAAAATCTTGAAAAATGGAATTTGACGAATTCTGCCAAAACTCATGTTTTTGTTCATTTAGTGACTTCTATAACCCAACAACAATGATCTCTTAATTTATTTCATCAGTTTTGTACGAAATTTCATTTCGTTGTTTGGCAGTTTCAACCAGTTCTTACAAAATTTTGAAAAATGGACGTTGACGAAATCTGCCAAAACTCATGTTTTTCTTCATCTTCTCACTTCTATAACAAAACAACAATGATCTCTTAACTTATTTCATCAGTTTTGTACGAAATTTCATTGCGTTGGCAGTTTTAACAAGTTCTTACAAAATCTTGAAAAATGGACGTTTGACGAAATCTTTCAAAACTCATGTTTTTGTTCATTTAGTGACTTCTATAACCCAACAACATTGATCTCTTAACTTATTTCATCAGTTTTGTACGAAATTTCATTTCGTTGTTTGGCAGTTTTTACAAAATTTTGAAAAATGGACGTTGACGAAATCTGCCAAAACTCATGTTTTTCTTCATCTTCTCACTTCTATAACCAAACAACAATGATCTCTTAACTTATTTCATCAGTTTTGTACGAAATTTCATTGCGTTGGCAGTTTTAACAAGTTCTTACAAAATCTTGAAAAATGGAATTTGACGAAATCTGCCAAAACTCGTGTTTTTGTTCATTTAGTGACTTCTATAATCCATCAACAATGATCTCTTAACTTATTTCATCAGTTTTGTACGAAATTTCATTGCGTTGCTTGGCAGTTTTAACAAGTTCTTACAAAATCTTGAAAAATGGAATTTGACGAAATCTGCCAAAACTCGTGTTTTTGTTCATTTAGTGACTTCTATAATCCAACAACAATGATCTCTTAACTTATTTCATCAGTTTTGTACGAAATTTCATTTCGTTGTTCGGCAGTTTCAACAAGTTTTAACAAAATCTTGAAAAATGGACGTTGACGAAATCTTTCAAAACTCATGTTTTTGTTCATTTAGTGACTTCTATAACCCAACAACATTGATCTCTTAACTTATTTCATCAGTTTTGTACGAAATTTCATTGCGTTGCTTGGCAGTTTTAACAAGTTCTTACAAAATCTTGAAAAATGGAATTTGACGAATTCTGCCAAAACTCATGTTTTTGTTCATTTAGTGACTTCTATAACCCAACAACAATGATCTCTTAACTCATTTCATCAGTTTTGTACGAAATTTCATTTCGTTGTTTGGCAGTTTCAACAAGTTACAAAATCTTGAAAAATGGACGTTGACGAAATCTTCCAAAACTCATGTTTTTGATCATTAAGTGACTTCTATAACCCAACAACAATGATCTCTTAACTTATTTCATCAGTTTTGTACGAAATTTCATTTCGTTGTTTGGCAGTTTCAACCAGTTTTTACAAAATTTTGAAAAATGGACGTTGACGAAATCTGCCAAAACTCATGTTTTTCTTCATCTTCTCACTTCTATAACCAAACAACAATGATCTCTTAACTTATTTCATCAGTTTTGTACGAAATTTCATTGCGTTGGAAGTTTTAACAAGTTCTTACAAAATCTTGAAAAATGGAATTTGACGAAATCTGCCAAAACTCGTGTTTTTGTTCATTTAGTGACTTCTATAATCCAACAACAATGATCTCTTAACTTATTTCATCAGTTTTGTACGAAATTTCATTTCGTTGTTCGGCAGTTTCAACAAGTTTTAACAAAATCTTGAAAAATGGACGTTGACGAAATCTTTCAAAACTCATGTTTTTGTTCATTTAGTGACTTCTATAACCCAACAACATTGATCTCTTAACTTATTTCATCAGTTTTGTACGAAATTTCATTTCGTGTTTGGCAGTTTCAACAAGTTACAAAATCTTGAAAAATGGACGTTGACGAAATCTTCCAAAACTCATGTTTTTGATCATTTAGTGACTTCTATAACCCAACAACAATGATCTCTTAACTTATTTCATCAGTTTTGTACGAAATTTCATTTCGTTGTTTGGCAGTTTCAACCAGTTTTTACAAAATTTTGAAAAATGGACGTTGACGAAATCTGCCAAAACTCATGTTTTTCTTCATCTTCTCACTTCTATAACCAAACAACAATGATCTCTTAACTTATTTCATCAGTTTTGTACGAAATTTCATTGCGTTGGAAGTTTTAACAAGTTCTTACAAAATCTTGAAAAATGGAATTTGATGAAATCTGCCAAAACTCGTGTTTTTGTTCATTTAGTGAATTCTATAACCCAACAACATTGATCTCTTAACTTATTTCATCAGTTTTGTATGAAATTTCATTTCGTTGTTTGGCAGTTTCAACCAGTTTTTACAAAATTTTGAAAAATGGACGTTGACGAAATCTGCCAAAACTCATGTTTTTCTTCATCTTCTCACTTCTATAACCAAACAACAATGATCTCTTAACTTATTTCATCAGTTTTGTACGAAATTTCATTGCGTTGGAAGTTTTAACAAGTTCTTACAAAATCTTGAAAAATGGAATTTGACGAAATCTGCCAAAACTCGTGTTTTTGTTCATTTAGTGACTTCTATAATCCAACAACAATGATCTCTTAACTTATTTCATCAGTTTTGTACGAAATTTCATTTCGTTGTTCGGCAGTTTCAACAAGTTTTAACAAAATCTTGAAAAATGGACGTTGACGAAATCTTTCAAAACTCATGTTTTTGTTCATTTAGTGACTTCTATAACCCAACAACATTGATCTCTTAACTTATTTCATCAGTTTTGTACGAAATTTCATTTCGTGTTTGGCAGTTTCAACAAGTTACAAAATCTTGAAAAATGGACGTTGACGAAATCTTCCAAAACTCATGTTTTTGATCATTTAGTGACTTCTATAACCCAACAACAATGATCTCTTAACTTATTTCATCAGTTTTGTACGAAATTTCATTTCGTTGTTTGGCAGTTTCAACCAGTTTTTACAAAATTTTGAAAAATGGACGTTGACGAAATCTGCCAAAACTCATGTTTTTCTTCATCTTCTCACTTCTATAACCAAACAACAATGATCTCTTAACTTATTTCATCAGTTTTGTACGAAATTTCATTGCGTTGGAAGTTTTAACAAGTTCTTACAAAATCTTGAAAAATGGAATTTGACGAAATCTGCCAAAACTCGTGTTTTTGTTCATTTAGTGAATTCTATAACCCAACAACATTGATCTCTTAACTTATTTCATCAGTTTTGTATGAAATTTCATTTCGTTGTTTGGCAGTTTCAACCAGTTTTTACAAAATTTTGAAAAATGGACGTTGACGAAATCTGCCAAAACTCATGTTTTTCTTCATCTTCTCACTTCTATAACCAAACAACAATGATCTCTTAACTTATTTCATCAGTTTTGTACGAAATTTCATTGCGTTGGAAGTTTTAACAAGTTCTTACAAAATCTTGAAAAATGGAATTTGACGAAATCTGCCAAAACTCGTGTTTTTGTTCATTTAGTGACTTCTATAATCCAACAACAATGATCTCTTAACTTATTTCATCAGTTTTGTACGAAATTTCATTTCGTTGTTCGGCAGTTTCAACAAGTTTTAACAAAATCTTGAAAAATGGACGTTGACGAAATCTTTCAAAACTCATGTTTTTGTTCATTTAGTGACTTCTATAACCCAACAACATTGATCTCTTAACTTATTTCATCAGTTTTGTACGAAATTTCATTGCGTTGCTTGGCAGTTTTAACAAGTTCTTACAAAATCTTGAAAAATGGAATTTGACGAATTCTGCCAAAACTCTTGTTTTTGTTCATTTAGTGACTTCTATAACCCAACAACAATGATCTCTTAACTCATTTCATCAGTTTTGTACGAAATTTCATTTCGTGTTTGGCAGTTTCAACAAGTTACAAAATCTTGAAAAATGGACGTTGACGAAATCTTCCAAAACTCATGTTTTTGATCATTTAGTGACTTCTATAACCCAACAACAATGATCTCTTAACTTATTTCATCAGTTTTGTACGAAATTTCATTTCGTTGTTTGGCAGTTTCAACCAGTTTTTACAAAATTTTGAAAAATGGACGTTGACGAAATCTGCCAAAACTCATGTTTTTCTTCATCTTCTCACTTCTATAACCAAACAACAATGATCTCTTAACTTATTTCATCAGTTTTGTACGAAATTTCATTGCGTTGGAAGTTTTAACAAGTTCTTACAAAATCTTGAAAAATGGAATTTGACGAAATCTGCCAAAACTCGTGTTTTTGTTCATTTAGTGACTTCTATAACCCAACAACATTGATCTCTTAACTTATTTAATCAGTTTTGTACGAAATTTCATTTCGTTGTTTGGCAGTTTCAACCAGTTTTTACAAAATTTTGAAAAATGGACGTTGACGAAATCTGCCAAAACTCATGTTTTTCTTCATCTTCTCACTTCTATAGCCAAACAACAATGATCTCTTAACTTATTTCATCAGTTTTGTACGAAATTTCATTGCGTTGGAAGTTTTAACAAGTTCTTACAAAATCTTGAAAAATGGAATTTGACGAAATCTGCCAAAACTCGTGTTTTTGTTCATTTAGTGACTTCTATAACCCAACAACATTGATCTCTTAACTTATTTCATCAGTTTTGTATGAAATTTCATTTCGTTGTTTGGCAGTTTCAACCAGTTCTTACAAAATTTTGAAAAATGGACGTTGACGAAATCTGCCAAAACTCATGTTTTTCTTCATCTTCTCACTTCTATAACCAAACAACAATGATCTCTTAACTTATTTCATCAGTTTTGTACGAAATTTCATTGCGTTGGCAGTTTTAACAAGTTCTTACAAAATCTTGAAAAATGGAATTTGACGAAATCTTTCAAAACTCATGTTTTTGTTCATTTAGTGACTTCTATAACCCAACAACAATGATCTCTTAATTTATTTCATCAGTTTTGTACGAAATTTCATTTCGTTGTTTGGCAGTTTCAACCAGTTCTTACAAAATTTTGAAAAATGGACGTTGACGAAATCTGCCAAAACTCATGTTTTTCTTCATCTTCTCACTTCTATAACAAAACAACAATGATCTCTTAACTTATTTCATCAGTTTTGTACGAAATTTCATTGCGTTGGCAGTTTTAACAAGTTCTTACAAAATCTTGAAAAATGGACGTTTGACGAAATCTTTCAAAACTCATGTTTTTGTTCATTTAGTGACTTCTATAACCCAACAACATTGATCTCTTAACTTATTTCATCAGTTTTGTACGAAATTTCATTTCGTTGTTTGGCAGTTTTTACAAAATTTTGAAAAATGGACGTTGACGAAATCTGCCAAAACTCATGTTTTTCTTCATCTTCTCACTTCTATAACCAAACAACAATGATCTCTTAACTTATTTCATCAGTTTTGTACGAAATTTCATTGCGTTGGCAGTTTTAACAAGTTCTTACAAAATCTTGAAAAATGGACGTTTGACGAAATCTTTCAAAACTCATGTTTTTGTTCATTTAGTGACTTCTATAACCCAACAACATTGATCTCTTAACTTATTTCATCAGTTTTGTACGAAATTTCATTTCGTTGTTTGGCAGTTTTTACAAAATTTTGAAAAATGGACGTTGACGAAATCTGCCAAAACTCATGTTTTTCTTCATCTTCTCACTTCTATAACCAAACAACAATGATCTCTTAACTTATTTCATCAGTTTTGTCCGAAATTTCATTGCGTTGGCAGTTTTAACAAGTTCTTACAAAATCTTGAAAAATGGAATTTGACGAAATCTGCCAAAACTCGTGTTTTTGTTCATTTAGTGACTTCTATAATCCAACAACAATGATCTCTTAACTTATTTCATCAGTTTTGTACGAAATTTCATTTCGTTGTTCGGCAGTTTCAACAAGTTTTAACAAAATCTTGAAAAATGGACGTTGACGAAATCTTTCAAAACTCATGTTTTTGTTCATTTAGTGACTTCTATAACCCAACAACATTGATCTCTTAACTTATTTCATCAGTTTTGTACGAAATTTCATTGCGTTGCTTGGCAGTTTTAACAAGTTCTTACAAAATCTTGAAAAATGGAATTTGACGAATTCTGCCAAAACTCATGTTTTTGTTCATTTAGTGACTTCTATAACCCAACAACAATGATCTCTTAACTCATTTCATCAGTTTTGTACGAAATTTCATTTCGTGTTTGGCAGTTTCAACAAGTTACAAAATCTTGAAAAATGGACGTTGACGAAATCTTCCAAAACTCATGTTTTTGATCATTAAGTGACTTCTATAACCCAACAACAATGATCTCTTAACTTATTTCATCAGTTTTGTACGAAATTTCATTTCGTTGTTTGGCAGTTTCAACCAGTTTTTACAAAATTTTGAAAAATGGACGTTGACGAAATCTGCCAAAACTCATGTTTTTCTTCATCTTCTCACTTCTATAACCAAACAACAATGATCTCTTAACTTATTTCATCAGTTTTGTACGAAATTTCATTGCGTTGGAAGTTTTAACAAGTTCTTACAAAATCTTGAAAAATGGAATTTGACGAAATCTGCCAAAACTCGTGTTTTTGTTCATTTAGTGACTTCTATAATCCAACAACAATGATCTCTTAACTTATTTCATCAGTTTTGTACGAAATTTCATTTCGTTGTTCGGCAGTTTCAACAAGTTTTAACAAAATCTTGAAAAATGGACGTTGACGAAATCTTTCAAAACTCATGTTTTTGTTCATTTAGTGACTTCTATAACCCAACAATATTGATCTCTTAACTTATTTCATCAGTTTTGTACGAAATTTCATTGCGTTGGAAGTTTTAACAAGTTCTTACAAAATCTTGAAAAATGGAATTTGACGAAATCTGCCAAAACTCGTGTTTTTGTTCATTTAGTGACTTCTATAACCCAACAACAATGATCTCTTAACTTATTTCATCAGTTTTGTACGAAATTTCATTTCGTTGTTCGGCAGTTTCAACAAGTTTTAACAAAATCTTGAAAAATGGACGTTGACGAAATCTTTCAAAACTCATGTTTTTGTTCATTTAGTGACTTCTATAACCCAACAACATTGATCTGTTAACTTATTTCATCAGTTTTGTACGAAATTTCATTGCGTTGGAAGTTTTAACAAGTTCTTACAAAATCTTGAAAAATGGAATTTGACGAATTCTGCCAAAACTCATGTTTTTGTTCATTTAGTGACTTCTATAACCCAACAACAATGATCTCTTAACTCATTTCATCAGTTTTGTACGAAATTTCATTTCGTTGTTTGACAGTTTCAACAAGTTACAAAATCTTGAAAAATGGACGTTGACGAAATCTTCCAAAACTCATGTTTTTGATCATTTAGTGACTTCTATAATCCAACAACAATGATCTCTTAACTCATTTCATCAGTTTTGTACGAAATTTCATTTCGTTGTTTGACAGTTTTAACAAGTTCTTAAAAAATCTTGAAAAATGGAATTTGACGAAATCTGCCAAAACTCATGTTTTTGTTCATTTAGTGACTTCTATATTCCAACAACAATGATCTCTTAACTTATTTCATCAGTTTTGTATGAAATTTCATTTCGTTGTTTGGCAGTTTTAACAAGTTCTTACAAAATCATGAAAAATGGACTTTGACGAAATCTGCCAAAACTCGTGTTTTTGTTCATTTAGTGACTTCTATAATCCAACAACAATGATCTCTTAACTCATTTAATCAGTTTTGTACGAAATTTCATTGCGTTGCTTGGCAGTTTTAACAAGTTCTTACAAAATCTTGAAAAATGGAATTTGACGAATTCTTCCAAAACTCATGTTTTTGTTCATTTAGTGACTTCTATAACCCAACAACAATGATCTCTTAACTCATTTCATCAGTTTTGTACGAAATTTCATTTATTTGTTTGGCAGTTTCAACAAGTTACAAAATCTTGAAAAATGGACGTTGACGAAATCTTCCAAAACTCATGTTTTTGATCATTTAGTGACTTCTATAATCCAACAACAATGATCTCTTAACTCATTTCATCAGTTTTGTACGAAATTTCATTTCGTTGTTTGACAGTTTTAACAAGTTCTTACAAAATCTTGAAAAATGGAATTTGACGAAATCTGCCAAAACTCATGTTTTTGTTCATTTAGTGACTTCTATAATCCAACAACAATGATCTCTTAACTCATTTAATCAGTTTTGTACGAAATTTCATTGCGTTGCTTGGCAGTTTTAACAAGTTCTTACAAAATCTTGAAAAATGGAATTTGACGAATTCTGCCAAAACTCATGTTTTTTTCATCTTCTCACTTCTATAACCAAACAACAATGATCTCTTAACTTACTTCATCAAATTTGTACGAAATTTCATTTCGTTGTTTGGCAGTTTCAACAAGTTACAAAATCTTGAAAAATGGACGTTGACTAAATCTTCCAAAACTCATGTTTTTGATCATTTAGTGACTTCTATAATCCAACAACAATGATCTCTTAACTTATTTCATCAGTTTTGTACGAAATTTCATTTCATTGTTCGGCAGTTTCAACAAGTTTTAACAAAATCTTGAAAAATGGACGTTTACGAAATCTTTCAAAACTCATGTTTTTGTTCATTTAGTGACTTCTATAACCCAACAACATTGATCTCTTTACTTATTTCATCAGTTTTGTACGAAATTTAATTTCGTTGTTTGGCAGTTTCAACCAGTTCTTACAAAATTTTGAAAAATGGACGTTGACGAAATCTATCAAAACTCATGTTTTTCTTCATCTTCTCACTTCTATAACCAAACAACAATGATGTCTTAACTTATTTCATCAGTTTTGTACGAAATTTCATTGCGTTGCTTGGCAGTTTTAACAAGTTCTTACAAAATCTTGAAAAATGGAATTTGACGAATTCTGCCAAAACTCATGTTTTTGTTCATTTAGTGACTTCTATAATCCAACAACAAGGATCTTTTAACTCATTTCATCAGTTTTGTACGAAATTTCATTTCGTTGTTTGGCAGTTTCAACCAGTTCTTACAAAATTTTGAAAAATGGACGTTGACGAAATCTGCCAAAACTCATGTTTTTCTTCATCTTCTCACTTCTATAACCAAACAACAATGATCTCTTAACTTATTTCATCAGTTTTGTACGAAATTTCATTGCGTTGGCAGTTTTAACAAGTTCTTACAAAATCTTGAAAAATGGAATTTGACGAATTCTGCCAAAACTTATGTTTTTGTTCATTTAGTGACTTCTATAACCCAACAACAATGATCTCTTAACTCATTTCATCAGTTTTGTACGAAATTTCATTTCGTTGTTTGGCAGTTTCAACCAGTTCTTACAAAATTTTGAAAAATGGACGTTGACGAAATCTGCCAAAACTCATGTTTTTCTTCATCTTCTCACTTCTATAACAAAACAACAATGATCTCTTAACTTATTTCATCAGTTTTGTACGAAATTTCATTGCGTTGGCTGTTTTAACAAGTTCTTACAAAATCTTGAAAAATGGAATTTGACGAAATCTGCCAAAACTCGTGTTTTTGTTCATTTAGTGACTTCTTTAATCCAACAACAATGATCTCTTAACTCATTTAATCAGTTTTGTACGAAATTTCATTGCGTTGCTTGGCAGTTTTAACAAGTTCTTACAAAATCTTGAAAAATTGAATTTGACGAATTCTGCCAAAACTCATGTTTTTGTTCATTTAGTGACTTCTATAACCCAACAACAATGATCTCTTAACTCATTTCATCAGTTTTGTACGAAATTTCATTTCGTTGTTTGGCAGTTTCAACAAGTTACAAAATCTTGAAAAATGGACGTTGACGAAATCTTCCAAAACTCATGTTTTTGATCATTTAGTGACTTCTATAATCCAACAACAATGATCTCTTAACTCATTTCATCAGTTTTGTACAAAATTTCATTTCGTTGTTTGACAGTTTTAACAAGTTCTTACAAAATCTTGAAAAATGGAATTTGACGAAATCTGCCAAAACTCATGTTTTTGTTCATTTAGTGACTTCTATAATCCAACAACAATGATCTCTTAACTCATTTAATCAGTTTTGTACGAAATTTCATTGCGTTGCTTGGCAGTTTTAACAAGTTCTTTCAAAATCTTGAAAAATGGAATTTGACGAATTCTGCCAAAACTCATGTTTTTTTTCATCTTCTCACTTCTATAACCAAACAACAATGATCTCTTAACTTATTTCATCAGTTTTGTACGAAATTTCATTTCGTTGTTTGGCAGTTTCAACAAGTTACAAAATCTTGAAAAATGGACGTTGACGAAATCTTCCAAAACTCATGTTTTTGTTCATTTAGTGACTTCTATAATCCAACAACAATGATCTCTTAACTTATTTCATCAGTTTTGTACGAAATTTCATTTCATTGTTCGGCAGTTTCAACAAGTTTTAACAAAATCTTGAAAAATGGACGTTGACGAAATCTTTCAAAACTCATGTTTTTGTTCATTTAGTGACTTCTATAACCCAACAACATTGATCTCTTAACTTATTTCATCAGTTTTGTACGAAATTTCATTTCGTTGTTTGGCAGTTTCAACTAGTTCTTACAAAATTTTGAAATATGGACGTTGACGAAATCTATCAAAACTCATGTTTTTCTTCATCTTCTCACTTCTATAACCAAACAACAATGATCTCTTAACTTATTTCATCAGTTTTGTACGAAATTTCATTGCGTTGCGTTGGCAGTTTTAACAAGTTCTTACAAAATCTTGAAAAATGGAATTTGACGAATTCTGCCAAAACTCATGTTTTTGTTCATTTAGTGACTTCTATAATCCAACAACAAGGATCTTTTAACTCATTTCATCAGTTTTGTACGAAATTTCATTTCGTTGTTTGGCAGTTTCAACCAGTTCTTACAAAATTTTGAAAAATGGACGTTGACGAAATCTGCCAAAACTCATGTTTTTCTTCATCTTCTCACTTCTATAACCAAACAACAATGATCTCTTAACTTATTTCATCAGTTTTGTACGAAATTTCATTGCGTTGGCAGTTTTAACAAGTTCTTACAAAATCTTGAAAAATGGAATTTGACGAATTCTGCCAAAACTCATGTTTTTGTTCATTTAGTGACTTCTATAACCCAACAACAATGATCTCTTAACTCATTTCATCAGTTTTGTACGAAATTTCATTTCGTTGTTTGGCAGTTTCAACAAGTTACAAAATTTTGAAAAATGGACGTTGACGAAATCTTCCAAAACTCATGTTTTTGATCATTTAGTGACTTCTATAACCCAACAACATTGATCTCTTAACTTATTTCATCTGTTTTGTACGAAATTTCATTTCGATGTTTGGCAGTTTCAACCAGTTCTTACAAAATTTTGAAAAATGGACGTTGACGAAATCTGCCAAAACTCATGTTTTTCTTCATCTTCTCACTTCTATAACCAAACAACAATGATCTCTTAACTTATTTCATCAGTTTTGTACGAAATTTCATTGCGTTGGCAGTTTTAACAAGTTCTTACAAAATCTTGAAAAATGGAATTTGACGAAATCTGCCAAAACTCGTGTTTTTGTTCATTTAGTGACTTCTATAATCCAACAGCAATGATCTCTTAACTCATTTCATCAGTTTTGTTCGAAATTTCATTGCGTTGCTTGGCAGTTTTAACAAGTTCTTACAAAATCTTGAAAAATGGAATTTGACGAATTCTGCCAAAACTCATGTTTTTGTTAATTTAGTGACTTCTATAACCCAACAACATTGATCTCTTAACTTATTTCATCAGTTTTGTACGAAATTTCATTTCGTTGTTTGGCAGTTTCAACCAGTTCTTACAAAATTTTGAAAAATGGACGTTGACGAAATCTGCCAAAACTCATGTTTTTCTTCATCTTCTCATTTCTATAACCAAACAACAATGATCTCTTAACTTATTTCATCAGTTTTGTACGAAATTTCATTGCGTTGCTTGGCAGTTTTAACAAGTTCTTACAAAATCTTGAAAAATGGAATTTGACGAATTCTGCCAAAACTCATGTTTTTGTTCATTTAGTGACTTCTATAACCCAACAACAATGATCTCTTAACTCATTTCATCAGTTTTGTACGAAATTTCATTTCGTTGTTTGGCAGTTTCAACAAGTTACAAAATCTTGAAAAATGGACGTTGACGAAATCTTCCAAAACTCATGTTTTTGATCATTTAGTGACTTCTATAACCCAACAACAATGATCTCTTAACTTATTTCATCAGTTTTGTACGAAATTTCATTTCGTTGTTTGACAGTTTTAAAAAGTTCTTACAAAATCTTGAAAAAATGGAATTTGACGAAATCTGCAAAAACTTATGTTTTTGTTCATTAGTAACTTCTATAACCCAACAACAATGATCTCTTAACTTATTTCATTTTTTTTGAACGAAATTTCATTTCGTTGTTTGGCAGTTTTAACAAGTTCTTACAAAATCTTGAAAAATGGACGTTGACGAAATCTGCCAAAACTCATGTTTTTGTTCATTTTGTGACTTCTATAATCCAACAACAATGATCTCTTAACTTATTTCATCAGTTTTGTACGAAATTTCATTTCATTGTTTGGCAGTTTCAACAAGTTCTTACAAAATCTTGAAAAATGGACGTTGACAAAATCTGCCAAAAACATGAACGTCCATTTTTTCACAAACTCATACAACCCTGTAAAACTGCATAAAATTCAATGAATTTTTCATAGAAAAACGATAAAATAAGTTAGGAAATCACAGTCCTTGGTTTAGGGAGGTCTCAAGAAGAACCAAAACTTGGGTTTCGGCAAATTTCGTGAACGTCCATTTTTTCACAAACTTGTACCATCTTGCTAAACTGCCTCAAAAAGCAAAGAATTTGGTTAGAAAACAAATGAGATAAGTTAAGATTTCACTATCGTTGGTGTAGGGAGGTCTCAAGAAGAATAAAAACATGGATTTCAGCAATTTCCGCGAACATCAATTTTTTCACAACCGCTTCAACTGCCTAAAAAGTCAAAGAATTTTCTTAAAAAACTGATGAAATACGTTAAGATATCACTATCGTTGGTTTAGGGAGGTTTCAAGAAGCACAAAAACATGGATTTCTGCAGATTCCAAGAACGTCTATTTTTTCACAAATTCATACAACCCTGTAAAACTGCATAAAATGCAATGAATTTTTCATAGAAAAACGATGAAATAAGTTAGGAAATCACAGTCCTTGGTTTAGGGAGGTCTCAAGAAGAACCAAAACTTGGGTTTCGGCAAATTTCGTGAGCGTCCATTTTTTCACAAACTTGTACCATCTTGCTAAACTGCCTCAAAAAGCAAAGAATTTTGTTACAAAACAAATGAGATAAGTTAAGATTTCACTATCGTTGGTGTAGGGAGGTCTCAAGAAGAATAAAAACATGGATTTCGGCAATTTCCGCAAACATCAATTTTTTCACAACCGCTTCAACTGCCTAAAAAGTCAAAGAATTTTCTTAAAAAACTGATGAAATACGTTAAGATATCACTATCGTTGGTTTAGGGAGGTTTCAAGCACAAAAACAAGGATTTCTGCAGATTCCATGAACGTCCATTTTTTCACAAACTCATACAACCCTGTAAAACTGCATAAAAAGCAATGAATTTTTCATAGAAAAACGATGAAATAAGTTGGGAAATCATAGTCCTTGGTTTAGGGAGGTCTCAAGAAGAACAAAAACTTGGGTTTCGGCAAATTTCGTGAACGTCCATTTTTTCACAACCTATTTAATTTTGGGAAGGGGCAACAAATCCAAAAAGGCTGCAATGGTTTGGCGTTTCAGAAAATAATGGAGAGAGATTAAAGGTGAAATTAATTCTCATGTCTAATACCAACTCTACAGTTTTTTGCAATGTAAAATGACTTTTTAGTGGAATTGTATCATTATAAATTGCATTCCCATAATTTTGACATGGTAATAACAGAACACTTTCCGAATGCACATCAGCAAACATGCCTAGGATTGATGGAGCCAAACAGCCAAGAACCAATGACGCACTAAAATCCCAGAAGAATGTGATAATGTGACCCGCGTTTGATGGGAAGGTGTTCAACATCAAGGCATTTTCATAACTCCAATTGCTTGTGTTTCAACTCTGCTGTGAAATTCAGCTTGCCTTATTTTGATCCACAAAACCAATCCTCAAACCATATATGTCATGCCAACCTGCATTAGATGTGAATGAGGTACACTCAAATTTGCAATCCCCCTCCTGCAATTTTTTCTCAAGAAAGCATAAAAGTAATTTATGATCAACTTCTTGATAAACCAAGAATCTTTTCTGGCCCTAATATCCCCATGGCCAAGAAGGTAGACAACCCCAGATTCTTTTGCCTTGCGAATAAAAGACAGTTCCCTCTCAATACTCTGCTCAGCATCAGAAATTTCTGGATCTGTATGAGGTGCTGACCTCACCTCATCAGATGTACTAGCTTCTGAGATTGGCTTACCCGACTCCTTGTGCTCAACCAGGAGAGGAACACCAAGTGAGTAAACACTTCCATTGGGAGCTATAAGAACTCTTGAGCAAGAGGACTCATCTTCCGAATCTGTATCCCCATCATCCCCATCACTCTCCAATGACCGCTCCTGAGCTTCCCGACGAATAAATTTCTCAAGGCTTTCAATTAATAACTGTTCAAATGTCTGGTGACTTTCCTTCCTAACATCCTTGTAGCCATACCTATTGAAGTAAATAACATCAGGCATCTAAACAAATCGTGACAAGAAACAAAAAGGCAAAATACAAAAAAGAGAGACCTTAATACATCAACGACTTCCCCACATCTATAAGAACAATTTTACTGAGGCTGCACTTAGTGTCGTGTGCTATCAAGGTTCAGCATTAAATTAGGGACATCTCAAAAGAAACAATAATCAGAAGATATTATATTCATTTACACTGCCCCATAATTTTATACAATGTAATATGAGAGAAGTAACTGGTGGACCTTGATATATTTCTTTTTCTCTATAGTTCTGCTTTAAGAAATAAGGGTCAATCTTTGGTATTTTGAAACTTTAGCGAAAAGGGGCAGGCCTCCACTAAGGCTAACGGAAACTGATAGTTACAATGGATAGATTCCAGAACTTGAGCGTTGATCCTTTCAATTTCATATTTGATATCTTCAGCCATATTGGTAAGCTTTTGGTCATGTAAAATGGTGTAAAAATAAATAAATAAATAAATAAAAACCAGACAATTAGAGAATCAGGTAGAACAAAAACAGTGAAAATAGGTAAACAGATGGTTAAAGGATTACAAGATTTATAGGAAGTATTTTTCAGAGTGACCAATAAGATGGGTGGTAATGATTCTCAAAATTTATATTTTAAATTATGGATGCCTGCAAATTTTTAAAGCAAGGTTAATCCTTCTAGTGGTCAAGGCCTGTGCAAACACAGAAATATACATGCATATCCATATAGACAATTCTGCACAAGATTACAAAAGTTCATAAACTTACTCTCCAAACCAGCATTTTATTTTCTTTATTATTTTATGTTTTTTCTCAAGTGCTTTAGCCAATGCAACACACAAGTTTGGCATTACCTGGCTATGCAACGAAATATGTGGTAGTTTTTTGGGCAGACACGCCGGAATAGGAACCTTTCACTTTGAGGCACTACAGGAACGGGAACATATTTTATACATACAAATATGACCATTGAGTGGACTGCAGGAATTGTGGTCAGAAAATGGCCAAAGATTGCTGGTATACCCTTCACTAGCTCATTGTAAAGTAAGCCAATTCCTGGAGCTCTGATGGTCCCAAGATTAGAACCCAATTGCCTCATCAAATCCATTGACAGCTTTTGCTTTACTTCAGTTTCATACTTAAGCTTGCTTCCGTAATTCCATATAAACATTATGAAGAACATGATAATAGCAAAGACCAAAATTATCCAACTTCCATCTCCTACACTCCAGAGAACTGATGAGAAAAATGTCAATTCCAACCCCAGGAAAATTACTAAGAAACTCAGCACAATAACAATGTTAATCTGCCATATAAGAAGCATAACAATTGTTACTAAAATGGTCGTCATCATCATCACTCCTAGCTCAGCAATGCCTGTAGTACAAGAGGATCATTATCGACAAAAAGAATTGAACTTTTAGAATTTAAAATTTAAAATCAGTATTTAAGCATGCACGTTCATCTGAAAAGTTAAATTGATATAAAAGTCTTAAAGTACATCATCAATATGTTGGGCATTCGTAAATTCGTTGTTTCTTAGCTGACACCAAATTAGATATTCCAGATTTTATTATCAAGTTAGATATGTTTTAGAATTTATCAGTGATAGTTAAGTAGACAGATCTATTGGTTCAAGGTAGGAAAACAAAAAAATAGGAGTCATTTAAAATAGGAAAACAAAAACGATTTTCAGAAAACGATTTTTGGAAATGAAAAAGAGAAAACAAGATTGTATTTTCAAGAATTGAAAATGTGTCCGGCTGAAAACAATTTCTAACAACGAAAACGGCAAAAACGTGTCCGGTACTACCGTACAACAATGCAGAAAATATCATATAAGGATTCAGATATTTTACATGTATAGAGATCAAGCTTGATATTACTAACCCCACTTCATAATATAAAAACCTTCATATTATAGTCCAAACAAATAAAAAAGAACAAACGGTAGAGGAAAAATAAACCAATTCGTACACAAGATTTCAAGAATCAAGTCTCACCAAGTCAATAGCACATATTGTACATTCATGAGAGCAATATGATCCTCCTGTGTGATAAACTTCCATAAACCCTAAAACATTTGTATATATTTAAAAGAGCAAAAGAAAGCACAAAAAATAGCATAAAAAGAATTTTGATGGAAGTTGCTGGTGATGGAAGAGAAGATTAATGAGAGAAGATATTGACTAGACCTAGGAGAGAGGTGCGGCGTGAGGAGATGGAGAGAGTACGTACTCTTTTCTATATTGAGTCTCAGTTTTAGAAAATATTTTCCCTTGTTTTCTAAAAATGACAATAAAAATGAAAATGTGAAAAAGAGAGCACCTAATCAATCATTCCCCTTCCATATTGCCTGATTATTGCTTTCGATATAATATCTGCAGCTTGGAGGGAAAGCTGAGTATGATTCTAGAAGTCCCCAAGTTTTGTGTCCTCTCAAATTTCTGCCTTGTGTCTTTTCAGCTTTCCATTTCAGTTTAGAACTTTCAAGATTTCTTTTATTAGGTCTTTTATGCCTAAGTTTGGATATTTAAGAGTCCTAATGAGTCTTTAATGTTAATTAATGTCTCAGTTATCTTCTCCAGTATAAATAAGTGCAAGTACCGATTGGCTATGAATAATATTATCAGAGCGTTTGAATTTTCCTATGATGGATTGACGTGAAGCCTAGTTTTGGGTGAGAAACCTGGATGTTATGTGATATGAATAATATTTTCAAGAGCCTTTAAATTTTGCTGTGATGGATTGGCGTGAGCCTAGTTTTGGGCGAGAAACCTGGGAGTGGTTCCTAGATCACAGTGTTCTGTGTGAGTTTAAAGCCCTAAGCTCTAGAGTTTGTCGATCCTGGTATCTAGGCAGTAGGTTTGTTGCATCATTTAGTAATATCCAACTAATGAAACATTTTGCAACTATACCTTTAAATGGAGCAAACCTTAACAAGTTAGTCAAGTGTGTAAAATGCAGTGAGTACTAGTAAGTGAAGGAATGCAAAACAGTTGCTCCGATTTTAAACAATACTTAACAATACATTTATGCAAAAGCTTGTTTGAGTAAGTTCTCTAAGTAACCCAGCATATTGACTTAAGGATTAAAAATGAATAACAGAGCTTTACAAAAAACAAGATTAAGTATTTTGGAGCATAATGAGTATTACCATATGCATTTCCAATCTCATCAATGCTTGAAATGGAGCAGATTGACACCAGGCAAACCACCAGCAAAAACCAATTCACAACAGGGATATAAATCTGCCCCATAAATTTTCGGGAGGTATGTATGATTTTAAGACGAGGGAAACAACCAAGTGCCATTGATTGTTTTATGCATGAAAATGTGGCTGTTGTCATTACACGACTAGCAATCAATGCAGCAATATTAGCAATTAGGAATACAGGCCAAAAAGCACCACCTGCAGCCAAAGACATCTCAATAATTAATGATCAGCCATTTCATATGCATATGCAATACAAAGTTCAAACCGCAAACATAAAGATAATTTGAGTTAGTGACATATCTTTTATGACTTCATAGTTAATAAAATGTAGAAGCACTAATGAATGAAACAGGCACCAACACCTGAAAATACATAGACAGTCAAAACTGGAGACAATGGAGCTTACTTGGAATTGAAGAAAAGAAAGCTTGATCAGCCCCACTGGGATTTTCCATTAGGTATGCAGCTTGACCCAAATATCCCAGCATAAGGCAGGGCAAAACAAGGCAAACAAATGTAAGCTGTAAACGAAAAGAACCCAGTAAATTAAAGCTGTAGTAATCAGCAAGCGAGCACCATGACTCTTATTCTTATGTATCACAGAAAAAGTTTTAGTTTTTCAATCTTTACCTGGACTGATTGCACAGAAAAGTAGCAAAGATCTGCGAACATTGCCTCAGAACCTGAAACATACTACATGCCATCAGCAACAAGTGTTAACAGTCGATGACATTACTTCTTAGACTACCTGTCCATCGTGGGGGAGGGGGAGGGGGAATCATATTACCACTTGGGAGAGCGATCAAATTTTAACCAATGTTAACTTTCATTGAGCCAAGGGATTATACTGGCTGGCAGTTATATGAGGTCATTTTCAATAGCTATAAGAATTAGTATTAAACCTTTGGTGTATCTGGTGTATTGGACTACTTATCCATAATTTGATCTATAACATAATTTGATGTTTTATTTAGAAGCTCATAAATGCCAGTCATTTTCCATTCTCATTTCCCCACACATGAAGCAACTTATTCATAAGGAAGATTCTAAAGGCAAAGCCCTTTGATGTGCACTGAAACACATAAGACCCCAATTTTTTGATTGCTTGTACTTTTCTTACAAGTTCTTTAACCAAATACAACTTTAATCAACTAATTTGTTGATCATATTCCCCAGACAATAGTTGGAAATAATCAACATCTGCAATTGTAGATGTAGGAGCTATCCCAAAATCCTTGTAGTAAACCTTTAATTTCCTCATGAGACTATTGACAATCTTTCTCATAAAATTGCTGAGCAACTGCTCTTCACAAATTTTAAATTTCACTTAACTGATAATTATCTTTAATATATATACCTTTTACATATGTAGATTCCTCGCACCAACTTTTAGAAACATGAAAATTTGCCTCATATTTCTTTAACCCCTATAGTTGCTTGAACTGTCTAAAAATCAATATTTTTAGCCTTCTTAATGGTACTTCAAGCTATATCTATAATAACTCAGTGAGATTCTTCATGTCTTTAGGGTTAGCTCAAGTAATGAAAGCTGGAGAAACAGGATAGGAATTGGATGCATTAAGGATTCAACCCCTCCCTATAAAATCCAGTCTGAATATTTATAAAGAGGGTTCCTCCGCAAGGTTCGTCCACTGTAGGTGTGTTCAAAGAAAGTGAACCATTTCAAAGTGCTTTTGACAAACTAATGCAGTCACTTTAGCACCAGTGTTGGGTCCTCCAGACTTCAAAACCTTTTAACCTCCACATAAATGCATCTGATCATGCAACTGAGAGGGGGGAGCAAGAGGGTCACCGAGTTTCATCATCTGACCATATTGATGGTACTATAATCAAAATCATTCAGTATCCATAGGTATTTGATGTTTTCCCCCTCCAAATAAAAAAGGTGGTGTAACTACCTTTCCATTATATAAATGACTGAAGTTTATCCCGTAGTGTTAAGGCCACTAATTTGCAACAACCTTTCCAATTGGTCAAAATGAGGGAGAGGGTTTACATTCCTGCACTATAATGAATATAGCATTGGTGAGCTGAACTTACTTACTGCAGTTGTCCTGTGGCTTTCCAGAAGTGAGTAGGGACTCATAAGGTCACTAGCCTATGAAGGTGTACCAAGTAGATCCTATTGTATGAAGTGGATTAAATGTCGCAATAATATTTACAACGGAAGTACAAGCAGAATCAGGATTCAACTATTTCCCTCACCTTAGGTTTCATGGACAAGCATTTGAAAGATATTGCCTTAATTCTCGACTAGAAAGGGAAACCCATCCATTTTATTTATCTGCTTGCTTTTTAGACACCAATAATGAATATCAAACTATGTTAATAATACCAGTTACGGAAACCTAAACAAAGTGGAGTGCCATAATCACTCCCCTATGGAAAATTATTCGAGTGTCACTGTTTCATAGTCCAAAATGTAACAGTTATATCTGCTTTGCATAGAGGTGTAACCAACATTTAAAAGCAGAGTTGTGTAATTTACAGGGACATATAAGAATAACCAAGCATCAACACAGGCAAAAGTTTCAAGATTCGTTACCAGTTGCGCATAGAAGACACCCCGCAAGAGAATACCAGGCTTTAGTTGAGTTCCTCTTGAAGAAGTAATAGATGTGAATAGGATTGAAGGCCCTGAAGACACTGCTGTCATACTGAACAATGTTGTAAATACCGGTACCCCCAAGGGAACAAAACCATATGAATAAGGCAGGGCCTACAGCAAGTCCCACTTTACTTGTCCCAAATTTCTGTACACTGAACAAGATTACAAGAAACGCAACTGAAATCGTCACCACTTGATCTGCACCCAGAAAGACAAAGTACTAAAAGCTTAAGATAGTGGTTAAATCAAAGCAGCTCAATTAGATTTAGGATGAAGACACAAGAGGGCGGATGAGAGAGAATGATATATATATATATATAGTTCCTATCTAGAGAGGGATCCCGCTCTGAAATATTAAAGTGTGGGACTCCTTATTTGGTTCACTTGTATGTCACATTTTCACATCTCAGTGTTTAGAACATATAGTGTGTAGATCATTCCTGCCAAATTTCATCCAATTTGTAGATAATTTGAGCTTCTGTAATCGTGATTTACACGAACGGTCCATTTTTGACTGATTCTGTTATGTTAATTCATTTAATCTAATTCGGTACTCAAATGATCTTCAAATTTGATGAAACTTGGCATGAATGATCTACACACTGATCGGTGGAGATGAGAAAATGTGGCCTACAAGTGAGCCAAATAAGGAGTCCCGCACTTTAATTTTAGAGCGAGATTCCTCTCTGGATAGGAACTGATATATATATATATATAAGAATTTTCTTGGCTACAAACGTCCGCACTAATGGTTTTGGTGCGGATTTTCATTTTCACCACTTTTGGATATAATTTCCTCATCTCCACGATCTAGATAATATTATGTAGATCATGACTGCAAATTTTCAGCCAATTTAGTAATCGTTAAGGACTTCAAAATTGCATTTTTCTGTAATAAACGTAAACAGTTCATGTTTGACAGAATTCAGTACGACCATTTGTTTTTCGATTGTGAGGGCCTTAAACATCAGTAAATTGGCTGAAATTTTATAGAGTTAATCTACACAATATTATCTAGATACTAGACGGTAGAGATGAGGAAATTCGATCAAAAAGTAGTGCAAAAATGAAAATCCGCACCAAAACCATTGGTGAGGACGTTTGTAGCCAAGAAGCCATGTATGAATGTATGTGTGTGGATTAATTTCAGTTTACTCACATGCGGTTTAGGGTTAAGATCACTTTACTCCCCAAACTCTCAATTTAAAAAATTTCCCCTAAAGTTGCTAACCATGCCCAATTAATGAATTTCCGTCTAATTTGGATGTTAAACGCTGGCATGGAATCTTAGTAAAAGGGTCTCAAAATGTAATGTTTGTTGTTATACGACTATTTTAGCTCTTCAAATGAGTTATAAAGTCAAAATTAACATCCAAAATAAGTGGAATTTTAGCAATTGGGCTTGATTTTAAAATATTGGAAACTTTAGGATGTAAATTTTCAAAATTAAGAGTATGAGTGAAATGATGTTAACCTTAAACCTCAGGAGGGTAGACTGAAATTAATCCTATATATAGGGCTCTTCCACTAAGGGATCTTTTTTTTGGGTTTATACGAGGGGTCGCCTCGCAGCCATTATATATGTTTTAATGAAAATAAAGGGCTGAGATTAAATCAAGTGATTATTCCCTTTCTGACACCTAAAAACCCTCAAATTCCAGAATTCCCAATTCATTCTCCCTCTCGCCTGACTCAATAGTATCAAATCTCGATTCCAAGCACATGTCCTTGAAAATCACAAATAATCAAGTGGGTTTCAATCTGTAGTGAGTATATGATTTCTTGAGAGAAATATTCTAATTCTTGCCTCAGATTTCAGTTTAGTTGCAGCAATTATATGAGAAATAGTCCATGAATTTGATTTCCAATTCTCGATGGAAAAAGCCCACAGAGACGTATACATATGCATACAGGTCATGGGTTTCAATCATGGGTTCCTGTGGCAGATCAAACAATGGTACTTTGGGAAGGAAGCACTTGTTGATTTCTCTTTGGTTAATTCATTCGCATGCCTATCTATTAGCTTCAAAGTTGATTAATCAATTCCTTTCACTATTCTCGTACTCTTTCTCTGGGCAAAAACCATCGACCTCCTGGTCTTCTCCATCAAAACTGTTGTATATACATATATATATATAGGCAGGATCAGATGCTCACGTCTGCAAAGTTGGAAATGTGCGGACGGACACGTGTCGACCATGTAATTAAGCAATGCGTTTCAGTGTGGGTCTCCCACATCTCCTCCCTCTCTCTCGTCTCTAACCCAGAAGCATGAACCAATTTCATATGGGATTGAAATTCAACACCAATCATGAAACACATTCGTGAGATTAAATTAGAGGTGTTAACCCATCCCAATCACTTCACCTTCCCTTTGCTCATCAAACCTGATCAATCAAAACCTCTGCTCTAACCATCCTCTTTTGATTCCTAGTCATCCCACTTAAGACTGAATTTGATCCTCCTCGGCCTATCTCTTCTCCAAATACGAACAAAGTTTTAGATTATAAGTAGGAATTGTAGGTCTTGAAATGGGTGGGCATGCCTTAGTATTCACATAAAACCATATAGCACTTCAGGTGTCGATGCTCATTTCTCATCCCCAAAGAAACAGATCAACCGCCGCCGCCTCAATCTCTGCTTCAAATTCATATTCTCTCTGCCACCCCACCATTCTTTATTACCTTTTACCGTCTCACCTTATGTAATCAAGAAAACCCAATCTTCAATTTCTCATCTCCTTCGACCCTTAGAGGCTCAAACTTTACACCATGTTCACAACATTCAATTACAAGATTTTGGATATTAACCTACCCAATAAATATTATAACAAAGTGGCATGGGTTGGTTTCATTCGAGTGATTCGACCCAATTCATCCTCCACCTCCATGGCTATGTTTAATAATTTGATTTTGATTAAAGATCTGGTGGTTCATGTTTCTGGGTTAGAGATGTAAGAGAGTGTGAGAGGGAGATGTGGGGGACCCAAACAGAGACGAGCTGCTTAATTGTATGGTCAACACCTGTCCTTCCACATTTCCAACTTTGCGGATGTCCGCCTGTATGTATATATGTATGTATATATATGTATGTATAGAGGGCCCTTCCACTAAGGGATCATTTTTTGACATATATGAGGGATCAAGCATTAGACCAACTTTTCAATCACATATCAACATCTCCACCGTTCAATACTTAGATTCATATATGTAGATCACTTCTGCAAAATTTCATCTAATTTGGCGATCGTTAAGGCTTTGAACTAACTGAAATCAATTGACGCATCAAATCTGCCAAACATGAACTGTTCATGCTTATAATTTTAATTCGCAGTTTTCAGCACCTTATCGATCACCAAATTGGATGAAATTTTGCAGAGATGAACTACATATATAAATCTATATATTGGACGGTGGAGATGTGATTTGGTGATCAAAAAGTTGGTACAATCTTGATCCCTCATGTATGTTAAGAAAATGGATCCTCATTGGAAGGGGGCTATACATATATACACACACAGAGGAGATCCAAAGAGGACGTCTGCGGGTCTGTAAAAGTGCAGATGTGTTGATGTCAGCCGTCCGTTTTTTTACATTAAAAGCAGCGGACCAGATCTGTTTATTAAGGAAACAAGCGCGGGTCAAATAAAAACCTGACTGGGTTAAGGTCTGCCACCTCAAACCTGAGTGTTAGTCTCCACTTTCGACTAAAATTCTGATTTTGGGTTTATCATCTTCAACTCTATCACAAATCCATGTCTCCCACCATTGATGCTTGAAACTCACCTCTGTATGATTTTCACTGGTCAAGTAAAGGCAACTAATATCCATTCTCCAAACTAGCCATACACCTAGTCATCATCACCTGCCATTTACATCCCCTGAGTTATCTCTCCAAAGATACCCGAAATTAGGTCTTGTTGAACCTCGTTATCTCGTTCTCACTGGCTTCATATGATGATTTGGGGATTTGATTTACCGATTTACTGATTTCTGGTTTATCTGATTTTAGATCGAGGAACTGGCTAAGAAGATTCTTCGCAGGTTGTTTTTTGTTTTCATTTTTGATTGGGAAAATAAGATTGGTTAGATACGAGTGCAATTTGTACATGATCATCAATTGCAAGCTTGGAAACTATAATTGAAATTCATAGTTATGTTACCAAGACACGAGCCTTTCTCCAAGATTCTGCTGCACTAGTTAAGGTAGAAATCATAGCAAATAAGGAAGGAATCATCACAGCAAATCAATGATTTGATCTGTGTTTATCTATCAGATTGTATACATGTGGTAGTGCTTAATTGCAGGCTATGGATCTTGTAGTTGTATCGCTGTGTATATTTGTGGTAGTGCTTAATTGCAGGCTATGGATCTTGTATTTCTATAATAATTGTAAAGAACTAGACATTTGGGAGAAAACTTTGTTAGATGATGACTTAAACTCTTTGAATGTCCTCATTGGAGTCGATTGTGGTACGAAAGTTGGAGAAAGAAATTGTTGCAGGAACTGCCAGAGTATTGTAAACAGATTTATGGACTTCAGGGGTGGGGTTACAGCTTATCACCTTGGATAGTTCAATGTACGAGTGTTTTATGTGTGATGGTGCTTTCAAACTACCTAAATTATTGTACACTGAACTATTTGGATTTTTTTTTTTCGAAAAAAAAATACTCTTTGAATTGCTCTGGGTTCCCAAGTTCATACAAAATTCATGTTCCAAAAAGAAAACTATGGGTTCCAAAGATCCCAAATCAATATAGGTTATGCAAGAATGATCTGACGAATGATCATATGCTTAAAGGAGCACTTTGCAAATTTAAATAAGGTTCTATAACAACCTTGTCTTAGGCCACTTCAGCTATAAAAAATAAAAATAAAATTACTGAGTTTTGTAGTTCAACTCTAAAGAGTCATCCCAGCAACTATTAAAATTTATAAACAAGATAAATTGAACTACAACTCTTTTCCTTCAAATACCAATACTACAACTCTTTTCCTTAAAATACCAAAAAGCTGTTGTATAAAGCTGAAAATGAGAATTATCAACCAAACCGAACTAAGTTATAGTTCTCTTTCGCATATTAATCTGGCATGAGTTCACCAAAACTACATTTTTGCCAAAAATATGCAGGAAATAGCAGCAACGTCTGCAACTTTTGGCGTGAAAGTCTCGATGAAGATCCATAGAATCGGAGGCCCCAACTTTTGACAAAGCGAGAAAAGGAAGAAAAATTGATCTGAGAAACAAACAAAAGAAAAGATTCAAGCTTTCGAGATGATTACTAGTGTTGAGGACTACTGAAGATGACGACTTTATGATTTTGGTTTTGTCGTTCAAAGTGGAGATTGAGGTAAGGGCACAAAGTGAGGTGAGGTGGAAGTCATGCTTAAGTAAAAGACGGGTTCGAAGTGGAAATCGTACAGAGGTGAGTTTCAAGCATCAAGGACGATGCTTACCTCCGGAAACTCGAACTCATCTAAACGATTCTCAGGTCCGTCTTTCTCTCCTATTGTGACGTACGACGAAACCAAAATGAAGGAAAGAAAAAAGAAAGAAACAAAGGCAAGGTTAAGTGTACACGCGGAGACGATGCAAATATTGAAGTAAATAGCGAACATGTGTCACTAAAGTTGTGTAACCTATGATGGCACAACTGTAAATAAACAGTCAATGATTAATTAGTACCAATTGAAAGCGATTGGCAACCTTAAAACATCAACTACATGCATTTAGACATCAAATACGAAAACTCAATATTCATGGAAATTTTACTGACCTTCAATTCCACTTTCTACCTTGAATCCAAGGCTTTCATACCATATGGAAACACCAGCTGTTCATAAGGTATCTCAAGACTTGAAAAAGCGTACACAATTCTTTCAGACACAGTTGTTTCAGAATCCAAAACAAACCCAGCACCTGAACAGAACAGAAGACCAGAAGCCTTATAACTTATTCCACGAAACAAAAGATCCTCATAAGCAAACAAAACAATCAATTTAAAAGATTTGACACCATTAAAGTTATGGTTAATAAGCAAAAAGATCCTAATAAGCAAGCAAACAAACAAACAGATCCTAATAGGATTTCAGAATCCTAGTTTTGAGCTTTGCATGTTCTAGATTCTAGTTTCCCTATATAATATTAAACTGACATAATAAATAATCCATTAATATAAAAACACATGAAGAAAGGCCTCATTTGGTGTATTCACTACTGCATCATTTCTTGACAGAACCAAATCCATCTGAAAACAAATGGCAGACCCCATTAAACGAATACAGTGACCACTATCACAGCAAAGCACCTAAAGCATAACATGGAAGACATTAAATTGAGGAGTTAGAATTTAAAAAACCATAGAAATTCCAAGAGTTAGCAAAACCAATCAGAATAAGGATTTGAAGAAACAACAATGAAAAAGGAGTGTCGTCTGGAAAATTGTTGGGGAACATGAACTTCAATATTTCAGTAATTGATAAGAGAATAATAGCCTGATTACTGGTACAAACCTGAACACTAACTAAGAAACTCACCGCATATCTGATCAGAAAAAGACTGCTCATTTATCTTTCCACTAGCTCCAGAGCGGCATCTGCAACGCTGCAAATCATCAATTAAGAAACTATCAACCAAAACTCAAAGCTAAACTGTGACAATAGAATGAATGGAATTGAAACCCATTACCCATAGGCCATAAACATCTTTCACAGCTTCAACTCCAAATCTCCAATCACAACTGATCTAAACCCAAAATCTTTATACCAAAATCTCTCACTATACCAAAATCTTTATGAGCGAACTGTAAACCCAAAATCTTTAATTGCTCAAAGCATTTTAGATCAACAGAACAGAATAATAGGAGAGAGAGAGAACGAAGCGATTCTCGTTTTCGGAGGCAGAAAAGAATTGATTGAGAAACAGAGAGCAGAGGAAGAAAAGGGTGTTGCGTGGGTCTTGAAGCTGGAGAAAGAACAAGCGGCAACAGACCAGCTAGGGGACGTGAGGTGGTGACTCAGGTTTTGGCAAAATTTTAAATAAGCAGGCACTGTTCAACTTGAACAGTACCCACGCCAGGCCGCATAATAGTATGTTAAATATTGAACTCAAGCCTGTTACTTTCAAAATGCAAATTGAATAAAGCTCATATCCTTTCCACTAAATTAGCTGCAGAGTGAGTAGTTTGATATATACAGCCAAATAGGTATTAATAAACTATCCTTGTTCTATACCGAACATCTGATATTTCAAGAGCATGAATCATTTACTGAGCTAGAGACTTAACTTCAAACTTTTTTCCTAAAGAACAGTAATATGAAACCGGCCACACTAAACAAAATAAAAATAACAGAGGAAAAGATATTTGCTTAAGACAGCTAAATTCCAAATCTCTCTGTTTTACACTATTAGTTTCAACTGACTACCCAGTTAAAATTGCCTGTCTCTTAGAAATAAACAGAGTTTGTTACATGGCATTTCTTACATTTGTTTACTTTAACATCAGCTGTGATAGTTCTTTGGTTAAGTCCATCTGAACTCAATATACACATTCTTAATTCTGTCATATGAACTAGGACACAAATTGCTAAATTCTTCCATGAGTGGCATCAAATAATATAGAAAACGCAACTGAAACTATGGGGAAAATACAGTATGCAACTTAGGTCAGATCAACTTGAAAATATTGCAACACTAACCTTATTTTTCATATATATTACATTACAGGAAATGGTTTCAAACCCCAATTACGGGTAATGAAATTGAGCTAAATTTGAATATTTTCTTTTAAATCAATTTGTACAGAAATTTTGCTTTTGTGAATATGACGTCTACAGTTCCATCTCCATTCTACAAATAAATACAAACTCTTTGACAGAAACAAAATGCTAAGACAATACCCTAATTAACCAAATCTGAAAGCCGCTCACTCATATACAATAACACAAAAACCCTAAAAATCAACCAAACCCTAAATCCGAACCTACAGAGACGAAGACTCGCCACAAAACCCTAAATCACGAAAACTTGAACAGGAAACAAAATCCTATACCCAATCTTATGGAACAAGAGAAAACCAAAGGCTTTGTGAACTTAGGCAATTATACTGCTTTGTAAACCAGAGGCATACTACTGATAAAGAAACTATGAAGTCAGATTATAAAACAATGTATCACTTGCATTTCATCTTCATCAACATCTAAACTCAGAATTCTTAAGGGATCACTGAGAATCAGATATGAGTATTAAACTGCAATGTACATGGACATTAACAAAAGGAATCTAAAGGAAAATACTTGCATCAATACCGGTATTGACTCGTGTGTGCATGGACATTAACAAAAGGAATCTAAAGGAAAATACTTGCATCAATACCGGTATTGACGCTTGCGTGCATACTCTCCTTTATTTACATATTTTTACCAATGTAAATCATAATCTTAGCCGTTTAAAAATTTAATTAACCATTCAAGATCACATATGTAAAAAATCAATTTAGAAAATGATCGTTTACTCAACCAAATGCTTCAATCAAATAGCCAGTTATGGTGAAAGTTAGCAGTCTCATGAACTGCCCGTCCATTTGATTGATGCATTTGGTTGAGCAAACGATCTTTTTTCAAATTGATTTTTTGCAGAGATGATCTTGATTGGTTAATTAAACTTTTGGATCCGTTAAGATTATAATTTACATTGTTAGAAGTATGTAAATAAAGGAGAGTAAGCACGCACGCGTCAATACCGGTATTGACATAAGTATTTTCCGAATCTAAATATCACTGTCTCATCAAACTAAATATAAAGTTGGTGGATTTCCAGTTGATGTAATAACCCCGACACATAGCATAAAATGTTATGAGTATATGTATATATATATATATACACGTGCACAAATCCATCGTGTAATAACCCCCACACATAGCATATGTGTTTATACATATACATTAACAAAAGGAATCTAAATATCACTGTCTCATAAAACTAAATATAAAGTTGGTGGATTTCCAGTTGATGTAATAACCTCGACACATAGCATATAAACACATAGCATAAAATGATATGTATATATATATATAATTGTGTATACGTATACACATATGCTATGTGTGGGGGTTATTACACGATGGATTTCTGTACATGTATAAACACATGCTTTGTGTGGGGGTTATTACAAGATGGATTTGTGTGCAAGTATAAACACATGCTATCGTGTAATAACCCCCACACATAGCATATGTGTTTATATGTGTACACAAATCCATCGTGTAATAACCCCCACACATAGCATATGCCCCACACATAGCATAGTGTTTATACACGTATACACAATGCTATATATGGGAAATGTAACAAGCAAACTAAAAAAACAGTTCCTCCAAATTTCAAAAACTTTTATGGCATGTTTAACAAAAGTTAAAACCAACATTTGAAATCTAAAAAAGATGAAGATGAACAGAAGGTACTCCACTCCTAAATTTCTCTAAGATTTCCCTCGATATGATTAATTTTCAAATCTGCAAGAAAATAGAAACGGCCTTGCATCTTTCACATACTTATCCTCAGCTACTTAATCATGCTTACTGACATACTTCCATATAATTATGCACTCAATTTTCCAAGACACTTCGGAAGCACAGTATAGGCATAAAAGAAAAAACAAATTGTAGTCTTACACAGGCAAAGGGGGATTGAGATCACAATAGGTAAGATAGCAGCAATTACCTCAACAGTGCTGGGAACTTGAGAAAGGAAATTCATACCTGGAAAACAAATGATTGTATCACTAGACTTGATGAACCTTTTCCATGTAATTTGACGAATTCAAATTCAGAAACAAAAATTCAAACGAAACAGAAGATTAAGATAAATATAAATACACAGAACATAAATTGGTGTATATGGATTCCCCAAATTCACACAGAACATGAAGAGATAAATAGAGAATAAAAGGGTGGGACATTCAGAATTGAAGATTGAAGATAGTAGAGTACCCTAAACTCCAAATGAATTATGACCTGAGAGCATCTTTGCCCCCCCCAACCCACACAAAAGGAAAATTTGGGCGCAGAAATAAGAATCAAAACCCAGAAAAGAATCAAACCCAGATCAGAACGACAAATAGCAGACCCCAAATAGCTTTTCCAATCTAAAACCCCTTTAAATTAAGACAGAAAAAAATTAGGGATAAAACCAGAAGACAAGCATGAGAAATATTGAGACTTTAAAGCTGCTGAAATTATGGACAAATAAACACAAACAGGTCTCTAATGGTAAAACAATCTTTTTTACCAATTGAAGCCATGGAACGGAGAATTTTCTACTCATCTATATGTCCCTTTAACCTAACAACAACTCATACGCAGTTTCATCTATGTAACTATTCTGGTTTTTCTATAGGCAGATTGACTGCCCTGCAGAGGTACATGAAAAGTATTGACTAAAAGCAATACTAATACCAAAAGTGATTCAATCCAATAAGAATTGTGAATTTGCCAAATAGATGCATACAACAGAATCAAATTTATTAACTGGATAATACCATGTGATTTATATTCTAGAGAACTTGAGAATTTAAATGTAAGTTTTGAGGACACATTAATGTGGGACACGAACAGAGATAAACCAAACTACGAAAAAAGATACCAAAACGAAACTTGATCAATATTGTTTTACTTGCAGATTCATGACAGATTCTCATATTAGTTCTGTTCATGATCAATATCATCTTAGGAAAAACTAGTTATTAGCTGACCTGCAACGAACTCTAGAATAACAACAAAAGTCATGATGGCCCAAATGCCATCCCTCCTAGTCCCAGTGAAGAGTTCCTACAACAGATACAACACAGAAGCCACTGTCAAAGCAAGACCAACATTCAAATATAATGGGATCGATTCTGCAGTTTCTGTAAATAGATTGTGAATAGTGCAACTAAGCTGTGGATATGAGCACAGAATTCTCCATCTAATTAAATCATTATGATGATGATTATACATGAGTGGAGATACAGAATTTGAACCAAGAAAGAAAGTGAAATACAAGAGCAGTAATAGCTGAATTAATATCTTTTGAACAGGGATGAAAAAACCTTTACCACTGACTGCACTGTTTGCTTCCTGGCTGCAGTCTGCTCCATCTTAGAGTCTCAAATGGTGCCTCCTCTGCTAGATGGAAATGAAAAATAGAAACAACTTATGAGATTGAAGTACATAGTAAGTAACTGAAGACAAAAACTACCCAAACGCCATTTTAATGAGATCACCACATCATACCTGGAAGTCTGTAACCAAACAAATCTGACACCTTCAGAATGGATATAGGAAGTTGCGGCAAGCAAAACCAAGAGCAACAAAAGATTAGAGCTTCGAAAGTTGAGCATGGCTACCCATGAGTGAATATACTTAGTTTAATTATTTTCTGATTTTGATGCACATTATTAGCTCATTTTTCATGTATAGTATTGAGGTCGATCCTCTACATCAGTCCTATCTGCCTGAAAATCGAAACTAAGCAAACTCAGATTACAGTCAGAGTAAAGTCTAGAGCTCTCGAAGGCGTCTGCAATCTGAAGATTTTCAGCAGAAGCAATCATATAGTAAAAAATGGAAAGAAGATAAAGATAAGCCGACAACTTGAATTTGTTCTGTATGAAAAAGAGTGATCTACAATGTTCTGTGCAGAGAACAAAAAAAAGGTTACATCACTTGTGTAAATGAAACATATTCACATAACTTGTAAATGAAAGTGCTATGACGAAATGGATATTTAATACATCAAAGTTCAAACTTCCCAAAGATGAATATCAGATTACCAAGACATGATTCTAGACCTTATTCTATACTTAACTTATTGAAACACACCTTAAATCATAAGGAGTCGTGTAATTGTATGTGATGCATATGAACCGAGCTTTTGTTAAAAGTTAGTCACATGCAAGACTGAAGAAATCAACAAACATGGAAAGAAAAAATATATAGATATTCATATCGAGTTCAAAGAACGTATTTATAATTGACAGATAGTTAACAAAATCGACAAAAACTTAAACTGAAAAGGATACAAAGGACAAACACCTTATGCAGATAGTATTCATTGCAAAAACACATACTTAGTACAAACTCATGTACTCTATGTTCAACTTGTCCATTGGCCCTTTAGGATAAAAAGAAAATATACAGTGAGAATTGAAAGCCTAACTGGATCATGGCATAGTATCATTTCGATGACAAAATAGTTACCAACATCAGATAAAATTATTTCAAAGCAAATACACCAAGAGATTTTCTGTGAGAAAAGCCAAAAGAAATGAAAATACATACTATAGCATCTCTGCAATTACAGACAAGTCAAAAACTAACCAATAACAATAACAATTCTCCAAGGCTTAGTTACAAGGATGAACAAAAAAGAAAGGAATATATGATTTTAAACACCAACAGAAAGACAATCATGCTCACAGTACCTATGTTCCAATTTAAGAACCGACCTTTAATTTCTTCCACCATGGTAAGAAATCCAAAACTAACAAGGTCTCCTTTGAGTTGTTTGAGATTTATGATAATCGATTTATCAAAAAGCAAAAAGTACCACAGCTTTTTTGGATAAGATAGATTTCAGTAAATAGTCCAATTGATTTAATAGATCTAAATACATAACAGATACCTTCATCGTTTCAAAATTTTAACTCAAAAAAAAAAGAACGACCACCTTAACCGAGCAATTGATGTCGTCGATCTTGAGGAAAAATTAATATCAACTGAACTTTTACTATAACTCAGATCACTCTCCTTTATTTTCGTGAAGCACGTGAAAATATCAAACACACTAAAACCACAGTTTGAACTAACCCAAAAGATGGATATCCTTCAAACAAAAAAATATAGAAATCCAACCAAATACAGAAGACGGATAACCGAACTTAAAATTCACCATGAAAAAAGAAAACCAAATGATAACCCAGTACCACAATTGGAATCAAACAAAGAATAACCCAGACTGCTATGCCAATTGACCAGACATGAACAACAGAAAACGCATTGCAGTCTACTTGCTTACCCCCCTCTCCATCTCTCTCAGCATCTCCAAAATCAGACTAGCATCCGGACATGCAAAGAAAGTAACATATCGTTAGTAACTGACTAATACGTAATGCCTGGAGACAACATAATAGGATGAAAATTGCATCAATATGTTGCCAATAAAGAGAGATCGATAAAAAGAACCACATACCACAGAATAGGCATAATTGAACAATACCTTTTATTACGAAAGGCAGCCAAGTCAAAAAAACAATATCTTTCATCACACAATCATCAGATGCAATCCCCAAAGAAGTACCCTTTAAGCTTAATTGATTATGATCTTCTCTTTCCTGCAGAGGAGCACCAACCAAAAACCAGGTAGATTAGAGATCAAACTCTCAAATACAATTCCAAAACACATGCAAAACAACAAACCAAAAAGTTAAAGTAAAAGGGAAGCGAAATACTTATCAAAGTTAAGGAAACATTCCAGTGACTCCAATACTCAAACTCGTACTCCATCAGTCAAACTTGTATTCATTCTGCAGTTCATCTTTTTACCCAAGGATAATCCACAAAACAGATACTTGAATTAATTTTGGTTTAAAGAAAGGATTGCTGAACCAAAAGTGAAAATAAATTTCAATGTGAATGACAAATTCCTTACCAGATAAAAAGGATCTAAACGTGATTGTCTTTCCACTAACCTCCAGAGCTGCACATTAATCAAGTACATTGCTTATGTGAAGATGACCAAACTGAGCTACACAAATGAAATTCTTCTCCAGTATATTCAAATAAAGAAGTAAATTAAATAACTTGTCCTACCAATCATAGCAGAAACTTATCCAAAAATTATAATCAAACCGATTTCTACCCAACTAATCATTAATAGTTCAAGTTCATAGATGAAGACCCGCAATTTACGCCCATTTCTTGGTTCAAATTGGAACAAGTTGTATAGACAAAAAAGATCAGGACCCAATCATGAAAGACAGAAAATTTACCTCAGAAAAACTTATAATCTATAGGCATTGTACCATGGCAGAAATACATCCTTGACCTGGAATTAACCAAAGGTAAAGTACCACTGGATCAATTCTAAGAAAAAAAGATCAACAAACAACACTCCAACATGAAAACAATAACACAGGAATAGATAAATAACACTCAGAACACAATAAACTCCATCATTCTTGAAACGTAATGGTTCCAAGCACACAACAGCATAGTTTTTTAGGTATAATCATACTGCATCCTGCACAACAGAAATTTGATTAGACATGACTTTTGTGATATGTATCATCTTCCCACCATTTGACAAAGAAACCGGAAAAAGAAAAGGAATAAAAACAATAATACGAACAGTCAGTTACTATAAACATCAATTGGTGAAGGATAGTTTTTAGACTTTTACTTGTTTTTGTTTCCATCGTCAGCAAAGTACAAGTACATTGCAAATGAGATTCCAAATGCAGGTTTGCCAAATAATGCAGTAGATAACACCATAAGGTGTAGAACCTGCATAATCGGAAGGAAACATTGGGCCTAGCTTAGAAATTGGAAACTTGTGCCCCAGTTAGGATAAAAGCTGACACAAAGGAATCTAATCCTACAATAGGCAGCCGACAGTCATTATATTAATTAAAAAGAAAAGGAAACAACTAATGAACAGCAAAAAAAATTTCTATTAGTTACCAAAATAAACTCCCTATTATGTTTCCTACTGTACTTTATGGTATTTAGAAAAAAACAGTATCTTTCATCACTGACACTAAGGAATCTAATCCTACAATAGGCAGCCGACAGTCATTATATTAATTAAAAAGGAAAGGAAACAACTTATGAACAGACGAAAAGTTTTTTCTATTAGTTACCAAAATAAACTCCCCATTATGTTTCCTACTGTACTTTATGGTATTGGAAAAAAAAACAATATCTTTCATCACACAAAGAAGTACCCTTTAAACTTAATTGATTATCATCTTCTTTTTCCTGCAGAGCAACAAGAACCAAAAACCAGGGTAGATTAGAGAATCAAACTCTCAAATCCAATTCCAAAACACAAGCAGAACAACAACCAAACATTTCAAGTAAAAAGGAAGCGAAATACTTATCAAAATAAGGAAACATTCGAGTGACTTCAATACTCAAACTCGTACTCCATGGGTCAAACTTTCATTCTTCAGTTCATCGCTTTACCTCAGGATAATCCACAAAACAGAAACTTGAATTAATTTGGGTTTAAAGGATAGCTGATCTAAAAGTGAAAATAAAACTCAATGTGAGACAATTTCCGTACCAGATTTATAGGATCTAAACGCAATTGTCTTTCAACTAAGCTCCAGAGCTGCACATTAATCAAGTACATTGCTGAAGTGAAGTTGACCAAACTGAAGCTACACTCTTATGATGCTATCTACTGAGCTGTATGACTACAATTAGCAAGTTGTACGTCGATAACATGATAAGACTAACCAAACTGAGCTGAATGACTACGATTAGTGATAGCCAACATGACAGGAACAATCAAATTTGAAAAACTGGGAACCCCAAAAACAATAAACTTACCATCCACGAATCTGATCCAACCCTTTACTCAAAAGGTTCAACATTCTCAAAATGATAATGGATTTAAGCAAGGCATGGAACCACTCTCGCACCAGCAATCAAACACATGAAAATATAACTAAACAAGTCAAACATCTATATCATTAAGCAGACATCCGTGAGAAAATTGATTCACTAAAGAATACATTGACAATCCACTGCATTTACAGTACCTATTCTTTCATTTTTCAACAAGCACACAATTTCAATATACTTCAAGGGTACAATGACATGGGACTAGGAAGTCAGGTTACAAAAAAATATATTCTAGGTTAAAGACCAAAAGAAAGACGATCATGCTCACAGTACCAATGTTCCAATTTAAGAACCGACTTTTAATTTCTACCACCATGGTAAGAAATCCAATACTAACAAGGTTTCCTTTGAGTTGTTTGAGATTTATGATAATCTATTTATCAAAAAGCAAAAAGTACCACAGCTTTTTTGGAGATAGAGAGATTTCAGTACATAGTCCACTTGATTTAATAGATGTAAATACATAACCAATGACTTCATCGTTTCAAAATTTTAACTGAAAAAAAAAAGAACAAACATGTTAACCGAGCAATTGATGCCGTCGATCTTGAGGAAAAATTACTATCAACTGAACCTTTACTCTAACTCAGATCAAACTCCCTTATTTTCCTGCATAAAAATAAAGCACATGAAAATATCAAACACACCAAAACCACAGTTTGAACTAACCCAAAAGATGGATATCCTTCATCAAACTAAAAAATATAGAAATCTAACCACATACCAAATACAGATGTGACAAAATAAGATTTTTTCACTCACCTTGATCTAACAGAAAGGATATTGAAACCTTCAGGACTATGATTGCTTGCTATATCGAAAATCAGTGACCTGCATAAAACTTCAATGATAAAAAATGGTGATCTAAATTGCTGTTTTTGGCCCTTAAACAGATTGCTGCATAATTTGAAATCAGGGACAGCTAACCGTAGAAGTCTGTAACCATTCATCTCCTGACGGACAAAATACACAACTCTGTGGCCGAGTTGATCCACTGGTCAAGCACATTGGACGACTTTTGTACAATGGATTGATCAATAGGGACGAAAGGGGCAAGCCCTTCAATCTCAAGTCTCTGTGTGTTCTGGACAAGGAACCTATAGGCATTGTACCATGGCAGAAATACGTCCTTGACCTGAAATTAACCAAAGGTAAAAGTACCACTGGATCAATTCAAAGAAACAAAGATCAGCATATAACACTCTAACATGAAAACAAAAATATGAACAGATAAATAGCACTCTCCTTCCTTCTTGAAACCGAGCACACAACCGGAGAGTTTATTAGGTATAATCCAACTGCATCCTGCACATCAGAGTGAAACTCTGGTCATAAATAAAACGGACAATGTTTGATGCATTTTGTAGCCAACTAATTAATTCTCAGCAAGCTGTAAAAACATATGAAAGAAAGTTAAAAAAACATATATAAATAAAAAATTAAGAATAAAAATAAAAAAACCCAAAGTATTCAATGCAAAAACACATAGCTAGTACTGACTCATGTACAATATATCCCCAGTTCAACTTGTCCATTGACCCTAAACGATAAAAGAAAATATACAGTGAGAATTCAAAGCCTAACTGGATCATTGCGTAGAATAGTTTTGATGAAAAAATAGTTACCAAAAATCAGAAGCAAAGAACCGAACTTCAAATTCACCATGAAAAAAGAAAACCAAATGATAACCCATTACCACAATTGGAATCAAACAAAGAATAACCCAGACTGCTATGCCAATTGACCGGACATGAACAACAGAAAACACATTACAGCCTACTTGCTTAGCCCCCTCTCCATCGCTCTCACCACCTCCTAAATCGGATTAGCATCGGGACATGCAAAGAAAGTAACATATCGTTAGTAACTGACTAATAAGTAATGCCTAGAGACAGCATAAATAGGATGACAATTGCATCAATATGTTGCCAATAAAGAGGGATCAATAAAAAGAATGCTTTATAAATATACTACATCGGCATGACATCAACTAAACAGTTATAATGGGAAAAGAGAAATAGAGTCTTCAACCCATACACACAATACCCAATCTTATTGAAACACAATACCCAATTATAATGCTTTGTGAACGAGTAGCATACCACCGATAAAGAAACTAATATGTCAATTATAAAACATTGTATCATAGCATATCATCTTCATGAATACCTAAACTTGGAATTTTTAGGGGGATTAGTGAGTATCAGACACGAGTACTCGACTGCAATGTACAGACAGATTTACAAAGGGAATTTAAATACCATTATCACATACTATTAAATATAGAGTTGGTGGATTTCTATTTAATGGAAGCTGAGCAACAAAGACTTGGGAAATATAAAGTGCAAATTAGAGAACACAATCAGGCAAAAATAATACAAAGTACAAGAAAGTATAGCAGTGAAGTTAATACAATTGGAAGGTAATTCGTTAAAATGGTCATATATAGAAAAGATGAAAAAAATAATAATAAACTCTTACGCCAACTACGCTGCATGCTTCCTCGTAGAGTCTCAAATGGTCCTCCGCCAGATGGAAACGAAAAATAGAAACAAAACTTATGAGAATGAAGCACATAGTAGTGAGAAAAAATTGCATAAAAATTGACCAACAGAAGACAAAGACTTACAGGTATGGACTGTCACCGTATGTATCCGGTTCGTTCAGAATGGAGATAGGAAGAAAACCTGGATCAAACTTAATCAGGTCACCATATCATTCATGCATCAAATATATGCGATTCCACCAGAAAATATAAAAATCAGAGAAAATTACCAAAGGCAATAGAGAATAAGAACAGCCACAGAGAAGTAATTGAAGCAAAGTACCCAAATCGATACGCTGGTTTGATAGATAATTGAATCTGGAATCAACTATTCTGATATCTCCCTCTCTCTCTCTGCGTGTGTTTAAGTCTGCTCTTCTCCTCAATCTGTGTGATTCTACAGAAATTTACTAGCAAGGGCAGTAAAGGAATAAGAATCACATGATTAGGTATAATTGAACAATACTTTTTATTAAGAAAGGCAGCCAAATTGAAAAAAAAACAGCATCTTTCATCACACAATCATCAGATGCAATCCCCAAAGAAGCACCCTTTAAGCTTAATTGATTATGATCTCTTTCCTGTAGAGCAGCACGAACCAAAAACCAGAGTAGAGAGAATCAAACTCCCAAATCCAATTCCAAAACACATGCAGGACAACAAACCAAACAGTTCAAGTAAAAAGGAAGCGAAATACTTATCAAAATAAGGAAACATCAAGTGACTCCAATACTCAAACTCGTACACCATGTGTCAAACTTTCATTCTTCAGTTCATCTCTTTACCTCAGGATAATCCACAAAACAGATACTCGAATTAATTTTGTTTTAAAGAAAGGATAGCTGATCTAATAGTGAAAATAAAATTCAATGTGAAAGACCAATTCCATACCAGATTTATATGACCTAAACACGATTGTCTTTCCACTAAGCTCCAGAGCTGCACATTAATCAAGTACATTGCAGATATGAAGATGACCAAACTGAAGCTACACTCTTATGGTGCTATCTACTGAGTTGTATGACTACGAGTTGTATGTCGATAACACCATAACACTAACCAAACTGAGCTGTATGACTACGATTAGTGATAGACAACATGAAAGGAACAATCAAATTTGAAAGACTGGGAACCCCAAAAACAATAAACTTAACATCCACGAATCGGATCCATCCCCTTACTCAAAAGGTTTGACATTCTCAAAATGATAATGGAATTAAGCAAGGCATGGAACCACTCTCGCACCAGCAATCAAACGCATGAAAAGATAATTAAACAAGTCAAACATCTATATCATTAGACAGACATCCTTTAGAAAATTGGTTCACAACAGAATACTTTGACAATCCACCACAATTACAGTATCTAATCTTTCATTTTTCAACCATCACACAATTTCAATATAATTCATGGGTACCACATGTGACTAGGATGTCAGGTTACAAAAAATATATATATTCAATGTTAAAGACCAAAAGAAAGACGATCATGCTCACAATTCCTACGTTCCAATTGAAGAACGGACCTTTAATTTCTAAATACATAACAGATACCTTCATCGTTTTAAAATTTTAACTAAAACTTAAACTGGAAAGGATAAAAAGGACAAACACCTTATGCAGATAGTATTCATTGCAAAAACACATACTTAGTACTAACTCATGTACACTATGTCCCAGTTCAACTTGTCCATTGACCCTTTAGGGTAAAAGAAAATATACAGTGTGAATTGAAAGCCTTACTGGATCATTGCATAGAAAGTCAAAATAGTTGCCAACATCAGATAAAATTATTTCAAAGCAAATACACCAAAAGATTTTCTGTGAGAAAAGATAAAAGAAATGGATATACATAGCATCCCTGCAATTACAGACAAGTCAAAACTAACCAATAACAATAACAATTCTCCAAGGCTGAGTTACAAGGATGAACAAAAAAGAAAGGAATATATGATTTTAAAACATTCCAAATCCCTGGTTGTTTAACATCACCAACATCATGTAGAGGTCTCAATATAACAGAAGACTAAATCTAGTCTTTAGATCCAAATCTTGTACTCAGAAACCACATATGAAATGAAACAATCAATTGAAACCAAACCCATTTGTATCAAAACCTACAACAACATACTTCGTCCCCCAAATTCCCAAAATCTGGTCACGAATTTAAATCTTGATACATATACCCAATTCAAACGAAGCCCCAAAAAAGAAAACCCTAACATAATTCGAGATTCAATTCTTGGGGATTTCTTCAATTGAAGCAAAACCCTGAGAAATGAATTGAAATCTGACAAGAACATAGAAACGAAATTGAGGATTACCGATCTCTCTTTCTCTGCTTCACCGACCGACAGACATGAATCCTCGGCTTCTCTCTCTTTCTCCGCATGAAACAGAAACGGGGTTTGAAATAATAAAGCAAAAGAGAATTGGGTCGCCAACGGATCTTTTCTACTCTTTTAATTTCATTTTTTCGTTTTTTTTGTTACAAAATGGACTAAAATATATATTTTCTTTTTTAGTTACAGAAAAAGGAAAGAACGCGTACGCCTCCTTTTCTATTTTCCCTTTTTATCTTCTTTTTTGGGTTAAGGGAGTGCAAAAAACAACTTTTCACCTTCACCTTTTTATCAGACATTTGTTTTTAGTTTGTCTATTTTAATTAAGAATTAAATTTAGAAAGATTTTAAATATATGCTCTTAATTACTTATTACAGATTTTTATTATTTGACATTTTAAAATGAGATTTAATTAGTATGTTAAATGTGTAGTATATTAGGAACATAAATTAGAATATTAAAAACGTAGAATTTATATTGAAAATTAATAATATGCATGTCAGGATCCATCATGAATTAACCTTTTTAATCCGAGATAAATACTACGGGGTCCATCTCAAGGGAACTTCTTATCGAAACTCCCTTAAAATAGATAACACTTTCTGCAAATCAACTAAACAATTCCATGAAGATTAAAAATACAAACCCAACATCTAGAGTCATCATGCTCCCCAAATTTTCTTCACACTTCACAATCACAAACAACTAACTAAACTGGGGTAATAAAAGCCATCTAAATAGATAATTTCCTACTCAAATTCTAACGTCAGCGGACTACATCGACTATGCCTCGTCTCCTATATGCATAACCTCCTCTCATCTACCCTGCAAAATGGGTATTTGAAAACGAAGGGTCCATAGGAAAACATTTTAAAAATAAACGTTAGAGTGAGTGGACAAAATTAAACTCGATAAAATGAAGGTTTGAAGCCAAAATTTATTTTCATGTTCTCCCACAAATAAACCAAAAATAAATCATCTTTATGCATACTCATAATATTTAAAAAAAAATCATGGCCTTAAGCCAAACGCAGATATTTCAGGCCTTATGTCCAATAAAATCAAATGCTGGTCTTAGGCCAATTATAAAATAATTCAGGCCTACAACTAAATAATAAACGAAAACAAATCCCAGCCTATAGCCAAATAATAAACGAAACCATATTCCGGCCTGCAGCCGATCATCAAGTAATAGGGGAAGAATATCACAAATAAATCATCTCTCATGTCAGGGTCGGAGTTAAGAGCTCTAGCGTACCACCCACCCTCAGTGAGGACGCAATCACGCGTTAAACTACCATCTCCCCCATTGAGAGAGGAGGACAACAAGTGGCGTCCTTCCACTCCACCGAATGAGGAGCGCTGCCCGACGCGCTTCTACTCCATCGAATGAGGAGCGCTGCCCGCTAGCTAGCTAAAATAAATTCGACAGCCCACATACAATCAATAAATATATAATCTTGTGATATAAAATCTAAAATTTTCCCATTTTCCTTAACCATTTTAATTTGATACTAGAAAGCCACATAATAATTCGTTGAATTACTATGGACACCTAACGTGTCTCTTAGACCAAATCTTTAACCTTGAGTCGATAAACTAATTATGAAATTATCCAAATTATTTACAACGATCAACTCAATTTTTGACCAAGATTCCTGAGTTGACCAGATTCTCATTTGAAGATCCGATTGGCGTAATTTAACCGGTTAACTAAGATTGACTTTTCTTTTTACCGGTCAACTTTCCATAAAGGGAAAGTTTCCCAAAATAGAACCTTCATATTTATGGCAAGTTTCCGTAATTAGCCAGATTCACGATTTAACAGAAACTTTACGACTTTAACCTTATCGGCAAAATTGAATTCTACCTCTTCGGCTTATGCCAGAAAACTATTGCTTTGTCGGTCTCCGGTAATTCACCGAAAAAATGACCAAAGTCTCCCTGCTTGCTTCAAATCCCGAGTTCTCGACATCTAACTACACAACAACACCAATTCAGCAATGGAGCACAACAACAACATCATCAACAGCAGCCACATCAACAACACAACACCACCATAATTCTAACTCTCGCATGTAATCCTTTAACTCCATAAACCAGATGCTTCTCCTCATCCATCATAATTGAAGAACAGAAGCTTGTCCCACAACGGATTCATCTGCAGCCCCCTACAGTCACCGAAACACTACTCAGCTTGAATGAAATATATGTAGCCTATTTACTCCCCAGCAACCAGATTAACTAACAATCACTTGATTCCTCCAATTCTTGAAATCGAGCATAACCATTCACTACTAGCTTCTTTCAATATCAATACAGCAAATCAAACTCCAAAATAACCAAAACTTGCACTAAACCCGAATTGAACAGAAAACCCAAATCCATCAAATCCTTCAATCTCAATCAAAACTCAATATCAATTATATAAAGATGTAAGGCTTGAAGAACAGACCAAGTTTGATACCTCATATGCCTTCGCCAGTGGCTAGAGAACATAGAACCATGACCAAAACTCAAATCACTCCCCTGCTCTGTTCTCCCTCATCGATGTTCCTCTAACAAAACTAAGACCATAGGAAGGATCCAGAGACCGAAACGAGGCTACCACCACCACTCATGCTCTCCTTTGTGACTGGATTTGAAAACCACATCAAAAACTTAGTCACCTTCTATCCTCCTTTTCTCTCTCTCCGTAGCTCCTCTCTTGAAACTGATACCACAAAGAGGTTCGCCAAGTCGAGGCGAAGCTACCAACACCAGTAACGCTCGCCGTCGTGGTCAGAATCGGAAAATCCCGATCAAACCCTAAAATCTTCTCTGCTTCGATTCTCCTTCACCGGTGCTTCTTTGACGAAGCTGACACCAGAAGTAGGTCAGGAAGACCGAAACCACCCCTAATGGGCCGAGAGGCGGCCTGACGACAGTGATCCACCATGTAGGTGATCGGACGCAGAGGGAGGAGGGGGAGGGAGTTGACTCGGGTTAAGGCCCCAAGTTGGGCTGTTGACTAGTCAACCTCTCTACTCTCTTTTATACATAAACCAACGGCCCATATCAAATCCCTAATTGATCTGAGGGTCCAGATTTAAAGAAGGTAAAAAGTAATTGGTTAAATAGTAAAACTTATTTACCGGAGTAGAAATTAAAAATTACCAGAAACTTCAGAAATTCGTAGAAAATGAACAGAAGCTCCGAAAAATATTCTGAAAATACCAGGAGACTTGTGTTGATACGTACTACGACTTCACGTCTTTAAATCTATTTTTCCTTCATTCAAGAAAAACTCGAAAATAAACTCGAGTGATAACTTATTAAATTACCGGTCGTAGTAAAAAGCACTCGGTAACTCACAAATCCTTGTAAACAGGTAACTTTTATGTACAGGGTGTTGCAATGAAAATATATGAAGAATTTAAATATTAAAAATAAAAATTTATTTTTGAAAAATTATAACGTCAAAATATTTATATTTAGAAACTAATAAAGTGAAAATATGGGAAAAAATTAAGATATTAAAATAGGAACATATTTTGGAAAGTAAGTATACGTAAATACAAATTGTACAATGAAATTTGGATAAATAATTTTATTCATTTTCATTCTAAGAAATTAATAATTTTCAAGTCTAGAATATCAAACGGAGTAATTGTCAGGACCCATCCCGGATTAACCTCTTTAACCCGAAGTAAACCCTACGGGGTCCACCTCAAGGGAAATTTTTACCGAAAATCTCCTTTGAAATGGACAACCCTACCTGCAAACCAACTAAACCCTTCCACTATAATAAAATCCAACCCAACACTTGGAGCCATCCTGTTTCCCCAAAATTTGCATCACACATCACTAATCAAATTCAACTAAACTATATTGGGGTAAACAGAGCATTCTACGTGGAAGCAATACCTAAATAGACTAAATGGCGACAACAGAATGATTTGACTATGCCTTTCTTCAGTACGCATGACCTCCTCTCAGCAACCATGCAACATTGGGCATTTGAAAACGAAGGGCCCAAAGAAGAACATTTAAAACACATCGTTAGAGTGAGTGGACAAAAAAATAATCAATTTATGTTCTCCCTTTAATTTTCCCGAAAATCCATATGCATGCCTCGTCGGGTAAGAATCCCAATTAATTGTTCTGAAAACCTAAACATAAAATGTCAATCTCTTTGGCTTGTAAATCAACATTAAAAATATGGAAAGATGTTTCACCATGGATAGTCTTCCAGACTAGGGTCAGAGCCTTCCAGAGGCTATTAAGTAATAAACGACCCTTCATGGTGGAGAGATTCCACCATGACAATGAGTCTCTCAGACTAGGGTCGAAGCCAAATAAGACTATTATTACCTCTCTTCACTTCTAAAGTGGGGGCCCGTATGGCTAGCTAGCAATGATAATATATATATATATATATATATATATATATATATATATATATATATATATATAACGACCCTTCATGGTGAAAAAAACAAACAAATACGAAAACTCAATAATATATGACTCCTCCCCCGTAATTAAAATATGGATATCATGCATAGGGCACGATGCCCCGACCTCCCCTAAAACAATGGTCATAAATAAATCATTTCCAAATATGATCATCATAAAACAAATTACAGCCGACGTAACAAATGAGCTTAAGGGAGGGAAACAACCCACCTTCCTGGCCCCACTGGCTTACTAAATCAAGAAAATTCATGTTGCGTATATTTAATAAAAACGTAAGTGCATGCATGTTATTAAAATCAAAGGTCTACTCACTGTACTTAATGCGACATCATCAATGCTCGGAATACTCTTCAAAATATCCACATGATCGAGTCCGTCTCATGTTAGACCATAAACTGTAAAATTAATCCAATAAATCAGTCTTTAATACCGTTGACTTAATCTTTTCCTAGATTGACTAGGAAATCTTAATTTGACTAAGATTCCGGAGTTGACCAGATTCTCATTTAAAGATATGATTGGCTTATTTTAACCGGTTAACGAAAATTGATTTTTTGTTTTACCGGTCAACTTTTCAAAAATGGAAACTTTCCTAAAAGGGAAAGTTTTCCAAAATGGAAACTTCCTATTTACGGTAAGTTTTCTGTAATTACTCGATTTACTATTTATCAGAAACTTTATGACTTAAAGCTTAAAGGGGGAATCGATTTCTACCTCTTTGGCTCTCTGCTGGAAATTCTTCTACTTCGTCGGATTCCAGAAACTTGCCGGAATCCTTTGTCGGATTCCGATCACCTTGTCGGAAATTTGCCATAGCTTCCCTGTAAGTTCCATATTCCAAGTTATCAACAAACAAGATCAGAACAACACCAAATTAACATCCCAACAACAAAAATAGTAACACAGTAGCTCTTGAAAATCATCACTCACCTCTACACTGCTCAAGCTTGAGAACCAGCAGCTCCAGTGCTCACCTAGACTCCACACAAGCTTCCAGGACTCACCAGAACCTAAAGGAGACGCTTAGAACTCGAAGAACATCCTCGTCGGAGGAGGAACCGAAACCCAGAAGAAAAAAAACAGTAAAAGAGGTATTTTGAGTCAGGGCTCCATTTTGACCAAGCAAAGGCAGTAGAAAGGAAGAAGAAGAGAAGAGGAGAAAAAATATATCTGTCACACGCCACCTCGTCGCCTGAACGACAAGTTCTTATCGAAAAACAGACGAAGCTTTCTCCTCCTCTGATTTGCCTCTATTGTCAAGAACCACCCCTGATTAACCCTTTTTATCCGAGGTAAATCCTACAGGGTGTGGTCTTGGGAACTTCTTACCGAAACCCCCTTGAAATGGACAACCCTTCCTGTAAATACACGAAACACTTCCACGTAATATATATTCCAACCCAACACATGGAGTCATCCTGCTCCCCAAATCACAACTACGCTTCACAGAAAATTAAATTAAGCTAAGTTGGGGTAAATCAGAGCAAATCTACATAGATGAGATACCTGAGTAAAATTGTTAGCGTCAGCAAATTAGTTGGTTATGTCTCGTCTTCTGTATGCACGACCCCCTCTCAACAACCCTGCAACACTGGGCATTTAAAAACGAAGAGCCCAGAAAAAAACATTTAAAAATATGGCGTTAGAGTGAGTAAACAAAAATATTATCCAAGCGAGAAAATAATCAATTTATACTCTCCCTTCAGAAAATCCATGTGCACGCCTCGTTGGGAAAGAATCTCAAATAATCATTTTGAAATTCAAATCATAATATGCAAATCTCATTGGCATAAAAATCAACAGTAAAAATAGGAAAAGAGGTTTCACCATGACAGAGAGTCTCCCAAACTAGGGTCGAAACCTTTAAGGCTACTAAGTAATATGACGACCCTTCATGACGGAGAGATTCCACCATGACGATGAGCCTCTCAGGCTAGGGTCAGAACCCTCTAGGGCTACTATTATGGCTAGCTAGCATATTTATATATATGATGACCCTTCATGGTGAAGAAAATAAAACAATATAGAAAAGTCAAAAATTACTCATCCCCCGTAAATAAGAATGCATCTCATGTTAAGGTTTCCCGCCATAAATAATTTAATTCCAAATGCAATTAACATAACATAAATTCAAGCCGACATAACAAAGGAACTTACGGGAGGGGAGCAACCCGCCTTCATAGCCCCATCGGCTCATTAAAACAATAAAATCATGTTATTTGTAAATTTTCATAAAAAGGTCCACTCACAGACTTAGACCTTAGCCTAACGAAATCCGCATCGCTTTTCAACCGAGAATTCTTCATCTATTGTTCAACGAATAATAGTAAATCTCAGGTGTCAACCGAATAATTATTTAAAATTGGCAATAGCATTACTGTGTTATCATGAATTTATTTAATTTTTTTTTTCTAAAACATATATATGTATACACACACACACATACACATACATATGCAGATCTAAGTCTGTGTTTCCAATATAAAAGATATCACACATGTTCACACAAAAAGCACTTACATAGATGTTAAGTATATAATTATATATCCCCATTTTACATACAATATAGAAAGGAAACTAGTGTATTAGTACAGTAGGTACAATGATCATTTATTTTGTTACAGATGCATTAGTTTTGTCTTGACATCTTTGTTTTAAGCTCTAACAGGCGTCTCTGAGTTGTAGCCCCCTCTTTGAAATGGGTTTGGATCATTAGTACCTGAAACACATAGAAAATAATTTAGAATTTAGAGAAAAATTACTTAGACTATTGTTTTGTCTTATTCTAATATGTTGAATCACCTACTTGGTTGCTTATGTCTAACATATGCTTACCTGCAGCCATTCACAAGGTTAAGTCTGGAAAGTACAAGCATACATGTGGCTGTAAGTAGCTGCTCACTCAGCTGCTTAAAATTTGGGCACCAAGTTTAAAAAATAGTAGCTGGAACTACCAGATAAATCTTATATGTTTTTAGTGTAGCAGATGTAGCAGCTGTCAACTAGTTAGGGTCAGATAGATAAGTTTATGACTAGGATAAGCTAGGGAAGGCTAGAGGTGGCTAGTCTATACCTATAGACCTAATTTTAGTATAAATATAGGTCACCTGAGATAATGAAAAGTATAAACTAGACTGAAACTCAAAACAAAGAGTAAAATTAAGAAAGACACTGGTAGAAGTCTACGACAACTAGTAGAGGTCTGATAGTGAAGTCTGAACTTTGGTAAAACAGGTTTGAGGTAGGGGATGTTATGGGGAATCTCATGTTTGATTTTATTTACTTGCTATCTTGTTTTTTATTTGCTATGCTACTGCTACAGATGTTTACTGTGTTTAAATTTTTCATGTGTTGATTTGCTTATGCTACTGCTACAGTTGGTTATTATGTTTAAACTCTTCATCATGTTATTTTATGGTCTCATGCAAACATGAAAAAAGGAATGGAATATGGGGTTGAGGCTATCACTTGAAAGGGACCAGCTAAGTCAGCCCTTGTATACAAATAGGGAGAGAAGCCCTTTCAATCTGATATTGATAAAATGATCTTTTGGCAAGAAGACCCTGGTGACCAAGGATAGTGCAAGAGTACCAATAAGAAAATTTTAATCTACATGTGCATACTGTCAGTGTATTGAATTACTATTGAGATTTGCTCTACTGAGTTTTGGCTCACCTCTTTATAAATTTGTGCAGATGTTCCTCTTGAGAGATAGGGCTTAATATCTAAAGAACCAGAGGTCTAGAAGGAGGATTAAACCATTAGCTTGCTGTTTTTATTCTACTTTCCTGTTGGTGTAATAAAGCTTATACCATAAGCTTACTTTTATGTTTGTGAGCTAAGTCTTATTTATGAGCTTAGCTCATGTTGGTTGTAAGAACATATAATGAAATAAAGTTCTCCTTCATTAAATTACCTCTTATTCTATGTTTTCTTTTCTCACAACTTATGTTTGTCAAAAGGTTCTCTCACCTTTGATAAATTGAAGCTGTTCATGTCCTTACCCGAAAAAAAAATCTGATTTCCCTGGTTAGAGTGTGACAAAAATGGTATCAGAGCCTAATTTTAATGAAAGGTAAGGAACACATAAGATAAGAGTTGTCCTAGTTGTTGTCAGGTCTTAAAACGTGGGATAGGAACTGATCCTTTAAAGTCTAAGGAAGGGAAGGGAACACATAGGAACATGTTTATAAGTTGTATAGTTTTAGAAGGATAAGATGACTTTTGATGTGTTACTCATGTATTTAATTTTATCTTATGTGTAGAATAGGATGATTGTTTGTATATTCTATGCTTACAATTGTATACATATATATAGGAACTATGCCTTCGGTTACAAATCAATAGAAACCACACATTTACACAGCTACTGTTACAACCAAATTACAGCAAATCATAACAGCTATATAGTTGAATTAAGGCTGGATTCTAGGAGCAGATGTAGCTCCTTTAACACCCCCCCTCAAACTTGACGGCTCCGAACGAACAAGTTTGCTGGAAAGAAGATGATGACGGGACTTATGAAGTGGCTTAGTGAGCAAATCTGCAGGTTGATCAATGGAAGGAAGAAAACAGACTCGGTGACTGCTGATTGCCACTTTTTCACGCACACAATGGTAGTCAAGTTCAATATGTTTGGTGCGAGCATGAAACACAGGATTAGACGCCATGTACGTAGTGCTGATGTTATCACAATGCAGCAAGATAGGAAATGTTACATGAGCACCAAGTTTATAGAGCAGATAGGCTAACCAAGTAGTTTCCGCACTAACATGAGCTAAGGACCTGTATTCGGACTCCGCACTGGACCGGGCAATGGTCGGCTGTTTCTTAGAGCACCAAGAAACCAGATTGGAGCCAAGATAGACGAGGTAACCAGATGTGGACCGACGTGACTCAGGGCAGCCGGCCCAATCAGCATCAGAAAAGGCATATAGAGTAACCGGCTGACGTTGAGGGACAAAAGACAAGCCATGACCAAGAGTACCTTTGACATAGCGTAGTATCCTTTTAACTGCAACAAGATGAGGATGACGAGGCTGAGACATATACTGTGAAATAGAATTGACCGCATAGGCAATGTCAGGTCGTGTGACTGTGAGATATTGCAAGGCACCAACAATTGTGCGGAAATCCGTGGGGTTGTCAAGAAGAGGACCATCTGTAGAATTGAGATTCAGCTTGGCAGACATGGGAGTGCTGACCGGTTTACTAAGTAGTTGGTCATGCTTCAACAAGAGATCATGAGCATACTTGATCTGATTAAGATGTAACCCATTCGGGAGTGTATGAACCTGCAAGCCAAGAAAATAATGCAATGGTCCCAGGTCCTTGATGTCGAAACCTCGACCAAGAGTGTTAATGAAGCTTTGAAGGAGACGATCATCGTTTCCAGTGACCATAATGCTGTCCACATACAACAGGAAGTAAATGACATGCTGGTTACATCAGAATATAAAAAGAGAAGAGTCTGCTATACTCTGAACAAAACCAACCGATAATAAAAAGGAACTAAGCCGTTGAAACCAGGCCCGTGGTGCCTGCTTGAGACCATAGAGGGCTTTGTGGAGTTGGCAGACATGATGTGGTCTAGTGGGATCAGCAAAACCCGACGGTTGAACCATATAAACATCCTCAGAAAGTAAGCCATGGAGAAAAGCGTTCTTTACGTCTAATTGGCGAAGAGCCCAACCACGAGACACGGCAATACTAAGAACAGTTCGAATTGTAGCAGGCTTAATAACAGGACTGAATGTTTCATGAAAATCAATACCTGGTTGTTGGTGAAAGCCCTTAGCGACAAGACGCGCTTTGTACCTCTCAACTGACCCGTCCGGCTTTCTCTTGACTCTGAACACCCACTTGCATCCCACTGTGTTCTGCCTTGGAGAAGATGGAACCAGAGACCACGTCTGATTTTTGAGGAGAGCATTGACTTCCTCAACCATCGCAGCACGCCATTCGGCGATCTTGGAAGCTTGAGAGTAGCAGGTAGGCTCATCAATGTCCACCAGAGTGAGAAGTGCTTTTGGAAGTGGGTAACGAATCGTGCCGTCGGTGCGGACTAGGGGCTGTGGCCTACCAGCTTGCTGACGAGTGACCATGGAGTGCTGCGGACGCGGAGGAGGGGGCGGCAAAGGAGGCGCAACGACAGGTTCCGCTGGAGATACTTCTGCGTCCGCAATTGGAGCGGAGACAGGCCTAGGGCGGCGGCTATAGGTGATTACTGGAGGTGGAGCAGTTGGTGTGGCGGTCAGAGTTGGACGAGGTTGAATGGGGCTGATGTGGACTGGGCCAGTCAAGGGGGTTAAATGCAACCCATTGTGATCCTGAGTTAATTGAAGATGCACCTGTTTAAATGGGAAACTGGTTTCGTCAAAAACAACGTGCCTAGACACATAAACCCGACCAGTAGGAGGATGAGACACTTGTAACCCTTATGTTGAGGACTGTAACCAATAAAAACACACTCAAGGCTACAACTAGATAATTTGTTGGAGACATAAGGGCTAAGATTAGGAAAGCAAGAAGATCCAAAGACTCGAAGAGAAGAATAGGATGGAGGAGTACCATAAAGACGTGTATGGGGTGTGTCCCAATTAAGAATTTGTGTTGGAAGAAGATTAATTAGATAGACAGAGGTGAGAACAGCTTCAACCCAAAGATTTTGGGGGCTACCGGAAGTAAGAATGAGTGTACGGGCCATGGTTGAAATATGACGGTGTTTCCTCTCAGCAAGCCCATTTTGTTCAGGTGTGTGAGGGCAGGAAAACCGTTGTTGAATACCCAATGATCGACAATAGTGAGAAAAAGCATTGTTGACATATTCCGTACCATTATCACTTTGCAGACACTTAATGGAATTATTGAAAATATTTTTGACCATAGCAACTAGAGTTTGGAAGTGAGTGAAAACCTCATTCTTACGACGCATTGGATAAATCCAAGTGTATCGTGAAAATTCATCAGTAAACAGAACATAATATTTAAAGCCGGTAACGGAAGAAATAGAAGAAGACCAAACATCGCTATGTATTTTTTGAAAAAGAGAGGATGCATACGTATTATTAGACTGAAAGGGAAGTTTATGGGATTTGCTTAAAGCGCAATCCTGACAAAACGAAGTAAAAGACAATTTAGAGCCGATAGACAACCCTAGACGAGACAAGACACCTGATGAAGGATGACCCAAACGATTGTGCCACACGGACGAGTGGGTTGACGCAAGAGCCTGTGGAGCGGGAGACACTGTAGAAAGATTGAGAGGATAGAGGCCATCTTTACAGGGGCCCTGAAACAGAAGACGACCAGTATGTAAACAATAAATCTGATAAAAATCAGGAGCAAAAAGAAAAATGACACGATTATCCTTAGTGAAGCGAGCAACAGATAAAAGATTTTTACGAATCGAAGGCAGACGGAAGACATTTTTTAAAGTAAATTGAGAGGAGCCCAAAGATAATGGAAGAGTACCAGTATGAGAAATATGCATTGTGTCCCCATTACCCATATAAACATTGTGCGGACCATTGTAGCTTTGTGGATTATGTAAGGACATGGAAGTCATGTGATGTGTGGCTCCGGTGTCAGGGTACCAGGTGGGATCAGCAGCAAAGTGAGCTCCAGCAAATGGAGCGGCAGTGGATGGACCAGAGAATCGATGGGGGCATTGATACATCCCATGTTGGTTGGTATGACAATTGGGGCACCAATTTGGTGCTGGACCCAATAACCCATTAGAAGGTGGAGCACGTGATGACCAAGGAGGAGAGGGATAAGGCCCAAAATTCGGGGTGTGCGTCTGTTGCACAGGAAAGGGCGTCGTTGGGTGCAACGCATGCTGCTGCTGGTAGTGGCGACCACGAGGTGCATAGCTCCGGCCAGGAAGATGACGACCGACTTTGGGTTGAGACCGACCGGGCTGGTGGCGATTGTCACGACCACGGGGAGATGCAGAGGTATGGTACAAGGCCGTGGCCGGAGTAGAGTCTGAGGAACGCATCGGTGTTGATTGGGAAGCTTCAAAAGAGAGAATTCGGGCACGGAGCTCAGTGAAATCAGGGAGAGGTGGGTTCTGAGTGATGGCAGTCCGAAGCATGAGAAATTCAGAGCCAAGACCATGGAGGGTTGCAAGGACTAAGTCTTCATCCGGAACCGGTTTATTGATGGATGACAGGGAATCAGCGATGGACTTGGCATGACGAAGATATTCGTCGACAGATTGGCTTCCCTTGTTGAGTTCAAGAAGTTGCATCTTCAGACTAGCAGCGCTGGCCATAGAGCGTTGAGAAAAATGTCGGGCAAGACAGTCCCAAATGTCTTTGGAGGTGTCGAATCCAATGGTGAGTTGGGCAACATTCTCGGTTAAGGTGGTAGTGAGAATACTGATGATGATCTGATCTTGTTGGTACCATTGAGCATAATCAGGATTTGGAATTGGAACAGCAGGTTGCGTTTCGGTGGCGGTCGACATGATTGTAGGTGCTGGTGCAGTTTTGGAGCCATCAATATAGACCCAAAGATTGTTGCCTTTAAGATACGGTTGGAGTTGACGAAGCCAGACCAAGTAATTGGTTTCTGTGAGTTTGATGAAACTGGAGGTGTTGTGAGATGAATTGGAGCCGGTGGCAGCCATTAGAGAGGGGAGAGGGAACAACGGAAGGAGGAAGAGAGAATGCAGAATGTTGATGAACAAAAAGAAAGGCAAAAGGTGGAAGGAGTTACAGGGAAGGATCGATGGTGATTGAGAGGTAGAAGGGACTGAAGAACAAAGGTTTGAGTGACAGAAGAAGATAAATTGCAGGAGGTTTGTGAAAGGAAGAAGAAAGACAAAAGAAAGAATTGAAACAGGAGGAAATAGAAGATGAAATCACAAACAAGGATTGGTGTTTAGGCTGAGTAAAGAAACAAGAATCACAAGAAAGATGGATATGCAGGTAAGGATCGAAATTTTAGCTGATACCATGTAGAATAGGATGATTGTTTGTATATTCTGTGCTTACAATTGTATACATATATATAGGAACTATGCCTTCGGTTACAAATCAATGGAAACCACACATTTACACAGCTACTGTTACAACCAAATTACAGCAAATCATAACAGCTATATAGTTGAATTAAGGCTGGATTCTAGGAGCAGATGTAGCTCCTTTAACATTATGTTACTAACCTAAAAGGCTTCTTGGGTATAGATGAATCCAGCAGAAAGCATGGATAGTTGGGGTGGATTTCGGTTTGATGTGGATGGAGCACACCCCATCAACAGAGGAGCATATGATGTTGGGATCACAGTGGATGCCCGGAATCTCCTAACTACTTTGATTCACGAGGTCACCTATAGGAGGCAACGCTTCAAAGAAACAACTCAAAGGGAGTTAGTTAGGTACCAACTGCGAGCTCATTTGGATATAATTTATGGTGCGATGGTGTTAGAGGAAAGCGATGAGGATTATAACTTGATAAGAGCATAAAATGCTACGTTTTTAATGTGTTTCTATCCCTATTTATACTTTGTTTAACTCTTAATTTTGCAGATTTGAGTCGTTGGAGTGAACCATGATTGTTTGGTGGAGAACAAGTGAAAATGAGCTTAAATAGAAGAAAATGTGGAGTTTTAGCAAAATCCTTATTTAACTAGGAAACTCAACGAGTCGCAAAAGTCGAGGATAAGTAGTTTAGGAAACTTTTCTATTTTGAAAAGGGAAAAGTTACCTATTTCATTTTGGAAAACTTACCTAATTTGATTAGAGAAACTTTCCTCATTTGATTTGGGAAACTAACTATCTTTGAATCTTTCCTATTCTGACTTTCCTAATTTATTTTGAAAACTTTCTTTCCTTTTGTGACAGGGATTCCACATGAAGCAAAGAAACCTATTCCCACAAGGATTAAGAGAATTTATGGCGACTATAAAAGAGGAAATGGAGCAGCAAAATCCCAAAATTCTTTCTCCATCAATTCAGCCGAATTAATCAAGGGAATTTAGGACAAAACTTTGTCCTACATCAAGGGATTTATTTGAAATTCAAATATGAAAATAAGGGAACTTCTTTCCTTAAATTTCTTTGTTTAAATCCCTAATTATTCTGATTTTCTATTAACTTATTTCCCTACCTTTTCAGGAACCATAATTGTGCATGAAAAAGGAATGAATTTCATCATCAATTCGGCAAATTGAAGGGAGAAGATTAAGATCAGCCAAGAAAGGAATGGACTCCTAAATTGCCGATTTTACCTTGGAGAAGGAACTTGTATGCAGCCATTTTTTGAGCCAAATTCATCATCTTGCTGAACAAGGAAATTCTGGAAATTTCCTAACACATTTCTATTAATTTGTTGGGTAATTTCCTTGACCATTGGATCAAGATTAGATCAAGGGTTGAGAGAACTCAAAGGGGGAGACATAACACTATAAATAGAGGCAGCAGCTGAAGAGAAAAGAGGTCGACCCCCCTATACTTAGAACACAGCAGCCCCTCCTCTTTCTCTCCAAGAATTCGTCCCTCTCTCCCTCTCCATCACAAAGCAGCCGCCGCCGCTCCTCCCTCTTCCACAAGCCAATACAGCCGCCCTCCATTCATCCTCCCAAGCATACAGCCGCCACCTTCACAGCCCTTCCATAGCCGCCTCCGCCTCTCCTCTTCAACGCAGCCGCACACATCACAAGCTAAGGCAGCCGCCGCCTCTCTCCACCACCAATTCAGCCGCTGCTCAACCAAGCATCGATCTCCACTCCTAAGTCAGTCCAAGATTCATGGTTGTCTTTAAATTTGTTTCAAATTCAGTTGTTAAATTCCATGTTATTTCTGAATTTTGTAACAAACTATCAATGTTCTTACATGATTTGATGAATTCTTTGGGTTTCTTTATGTGTTTGATTGTTGTTTGGTTGAATTCTCTATATATGCATGTGTTAATTCGAATTTAAGACTTAAGGGCAGTAGTAATTAATTGAATTTATGCTTTAGTTTGGTTTATTTGCAGAGTTTGTGCACACAACAAATCATATGCACAAGGGCAGCCTCGGCCATGGCTGTCCCTTGTGTATAGATTTCATATGCTTATTGAATATACGTTGAATCATGCGCGAAGTTGGTTCAATTTGTGTTCTTTATAAGAGCTAGAATAATTCTGTAAATTTACATGTCGATGTGAGATGAGGTGACGCCATACTTGCTAACATGTCTCCAATTCGACTTATTGTGCTTATGTGCTCTTTGTGTTTAATTTCTACGCGAAGTGTCTTTAAACTGATTAGTACTATGTTTAGGATTATACGCGAAGTTAATTCTGAATAATTGTGAAGTCTTGAATAATTAGAATAACCGCGAAGGCTCTAATTAAATTGGAACTAAATTGGATTATGAATTCGGTTTTTATACTTGCTGCCCTATTCTTTTGTTTGAGTTGTTACATGTTTAAAGAGATATGTGTTATGTGTAGAGTGGTTGATCAGCTGTAAATAATTAGTTTTAAGTTAAGTTTTAGTTTCTTTAGATGTTAAACATTTATATCCCCCATATGTTTATTCGATTGTGTTAACAATTTCTGTTTTCGATTACCCTTCAATATCCCCGGACTGAACGATCCCTACTTATTCGTACTAACGATGACATTTTGCAGGGTTATAAAGTTGTGAGGTTTGATTTGATCACGTGTTTACATGTGTGACGTAAAACGCTCATCAGTTGTTGATGTGGTTGGTGTTGTTGATGTTGCTGTTATTGTTGTTGTTGTTTTGCTTCATCGCTGAATTGGTGTTGTATTGTTACATGTCGAGAGCTCTAGATTTGAAGCAAGCAGGGAGACTGGTCGTTTTTTCGGCTAGTTGCCTAAGTCCGGCAAAGAAACAGTTTTCCTCAGATTAAAGAGGTTAATTTAGGGTGGGTTCTGACATTCATATTGTTAATTTTCAATATAAATTTTATGATTTTAATATTCTAATTTGTGTTCCTAATGTAATACACATTTAACATACCGATTAAATTTCATTTAAAATGTCAAATAATAAAAATGTGTACTAAGTAATTAAGGGCATGCATTTAAAATCTTTTGAAATTTAATTCTCAATTAAAATAGATAAACTAAAAACAAATATCTGATAAAAAGATAAAAGTGAAAAGTTATTTTTTGCACTAACTTCACCCAAAATAAAAGACGATAAAAGGGAAAAATAAAAAAGGAGGCGTATGCGTTTTTTCCTTTTTGTGTAACTAAAAAAAGATAATATATATTTTAGTCCCTTTTGTAACAAAAAAAGCGAAAAAATGAAATTAAAAGAGTAGAAAAGATCCGGTGTCGACCCAATTCTCTTTTGCTTTATTATTTCAAACCCCATTTCAATTTCATGCGGAGAAAGAGAGAGAAGCCGAGGATTCATGTCTGTCGGTCGGTGAAGCAGAGAAAGAGAGATCGGTAATCCTCAATTTCCTTTCTATTTTCTTGTCGGATTTCAATTCATTTCTCAGGGTTTTGCTTCAATTGAAGAAATCCCCAAGAATTGAATCTCGAATTATGTTAGGGTTTTCTTTTTTGGGGCTTCGTTTGAATTGGGTATATGTATCAAGATTTAAATTCGTGACCAGATTTTGGGAATTTGGGGGACGAAGTATGTTGTTGTAGGTTTTGATACAAATGGGTTTGGTTTCAATTGATTGTTTCATTTCATATGTGGTTTCTGAGTACAAGATTTGGATCTAAAGACTAGATTTAGTCTTCTGTTATATTGAGACCTCTACATGATGTTGGTGATTTTAAACAACCAGGGATTTGGAATGTTTTAAAATCATATATTCCTTTCTTTTTTGTTCATCCTTGTAACTCAGCCTTGGAGAATTGCTATTGTTATTGGTTAGTTTTTGACTTGTCTGTAATTGCAGGGATGCTATGTATGTCCATTTCTTTTATCTTTTCTCACAGAAAATCTGTTGGTGTATTTGCTTTGAAATAATTTTATCTGATGTTGGCAACTATTTTGACATTCTATGCAATGATCCAGTTAGGCTTTCAATTCTCACTGTATATTTTCTTTTACCCTAAAGGGTCAATGGACAAGTTGAACTAAGTATGTGTTTTTGCAATGAATACTATGGGGTCAATGGACAAGTTGAACAGGGGACAGTGTACATGAGTTAGTACTAAGTATGTGTTTTTGCAATGAATACGATGCATAAGGTGTTTGTCATTTTTATCCTTTACTGTTTTTGTTAAAATTTTGAAACGATGAAGGTATATGTTATGTATTTAGAAATTAAAGGTCCGTTCTTAAATTGGAACGTAGGAACTGTGAGCATGATCGTCTTTCTTTTGGTCTTTAACCTTGAATATATATATATATTTTGTAACCTGACATCCTAGTCACATGTGGTACCCATGAATTATATTGAAATTGTGTGATGGTTGAAAAATGAAAGAATAGATACTGTAAATGTGGTGGATTGTCAAAGTATTCTGTTGTGAACCAATTTTCTAAAGGATGTCTGCCTAATGATATAGATGTTTGATTATTTAATTATCTTTTCATGCGTTTGATTGCTGGTACGAGAGTGGTTTCATGCCTCGCTTAATTCCATTATCATTTTGAGAATGTTGAACCTTTTGAGTAAAGGGCTGGGTCTGATTCGAGGATGGTAAGTTTATTGTTTTTGGGGTTCCCAGTCTTTCAAATTTGATTGTTCCTTTCATGTTGGCTATCGCTAATCGTAGTCATACAGCTCAGTTTGGTTATTCTTATCATGTTATTGACGTACAGCTCACTAATTGTAGTCATACAGCTCAGTAGATAGCACCATAAGAGTGTAGCTTCAGTTTGGTCAACTTCACATCTGCAATGTACTTGATTAATGTGCAGCTCTGGAGCTTAGTTGAAAGACAATCGCGTTTAGATCCTATAAATCTGGTACAAAATTGTCCTTCACAGTGAGTTTTATTTTCACTTTTAGATCAATTAGCCTTTCTTTAAACCCAAATTAATTCAAGTATCTGTTTTGTGGATTATCCTGAGGTAAAGAGATGAACTGAAGAATGAAGGCTTGACCCATGGAGTACGAGTTTGAGTATTGAAGTCACTCGAATGTTTCCTTATTTTGATAAGCCGCTTACTTTTTACTTGAACTGTTTGGTTGTTGTTTTGCTTGTGTTTTGCAATTGGATTTGAGAGTTTGATTCTCTAATCTACTATGGTTTTTGGTTCGTGTTTCTCTGCAGGAAAGAGAAGATGATAATCAATTAAGCTTAAAGTGTACTTTGGGGATTGCATCTGATGATTGTGTGATGAAAGTTACTGTTTTTTTTTCAAATACCATAAAGTAGGAAACATAATAGGGAGTTTATTTTGGTAACTAATAGAAAAAACTTTTCGCCTGTTCATAAGTTGTTTCCTTTTCTTTTTAATTAATATAATGACTCTCGGCTGCTTATTGTAGGATTAGATTCCTTAGTGTTAGTGATGAAATATACTGTTTTTTTTCCAAATACCATAAAGTACAGTAGGAACACAATAGGGAGTTTATTTAGGTAACTAATAGAAAATTTTTTGCCTGTTCATTAGTTGTTTCCTTGTCTTTTTAATTAATATAATAACTGTCGGCTGCCTATTGTAGAATTAGATTCCTTTGTGTCAGCTTTTATCCTATCTGGGGCACAAGTTTCCAATTTCTAAGCTAGGCCCATTGTTTCCTTCTGATTATGCAGGTTCTACACTCTTATGCTGTTATCTACTGCATTATTTGGCAAACCTGCATTTGGAATCTCATTTGCAATGTAATTGTACTTTGCTGAGGATGGAAACAAAAACGATTAAAAGTCTGAAAAACTATCCTTCACCAATTGATGTTTATAGTAACTGACTGTTCGTATTATAGTTTTTGTTCCTTTTCTTTTTCTGGTTTCTTTGACAAATGGTGGGAAGATGATACATATCACAAAAGTCATGTCTAATCAAATTTCTGTTGTGCAGGATGCAGTATGATTATACCTAAAAAAACTATTGTTAGCGCGGAACCATTATGTTTCAAGAATGATGGAGCTTATTGTGTTCTGAGTGTTATTTATCTATTCCTGTATTATTGTTTTCATGTTGGAGTGTTGTTTGTTGATCTTTGTTCTTTGAATTGATCCAGTGGTACTATACCTCTGGTTAATTCCAGGTCAAGGACGTATTTCTGCCATGGTACAATGCCTATAGATTATATGTTTTTCCGAGGTAAATTTTCTGTCTTTCATGATTGGGTCCTGATCTTTTTTGTCTATACAACTTGTTCCAATTTGAACCAAGAAATGGGTCTAAGTTGCGGGTCTTCATCTGTGAACTTGAACATATAATGATTAGTTGGGTTGAAATCGGTTTGATTATAATTTTTGGATAAGTTTCTGTTATGACTGATATCCTTTTTCTTTTTTCCGATCGTGCATGTGTTTCTCATCTTGCATATATGGATCAAGAGCCTTATCTTTAACAGACAAATCTGACTGATTGGTTAGTGCTATTAGTTTCGTTTCTGTTGTTAAGGTGGAGAACTAAACCAATAATTCTTTTTCTTTATCACTGTTTGGAGGATTGGTAGGACAAGTTATTTAATTTACTTCTTTGTTTGAATATACAGGAGAAGACTTTCCTTTGTTTACTTGTGTAGTTTGGGGCGAGTTCAGTTTTATTGTTTATTGATTGCAGTAATTAGCTTAATTGTAATGATACGATATTGGGATTCGATACAAGAAAATTTCAAATTCTCAAACTGATTTAATAAGATTACCAATGCTATTATAAATTGCTGAATATGTATGACAGCTACTTTAAACTTCTCTTTTGAAACATTTCAAACTGAATAGATTGGATGTAAACTATATTTGGATAGGTATAGTTACAAAAAAGGAATCCGGGGGTTTAACTCTATTTACAGATTTTGTCATTTTGGCAACCATAGTAGTGAGGGTCACGATCACTAACCTTGATCCTTTGTGTTAGATCAAGGGGAGTGAGAAAATCATGTTGTCACATCTGTATTTCATATTTGGTATTTTGTTGGATTTCTATATTTTTTTAGTTAGACCAAGGATATCAATCTTTTGGGTTAGTTCAGTTAATTCAACTGTGGTTTTGGTGTTTTTTATATTTTCATTATTGTGCAGGAAAATAAAGGAGTATGTTCTGAGTTAGAGTAAAGGTTAAATTGATATTATTTCTTCCTCAAGATCGACGACATCATTTGCTCAGTAAAGGTTTTTGTGTTCTGTTTATTTTACTTTTCACATTGGGTGTGAATGCAGACCTTTTGATAACTCATTAGATAAAATGTGATATAACTGTTCATCAGAAATATATGCATATAGATAAAATGCATGCAATGTATCTAAAATTAATTGTGTACCCTTTGAATGTTAATGATGACAGTTCTGAGCAAAAATATTTGAATGTTAATGATGACTGGTCTGCGCAAAAATATTTAGTTGCAGATTTGCTTGCTGTGTATGGCCAAAGACAATCTACATCTGGTATATGCAAATCAAGATTTGTTTTTTAGCCAAATTCATTCACATTTGAATGTCTGTGTATAGGTGTATTTCATTATCTACATTTTGTATTAAAATTTATGTATTTTGTGTTTGAATGGTGGTTCGAGAGTGTTTGAACATTTGAATTAAGGTTCATTGTCTTTTAGATTTTGGATTCAACCAAATTCTCTATGTGCAGGTTTCATTTAAAACTGCTGGAGGCAATTCCTGCCGGTTTATTAGTTAGTTATGTTTCTTTGCTTCTACTTTGAAGATTTGGCATGTAATATGCTAATCTAGAATTATTCTACATATTTGTTTTTCTCCCTAATCTGATCAGTTTTGCTATCTCTTATTTGTTCTCAAAACAATATTACTGACACTTTTGATGTTTATACGCCTAAGTCCTCCCTGTTTCCATAAATAAAACTGAAAAATGATACAATACTATTCTGATTGGGTATCGTTACTCTGAGATATTGTAAAGGACAGTTGGAAACTAAGTAGTGAGTTTATTTTGGCAACTAAGTAGGATGTCTGTCTAATGATATAGATGTTTGACTTGTTTAATTATCTTTTCATGCGTTTGATTGCTGGTGCGAGAGTGGTTCCATGCCTTGCTTAATTCCATTATCATTTTGATAATGTCGAACCTTTTGAGTACGAGGCTGGATCAGATTCGTGGATGTTAAGTTTATTGTTTTTGGGGTTCCCAGTCTTTCAAATTTGATTGTTCCTTTCATGTTGTCTATCACTAATCGTAGTCATACAGCTCAGTTTGGTTAGTGTTATGGTGTTATCGACATACAACTCGTAGTCATACAGCTCAGTAGATAGCACCATAAGAGTGTAGCTTCAGTTTGGTCATCTTCACATCAGCAATGCAATTGATTAATGTGCAGCTCTGGAGCTTAGTGGAAAGACAATCGTGTTTAGGTCATATAAATCTGGTATGGAATTGGTCTTTCACATTGAATTCTATTTTCACTTTTAGATCAGCTATCCTTTCTTTAAAACAAAATTAATTCAAGTATCTGTTTTGTGGATTATCCTGAGGTAAAGAGATGAACTGAAGAATGAAAGTTTGACACATGGTGTACGAGTTTGAGTATTGGAGTCACTTGAATGTTTCCTTATTTTGATAAGTATTTCGCTTCCTTTTTACTTGAACTGTTTGGTTTGTTTTCCTGCATGTGTTTTGGAATTGGATTTGGAAGTTTGATTCTCTCTACTCTGGTTTTTGGTTCGTGCTGCTCTACAGGAAAGGGATCATAATCAATTAAGCTTAAAGGGTGCTTCTTTGGGGATTGCATCTGATGATTGTGTGATGAAAGATGCTGTTTTTTTTCAATTTGGCTGCCTTGCGTAATAAAAAGTATTGATCAATTATGCCTAATCATGTGATTCTTTTTCCTTTACTGCCTTTGCTAGTAAATTTCTGTAGAATCACACAGATTGAGGAGAAGAGCAGACTTAAACACACGCAGAGAGAGAGAGAGGGAGATATCAGAATAGTTGATTCCAGATTCAATTATCTATCAAACCAGCGTATCGATTTGGGTACTTTGCTTCAATTACTTCTCTGCGGCTGTTCTTATTCTTTATTGCCTTTTGTAATTTGCTCTGATTTTTATATTTTCTGGTGGAATCGCATATATTTGATGCATGTATGATATGGTGACCTGATTAAGTTTGATCCAGGTTTTCTTCCTATCTCCATTCTGAACGAACCGGATACATACGGTGACAGACTTACAGGTATGGACTGGTGATCTCATTAAAATGCCATTGGGTAGTCTTTGTCTTCTGTTGGTCAATTTTTATGCAATTTTTTCTCACTACTATGTGCTTCAATCTCATAAGTTTTGTTTATATTTTTCGTTTCCATCTGGCGGAGGACCATTTGAGACTACGAGGAAGCAAGCAGCGTAGTTGGCGTAAAGGTTTATTATTATTTTTTTCATCTTTTCTATATATGACCATTTTAACGAATTACCTTCCAATTGTATTAACTTCACTGCTATACTTTCTTGTAGTTTGTATTATTTTTGCCTGATTGTGCTCTCTAATTTGCACTTTATATTTCCCAAGTCTTTGTTGCTCAGCTTCCATTAAATGGAAATCCACCAACTCTATATTTAATAGTATGTGATAATGATATTTAAATTCCCTTTGTAAATCTGTCTGTACATTGCAGTCGAGTACTCGTGTCTGATACTCACTAATCCCCCTAAAAATTCCAAGTTTAGATATTCATGAAGATGATATGCTATGATACAATGTTTTTTAATTGACATATTAGTTTCTTTATCAGAGGTATGCTACTGGTTCACAAAGCATTATAATTGGGTATTGTGTTTCAATAAGATTGGGTATTGTGTGTATGCATGGGTTGAAGACTCTTTCTCTTTTCCCATTATAACTGTTTACTTGATGTCATGCTGACGAAGTATATTTATAAAGCATTCTTTTTATTGATCTCTCTTTATTGGCAACATATTGATGCAATTGTCATCCTATTTATGCTGTCTCCAGGCATTACTTATTAGTCAGTTACTAACGATATGTTAGTTTCTTTGCATGTCCCGATGCTAATCCGATTTAGTAGGTGGTGAGAGCGATGGAGAGGGGGCTAAGCAAGTAGGCTGCAATGCGTTTTCTGTTGTTCATGTCCGGTCAATTGGCATAGCAGTCTGGGTTATTCTTTGTTTGATTCCAATTGTGGTAATGGGTTATCATTTGGTTTTCTTTTTTCATGGTGAATTTGAAGTTCGGTTCTTTGCTTCTGATTTTTGGTAACTATTTTTTCATCGAAACTATTCTACACAATGATCCAGTTAGGCTTTGAATTCTCACTGTATATTTTCTTTTATCGTTTAGGGTCAATGGACAAGTTGAACTGGGGATATATTGTACATGAGTCAGTACTAGCTATGTGTTTTTGCATTGAATACTTTGGTTTTTTTATTTTTATTCTTAATTTTTTATTTATATATGTTTTTTTTTAACTTTCTTTCATATGTTTTTACAGCTTGCTGAGAATTAATTAGTTGGCTACAAAATGCATCAAACATTGTCCAGTTTTATTTATGACCAGAGTTTCACTCTGATGTGCAGGATGCAGTTGGATTATACCTAGTAAACTCTCCTGTTGTGTGCTCGGTTTCAAGAAGGAAGGAGAGTGCTATTTATCTGTTCCTGTATTTTTGTTTTCATGTTAGAGTGCTGTATGCTGATCTTTGTTTCTTTGAATTGATCCAGTGGTACTTTTACTTTTGGTTAATTTCAGGTCAAGGACGTATTTCTGCCATGGTACAATGCCTACAGGTTCCTTGTCCAGAACACACAGAGACTTGAGATTGAAGGGCTTGCCCCTTTTGTCCCTATTGATCAAGCCACTCTACAAAAGTCGTCTAATGTGCTTGACCAGTGGATCAACTCGGCCACAGAGTTGTGTATTTTGTCCGTCAGGAGATGAATGGTTACGGACTTATACGGTTAGCTGTCCCTGATTTCAAATTATGCAGCAATCTGTATAAGGGCCAAAAATGGCAATTTAGATCACCATTTTTTATCATTGAAGTTTTATGCAGGTCACTGATTTTCGATAGAACAAAAGCAATCATAGTCCTGAAGGTTTCAATATCCTTTCTGTTAGATCAAGGTGAGTGAAAAAATCTTATTTTGTCACATCTGTATTTGGTATGTGGTTAGATTTCTATATTTTTTTAGTTTGATGAAGGATATCCATCTTTTGGGTTAGTTCAAACTGTGGTTTTGGTGTGTTTGATATTTTCATGTGCTTTATTTTTGTGCATGAAAATAAGGGAGTGTGATCTGAGTTAGAGTAAAAGTTCAGTTGATAGTAATTTTTCCTCAAGATCGACGGCATCAATTGCTCGGTTAACATGTTTGTTCTTTTTTTTCCAGTTAAAATTTTTGTTAAAATTTTGAAACGATGAAGTCATCTGTTACGTATTTGCATCTATTAAATCAAGTGGACTATGTACTGAAATCTCTCTATCTCCAAAAAAGCTGTGGTACTTTTTGCTTTTTGATAAATAGATTATCATAAATCTCAAACAACTCAAAGGAACCTTGTTAGTATTAGATTTCTTACCATAGTGGTAGAAATTAAAGGTCGGTTCTTAAATTGGAACATTGGTACTGTGAGCATGATCGTCTTTCTTTTGGTCTTTAACCTAGAATATATATTTTTGTAACCTGACTTCCTAGTCACATGTCATTGTACCCTTGAAGTATATTGAAATTGTGTGCTTGTTGAAAAATGAAAGAATAGGTACTGTAAATGCAGTGGATTGTCAATGTATTCTTTAGTGAATCAATTTTCTCACGGATATCTGCTTAATGATATAGATGTTTGACTTGTTTAATTATATTTTCATGTGTTTGATTGCTGGTGCGAGAGTGGTTCCATGCCTTGCTTAAATCCATTATCATTTTGAGAATGTTGAACCTTTTGAGTAAAGGGTTGGATCAGATTCGTGGATGGTAAGTTTATTGTTTTTGGGGTTCCCAGTCTTTCAAATTTGATTGTTCTTGTCATGTTGGCTATCACTAATCGTAGTCATTCAGCTCAGTTTGGTTAGTCTTATCATGTTATCGACGTACAGCTCGCTAATTGTAGTCATACAGCTCAGTAGATAGCATCATAAGAGTGTAGCTTCAGTTTGGTCAACTTCACTTCAGCAATGTACTTGATTAATGTGCAGCTCTGGAGCTTAGTTGAAAGACAACCGCGTTTAGATCCTATAAATCTGGTACGGAAATTGTCTCACATTGAGTTTTATTTTCACTTTTAGATCAGCTATCCTGTCTTTAAAAAATTAATTCAAGTATCTGTTTTGTGGATTATCCTGAGCTAAAGAGATGAACTGAAGAATGAAAGTTTGACACATGGAGTACGAGTTTGAGTATTGGAGTCACTCGAATGTTTCCTTATTTTGATCAGTATTTCGCTTCCTTTTTACTTGAACAGTTTGGTTTGTTGTTCTGCATGTGTTTTGGATTTGGGAGTTTGATTCTCTAATCTACTCTGGTTTTTGGTTCGTGCTGCTCGGCAGGAAAGAGAAGATCATAATCAATTAAGCTTAAAGGGTGCTTCTTTGGGGTTGCTTCTGATGATTGTGTGACGAAAGATACTGTTTTTTTTTTCAATTTGGCTGCCTTTCGTAATAAAAGGTATTGTTCAATTATGCCTAATCATGTGATTTTTTTTCCTTTACTGCCCTTGTTAATAAATTTCTGTAGAATCACACAGATTGAGGAGAAGAGCAGGCTTAAACACACACTCAGAGAGAGAGAGAAAGGGAGAGAGAGGGAGATCAGAATAGTTGATTCCAGATTCAATTGTCTATCAAACCAGCGTATCGATTTGGGTACTTTGCTTCAATTACTTCTCTTTGGCTGATCTTATACTCTATTGCCTTTGGTAATTTGCTCTGATTTTTTCTGGTGGAATCGCATATATTTGATTGCATGTATGATTTGGTGACCTGATTAATTTTGTTCCAGGTTTTCTTCCCATCTCCATTCTGAACGAACCGGATACATATGGCGACAGACTTACAGGTATGGACTGGTGATCTCATTAAAATGCCGTTGGGTAGTCTTTGTCTTCTGTTGGTCAATTTTTATGCAATTTTTTTCTCACTACTCTGTGCATCAATCTCATAAGTTTTGTTTCTATTTTTCTTTTCCATCTGGCGGAGGAGGCATCATTTGAGACTCTACGATCACACTAACTACACCCAGGAAGCAAGCAGCGTAGTTGGCGTAAAGGTTTATTATTATTTTTGTCATCTTTTCTATATATGACCATTTTAATGAAATTTTGTTAAAATTTTGAAACGATGAAGGTATATGTTATGTATTTAGAAATTAAAGGTCCGTTCTTAAATTGGAACGTAGGAATTGTGAGCATGATCGTCTTTCTTTTGGTCTTTAACCTTGAATATATATATATTTTGTAACCTGACATCCTAGTCACATCGCCTCACACATGTAAACACGTGATCAAATCAAACCTCACAACTTTATAACCCTGCAAAATGTCATCGTTAGTACGAATAAGTAGGGATCGTTCAGTCCGGGGATATTGAAGGGTAATCGAAAACAGAAAATGTTAACGCAATCAGATAAACATATGGGGAATGTAAATGTTTAACATCTAAAGAAACTAAAACTTAACCTAAAACTAATTATTTACAGTTGATCAACCACTCTACACATAACACATAACTCTCTAAACATGTAACAACTCAAATAAAAGAATAGGGCAGCAGGTTTACAAACCGATTTCATAATCCAATTTAGTTCCAATTTAATTAGAGCCTTCGCGGTTATTCTAATTATTCAAGACTTCACAATTATTCAGAATTAACTTCGCGTATAATTCTAAACATAGTACTAATCGGTTTAAAGACACTTCGCGTAGAAATTAAACACAAAAAGCACATAAGCACAATAAGTCGAATTGGAGACATGTTAGCAAGTATGGCGTCACCTCATCTCACATCGACATGTAAATTTACAGAATTATTCTAGCTCTTATAAAGAACACAAATTGAACCAACTTCGCGTATGATTCAACTTATATTCAATAAGCATATGAAATCTATACACAAGGAACAGCCATGGCCAAGGCTGCCCTTGAACATATGATTTGTTGTGTGCACAAATTCTGCAAATAAACCAAACTAAATCATAAATTCAATTAGTAACTACTGCCCTTAAGTCTTAAATTCGAATTTTCACATGCATATAAAAAGAATTCAACCAAACAACACTCAAACACATAAGGAAATCCAAAGAATTCATCAAATCACTTAAGAACATCGATAGTTTGTTACAAAATTCAGAAATAACATTGAATATAAATACTGAATTTGAAACAAATGTAAAGACAACCATGAATCTTGGACTGACTTAGGAGTGGAGATCGATGCTTGGTTGAGCAGCGGCTGAATTGGTGGTGGAGAGGGGCGGAGCTGCTACACTTTGTGGAGGAGATGAAGGCGGAGCTGCTGCTTGTGGAGGATGAAGGAGGGGGCAGCTGTATAGGAGGAGAGGAGGACGAGATGTGGGGAGAAGGAGAGGCTAGCTGCTGTGTTTTGTGTAAAGAATGGTCGACCCCTTTCTCTTCAGTTGCTGCCTCTATTTATAGTGTTATGTAGCCCCCTTGAAGTTCTCTCATCCGTTGATTTAATCTTGATCCAACAGTTAAGGAAATTACCCAACAAATTAATAAAAACTTGTAAGGAAATTTCCAGAATTTCCTTATGCACAAAGGTGATGAATTTGGCTGCATTTGTAGGCTAGGTTCATTGCTTGTTTTCCACACAAATCAGCCCCTTTAGTTCCTTTCCTTGTTTTGCCGAAAATTAACTCCATTCCTCCAATTTTGGTGCACCATTTAATGTTCTGAAAAGGAAATGAATAAAATCAGAATAATTTGACTTTTAGACAAAAGAAATTTAAGGAATTAATTTCATAAATTTCAGATTTGAATTGCAAATTATCTCCCTTAATTTAGACAATGAAAACTTGTCTTAAAAAGCCCTTTTAAATTCAGCAAGAAACCCCATCATTCTCCTTGATTTATGGCGACACAACTTAGTCCTAATCCATGTAGGATTTGACTTCCTTGCTTCATGTGGAATCCCTATCACAAAAGGAAAGAAAGTTTTCAAAATAAATTAGGAAAGTCAGAATAGGAAAGATTCAAAGATAGTTAGTTTCCCAAATCAAATAAGGAAAGTTTCTCTAATCAAATTAGGTAAGTTTTCCAAAATGAAATAGGTAACTTTTCCCTTTTCAAAATAGGAAAGTTTCCTAAACTACTTATTCTCGACTTTTGCGACTCGTTGAGTTTCCTAGTTAAATAAGGATTTTGCTAAAACTCCACATTTTCTTCTATTTAAGCACATTTTCACTTGTTCTCCACCAAACAATCATGGTTTAGTCTAATGATTCAAATCTGCAAAATTAAGAGTTAAACAAAGTATAAATAGGGATAGAAACACATTAAAAACGTAGCATTTTATGCTCTTATCAACTACCCCACACTTATCCTTTGCTAGTCCCTTAGCAAATCTAATTAAAAGACTCTACTATTGCCCCTAAATAATTGTCTCAGAATCTTTAAACACATAGAGTTCAAGTTTAAGCATTCAGATGTAAGCGCACAAATTCCAAGTGTCATAAACATGTTTCATGGTATGAATAAGTAAGAAGTGAGAAAATGAGCATGCAAGCATGTTGAGTTAATTTAATCCTCCTTACTAGGCATACTCTCTTCTGTTCACACAAGATATGGCAATATTCACTCAAGTAAATGCAAGAGAAAAGATTGTAAGGCAACAAATAGCTTGCATATTTCAACAGATAAAAGCACTTTGTGAAAAATTTTCTTGGATAATCTCATTTAACAACTAAGTGCAAGAATGGACCAAAACCATATGCTTAACTCTTGAGAAAATCTCCACAGATCAAAGTTCACCCATTTTAAGAATCATGAAAAGATCTTTTGAAAGGATAATAATGGGGCTAGGCACAAGGTATTCGAATTTTTAGGATAGTGGTGGCTAAAACGTCACCAAGACTTAATAAAGCTCAATTCTCCTTACGACTTCACTCCATAGGACGAATTTCCTCATGTTGGACCAATTCTTCATTCTTTCCTTCCCCTTACTTTGTGAAAACGAACAAAGGTCAAATATAACAGTGATAGACCTTCAAATCATGTACAAACTCCAAATTCACAGCAAGAACTAAATCCAATCATCACAATTCTTCTTCATTTCGTGCTTTATTTCTCTTTGGTTCGAAACATATGTTTGTTCGATTTTTCTTTCTTTTTTCACTTAGCACACACGTTTTTCATTCACAATTGGATAAGTTCACCCCACACTTGTTTCACATCATCACTTCATAACACAATTCTGCAGCCAAATCAAGCTTTATCAAGTCTCAACGACAAGGGTCAAGATATTTCTGTTCTAAGCAACGGGAAAGTGTATGATGGTGATGAAAGAAAGGCTAAATGTAGGCTCAAAGGGGGTTAACACTAAGGAGTCCCATGACGGGCACAAATTGGGCAAATGCTTTATTTGGCTTTGGTGGTATTCTTAATAAGATCTTGTCAATCATTTTCAAAATCAAGGCATAGTCATGAATAAAAGTTTCGAAAATCATCAAGAGCAAGTTCTAGCATTCTAGAGTCCATTAAAAAGCTATAGCACATAGTCATTAAATATGCAAAGAATAATGAGATTAAGGAACAAGTTTTTGCCGAAAATTTAGTCTCTCATAAAGAAAGTATATAGGCTCAAAAACTCACATAGGTTGTTATGGATTAAAACCAACTTAAACATACATGCTTTTACATATATCAATCAATATCTCACATATTCATACCAATCACATTATCCATGAAACTCAAAATTTAATTCTTATGATCATGCAAAACCATCATCTATGCATTCAAAGACATACTCATCATCAACTTTAGGGGCATAGACTCAAAACAAAACAAAAACACACAAAACAAAACATTTTTTATTTGGAACGAGACTTTCTGATTTTTCTAGACTTAAAACAAAACAAAGTAAAAACACACAAACCAAACTAAAACATGTGAATCATGTAATCCCTACCCCACACTTAGAAAATTACATTGTCCTCAATGTAAACTTGAAAATGGTGTTGTAATTCCTAAGCATATGATAAATTTTACAGTTTCACACATATACAGTTCAACCATAAGAGTTTAAGGATTTAGACAATGCAAACTCTCGGTGATGGCTCCTCCACAGCTACGGTTGAAATGGGTTGCCTCTCATGCAGCGCTTAACTGTTTATAGTCCTTTAGCCTAGACTTTGGACTCCTTTAGTCTTCATCGCAAAAGCTTCACTTGTGACGAAATTGTTATCCCATTTGTCGGCATGAAGATGCTCATCCTCCCATGGCGAGCCTTGAGAAGTTTATGATCTTGGCGAGTTTCCATGGCTCCCATAGCTAAAGTTGGAGTCATTGTCTTCCTCCTCTGCATTGTTATTTCTTGCAAGCTCCTCCTCTTCTTCTTGTTCAAGTTCTTGAGCAGCTTCTTCAAACTCGGCATCTCTTGCTTTATTTGAGAGGTACTTGGTTTGAGATGCTATTTCTTCTATCCTCGTCTCTATCTTGTTCAATTGTTGCCCAAGTTTAGCTTGCTCCTTCTCAATGCTTGCAAACAGCTTCTCCCACTTGTCTTCTTTCTTCTTTTTCTGAATCATTTTGTGGGGAGGGATGAAATAGGAAGATGATTGAGGCGGTGGTGGTGGTGGTGATCTCAAATGTTGGAGCAATAATGGTTGAGGAAAACTTGATGGATTTGGAGCCATCATTCTTGCATTTTCTTCATAAAAGTGGCGTGACATTTCTTCTCTTCTTGTTGGAATTACTTCAATTCTCGCCACATGTTCTCTTCTTAATCTTCTAATGTTGAACACTTGCACAAATTCTTTTTTGCAATCCTCCCAAGTGTTCTCATAGTTCAGCTCCTCTTGGAACCATCTATAAGCTTCTCCTTTCAAACTCATCATGAAGGCATTAACAGCTACTACTTCAGCATGAATTGGTGTCATAAGTTTGCTAATATCTTCCACATAGGTAAGGTGACTTGCTGCATCCACCTTGCTTGTTCCATCGAAATCTGGGAAGAATTTAAGCACCTTATGCATATCCTCATGATGTTTGAAAAAGTTGATGATGTCCTTGATCGAAATTTTGTGTGAGGACGACATCTGTTTATTCAAAGGAAAAATTGTTAGTAATCAAGTAATAAAACTACAAAATCCAACTAGTAAACTAATAAAAGTTAAAATTAAGTTAAACCCAAAAGTTAAACATGTTAGTCACAAATAATTAGATTAGTGTAAAATCACACTTAGGTACGGGAACAGAGGACAATGATGTGCAATGGGGCTGAATCGCTACCCAAGTCAATGTCATGTTTAATCCAATATACCTTAATGCGACAAAAAAAAAGTTAGAATAAAAACAAACTAATGATAATAAGTTTTATTCCTCCTCAAGTACACATCTAAAATTGCAAACCATTGGTGATTCACAAAGTAAGAGAAAAAATCCTGAAAAGAAATAAACCAAACAATATATTAGCAAAAAGAGTTAGACAAGTTAAACTACATTAAATTAAATTAAATTGTTAACACACAGAAAATATTGTTAAGTTAGAACGTTAAGAACAAGTTACGTTAGCAATTGAATTAGTTGACATTTTCATAACTTTACACAATAACGATTCAGAAAACACAGAAATTTCCTAACTAACACTTATGAAACACACATGAAATTTTTGTTAGCAATAAGTGACGAATTTACATAAGAGTAAACAAAAGATGTACAAATACACTAAATACAAACATGTACTAACGAAATCTGATTTCTCCTAAGGTTCTTATTGTTTTTATTCACACAATTTTTAACATTCAAGGTACGTGGAGCAGTGGAGCAAACTGTGCAATGGACTTGTACAGCCCACAGTTCGGTCTTGCTTTATCCGATATACCTCAAAAGTTAAAAATAACGTTTTCTTTTGAAGTTATGTAAATCTATTTATGCAGAGTTTATCTTGTATATTCTAAAGCATGGCGGACGTGCGGCCTAAGTATGGTCGTCTAGACATAAACTTATTCCTTGTTTTCAGAAGGCTTAGTTTGTGTATTCCAAATTAATCTAAGGCAAGACTCATTTGTTGGTTACCACGGAGAGCGAACTCCCTATCGACCCCTTCACCGAGAAGGGTTATCAGTCTGTGGACCTCTGAGATCTAATTGCACAAACCTTAGACAAGTGTTGGTTATACACGCACCAATGTGCCCCTTACTCAGTTGAGAACAAGCTATGTGTTAGACAGTTCTTCAAGTGTTAATAAGAGCCGCCCTCAACTTCATGAGATTACATGAAGGGTTTAGGCTGATATTAACAAAAGAGACTTTACCTATTCCGTTTGCTTTAGAAAACACAAATAAGCGCTGCACAAATAAATCTTTAACTTCCTAACAATTTAAACTAAGTTACAACATGCATTAGGAACAGTAACAAAACAAATAACAAACTTTACAACTTATACAAAACAGCAACTTTACAATTCACAAATCTACAAAGTTAACACTTCAATAAACGATGTTTCTCAACATCCCCGGCAACGGCGCCAGAAATTGATGAGCGTCTTTCGCCTCACACATGTAAACACGTGATCAAATCAAACCTCACAACTTTATAACCCTGCAAAATGTCATCGTTAGTACGAATAAGTAGGGATCGTTCAGTCCGGGGATATTGAAGGGTAATCGAAAACAGAAAATGTTAACGCAATCAGATAAACATATGGGGAATGTAAATGTTTAACATCTAAAGAAACTAAAACTTAACCTAAAACTAATTATTTACAGTTGATCAACCACTCTACACATAACACATAACTCTCTAAACATGTAACAACTCAAATAAAAGAATAGGGCAGCAGGTTTACAAACCGATTTCATAATCCAATTTAGTTCCAATTTAATTAGAGCCTTCGCGGTTATTCTAATTATTCAAGACTTCACAATTATTCAGAATTAACTTCGCGTATAATTCTAAACATAGTACTAATCGGTTTAAAGACACTTCGCGTAGAAATTAAACACAAAAAGCACATAAGCACAATAAGTCGAATTGGAGACATGTTAGCAAGTATGGCGTCACCTCATCTCACATCGACATGTAAATTTACAGAATTATTCTAGCTCTTATAAAGAACACAAATTGAACCAACTTCGCGTATGATTCAACTTATATTCAATAAGCATATGAAATCTATACACAAGGAACAGCCATGGCCAAGGCTGCCCTTGAACATATGATTTGTTGTGTGCACAAATTCTGCAAATAAACCAAACTAAATCATAAATTCAATTAGTAACTACTGCCCTTAAGTCTTAAATTCGAATTTTCACATGCATATAAAAAGAATTCAACCAAACAACACTCAAACACATAAGGAAATCCAAAGAATTCATCAAATCACTTAAGAACATCGATAGTTTGTTACAAAATTCAGAAATAACATTGAATATAAATACTGAATTTGAAACAAATGTAAAGACAACCATGAATCTTGGACTGACTTAGGAGTGGAGATCGATGCTTGGTTGAGCAGCGGCTGAATTGGTGGTGGAGAGGGGCGGAGCTGCTACACTTTGTGGAGGAGATGAAGGCGGAGCTGCTGCTTGTGGAGGATGAAGGAGGGGGCAGCTGTATAGGAGGAGAGGAGGACGAGATGTGGGGAGAAGGAGAGGCTAGCTGCTGTGTTTTGTGTAAAGAATGGTCGACCCCTTTCTCTTCAGTTGCTGCCTCTATTTATAGTGTTATGTAGCCCCCTTGAAGTTCTCTCATCCGTTGATTTAATCTTGATCCAACAGTTAAGGAAATTACCCAACAAATTAATAAAAACTTGTAAGGAAATTTCCAGAATTTCCTTATGCACAAAGGTGATGAATTTGGCTGCATTTGTAGGCTAGGTTCATTGCTTGTTTTCCACACAAATCAGCCCCTTTAGTTCCTTTCCTTGTTTTGCCGAAAATTAACTCCATTCCTCCAATTTTGGTGCACCATTTAATGTTCTGAAAAGGAAATGAATAAAATCAGAATAATTTGACTTTTAGACAAAAGAAATTTAAGGAATTAATTTCATAAATTTCAGATTTGAATTGCAAATTATCTCCCTTAATTTAGACAATGAAAACTTGTCTTAAAAAGCCCTTTTAAATTCAGCAAGAAACCCCATCATTCTCCTTGATTTATGGCGACACAACTTAGTCCTAATCCATGTAGGATTTGACTTCCTTGCTTCATGTGGAATCCCTATCACAAAAGGAAAGAAAGTTTTCAAAATAAATTAGGAAAGTCAGAATAGGAAAGATTCAAAGATAGTTAGTTTCCCAAATCAAATAAGGAAAGTTTCTCTAATCAAATTAGGTAAGTTTTCCAAAATGAAATAGGTAACTTTTCCCTTTTCAAAATAGGAAAGTTTCCTAAACTACTTATTCTCGACTTTTGCGACTCGTTGAGTTTCCTAGTTAAATAAGGATTTTGCTAAAACTCCACATTTTCTTCTATTTAAGCACATTTTCACTTGTTCTCCACCAAACAATCATGGTTTAGTCTAATGATTCAAATCTGCAAAATTAAGAGTTAAACAAAGTATAAATAGGGATAGAAACACATTAAAAACGTAGCATTTTATGCTCTTATCATTAGCAATTTGTGTCCTTGTTCATATGACAAATAAGAATGTGTGTATATTGATTTTAGATGGACTTACCAAAGAACTATCACAGGTAATGTTAAAGTAAAAAAATGTAAGAAATGCCATGTAACAAACTCTGTTTATTTCTCTAAGGCAGACAATTTTAACTTGGTAGTCAGTTGAAACTAATAGTGTAAAACAGAGAGCTTTGGAATTTGGCTGTGTCTTAGGCACATATCTTTTCCTCCATTATTTTTATTTTGTTCAGTGTGGCGGGTTTCAGATTACTGTTCTTTGGGGAAAAAGTTTGAAGTTAAGTCTAGCACAGTAAATGATTCATGCTCTTGAAATATTAGATGTTCGGTATAGAACAAGGATAGTTTATTAATACCTATTTGGCTGTATATATCAAACTACTCACTCTGCAGCTAATTTAGTGGAAAGGATATGAGCTTTATTCAATTGGCATTTTGAAAGTAACGGTCATGTTGCTTGAGTTCAATATTGTACTATATACTATTCTTTATCGAGCTCGGCACTGGTCACACACTGTTCATTTATACAGTGCTGGGTCTCCCCTCTCGCCGCATCTGAAACTTCAAGAGATCTGGATGTGTCTCTTTTTCCCTTACTGCTTTTCTCTGTTCCCTCTTGAACCTTCTAGAGCAGCTCTTTTTCCTTCAAGAACCGAGAGAGATCGTGAGAGTTTCTTTTTATTCTCTGGCAAATTTATAGTTGTGTTTTTTCTCTCCGTTCGAGAGCGATCTCGACACCAATCCTTTTTTCGTCTCTTATCCTTCTGCTCTCTCTCTCTCAACGTATGATCGAACCCAGAGCTTACTGATCGAGCTCGGTCATATTGGAAGTAAGCCATTAGTCTATTGAATTGGGTTTGTCAAAATTTTGAATTGGGTGTAAACTTTTGCTTTGGTCTTCGTCTTCTTTTTTCTTTCTGGTCACATCCTTCCATCTTCATCTTAGTTGGTGTAATGGGTTTTTGTTGCAGGATGCTTTGTTATTTGAAATTCACTTTGAATTTTTCAAACACACCCGGATTTATCTGAGTCACATTCCCACACAATTACTCCCCACTACCATTTTGAAACTTGAAACTACTTTTGTCTCCACTGCTTCATCTGCAATCAAGAAACACCAACCTGGGCCTTTCTCAATTTCCAAAACAGAGACTTGGATTTTTCTGGGTTTTGTTTGAAGCTTTCAAAGACTCGAGCTTTTTGCAATGGCCGCTTCAGGCCGGTATAATTACCGAGATGCCACTACTCAGAAAGGCTCTGTGAAGGTGGATAGGCCATTTTCTGTCAATTCCAATCCCAAGTCTTCTGTAAAGTCCAAGCCTTTGGTTCCTCCTCACCGGAACAGCACCGGCTCTGTCACCGGTGGTGGTGGTTCCACTGGAGCTGCCTCTAAGGATAATACTGGAGGTGGGTTTTTGTTTCTAGCATTTTGTTGGTTTGTGGTTTGAAATGTTTGAGGGAATGTTTGTCTGTGATGTAAGGGTGAAGAAATGAGAGTTAACCATGGCAAATTAGAATTCAGAGGCCTCTTTTGACTGATATAGGCAATACTGTTGTATTCTTTTTGGTTCCAAGTTTCAAATTTTCAATGCATTTCAGGTTTAGGGAGAATTTGTTTGTCCTAAGAATATTGAGTTGGGTATAAAAGTTGAATTGATATGTAGTCTGTAAACCAGGTTAATCATGTAGAAATATGCCTGAGAAAATGGTTTTCCACATGAATATGGTTTGAGAAGTTCTTCCCTGCTTGCTGTGGGACTTCAGCCTTTTTCTTTAAGCTTATGTTCTATATAGGATTCATATCATTTGATTGTAAATTTGAATGCTAGGTTAGTGTAGTACTGTAGTTTAATCATTGTTGAAGGAAGTAATTGTCATTTTCTATTGTAGGTTGTCATGGTAATTTGAAGTCTTTCCCGTTTCACTTGCATCTTGCAACACATTTCCGTAACTGGGACCTGAGCAATTCTTCATGTCACGTTTTTGGAATGTTAGATTATGTCTTAGACTGATTTGGGGTTTTGGTGATGCAGAGTTTCGGTGACTCCAACACTATCATAATCGATTTCTTTGAGTGAAAATCGTCCCAAGTCCTTTCCGAATTTCAGCTCCAACAATTGAAGGTGGGTATCTGTGATACAGTTTATAAAGCTTCAATTACAATAGACAGCATCAATATGATACAGCCATCCCTCCAACGCTTTCCACTACAATAGATGTATTTGAAGTCACTTCCTCTTTCAAATCGGTGATTAACAGGGTTTAAGGACGTTTGCAAATTTGCTGATTTCTAGACATCAAACATGCTCACGAACTTGAGAAAAACGGGAGCTCATTTGTGGAAAGGCTAACAATGTTTATTATATGATTTTGCTGGCAGGTTTTGATTGTTGTTGCTGTGTCCGTTTGTGACTGATTTGTTATAGGATCTGCTTTTCAGGTTCGGCTTCTTTCTTTTCTTGGATTTTTTACATGATACATTTGCTGATTTAATTACTCTGGTAATGGTTGATTACTTTTTAACTTTGAATGAAAAGGAAATAAAAAGATCAGAAAGAAACTGATAACATGTGGATAGTGTTAGAAATTCATGAGTATGTGATATGTTTTAACATCATTCAAATTTGATAGTTTTGATGATGCACATGTATGTTTAGTGTGAAGTGATCTTTTTGCAGGTATGCTTACTGCTGCTAAGTATTTTTATTACAATATATTCTTTAAGATGACGCAGCAAGTATTCACTGAAGAACCGTGCATTTAACTACCCTTCATCTATTTTCTCTTGCTCTCCAGAAACTTCCATAGGTATCTACAACATTCTCTCTCCTGACACTACGCTAAACCCATAAAAAAGTCAAAACTCCATGTACTTTCTGCTCTAACGCCAGTCTCTCATTCGTCTCAAGTCACAATAGGTGGTGAAGCTTTTCTCTATCTTCTTATTTCGATAGTCTCCTTCCCAAATGTTGATTGGTTTTTTTGTTTCCTTGGATTTGAACTGATTCGGCTTTTCTCCATGTTGCAGTATGAGACCTTAATGATTTATTGTACAGTGAATTGTTGATTTGAGTTTGCTTCTGCTAAGGGTAATTGCTTTTCAACTTGTTCCTTCTCTTCAGTTTCTTTCTTCTCTGCTTACTTTGGTTTTCGGGACGAGAGAAAGAGAAGGACCGCTTGATTCAGATTTAGGGGAAAGATTCCATCTTCATTACATTTTCATTTATTTGTTCAGTTTGCGGTGCATGTTGCTTCTGTCAGGTGAAAATGAATTTGGTCAGTTTCCTTCATATATATCTTCTTTCTGAAGAATTCAGGCATTCAGCTGTTAATTTGAGCTTTTTGTCTTCAGGTGCAACCTCGCATGACTTGCTCAGCCTATATCTTTCCTATTGCCAGAATGAAACAACGGTAACTCTGCAAGTCTCTCTCTTTCTTTCTATGATTTGGAATTTTGTCTTGTTGATCGGCTTTGATAACGTTTTTGTTTGGTGTGGTACAAATTTATTCAGTCAGATAAACCATGGTTTTGTATTTTGTATAAATGTTCAGTATTTCATCTTTTCTTTTACTTCTTTTGCTCACAAGTTAGAATGAAGTATTTATGTCCCTGTTGTTAGCTTTTTCTTTTTGGGTGTATTTATATTTTCCACACTCTTAATGTTTCCAAACTTTTACCGACTTCTACTTGCATTGTGTATCCAATTGTTTGAAGTCTATAGGATACCGACTTTTACTTGCATAAATCAACTTTTACTGTTAGTGCATCTTAAATAGTCCAATTGTTTTAAATCTGATATAAATCAAATGCTGCATCTCAATAGGATACTGACTTCTACTTGCATAGTATGTTTTTGCTTCACACTATCAAATGTTTATTATCAGTTCTGGAAGTCAGGTATCTATTCTGTTAACAAATATAGATATAAAATTTTAACTTGAATTTGCAGTTGAATGAATATGTAATTAGCCAATTTTTAAAGCAATTGGCCTAATGTTTTGGAAGTAAATGTGAAATTGACTTCATGGTATCTGCAAATGAAAACTGAGTAAATGTTAGAAACTTCTTCATTAGATTATGCAATGTGGATTATGATACAACATCCTCGGTTGTATTCCCACTCATTCATTTTCAGTTTGATCTTTCTTAGCTTTATAAATTATGATTGACTTTTGAATTATGATACACTTCACATGTATGCGCATGGAAATCGAATGTCCATGACTGAAAATTTTGTTTGGTTGGAATCAGTCGATATGTTTTTCTAACTTTCTCACTCTTGAATTGATTGGAAACTCTTGGTTTTCTTTTGCACCGATTTTAATTTTTAATTCAGTGTTATGCGAACGTGATCGGTTTTACTACGAAACAGTAGAAGTGAGTGATAGATTTTCATGCATATAAATCAAATGTTGCATCTCACATAGGAACTGACTTCTACTTGCATTGTCAGTTTTTGCTTCACACTATTTGCAATTTGGTTTCTTACTCCTTTTTTTTCATGTTTCAATAGACTTCAAACAATTGGACCAATGCTACTATTGTAAAATGGAATTTGTATTAAAGATATATTTTGAATTATTTCTTATTGTCCCTGCGTCAAAATCTTTGATCAGTACGGGTTTTTTTTCCATTTTGTTGGTTCCGATAAGAGAGAACTAATACATTCTTTAGATGTTTTGAACTCAGGTGGAGCAGATTTGGGGAATTGAAAGCTATTGCTTACTGCAACCTGTTTTTTGTCTCAGGTATGACTTACATTTCTGGGTATAATATGTATCAGTGAATATGATGGTGGCAAAGTTAATTACCTTTTTTTTGTCAGCTAATGCATGTATTAATCATGTACCACTATACATACCCTTTATCATTCAAAGGTATGGGATTTGCAATTTGGTAATTTTGAACTATGCATTTATGTATACACAAATACTTTGAATTATTTTATTATTGTTGTAGATTCATATTGAGGGAATGAATTCTCCTTGTCTTATTGAGGGAATGATGCCCCTTTATATAAGAAAATACATGGACCTCTTAGGCTATTACATGGGCCAATAGGCGTATTACATGGATATGTGTAAAACACTATTACAACATGGATTACTACATAATGCCTGTATACAAGGCATGAACCAAGACATATATCAAATATCCTAGAACACTCCTTTGTGCCGCGTGTCTTCATGTCAGAATGGTACTTACGGTGTCTCATCAAAACCTTGCCAAGTAACAAAAACCCTGTGGGAAAACTAAACCTTGGTCTAAGGAAAAAGAGTATAACGCACCAACTACATTGAGAACTCGACATGTGATGCTCCTCCTGATGTGTACTTCAATCGGATTTTTGTGCATTCCAATATGTCTCAAGAGTATATGTGAACCAAGACTTAAACAAGTCTGCCATGATCAACCACAAATGGGGATCAAAAGTCTTAGCGGTGCATGTAATGTTGCCTCGTTAAAAACCTTGTCAAACAAAAACCTAGTGGGACAAAAAGCTTAAACTAAAGGAAAAAGAGTGCAACATGGTCGACACAGACAACCACACCCTTCACATTTGATCATGACATGTATATGCTAATTTCTTTCAAATCTGCATCCCCCCTGATCTCACATTCATAAGGCGTTTACGGATCCTTAGTGACCACGGAGCTGTTTTGACAACCTGACATCTGTATGCTCTTTTAACATGTCTCAAATGTGACATTACTTAGTGCTAGCAGCTATGTGCACGGTGCCTAGCAATTGTATGCACAACGCTTGACAGCCTGCGTGCACAGCACTCTGTAGCTATGTGCACAGTGCTCAGCAACTGGTGCACAACGCTCGGCCGCTGGTGTACAACGCTCGACATCTGGGTGCACAAGTGCACGTATAGTGTCTGGCAGCAGTGTACAGGCAGTGCTCAGACAGCGCGCACAAGCAGTGCTCAGACATCGTGCCATATGTCCGGCAACTGGTGCCTAGATCATAATTTCGCTTCCTATGCATCTCGATTCATGCATGGTTAGCGATGACATAGGCAACAACCTTTCTCTCATGCCATAGGGATTAAATATGCCAGATACTCTTAGAGTATTCAAGTGATATCATTGGCATTGCGTGAGCGCAAAGCTACTTTGCTTTATAACGAATGAGTGAGAAATTAAGTCTTATTCTCACTACGCTAACTCACAAAGGTTTACTTGATAAAGTTTACACTTACGGTGTCGGCAACACCTGCCCAAGGACCTATCCCTTTGTCTGGGTCGCATCTTCCCATTTTAGGTCAATACACTGTCGCTTTATCAACAAAATGTGGTTCGATAAACTCATCATCCCACGTCCTCATGTACACTAGTGTAGTCATTGTAGAGATCTCTTTTTATGAATTGGATTTGACATTGAGGCGTCCCCTAACGATAGTCACAATTCAGACTAACATGAAACGGAGTGAGTAGAGATCAATGGACCACTAGTGCTAAACTCGCTTTCTCTCTCAATGTGAGTGTATATTGAACCTAAGGGCTTCAACCTAACCTTTAGGGAGCCACAAGGCCTAGGACACTGTTGCCACATTATGACGTCCTCATATCACCACACAAAGTGATAGCATCAAGACCACCTCAATATGGTCGAGTCATGTCCTCTTAGTAGGACATCATTCCTTACAGACATACAACATTGATCTCTTCATTATAGTTCTTTGAGGATCATGTTGACTTAGTGGTGACCAATCACGACATTCACGTCGTTCCCACTTGAACACTGGTGTTCATATCTCCCCCTAACGACGGGAATACAGTCTGTCAAGGAGCTTAAGGTGGAGAGAAATAAAATGACTCATATCCAACTTGAACACTGGTGTTCATATCTCCCCCTAAGTGACAATCCGCAGTGCAGCGGTTAAGGAGATCGTCTGTCAAGGAGCTTAAGGTGGAGAGAAATAAAATGACTCATATCCAACCTTAAAACATATTCATCTCATGTGACACATCATCATTAGGCACTGTGGCAGTCTAATTTGGCACATTGTGGAACTCAAGGCTTGGAGATCCGTTACTATCTCGTCAAGTTCAAGGATTACAACTTGTCAATCCTAACACAGTTACGAGCTGTCGTGCATCAATGCAATGATAGTAAGTGGTGGACGAATTAATACATGTCTGCATGTCCCTCTTCAAGGATGGGTAGTGAGCCCATAGATACATAAGCAACATGTGGTAGACGATGGTGCAACACATGACCAATGTGTTAGCCCTTCAACCAACACCTTAAAAGCGTATACAGTATCCATACGTTAGTTGCATCGGTCTACATAATTCTTCTTTGGATTTTCAATAAGAATTGCATCTTTTGTGACATAGCATAAGATAATCTTTCACCTTAGCTAAAGAACAAACCTTACAAAACGAAAACATGAGTACTGTTCAGCTGCCGAGGACATCATGTCGGCGCACAAACACAACATACAATCATGGCGTATTTCGTTATCGGGGGAATAGACGTCTAAGAATATCAAACAATTCTGGCTCGCATATCTCACTCAGTATGACCAAAATGTCATAGCTTATCTGAGTCAATTGTCTCAAATCTACTTATTGGCGACACCTTAGGACTCATGCTCTTATTCATGATGCTTTCAATCAGCACTCATGAGAAGTATACACAAAAGTCAATCATTCTCATCACGGTAATCGTTAGTGTGTATGTTCATAACACAGTTCAATGTTCAATTGTCTCTCACCATAAGGAGGGCATTTGTGACTTGGATCATCGAGCCAAAGACATCAAGATTTTATTCAACCATGTCATAAATGATGGTGAAGATCTAATCAAACTTAGTCACAAAAAGGATTCACAATCTGCGAAGAGTGTAGTTTTCGTGCAGTATGACATATACTCACTAAAACGGTCATAACTCTCTCATCTGAACGGATATGAACGAACCGTTTGAACCATTAAAAACTAGATTCACATAGCTTTCCAATAATATAAAGTGCACATTCCAGTTCATCTAGAGTTGGTCTGGGGGCTTTGACGAAGTTAAGGGGACAATAGGATACAGTCTGCCATATGGCAGCATGACCTGTACGCACTTAAACTGTCATAACTTTCGTCAGGACAGCTATGAACGAGCCGCTTAAACCACTGGAAACTAGGCTCACATAGCATTCTAATGATATAAAATTCGTCTTCTAGTTCATCTGGAGCCATTCAGAAAACTCTGACGAAGTTACGATACAGTAGGTCCAACTTACTGTGGTCGCAGATTTTGACATGATGAAGCGTTCAACTTTAAAGTGGCATCACAGGAGTTCTCCTCAGTCAAAAGTAAAGCGTACATATGGCATTACAAGTCTTCAACATTCATGAAGGATGACATTTGGTAACAGCACCATGGGGGGATCCAAAATCAAGAGAGTAGGTAACCTTTGTCGAGGTTAACGATGTCATCCGATGATGGAAAATCTGCTGTACGTGAAGACTAAACCACAAACATCGACACACCTTCATAAGGATGTGCTTGATCATGTCATATTGTGAATACACTTATCGAACCAACGATTTCTTTGTGGTTTCATTTAGCTTGGAGAAAATCAAAGAGCCCTTCATGACGTCAAATGTCAGAGACATCCATTTGATGTTCCATATTCTCTTTGTACGTTTCTTGTATGCATTCATTCCTTTGCTCAGGATTGTGTGGGTAGTCTCACCGTCTGACAGCAGTAATGCTATTGCCAATTTCTCATAAATAAATTCAGGATAACACAGTAATGTTATTGCCAATTTTAAATAATTATTCGGTTGACACTTGAGATTTACTATTATTCGTTGAACAAGAGATGAAGAGTTCTCGGTTGAAAAGCGATGCGGATTTCGTTAGGCTAAGGCCTAAGTCTGTGAGTGGACCTTTTTATTTTAAAACATGCATGCTCAAATATTTATGAAAATTTAAAAATAACATGATTTTATTGTTTTAATGAGCCGATGGGGCCATGAAGGCGGGTTGCTCCTCTCCCGTAAGCTCATTTGTTATGCCGGCTTGAATTTATGTTATGTTGATTGCATTTGGAATTAAATTATTTATGGCGGGGAACCATACCTTATACATGAGATGCATTCTTATTTACGGGGATGAGTAATTTTTGACTTTTCTATATTGTTTTATTTTCTTCACCATGAAGGTCATCATATATATAAATATGCTAGCTAGCTACAATAGTAGCCCTAGAGGGTTTCGACCCTGAGAGGCTCATCGTCATGGTGAAATCTCTCCGCCATGAAGGGTCGTCATATTACTTAGTAGTCTTAAAGGTTTCGACCCTAGTCTGGGAGACTGTCATGGTGAAACATCTTCCCCTATTTTTAATGTTGATTTTTATGCCAATGAGATTTGCATATTATGATTTGAATTTCAAAATGAATATTTGAGATTCTTTCCCAACGAGGCGTGTACATGGATTTTCTGAAAAATCAAAGGGAGAATATAAATTGATTATTTTCTCGCGCTTGGATAGTATTTTTGTCTATTCACTCTAACGTCATGTTTTTAAATGTTTTTTTCTGGGCCTTTCGTTTTCAAATGTCCAGTGTTGTAGGGTTGCTGAGAGAGGGTCATGCATACAGAAGACGAGGCATAGCCAACTAATCTGCTGACGCTAGCAATTTTACTCAAGTATCTCATCTATGTAGATTTGCTCTGATTACCCCAACTTAGCTTAGTTTAATTTTCTGTGAAGCGTAGTTGTGATTTGGGGAGCAGGATGACTCCATGTGTTGGGGTTGAAATATATATTACGTGGAAGTGTTTCGTGTATTTACAGGAATGGTTGTCCATTTCAAGGGGGTTTCGATAAGAAGTTCCCTAGAGGTGGACCATGCAGGATTTACCTCGGATAAAAGGGGTTAATCAGGGGTGGTTCTTGACAATAGAGGCAAATCAGAGGAGGAGAAAGCTTCGTCTGTTTTCCGATAAGAACTAGTAGTTTAGGCGACGAGGGGGCGTGTGACTGGTATATTTTTTCTGTAACACACCGTACCTAAAAGTTACCTTTTCATAAAGGTTTACGAGTTACCGAGGGCTTTTAATTGCGATCGGTAATTTAATACGTTGTCACTCGAGTTTATTTTTGAGTTTTTCTAAACTCTCCAAATTCCTCATTTAATGACTCGATGTTGTAGTATGTGTCGACACGAGTCTCCCGGTATTTTCAGAATATTTTTCGGAGCTTCCTTTTATTTTCTGTAAATTTTGAAAGTTTATGATAATTTTCAATTACTATTTCGGTAAATAGTTTTTACCATTTAACCTTTTTACTTTTTAACCTATTTTAATTCGGACCGTCAGATCAATTAGGGGATTGATCTGGGCCGTTGATTCGAGTATAAATAAGGGGAGAGAGAGAGTTGACTCGAGTCAAAACCCAACTCAGGCGTTGGCCCGAGCCCGGTCTCTCTCTCTGCTCCGCCACCTCCATCGTCGTCGCGTCCGGCCACCTCACACCGGCGTAACACCACCAAAACAACCCTCTTCCTCCCTATTTCAAAACCCCTCAACCAAATTTCGCCAGTGTCCACCGTGGAGGGAGATCCGCTGAGTTAGGACGCGCCGGTCAACGACCGGAATTCGACGATCCAGGCGGCGCCAAGGCGCGTGACTGGTATGGTTGTGCTCCTCTCTTCTTCTTCTTCTTCTTCTTCCTTTCCCTGTCCTTGGATGTTTGATTCGAGCCCTGTTGCAAAACTCATATTCACTGTTTTTTTTGGGTTTCGACGGCGAGTCGCCGGCGGCTAGTTCTCGGGTTCAGGCGAGTTCCCTGAGCTCTAGGAGGCTCGGTTCGTCATCCCTAACAGCTGAGTAAGTTTAGTTTCCTCCTAGCTCGATTTTACCGAGTTTGGTGTTTTTTTGGGATTTTGGTTGTTTCGACAGCTAGGAGTTTTTCTGAGTTTTTTGGTGCTTTTGTGTTGTTGTGGCGTTAATGATGAAGGAGAAGGAAGAATGGTGAAGGGAGGGTCGAAGGGGCTACTGTGATGCCTTGTGGGTGCAGAGGTCACCCTCGGCAGGAGGTTGGAGGAGCTGCTGGAAGGACCAGTGGTAGTGATGGAAGCTGGTGGGGTGGTCAGGTCGAGCCAGAGGCTCTGCCTGGGGAAGCAATTCAGCGAGTGAACAAACCAGAGGTGAGGTTCTAGTTTTAGGCTTGTGTGTTCCATTGTTTTGTTGTTGTAATTGTGTTTAGATCCTAATTTCAGTGTGTGTTGTTGTTGGTTGTTGATAACTTGGGCATTGGAGGAAGCAGGGAAGTTATGTCCGATTTCTGGCAAGTTTGTCGGAATCCGACAGAATATTCCGGCGACTTGCCGGAATCCGATGAAACATAATAAGTTCCGGCAGAAGCCGACGAGGTAGAATTTGATTTCCCCGATAACCTTTAATTCGTAATTCGAGTAGTTATAGAAAACTTACCGTTAAGAGGAAATTCCACTTTGGAACCTTTCCCTTTTAGAAAGTTTCCATTTCTGGAAAGTTGTTAATTTGGGTTGAAAAGGTTAAAGAAAAGGTAGAATTCAAGTTAAATGATTTGAAGTTAATTAGTGAAGTATGAAAATTATAAGTATGTTGACCATTTAGTAGTTGAGGAAGATGTTGACTTCTTTTAACGGAAATGTCAAGTTAATCGTTGTAGATAATTTGGGTAAAGAGCAATACAATTTATCGACTCATAATTAGTAATTCGGTTTGAACTGTAGTTTGGGTGTCCATAGTAATTCAACAAAATTACTATGCGATGATCTATCGTCAATTAAATTAGTAAGGAAAGTCGTTACGCTGAGGGTACGAAGTCGGAAACCAAACTTCGAGTCGATAATCGGACTGAAGCGTAATGGTTGAAAAAGCTGTTAAAAAGAAAGGAACTTGGTCAACACGTGGTCAAATAGGATTTCCTAGTCAAACTAGAAAAAGATTAAGTCAACAGTTTCTAAAGACTAATATATTAGATTAATTGTACAAACTCTGGTCGAACGTGAGACGGGCTCGACCCCGTGGTTAGTTCGAGGTTTTCACTCGAGAGGCTTTTCGAGCAGTGAGGAGGTCGCAATAAGTACTATGAGTGGACTTTATTTTTAAATATAATGCATGCAATAGACTTTGATTAGTTTCTCCTTTGCTTATAAATTTCCTCCATTTTATGTTTTATGGTGATTTTGGGAAAATGGGAATTTAATACTTTTTAAAGATAAGTGAGCCGGGGAAGAGGTTCCTACCTTACCCGTGATTTTAAAGGATTTTCCTGTAATATGATTTTACTGTTATCACCATTTTGGGTTATGGAGGGGGATGAGTCTTAGATTTAAGGATTTTAAAGTAAAGTCCGAGAACCGGTTTCGGGTTCCTGAAAATGTTTTAAATCCAATGTATTTGGGGTAGTCATGGGAGATTTGACTTGGTTTTCGATTTATTTTCCCACGAGGTTTTTAAAGGATTTTTAAGGATAAGGTTATATATATTGCATGCTAGCATGGACCCTCTCCAGATGGAGTTGGTACCCTCTCTGGATAGTAGCTGGTCTGACCCTCTTCGGTGGTAGCCGGTCAGTAGGACCCTCCCGCATAGAGCAGCTCAGGACCCTCTTCGGTGGTAGCTTGTCGGTTAGACCCTCTCGAATAGAACGGGTCATGAGACCCTCTCCGATGAGCTGGTCAATAGACCCTCTCGTGGTAGAGCGAGTCGGTTGTTTTCTCGTGGATGAGGTTAATACCCCACATTTAATTATAGATTTGAGCCAAGAGAGTTATTTTATGATTTATTTATTCATCGTCTATGTTTTGCGTGCATAAGGTTTTTCTTGGAAAACTCCAAAGGAGGACATTAAAGAAAATAGAGTTTTTATATTTGATTTTTGTCCACTCACGCTAATATTTTTCAATGTTCTTCCCTGGGCCCTTCATTTTCAAATGCCCAGTGTTGCAGGGTTCTTGAGCGGGGGTCGCGCGTACAAGAGTCGGGGCATAGTCGATTAACCCATTGCTGCTTGCAAATTCATTTAGGTAAAACTAGACTGCTCTGACTAACCCAGCTTAGCTAGTTGAATTGGTTAGTGAAGCGTAGGTGTGATTTGGGGAGCAGGATAGATTCATGAGTTAGGGGTTGTTTTAAATACTCATGGAAGTGCTGAGTTGGTCTTTAGGAAGGGTTGTCCATTTCGAGGGGTTTTCGGTAAGAAGTTCCCTTGAGGTGGTCCCCGCAGGATTTACTTCGGGTTAAAGGGGTTTAACTCGGGGTGGGTCCTGACATTTTCTCATCTTCTCTTCTTCTTCTTCCTTTTAGTAGCCTTTGCTTGTCAAAATGGAGCCCTGACTCAAAATAACTCTTTTACTGTTTTTTTTGGGTTTCGGTTCCTCCTCCGACGAGGATGTTCTTCGAGTTCTAAGCGTCTCCTTTAGGTTCTGGTGAGTCCTGGAAGTTTGTGTGGAGTTTAGGTGAGCACTAGAGCTGCTGGTTCTCGAGCTTGAGCAGTGTAGAGGTGAGTGATGATTTTCTGGAGCTACTGTGTTACTGTTTTTGTTGTTGGGATGTTAATTAGGTGTTGTTCTGATCATATTTGGAAATGATTTATTTATGACCATTGTTTTGGGGGCGGTCGGGGCATCGTGCCTTATTCATGAAATCCATATTTTAATTACGGGGGAGGAGTCATATATTATTGAGTTTTCGTATTTGTTTGTTTTCTTCACCATGAAGGGTCGTTATATATATTATCATTACTAGCTAGCCATACGGGCCCCCCACTTTAGAAGTGAAGAGAGGTAATAATAGTCTTATTTGGCTCCGACCCTAGTCTGAGAAACTCATTGTTATGGTGGAATCTCTCCACCATGAAGGGTCGTTCATTACTTAGTAGCCTCCGGAAGGCTCTGACCCTAGTCTGGAAGATTATCCATGGTGAAACATCTTCCCATATTTTTAATGTTGATTTACAAGCCAAAGAGATTGACATTTTATGTTTAGGTTTTTAGAACGATTAATTGGGATTCTTACCCGATGAGGCATGCATATGGATTTTCAGGAAAATCAAAGGGAGAACATAAATTGATTATTTTTTTGTCCACTCACTCTAACGTTGTGTTTTAAAGGTTCTTCTTTAGACCATTCGTTTTCAAATTCCCAATGTTGCAGGGTTGCTGAGAGGAGGTTATGCGTACTGAAGAAAGACAGTCAAATCATTCTGCTGTCGCCATTTAGTCTATTTAGGTATTGCTTCCACGTAGAATGCTCTGTTTACCCCAATATAGTTTAGTTGAATTTGATTGATGATGTGTAAATGCAAATTTTGGGGGAACAGGATAGCTTCAGGTGTTGAGGTTGGATTTTATTATAGTGGAAGGGTTTAGTTGGTTTGCAGGTAGGGTTGTTCATTTCAAAGGAGATTTTCGGTAAAAATTTCCTTGAGGTGGACCCCGTAGGGTTTACTTCGGGTTAAAGAGGTTAACCTGGAATGGGTCCTGACAATTACTCCGTTTGATATTCTAGACTTGAAAATTATTAATTTCTTAGAATGAAAATGAATAAAATTATTTATCCAAATTTCATTGTACAATTTGTATTTACGTATACTTACTTTCCAAAATATGTTCCTATTTTAATATCTTAATTTTTTCCCATATTTTCACTTTATTAGTTTCTAAATATAAATATTTTGACGTTATAATTTTTCAAAAATAAATTTTTATTTTTAATATTTAAATTCTTCATATATTTTCATTGTAACGCCCTGTACATAAAAGTTACCTGTTTACAAGGGTTTGTGAGTTACCGAGAACTTTTTACTGCGACCGGTAATTTAATAAGTTATCACTCGAGTTTATTTTTGAGTTTTTCTTGAATGAAGGAAAAATAGATTTAAAGACGTGAAGTCGTAGTACGTGTCGACACGAGTCTCCCGGTATTTTCAGAATATTTTTCGGAGCTTCTGTTTATTTTCTACGAATTTCTGAAGTTTCTGGTAATTTTTAATTTCTACTCCGGTAAATAAGTTTTACTATTTAACCAATTACTTTTTACCTTCTTTAAATGTGGACCCTTAGATCAATTAGGGATTTGATCTGGGCCGTTGGTTTATGTATAAAAGAGAGTAGAGAGGTTGACTGAGTCAACAGTCCAACTTGGGGCCTTAACCTGAGTCAACTCCCTCCCCCTCCTCCCTCTGCGTCCGATCACCACCATGGCGGATCACCGTCGTCAGGCCGCCTCTCGGCCCATTAGGGGTGGTTTCGGTCTTCCTGACCTACTTCTGGTGTCAGCTTCGTCAAAGAAGCACCGGTGAAGGAGAATCGAAGCAGAGAAGGTTTTAGGGTTTGATCTGGATTTTCTGATTCTGACCCCGACGGCAAGCGTTGCTGGTGTTGGTAGCTTCGCCTCAACTTGGCGAACCTCTCTGTAGTATAAGTTTCAAGAGAGGAGCTACGGAGAGAGAGAGAGAGAAAAGGAGGATAGAAGGTGACTGAGTTTTTGATGGGGTTTCCGAATCCAGTCACGACAGAGAGCATGAGTGGTGGTGGTAGCCTCGTTTCGGTCTCTGGATCCTTCCTATAGTCTCAGTTTTGTTAGAGGAACAACAGTGAGGAAGAACAGAGCAGGGGAGTGATTTGAGTTTTGGTCATGGTTCTGTGTTCTCTAGCCACCGGCGAAGCCATGAGGTATTAAACTTGGTCTGTTCTTCAAGTCTTACATCTTTATATAATTGGTATTGAGTTTTGATTGAGATTGAAGGATTTGATGGATTTGGGTTTTCTTTTCAATTCGGGTTTAGTGCAAGTTTTGGTTATTTTAGAGTTTGATTTGCTGTATTGATATTGAAAGAAGCTAGTAGTGAATAGTTATGCTCGATTTCAAGAATTGGAGGAATCGAGTGATGGTTAGTTAATCTGGTTGCTGGGGAGTAAATAGGCTGCATATATTTCATTCAAGCTGAGTAGTGTTTCAGTGACTGTAGGGGGGCTGCAGATGAATCCGTTGTGGGACAAGCTTCTGTTCTTCAGTTATGATGGATGAGGATAAGCATCTGGTTTATGGAGTTAAAGGATTACATGTGAGAGTTAGAATTATGGTGGTGTTATGTTGTTGATGTGGCTGCTGTTGATGATGTTGTTGTTATTGTTGTTGTTGTGTTGTTAGATGTCGAGAACTCGGGATTTGAAGCAAGCAGGGAGACTTTGGTTATTTTTGCGGTGAATTACCGGAGACCGTCAAATCAGCAGTTTTCTGGCATAAGCCGAAAAGGTAGAATTCGATTTTGCCGATAAGCTTAAAGTCGTAAAGTTTCTGTTAAATCGTGAATCTGGCTAATTACGGAAACTTGCCATAAATATGAAGGTTATATTTTGGGAAACTTTCCCTTTATGGAAAGTTGGCCAGTAAAAAGAAAAGTCAATCTTAGTTAACCGGTTAAATTAAGCCAATCGGAACTTCAAATGAGAATCTGGTCAACTCAGGAATCTTGGTCAAAAATTGAGTTGATCGTTGTAAATAATTTGGAAAATTTCATAATTGGTTTATCGACTTAAGGTTAACGATTTGGTCTAAGAGACACGTTAGGTGTCCATAGTAATTCAACGAATTATTATGTGACTTTCTAGTATCAAATTAAAATGGTTAAGGAAAATGGGAAAATTTTAGATTTTATATCACAAGATTATATATTTATTGATTATATGTGGGCTGTCGAATTTATTTTAGCTAGCTAGCGGGCAGCGCTCCTCATTCGGTGGAGTGGAAGGGCGTCACTTGTTGTCCTCCTCTCTCAATGGGGAAGATGGCAGTTTAGAGCGTGATTGCTTCCTCACTGAGGGTGGGTGGTACGCTAGAGCTCTTAACCCCGACCCTGACATAAGAGATGATTTATTTGTGATATTCTTCCCCTATTATTTGATGATCGGTTGCAGACCGGAATTTGGTTTCGTTTATTATTTGGCTGCAGGTTGGGATTTGTTTTCGTTTATTATTTGGTTATAGGTCTGGATTATTTTATAATTGGCGTAAGACCAACATTTGATTTTATTGGACATAAGACCTGAAATATTTGTGTTTGGCTTAAGGCCATGATTTTATTTTTTTAAAAAAATATTATGAGTATGCATAAAGATGATTTATTTTTGGTTTATTTGTGGGAGAACATGAAAATAAATTTTGGCTTCAAGCCATCATTTTATCCAGTTTAATTTTGTCCACTCACTCTAACGTTTATTTTTAAAATGTTTTCCTATGGGCCATTTGTTTTCAAATATACGCATTTTGCAGGGTAGATGAGAGGAGGTTGTGCATATAGGAGACGAGGCATAGTCGATGTAGTCAGCTGACGCTAGAATTTGAGTAGGAAATTATCTATTTAGATGACTCTTATTACCCCAGTTTAGTTAGTTGTTTGTGATTGTGAAACGTGAAGAAAATTTGGGGAGCATGATGACTATAGATGTTGGGTTTGTATTTTTAATCTTCATGGAATGTTTAGTTGATTTGCAGAAAGTGTTATATATTTTAAGGGAGTTTCGATAAGAAGTTCTCTTGAGATGGACCCCATAGTATTTATCTCGGATTAAAAAGGTTAATTCATGGTGGATCCTGACATGCATATTATTAATTTTCAATATAAATTCTTCGTTGTTAATATTCTAATTTGTGTTCCTAATGTAATACACATTTAACATACCAATGAAATCTCATTTAAAATATCAAATAATAAAAATGTGTACTAAGTAATTAAGGGCATGTATTTAAAATCTTTTGAAATTTAATTCTCAATTGAAATAGACAAACTAAAAACAAATATCTGATAAAAAGATAAAAGTGAAAAGTTATTTCTTGCACTACCTTCATCCAAAATAAAAGAAGATAAAAGGGAAAAATAAAAAAGAGGCTTACGCGCTTTTTCATTTTTCTATAACTAAAAAAAAGATAATATATATTTTAGTCCCTTTTGTAACAAAAAACGAAAAAATGAAATTAAAAGAGTAGAAAAGATCCGTTGTCGACCCAATTCTCTTTTGCTTTATTATTTCAAACCCCATTTCTATTTCATGCGGAGAAAGAGAGAGAAGCCGAGGATTCATGTCTGTCGGTCGGTGAAGCAGAGAAAGAGAGATCGGTAATCCTCAATTTCCTTTCTATTTTCTTGTCGGATTTCAATTCATTTCTCAGGGTTTTGCTTCAATTGAAGAAATCCCCAAGAATTGAATCTCGAATTATGTTAGGGTTTTCTTTTTTGGGGCTTCGTTTGAATTGGGTATATGTATCAAGATTTAAATTCGTGGCCAGATTTTGGGAATTTGGGGAACGAAGTATGTTGTTGTAGGTTTTGATACAAATGGGTTTGGTTTCAATTGATTGTTTCATTTCATATGTGGTTTCTGAGTACAAGATTTGGATCTAAAGACTAGATTTTGTCTTCTGTTATATTGAGACCTCTACATGATGTTGGTGATGTTAAACAACCAGGGATTTGGAATGTTTTAAAATCATATATTCCTTTCTTTTTTGTTCATCCTTGTAATTGTTATTGTTATTGTTATTGGTTAGTTTTTGACTTGTTATTGTTATTGGTTAGTTTTTGACTTGTCTGTAATTGCAGGGATGCTATGTATATCCATTTCTTTTATCTTTTCTCACAGAAAATCTTTTGGTGTATTTGCTTTGAAATAATTTTATCTGATGTTGGCAACTATTTTGACTTTCTATGCAATGATCCAGTTAGGCTTTCAATTCACACTGTATATTTTCTTTTACCCTAAAGGGTCAATGGACAAGTTGAACTGGGACATAGTGTACATGAGTTAGTACTAAGTATGTGTTTTTGCAATGAATACTATCTGCATAAGGTGTTTGTCCTTTTTATCCTTTCCAGTTTAAGTTTTTGTTAAAATTTTAAAACGATGAAGGTATCTGTTATGTATTTAGAAATTAAAGGTCCGTTCTTCAATTGGAACGTAGGAATTGTGAGCATGATCGTCTTTCTTTTGGTCTTTAACATTGAATATATATATTTTTTGTAACCTGACATCCTAGTCACATGTGGTACCCATGAATTATATTGAAATTGTGTGATGGTTGAAAAATGAAAGATTAGATACTGTAATTGTGGTGGATTGTCAAAGTATTCTGTTGTGAACCAATTTTCTAAAGGATGTCTGTCTAATGATATAGATGTTTGACTTGTTTAATTATCTTTTCATGCGTTTGATTGCTGGTGCGAGAGTGGTTCCATGCCTTGCTTAATTCCATTATCATTTTGATAATGTCGAACCTTTTGAGTACGAGGCTGGATCAGATTCGTGGATGTTAAGTTTATTGTTTTTGGGGTTCCCAGTCTTTCAAATTTGATTGTTCCTTTCATGTTGTCTATCACTAATCGTAGTCATACAGCTCAGTTTGGTTAGTGTTATGGTGTTATCGACATACAACTCGTAGTCATACAGCTCAGTAGATAGCACCATAAGAGTGTAGCTTCAGTTTGGTCATCTTCACATCAGCCATGCACTTGATTAATGTGCAGCTCTGGAGCTTAGTGGAAAGACAATCGTGTTTAGGTCATATAAATCTGGTATGGAATTGGTCTTTCACATTGAATTCTATTTTCACTTTTAGATCAGCTATCCTTTCTTTAAAACAAAATTAATTCAAGTATCTGTTTTGTGGATTATCCTGAGGTAAAGAGATGAACTGAAGAATGAAAGTTTGACACATGGTGTACGAGTTTGAGTATTGGAGACACTTGAATGTTTCCTTATTTTGATAAGTATTTCGCTTCCTTTTTACTTGAACTGTTTGGTTTGTTTTCCTGCATGTGTTTTGGAATTGGATTTGGAAGTTTGATTCTCTCTACTCTGGTTTTTGGTTCGTGCTGCTCTACAGGAAAGGGATCATAATCAATTAAGCTTAAAGGGTGCTTCTTTGGGGATTGCATCTGATGATTGTGTGATGAAAGATGCTGTTTTTTTTCAATTTGGCTGCCTTGCGTAATAAAAAGTATTGATCAATTATGCCTAATCATGTGATTCTTTTTCCTTTACTGCCTTTGCTAGTAAATTTCTGTAGAATCACACAGATTGAGGAGAAGAGCAGACTTAAACACACGCAGAGAGAGAGAGAGAGGGAGATATCAGAATAGTTGATTCCAGATTCAATTATCTATCAAACCAGCGTATCGATTTGGGTACTTTGCTTCAATTACTTCTCTGCGGCTGTTCTTATTCTTTATTGCCTTTTGTAATTTGCTCTAATTTTTATATTTTCTGGTGGAATCGCATATATTTGATGCATGTATGATATGGTGACCTGATTAAGTTTGATCCAGGTTTTCTTCCTATCTCCATTCTGAACGAACCGGATACATACGGTGACAGACTTACAGGTATGGACTGGTGATCTCATTAAAATGCCGTTGGGTAGTCTTTGTCTTCTGTTGGTCAATTTTTATGCAATTTTTTCTCACTACTATGTGCTTCAATCTCATAAGTTTTGTTTCTATTTTTCGTTTCCATCTGGCGGAGGACCATTTGAGACTACGAGGAAGCAAGCAGCGTAGTTGGCGTAAAGGTTTATTATTATTTTTTTCATCTTTTCTATATATGACCATTTTAACGAATTACCTTCCAATTGTATTAACTTCACTGCTATACTTTCTTGTAGTTTGTATTATTTTTGCCTGATTGTGTTCTCTAATTTGCACTTTATATTTCCCAAGTCTTTGTTGCTCAGCTTCCATTAAATGGAAATCCACCAACTCTATATTTAATAGTATGTGATAATGATATTTAAATTCCCTTTGTAAATCTGTCTGTACATTGCAGTCGAGTACTTGTGTCTGATACTCACTAATCCCCCTAAAAATTCCAAGTTTAGATATTCATGAAGATGATATGCTATGATACAATGTTTTTTAATTGACATATTAGTTTCTTTATCGGAGGTATGCTACTAGTTCACAAAGCATTATAATTGGGTATTGTGTTTCAATAAGATTGGGTATTGTGTGTATGCATGGGTTGAAGACTCTTTCTCTTTTCCCATTATAACTGTTTACTTGATGTCATGCTGACGAAGTATATTTATAAAGCATTCTTTTTATTGATCTCTCTTTATTGGCAACATATTGATGCAATTGTCATCCTATTTATGCTGTCTCCAGGCATTACTTATTAGTCAGTTACTAACGATATGTTAGTTTCTTTGCATGTCCCGATGCTAATCCGATTTAGTAGGTGGTGAGAGCGATGGAGAGGGGGCTAAGCAAGTAGGCTGCAATGCGTTTTCTGTTGTTCATGTCCGGTCAATTGGCATAGCAGTCTGGGTTATTCTTTGTTTGATTCCAATTGTGGTAATGGGTTATCATTTGGTTTTCTTTTTTCATGGTGAATTTGAAGTTCGGTTCTTTGCTTCTGATTTTTGGTAACTATTTTTTCATCGAAACTATTCTACACAATGATCCAGTTAGGCTTTGAATTCTCACTGTATATTTTCTTTTATCGTTTAGGGTCAATGGACAAGTTGAACTGGGGATATATTGTACATGAGTCAGTACTAGCTATGTGTTTTTGCATTGAATACTTTGGTTTTTTTATTTTTATTCTTAATTTTTTATTTATATATGTTTTTTTTAACTTTCTTTCATATGTTTTTACAGCTTGCTGAGAATTAATTAGTTGGCTACAAAATGCATCAAACATTGTCCAGTTTTATTTATGACCAGAGTTTCACTCTGATGTGCAGGATGCAGTTGGATTATACCTAGTAAACTCTCCTGTTGTGTGCTCGGTTTCAAGAAGGAAGGAGAGTGCTATTTATCTGTTCCTGTATTTTTGTTTTCATGTTAGAGTGCTGTATGCTGATCTTTGTTTCTTTGAATTGATCCAGTGGTACTTTTACTTTTGGTTAATTTCAGGTCAAGGACGTATTTCTGCCATGGTACAATGCCTACATGTTCCTTGTCCAGAACACACAGAGACTTGAGATTGAAGGGCTTGCCCCTTTTGTCCCTATTGATCAAGCCACTCTACAAAAGTCGTCTAATGTGCTTGACTAGTGGATCAACTCGGCCACAGAGTTGTGTATTTTGTCCGTCAGGAGATGAACGGTTACGGACTTATACGGTTAGCTGTCCCTGATTTCAAATTATGCAGCAATCTGTATAAGGGCCAAAAATAACAATTTAGATCACCATTTTTTATCATTGAAGTTTTATGCAGGTCACTGATTTTCGATAGAACAAAAGCAATCATAGTCCTGAAGGTTTCAATATCCTTTCTGTTAGATCAAGGTGAGTGAAAAAATCTTATTTTGTCACATCTGTATTTGGTATGTGGTTAGATTTCTATATTTTTTTAGTTTGATGATGGATATCCATCTTTTGGGTTAGTTCAAACTGTGGTTTTGGTGTGTTTGATATTTTCATGTGCTTTATTTTTGTGCATGAAAATAAGGGAGTGTGATCTGAGTTAGAGTAAAAGTTCAGTTGATAGTAATTTTTCCTCAAGATCGACGGCATCAATTGCCCGGTTAACATGTTTGTTCTTTTTTTTCCAGTTAAAATTTTTGTTAATATTTTGAAACGATGAAGTCATCTGTTACGTATTTGCATCTATTAAATCAAGTGGACTATGTACTGAAATCTCTCTATCTCCAAAAAAGCTGTGGTACTTTTTGCTTTTTGATAAATAGATTATCATAAATCTCAAACAACTCAAAGGAACCTTGTTAGTATTAGATTTCTTACCATGGTGGTAGAAATTAAAGGTCGGTTCTTAAATTGGAACATTGGTACTGTGAGCATGATCGTCTTTCTTTTGGTCTTTAACCTAGAATATATTTTTTTGTAACCTGACTTCCTAGTCACATGTCATTGTACCCTTGAAGTATATTGAAATTGTGTGCTTGTTGAAAAATGAAAGAATAGGTACTGTAAATGCAGTGGATTGTCAATGTATTCTTTAGTGAATCAATTTTCTCACGGATGTCTGCTTAATGATATAGATGTTTGACTTGTTTAATTATATTTTCATGTGTTTGATTGCTGGTGCGAGAGTGGTTCCATGCCTTGCTTAAATCCATTATCATTTTGAGAATGTTGAACCTTTTGAGTAAAGGGTTGGATCAGATTCGTGGATGGTAAGTTTATTGTTTTTGGGGTTCCCAGTCTTTCAAATTTGATTGTTCCTGTCATGTTGGCTATCACTAATCGTAGTCATTCAGCTCAGTTTGGTTAGTCTTATCATGTTATCGACGTACAGCTCGCTAATTGTAGTCATACAGCTCAGTAGATAGCATCATAAGAGTGTAGCTTCAGTTTGGTCAACTTCACTTCAGCTATGTACTTGATTAATGTGCAGCTCTGGAGCTTAGTTGAAAGACAACCGCGTTTAGATCCTATAAATCTGGTACGGAAATTGTCTCACATTGAGATTTATTTTCACTTTTAGATCAGCTATCCTGTCTTTAAAAAATTAATTCAAGTATCTGTTTTGTGGATTATCCTGAGCTAAAGAGATGAACTGAAGAATGAAAGTTTGACACATGGAGTACGAGTTTGAGTATTGGAGTCACTCGAATGTTTCCTTATTTTGATAAGTATTTCGCTTCCTTTTTACTTGAACAGTTTTGTTTGTTGTTCTGCATGTGTTTTGGATTTGGGAGTTTGATTCTCTAATCTACTCTGGTTTTTGGTTCGTGCTGCTCGGCAGGAAAGAGAAGATCATAATCAATTAAGCTTAAAGGGTGCTTCTTTGGGGTTGCTTCTGATGATTGTGTGACGAAAGATACTGTTTTTTTTTCAATTTGGCTGCCTTTCGTAATAAAAGGTATTGTTCAATTATGCCTAATCATGTGATTCTTTTTCCTTTACTGCCCTTGTTAATAAATTTCTGTAGAATCACACAGATTGAGGAGAAGAGCAGGCTTAAACACACACTCAGAGAGAGAGAGAGAAAGGGAGAGAGAGGGAGATCAGAATAGTTGATTCCAGATTCAATTGTCTATCAAACCAGCGTATCGATTTGGGTACTTTGCTTCAATTACTTCTCTTTGGCTGATCTTATACTCTATTGCCTTTGGTAATTTGCTCTGATTTTTTCTGGTGGAATCGCATATATTTGATTGCATGTATGATTTGGTGACCTGATTAATTTTGTTCCAGGTTTTCTTCCCATCTCCATTCTGAACGAACCGGATACATATGGCGACAGACTTACAGGTATGGACTGGTGATCTCATTAAAATGCCGGTGGGTAGTCTGTCTTCTGTTGGTCAATTTTTATGCAATTTTTTTCTCACTATGTGCATCAATCTCATAAGTTTTGTTTCTATTTTTCTTTTCCATCTGGCGGAGGAGGCATCATTTGAGACTCTACGATCACACTAACTACACCCAGGAAGCAAGCAGCGTAGTTGGCGTAAAGGTTTATTATTATTTTTGTCATCTTTTCTATATATGACCATTTTAATGAAATTTTGTTAAAATTTTGAAACGATGAAGGTATATGTTATGTATTTAGAAATTAAAGGTCCGTTCTTAAATTGGAACGTAGGAATTGTGAGCATGATCGTCTTTCTTTTGGTCTTTAACCTTGAATATATATATATTTTGTAACCTGACATCCTAGTCACATGTGGTACCCATGAATTATATTGAAATTGTGTGATGGTTGAAAAATGAAAGAATAGATACTGTAAATGTGGTGGTTTGTCAAAGTATTCTGTTGTGAACCAATTTTCTAAAGGATGTCTGCCTAATGATATAGATGTTTGATTGTTTAATTATCTTTTCATGCGTTTGATTGCTGGTACGAGAGTGGTTTCATGCCTCGCTTAATTCCATTATCATTTTGAGAATGTTGAACCTTTTGAGTAAAGGGCTGGATCAGATTCGAGGATGGTAAGTTTATTGTTTTTGGGGTTCCCAGTCTTTCAAATTTGATTGTTCCTTTCATGTTGGCTATCGCTAATCGTAGTCATACAGCTCAGTTTGGTTATTCTTATCATGTTATTGACGTACAGCTCACTAATTGTAGTCATACAGCTCAGTAGATAGCACCATAAGAGTGTAGCTTCAGTTTGGTCAACTTCACATCTGCAATGTACTTGATTAATGTGCAGCTCTGGAGCTTAGTTGAAAGACAATCGCGTTTAGATCCTATAAATCTGGTACAAAATTGTCCTTCACATTGAGTTTTATTTTCACTTTTAGATCAATTAGCCTTTCTTTAAACCCAAATTAATTCAAGTATCTGTTTTGTGGATTATCCTGAGGTAAAGAGATGAACTGAAGAATGAAGGCTTGACCCATGGAGTACGAGTTTGAGTATTGAAGTCACTCGAATGTTTCCTTATTTTGATAAGCCGCTTCCTTTTTACTTGAACTGTTTGGTTGTTGTTTTGCTTGTGTTTTGGAATTGGATTTGAGAGTTTGATTCTCTAATCTACTATGGTTTTTGGTTCGTGTTGCTCTGCAGGAAAGAGAAGATGATAATCAATTAAGCTTAAAGTGTACTTTGGGGATTGCATCTGATGATTGTGTGATGAAAGATACTGTTTTTTTTCAAATACCATAAAGTACAGTAGGAAACATAACAGGGAGTTTATTTTGGTAACTAATAGAAAAAACTTTTCGCCTGTTCATAAGTTGTTTCCTTTTCTTTTTAATTAATATAATGACTCTCGGCTGCCTATTGTAGGATTAGATTCCTTAGTGTTAGTGATGAAAGATACTGTTTTTTTTCCAAATACCATAAAGTACAGTAGGAACACAATAGGGAGTTTATTTAGGTAACTAATAGAAAATTTTTTGCCTGTTCATTAGTTGTTTCCTTGTCTTTTTAATTAATATAATAACTGTCGGCTGCCTATTGTAGAATTAGATTCCTTTGTGTCAGCTTTTATCCTATCTGGGGCACAAGTTTCCAATTTCTAAGCTAGGCCCATTGTTTCCTTCTGATTATGCAGGTTCTACACTCTTATCCTGTTATCTACTGCATTATTTGGGAAACCTGCATTTGGAATCTCATTTGCAATGTACTTGTACTTTGCTGAGGATGGAAACAAAAACGATTAAAAGTCTGAAAAACTATCCTTCACCAATTGATGTTTATAGTAACTGACTGTTCGTATTATAGTTTTTGTTCCTTTTCTTTTTCTGGTTTCTTTGACAAATGGTGGGAAGATGAAACATATCACAAAAGTCATGTCTAATCAAATTTCTGTTGTGCAGGATGCAGTATGATTATACCTAAAAAAACTCTGTTGTTGTTAGCGCGGAACCATTATGTTTCAAGAATGATGGAGCTTATTGTGTTCTGAGTGTTATTTATCTATTCCTGTATTATTGTTTTCATGTTGGAGTGTTTTTTGTTGATCTTTGTTCTTTGAATTGATCCAGTGGTACTATACCTCTGGTTAATTCCAGGTCAAGGACGTATTTCTGCCATGGTACAATGCCTATAGATTATATGTTTTTCCGAGGTAAATTTTCTGTCTTTCATGATTGGGTCCTGATCTTTTTTGTCTATACAACTTGTTCCAATTTGAACCAAGAAATGGGTCTAAGTTGCGGGTCTTCATCTGTGAACTTGAACATATAATGATTAGTTGGGTTGAAATCGGTTTGATTATAATTTTTGGATAAGTTTCTGTTATGACTGATATCCTTTTTCTTTTTTCCGATCGTGCATGTGTTTCTCATCTTGCATATATGGATCAAGAGCCTTATCATTAACAGACAAATCTGACTGATTGGTTAGTGCTAGTAGTTTCGTTTCTGTTGTTAAGGTGGAGAACTAAACCAATAATTCTTTTTCTTTATCACTGTTTGGAGGATTGGTAGGACAAGTTATTTAATTTACTTCTTTGTTTGAATATACAGGAGAAGACTTTCCTTTGTTTACTTGTGTAGTTTGGGGCGAGTTCAGTTTTATTGTTTATTGATTGCAGTAATTAGCTTAATTGTAATGATACGATATTGGGATTCGATACAAGAAAATTTCAAATTCTCAAACTGATTTAATAAGATTACCAATGCTATTATAAATTGCTGAATATGTATGACAGCTACTTTAAACTTCTCTTTTGAAACATTTCAAACTGAATAGATTGGATGTAAACTATATTTGGATAGGTATAGTTACAAAAAAGGAATCCGGGGGTTTAACTCTATTTACAGATTTTGTCATTTTGGCAACCATAGTAGTGAGGGTCACGATCACTAACCTTGATCCTTTGTGTTAGATCAAGGGGAGTGAGAAAATCATGTTGTCACATCTGTATTTCATATTTGGTATTTTGTTGGATTTCTATATTTTTTTAGTTAGACCAAGGATATCAATCTTTTGGGTTAGTTCAGTTAATTCAACTGTGGTTTTGGTGTTTTTTATATTTTCATTATTGTGCAGGAAAATAAAGGAGTATGTTCTGAGTTAGAGTAAATGACAGAACCCACCCCAGGTTAAACTCTTTTAACCCGAAGTAAATCCTGCGGGGACCACCTCAAGGGAACTTCTTACCGAAACCCCCTTGAAATGACCAACCCTTCCTACTAAACTAACTAAACCGGGTTAGTCAGAGCAGTCTACAGAGATGATTACCCCAAAGAATTTCAAGCAGCAACGGAATTATCGACTATGCCTCGACTCGCGTACGCGCTCGACCTCCTCTCAAGAACCCTGCATCACTGGGCATTTAAAAACGAAAGGCCCAGGGGAGAAACATTTAAAAAACTGTTAGAGTGAGTGGACGAAAATCACATATAAAAACTTCATTTCCTGTAATGTTCTCCCAAAAGTATATCAATTTAAAAATCATTTATGCATGCCCACAATTACTAAATTTCCGCAAGTGCATAATAAGATAAACCAACAAGGAATATGGGAAGAGAAATGTTCACCAAACATAATAAGTCTGACCTCTCAGACTAGGGTCGGAGCTAAGAGCTCTAGTAGCGCCCTCACGCTATGCTATGCTAGCTAGATAAAATAATACGGTCAACCCTTATAATATCAACCTGACCTCTCAGGCTTGTCTGACCTCTCAGACCAGGGTCGGAGCTAAGAGCTCTAGAATATGTGATAACGGTCAACCCTTATAATATCAACCTGACCTCTCAGGCTTGTCTGACCTCTCAGACCAGGGTCGGAGCTAAGAGCTCTGGATAAAGTGGAAATGGTCAACCCTCATAGTGCACTACGTAATTTGCCTGACCTCTCAGGCTAGGGTCGGAGCTAAGAGCTCTAGTAGCGCCCTCACGCTACTCTAACTAGCATATTTATTGGTCAACCCTTAAAATATAATTCACAACAATACTTTAATCAAATTCTCTTCCCAAAATAAATAAGTAAACAATTCCTTGACATATATGCATAGACCCAATCTCCAACGAAGTCTCGGGTTCAATTCCATTCGTAGGACGGCCCTCACCGTCTATAACCATTTTCGGAAGAAATAGAAAATCGAGTAATAACGTAAATACGTTCAAGAACCCGAGAGATATATAATTCTCGAAAACAATCATAAACATCATGCAATTAACTCAAAAATTAAGGCATGCATTTATTTAAAATAATATGTCCACTCACAGTACTATTGCGACCTTTCCGCTCGGAAAGCTCCTCGAGCGACACCCTCGAACTACCCGCGTAGTCGAGTCCGTCTCACGTCCGACCAGAGACTGTACAACAAATCATCAAATTAGTCAATCACGGTTGACTTGATCTTTTCCTAGTTTGACCAGGAAATTCTTATTTGACCATGTTCCGTTTTATGGCACTTTAACCTTTTTAACTTTCTTTCCCGGTCATCGACTCCTTTTCAATTTACCGAAAGTCCGACTCAGCTTCCGAACTTTCCTTTATTACTTTTAACTTGACGTTAGGGTGTCACGTATTAATTCGTTGAATTACTATGGACACCTAACGTGTCATATTAACCAATATATTTAACCTCGAGTCGATTTACCGATTTATCATTTTCTCATAAATTCCAGTTATCTATTTCCGATAACAATTTAACATTTTACCGAATTAACCAACTAGTGTCCAACTTCATTGAACTTCAACCCTTTAACCATCTTTCTGAAAATACAACTTCCCCAAAGTGAAAGCTTTCCTTTAATGGAAACTTTCCCAAAATGGAAAGTTTCCCAAATTAACAGGTTTCCAAACTTAGAAGGTTTCCCAAAATGGCAACTTCCTAATTACGTCCAATTTCTCCGTAAATGTCTCAATTACGAAATAACCGTACTTTTTGACTAAAAGCTTAATAAGGATTCGATTTCTACCTCTTCGGCATTCTGCCGGTTTACGGCATCACCGGAATCTTCGCCGGATTCCGGTAACTTGCCGGAATTTCGCCAGAGTTTCCCCGTTTTCTGCGTCACCAAGTTACGACAACAAGACAACAACAAAAACAACACAATTTAGCATCACTTCAACAACACACAAACAACACAAATAGCACAACTCAGTAGCTCCAAAATCAGCTCACCTACACATCGATCCGAGGCAGAACACCAGTCCTCTGCCTCTGCCTCTGCCTCTGCCCAAGCACCAGCAGCTGCCCTGCAGCTCGCCTGAGCTTGAGAAGCTCACCAAAAAGGTCACCGGAGGAAGAAGAGGAGAAACCAGGGGGGACCCGAAACATTGGAACAGTGAGATGCAAATCTCTCGATTAGAAGTTCAAATCAAGGATTAGGTACAAGGGAATGAAGAAGAGGAAAGGAGAAACAAGAAACTCACCTCCGATCGTTGATTCACAACCTGAGTCGCCGGAAAACGGCGAACACAGTCTCCCTCCTCCCCCTCCGATCTCCTCCCTGCCGCACTAATCGGAGAAATTCCGAGAGGGGTTTTGTCAAGGGAAGGAAACTGAGTGATGTGGTGGTGGTGCGCCGGCGAGGAGACAGCTGGATGTGGCTGGGTCGAGCTGAGAACGCTGGAGACGAAGCGGAGTCGAGAGAGAGAGGAGGAGACTCGGTTGACCCGAGTCTGGTCTCTTTGACCGGGTTGACCGGTCTCTTCCTTAAATACCAAAATGAACGGCCCAGATTTGATCTTAATAAAGATCAACGGTCAAGATTCAAAGAAGGTGAAAAGTGAAAAGGTTAAATGGTAAAACTGATTTACCGGATTATAATTAAAAGTTACCGAAAACTTCGAAAATTCGTAGAAAATAAACCGAAGCTCCGAATAATAATCCGAAAATACCGGGAGACTCGTGTCGACACGTACTACAACATCGAGTCATCAATTCAGATATTTGGAGTACTTTTAAAAACTCGAAAATTAACTCGAGCGATAACTTATCGAATTGTCGATCGTAGTTAAAAATCCTCGGTAACTCGTAAACCCCGGTGAAAAGTAACTTTTGTTAACTTTAGAAGATTCGGGGTGTGACAGTAAAGGTTAAATTGATATTATTTCTTCCTCAAGATCGACGACATCATTTGCTCAGTAAAGGTTTCTGTGTTCTGTTTATTTTACTTTTCACATTGGGTGTGAATGCAGACCTTTTGATAACTCATTAGATAAAATGTGATATAACTGTTTATCAGAAATATATGCATATAGATAAAATGCATGCAATGTATCTAAAATTAATTGAAAATCCAAAAATGTACCCTTTGAATGTTAATGATGACAGTTCTGAGCAAAAATATTTGAATGTTAATGATGACTGGTCTGCGCAAAAATATTTAGTTGCAGATTTGCTTGCTGTGTATGGCCAAAGACAATCTACATCTGGTATATGCAATCAAGATTTGTTTTTTAGCCAAATTCATTCACATTTGAATGTCTGTGTATAGGTGTATTTCATTATCTACATTTTGTATTAAAATTTATGTATTTTGTGTTTGAATGGTGGTTCGAGAGTGTTTGAACATTTGAATTAAGGTTCATTGTCTTTTAGATTTTGGATTCAACCGAATTCTCTATGTGCAGGTTTCATTTAAAACTGCTGGAGGCAATTCCTGCCGGTTTATTAGTTAGTTATGTTTCTTTGCTTCTACTTTGAAGATTTGGCATGTAATATGCTAATCTAGAATTATTCTACATATTTGTTTTTCTCCCTAATCTGATCAGTTTTGCCATCTCTTATTTGTTCTCAAAACAATATTACTGACACTTTTGATGTTTATACGCCTAAGTCCTCTCTGTTTCTATAAATAAAACTGAAAAATGATACAATACTATTCTGATTGGGTATCGTTACTCTGAGATATTGTAAAGGACAGTTGGAAACTAAGTAGTGAGTTTATTTTGGCAACTGATAGAAAACCCTTTGCCTATTCGTAAGTTGTTTCTTTTTTCATTTTAATTAATATAATAACTTCCGTCTGCCTATTGTAGGATAAGATTCCTTTGTGTCATCTTTTATCCTACATTGGGCACAAGTTTCCAATGTCTAAGCTAGGTCTCATAGTTTCCTTCCGATTATGCAAATTCTAGACTCTTATGGTGTTATCTACTGCTTTATTTGGTAAACCTGCCTTCGGAATCTCATTTGCAATGTATTTGTACTTGCTGAGAATAGGAAAAATAATGATTAAAAGTCTGAAAACTATTCTGCACCAATTGATGTTATTGATCAGTTTGCCGCTGTATGTGTTTTTAGTAACTGACTGTTCATACTATAGTTTCATTTCCTTTTCTTTTCCTGGTTTCTTTGTCAAATGGAGGGAAGATGACATATTTCACAGAAATCATGTCTAATCAGATATATGTTTTGCAGGATGCAGTACGATTGTGCCTAGTACTTTCCTGTTGTGCGCACAGAACCATTACGTTTCAAGGAGTTTATGGTGTTTTTGTGTTATTTACCAATTCCTGTATTATTGTTTCCATGATGGAGTGCTGTTTGTTGATTTTTTCTTTGAATTGATCCAGTGGTACGTTTATCTTTGGTTAATTTCAGATCAAGGACATATTCTGCAATGGTACGATGCTTATAGGTTCCTTTTCCTGAATGCTGTCTTGAGATTGAAGGGTTTGCCTCGTTTTCCCATATAATTACTGATCGTGATGAGAGATTATTGTAAGTTATCTTTCTTTACATGATCAGGTGACTCAAGTTATGTTGTGGTTTCAGTTTGAAAGGGCTATTGGATCAATCTGTGGTGCTAGAAAAAAGTGGATACATAAAAGTGAAGACTGGTTTTAATTGAATTTTCTTTTTTTCTTTACTTTTGTAGCTATTTTTGCATGAATGAGATTAATTTTCTTATACATGCCTGCTGTTGTTATCCATCCAGTTTCTTTTTGCCCATATGAAAAATAAGGTTAGTGTTGCAATAATTTCAAGTTGATATGACCCAAGTTGCACTGTATTTTGCCCATAGTTTCAGTTGCGTTTTCTATATTATTTGATGCCACTCATGGAAGAATTTAGCAATTTGTGTCCTTGTTCATATGACAAATAAGAATGTGTGTATATTGATTTTAGATGGACTTACCAAAGAACTATCACAGCTAATGTTAAAGTAAAAAAATGTAAGAAATGCCATGTAACAAACTCTGTTTATTTCTCTAAGGCAGACAATTTTAACTTGGTAGTCAGTTGAAACTAATAGTGTAAAACAGAGAGCTTTGGAATTTGGCTGTGTCTTAGGCACATATCTTTTCCTCCATTATTTTTATTTTGTTTAGTGTGGCGGGTTTCAGATTACTGTTCTTTGGGGAAAAAGTTTGAAGTTAAGTCTAGCACAGTAAATGATTCATGCTCTTGAAATATTAGATGTTCGGTATAGAACAAGGATAGTTTATTAATACCTATTTGGCTGTATATATCAAACTACTCACTCTGCAGCTAATTTAGTGGAAAGGATATGAGCTTTATTCAATTGGCATTTTGAAAGTAACGGTCATGTTGCTTGAGTTCAATATTGTACTATATACTATTCTTTATCGAGCTCGGCACTGGTCACACACTGTTCATTTATACAGTGCTGGGTCTCCCCTCTCGCCGCATCTGAAACTTCAAGAGATCTGGATGTGTCTCTTTTTCCCTTACTGCTTTTCTCTGTTCCCTCTTGAACCTTCTAGAGCAGCTCTTTTTCCTTCAAGAACCGAGAGAGATCGTGAGAGTTTCTTTTAATTCTCTGGCAAATTTATAGTTGTGTTTTTTCTCTCCGTTCGAGAGCGATCTCGACACCAATCCTTTTTTCGTCTCTTATCCTTCTGCTCTCTCTCTTTCAACGTATGATCGAACCCAGAGCTTACTGATCGAGCTCGGTCATATTGGAAGTAAGCCATTAGTCTATTGAATTGGGTTTGTCAAAATTTTGAATTGGGTGTAAACTTTTGCTTTGGTCTTCGTCTTCTTTTTTCTTTCTGGTCACATCCTTCCATCTTCATCTTAGTTGGTGTAATGGGTTTTTGTTGCAGGATGCTTAGTTATTTGAAATTCACTTTGAATTTTTCAAACACACCCGGATTTATCTGAGTCACATTCCCACACAATTACTCCCCACTACCATTTTGAAACTTGAAACTACTTCTGTCTCCACTGCTTCATCTGCAATCAAGAAACACCAACCTGGGCCTTTCTCAATTTCCAAAACAGAGACTTGGATTTTTCTGGGTTTTGTTTGAAGCTTTCAAAGACTCGAGCTTTTTGCAATGGCCGCTCCAGGCCGGTATAATTACCGAGATGCCACTACTCAGAAAGGCTCTGTGAAGGTGGATAGGCCATTTTCTGTCAATTCCAATCCCAAGTCTTCTGTAAAGTCCAAGCCTTTGGTTCCTCCTCACCGGAACAGCACCGGCTCTGTCACCGGTGGTGGTGGTTCCACTGGAGCTGCCTCTAAGGATAATACTGGAGGTGGGTTTTTGTTTCTAGCATTTTGTTGGTTTGTGGTTTGAAATGTTTGAGGGAATGTTTGTCTGTGATGTAAGGGTGAAGAAATGAGAGTTAACCATGGCAAATTAGAATTCAGAGGCCTCTTTTGACTGATATAGGCAATACTGTTGTATTCTTTTTGGTTCCAAGTTTCAAATTTTCAATGCATTTCAGGTTTAGGGAGAATTTGTTTGTCCTAAGAATATTGAGTTGGGTATAAAAGTTGAATTGATATGGAGTCTGTAAACCAGGTTAATCATGTAGAAATATGCCTGAGAAAATGGTTTTCCACATGAATATGGTTTGAGAAGTTCTTCCCTGCTTGCTGTGGGACTTCAGCCTTTTTCTTTAAGCTTATGTTCTATATAGGATTCATATCATTTGATTGTAAATTTGAATGCTAGGTTAGTGTAGTACTGTAGTTTAATCATTGTTGAAGGAAGTAATTGTCATTTTCTATTGTAGGTTGTCATGGTAATTTGAAGTCTTTCCCGTTTCACTTGCATCTTGCAACACATTTCCGTAACTGGGACCTGAGCAATTCTTCATGTCACGTTTTTGGAATGTTAGATTATGTCTTAGACTGATTTGGGGTTTTGGTGATGCAGAGTTTCGGTGACTCCAACACTATCATAATCGATTTCTTTGAGTGAAAATCGTCCCAAGTCCTTTCCGAATTTCAGCTCCAACAATTGAAGGTGGGTATCTGTGATACAGTTTATAAAGCTTCAATTACAATAGACAGCATCAATATGATACAGCCATCCCTCCAACGCTTTCCACTACAATAGATGTATTTGAAGTCACTTCCTCTTTCAAATCGGTGATTAACAGGGTTTAAGGACGTTTGCAAATTTGCTGATTTCTAGACATCAAACATGCTCACGAACTTGAGAAAAACGGGAGCTCATTTGTGGAAAGGCTAACTATGTTTATTATATGATTTTGCTGGCAGGTTTTGATTGTTGTTGCTGTGTCCGTTTGTGACTGATTTGTTATAGAATCTGCTTTTCAGGTTCGGCTTCTTTCTTTTCTTGGATTTTTTACATGATACATTTGCTGATTTAATTACTCTGGTAATGGTTGATTACTTTTTAACTTTGAATGAAAAGGAAATAAAAAGATCAGAAAGAAACTGATAACATGTGGATAGTGTTAGAAATTCATGAGTATGTGATATGTTTTAACATCATTCAAATTTGATAGTTTTGATGATGCACATGTATGTTTAGTGTGAAGTGATCTTTTTGCAGGTATGCTTACTGCTGCTAAGTATTTTTATTACAATATATTCTTTAAGATGACGCAGCAAGTATTCACTGAAGAACCGTGCATTTAACTACCCTTCATCTATTTTCTCTTGCTCTCCAGAAACTTCCATAGGTATCTACAACATTCTCTCTCCTGACACTACGCTAAACCCATAAAAAAGTCAAAACTCCATGTACTTTCTGCTCTAACGCCAGTCTCTCATTCGTCTCAAGTCACAATAGGTGGTGAAGCTTTTCTCTATCTTCTTATTTCGATAGTCTCCTTCCCAAATGTTGATTGGTTTTTTTGTTTCCTTGGATTTGAACTGATTCGGCTTTTCTCCATGTTGCAGTATGAGACCTTAATGATTTATTGTACAGTGAATTGTTGATTTGAGTTTGCTTCTGCTAAGGGTAATTGCTTTTCAACTTGTTCCTTCTCTTCAGTTTCTTTCTTCTCTGCTTACTTTGGTTTTCGGGACGAGAGAAAGAGAAGGACCGCTTGATTCAGATTTAGGGGAAAGATTCCATCTTCATTACATTTTCATTTATTTGTTCAGTTTGCGGTGCATGTTGCTTCTGTCAGGTGAAAATGAATTTGGTCAGTTTCCTTCATATATATCTTCTTTCTGAAGAATTCAGGCATTCAGCTGTTAATTTGAGCTTTTTGTCTTCAGGTGCAACCTCGCATGACTTGCTCAGCCTATATCTTTCCTATTGCCAGAATGAAACAACGGTAACTCTGCAAGTCTCTCTCTTTCTTTCTATGATTTGGAATTTTGTCTTGTTGATCGGCTTTGATAACGTTTTTGTTTGGTGTGGTACAAATTTATTCAGTCAGATAAACCATGGTTTTGTATTTTGTATAAATGTTCAGTATTTCATCTTTTCTTTTACTTCTTTTGCTCACAAGTTAGAATGAAGTATTTATGTCCCTGTTGTTAGCTTTTTCTTTTTGGGTGTATTTATATTTTCCACACTCTTAATGTTTCCAAACTTTTACCGACTTCTACTTGTATTGTGTATCCAATTGTTTGAAGTCTATAGGATACCGACTTTTACTTGCATAAATCAACTTTTACTGTTAGTGCATCTTAAATAGTCCAATTGTTTTAAATCTGATATAAATCAAATGCTGCATCTCAATAGGATACTGACTTCTACTTGCATAGTCTGTTTTTGCTTCACACTATCAAATGTTTATTATCAGTTCTGGAAGTCAGGTATCTATTCTGTTAACAAATATAGATATAAAATTTTAACTTGAATTTGCAGTTGAATGAATATGTAATTAGCCAATTTTTAAAGCAATTGGCCTAATGTTTTGGAAGTAAATGTGAAATTGACTTCATGGTATCTGCAAATGAAAACTGAGTAAATGTTAGAAACTTCTTCATTAGATTATGCAATGTGGATTATGATACAACATCCTCGGTTGTATTCCCACTCATTCATTTTCAGTTTGATCTTTCTTAGCTTTATAAATTATGATTGACTTTTGAATTATGATACACTTCACAGGTATGCAGCATGGAAATCGAATGTCCATGACTGAAAATTTTGTTTGGTTGGAATCAGTCGATATGTTTTTCTAACTTTCTCACTCTTGAATTGATTGGAAACTCTTGGTTTTCTTTTGCACCGATTTTAATTTTTAATTCAGTGTTATGCGAACGTGATCGGTTTTACTACGAAACAGTAGAAGTGAGTGATAGATTTTCATGCATATAAATCAAATGTTGCATCTCACATAGGAACTGACTTCTACTTGCATTGTCAGTTTTTGCTTCACACTATTTGCAATTTGGTTTCTTACTCCTTTTTTTTTCATGTTTCAATAGACTTCAAACAATTGGACCAATGCTACTATTGTAAAATGGAATTTGTATTAAAGATATATTTTGAATTATTTCTTATTGTCCCTGCGTCAAAATCTTTGATCAGTACGGGTTTTTTTTTCATTTTGTTGGTTCCGATAAGAGAGAACTAATACATTCTTTAGATGTTTTGAACTCAGGTGGAACAGATTTGGGGAATTGAAAGCTATTGCTTACTGCAACCTGTTTTTTGTCTCAGGTATGACTTACATTTCTGGGTATAATATGTATCAGTGAATATGATGGTGGCAAAGTTAATTACCTTTTTTTTGTCAGCTAATGCATGTATTAATCATGTACCACTATACATACCCTTTATCATTCTAAGGTATGGGATTTGCAATTTGGTAATTTTGAACTATGCATTTATGTATACACAAATACTTTGAATTATTTTATTATTGTTGTAGATTCATATTGAGGGAATGAATTCTCCTTGTCTTATTGAGGGAATGATGCCCCTTTATATAAGAAAATACATGGACCTCTTGGGCTATTACATGGGCCAATAGGCGTATTACATGGATATGTGTAAAACACTATTACAACATGGATTACTACATAATGCCTGTATACAAGGCATGAACCAAGACATATATCAAATATCCTAGAACACTCCTTTGTGCCGCGTGTCTTCATGTCAGAATGGTACTTACGGTGTCTCATCAAAACCTTGCCAAGTAACAAAAACCCTGTGGGAAAACTAAACCTTGGTCCAAGGAAAAAGAGTATAACGCACCAACTACATTGAGAACTCGACATGTGATGCTCCTCCTGATGTGTACTTCAATCGGATTTTTGTGCATTCCAATATGTCTCAAGAGTATATGTGAACCAAGACTTAAACAAGTCTGCCATGATCAACCACAAATGGGGATCAAAAGTCTTAGCGGTGCATGTAATGTTGTCTCGTTAAAAACCTTGTCAAACAAAAACCTAGTGGGACAAAAAGCTTAAACTAAAGGAAAAAGAGTGCAACATGGTCGACACAAACAACCACACCCTTCACATTTGATCATGACATGTATATGCTACTTTCTTTCAAATCTGCATCTCCCCCTGATCTCACATTCATAAGGCGTTTACGGATCCTTAGTGACCACGGAGCTGTTTTGACAACCTGACATCTGTATGCTCTTTTAACATGTCTCAAATGTGACATTACTTAGTGCTAGCAGCTATGTGCACGGTGCCTAGCAATTGTATGCACAACGCTCGACAGCCTGCGTGCACAGCACTCGGTAGCTATGTGCACAGTGCTCAGCAACTGGTGCACAACGCTCGGCCGCTGGTGTACAACGCTCGACATCTGGGTGCACAAGTGCACGTATAGTGTCTGGCAGCAGTGCTCAGACCGCGCGCACATGCAGTGCTCAGACAGCGTGCCATATGTCCGGCAACTCGTTCACTAAATCAACTGGTGCCTAGATCATAATTTCGCTTCCTATGCATCTCGATTCATGCATGGTTAGCGATGACATAGGCAACAACCTTTCTCTCATGTCATAGGGATTGAATATGCCAGATACTCTTAGAGTATTCAAGTGATATCATTGGCATTGCGTGAGCGCAAAACTACTTGGCTTTATAACGAATGAATGAGAAATTAAGCCTTATTCTCACTACGCTAACTCACAAAGGTTTACTTGATAGAGTTTACACTTACGGTGTCGCCAACACCTGCCCAAGGACCTATCCCTTTGTCTGGGTCGCATCTTCCCATTTTAGGTCAATACACTGTCGCTTTATCAACAAAATGTGGTTCGATAAACTCATCATCCCACGTCCTCATGTACACTAGTGTAGTCATTGTAGAGATCTCTTTCTATGAATTGGATTTGACATTGAGGCGTCCCCTAACGATAGTCACAATTCAGACTAACATGAGACGGAGTGAGTATCACTGATCAATGGACCACTAGTGCTAAACTCGCTTTCTCTCTCAATGTGAGTGTATATTGAACCCAAGGGCTTCAACCTAACCTTTAGGGAGCCACAAGGCCTAGGACACTATGTTGCCACATTATGACGTCTTCATATCACCACACAAAGTGATAACATCAAGACCACCTCAATATGGTCGAGTCATGTCCTCTTAGTAGGACATCATTCCTTACAGACATACAACATTGATCTCTTCATTATAGTTCTTTGAGGATCATGTTGACTTAGTGGTGACCAATTACGACATTCACGTCGTTCCCACTTGAACACTGGTGTTCATATCTCCCCCTAACAACGGGAATACAGTCTCAAAGTGACAATCCGCAGTGTAGCGGTTAAGGAGATCGTCTGTCAAGGAGCTTAAGGTGGAGAGAAATAAAATGACTCATATCCAACCTTAAAACATATTCATCTCATGTGACACATCATCATTAGGCACTGTGGCAGTCTAATTTGGCACATTGTGGAACTCAAGGCTTGGAGATCCGTTACTATCTCGTCAAGTTCAAGGATTACAACTTGTCAATCCTAACACAGTTACGAGCTGTCGTGCATCAATGCAATGATAGTAAGTGGTGGACGAATTAATACATGTCTGCATGTCCCTCTTCAAGGATGGGTAGTGAGCCCATAGATACATAAGCAACATGTGGTAGACGATGGTGCAACACATGACCAATGTGTTAGCCCTTCAACCAACACCTTAAAAGCGTATACGGTATCCATACGTTAGTTGCATCGGTCTACATAATTATTCTTTGAATTTTCAATAAGAATTGCATCTTTTGTGACATAGCATAAGATAATCTTTCACCTTAGCTAAAGAACAAACCTTACAAAACGAAAACATGAGTACTGTTCAGCTGCCGAGGACATCATGTCGGCGCACAAACACAACATACAATCATGGCGTATTTCGTTATCGGGGGAATGGACGCCTAAGAATATCAAACAATTTTGGCTTGCATATCTCACCCGGTATGACCAAAATGTCATAGCTTATCTGAGTCAATAGTCCCAAATCTACTTATTGGCGACACTTTAGGACTCATGCTCTTATTCATGATGCTTTCAATCGGCACTCATGAGAAGTATACACAAAAGTCAATCATTCTCATCACGGTAATCGTTAGTGTGTATGTTCATAACACAGTTCAATGTTCGATTGCCTCTCACCATAAGGAGGGCATTTGTGACTTGGATCATCGAGCCAAAGACATCAAGAATTTATTCAACCATGTCATAAATTCGTAATTCGAGTAGTTATAGAAAACTTACCGTTAAGAGGAAATTCCACTTTGGGAACCTTTCCCTTTTAGAAAGTTTCCATTTCTGGAAAGTTGTTAATTTGGGTTGAAAAGGTTAAAGAAAAGGTAGAATTCAAGTTAAATGATTTGAAGTTAATTAGTGAAGTATGAAAATTATAAGTATGTTGACCACTTAGTAGTTGAGGAAGATGTTGACTTCTTTTAACGGAAATGTCAAGTTAATCGTTGTAGATAATTTGGGTAAAGAGCAATACAATTTATCGACTCATAATTAGTAATTCGGTTTGAACTGTAGTTTGGGTGTCCATAGTAATTCAACAAAATTACTATGCGATGATCTATCGTCAATTAAATTAGTAAGGAAAGTCGTTACGCTGAGGGTACGAAGTCGGAAACCAAACTTCGAGTCGATAATCGGACTGAAGCGTAATGGTTGAAAAAGCTGTTAAAAAGAAAGGAACTTGGTCAACACGTGGTCAAATAGGATTTCCTAGTCAAACTAGAAAAAGATTAAGTCAACAGTTTCTAAAGATTAATATATTAGATTAATTGTACAGACTCTGGTCGAACGTGAGACACGCTCGACCCCGTGGTTCGTTCGAGGTTTTCACTCGAGAGGCTTTCCGAGCAGTGAGGAAGTCGCAATAAGTACTGTGAGTGGACTTTATTTTTAAATATAATGCATGCAATAGACTTTGATTAGTTTCTCCTTTGTTTATAAATTTCCTCCATTTTATGTTTTATGGTGATTTTGGGAAAATGAGAATTTAATACTTTTTAAAGATAAGTGAGCCGGGGAAGAGGTTCCTACCTTTCCCGTGATTTTAAAGGATTTTCCCGTAATATGATTTTACTGTTATCACCATTTTGGGTTATGGAGGAGGATGAGTTTTATAAGGGGAAACTTGGCTCTTGGATTTAAGTATTTTAAAGTAAAGTCAGAGAACCGGTTTCGGGTTCCTGGAAATGTTTTAAATCCAATGTATTTGGGGTAAAGTCATGGGAGATTTGACTTGGTTTTCGATTTATTTTCCCACGAGGTTTTTAAAGGATTTTCTAGGATAAGGTTATATGTATTGCATGCTAGCATGGACCCTCTCCAGATGGAGTTGGTACCCTCTCTGGATAGTAGCCGGTCTGACCCTCTTCGGTGGTAGCTGGTCAGTAGGACCCTCCTGGATAGAGCAGTTCAGGACCCTCTTCGGTGGTAGCTGGTCGGTTGGACCCTCCCGAATAGAGCGGGTCATGAGACCCTCTCCGATGAGCTGGTCAATAGACCCTCTCGTGGTAGAGCGGGTCGGTTGTTTTCTCGTGGATGAAGTTAATACCCCACATTTAATTATGGATTTAAGCCAAAATAGTTATTTTATGATATATTTATTCATCGTCTATGTTTTACGTGCATAAGGTTTTTCTTGGAAAACTCCAAAGGAGGACATTAAAGAAAATAGAGTTTATATTTGATTTTTGTCCACTCACGCTAATATTTTTCAATGTTCTTCTCTGGGCCCTTCATTTTCAAATGCCCAGTGTTGCAGGGTTCTTGAGCGGGGGTCGCGCGTACAAGAGTCGGGGCATAGTCGATTAACCCATTGCTGCTTGCAAATTCATTTAGGTAAAACTAGACTGCTCTGACTAACCCAGCTTAGCTAGTTGAATTGGTTAGTGAAGCGTAGGTGTGATTTGGGGAGCAGGATGGATTCATGAGTTAGAGGTTGTTTTAAATACTCATGGAAGTGCTAAGTTGGTCTTTAGGAAGGGTTGTCCATTTCGAGGGGTTTTCAGTAAGAAGTTCCCTTGAGGTGGTCCCCGCAGGATTTACTTCGGGTTAAAGGGGTTTTACTCGAGGTGGGTCCTGACATTTTCTCATCTTCTCTTCTTCTTCCTTTCAGTAGCCTTTGCTTGTCAAAATGGAGCCCTGACTCAAAATAACTCTTTTACTGTTTTTTTGGGTTTCGGTTCCTCTTCCGACGAGGATGTTCTTCGAGTTCTAAGCGTCTCCTTTAGGTTCTGGTGAGTCCTGGAAGTTTGTGTGGAGTTTAGGTGAGCACTAGAGCTGCTGGTTCTCGAGCTTGAGCAGTGTAGAGGTGAGTGATGATTTTCTGGAGCTATGTGTTATTGTTTTTGTTGTTGGGATGTTAATTAGGTGTTGTTCTGATCTTGTTTGTGGATAACTTGGAATTCGGAACTTACATGGAAGCTATGGCAAATTTCCGACATGGTGATCGGAATCCGACAAAGGATTCAGACAAGTTTCTGGAATCCGATGAAGTTGAAGAATTTCCAGCAGAGAGCCGAAGAGGTAGAAATCGATTCCCCTTTAAGCTTTAAGTCATAAAATTTTTGATAAATAGTAAATCGAGTAATTACGGAAAACTTACCGTAAATAGGAAGTTTCCATTTTGGGAAACTTTCCCTTTTAGGAAAGTTTCCATTTTTGAAAAGTTGACCGGTAAAAAGAAAAATCAATTTTCGTTAACCGGTTAAAATAAGTCAATCATATCTTTAAATGAGAATCTGGTCAACTCCCGAATCTTAGTCAAATTAAGATTTCCTAGTCAATCTAGGAAAAGATTAAGTCAACGGTATTAAAGACTGATTTATTGGATTAATTTTACAGTTTATGGTCGAACGTGAGACGGACTCGATCATGTGGATATTTTGAAGAGTATTCCGAGCATTGATGATGTCGCATTAAGTACTGTGAGTAGACCTTTGATTTTATACATGCATGCACTTTAGTAAGCCGGTGGGGCCAGGAAGGTGGGTTGCTCCCCTCCCTTAAGCTCATTTGTTACGTCGGCTGTAATTTGTTTTATGATGATCATATTTGGAAACGATTTATTTATGACCATTGTTTTGGGGGCGATCGGGGCATCGTGCCTTATGCATGAAATCCATATTTTAATTACGGGGGAGAAGTCATATATTATTGAGTTTTCGTATTTGTTTGTTTTCTTCACCATGAAGGGTCGTTATATATATTATCATTACTAGCTAGCCATACGGGCCCCCCACTTTAGAAGTGAAGAGAGGTAATAATAGTCTTATTTGGCTCCGACCCTAGTCTGAGAGACTCATTATCATGGTGGAATCTCTCCACCATAGAGGGTCGTTCATTACTTAGTAGCCTCCGGAAGGCTTTGACCCTAGTTTGGAAGATTATCCATGGTGAAACATCTTCCCATATTTTTAATGTTGATTTACAAGCCAAAGAGATTGACATTTTATGTTTAGGTTTTCAGAACGATTAATTGGGATTCTTACCCGATGAGGCATGCATATGGATTTTCAGGAAAATCAAAGGGAGAACATAAATTGATTATTTTTTTGTCCACTCACTCTAACGTTGTGTTTTAAATGTTCTTCTTTCGGCCATTCGTTTTTTTGTCCACTCACTCTAACGTTGTGTTTTAAATGTTCTTCTTTAGGCCATTCGTTTTCAAATGCCCAATGTTGCAGGGTTGCTGAGAGGAGGTCATGCGTACTGAAGAAAGACATAGTCAAATCATTCTGCTGTCGCCATTTAGTCTATTTAGGTATTGCTTCCACGTAGAATGCTCTGTTTACCCCCATATAGTTTAGTTGAATTTGATTGGTGATGTGTAGATGCAAATTTTGGGGGAACAGGATAGCTTCAGGTGTTGAGGTTGGATTTTATTATAGTGGAAGGGTTTAGTTGGTTTGCGGGTAGGGTTGTCCATTTCAAAGGAGATTTTCGGTAAAAATTTCCCTTGAGGTGGACCCCGTAGGGTTTACTTCGGGTTAAAGAGGTTAACCTGGAATGGGTCATGACAATTACTCCGTTTGATATTCTAGACTTGAAAATTATTAATTTCTTAGAATGAAAATGAATAAAATTATTATTCCAAATTTCATTGTACAATTTGTATTTACGTATACATACTTTCCAAAATATGTTCCTATTTTAATATCTTAATTTTTTCCGATATTTTCACTTTATTAGTTTCTAAATATAAATATTTTGACGTTATAATTTTTCAAAAATAAATTTTTATTTTTAATATTTAAATTCTTCATATATTTTCATTGTAACGCCCTGTACATAAAAGTTACCTGTTTACAAGGGTTTGTGAGTTACCGAGAACTTTTTACTACGACCGGTAATTTAATAAGTTATCACTCGAGTTTATTTTTGAGTTTTTCTTGAATGAAGGAAAAATAGATTTAAAGACGTGAAGTCGTAGTACGTGTCGACACGAGTCTCCCGGTATTTTCAGAATATTTTTCGGAGCTTCTGTTTATTTTCTACGAATTTCTGAAGTTTCTGGTAATTTTTAATTTCTACTCCGGTAAATAAGTTTTACTATTTAACCAATTACTTTTTACCTTCTTTAAATGTGGACCCTCAGATCAATTAGGGATTTGATCTGCGCCGTTGGTTTATGTATAAAAGAGAGTAGAGAGGTTGACTGAGTCAACAGTCCAACTTGGGGCCTTAACCTGAGTCAACTCCCTCCCCCTCCTCCCTCTGCGTCCGATCACCACCATGGCGGATCACCGTCGTCAGGCCGCCTCTCGGCCCATTAGGGGTGGTTTCGGTCTTCCTGACCTACTTCTGGTGTCAGCTTCGTCAAAGAAGCACCGGTGAAGGAGAATCGAAGCAGAGAAGGTTTTAGGGTTCGATCTGGATTTTCCGATTCTGACCACGACGGCAAGCGTTGCTGGTGTTGGTAGCTTCGCCTCAACTTGGCGAACCTCTCTATAGTATCAGTTTCAAGAGAGGAGCTACGGAGAGAGAAAGAGAAAAGGAGACCGTCAAAGCAGCAGTTTTCTGGCATAAGCCGAAGAGGTAGAATTCGATTTTGCCGATAAGCTTAAAGTCGTAAAGTTTCTGTTAAATCGTGAATCTGGCTAATTACGGAAACTTGCCATAAATATGAAGGTTCTATTTTGGGATCTTCAAATGAGTAAAAAGAAAAGTCAATCTTAGTTAACCGGTTAAATTAAGCCAATCGGATCTTCAAATGAGAATCTGGTCAACTCAGGAATCTTGGTCAAAAATTGAGTTGATCGTTGTAAATAATTTGGATAATTTCATAATTGGTTTATCGACTTAAGGTTAAAGATTTGGTCTAAGAGACACGTTAGGTGTCCATAGTAATTCAACGAATTATTATGTGACTTTCTAGTATCAAATTAAAATGGTTAAGGAAAATGGGAAAATTTTAGATTTTATATCACAAGATTATATATTTATTGATTATATGTGGGCTGTCGAATTTATTTTAGCTAGCTAGCGGGCAGCGCTCCTCATTCGGTGGAGTGGAAGGGCGCCACTTGTTGTCCTCCTCTCTCAATGGGGAAGATGGTAGTTTAGAGCGTGATTGCTTCCTCACTGAGGGTGGGTGGTACGCTAGAGCCCCGACCCTCACATGAGAGATGATTTATTTGTGATATTCTTCCCATATTATTTGATGATCGGTTGCAGACCGGAATTTGGTTTCGTTTATTATTTGGCTGCAGGTTGGGATTTGTTTTCGTTTATTATTTGGTTATAGGTCTGGATTATTTTATAATTGGCGTAAGACCAACATTTGATTTTATTGGACATAAGACCTGAAATATTTGCGTTTGGCTTAAGGCCATGATTTTATTTTTTTTTAAAAATATTATGAGTATGCATAAAGATGATTTATTTTTGGTTTATTTGTGAGAGAACATGAAAATAAATTTTGGCTTCAAGCCATCATTTTATCCAGTTTAATTTTGTCCACTCACTCTAACGTTTATTTTTAAAATGTTTTCCTCTGGGCCATTTGTTTTCAAATATACCCATTTTGCAGGGTAGATGAGAGGAGGTTGTGCATATAGGAGACGAGGCATAGTCGATGTAGTCAGCTGACGCTAGAATTTGAGTAGGAAATCATCTATTTAGATGGCTCTTATTACCCCTGTTTAGTTAGTTGTTTGTGATTGTGAAACGTGGAGAAAATTTGGGGAGCAGGATGACTATAGATGTTGGATTTGTATTTTTAATCTTCATGGAATGTTTAGTTGATTTGCAGAAAGTGTTATCTATTTTAAGGGAGTTTCGATAAAAAGTTCTCTTGAGATGGACCCCATAGTATTTATCTCGGATTAAAAAGGTTAATTCATGGTGGATCCTGACATACATATTATTAATTTTCAATATAAATTCTACGTTGTTAATATTGTAATTTGTGTTCCTAATGTAATACACATTTAACATACCAATGAAATCTCATTTAAAATGTCAAATAATAAAAATGTGTACTAAGTAATTAAGGGCATGTATTTAAAATCTTTTGAAATTTAATTCTCAATTGAAATAGACAAACTAAAAACAAATATCTGATAAAAAGATAAAAGTGAAAAATTATTTTTTGCACTACCTTCATCCAAAATAAAAGAAGATAAAAGGGAAAAATAAAAAAGAGGCTTACGCGTTTTTTCATTTTTCTATAACTAAAAAAAAGATAATATATATTTTAGTCCCCTTTGTAACAAAAAAACGAAAAAATGAAATTAAAAGAGTAGAAAAGATCCGTTGTCGACCCAATTCTCTTTTGCTTTATTATTTCAAACCCCATTTCAATTTCATGCGGAGAAAGAGAGAGAAGCCGAGGATTCATGTCTGTCGGTCGGTGAAGCAGAGAAAGAGAGATCGGTAATCCTCAATTTCCTTTCTATTTTCTTGTCGGATTTCAATTCATTTCTCAGGGTTTTGCTTCAATTGAATAAATCCCCAAGAATTGAATCTCGAATTATGTTAGGGTTTTCTTTTTTGGGGCTTCGTTTGAATTGGGTATATGTATCAAGATTTAAATTCGTGGCCAGATTTTGGGAATTTGGGGGACGAAGTATGTTGTTGTAGGTTTTGATACAAATGGGTTTGGTTTCAATTGATTGTTTCATTTCATATGTGGTTTCTGAGTACAAGATTTGGATCTAAAGACTAGATTTAGTCTTCTGTTATATTGAGACCTCTACATGATGTTGGTGATGTTAAACAACCAGGGATTTGGAATGTTTTAAAATCATATATTCCTTTCTTTTTTGTTCATCCTTGTAACTCAGCCTTGGAGAATTGTTATTGTTATTGGTTAGTTTTTGACTTGTCTGTAATTGCAGGGATGCTATGTATATCCATTTCTTTTATCTTTTCTCACAGAAAATCTTTTGGTGTATTTGCTTTGAAATAATTTTATCTGATGTTGGCAACTATTTTGACTTTCTATGCAATGATCCAGTTAGGCTTTCAATTCACACTGTATATTTTCTTTTACCCTAAAGGGTCAATGGACAAGTTGAACTGGGACATAGTGTACATGAGTTAGTACTAAGTATGTGTTTTTGCAATGAATACTATCTGCATAAGGTGTTTGTCCTTTTTATCCTTTCCAGTTTAAGTTTTTGTTAAAATTTTAAAACGATGAAGGTATCTGTTATGTATTTAGAAATTAAAGGTCCGTTCTTCAATTGGAACGTAGGAATTGTGAGCATGATCGTCTTTCTTTTGGTCTTTAACATTGAATATATATATTTTTTGTAACCTGACATCCTAGTCACATGTGGTACCCATGAATTATATTGAAATTGTGTGATGGTTGAAAAATGAAAGATTAGATACTGTAATTGTGGTGGATTGTCAAAGTATTCTGTTGTGAACCAATTTTCTAAAGGATGTCTGTCTAATGATATAGATGTTTGACTTGTTTAATTATCTTTTCATGCGTTTGATTGCTGGTGCGAGATTGGTTCCATGCCTTGCTTAATTCCATTATCATTTTAATAATGTCGAACCTTTTGAGTACGGGGCTGGATCAGATTCGTGGATTTTAATTTTTTTGTTTTTGGGGTTCCCAGTCTTTCAAATTTGATTGTTCCTTTCATGTTGTCTATCACTAATCGTAGTCATACAGCTCAGTTTGGTTAGTGTTATGGTGTTATCGACATACAACTCGTAGTCATACAGCTCAGTAGATAGCACCATAAGAGTGTAGCTTCAGTTTGGTCATCTTCACATCAGCAATGCACTTGATTAATTTGCAGCTCTGGAGCTTAGTGGAAAGACAATCGTGTTTAGGTCATATAAATCTGGTATGGAATTGGTCTTTCACATTGAATTCTATTTTCACTTTTAGATCAGCTATCCTTTCTTTAAAACAAAATTAATTCAAGTATCTGTTTTGTGGATTATCCTGAGGTAAAGAGATGAACTGAAGAATGAAAGTTTGACACATGGTGTACGAGTTTGAGTATTGGAGTCACTTGAATGTTTCCTTATTTTGATAAGTATTTCGCTTCCTTTTTACTTGAACTGTTTGGTTTGTTTTCCTGCATGTGTTTTGGAATTGGATTTGGAAGTTTGATTCTCTCTACTCTGGTTTTTGGTTCGTGCTGCTCTACAGGAAAGGGATCATAATCAATTAAGCTTAAAGGGTGCTTCTTTGGGGATTGCATCTGATGATTGTGTGATGAAAGATGCTGTTTTTTTTCAATTTGGCTGCCTTTCGTAATAAAAAGTATTGTTCAATTATGCCTAATCATGTGATTCTTTTTCCTTTACTGCCCTTGCTAGTAAATTTCTGTAGAATCACACAGATTGAGGAGAAGAGCAGACTTAAACACACGCAGAGAGAGAGAGGGAGATATCAGAATAGTTGATTCCAGATTCAATTATCTATCAAACCAGCGTATCGATTTGGGTACTTTGCTTCAATTACTTCTCTGCGGCTGTTCTTATTCTTTATTGCCTTTTGTAATTTGCTCTGATTTTTATATTTTCTGGTGGAATCGCATATATTTAATGCATGTATGATATGGTGACCTGATTAAGTTTGATCCAGGTTTTCTTCCTATCTCCATTCTGAACGAACCGGATACATACGGTGACAGACTTACAGGTATGGACTGGTGATCTCATTAAAATGCCGTTGGGTAGTCTTTGTCTTCTATTGGTCAATTTTTATGCAATTTTTTCTCACTACTATGTGCTTCAATCTCATAAGTTTTGTTTCTATTTTTCGTTTCCATCTGGCGGAGGACCATTTGAGACTACGAGGAAGCAAGCAGCGTAGTTGGCGTAAAGGTTTATTATTATTTTTGTCATCTTTTCTATATATGACCATTTTAACTAATTACCTTCCAATTGTATTAACTTCACTGCTATACTTTCTTGTAGTTTGTATTATTTTTGCCTGATTGTGTTCTCTAATTTGCACTTTATATTTCCCAAGTCTTTGTTGCTCAGCTTCCATTAAATGGAAATCCACCAACTCTATATTTAATAGTATGTGATAATGATATTTAAATTCCCTTTGTAAATCTGTCTGTACATTGCAGTCGAGTACTCGTGTCTGATACTCACTAATCCCCCTAAAAATTCCAAGTTTAGATATTCATGAAGATGATATGCTATGATACAATGTTTTTTAATTGACATATTAGTTTCTTTATCGGTGGTATGCTACTGGTTCACAAAGCATTATAATTGGGTATTGTGTTTCAATAAGATTGGGTATTGTGTGTATGCATGGGTTGAAGACTCTATTTCTCTTTTCCCATTATAACTGTTTAGTTGATGTCATGCTGACGAAGTATATTTATAAAGCATTCTTTTTATTGATCTCTCTTTATTGGCAATATATTGATGCAATTGTCATCCTATTTATGCTGTCTCCAGGCATTACTTATTAGTCAGTTACTAAAGATATGTTAGTTTCTTTGCATGTCCCGATGCTAATCCGATTTAGGAGGTGGTGAGAGCGATGGAGAGGGGGCTAAGCAAGTAGGCTGCAATGCGTTTTCTGTTGTTCATGTCCGGTCAATTGGCATTGCAGTCTGGGTTATTCTTTGTTTGATTCCAATTGTGGTAATGGGTTATCATTTGGTTTTCTTTTTTCATGGTGAATTTGAAGTTCGGTTCTTTGCTTCTGATTTATGGTAACTATTTTTTCATCGAAACTATTCTACACAATGATCCAGTTAGGCTTTGAATTCTCACTGTATATTTTCTTTTATCGTTTAGGGTCAATGGACAAGTTGAACTGGGGATATATTGTACATGAGTCAGTACTAGGTATGTGTTTTTGCATTGAATACTTTGGTTTTTTTATTTGTATTCTTAATTTTTTATTTATATATGTTTTTTTAACTTTCTTTGATATGTTTTTACAGCTTGCTGAGAATTAATTAGTTGGCTACAAAATGCATCAAACATTGTCCAGTTTTATTTATGACCAGAGTTTCACTCTGATGTGCAGGATGCAGTTGGATTATACCTAGTAAACTCTCCTGTTGTGTGCTCGGTTTCAAGAAGGAAGGAGAGTGCTATTTATCTGTTCCTGTATTTTTGTTTTCATGTTAGAGTGCTGTATGCTGATCTTTGTTTCTTTGAATTGATCCAGTGGTACTTTTACCTTTGGTTAATTTCAGGTCAAGGACGTATTTCTGCCATGGTACAATGCCTACAGGTTCCTTGTCCAGAACACACAGAGACTTGAGATTGAAGGGCTTGCCCCTTTTGTCCCTATTGATCAAGCCACTCTACAAAAGTCGTCTAATGTACTTGACCAGTGGATCAACTCGGCCACAGAGTTGTGTATTTTGTCCGTCAGGAGATGAATGGTTACGGACTTATACGGTTAGCTGTCCCTGATTTCAAATTATGCAGCAATCTGTATAAGGGCCAAAAATAGCAATTTAGATCACCATTTTTTATCATTGAAGTTTTATGCAGGTCACTGATTTTCGATAGAACAAAAGCAATCAGTCCTGAAGGTTTCAATATCTTTTCTGTTAGATCAAGGTGAGTGAAAAAATCTTATTTTGTCACATCTGTATTTGGTATGTGGTTAGATTTCTATATATTTTTAGTTTGATGAAGGATATCCATCTTTTGGGTTAGTTCAAACTGTGGTTTTGGTGTGTTTGATATTTTCATGTGCTTTATTTTTGTGCAGGAAAATAAGGGAGTGTGATCTGAGTTAGAGTAAAAGTTCAGTTGATAGTAATTTTTCCTCAAGATCGACGGTATCAAGTGCTCGGTTAACATGTTTGTTCTTTTTTTTGCCAGTTAAAATTTTTGTTAAAATTTTTAAACAATGAAGTCATCTGTTACGTATTTGCATCTATTAAATCAAGTGGACTATGTACTGAAATCTCTCTATCTCCAAAAAAGCTGTGGTACTTTTTGCTTTTTGATAAATAGATTATCATAAATCTCAAACAACTAAGGAACCTTGTTAGTATTAGATTTCTTACCATGGTGGTAGAAATTAAAGGTCGGTTCTTAAATTGGAACATTGGTACTGTGAGCATGATCGTCTTTCTTTTGGTCTTTAACCTAGAATATATTTTTTTGTAACCTGACTTCCTAGTCACATGTCATTGTACCCTTGAAGTATATTGAAATTGTGTGCTTGTTGAAAAATGAAAGAATAGGTACTGTAAATGCAGTGGATTGTCAATGTATTCTTTAGTGAATCAATTTTCTCACGGATGTCTGCTTAATGATATAGATGTTTGACTTGTTTAATTATATTTTCATGTGTTTGATTGCTGGTGCGAGAGTGGTTCCATGCCTTGCTTAAATCCATATTCATTTTGAGAATGTTGAACCTTTTGAATAAAGGGTTGGATCAGATTCGTGGATGGTAAGTTTATTGTTTTTCAGGTTCCCAGTCTTTCAAATTTGATTGTTCCTGTCATGTTGGCTATCACTAATCGTAGTCATTCAGCTCAGTTTGGTTAGTCTTATCATGTTATCGACGTACAGCTCGCTAATTGTAGTCATACAGCTCAGTAGATAGCATCATAAGAGTGTAGCTTCAGTTTGGTCAACTTCACTTCAGCAATGTACTTGATTAATGTGCAGCTCTGGAGCTTAGTTGAAAGACAACCGCGTTTAGATCCTATAAATCTGGTACGGAAATTGTCTCACATTGAGTTTTATTTTCACTTTTAGATCAGCTATCCTGTCTTTAAAAAATTAATTCAAGTATCTGTTTTATGGATTATCCTGAGCTAAAGAGATGAACTGAAGAATGAAAGTTTGACACATGGAGTACGAGTTTGAGTATTGGAGTCACTCGAATGTTTCCTTATTTTGATAAGTATTTCGCTTCCTTTTTACTTGAACAGTTTGGTTTGTTGTTCTGCATGTGTTTTGGAATTGGATTTGGATTTTGGAGTTTGATTCTCTAATCTACTCTGGTTTTTGGTTCGTGCTGCTCGGCAGGAAAGAGAAGATCATAATCAATTAAGCTTAAAGGGTGCTTCTTTGGGGTTGCTTCTGATGATTGTGTGACGAAAGATACTGTTTTTTTTTTCAATTTGGCTGCCTTTCGTAATAAAAGGTATTTTTCAATTATGCCTAATCATGTGATTCTTTTTCCTTTACTGCCCTTGTTAATAAATTTCTGTAGAATCACACAGATTGAGGAGAAGAGCAGGCTTAAACACACACTCAGAGAGAGAGAGAAAGGGAGAGAGAGGGAGATCAGAATAGTTGATTCCAGATTCAATTGTCTATCAAACCAGCGTATCGATTTGTACTTTGCTTCAATTACTTCGCTTATCTTATACTCTATTGCCTTTGGTAATTTGCTCTGATTTTTTCTGGTGGAATCGCATATATTTGATTGCATGTATGATTTGGTGACCTGATTAATTTTGTTCCAGGTTTTCTTCCCATCTCCATTCTGAACGAACCGGATACATATGGCGACAGACTTACAGGTATGGACTGGTGATCTCATTAAAATGCCGTTGGGTAGTCTTTGTCTTCTGTTGGTCAATTTTTATGCAATTTTTTTTCTCACTATGCAATTTTTAAGTTTTGTTTCTATTTTTCTTTTCCATCTGGCGGAGGAGGCATCATTTGAGACTCTACGATCACACTAACTACACTCAGGAAGCAAGCAGCGTAGTTGGCGTAAAGGTTTATTATTATTTTTGTCATCTTTTCTATATATGACCATTTTAATGAATTACCTTCCAATTGTATTAACTTCAATGCTATACTTTCTTGTAGGTTGTATTATTTTTGCCGGATTGTGTTTTCTAATTTGCACTTTATATTTCCCAAGGACTGTTGCTCAGCTTCCATTAAATGGAAATCCACCAACTATATTTAGTAGTATGTGATAATGATATTTAAATTCCCTTTGTAAATCTGTCTGTACGTTGCAGTCAAGTACTCATGCCCCCTAAAAATTCCAAGTTTAGATATTCATGAAGATTATATGCTATGATACAATGTTTTATAATTGACATAATAGTTTCTGTATCAGTGGTATGCTACTGGTTCACAAAGCATTATAATTGGGTATTGTGTTTCAGTAAGATTGAGTATTGTGTTTGTATGTATGGGTTGAAGACTCTATTTCTCTTTTCACATTATAACTGTTTAGTTGATGTCATGCCGACGAAGTATATTTATAAAGCATTCTTTTTATTGATCTCTCTTTATTGGCAACATATTGATGCAATTGTCATCCTATTTATGCTGTCTCCAGGCATTACTTATTAGTCAGTTACTAACGGTATGTTACTTTCTTTGCATGTCCTGATGCAACGGTATGTTACTTTTGCATGTCCAGATGCTAATCCAATTCAGGAGGTGGTGAGAGAGATGGAGAGGGGACTAAGCAAGTAGGCTGCAATGCGTTTTGTGTTGTTCATGTCCGGTCAAATGGCATAACAGTCTGGGTTATTCTTTGTTTGATTCCAATTGTGGTTATGGGTTATCATTTGGTTTTCTTTTTTCATGGTGAATTTGAAGTTCGGTTCTTTACTTCTGATTTTTGGTAACTATTTTTTCATCGAAACGATTCTATGCAATGATCCAGTTAGGCTTTGAATTCTCACTGTATATTTTCTTTTATCGTTTAGGGTCAATGGATAAGTTGAACAGGCGATATATTGTACATGAGTCAGTACTAGGTATGTGTTTTTGCATTGAATACTATGGTTTTTTATTTTTATTCTTATTTTTCATTTATATATGTTTTTTAAACTTTCTTTCATTTGTTTTTACAGCTTGCTGAGAATTAATTTGTTGGCTACAAAATGCATCAAACATTGTCCGTTTTATTTATGACCAGAGTTTCACTCTGATGTGTAGGATGCAGTTGGATTATACCTAATACTCTCCTATTGTGTGCTTGGTTTCAAGAAGGAAGGAAAGTGCTATTTATCTGTTCCTACATTTTTGTTTTCATGTTGGAGTGCTGTTTGTTGATCTTTGTTTCTTTGAATTAATCCAGTGGTACTTTTACCTTGGTTAATTTCAGGTCCAGGACTTATTTCTGCCATGGTACAATGCCTGTAGGTTCCTTGTCCAGAACACTAAGAGACTTGAGATTGAAGGGCTTGCCCCTTTTGTCCCTATAAATTATTTTTTTCTTCAGAAAATATATGCATACATATGTCTAGGAGGCCATATTTTAACTTTTTGCCTCATGCCAATAAAATCTCAGGGCCGACCCTGATTAATATAATGACTGTCGGCTGCCCTGTTGTAGGATTAGATTCTTTTGTGTCAGCTTTTATCCTAACTTGGACACTCAAATTAGCGCAGCGGTAGGCCTCTTGGCTCTTTTTATAGCCATTCAAGTTCGAATCCTTGCCACTAATCCGCTTTTATCTTTTTAAAGACCATTTCTAAGTTTCCAAAGGCTTTGGTGGCCTTTTTATTTTTATTATTTTTAACCATTTCCTATCTTTTCATTTCTCCATATCAAAATCCTAAGTTGTGTTTAAACTGGGACATTTTTTCCTTTCATATTTAATTTTTTTTTCAAAATAAATTATTTTTTTCTTCAGAAAATATATGCATACATATGTCTAGGAGGCCATATTTTAACTTTTTGCCTCATGCCAATAAAATCTCAGGGCCGGCCCTGATTAATATAATGATTGTCGGCTGCCCTGTTGTAGGATTAGATTCTTTTGTGTCAGCTTTTATCCTAACTTGGACACAAGTTTCCTATCTTTTCATTTCTCCATATCAAAATCCTAAGTTGTGTTTAAACTGGGACATTTTTTCCGTTCATATTTAATTTTTTTTTTCAAAATAAATTATTTTTTTCTTCAGAAAATATATGCATACATATGTCTAGGAGGCCATATTTTAACTTTTTGCCTCATGCCAATAAAATCTCAGGGCCGGCCCTGATTAATATAATGACTGTCGGCTGCCCTGTTGTAGGATTAGATTCTTGTGTCAGCTTTTATCCTAACTTGGACACAAGTTTCCAATGTCTATGCTAGGCCTCATTGTTTCCTTCCGATTACGTTGGTTCCAAACTCTTATGGTGTTATCTACTGCATTAGTTGGCAAACCTGCCTTTCAGAACCTCATTTGCAGAAAAAAAAAAGATAAAAAGAGTGCAAGTCTGAATAATTATCCTCCACCAGTTGATGTTATTGATCAGTATGTAGCTGTATGTGTTTATAGTAACCGACTGTTGGTGTTTCTGATGGGTTTTTGAACAGATGAGCAATTCAACAAACGAGGAATGTGTGCATGTACTTCACGGAGAAAGTACCGGATTCCCTATTGGTAGCTCAAGTGCCCTTGGGAGGCTCCTCGGGTGGGCCAATTTTTAGGCAAAAAGCAAGTAAATCTTATTCTCACCCATTTCGTTATGCGGTATGTTTTGTTGTTGAGCCTATTTAGACCGCATTTTTTCAAAAGGTCTAGATTGACGGTCGGATGACATGAAATGCCGATGAGACAGTTTATGTGCCCCATTTGTTTTCTCTTACAGAGCTTGATGATTGATTTTACAGGTGCGTGTATTTGGGATTATTTGATACTGAGATCGATGCAGCAAGGTACATGTTTGTCATATCAAATTTATACATTTTTGGGCAGTTAGTTGAATATTTGAGTGAGAATCGATGTACATTTTTTCGGGCCTATGACAAAGCTGCATTCAAGTATAATGGGAAATAATCTGTTGCCAACTTTAATCCTAGCATCTATGATATGAGAGTGAGCTGAACAAAATTGGTAGTTAATTAATTTAAATTTTGTTAATTCATTTTGAAAATATTCGATTAGATATGTATTGTGCAGAGCCTTCTGGTAATAATGCAAGAGGATATCATTATCTGGATTTGAGTTTGGAAAATTTAAACCGTAAGAACATCCTAGCATTTGGGACTACTCAAGAGCATCCCAGCATTTGGGACTACTCAAAATCACACATCGAAATGTTGCAATGGAACATCAGCAACGACAATCAGCCTGCCTCTATGCAATTCGACTCCAATTGGAGGAACAATCAAGGATTCCAGTCCATAATTTCTACCATTTAACAATTTATTTTTTACCTTTAAAATCTGGACCGTTGGATCGATTGAAGATCTGATCTGGGCTGTGCATTTCTCTATAAAGAGAGGTTTGACTCAGGTTTCTCTATTAAGTGACCCTCCACCTAATTAGGGTGGCGCGGGGTAGACCCCCAACTTAAGGAAGTGGGGCAGGGTGTGTGTGGACTGAGGACCCCAACGTTTTTATTTAATTATAAGCCACATGGATTTTATTCATTTTCATTAAGCAGGTGGGGCCGGGAAGGCAAGTTGCTCCCCACTTGTAAGCTCCTTGTTTAAATTGGCTAGAAATCGTGATATGTTTACTTTATTAAGAAATTCTTTGTTTATGGTTATTATTATAGACGGTCGAAGAACCGTGCTTGATGCATAATTTAATTAACGGGAGAAGTCTTTTATGACTTTTTCTATTTGTTGATTTGTTTTTCTTCACCATGTAAGGTCGTTAATATATATATTTTACCTCCCCCCACTTAAGGAAATAGCACGGGGTGCGTTGAGAGATGACCCTCCACCTAATTAGGGTGGCGCGGGATAGACCCCCAACTTAAGTGGCGCGGGGTGTGTGGAGTGAGGACCCCCTACCTAATTAGGGTGGACCCCCCATTTAAAGTAGCGCGGGATGCGTTAGATTGCTTTGAAGACTCATTGTCATGGTGAAACCTCTTTTCCCATTATTTAATGTTGAGTTTTAAGTCATTAAGTTGTCATGATTTATTTTGTTTTCAAGGATTATTTGGGATTTTCCCAATGTTGCATGCATAAGAGGTTTTAAATGAACGAAATGCTCGAAAAGCATTAAGTTACGATTTCGTAAGTAATTTAGTTATTTTTGTCCACTCATTCTAACGCTTATTTTTAAATGCTTTCCCTATGGGCCCTTCGTTTTCAAATGTCCAGTTTTGCAGGGTAGATGACAGGAGGTCGTGCGTATAGCGAGGTATAGTCGATTTAGTCCGTTGATGCTAGAATTTGGTTAGACATTTATCTGTTTAGATTGCTATGATTACCCCAGTTTAGTTAGATTGAATTTGATTGTGAAGCGTAGATGAGATTTGGGGAGCAGGATAACACCAGATGTTAGGGTTGAATTATTAATGTTCATAGAATGCTTAGTTGGTTTGCAGGAAGGGTTTTTCATTTCAAGGGGGTTTCGGTAAGAAGTTCCCTTGAGGTGAACCTGCAGGATTTACTTCGTGTTAACTTGGGTGGGTCTTCACCGTTTCTTTCCTAGGCCTTTCGTTTTAAATACCCAGGTTGCACTGCTCATTTCGACTAGAATTCGTGGAGGTCAGGCATAGTTACCCTCACTTCTCACCCATCAGTATGTTTCAGGTTAACCTACTTTATATTTTCCAGCTTCTACTTTATTAATAGCTCTGATACATGAGTTTTATTTACTTATTCGGTGAACTCCTAGGGGTCTAGAATCTAATGTAGGATTAAACTTGGGATTGTTGTTATTATTGATGATTATATTATGAATTATATCATAAGTGGAGGTTGTTTGGATATGGGAGCAGGATGGCTCCAGTAGTTGAGGGTGATCGATGGATATTTACAAGTGTTGTTTGGAGTTGTAAGTTAAGGATTGTCCACTTTTCAAAGGAGACTGTCGAAATTTCGGCAGAATCTTCTTTAGAAAGTGCTCCATGCAGGATTTACTCTGGGTTAAAGGAATTAATCCGGGGTGGGTCCTAACATAATTAAGGTGGCGCAGAGTGTATAGTTTGATAACCCCCACCTAATTAAGGTGGCGCGAGGTAGACCCCCACTTTTAAGGAAGTGAGTGGGGTGTGTTTAGATTGATGACGCACGTCTAATTAGGGTGACGCAGGCCCACTTAAGGAAATTACGCAGGAGGCCAGACATAGTTACCACCACTTCTCAATCCATCAGTAGGTTCTGGGTTTACTTACTTTATATTTTTCTGCTTCTACCTTTATTAGTTGTTTTGATACGCGTGGATTGTATTTAATTATTCGGTGAACTCCTATGGGTCTAGAACCCTGTGTAGGATTTAATCTTTGGAGTGTTGTTGTCGATGATATAATCATTTATATGAATTAATTATATCGGTGTGTTTATTTGTGGAGGATATTTGGATATGGGAGCAGGATGACTCCAGGAGTTTGTGGGTGGTTGATGGATAATTAGAAGTGTTGATTTTGGGTTGTAGGTTAAGGCTTGTTCACTTTTCAAATGAGGCTATGTCGAAATTTCAGTAGAATCTTCTTTGGAAGGTGGTCTCCGCAGGATTTACTCCAGGGTGGGTCTTGACACGGGATGCATGATTATAGCGATCCTCAATGTGAGGTGAGCTGGGCGCGGGATATATGTTTATAGCAGCCCTCATCGTAGGGTGAGCGCGTGATATATGTGCATAGCGGCCATTACCGTAAGGTGAGCTGGGCGCGGAATATTTGTTTATAGCGGCCATCATCGCAGGGTGAGTTGGGCACGAAATATATGATTATAGCGGCCCTCGTAACAGGGTGAGCTGGGCGCGAGATATATCAGCATAGCAGCCCACATCGCAAGATGAGCTGGGCGCGAGTTATAAGGATATTGTGGCCCTCACAGCAGGTGACCTAGGCGTAGGTGCTTTGGATTGAATTATGTTTTCAATATTAATGTTAGTATCTTTTTCTCCAAAGCTGGGCGCGAGTTATAAGGATATTGTGAGAATCGATGTACATTTTTTTAGGGCCTATGACAAAGCTGCATTCAAGTATAATGGGAAATAATCTGTTGCCAACTTTAATCCTAGCATCTATGATATGAGAGAGAGCTGAACAAAATTGGTAGTTAATTAATTTAAATTTTGTTAATTCATTTTGAAAATATTCGATTAGATATGTATTGTGCAGAGCCTTCTGGTAATAATGCAAGAGGATATCATTATCTGGATTTGAGTTTGGAAAATTTAAACCGTAAGAACATCCTAGCATTTGGGACTACTCAAGAGCATCCCAGCATTTGGGACTACTCAAAATCACACACATCGAAATGTTGCATTGGAACAACATCAGCAACGACAAACAGTCTGCCTCTATGTAATTCGACTCCAATTGGAGGAACAATCAAGGATTCCAGTCCATAATTTCTACCACTTAACCATTTATTTTTTACCTTCTTTAAAATCTGGACCGTTGGATCGATTGAAGATCTGATCTGGGCCGTGCATTTCTCTATAAAGAGGAGAGGTTTGACTCGGGTCAAACCTCTCCTCCCCCTCCCTCTCGACTCCCTCGTCTCCGACAAGCTCCCCAGCGGCGCTCCGTCGTGTCCAGCCACCCCACGCCGGCGCACCATTACCAAAACATCCCTCTTCGTATTCTCTACAAAGCCCAGACATTCAATCCAACCCACAACCATTGACGACGAAGATAGGACGGCGACTGTCCTTGAGAATTTCCGTCAAAGCAGGCGGCGATTCGACAAACTAAGGTCAGATTCTTGCTCTTTTCTTCTGCTTCATTTCCATGCCCATAAACCTTTGATTCGAAGTAGTGGTGGCATTCTTACCCACTGGGTAAAATCCGCTGGGTAATACCCACCCACAAGATTTTATGGATAATTATCCATTGGGTAATACCTATTATACAATCAGCTGGGTATGGGTAATTACCCACCCATTTATCCATTTTTAACATGACTTGATTTCTTTTAGTATTTTTTTGTTTTTGTGTTTATTTCAATGCTACTCATGACTCATTATTACTTTATATTTTTATTTTTTTTAAATATCACCTGCCACACTTATTTTTACTTTACAGATATATTTTTTTCCTCTAAATATCACAACTTGTGTTCAATTGAATATAACAATTGATCAAAAAACAATAATATTGATAAAAAATAAAATTGATCACAATAAAGATAAATTTGTTTTTTTATGTATAAAACCCACTGATAAATACCCGCCCTTGAAAAATTTGAATAAACAACTTAATATAACGTCAATTATTATTGGAAAAAAAAAGTTACAAATGATATTTTTTTATACTAAAACAAAGGAGAAGAGTGTGCTCGGGCTGCTCTCTCTATTTGCATCAAAATTGCTTGACATCCTCTGATGTGGAGTAAAATCAGCATCACCATCATGTGAAGACTCCTCATCAACATCATCCTCTAATGTGCTAAGAGAATCTCGCAACTCACTCCACAACCAATCCCGACCACACATCAATGCGTCTAATGTGTTTGAATGAAGTCGGTTCCGATGTGGGCTCACAATCCGTCCACCAGTACTAAATGCTGACTCCGAGACGACTGTAGATACTGGAATGACTAAAATGTCACGAGCAACCTTGTACAGAGTTGGATATTTCATCCCACTAGTCTTCCACCAGTATAATATATCAAAATCATTATCTTGTATCCTCGGTAAGACAAGAAGCATGCATCTGATTTGGTCAAGGAGTACAGTTCTTCTGCTATATCTCAAGCATGCATCTCCATTTCATGTTTGCAAGCTCCGCCTTTGCATTAGTCTCATGAGCTCTATCAAATTGACTCTCTCTTGATGTCCCTTCACTTCTTGTTGCTTGAGGTTGTAGTGCTTTACATGATTTTATATGAAAATTCAAGGAAGAAGTTCCATGTCCTGCCTTTGCACCTAAGATCTTACTGCAATGCTTGCAAATTGCTTTCTCTTCCCCCTGATTTTTTTTACTTCAAAATGATTCCAAATAGGTGTTTTCCTCCTCCTTGTGTGTGAAACACTTTGTTCTACATCCACATCCATAGTTTCATTGTTAACACTGTTAAACTCTTCCATGCTGCAAGAAACAACCAAGTTCTATGTCATAAACATGGAATAACTTAATAATTATGAATATAGGTATCAATAAGCCAATTTAGAATGGAAGACAGATTTGCCTTCAACAGAGAAAGCTCTGTTCTTTGACTAATCTCAAGCATTAAAAACACTAAATATGGTTCCTATACATCTGCTAACTCAATTAGACTGCCAGCATAACCAAAACCTCCTACTTTATTCGTATTAACCTCAAAACCCCAATTCCAAAATCGTCAAAGAACAGAGCTTGAGCTCCCAAACTCCAATCGTCAAAATCGTCAAAACCTCCCAAACTCCATTAACATCGAAATCAAGTATCACAAATCACTCCATCAATTCCATATACTATTTCAAAAGCCAGAAACTACATAAACAACCCCCACCGCCGTCGTGCACGACAGCACTCACGGCAGTGCTCATTGCCTAAAACTCATATTCTCCAAATCACAACTATACTCGATTTTAACCATATAGAGGCGTAGAACTCGATAAATGGACCAATTCTGTTACCTGGATCGAAGCTCAAGCTTCACTGGAAAACACCCAGAGTGAAACCCAGAAAACGATTGATGGGGTCGGTAGCCGAGGTTAGGCCAACTTCAAGGACGGCTCCGGTGAGAAAACCACGTACTACACAAAAAAGTGAGGTATTTAGCCGTGGATAATATCCTACACAAAGACCACTACACGTCTTTATCAGATTGATGAGTATTTGGGTATTCTCTATTATCCGTGGATAATATCCTACCCACCCGTGTTTTTATGGGTTTTTTTTAATGGACATTACCCGCCCACAGTCTTAAAATGGATAACCATTATCCTGAATTGTTTACCCGTTAGGATAAAAACCCATGGTTATCCTCATCCATGGATATTCATGCCAACTCTAATTCGAAGTCAGTCGAAAAGCCCTCTTACCTTTTTTTTTTTTTTTTTTTTTTTTTCTGTTTTTTGGGTTTGAGCCCTAACTCTGGCGAGTTGAGTTCTCAGAGTTCTAGTGAGGCTTTCGAGCTATGGTGAACCTAGGAAGGTTGGTGTAAAGCTCCGATGCATTTTGAGGAGGGTTTAAGGTCTCTGCTGGGCGGAGGCAGAGCCGTTTGTGGAAGTTTGGTTGATTGGAGGAGCAGTCTGTGCGTGAGGGTGGAGTTGAGATGCTGGAAGAGGTCCAGGTAGAGGCTGGCAGCAAGGAAGTTGTTTGAGTCCTGGATCAGACTGTGGGTAAGTCTCGATCCCTGATTGTCATTGTGTTGAGTGTTCTTGCTGTTTATTTGCTAAGATAATGTGTTTTGGTGCATGTTTGTCGATAATTTGGTGAATGGAGAAAACGGAGAAGCTATGGCCGATTTTTGACAACATTGCCGGAATCCGACAGAATTTTTCGATGACTTGCCGGAATCCGATAAAACAGCAGAACTTCTGGCAGAAGCCAAAGAGGTATGAATCGATACTCGATAACCTAGTAGTTGTAAAGTTTTCGTAAAAATAAAGACGGGTTAATTACAGAAAATTGAACATAATTAGGAAGTTTCTGTTTTGAGAAACTTTCTATTTTAAGAAACTTCTTATTTATGGAAGGTGAATAATTTAGATAGAACAATTTGGAAGCAAGGTTAATGAAGATGGTGAAATTTAACGTTAAAGGAATTGGAGATAAATAGTGAATCATGAATTTATAAGGATGTTGACCACTTTAGTGGTTGTGGTAGATGATGACTTCTAATAACGGAATTGTCGAGTTGATCATGAAAAATTAGATAAATTTCATTATAGAATTATCGACTCACAATTATTAAATTGGTTAAACTGTTGATTAAGTGTCTATAGTAATTCCACAAATTACTATGCATTAACCTAAAGTCAAATGAATTAGTATGGCAAGTCGAGGTGTTATTGTTGAGTAATCGGAAACTAAACTGAGTCGATAATCGGAAATAAATCTAATGGTTGAAAAGTTGTTGAAAATGAATGAGTTGGTCAACTCCTGTCCAATTAGGATTTCCTAGTCAAACTAGGAAAAGATCAAGTCAACGGTATTAAAGACTGATATGTTAGATTAATTTTACAGCCTATGGACGAACATGAGATGGCTCGACCATGTGGATATTTCGAGGTGGCGCTCGAGAAGTATTCTGAGCAATGAAATCACATTAAGTACTATGAGTGGACTTTCGATTTTAATGACATGCATGCACTAACGTTTTTATTTAATTATAAGCCACATGGATTTTATTCATTTTCATTAAGCAGGTGGGGCCGGGAAGGCGGGTTGCTCCCCACTTGTAAGCACCTTGTTTAAATTGGCTAGAAATCGTGATATGTTTACTTTATTAAGAAATTCTTTGTTTATGGTTATTATAAAGATGGTCGAAGAACCGTGCTTGATGCATAATTTAATTAACGGGAAAAGTCTTTTATGACTTTTTCTATTTGTTGATTTGTTTTTCTTCACCATGTAAGGTCGTTAATATATATTTTACCCCCCCCACTTAAGGAAACAGCACGGGGTGCGTTGAGAGATGACCCTCCACCTATTTAGGGTGTAGCGGAATGTGTGCAGTGATGACCCCCACCTAATTAGTGTGGCGCGGGGTAGACCCCCAACTTAAGGAAGTGGCGCGGGGTGTGTGGAGTGAGGACCCCCACCTAATTAGGGTGGAGTAGGGTGGACCCCCCATTTAAGGAAGTGGCGAGGGATGCGTTAGATTGGTGACCCCTCACCTTATTAAATAAATAAGGTGGAGCAGGGTGGGCCCCTCTTAAGAAAGTAACGCGGGACATACTTCGAAGCCTTAAAAGGTTCTGACCCTTGTTTTGAAGGCTTATTGTCATGGTGAAACCTCTTTCCCCATTATTTAATGTTGAGTTTTAAGTCATTAAGTTGTCATGATTTATTTTGTTTTCAAGGATTATTTGGGATTTTCCTAATGTTGCATGCATAAGAGGTTTTAAATGAACGAAATGCTGGGAAAACATTAAGTTACGATTTCGTAAGTAATTTAGTTATTTTTGTCCATTCTAACGCTTATTTTTAAATGTTTTCCCTTTGGGCCCTTCGTTTTCAAATGCCCAGTTTTGCAGGGTAGATGACAGGAGGTCGTGCGTACAGAAGACGAGGTATAGTCGATTTAGTCCGTTGATGCTAGAATTTGGTTAGACATTTATCTGTTTAGATTGCTATGATTACCGCAGTATAGTTAGTTTGAATTTCATTGTGAAGTGTATATGAGATTTGGGGAGCAGGATAACTCCAGATGTTGGGGTTGAATTATTAATGTTCATAGAATGCTTAGTTGGTTTGCAGGAAGGGTTTTCCATTTCAAGGGAGTTTCGGTAAGTTCCCTTAAGGTGGACCCTGCAGGATTTACTTCGTGTTAACTCGGGGTGGGTCTTCACCGTTTCTTCCCTATGCCCTTCATTTTAAATACCCAGGTTGCACTGCTCATTTCGACTAGAATTCGTGGAGGTCAGGCATAGTTACCCTCACTTCTCACCCATCAGTATGTTCCAGGTTAACCTACTTTATATTTTCCCGCTTCTACTTTATTAATCGCTCTGATACACGAGTTTTTTTTACTTCTTCGGTGAACTCCTTGGGGTCTAGAACCTAATGTAGGATTAAACTTGGGATTGTTGTTATTATTGATGATTATATTATGAATTATATCATAGTGGAGGTTGTTTGGATATGGGAGCAGGATGGCTCCAGTAGTTGAGGGTGATCGATGGATATTTACAAGTGTTGTTTGGAGTTGTAGGTTAAGGATTGTCCACTTTTCAAAAGGAGGCTATGTCGAAATTTCGGCAGAATCTTCTTTAGAAAGTGCTCCATGCAGGATTTACTCTGGATTAAAAGAGTTAATCCGAGATGGGTCCTAACATAATTCGGATGGCGCAGTGTGTATAGATTGATAACCCTCACCTAATTAGGTGGCACGGGTAGACCCCCACTTAAGGAAGTGACGTGGGATGTGTTTAGATTGATGACGCACGTCTAATTAGGGTGACGCAGGATGGACCCTCCCCCCACTTAAGGAAATTACGCGGGTGCGTTTAGATTGATTACCTCTCACCTAATTAAGGTGAGGCGGGGTGGGCCTCCCACTTAAGAATGTGGCATGGGGTATACTTAGAAGCCTTAGAAGACTCCGACCCAAACCTAGAAGACTCATTGTCATAGTGAAATATCTTTCCTTTTTTTAATAATGATTTAAAGCCAATGAGAATGACATGACTTATTTTGTTTCTAAATGATTATTTAGGATTCTTTCCAATGTTCCATGCATAACGAGTTTTAAATGAACGAAATGCTAAGAAAGCATTAAGTTACGTTTTCGTAAAGTAAATTAGCTATTTTGTCTACTCACTAACGTTTATTTTAAATATTTTTCCAAATGCCCAGATTTGCAGGATATCACCGAGGAGGTCGTGCGTACAGGAGACGGAGCATAGTCGATTAAATCAGCTGACACTAGATTTTGATTAGGTATTTATTTGTTCAGATTGCTCTAATTACCCCGGTTTAGTTAGTTTGAATTTAATTGTGAAGCGTAGATGAGATTTAGAGAGCAGGATGACTATAGGTGTTGGGGTTGAATTATTAATGTTCATGGAAGTGCTTAATTGATTTGCAGGAAGGATTGTTCATTTTAAAGGGGTTTTGGGTAAAGATTTTCCTTTGAGGTGGACAGACAACAAGGAAACCTGACTTGTTAATTATAGCTCCTTCATACAACATCCGATTCGAGTGTGCCGCGTGTCCACCGATTCGTATCGTCAAGCACTATAACTTTCGTGAAGGGAGTTTTCAAAGTTACCCTACGAAAAAGAAAGTCAACTTTTGGCCACGTAATTGTAACACTAAGAAATAATTGTCGAAACCCAACTTCACCATTACGAGCAAGAATTCCCAAATAATCCGTTAATAATATGGAAAATAATACGAGGAAAAATCGTATGAAAATCGGGGTCACTACACGATTGGAGGTGGTTGGAATTTGGCCATCGGCAGAGGAGTTGTCTCCATTTGGGCAGTTTTTCATGTAAATTAAATTGTAGTAATTATATGGATTCCATTGGTGAGTTGATAATTTTTGGATGAGTTATGTTTTGTTTTGGATTTTTGAGAATTTATATTGTGCGGAGATTTAATTAATAATTAGTCTTAGGATTAATTGTCAAAAACACTTTGAGTTGTTGTAGGAACTCCTAAGTTAGTGTTGGAGGCCAGGTCCGATTGTGGATCAAGTTTGAGTAGTTAGGCAAGGGAAGACGAGACGTTTTCTCGCATATTATTTTGTCTATAATTATCAGTTATTTTTGTGAATGGGAGTTGATTTTAATTTTGAAACAGGACGTGACGAAACTCGAGCTGAGAAGTCTACGGGCCGACGACAAGCATAGCCGTACATTGTGAATGGACCCTTGATTTAAATATAATGCATGCACATGAATTTAATTTGTGATAATTTATATAAGGACTTGGAATATATATATACACACACACACATATATATATATATATGGAAAATGCGGCCCTCATCGCAAGGTCATCAGGGCACGGGATGTCACATCCCGGTCTTAAAACAAATTTACGGTCGGTTACTTATTGGTTACTTTAATTTTTAACCGTTTGAAGTAACTGTTTTACCGTAGAATGTCGTAGAGTTGATTTTTTTTCTAGGTTTGTTATTTCGAAATACTTCCTTCATGAAAGTTGTAGATGACGTTAATACGAATCCGTAGACATGCTATGCGTTTTGATCGGATATCGTATGAGGAAGTATGGTATGAAAACGGTAAGTTACTATTTTGGGAAAGTCTATAAAAAGAAAAACTTATCGGAAGTAGAAAGTAAAAATCAGAAACTTACCCAACTCTCCCTCTCTTTCTTGACCAAATCGACTGCCTCGCCTTGCCATTGCGCCACCGTTGAGCCACCTCAGGCCGCCGCACTGGTCAGAAATGACCGCTTCTGTGTCTACTCCATTTCTAGATAAGCTTTCCGACCTATCTCGTCGTGATTTGTTCAAAATGTCGAGTTGTTTGCCGAGTGTATAGTATAAGGTTTTGATCGGATTTCTCACTCCTTGAGTTACCAATTGGCGAGTTTTATATATAGATAGGATTGGTTTTAGAAGTACTACACTCCTAAAGTTGGGTGGATCAATTTAGAGTTTGAAGGGAGAATCGACGATTTGAAGATTTTAGGTTTAAAATTTGGGATTTTGTACATTTTTGTTCGATTGACCTAGTTAGGCTAAGAATTGGCATTCGAGTTGAACTTGAAAGTTGTTCGAAATGATGAGAGGAACAAACTGTGAAATTTTGATGGCGATTAATGGTGGCCGGAGCTTGTCCAGATTTTTCTTCCGGCGACGAAGTTGGATGTGAAGCTGCTATCTTTTGGGCTGTTTTTATTGCCCATTAAATTGAAATAAATATGAAAAAACCATTGGATGGCAGTTTATATTTTTGAAGATTTATTGGTTACTTTTCGGATTTTTCGTAGAGTTGGAGTTAATAAATGGATAAATAAAAGGCATTCGGTCATCGGAAAATTACCGGCTAGGCTTGAGAAAGTTAAAAGGGGATTTTTACGCTTGCGGCGGGGTTAAGGCTGATTTTCCACGTTTATCCTCGTAGGGGTTCAGTTGTAAGGGGACGTCTTTTATTTTAATTATAGAGTTGAGACTTTAATCTTGTATTTTTGAACAGGACGTGGGGGAACTTGAAGTGAGCAATCTTTTGATAGCCGACAGTGTCACATCCCGGACCATCTCCGCCGTAGCACGATATTGTCCGCTTTGGGCCCGCCGGCCCTCACGGTTTTGTTTCCAGGAGCCCTCAGAGCAACTTCCCAGGGGGTCACCCATCCTGGAATTGCTCTAAGCTTAGCAAGCTTAACTTCGGAGTTCCCATCCCCTCCGAAGCCACTGAGCTCCCAAAAGGCCTCGTGCTAGATGGGTGTCACTGATGTACATATATAGTACATCACCCTCTCCGTTGGTCGGTGTGGGATGTTACATCCACCCCCTTAGGGGCCCGACGTCCTCGTCGGCACACTCGCACCCCTCGGCAGAGTGGCTCTGATACCAATTGTCACATCCCGGACCATCTCCGCCGTAGCACGATATTGTCCGCTTTGGGCCCGCCGGCCCTCACGGTTTTGTTTCCGGGAGCCCTCAGAGCAACTTCCCAGGGGGTCACCCATCCTGGAATTGCTCTAAGCTTAGCAAGCTTAACTTCGGAGTTCCCATCCCCTCCGAAGCCACTGAGCTCCCAAAAGGCCTCGTGCTAGATGGGTGTCACTGATGTACATATATAGTACATCACCCTCTCCGTTGGTCGGTGTGGGATGTTACAGACAGACTTAGCCATATTCTGTGAGTAGACTTTATTTCTAAATATATATTGCATGCAACGGATTTGTCTTGAGTTTCTTTTTTATTTATGAGAATTTCTTCCATGTTGATTTTATGGTGATCATGGGAAAATTTGGGGATTTATTGTTTTTCAAAGTTGAGTAAGCCAGGTTCAACTATTTCTTGTGAGTTTTAAATAATTTTCTCGAAGTATGATTTTAAATTGTTATCACCATTTTGGGTTATGGAGGGGGATTATATTTTAAAATATAAGAAATTTGGCTCTTGGATTTTAATGATTTAATGTAAAATCAGGGAACCAGCTTTGGATGTCTGAGTTGTTTTATTCAATATATTTGGGAAAAAGTCATTATTGATTTTGACTTGGATTTTAATTTAATTCACAATGAGGATTTTCAAGTATATATATTTATTGCTATCTAGCATGAATCCTATCCGGATGAAGATGGTGCCCTCTCTGGATGTAGCTGGTCAGACCTTCTTCAGTTGTAGCTGGTCAAGACCTTCTTCAGTTGTAGCCGGTCGGAAGGATCCTCCCTGATGGAGCCGGTCAGGACCCTCTTCGGTGATAGCTGGTCAGAAAGACCCTCCCGGATAGATCTGGTTAGTTGTTTTATCATGGTCATGGAGAAACTAATTCCACACTTTTAAATTATGGATTTGAGTCAAGAGAATTGATGTGTATTTTATATAATCGTTTTCTAATGATTGCGTGCATATTGATTTTTTGGAAACTCAAAGGGAGAACATTAACAGAAATTTATCTTTTCATATTTGATTTTTGTCCACTCACGTTAATGTTTTAAATGTTTCTTTCCTGGGCCCTACTTATCAAATGTCTAGATTGCAGTGTTAGGTTCGACTAGTATTCATGGAGGCCAGACATAGTTACCACAACTTCTCAATCCATCAGTAGGTTCTGGGTTTACCTACTTTATATTTTTTCTGCTTCTGCCTTTATTAGTTGCTCTGATACGCGTGGATTGTATTTAATTATTCGGTGAACTCCTATGGGTCTAGAACCCTATGTAGGATTTAATCTTGGGAGTGTTGTTGTCGATGATATAATCATTTATATGAATTAATTATATCGGTGTGTTTATTTGTGGAGGATGTTTGGATATGGAAGCAGAATGACTGGGAGGAGTTTGTGGGTGGTTGATGAATAATTAGAAGTGTTGATTTTGGAATGTTGTAGGTTAAGGCTTGTTCACTTTTCAAAGGAGGCTATGTCGAAATTTCAGCAGAATCTTCTTTGGAATGTGGTCTCCGCAGGATTTACTCCGGTATAAAAGGGTTAATCCGGGATGGGTCTTGACACGGGATGCATGATTATAGCGGCCCTCAATGTGAGGTGAGTTGGGCGCGGGATATATGTTTATAGCAGCCCTCATCGTAGGGTGAGCTGGGCACAGGACATCGTAGGGTGAGCGCGTGATATATGTGCATAGCGGCCATTACCGTAAGGTGAGCTGAGCGCAGAATATTTGTTTATAGCGGCCATCACCGCAGGGTGAGTTGGGCACGAGATATATGTTTATAGCGGCCCTCATAACAGGATGAGTTGGGCGTGAGATATATCTGCATAGCAGCCCACATCGCAAGATGAGCTGGGCGCGAGTTATAAGGATATTGTGGCCCTCACAGTAGGTGCTTTGGATTGAATTATGTTTTCAATATTAATGTTATTATTTTTTTCTCCAAATCACCGGTAATGGTTTAAGGCATGCACCACTATTATGTGGAAAGTATTGGGAGAACATTATTGAAGGTTTTATTTTGGATATAAGCAATTATCTTGAAATATTTATTTGTTCACTCACGCTAACTTATTTTAATGTTTCTCCCCTAGGTGTTGGTTTTAAAATGCCGAGGCATAGTTACTGCCGATTCCATTTTTCTACAGGTCCCTGATATACCTACATGTATTTTTCTTACTTCCCGCCAGTTAGAGCTCTGATGTTCATGGGACGGGTTTGTATGTATTTTAAGGCATTTATTTGTGATGTGAGGCGTATATTTTTGTATAAGAGCATGATAGCTCCAGAAGTTGAGGTTGGTTGTGTTGATCATAGCAGTGCTTGTTTGGTTTACAGATAGGGCTGTCCACTTTTAGAGGAGGTTATACCGAACTTCCGACAAAATTTCCTTTGGAGGTGGATCTCGCAAAATTTACTCCGAGTTTTAGTGTGAAAATCCCGAGTGAATCCTGACAAGTGGGGTGCTACCTCTCTCCTCACATATAAGTGTCATGTGACACAACAAATACAAGTGAGAGAACCTTTTGGAAGGTTATAAGCCCTATTACAAGGAAGTAATATTAGTAGATGTAAAGAGTGTCTTCTGCATACGTCAAGAGACTTGCATCCTTCTATGAGATGGACCTTCGAATCGGGCCGTGCGAGGGGCTTGGGCCCATGAATAAGTGTGATGCGAGCTGCTGTGAATATAGCTAATTGTAGTAAATTACTATTTTCCCACAACAAAAGTTGAAGTACAACAACAATAGTTTCTTTTGAAGTCACAATACCAAACTAGCCATAATTAAGTCATTTGGGAGCAAATAAACTTTTTAGCCGATTTTTTAGGAATATTGATAAGTTTTATGCAGAAACCTTAAGATAAATATTTCGTAACAATACGATTGACATTGCACTCAAATCATCTTTCTTTCGATGAATGAGTGTCATGTTTAGACCGCTTGTGATGATTCAGCATGGGAACAGGGTCTCCATCACTTCTGAGAGGAAAGCCGGAGAACACAAAAGCCAGATTAGCCACCATACTAAGTCAATGTCGTCGGAGAAACGAAGAACGGAGAAGAAAGACGTAACCAACCAGAAACCTAGCAAAACAACAGTTACAAAATCACTGTGTGTGAGGCGCGTACCAAATTCAGAGCTCAGGTTGGGTCTATATGCTTTATTTTTATATAAGAGAAATTTAAGAGTGTAATTTTATATACACCCCTAATCTCTTAATAAACATCATTTACTTAATACACCACTCATCTAAATTTGTATTTCAATATTATACTTAATACACATTCCAAACTATCGAAAATATCCCTAATATCTAACACTAAGAAATATTTTGTTACATATTATAATTATTGTGTATCTACTATTTAATAGCTCTTTTAACGTAATTTCGTCAATTTTCTATTAAAAAAAGATTCTTTGTTAAGACTCATCCTGGGTTAACCCCTTTAACCCGAAGTAAATTTTATGGGGTCCACCTCAAGAGAACTTCTTACCGAAACCCCCTTGAAATGGACAACCATTCATGCAAACCAACTAAGCACTTCCATGAATAATTCAAATCAACCTCCAACACCTAGAGTCATCTTGCTCTTCAAATCATATCTACGCTTCACCAAATTATTCAACTAACTAAATTGGGGTAATCAGAACAATCTATATGGAAGTAATACCTAAATAAACATGCGAGCGACGCGGATTAATTGACTATGTCTCGGCTTCTGTACGTGCGACCTCCTCTCAGCAACCCTGCAACACTAGGCCCATGGAAAAAACATTTAAAAACATGACATTAGAGTGAGTGGATAAAAATAATATCCAAGCGTGAGAAAATAGTAAATTTATATGTTCTCCCTCTTATTGTTCTAAAAAATTAAATGCACACAACAATTGGGAAAAATTGTTAAAACAACATTTTCGAACTATATATATATCCCATGGTGAATTAAATCAAAATTCAAGTCAAAATCAACCATGACTTTTCCCCTAAAATCCATTAAAACATTCTAAGACATCTGAAACCGGTTCCTTGATTTTACTTTAAAACATTAAATTCAAAAGCCAAATTTCTCTCATTTTAAAATATAATCCTCATCCATAACCTAAAATGGTGATAACAATTAAAATCAAACTCCGGGAAAATTATTTAAAACTCATGGGAAATGTATGAACCTCTTTCCCAGCTCACATAATTTTGAAAAATAATAAATCTTCAAATTTCCCATAATCACTATAAAAACTCAACATGGAGGAAATTCTTATAAATAAAAGAGAAACACAAGAAAAATCCGTTGCATGAAATATATTTAGAAATGAAAGTCCACTTATAGACTTAGGCCTTAGCCTGACGAAAATATTTAAAATTCGTCGGCTAAAGTGAAATAAATAAAATTAATTAAAATAAATAAATAACTATAGCCAATAAAAACATTCAAAATTCATCGGCTAAAGTACCCTCAAAATTCTCGTAAAAAATGAATTTTTTCTACATCTTTTATCTCTCTCCCTTCTCCTCTTCATCTCTCTTCCTCCTCCTTCTTGTCACGACTCGAACCTAATGTTACCTTTTTAACGGGCAAAAAATGTTATCGATGATTTTTGACAACGTTCATAAATACTATTGGTTATCGCTCGAGCTTATTATCGAGTTTTTCTAGAATCGGTAAATAAGGGATTTAAAGCTCCGAAGTAGTATGCGATTATATGAGCCCACTGGTTTATCTAGATTATTTTTCAGAGCAACGAGCTATTTCCTGAGAATTTATGAAAAGTACAGTAGTTTTCGATTATTATTTGTTTTACCGTAGAGCCCCTAAAAGTTGACTTTTCGTTAAGTCAATAATTTGGGAAATGTTCTTTCGGGAAAGTCGTAGAGGACGTCAATACGAACCCGTTGACATATTGTATGTTTTAATCGGAATTCGTATGCGGAAGTTATAAGTAAAAAGATAGTTACTGTATGGTAAAACAGTAGAAAATCAAAATATTTGAAAATACTGTTCACGGGAAAAAAAATCTATAAATAGAGATTTTATCGAGGTGAAATGTTAAGAAGGTAAGAAATCTGAAAAATTACTATTCGAGCTCCTCGAGCCTGAAATCGCCGCCCGGCTTCGGCTGCTTCTTTCTCCGTCATTGGGCCTCCGATGGATGGCGCTCGGGTAGTGTTTGACTCATCTCCACCCTGGCTTCCTTCCCTGTTAAGTGAGCAACGCCACAACACTGTCGTGAGGGAGTGGTAACGTCTGGAAGCCGACGGAGCAGTGTGAGCTTCTTCACTTGATTTCTCCTTCCTCAAGCCAGCATATCGAGCAATCTAGGTATGGTTTTGTTCGTCTTACTAAGTTTATCAATCATCTAAAATATCATAGTTCGATTTATGGTGTGTGATTAGAATTTGAGATTTGAAATTTTAGGGTTTTTATCCCCAATTCGGGTTTGTGTGTTCTTGATGAATTGACCCGTTTAAAGTTAAAATTGAGCTTAGTATTGTACTAGAAAGTTGTTTAGAATGATGTGAAGATCATTCTATGAAATTTTCGTAGATTTCTGGGTTGGCCGGCCGTCGCTGGTCGCGGAGCTGGCACAGCGTTATCGATTCTGGGCAGTTTCTCATACGTTGTTTAGAATGTTAATGATGGGAGGAGTCTAATGAGGCAGAAATGTGGCCAGAAAGGGGTGTAGTCTGGTCAGTATACCGACCGGGACAGTTTAGATCCCTAGGTTTTACCGCGGTAGATCTAGTATTTTACCATTTATCACATATGTGAAATGTCAGAACTGCCCCTGGCAGTTTGGGTAAATTACAAAAATGCCCTTAGCAACTTTGCATATTATAAGGCTGGCACTGGGGTCAAAAAGACAATACTGCCCCTAACAGCTTAGCATATTTACCAAACTATCATTAAGGTAAAAATTGACTATAATGCCCTTGGCAGTTTAAGATAATTACAAGAATGTCCTCTAGTTGATATTTCTTTTATGCCCTTGGTGGATTTGTTTATTTATGTGGTTGTCTTTTATTGTAATTATCTATATTATTCTCTGGATGTTGTATATATGTATGGTTGAATGCTTAGGATAATCCTGATAGATAGCTGGTTTATGGATACCTCAGCGAAGAGGTTAAACTCCGGATTTGTGATAGACGTATGCTATCCATAATATTTTTTCGACCGATAAATAGAAGTGGGATTCGTCAAATTAGGACGTTAATTAAAATAAGATCTAAGTGTGGCTTGATCCCTGAGTACAGGGTACGTAGGCAGCCTGACCGGGATTCAGGTGCAGTCACAAATAACATCTAGACCCTAGGTCTTCTGCAAAAGTTCTTATTGAAATCCAACTCGGTAATCGGGATAACCTCAGGTATAGTGAGGTTTATTTCGGTGTCGTTGAAAAGGGAAGGAATTTGTTAATACAAAAATCATAATAATTAGGCTTTTAGACAAAATGAATTAATTTTATAAATTTCATATTTGAATTGCAAATTTTATCGCTTAATTTAGACAATGAAAACTTGTCTTAAAAAGCCTAGGAATTTTGGCAAGAAACCCTAAAGTTTTGCCATCATTCTCTTTGATTTATGGCGACACATCTTGGCCTAATCTATGTAGGATTTGACTTCCTTGCTTCATGTGAAATCCATGTCTTAAAAGGAAAGAAAGTTTCCAAAATAAATTAGGAAAGTCAGAATAGGAAAGATTCAAAGATAGTAAGTTTTCCAAATCAAATAAAGAAAGTTTCCCAAAGTGAAATAGATAACTTTTCCCTTTTCAAAACAGAAAAGTTTCCTAAACGACTTATCATCGACTTTTACGACTTATTAAGTTTCCTAGTTGCAACAGGAATCCTTCTTTAATTAGGAATCCTCTCAATTTTCTCGTTTTAGCTTACTTTTGTGTAAACCTGCCTTTATTGACTCTAAAATACAAAACATGTTAGAAATGAAATTATTAATGAAATAACGAAGCTAAATATGTTAGGAAATACGTTAAGAATGTAGAATAATATGCGTCTATCAGTGAGAGAGAAAAGGAGGAGAGAAGGTGACTGAGTTTTTGATCGGGTTTCCGAATCTAGTCACGACGGAGAGCATGAGTGGTGGTGGTAGCTTCGTCTCGGTCTCTGAATCCTTCCTATGGTCTCAATTTTGTTAGAGAAGCAGCGGTGAGGGAGAACAGAGCAGGGGAGTGATTTGAGTTTTGGTCATGGTTATGTGTTCTCTGGCCACCGACGAAGGCATATGAGGTATCAAACTTGGTCTGTTCTTCAAGCCTTGCATCTTTATATAATTTTGGTAGTGTTTTTATTGAGATTGGAGGATTTGATGGATTTGAGTTTTCTATTCAATTCGGGTTTAGTGCAAGTTTTGGTGATTTTGGAGTTTGATTTGCTGTATTGGTATTGAAAAAAGCTAGTAGTGAATGGTTATGCTCGATTTCAAGAATCGGAGAAATCGAGTGATTGTTAGTTAATCTAGTTGCTCGGGGTGTAAATAGGCTGGATATATTTCATTCAAGCTGAGTAGTGCTTAGGTGACTGCATGGGGGCTACCGATGAATTCGGTGTGGGACAAGCTTCTATTCTTCAGTTATGATGGCTGAGTAGAAGCATCTGGTTCATGGAGTTAAAGGATTATATGTGAGAGTTAGAATTATGGTGGTGTTGTGTTGTTAATGTGGCTGGTGTTGTTGATGTTGCTGTTATTGTTGTTGTTGTGCTTCATCGCTGAATTGGTGTTGTTGTATTGTTACATGTCGAGAGCTCTGGATTTGAAGCAAGCAGGGAGACTGGTCGTTTTTTCGGCTAGTTGCCTAAGTCCGGCAAAGAAACAGTTTTCCTCAGATTAAAGAGGTTAATTTATGGTGGATTCTGACATTCATATTGTTAATTTTCAATATAAATTTTATGATTTTAATATTCTAATTTGTGTTCCTAATGTAATACACATTTAACATACCGATTAAATTTCATTTAAAATGTCAAATAATAAAAATGCGTACTAAGTAATTAAGGGCATGCATTTAAAATCTTTTGAAATTTAATTCTCAATTAAAATAGACAAACTAAAAACAAATATCTGATAAAAAGATAAAAGTGAAAAGTTATTTTTTGCACTACCTTCACCTAAAATAAAAGAAGATAAAAGGGAAAAATAAAAAAGGAGGCGTATGCGTTTTTTCCTTTTTATGTAACTAAAAAAAGATAATATATATTTTAGTCTCTTTTGTAACAAAAAAAGCGAAAAAATGAAATTAAAAGAGTAGAAAAGATCCGGTGTCGACCCAATTCTCTTTTGCTTTATTATTTCAAACCCCATTTCAATTTCATGCGGAGAAAGAGAGAGAAGCCGAGGATTCATGTCTGTCGGTCGGTGAAGCAGAGAAAGAGAGATCGGTAATCCTCAATTTCCTTTCTATTTTCTTGTCGGATTTCAATTCATTTCTCAGGGTTTTGCTTCAATTGAAGAAATCCCCAAGAATTGAATCTCGAATTATGTTAGGGTTTTCTTTTTTGGGGCTTCGTTTGAATTGGGTATATGTATCAAGATTTAAATTCGTGACCAGATTTTGGGAATTTGGGGGACGAAGTATGTTGTTGTAGGTTTTGATACAAATGGGTTTGGTTTCAATTGATTGTTTCATTTCATATGTGGTTTCTGAGTACAAGATTTGGATCTAAAGACTAGATTTAGTCTTCTGTTATATTGAGACCTCTACATGATGTTGGTGATGTTAAACAACCAGGGATTTGGAATGTTTTAAAATCATATATTCCTTTCTTTTTTGTTCATCCTTGTAACTCAGCCTTGGAGAATTGTTATTGTTATTGGTTAGTTTTTGACTTGTCTGCAATTGCAGGGATGCTATGTATGTCCATTTCTTTTATCTTTTCTCACAGAAAATCTGTTGGTGTATTTGCTTTGAAATAATTTTATCTGATGTTGGCAACTATTTTGACATTCTATGCAATGATCCAGTTAGGCTTTCAATTCTCACTGTATATTTTCTTTTATCCTATGGGGTCAATGGACAAGTTGAACAGGGGACAGTGTACATGAGTTAGTACTAAGTATGTGTTTTTGCAATGAATACTATCTGCATAAGGTGTTTGTCCTTTTTATCCTTTACTGTTTTTGTTAAAATTTTGAAACGATGAAGGTATATGTTATGTATTTAGAAATTAAAGGTCCGTTCTTAAATTGGAACGTAGGAATTGTGAGCATGATCGTCTTTCTTTTGGTCTTTAACCTTGAATATATATATATATATATATATATATATATATATATTTTGTAACCTGACATCCTAGTCACATGTGGTACCCATGAATTATATTGAAATTGTGTGATGGTTGAAAAATGAAAGAATAGATACTGTAAATGTGGTGGATTGTCAAAGTATTCTGTTGTGAACCAATTTTCTAAAGGATGTCTGCCTAATGATATAGATGTTTGATTGTTTAATTATCTTTTCATGCGTTTGATTGCTAGTACGAGAGTGGTTTCATGCCTCGCTTAATTCCATTATCATTTTGAGAATGTTGAACCTTTTGAGTAAAGGGCTGGATCAGATTCGAGGATGGTAAGTTTATTGTTTTTGGGGTTCCCAGTCTTTCAAATTTGATTGTTCCTTTCATGTTGGCTATCGCTAATCGTAGTCATACAGCTCAGTTTGGTTATTCTTATCATGTTATTGACGTACAGCTCACTAATTGTAGTCATACAGCTCAGTAGATAGCACCATAAGAGTGTAGCTTCAGTTTGGTCAACTTCACATCTGCAATGTACTTGATTAATGTGCAGCTCTGGAGCTTAGTTGAAAGACAATCGCGTTTAGATCCTATAAATCTGGTACAAAATTGTCCTTCACATTGAGTTTTATTTTCACTTTTAGATCAATTAGCCTTTCTTTAAACCCAAATTAATTCAAGTATCTGTTTTGTGGATTATCCTGAGGTAAAGAGATGAACTGAAGAATGAAGGCTTGACCCATGGAGTACGAGTTTGAGTATTGAAGTCACTCGAATGTTTCCTTATTTTGATAAGCCGCTTCCTTTTTACTTGAACTGTTTGGTTGTTGTTTTGCTTGTGTTTTGGAATTGGATTTGAGAGTTTGATTCTCTAATCTACTATGGTTTTTGGTTCGTGTTGCTCTGCAGGAAAGAGAAGATGATAATCAATTAAGCTTAAAGTGTACTTTGGGGATTGCATCTGATGATTGTGTGATGAAAGATACTGTTTTTTTTCAAATACCATAAAGTACAGTAGGAAACATAACAGGGAGTTTATTTTGGTAACTAATAGAAAAAACTTTTCGCCTGTTCATAAGTTGTTTCCTTTTCTTTTTAATTAATATAATGACTCTCGGCTGCCTATTGTAGGATTAGATTCCTTAGTGTTAGTGATGAAAGATAATGTTTTTTTTTCCAAATACCATAAAGTACAGTAAGAACACAATAGGGAGTTTATTTAGGTAACTAATAGAAAATTTTTTGCCTGTTCATTAGTTGTTTCCTTGTCTTTTTAATTAATATAATAACTGTCGGCTGCCTATTGTAGAATTAGATTCCTTTGTGTCAGCTTTTATCCTATCTGGGGCACAAGTTTCCAATTTCTAAGCTAGGCCCATTGTTTCCTTCTGATTATGCAGGTTCTACACTCTTATCCTGTTATCTACTGCATTATTTGGGAAACCTGCATTTGGAATCTCATTTGCAATGTACTTGTACTTTGCTGAGGATGGAAACAAAAACGATTAAAAGTCTGAAAAACTATCCTTCACCAATTGATGTTTATAGTAACTGACTGTTCGTATTATAGTTTTTGTTCCTTTTCTTTTTCTGGTTTCTTTGACAAATGGTGGGAAGATGAAACATATCACAAGTCATGTCTAATCAAATTTCTGTTGTGCAGGATGCAGTATGATTATACCTAAAAAAACTGTTGTTAGCGCGGAACCATTATGTTTCAAGAATGATGGAGCTTATTGTGTTCTGAGTGTTATTTATCTATTCCTGTATTATTGTTTTCATGTTGGAGTGTTGTTTGTTGATCTTTGTTCTTTGAATTGATCCAGTGGTACTATACCTCTGGTTAATTCCAGGTCAAGGACGTATTTCTGCCATGGTACAATGCCTATAGATTATATGTTTTTCCGAGGTAAATTTTCTGTCTTTCATGATTGGGTCCTGATCTTTTTTGTCTATACAACTTGTTCCAATTTGAACCAAGAAATGGGTTCCTTTTCTTTTTAATTAATATAATGACTCTCGGCTGCCTATTGTAGGATTAGATTCCTTAGTGTTAGTGATGAAAGATACTGTTTTTTTTTCCAAATACCATAAAGTACAGTAGGAACACAATAGGGAGTTTATTTAGGTAACTAATAGAAAATTTTTTGCCTGTTCATTAGTTGTTTCCTTGTCTTTTTAATTAATATAATAACTGTCTGCTGCCTATTGTAGAATTAGATTCCTTTGTGTCAGCTTTTATCCTATCTGGGGCACAAGTTTCCAATTTCTAAGCTAGGCCCATTGTTTCCTTCTGATTATGCAGGTTCTACACTCTTATGCTGTTATCTACTGCATTATTTGGCAAACCTGCATTTGGAATCTCATTTGCAATGTAATTGTACTTTGCTGAGGATGGAAACAAAAACGATTAAAAGTTTGAAAAACTATCCTTCACCAATTGATGTTTATAGTAACTGACTGTTCGTATTATAGTTTTTGTTCCTTTTCTTTTTCTGGTTTCTTTGACAAATGGTGGGAAGATGATACATATCACAAAAGTCATGTCTAATCAAATTTCTGTTGTGCAGGATGCAGTATGATTATACCTAAAAAAACTCTGTTGTTGTTAGCGCGGAACCATTATGTTTCAAGAATGATGGAGCTTATTGTGTTCTGAGTGTTATTTATCTATTCCTGTATTATTGTTTTCATGTTGGAGTGTTGTTTGTTGATCTTTGTTCTTTGAATTGATCCAGTGGTACTATACCTGTCACACCCCGAATCTTATAATTTTACTGCGAATTACTTTCCTTACGTAATCCGTGGAGTTACAGTGTCGAAATTAAGGTTTGAACAACAAAACAACGGTCGGAATTGTTGACGGTAATGTAAACATTTGTGGGGTTTTTATTGGAAGATAATGAGTGAAAGTAGAGGGTAAATTCCTGTTGGAACGGAGGAAAAATTTTGAGGTTCCCTATATTTTTTAGGAAGTTTCCTCGTTTGGAAACTTATTTCTTTCCCTTTTCTCCTGTTTCCTTTTCTTCTTCTCATCTTCTCCGCGTTTTTCTTTCCTCTTTCGGGTTCACTCCTTTTCCTTTCCCAGGCAGCACCGCACCTCACTGTGCCGAAAGGAATCTCCCACCACCGGCCGCCGTGGGGCGCGTGACCGGCCTCCCTCGACTCGGTGGAGGTCCGGCAACCCAGCACGCCTTCGGATCGAAGCAGCGCCGCTGCGTGGACGGAGAGAAAACCTTCTGAAAGGTTACTGTACATTCGGGTTTCAACCGGTTCCAGCCACCGGTGCCGTCGCCGGTCGTTCGGGGCAGGTCCACCGTCGTCCTCTGTGTCTTCCATTTCAAGAATTGGACGATTTCGAGCTAGGTGAGAGGAATGATCCGGATTTTTTCCAGAATTGGGATTTTATTACTGTTCATGTGATTTGTTGTTGTTAGAGTTGCTTTTGGTTGTTGAGTTGTAAAGGAAAGTTGTAGGGGAGATTGAGAGGAGCAAGAAGATGGCCGGAGATCGCCGGTCGGAGGTCATCTGGCCGGCGGCCGAATTTTACTGTTCATAGGGGCATTTCAGTCATTTCACGGGAAAATTTACTTTTAGCAGTTATGGTAAATGAGTTAGGGGTAAAGGTAAAAATGATTCTAAGTTAAATTTTGGAGAATTGGAAGTAAAAAGGATTAAGGGAAGTTAAGTATATAAAATCTTGTGGAGGAGGATTAATGGCCGTATCGTTTAAGTTACGGTTATTGTTAAAAATGTCGTTTTGGTTCGGAAAGAGAATTCCATGTAATGGTTGGTCGGGAGTGAGCGAGGATTGTTAAGAGTATACAAGAATTGAGCTAGTTTAATACGGGGTTTATACTAATGTCTCCGGAGACCCGACTTTACGAATTGGAATAATTAACATGTTTATTTCATTTAACAGGACGTGAGGATTTACGTTCCGGGGAGGCACAGGATCGCTCCCAGGGCTAGTCCCGTTACAGTGAGTGGACATATTATTTTATTTAAATGATTGCATGCCCTAATTGTTGATATAATTGCATGGTTTTTATGATTGTGCGAGTATGATATATTCCTCGGGTGCTTGGATATTATATATGATTTATGCTTATATGTCGAGGAATAGATTTATTTATTTGTTTGTTTGGGAAGAGTATTTGAGTAAAGTATTGTGGTGAATTTTCTGTAATGGGTTGTCCAATGATTATGCTAGCTAGAGTAGCGTGAGGGCGCTACTAGAGCTCTTAGCTCCGACCCTAGCCTGAGAGGTCAGGCAAATTACGTAGTGCACTATGAGGGTTGTCCATCACCATTTACCCAGAGCTCTTAGCTCCGACCCTGGTCTGAGAGGACAGACACGCCTGAGATGTCAGGTGGATATTCTAAGGGTTGTCCATCACCATTTACCCAGAGCTCTTAGCTCCGACCCTGGTCCGAAAGGACAGACACGCCTGAGATGTCAGGTGGATATTCTAAGGGTTGTCCATCACCATTTACCCAGAGCTCTTAGCTCCGACCCTGGTCTGAGAGGACAGACACGCCTGAGATGTCAGGTGGATATTCTAAGGGTTGTCCATCACCATTTACCCAGAGCTCTTAGCTCCGACCCTGGTCTGAGAGGACAGACACGCCTGAGATGTCAGGTGGATATATTAAGGGTTGTCCATTACCGTTTTATATAGCTAGCATAGCGTGAAGGCGCAACCCGAGCTCTTAGCTCCGACCCTAGTCTGAGAGGCCAAATTTATTGTGTTTGTGAATATTACTCTTCCCATAATCCTTATTGGTTTATATTATCATGCATTTGTGTAATATAGTAATTTTGGGCATGCATAAATGTTATTTAAATTCATAAATCTTTGGGAGAGCATGAAGCATTGGTTTTTAATTATTGTGGCAAATTTTAGTGGTTCATGGTTTATTTTTTTGTCCACTCACTCTAACATTTTCCATGTTTCTCCCCTGGGCCTTTGTTTTTCTTAAAATGCCCAGACTGCAGAGTTCGGCCAGCAAATTAGGAGGCGCATAGTGGTTACCTCTCCACACAGTTTTTCACTAGTAGGTTTCTGAAAACCTACAAGTGTACTTTCCTTCTTTATATTAGAGCTCTGATAACCTGGGTGTATTTTACTATGTTTCGGGGTAGAGCACGGAACTTATTCGGTATTATTTTAGAAATTGCTGATTATTATTTATGTTGAAGAATATTAAGTTTCAAATGTTTTGTTGTCGTGGTTGTATTTGTGGAGATGGTTGTGTCTTGATGTGAGCAGGATGGCTCTTTCTAGGAAGGGGGATGGAATTAGAAGTGTGTTTACTTTGCTTTTAGGTGAAGGGTTACCCACTATTAGGGGACATTATGCTGAAATTTCGGTAACTACCCTTCTAGGTGGGTCCCGCAGGAGTCATTTTGGGATTTACTGGGAAATCTCGGGATGGGTCCTGTCATTGGTATCAGAGCACTAGGTTATTCGATTCCTTTTCTAATTGTTACTGCTTATGCCTTGTGTGAAACTAGTATCTATAGAGTGATGGACCGACCGCGGCGGATCCATCAGCATTTATGCTTAAGATACGAAGTGATCATCGGGTATTTGCAGTAGCCACTATAGTATTATGTGTGCTACATGGTACTAAACATCTTGGTTTCAGGTTTAATTATGCGCCGAGCACGTGGCCGAGCTCGTAGGGAGAATCTTTCCCCTCCACCGGAAGGAGAAAACCCTCTTCCTCCTCCTTCTAGAAGAGGAAGTGAAGAGTCAGCTACTTTGGGAGCGGGTTTGTTAGAGCGGTTGGTGCAGGGTATCCGCTCTGGTATGAGTTCTGAGCTTAATTATGAGAAGGCCCGCAAGCATGGTGCTAGAGTGTTTACCCATGCTAGTGAACCCATGGAAGCACTCAGTTGGTTGGAGGAGACCGAAAAGATGTTTCGAATAGTAAATTGTCCAGAGGAAAGGAAGGTGGCGATAGCTACACAGTTCCTGGAGAGGGAAGCTTGGCATTGGTGGCTTGATGTAAGCCGCAGGGTGGGTGATGCAGCTCCGCAGATGTCCTGGGAGCAGTTTTCCGCCCATTTTAAGGAGTGTTATGTCAGTCGAGCACACATGAACCACATGAGGGAAGAATTTCTAAATTTGAGGAAGAGTGATGACATGTCGGTTTCGGCGTTTGAGCAGCGTTTTAGGGAGCTGGCCTATTACGTTCCTGAGTTGGTAAAGACAGAGCAGGATAAGGTCTATCAGTTTGTTAGAGGCCTTGGTGGTATATACACTACTCAGATGACGGCTGTACCATATGCATCATTCATGGAGGCAGTGATGGCTGCACTTAATGTTGAGGCCCAGCAGTTTTCTTATGGCCGGCTTTCAGATGTTGGGGTTGCCCGTCGGCTTTCAGATGTTGGAGCTGCGGGTTCTGGCTCAGCTAGAAGATCGTTGACGAGGTCTAGTTCAGTATCCTCTGCTGGGAGTGGCTTTGGTAGCAGCACAGGATCCAGGTCAGGGTTCCGAGGGAAGCTTAAGAGTTTCTTCAAGAGGTCCTCTAGGGGGTTTAGAGGAGGATCTAGCACTCAGGGTGGGTCATCTGGAGGTCAGAGTGCGCAGCAGAGTCAGAGACCGCCCCAGAGTTTTCAGCAGAGTCAGGGGTTGCATAGTCAGTGCTATCAGTGTGGGCAGACAGGTCATTTCAGGAGAGATTGTCCTCTTTTGAGTCAGGGAGCAGCATTGGCACCTACCCAGACTATGGGGCAGACGCATTCCGGTACTGTTAGTAGTGGTACCCCCTCTGTGACACAGACTAGAGGCGGCTCACAGCAGAGCAGAGGTAGTAGAGGCCGTCCTACCACACATGCGAGACTGCATGCCATGACTCAGCAGGAGGGCCGCTCTTCTCCAGATGTTATTATTGGTACGTTATTAATTTTTGGCCGACCCGCTTTTACATTAATAGACCCTGGAGCGTCGCATTCCTTTATGTCCAGTAGATTTTCCTTACATGCCAATGTGCCGTCATTATCACTTCCTGGGGAGTGGCACGTGTTTTTGCCTTCCGGGGATGTGATGAAGATAGATTGGGTATTTAAGAGCTGTGAAGTATTGATAGAGGGTTGCGGTTTTGGGGTTGATCTAATACCTCTTGATATTGTGGAGTTCGATGTGATCTTGGGGATGGACTTCTTGGAAACCCATAGAGCGATGGTGGATTGTTTCCGAAAAGAGGTAGTGTTAAGGAGTCCAGGGAAGCCTGAGGTCACCATTCAAGGGGAAAGAAATGTTCTCCCAAACTGTGTGATTTCCGCTGTTACAGTTAGGAAATTGTTGAACAAGGGTTGTCAAGCCTACCTGGCACATGTAGTAGATACCAGGAAGGGTGAGGTGAACCTGGAAGACATTCCTGTGGTAAAGGAGTTTCCAGATGTATTTCCAGACGAATTGCCTGGATTACCGCCAGCAAGAGAGATCGATTTCACAATCGAGATGCTTCCTGGAACCGCTCCTATCTCTCAAGCTCCCTATAGAATGGCACCTGCGGAATTGAAGGAGTTAAAAACTCAATTGCAGGAGTTGGTGAATAAGGGTTTTATTCAACCTAGCACGTCTCATTGGGGTGCTCCTGTACTTTTTGTTAAGAAGAAAGATGGCACCATGAGACTTTGTGTGGATTATCGGAAGCTGAATCAAGTGACGGTGAAGAATAAATATCCTTTGCCACGAATTGATGATTTATTCGACCAGTTGAGGGGTGCCTCTGTTTTCTCGAAGATTGATTTGAGATCGGGTTATCATCAGTTGCGGATTCGGGAAAGTGATATTTCCAAGACTGCATTCCGGTCACGGTATGGACACTATGAGTTCGTAGTGATGCCATTTGGACTTACTAATGCACCCGCCGCCTTCATGGATTTGATGAATAGGGTGTTTAGTCCATTTCTCGATCGTTTTGTGATCGTGTTTATTGATGATATTTTGGTTTACTCCAAAAGTTTAAAGGAGCATGCCAGACATTTAAGGTCGGTTCTGCGAGTTCTCAGAGAAGCTCAGCTGTATGCAAAGCTTAGCAAATGTGAGTTTTGGTTGGATAGTGTGGGATTCTTGGGCCACATTGTGTCGGAAGAAGGTATTAGTGTGGACCCTCAAAAAGTAGCTGCAGTGGCTAATTGGGGTAGACCCACCAATGTGACAGAGATTCGGAGCTTCTTAGGATTAGCAGGCTATTATCGTCGCTTCGTTCAAGATTTCTCCAAGATTGCTGCTCCTCTTACAAGATTGACCAGGAAGGGAATTAAGTTTGAATGGTCTGACAAGTGCGAGCAAAGTTTTCAGGAACTCAAGGAGCGTCTGACTAGTGCACCAGTTTTGGCACTTCCAGATGATAGTGGGGAATACGAAGTTTATTGTGATGCCTCTAAACACGGACTGGGTGGTGTGTTGATGCAGCATGGGAGAGTGATCGCCTATGCTTCTAGGCAATTGAAAACGCATGAGGTAAATTATCCCACCCATGATTTGGAGCTTGCTGCGGTGGTGTTTGCTCTTAAAATTTGGAGGCATTACCTTTATGGAGCCAAGTGCCAAATTTTCACTGATCACAAGAGCTTGCAGTATGTGTTCACTCAAAGGGATTTAAATATGCGTCAAAGGAGATGGATGGAATTAATTAAAGATTATGATTGCTCAATTGAGTACCATCCAGGGAGAGCTAATGTGGTAGCTGATGCTCTTAGTCGCAATCCCTCTTTGTCTTTGGCATATTTGAAAATGATTTGGGTCCCACTTCATTATGAGCTTCGAGCTACCGGTGTTGATTTAGCAGTGGATGAAATGGGTGTTTTGGTGGCCAGTTTTCGTGTGAGGCCAGTACTAGTTGATAAAGTTCGGGATGCGCAATATAATGACCCCTCCATTGTACAGTTGGTTGAGAGGGCTCAGGAGGGCTCAGTAGAGGACTTTGCGGTTAGGAAAGATGGAACCCTTTTATTTAAGGGTAGGTTGTGTGTACCGAAGAGGAATGAAGAGCTTAAACGGGAGATCATGGAGGAAGCTCATAGCTCAATATATGCCGCCCATCCAGGTAGTACAAAGATGTATAGAACTCTGAAGAATTATTACTGGTGGCCGAATATGAAGAGGGAAATAGCAGCTTTTGTTAGCAGGTGTTTGGTTTGTCAACAAGTGAAAGCTGAGAGACAAAAACCCTCGGGTTTGATGGAGCCATTGCCTATTCCGGTGTGGAAATGGGATCATATCACCATGGATTTTGTCTTCGGCCTGCCTCGTACCCGTAATGGGTATGATGGAGTTTGGGTGATTGTAGATCGTTTGACGAAATCTGCTCACTTTCTCCCGGTTAATAAAAAATTCTCCCTTGATCGGTTGTCTTTGATTTATGTGAATGAGATAGTGAGACTACATGGGGTTCCAGAATCCATTGTGTCAGATAGAGATCCACGGTTTGTTTCCAAATTTTGGGGAGCTTTGCAGGCAGCATTGGGCACTCAACTTCATTTTAGTACTGCTTTCCATCCTCAGACTGATGGGCAGTCAGAGAGGACCATTCAGACCTTGGAAGACATGTTGAGGTCATGTGTCCTACAGTTTCGGGGGAGTTGGGATAAAAATTTGATGTTAATGGAGTTTGCTTATAATAATAGCTACCACTCTAGCATTGGCATGTCACCATTTGAGGCATTATATGGAAGGCAATGCCGTACTCCCTTATGTTGGAATGAAGTTGGAGAAAGAGAGTTTTGTGGCCCGGATATCATCTTTGAGACCAATGAGAAAATCAAGGTGGTAAGAGATCGACTCAAGGTGGCTCAAGATAGGCAAAAGACTTATGCGGATAACCGCAGGAAGGACTTGGAATTTCAAGTTGGTGATTGGGTGTTCTTGAAATTATCTCCTTGGAAGGGAGTGGTGCGTTTTGGGAAGAAGGGCAAGCTTAGCCCTAGATACATTGGTCCTTATGAGATCCTTGAAAGAATTGGTCCACTTGCCTACCGATTGGATTTACCTCAGGAGTGGTCAAAGATTCATAATGTTTTCATGTATCCATGCTTCGGAAGTACATTGCTGATTCTTCTCATGTGTTGCATGCGCCACCTGTTAGTCTGAATAAAGACTGGACCTACGTAGAGGAACCGGTGCAAATTATTGATCAAAAAGAGCAAGTGCTTCGGAACAAAACCATTCCTCTTGTTAAAGTGTTGTGGAGGAGTCATGAGGTGGAGGAAGCTACTTGGGAGCCCGAAGCTCAGATGCGACATCAGTATCCTCATCTATTTGAGTAACAGGTATGTAAATTTCGAGGGCGAAATTTTTTATAAGGGGGGGAGAATTGTCACACCCCGAATCTTATAATTTTACTGCGAATTACTTTCCTTACGTAATCCGTGGAGTTACAGTGTCGAAATTAAGGTTTGAACAACAAAACAACGGTCGGAATTGTTGACGGTAATGTAAACATTTGTGGGGTTTTTATTGGAAGATAATGAGTGAAAGTAGAGGGTAAATTCCTGTTGGAACGGAGGAAAAATTTTGAGGTTCCCTATATTTTTTAGGAAGTTTCCTCGTTTGGAAACTTATTTCTTTCCCTTTTCTCCTGTTTCCTTTTCTTCTTCTCTTCTTCTCCGCGTTTTTCTTTCCTCTTTCGGGTTCACTCCTTTTCCTTTCCCAGGCAGCACCGCACCTCACTGTGCCGAAAGGAATCTCCCACCACCGGCCGCCGTGGGGCGCGTGACCGGCCTCCCTCGACTCGGTGGAGGTCCGGCAACCCAGCACGCCTTCGGATCGAAGCAGCGCCGCTGCGTGGACGGAGAGAAAACCTTCTGAAAGGTTACTGTACATTCGGGTTTCAACCGGTTCCAGCCACCGGTGCCGTCGCCGGTCGTTCGGGGCAGGTCCACCGTCGTCCTCTGTGTCTTCCATTTCAAGAATTGGACGATTTCGAGCTAGGTGAGAGGAATGATCCGGATTTTTTCCAGAATTGGGATTTTATTACTGTTCATGTGATTTGTTGTTGTTAGAGTTGCTTTTGGTTGTTGAGTTGTAAAGGAAAGTTGTAGGGGAGATTGAGAGGAGCAAGAAGATGGCCGGAGATCGCCGGTCGGAGGTCATCTGGCCGGCGGCCGAATTTTACTGTTCACAGGGGCATTTCAGTCATTTCACGGGAAAATTTACTTTTAGCAGTTATGGTAAATGAGTTAGGGGTAAAGGTAAAAATGATTCTAAGTTAAATTTTGGAGAATTGGAAGTAAAAAGGATTAAGGGAAGTTAAGTATATAAAATCTTGTGGAGGAGGATTAATGGGCGTATCGTTTAAGTTACGGTTATTGTTAAAAATGTCGTTTTGGTTCGGAAAGAGAATTCCATGTAATCGTTGGTCGGGAGTGAGCGAGGATTGTTAAGAGTATACAAGAATTGAGCTAGTTTAATACGGGGTTTATACTAATGTCTCCGGAGACCCGACTTTACGAATTGGAATAATTAACATGTTTATTTCATTTAACAGGACGTGAGGATTTACGTTCCGGGGAGGCACAGGATCGCTCCCAGGGCTAGTCCCGTTACAGTGAGTGGACATATTATTTTATTTAAATGATTGCATGCCCTAATTGTTGATATAATTGCATGGTTTTTATGATTGTGCGAGTATGATATATTCCTCGGGTGCTTGGATATTATATATGATTTATGCTTATATGTCGAGGAATAGATTTATTTATTTGTTTGTTTGGGAAGAGTATTTGAGTAAAGTATTGTGGTGAATTTTCCGTAATGGGTTGTCCAATGATTATGCTAGCTAGAGTAGCGTGAGGGCGCTACTAGAGCTCTTAGCTCCGACCCTAGCCTGAGAGATCAGGCAAATTACGTAGTGCACTATGAGGGTTGTCCATCACCATTTACCCAGAGCTCTTAGCTCCGACCCTGGTCTGAGAGGACAGACACGCCTGAGATGTCAGGTGGATATTCTAAGGGTTGTCCATCACCATTTACCCAGAGCTCTTAGCTCCGACCCTGGTCTGAGAGGACAGACACGCCTGAGATGTCAGGTGGATATTCTAAGGGTTGTCCATCACCATTTACCCAGAGCTCTTAGCTCCGACCCTGGTCTGAGAGGACAGACACGCCTGAGATGTCAGGTGGATATATTAAGGGTTGTCCATTACCGTTTTATATAGCTAGCATAGCGTGAAGGCGCAACCCGAGCTCTTAGCTCCGACCCTAGTCTGAGAGGCCAAATTTATTGTGTTTGTGAATATTACTCTTCCCATAATCCTTATTGGTTTATATTATCATGCATTTGTGTAATATAGTAATTTTGGGCATGCATAAATGTTATTTAAATTCATAAATCTTTGGGAGAGCATGAAGCATTGGTTTTTAATTATTGTGGCAAATTTTAGTGGTTCATGGTTTATTTTTTTGTCCACTCACTCTAACATTTTCCATGTTTCTCCCCTGGGCCTTTGTTTTTCTTAAAATGCCCAGACTGCAGAGTTCGGCCAGCAAATTAGGAGGCGCATAGTGGTTACCTCTCCACACAGTTTTTCACTAGTAGGTTTCTGAAAACCTACAAGTGTACTTTCCTTCTTTATATTAGAGCTCTGATAACCTGGGTGTATTTTACTATGTTTCGGGGTAGAGCACGGAACTTATTCGGTATTATTTTAGAAATTGCTGATTATTATTTATGTTGAAGAATATTAAGTTTCAAATGTTTTGTTGTCGTGGTTGTATTTGTGGAGATGGTTGTGTCTTGATGTGAGCAGGATGACTCTTTCTAGGAAGGGGGATGGAATTAGAAGTGTGTTTACTTTGCTTTTAGGTGAAGGGTTACCCACAATTAGGGGACATTATGCTGAAATTTCGGTAACTACCCTTCTAGGTGGGTCCCGCAGGAGTCATTTTGGGATTTACTGGGAAATCTCGGGATGGGTCCTGTCATTGGTATCAGAGCACTAGGTTATTCGATTCCTTTTCTAATTGTTACTGCTTATGCCTTGTGTGAAACTAGTATCTATAGAGTGATGGACCGACCGCGGCGGATCCATCAGCATTTATGCTTAAGATACGAAGTGATCATCGGGTATTTGCAGTAGCCACTATAGTTTGGGGCGAGTTCAGTTTTATTGTTTATTGATTGCAGTAATTAGCTTAATTGTAATGATACGATATTGGGATTCGATACAAGAAAATTTCAAATTCTCAAACTGATTTAATAAGATTACCAATGCTATTATAAATTGCTGAATATGTATGACAGCTACTTTAAACTTCTCTTTTGAAACATTTCAAACTGAATAGATTGGATGTAAACTATATTTGGATAGGTATAGTTACAAAAAAGGAATCCGGGGGTTTAACTCTATTTACAGATTTTGTCATTTTGGCAACCATAGTAGTGAGGGTCACGATCACTAACCTTGATCCTTTGTGTTAGATCAAGGGGAGTGAGAAAATCATGTTGTCACATCTGTATTTCATATTTGGTATTTTGTTGGATTTCTATATTTTTTTTAGTTAGACCAAGGATATCAATCTTTTGGGTTAGTTCAGTTAATTCAACTGTGGTTTTGGTGTTTTTTATATTTTCATTATTGTGCAGGAAAATAAAGGAGTATGTTCTGAGTTAGAGTAAAGGTTAAATTGATATTATTTCTTCCTCAAGATCGACGACATCATTTGCTCAGTAAAGGTTTCTGTGTTATGTTTATTTTACTTTTCACATTGGGTGTGAATGCAGACCTTTTGATAACTCATTAGATAAAATGTGATATAACTGTTCATCAGAAATATATGCATATAGATAAAATGCATGCAATGTATCTAAAATTAATTGTGTACCCTTTGAATGTTAATGATGACAGTTCTGAGCAAAAATATTTGAATGTTAATGATGACTGGTCTGCGCAAAAATATTTAGTTGCAGATTTGCTTGCTGTGTATGGCCAAAGACAATCTACATCTGGTATATGCAATCAAGATTTGTTTTTTAGCCAAATTCATTCACATTTGAATGTCTGTGTATAGGTGTATTTCATTATCTACATTTTGTATTAAAATTTATGTATTTTGTGTTTGAATGGTGGTTCGAGAGTGTTTGAACATTTGAATTAAGGTTCATTGTCTTTTAGATTTTGGATTCAACCGAATTCTCTATGTGCAGGTTTCATTTAAAACTGCTGGAGGCAATTCCTGCCGGTTTATTAGTTAGTTATGTTTCTTTGCTTCTACTTTGAAGATTTGGCATGTAATATGCTAATCTAGAATTATTCTACATATTTGTTTTTCTCCCTAATCTGATCAGTTTTGCTATCTCTTATTTGTTCTCAAAACAATATTACTGACACTTTTGATGTTTATACGCCTAAGTCCTCTCTGTTTCTATAAATAAAACTGAAAAATGATACAATACTATTCTGATTGGGTATCGTTACTCTGAGATATTGTGAAGGACAGTTGGAAACTAAGTAGTGAGTTTATTTTGGCAACTGATAGAAAACCCTTTGCCTATTCGTAAGTTGTTTCTTTTTTCATTTTAATTAATATAATAACTTCCGTCTGCCTATTGTAGGATAAGATTCCTGTGTGTCATCTTTTATCCTACATTGGGCACAAGTTTCCAATGTCTAAGCTAGGTCTCATAGTTTCCTTCCGATTATGCAAATTCTAGACTCTTATGGTGTTATCTACTGCTTTATTTGGTAAACCTGCCTTCGGAATCTCATTTGCAATGTATTTGTACTTGCTGAGAATAGGAAAAATAATGATTAAAAGTCTGAAAAACTATTCTGCACCAATTGATGTTATTGATCAGTTTGCCGCTGTATGTGTTTTTAGTAACTGACTGTTCATACTATAGTTTCATTTCCTTTTCTTTTCCTGGTTTCTTTGTCAAATGGAGGGAAGATGACATATTTCACAGAAATCATGTCTAATCAGATATATGTTTTGCAGGATGCAGTACGATTGTGCCTAGTACTTTCCTGTTGTGCGCACAGAACCATTACGTTTCAAGGAGTTTATGGTGTTTTTATGTTATTTACCAATTCCTGTATTATTGTTTCCATGATGGAGTGCTGTTTGTTGATGTTTTTCTTTGAATTGATCCAGTGGTACGTTTATCTTTGGTTAATTTCAGATCAAGGACATATTCTGCAATGGTACGATGCTTATAGGTTCCTTTTCCTGAATGCTGTCTTGAGATTGAAGGGTTTGCCTCGTTTTCCCATATAATTACTGATCGTGATGAGAGATTATTGTAAGTTATCTTTCTTTACATGATCAGGTGACTCAAGTTATGTTGTGGTTTCAGTTTGAAAGGGCTATTGGATCAATCTGTGGTGCTAGAAAAAAGTGGATACATAAAAGTGAAGACTGGTTTTAATTGAATTTTCTTTTTTTCTTTACTTTTGTAGCTATTTTTGCATGAATGAGATTAATTTTCTTATACATGCCTGCTGTTGTTATCCATCCAGTTTCTTTTTGCCCATATGAAAAATAAGGTTAGTGTTGCAATAATTTCAAGTTGATATGACCCAAGTTGCACTGTATTTTGCCCATAGTTTCAGTTGCGTTTTCTATATTATTTGATGCCACTCATGGAAGAATTTAGCAATTTGTGTCCTTGTTCATATGACAAATAAGAATGTGTGTATATTGATTTTAGATGGACTTACCAAAGAACTATCACAGCTAATGTTAAAGTAAAAAAATGTAAGAAATGCCATGTAACAAACTCTGTTTATTTCTCTAAGGCAGATAATTTTAACTTGGTAGTCAGTTGAAACTAATAGTGTAAAACAGAGAGCTTTGGAATTTGGCTGTGTCTTAGGCACATATCTTTTCCTCCATTATTTTTATTTTGTTTAGTGTGGTGGGTTTCAGATTACTGTTCTTTGGGGAAAAAGTTTGAAGTTAAGTCTAGCACAGTAAATGATTCATGCTCTTGAAATATTAGATGTTCGGTATAGAACAAGGATAGTTTATTAATACCTATTTGGCTGTATATATCAAACTACTCACTCTGCAGCTAATTTAGTGGAAAGGATATGAGCTTTATTCAATTGGCATTTTGAAAGTAACGGTCATGTTGCTTGAGTTCAATATTGTACTATATACTATTCTTTATCGAGCTCGGCACTGGTCACACACTGTTCATTTATACAGTGCTGGGTCTCCCCTCTCGCCGCATCTGAAACTTCAAGAGATCTGGATGTGTCTCTTTTCCCTTACTGCTTTTCTCTGTTCCCTCTTGAACCTTCTAGAGCAGCTCTTTTTCCTTCAAGAACCGAGAGAGATCGTGAGAGTTTCTTTTAATTCTCTGGCAAATTTATAGTTGTGTTTTTTCTCTCCGTTCGAGAGCGATCTCGACACCAATCCTTTTTTCGTCTCTTATCCTTCTGCTCTCTCTCTTTCAACGTATGATCGAACCCAGAGCTTACTGATCGAGCTCGGTCATATTGGAAGTAAGCCATTAGTCTATTGAATTGGGTTTGTCAAAATTTTGAATTGGGTGTAAACTTTTGCTTTGGTCTTCGTCTTCTTTTTTCTTTCTGGTCACATCCTTCCATCTTCATCTTAGTTGGTGTAATGGGTTTTTGTTGCAGGATGCTTTGTTATTTGAAATTCACTTTGAATTTTTCAAACACACCCGGATTTATCTGAGTCACATTCCCACACAATTACTCCTCACTACCATTTTGAAACTTGAAACTACTTCTGTCTCCACTGCTTCATCTGCAATCAAGAAACACCAACCTGGGCCTTTCTCAATTTCCAAAACAGAGACTTGGATTTTTCTGGGTTTTGTTTGAAGCTTTCAAAGACTCGAGCTTTTTGCAATGGCCGCTTCAGGCCGGTATAATTACCGAGATGCCACTACTCAGAAAGGCTCTGTGAAGGTGGATAGGCCATTTTCTGTCAATTCCAATCCCAAGTCTTCTGTAAAGTTCAAGCCTTTGGTTCCTCCTCACCGGAACAGCACCGGCTCTGTCACCGGTGGTGGTGGTGGTTCCACTGGAGCTGCCTCTAAGGATAATACTGGAGGTGGGTTTTTGTTTCTAGCATTTTGTTGGTTTGTGGTTTGAAATGTTTGAGGGAATGTTTGTCTGTGATGTAAGGGTGAAGAAATGAGAGTTAACCATGGCAAATTAGAATTCAGAGGCCTCTTTTGACTGATATAGGCAATACTGTTGTATTCTTTTTGGTTCCAAGTTTCAAATTTTCAATGCATTTCAGGTTTAGGGAGAATTTGTTTGTCCTAAGAATATTGAGTTGGGTATAAAAGTTGAATTGATATGGAGTCTGTAAACCAGGTTAATCATGTAGAAATATGCCTGAGAAAATGGTTTTCCACATGAATATGGTTTGAGAAGTTCTTCCCTGCTTGCTGTGGGACTTCAGCAGCCTTTTTCTTTAAGCTTATGTTCTATATAGGATTCATATCATTTGATTGTAAATTTGAATGCTAGGTTAGTGTAGTACTGTAGTTTAATCATTGTTGAAGGAAGTAATTGTCATTTTCTATTGTAGGTTGTCATGGTAATTTGAAGTCTTTCCTGTTTCACTTGCATCTTGCAACACATTTCCGTAACTTGGACCTGAGCAATTCTTCATGTCACGTTTTTGGAATGTTAGATTATGTCTTAGACTGATTTGGGGTTTTGGTGATGCAGAGTTTCGGTGACTCCAACACTATCATAATCGATTTCTTTGAGTGAAAATCGTCCCAAGTCCTTTCCGAATTTCAGCTCCAACAATTGAAGGTGGGTATCTGTGATACAGTTTATAAAGCTTCAATTACAATAGACAGCATCAATATGATACAGCCATCCCTCCAACGCTTACCACTACAATAGATGTATTTGAAGTCACTTCCTCTTTCAAATCGGTGATTAACAGGGTTTAAGGACGTTTGCAAATTTGCTGATTTCTAGACATCAAACATGCTCACGAACTTGAGAAAAACGGGAGCTCATTTGTGGAAAGGCTAACTATGTTTATTATATGATTTTGCTGGCAGGTTTTGATTGTTGTTGCTGTGTCCGTTTGTGACTGATTTGTTATAGGATCTGCTTTTCAGGTTCGGCTTCTTTCTTTTCTTGGATTTTTTACATGATACATTTGCTGATTTAATTACTCTGGTAATGGTTGATTACTTTTTAACTTTGAATGAAAAGGAAATAAAAAGATCAGAAAGAAACTGATAACATGTGGATAGTGTTAGAAATTCATGAGTATGTGATATGTTTTAACATCATTCAAATTTGATAGTTTTGATGATGCACATGTATGTTTTGTCACATCCCGATCCTAGGATTATATTACGGTTGGTTACTTTGGTCTTTTACCATTTAAAGTGACTGTTTAACTGTACAATGATCGTAAAATTGACTTTTTGTTAAGTCAAGAATTTGGGAAAACTTCCTTCTTGAAAGTTGTAGAGGGCGTCGTTACGAGTTCGTGGACACGTAGCACCCTCAAATCGGAGTTCGTATGAGAAAGTTATGAACAAAAGTATAAAGTTACTATGCGGTAAAACGGCTATATATAGGAGTTACCGGGGTGAAAAATCAGATTTTCACCCGGCTTCTCTCTCCTCTTCCCCGACGGAAAAGCTGTCGGAGCTTCCGGCCGCCACAGCGCCGCCGTCCGGCCACCAACCGCCGGCGCACCGGTCCCAAAAGTTCGGCCTCCGAGTCTACTTCAATCCTAGGTAAGCTTTCCGACCTAACTCGCCGTAAATCGGGAGAAATTCCGATTTGTTCTTGGTGTGTACAGTAGATTTTCGGGATTGAATTTCTCCCTCCCTAGATCACCAATTGTTGAGTTCTTTATATGTTTAGGATGGGTTTTAGGTGTACTACAATCCCCTAGAATTTGGTAGCTTGATTTGAAGTGTGTAGGGAGAATTGAGGATTTGAAGTTTGGTAGTGTAATTTTCGGGGTCTACTGTTCATCGAGTTTTTGACCTAGTTAGAGGCCGAATTGGCCTTCGAGTTGAACTAGAAAGTTGTTCCAATTGATGAGACGAAGCTACTGGTAAAATTTGGTGGCGATCGGAGGTCGCCTGAATTTTAGCCGGAATTTCTGCCGGCGGCCGCCGTCGGCGGCGGAGCTGGCGGCGGTGCCGCCACTTTTTGGGCAGTTTTTCATGTCCATTAATTAGTACATATTGTGAGGAGTCTATGGTTAAAATATGGTAATTTTTGGAGGTGTTTTGGTTAGGTTTTAGAATTGTTCTAGTTTAGTATTATTGGCGGATAATTAAATATTATTCCGACCATCGATTATTGCCGGTTAAGGTTTAAGGATTATTTTTAAGGACTCCTAAGGTATTGGTGAAATGGTTGAATGGGTGTCCATAGTAATTCAACGACTTATTACGTGACACCCTAACGTCAAGTTAAAGTAATAAAGAAAAGTTCGGAAGCTGAGTCGGACTTCCGGTAAATTGAGTTAAGAGTCGATAACCGGGAAAGAAAGTTATAAAGGTTAAAGTGCTATAAGAAAGGAACTTGGTCAACATGTGGTCAAATAGGATTTCCTGGTCAAACTAGGAAAAGACCAAGTCAACTGTGGTATGACTAATGTGATGATTTGTTGTACAGTCTCTGGTCGGACGTGAGACGGGCTCGACTACGCGGGTAGTTCGAGAGTTTCGCTCGAGGAGCTTTCCGAGCGGGAAGAAGGTCGAAATAGTACTGTGAGTGGACTTATTATCTTAAATAAATGCATGCCTTAATTATTGAGTTAATTGCATGGTGTTTATGATTGTTTCTGAAAATTATATCCTTCTCGGGTTCTTGAACGTATTTACATTATTACTCAATTTTCTATTTCTTCCGAAAATGGTTATAGACGGTGAGGGCCGTCCTTCGAATGGAAGTGAACCCGAGACTTCGTTGGAAATTGGTTTTATGCATATATGACAAGGAATTGTTTTAATTAATTGTTTTGGGAAGAGAATTTGATTAATGTATTGTTATGCATGTTTATTTTAAGGGTTGACCAATAAATATGCTAGCTAGAGTAGCGTGAGGGCGCTACTAGAGCTCTTAGCTCCGACCCTAGCCTGAGAGGTCAGGCAAACTACGTAGTGCACTATGAGGGTTGACCGTATCACTTTATTTAGAGCTCTTAGCTCTGACCCTGGTCTGAGTGGACAGACAAGCCTGAGAGGTCAGGTTGATATTATAAGGGTTGACCGTTATCACATATACTAGAGCTCTTAGCTCCGACCCTAGCCTGAGAGGTCAGGCAAACTACGTAGTGCACTATGAGGGTTGACCGTATCACTTTATTTAGAGCTCTTAGCTCCGACCCTGGTCTGAGTGGACAGACAAGCCTGAGAGGTCAGGTTGATATTATAAGGGTTGACCGTTATCACATATTCTAGAGCTCTTAGCTCCGACCCTGGTCTGAGAGGACAGACAAGCCTGAGAGGTCAGGTTGATATTTCAAGGGTTGACCGTATTATTTTATATAGCTAGCATAGAGTAGCGTGAGGGCGCTACTAGAGCTCTTAGCTCCGACCCTAGTCTGAGAGGTCAGACTTATTATTATTGTGAACATTTCTCTTCCCATATTCCTTGCTGGTTTATCTTATCATGCATTTGCGGAAATTTAGTAATTGTGGGCATGCATAAATGATTTTTAAATTGATATACTTCTGGGAGAGCATTACAGGAAATGGAGCTTTTATATTTGATTTTCGTCCACTCACTCTAACAGTTTTTAAATGTTTCTCCCCTGGGCCTTTCGTTTTTAAATGCCCAGTGATGCAGGGTTCTTGAGAGGAGGTCGAGCGCGTACGAGAGTCGAGGCATAGTCGATCATTCCGTTGCTGCTCGAAATTTTTTGGGGGTAATCATCTCTGTAGACTGCTCTGACTAACCCGGTTTAGTTAGTTTTGTAGGAAGGGTTGGCCATTTCAAGGGGGTTTCGGTAAGAAGTTCCCTTGAGGTGGTTCCCGCAGGATTTACTTCGGGTTAAAGGGGTTTAACCCGGGGTGGGTCCTGTCAATGGTATCAGAGCATTAGGTTATCGTTTCCTGTTACTACCTCATGTACTTGGTAGCACTTAGCGTCTATAGAGTGATGGTCTGACCGCGGCGGATCCATCGGCATTTTATGCTTTGGACGCTTAGTGTTTATTAAGGATATGAGATAGTACTTCCTGGTTGATTCATGGACCGAGTGGTCTTATCAACGTTTGAATCTTCAAGACTATGCCTCAGTACGCGCGACCTCACAGAGAGTTCCTGTAAGGAACAAGGTAAGCTCGTTACGTATTTATTTTTATAGTTCCCCAAGGATTTGTTTTAAAAAGATTTATTGAGATTTGAGCTGGGGATCGAGCGGAAACTCACGCTATTTAACGAGCTTGAACTTTTGTGTGAGTATTCGGTGGTGGAACAGTGAATTCACACCTAGAAGGCTGTCATGATTGTTGGCAGGGATGCTGCAGAAACCTAAGGCGAGGCTTTAGTGTTCGAGTTATGAGACTCTTAAAAGTAAAGAGTCGTAAGAGTTATCGAAAGATGTTGCATCCTGCGAGGGAAAAAGGAGCTGAAGTCGCCTAACGCGATTATTCAGAAAGGATGAATATTGAGATTTGACGATTTCCAAGATTGTGTTGAGGTTCGTCATTAGTGTGGTTTCAGAGAAACCAACGGACATATGAAAGTGGAATGACTCAAGGAAGTTGAGTTTTGTTATTTTTTTGTGGTCTGGATTCTGGTGACGAGTTCATGATGTGACACTACTGGAAAATGTTAAGGAACTAAAGGCTGTTTTGGTCACTTGATGTTTATGGGACAACCACTGAAACTAATGGCTTGGGTCACCTTTGGTGGTGACATTGTTGTCGTCAGCTACGACCAGATTCTCTTCGCTCCAGCCACCCATGATTGGGGTACTAGAAAGGTTTGATTTGTTAGTGAGTCCAATCGTGATTTGAATTGTTGGTGACAATGGTCATTGGGTCATTTATCGTGAAGGTAGAAATTAAATCGTGTCACCAGATCTTGGGGCTCATGTCAACCATAAGGTGAGCTATCCACTTGTGGTCAAAGTATTTTATTAGTACACCTGTGGAGGGGTCTCCAGGTTGGCTGTGTTGGAGTTTGATTTACAGATCGAGCGAGTGATACCAGTTGTAGCTAAAGGTAATTGGTTTCGGAATTTAAAGGAACATGTTGGAAGTGGCAACAGGCCACCGGGTCATGGACCAAGGGTGCTCGGGGTACTGGAGATAGTGATGCGAGCCTTGATTGACTTTGTATTATTATGGTGTAGGAACCCGTCGTTGTGCAAACGACACTGTTTTCGACGGTTGAAGATGTACATGGGTATACCCCACCGGAGCACGTGTACCCTCCTTGTTGGGAAGTGGTAAGTTGAAATATGGGTAGCACATGCTGGTAAAACATAATTATTGTGTGCAGCTGTGTGTGGTCAAATGACACCAGGTAAGTGACTAAGGCTGGTGATGACATCATTTTAAGAATGTGTCATAAGAGTTCCATTTATTGAGAACGGAGATTAAGGACGCTCGGGTAGAAGTTTCTGTGCAAACGTCGATGAGATGGTCTAACCGTTTAAGGATATGTCGGAAGTGGGTTATGGTTAGTCGCTCCGACTTTTATGAGGGTTAGCGAGATTATTGTATGTTATTAGTAAGTGGTTGATTGCTTGCTGGGTTAACTGCACGGAAGTGACGAAGTGACAGCAGTGAGGTAAGGTTTACTGAATCATTGAGTAGGAAAGAATGTTTGTAGATGGTCAAGCTTTAACCTGCAACCAAAGTCGTCCGTTATGACACTTGGTTTCCTCGAGGGCGATTAACTGAGCTTGATGGCATGAGAATTTGTGCACTCACTGGCTGTGGTCTAATCAATTATTGTAACCGAATGTGTACTTAGTCGTGTTTGGGGTTCATAAGTTACACTCACTGCAGTGACAGGAAATATTCTCAATCTTGATATGGGGAATAAGGATTAAGATCTGGGAGATCAATTATTGAGGTTAATTTAAGGAAATCCTAAGAGGATTAAAGTTTTGTTGGCGTTGCTATGGTCATTGGTCATTTGAGTAGTGACCCTACTTGTTAGGAATTTTTGACCTAGCGGCAGTTCTTGGCGCCACGAGTGTAGAGTGGTAGCAAGAAAGGTCATTAGAGGTGACTCTCGAAATTGTCAACATTTCGGTGAGTATGAAATGCAGTGGAACTAGGAAAAGTTTCCCTTGATGACTCAAAGAGTGTTACGAGCCTAAGTTTGGTAGTAATTGTTACTGAGATTGGTAAGGTATGTCGTTAAGTTGTGCAACACTCCATCGGAAACCGTGGAGTGATTAAGCCACGCTCAGATTAAGTTATGATCTGAGAGGATGTTAACGTGTGGCAGTGGATCTTGTAATTTAGGATCTGGAGTGGTAAGCGATTGAGAATTTTGAATCTTACCGAATAGAGGTTGCGGTGGATGGTAAACTGGCAGAGCATGGGGGACAGTTTTGTGAGAGACTGTCTAGTAGTACGAGTTGACTCTGTGGTGTGTACTCGCCCAGTGCGGTGATGGCATTCGATGAATTGTGCCTTAATAACTGGATGCTCGGTGATCAATGTGGATAAGTTCGGTGCAGAATTAATTTCCTATGCTCGGATCCGGGGTTACTCTGGGTGTGCACCAGTGGCACTAAATTCTATGAAGATGTTCGATCTGGTTAAATGTCCAAAGTTGTCGGTTATTACCAGACAATGTGGTAATGGAGGCATCTGGGAATGGAATAACCTTGTTGAGCGGGTAAGGCTCTGAGATTCTTTTTAATGGTAAGTCTATTCCAGTTTGTGATGCGGATAAAGTTTATTAGACGCACAGTTATGGTTGAAGTGCAAGTTCTGCACTATGCGTCATTTCAGGTTAAAGTAAGAGATGGGGAGGTCAGTGGTACCTCACCTATGAGTAGTACGGTGAGGTATTACCGTGGTAAAGTACGCTGTAGTTCCACGAGGTGATAATTGAGCTAGCGATTTTATGTTTGGCTTGTGAGTAAAAAGGTCCGGATTTGTGTTGTCAGAATAGTTACGTGAGCAGTGTGTAGCCTGACAATTTGTCTTCATGCGAGGAGTAAGTATTGTGGGATCTCGACGTCTGGAGACTTGTATCTCCCTGACTGAAGGCTATGGTGTTGGGCTTTACGCTAAAAAGTCATGGCAATTCATGTCCTGTGTGTGCAAGTGGTTTGAGTAAGGATAGAGTAAGGGAAGACAATTACTTTACAACAGGACAACTTGACAGAATGGTTTTTAGAAAGCGTAAACCAGATCAGGGAGCCTGGTTCAAATGAGGTGATGGTTCGTGTAACACAAGTCGTCATGGTTTTCTGGTGGATTTGTTGTCATGGGTTTTAGACCCCACGTTGTATATTGATATCGGAAGATTTAAATCCATTAGTGACATCGGACCCTACTCCTCAGGCGTGGTAATCGGTTCCTGCATAGGGAATGTGTGAGCTAATGTTTAAAGTTCAACAAAAGAATACAAGTACTCTTAAAGGAATTTTACTCGCGGCAAGCGAGGGGTTATTGAATCAGGATGTTAATAGAGGTATTGTGACGATGTCACCTGCGGTTGGTAGGTTAATGGTTGGTGTTGTTTGATTAAATGAGAAGGGGTATGAGGTTGGTTACTGGTCGAAGTTGTTGTGTTGTGCAGTTGGATTTTTTTTAAGGATATGGTTATAATCTGGTTTAGGCCACAGAGAATTGTTGCCAAATGATGTTTTCAGCGTGTGACAGAATTTATCATCTTTTGGTGAAAAACAATAGTGATTTTCGCGAGGATTACAGATGGTGGATCAGCATAGGCAGTGTCGTATTCCACCTCATAAATGAGATGGAGTACAGTAAGAATTCGGTGATTCAGTTGATCAATGATTCAAGAGAAAATCATTGTGATCCACGGTAAGACTTCAGACGGTTTAGTTTTGACCCGAGAAAAGTGGTCGGGTGTCAGAAAAAGAGAAAGTATTGGAGGTTATCATCCACGTAGGAAGGGCTGCTACGTTGGCTAGATGTGACATGTGACAAGGTTACATGGGTTTGAGGATTATGTTGGGTATCCTTGGAGTTTAATGGATGCCTAGTGTCACGTATGTTCATGTTACGTAAATAAGCTTATTTCCTTACACCTTATCTGTTTAGACTTCTGGTTAGTACTGGAAATTGGCTTATAAGGAGGATCAGTAAGGATGTTGATCGTAAAGGGCAGGTGTTTAGGGTTTTGACAATGCTTTTCGTGAGGCGTCTCAGAAGAGTTCTCAGAAAGGAGTTGATATTGGATAACAATATTATTATTTTAAGTGGTACTATCCCCCACTGTGTTGGACTTCGAGTATAGAAATTTCGAGGACGAAATTTTTATAAGGTGGGGAGAATTGTCACATCCCGATCCTAGGATTATATTACGGTTGGTTACTTTGGTCTTTTACCATTTAAAGTGACTGTTTAACTGTACAATGATCGTAAAATTGACTTTTTGTTAAGTCAAGAATTTGGGAAAACTTCCTTCTTGAAAGTTGTAGAGGGCGTCGTTACGAGTTCGTGGACACGTAGCACCCTCAAATCGGAGTTCGTATGAGAAAGTTATGAACAAAAGTATAAAGTTACTATGCGGTAAAACGGCTATATATAGGAGTTACCGGGGTGAAAAATCAGATTTTCACCCGGCTTCTCTCTCCTCTTCCCCGACGGAAAAGCTGCCGGAGCTTCCGGCCGCCACAGCGCCGCCGTCCGGCCACCAACCGCCGGCGCACCGGTCCCAAAAGTTCGGCCTCCGAGTCTACTTCAATCCTAGGTAAGCTTTCCGACCTAACTCGCCGTAAATCGGGAGAAATTCCGATTTGTTCTTGGTGTGTACAGTAGATTTTCGGGATTGAATTTCTCCCTCCCTAGATCACCAATTGTTGAGTTCTTTATATGTTTAGGATGGGTTTTAGGTGTACTACAATCCCCTAGAATTTGGTAGCTTGATTTGAAGTGTGTAGGGAGAATTGAGGATTTGAAGTTTGGTAGTGTAATTTTCGGGGTCTACTGTTCATCGAGTTTTTGACCTAGTTAGAGGCCGAATTGGCCTTCGAGTTGAACTAGAAAGTTGTTCCAATTGATGAGACGAAGCTACTGGTAAAATTTGGTGGCGATCGGAGGTCGCCTGAATTTTAGCCGGAATTTCTGCCGGCGGCCGCCGTTGGCGGCGGAGCTGGCGGCGGTGCCGCCACTTTTTGGGCAGTTTTTCATGTCCATTAATTAGTACATATTGTGAGGAGTCTATGGTTAAAATTTGGTAATTTTTGGAGGTGTTTTGGTTAGGTTTTAGAATTGTTCTAGTTTAGTATTATTGGCGGATAATTAAATATTATTCCGACCATCGATTATTGCCGGTTAAGGTTTAAGGATTATTTTTAAGGACTCCTAAGGTATTGGTGAAATGGTTGAATGGGTGTCCATAGTAATTCAACGACTTATTACGTGACACCCTAACGTCAAGTTAAAGTAATAAAGAAAAGTTCGGAAGCTGAGTCGGACTTCCGGTAAATTGAGTTAAGAGTCGATAACCGGGAAAGAAAGTTATAAAGGTTAAAGTGCTATAAGAAAGGAACTTGGTCAACATGTGGTCAAATAGGATTTCCTGGTCAAACTAGGAAAAGACCAAGTCAACTGTGGTATGACTAATGTGATGATTTGTTGTACAGTCTCTGGTCGGACGTGAGACGGGCTCGACTACGCGGGTAGTTCGAGAGTTTCGCTCGAGGAGCTTTCCGAGCGGGAAGAAGGTCGAAATAGTACTGTGAGTGGACTTATTATCTTAAATAAATGCATGCCTTAATTATTGAGTTAATTGCATGGTGTTTATGATTGTTTCTGAAAATTATATCCTTCTCGGGTTCTTGAACGTATTTACATTATTACTCAATTTTCTATTTCTTCCGAAAATGGTTATAGACGGTGAGGGCCGTCCTTCGAATGGAATTGAACCCGAGACTTCGTTGGAAATTGGTTTTATGCATATATGACAAGGAATTGTTTTAATTAATTGTTTTGGGAAGAGAATTTGATTAATGTATTGTTATGCATGTTTATTTTAAGGGTTGACCAATAAATATGCTAGCTAGAGTAGCGTGAGGGCGCTACTAGAGCTCTTAGCTCCGACCCTAGCCTGAGAGGTCAGGCAAACTACGTAGTGCACTATGAGGGTTGACCGTATCACTTTATTTAGAGCTCTTAGCTCCGACCCTGGTCTGAGTGGACAGACAAGCCTGAGAGGTCAGGTTGATATTATAAGGGTTGACCGTTATCACATATACTAGAGCTCTTAGCTCCGACCCTAGCCTGAGAGGTCAGGCAAACTACGTAGTGCACTATGAGGGTTGACCGTATCACTTTATTTAGAGCTCTTAGCTCCGACCCTGGTCTGAGTGGACAGACAAGCCTGAGAGGTCAGGTTGATATTATAAGGGTTGACCGTTATCACATATTCTAGAGCTCTTAGCTCCGACCCTGGTCTGAGAGGACAGACAAGCCTGAGAGGTCAGGTTGATATTTCAAGGGTTGACCGTATTATTTTATATAGCTAGCATAGAGTAGCGTGAGGGCGCTACTAGAGCTCTTAGCTCCGACCCTAGTCTGAGAGGTCAGACTTATTATTATTGTGAACATTTCTCTTCCCATATTCCTTGCTGGTTTATCTTATCATGCATTTGCGGAAATTTAGTAATTGTGGGCATGCATAAATGATTTTTAAATTGATATACTTCTGGGAGAGCATTACAGGAAATGGAGCTTTTATATTTGATTTTCGTCCACTCACTCTAACAGTTTTTAAATGTTTCTCCCCTGGGCCTTTCGTTTTTAAATGCCCAGTGATGCAGGGTTCTTGAGAGGAGGTCGAGCGCGTACGAGAGTCGAGGCATAGTCGATCATTCCGTTGCTGCTCGAAATTTTTTGGGGGTAATCATCTCTGTAGACTGCTCTGACTAACCCGGTTTAGTTAGTTTTGTAGGAAGGGTTGGCCATTTCAAGGGGGTTTCGGTAAGAAGTTCCCTTGAGGTGGTTCCCGCAGGATTTACTTCGGGTTAAAGGGGTTTAACCCGGGGTGGGTCCTGTCATGTTTAGTGTGAAGTGATCTTTTTGCAGGTATGCTTACTGCTGCTAAGTATTTTTATTACAATATATTCTTTAAGATGACGCAGCAAGTATTCACTGAAGAACCGTGCATTTAACTACCCTTCATCTATTTTCTCTTGCTCTCCAGAAACTTCCATAGGTATCTACAACATTCTCTCTCCTGACACTACGCTAAACCCATAAAAAAGTCAAAACTCCATGTACTTTCTGCTCTAACGCCAGTCTCTCATTCGTCTCAAGTCACAATAGGTGGTGAAGCTTTTCTCTATCTTCTTATTTCGATAGTCTCCTTCCCAAATGTTGATTGGTTTTTTTGTTTCCTTGGATTTGAACTGATTCGGCTTTTCTCCATGTTGCAGTATGAGACCTTAATGATTTATTGTACAGTGAATTGTTGATTTGAGTTTGCTTCTGCTAAGGGTAATTGCTTTTCAGCTTGTTCCTTCTCTTCAGTTTCTTTCTTCTCTGCTTACTTTGGTTTTCGGGACGAGAGAAAGAGAAGGACCGCTTGATTCAGATTTAGGGGAAAGATTCCATCTTCATTACATTTTCATTTATTTGTTCAGTTTGCGGTGCATGTTGCTTGTGTCAGGTGAAAATGAATTTGGTCAGTTTCCTTCATATATATCTTCTTTCTGAAGAATTCAGGCATTCAGCTGTTAATTTGAGCTTTTTGTCTTCAGGTGCAACCTCGCATGACTTGCTCAGCCTATATCTTTCCTATTGCCAGAATGAAACAACGGTAACTCTGCAAGTCTCTCTCTTTCTTTCTATGATTTGGAATTTTGTCTTGTTGATCGGCTTTGATAACGTTTTTGTTTGGTGTGGTACAAATTTATTCAGTCAGATAAACCATGGTTTTGTATTTTGTATAAATGTTCAGTATTTCATCTTTTCTTTTACTTCTTTTGCTCACAAGTTAGAATGAAGTATTTATGTCCCTGTTGTTAGCTTTTTCTTTTTGGGTGTATTTATATTTTCCACACTCTTAATGTTTCCAAACTTTTACCGACTTCTACTTGCATTGTGTATCCAATTGTTTGAAGTCTATAGGATACCGACTTTTACTTGCATAAATCAACTTTTACTGTTAGTGCATCTTAAATAGTCCAATTGTTTTAAATCTGATATAAATCAAATGCTGCATCTCAATAGGATACTGACTTCTACTTGCATAGTCTGTTTTTGCTTCACACTATCAAATGTTTATTATCAGTTCTGGAAGTCAGGTATCTATTCTGTTAACAAATATAGATATAAAATTTTAACTTGAATTTGCAGTTGAATGAATATGTAATTAGCCAATTTTTAAAGCAATTGGCCTAATGTTTTGGAAGTAAATGTGAAATTGACTTCATGGTATCTGCAAATGAAAACTGAGTAAATGTTAGAAACTTCTTCATTAGATTATGCAATGTGGATTATGATACAACATCCTCGGTTGTATTCCCACTCATTCATTTTCAGTTTGATCTTTCTTAGCTTTATAAATTATGATTGACTTTTGAATTATGATACACTTCACAGGTATGCAGCATGGAAATCGAATGTCCATGACTGAAAATTTTGTTTGGTTGGAATCAGTCGATATGTTTTTCTAACTTTCTCACTCTTGAATTGATTGGAAACTCTTGGTTTTCTTTTGCACCGATTTTAATTTTTAATTCAGTGTTATGCGAACGTGATCGGTTTTACTACGAAACAGTAGAAGTGAGTGATAGATTTTCATGCATATAAATCAAATGTTGCATCTCACATAGGAACTGACTTCTACTTGCATTGTCAGTTTTTGCTTCACACTATTTGCAATTTGGTTTCTTACTCCTTTTTTTTTCATGTTTCAATAGACTTCAAACAATTGGACCAATGCTACTATTGTAAAATGGAATTTGTATTAAAGATATATTTTGAATTATTTCTTATTGTCCCTGCGTCAAAATCTTTGATCAGTACGGGTTTTTTTTTCATTTTGTTGGTTCCGATAAGAGAGAACTAATACATTCTTTAGATGTTTTGAACTCAGGTGGAACAGATTTGGGGAATTGAAAGCTATTGCTTACTGCAACCTGTTTTTTGTCTCAGGTATGACTTACATTTCTGGGTATAATATGTATCAGTGAATATGATGGTGGCAAAGTTAATTACCTTTTTTTTGTCAGCTAATGCATGTATTAATCATGTACCACTATACATACCCTTTATCATTCTAAGGTATGGGATTTGCAATTTGGTAATTTTGAACTATGCATTTATGTATACACAAATACTTTGAATTATTTTATTATTGTTGTAGATTCATATTGAGGGAATGAATTCTCCTTGTCTTATTGAGGGAATGATGCCCCTTTATATAAGAAAATACATGGACCTCTTGGGCTATTACATGGGCCAATAGGTGTATTACATGGATATGTGTAAAACACTATTACAACATGGATTACTACATAATGCCTGTATACAAGGCATGAACCAAGACATATATATCAAATATCTTAGAACACTCCTTTGTGCCGCGTGTCTTCATGTCAGAATGGTACTTACGGTGTCTCATCAAAACCTTGCCAAGTAACAAAAACCCTGTGGGAAAACTAAACCTTGGTCCAAGGAAAAAGAGTATAACGCATCAACTACATTGAGAACTCGACATGTGATGCTCCTCCTGATGTGTACTTCAATCGGATTTTTGTGCATTCCAATATGTCTCAAGAGTATATGTGAACCAAGACTTAAACAAGTCTGCCATGATCAACCACAAATGGGGATCAAAAGTCTTAGCGGTGCATGTAATGTTGCCTCGTTAAAAACCTTGTCAAACAAAAACCTAGTGGGACAAAAAGCTTAAACTAAAGGAAAAAGAGTGCAACATGGTCGACACAAACAACCACGCCCTTCACATTTGATCATGACATGTATATGCTACTTTCTTTCAAATCTGCATCTCCCCCTGATCTCACATTCATAAGGCGTTTACGGATCCTTAGTGACCACGGAGCTGTTTTGACAACCTGACATCTGTATGCTCTTTTAACATGTCTCAAATGTGACATTACTTAGTGCTAGCAGCTATGTGCACAGTGCCTAGCAATTGTATGCACAACGCTCGACAGCCTGCGTGCACAGCACTCGGTAGCTATGTGCACAGTGCTCAGCAACTGGTGCACAACGCTCGGCCGCTGGTGTACAACGCTCGACATCTGGGTGCACAAGTGCACGTATAGTGTCTGGCAGCAGTGCTCAGACAGCGCGCACAGGCAGTGCTCAGACTGCGTGCCATATGTCCGGCAACTCGTTCACTAAATCAACTGGTGCCTAGATCATAATTTCGCTTCCTATGCATCTCGATTCATGCATGGTTAGCGATGACATAGACAACAACCTTTCTCTCATGCCATAGGGATTGAATATGCCAGATACTCTTAGAGTATTCAAGTGATATCATTGGCATTGCGTGAGAGCAAAACTACTTGGCTTTATAACGAATGAATGAGAAATTAAGCCTTATTCTCACTACGCTAACTCACAAAGGTTTACTTGATAGAGTTTACACTTACGGTGTCGCCAACACCTGCCCAAGGACCTATCCCTTTGTCTGGGTCGCATCTTCCCATTTTAGGTCAATACACTGTTGCTTTATCAACAAAATGTGGTTCGATAAACTCATCATCCCACGTCCTCATGTACACTAGTGTAGTCATTGTAGAGATCTCTTTCTATGAATTGGATTTGACATTGAGGCGTCCCCTAACGATAGTCACAATTCAGACTAACATGAGACGGAGTGAGTATCACTGATCAATGGACCACTAGTGCTAAACTCGCTTTCTCTCTCAATGTGAGTGTATATTGAACCCAAGGGCTTCAACCTAACCTTTAGGGAGCCACAAGGCCTAGGACACTATGTTGCTACATTATGACGTCCTCATATCACCACACAAAGTGATAACATCAAGACCACCTCAATATGGTCGAGTCATGTCCTCTTAGTAGGACATCATTCCTTACAGACATACAACATTGATCTCTTCATTATAGTTCTTTGAGGATCATGTTGACTTAGTGGTGACCAATCACGACATTCACGTCGTTCCCACTTGAACACTGGTCTACATAATTCTTTGGATTTTCAATAAGAATTCCATCTTTTGTGACATAGCATAAGATAATTTTTCACCTTAGCTAAAGAACAAACCTTACAAAACGAAAACATGAGTACTGTTCAGCTGCCGAGGACATCATGGCGTATTTCGTTATCGGGGGAATGACGCCTAAGAATATCAAACAATTTTGGCTTGCATATCTCACCCGGTATGACCAAAATGTCATAGCTTATCTGAGTCAATTGTCCCAAATCTACTTATTGGCGACACCTTAGGACTCATGCTCTTATTCATGATGCTTTCAATCGGCACTCATGAGAAGTATACACAAAAGTCAATCATTCTCATCACGGTAATCGTTAGTGTGTATGTTCATAACACAGTTCAATGTTCGATTGCCTCTCACCATAAGGAGGGCATTTGTGACTTGGATCATCGAGCCAAAGACATCAAGAATTTATTCAACCATGTCATAAATGATGGTGAAGATCTAATCAAACTTAGTCACAAAAAGGATTCACAATCTGCGAAGAGTGTAGTTTTCGTGCAGTATGACATATACTCACTAAAACGGTCATAACTCTATCATCTGAACGGATATGAACGAACCGTTTGAACCATTAAAAACTAGATTAACATAGCTTTCCAATAATATAAAGTGCACATTCCAGTTCATCTGGAGTTGGTCTGGGGGCTTTGACGAAGTTAAGGGGATAGTAGGATACAGTCTGCCATATGGCAGCATGACCTGTACGCACTTAAACTGTCATAACTTTCGTCAGGACAGCTATGAACGAGCCGCTTAAACCACTGGAAACTAGGCTCACATAGTATTCTAATGATATAAAATTCGGCTTCTAGTTCATCTGGAGCCATTCAGAAAACTCTGACGAAGTTACGATACAATAGGTCCAACTTACTGTGGTCGCAGATTTTGACATGATGAAGCGTTCAACTTTAAAGTGGCATCACAGGAGTTCTCCTCAGTCAAAATTAAAGCGTACATATGGCATTACAAGTCTTCAACATTCATGAAGGATGACATTTGGTAACAGCACCATGGGGGATCCAAAATCAAGAGAGTAGGTAACCTTTGCCGAGGTTAACGATGTCATCCGATGATGGAAAATCTGCTGTACGTGAAGACTAAACCACAAACATCGACACACCTTCATAAGGTTGTGCTTGATCATGTCATATTGTGAATACACTTATCGAACCAACGATTTCATTGAGGTTTCATTTAGCTTGGAGAAAATCAAAGAGCCCTTCATGACGTCAAATGTCAGAGACATCCATTTGATGTTCCATATTCTCTTTGTACGTTTCTTGTATGCATTCATTCCTTTGCTCAGGATTGTGTGGGTAGTCTCACCGTCTGACAGCAGTAATGCTATTGCCAATTTCTCATAAATAAATTCAGGATAACACAGTAATGTTATTGCCAATTTTAAATAATTATTCGGTTGACACTTGAGATTTACTATTATTCGTTGAACAACAGATGAAGAGTTCTCGGTTGAAAAGCGATGCGGATTTCGTTAGGCTAAGGCCTAAGTCTGTGAGTGGACCTTTTTATTTTAAAACATGCATGCTCAAATATTTATGAAAATTTAAAAATAACATGATTTTATTGTTTTAATGAGCCGATAGGGCCATGAAGGCGGGTTGCTCCCCTCCCGTAAGCTCCTTTGTTATGTCGGCTTGAATTTATGTTATGTTGATTGCATTTGGAATTAAATTATTTATGGCGGGGAACCATACCTTATACATGAGATGCATTCTTATTTACGGGGATGAGTAATTTTTGACTTTTCTATATTGTTTTATTTTCTTCACCATGAAGGTCATCATATATATATAAATATGCTAGCTAGCTACAATAGTAGCCCTAGAGGGTTTCGACCCTAGCCTGAGAGGCTCATCGTCATGGTGGAATCTCTCCGCCATGAAGGGTCGTCATATTACTTAGTAGTCTTAAAGGTTCTGACCCTAGTCTGGGAGACTGTCATGGTGAAACCTCTTCCCCTATTTTTAATGTTGATTTTTATGCCAATGAGATTTGCATATTATGATTTGAATTTCAAAATGAATATTTGAGATTCTTTCCCAACGAGGCGTGCACATGGATTTTCTGAAAAATCAAAGGGAGAATATAAATTGATTATTTTCTCGCGCTTGGATAGTATTTTTGTCTACTCACTCTAACGCCATGTTTTTAAATGTTTTTTTCTGGGCCTTTCGTTTTCAAATGTCCAGTGTTGTAGGGTTGCTGAGAGAGGGTTGTGCATACAGAAGACGAGGCATAGCCAACTAATCTGCTGACGCTAGCAATTTTACTCAAGTATCTCATCTATGTAGATTTGCTCTGATTACCCCAACTTAGCTTAGTTTAATTTTCTGTGAAGCGTAGTTGTGATTTGGGGAGCAGGATGACTCCATGTGTTGGGGTTGGAATATATATTACGTGGAAGTGTTTCGTGTATTTACAGGAATGGTTGTCTATTTCAAGAGGGTTTCGGTAAGTTCCCTAGAGGTGGACCATACAGGATTTACCTCGGCTAAAAGGGGTTAATCAGGGGTGGTCAGAGGAGGAGAAAGCTTCGTCTGTTTTCCGATAAGAACTCGTCGTTCAGGCGACGAGGTGGCGTGTGACTGGTATATTTTTTCTGTAACACCCCGTACCTAAAAGTTACCTTTTCATAAAGGTTTACGAGTTACCGAGGGCTTTTAATTGCGATCGGTAATTTAATACGTTATCACTCGAGTTTATTTTTGAGTTTTTCTAAACTCTCCAAATTCCTCATTTAATGACTCGATGTTGTAGTACGTGTCGACAGTCTCCCGGTATTTTCAGAATATTTTTTGGAGCTTCCGTTTATTTTCTGTGAATTTCGAAAGTTTATGATAATTTTTAATTACTATTTCGGTAAATAGTTTTTACCATTTAACCTTTTTACTTTTTAACCTATTTTAATTCGGACCGTTAGATCAATTAGGGGATTGATCTGGGCCGTTGATTTGAGTATAAATAGGGGGAGAGAGAGTTGACTCGAGTCAAAACCCAACTCGGGCGTTGGCCCGAGCCCGGTCTCTCTCTCTCTGCTCTCGACCCTCTGCTCCGCCACCTCCATCGTCGTCGCGTCCGGCCACCTCACACAGGCGCAACACCACCAAAACAACCCTCTTCCTCCCTATTTCAAAACCCCTCAACCAAATTTTGCCAGTGTCCACCATGGAGGGAGATCCGTCGAGTTAGGACGCGCCGGTCAACGACCGGAATTCGACGATCCAAGCGGCGCCAAGGCGCGACGGGTATGGTTGTGCTCCTTTCTTCTTCTTCTTCCTTTCCCTGTCCTTGGATGTTTGATTCGAGCCCTGTTGCAAAACTCTCATATTCACTGTTTTTTTGGGTTTCGACGGCGAGTCGTCGGCGGCCAGTTCTCGGGTTCAGACGAGTTCCCTGAGCTCTAGGAGGCTCGGTTCGTCATCCCTAACAGCTGGGTAAGTTTAGTTTCCTCCTAGCTCAATTTTACCGAGTTTGGTGTTTTCTGGGATTTTGGTTGTTTCGACAGCTAGGAGTTTTTTCCGAGTTTTTTGGTGTTTTTGTGTTGTTGTGGCGTTGGAGATGAAGAAGGAAGAATGGTGAAGGGAGGGTCGAAGGGGCTACTGTGATGCCTTGTGGGTGCAGAGGTCACCCTCGGCAGGAGGTTGGAGGAGCTGCTGGAAGGACCAGTTGTAGTGATGGAAGCTGGTGGGGTGGTCAGGCCGAGCCAGAGGCTCTGCCTGGGGAAGCAATTCAGCGAGTGAACAAACCAGAGGTGAGGTTCTAGTTTTAGGCTTGTGTGTTCCATTGTTTTGTTGTTGTAATTGTGTTTAGATCCTAATTTCAGTGTGTGTTGTTGTTGGTTGTTGATAACTTGGTCATTCGAGGAAGCAGGGAAGTTATGTCCGATTTCTGGCAAGTTTGTCGGAATCCGACAGAATATTCCGGCGACTTGTCGGAATCCGATGAAACATAATAAGTTCCGGCAGAAGCCGACGAGGTAGAATTTGATTTCCCCGATAACCTTAAATTCGTAATTCGAGTAGTTATAGAAAACTTACCGTTAAGAGGAAATTCCACTTTGGGAACCTTTCCCTTTTAGAAAGTTTCCATTTCTAGAAAGTTGTTAATTTGGGTTGAAAAAGTTAAAGAAAAGGTAGAATTCAAGTTAAATGATTTGAAGTTAATTAGTGAAGTATGAAAATTATAAGTATGTTGACCACTTAGTAGTTGAGGAAGATGTTGACTTCTTTTAACGGAAATGTCAAGTTAATCGTTGTAGATAATTTGGGTAAAGAGCAATACAATTTATCGACTCATAATTAGTAATTCGGTTTGAACTGTAGTTTGGGTGTCTATAGTAATTCAACAAAATTACTATGCTATGCTCTATCGTCAATTAAATTAGTAAGGAAAGTCGTTACGCTGAGGGTACGAAGTCGGAAACCAAACTTCGAGTCGATAATCGGACTTAAGCGTAATGGTTGAAAAAGCTGTTAAAAAGAAAGGAACTTGGTCAACACGTGGTCAAATAGGATTTCCTAGTCAAACTAGAAAAAGATTAAGTCAACAGTTTCTAAAGACTAATATATTAGATTAATTGTACAGACTCTGGTCGAACGTGAGACGGGCTCGACCCCGTGGTTAGTTCGAGGTTTTCACTCGAGAGGCTTTCCGAGCAGTGAGGAGGTCGCAATAAGTACTGTGAGTGGACTTTATTTTTAAATATAATGCATGCAATAGACTTTGATTAGTTTCTCCTTTGTTTATAAATTTCCTCCATTTTATGTTTTATGGTGATTTTGGGAAAATGAGAATTTAATACTTTTTAAAGATAAGTGAGCCGGGGAAGAGGTTCCTACCTTTCCCGTGATTTTAAAGGATTTTCCCGTAATATGATTTTACTGTTATCACCATTTTGGGTTATGGAGGGGGATGAGTTTTAAAAGGGGAAACTTGACTCTTGGATTTAAGGATTTTAAAGTAAAGTCAGAGAACCGGTTTCGGGTTCTTGGAAATGTTTTAAATCCAATGTATTTGGGGTAAAGTCATGGGAGATTTGACTTGGTTTTCGATTTATTTTCCCACGAGGTTTTTAAAGGATTTTCAAGGATAAGGTTATATGTATTGCATGCTAGCATGGACCCTCTCCAGATGGAGTTGGTACCCTATCTGGATAGTAGCTGGTCTGACCCTCTTCGGTGGTAGCCGGTCAGTAGGACCCTCCCGGATAGAGCAGCTCAGGACCCTCTTCGGTGGTAGCTGGTCGGTTGGACCCTCCCGAATAGAGCGGGTCATGAGACCCTCTCCGATGAGCTGGTCTATAGACCCTCTCGTGGTAGAGCGGGTCTGTTGTTTTCTCGTGGATGACCCTCTCTGTTAATACCCCACATTTAATTATGGATTTGAGCCAAGGGAGTTATTTTATGATTTATTTATTCATCGTCTATGTTTTACGTGCATAAGGTTTTTCTTGGAAAACTCCAAAGGAGGACATTAAAGAAAATAGAGTTTTTATATTTGATTTTTGTCCACTCACGCTAATATTTTTCAATGTTCTTCCCTGGGTCCTTCATTTTCAAATGCCCAGTGTTGCAGGGTTCTTGAGCTGGGGTCGCGCGTACAAGATTCGGGGCATAGTCGATTAACCCATTGCTGCTTGCAAATTCATTTAGGTAAAACTTTCATGTAGACTGCTCTGACTAACCCAGCTTAGCTAGTTGAATTGGTTAGTGAAGCGTAGGTGTGATTTGGGGAGCAGGATGGATTCATGAGTTAGGGGTTGTTTTAAATACTCATGGAAGTGCTGAGTTGGTCTTTAGGAAGGGTTGTCCATTTCGAGGGGTTTTCGGTAAGAAGTTCCCTTGAGGTGGTCCCCGCAGGATTTACTTCGGGTTAAAGGGGTTTAACTCGGGGTGGGTCCTGACATTTTCTCATCTTCTCTTCTTCTTCCTTTCAGTAGCCTTTGCTTGTCAAAATGGAGCCCTGACTCAAAATAACTCTTTTACTGTTTTTTTTTGGGTTTCGGTTCCTCTTCCGACGAGGATGTTCTTCGAGTTCTAAGCGTCTCCTTTAGGTTCTGGTGAGTCATGGAAGTTTGTGTGGAGTTTAGGTGAGCACTAGAGCTGCTGGTTCTCGAGCTTGAGCAGTGTAGAGGTGAGTGATGATTTTCTGGAGCTACTGTGTTACTGTTTTTGTTGTTGGGATGTTAATTAGGTGATGTTCTGATCTTGTTTGTTGATAACTTGGAATTCGGAACTTACATGGAAGCTATGGCAAATTTCCGACATGGTGATCGGAATCCGACAAAGGATTCAGGCAAGTTTCTGGAATCCGACGAAGTTGAATTTCCAGCAGAGCCGAAGAGGTAGAAATCGATTCCCCTTTAAGCTTTAAGTCATAAAATTTTTGATAAATACTAAATCGAGTAATTACGAAAAACTTACCGTAAATAGGAAGTTTCCATTTTTGAAAAGTTGACCGGTAAAAAGAAAAATCAATTTTCGTTAACCGGTTAAAATAAGCCAATCATATCTTTAAATGAGAATCTGGTCAACTCCCGAATCTTAGTCAAATTAAGATTTCCTAGTCAATCTAGGAAAAGATTAAGTCAACGGTATTAAAGACTGATTTATTGGATTAATTTTACAGTTTATGGTCGAACGTGAGACGGACTCGATCATGTGGATATTTTGAAGAGTATTCCGAGCATTGATGATGTCGCATTAAGTACTGTGAGTAGACCTTTGATTTTATACATGCATGCACTTTAGTAAGCCGGTGGGGCCAGGAAGGTGGGTTGCTCCCCTCCCTTAAGCTCATTTGTTACGTCGGCTGTAATTTGTTTTATGATGATCATATTTGGAAACGATTTATTTATGACCATTGTTTTGGGGGCGATCGGGGCATCGTGCCTTATGCATGAAATCCATATTTTAATTACGGGGGAGAAGTCATATATTATTGAGTTTTCGTATTTGTTTGTTTTCTTCACCATGAAGGGTCGTTATATATATTATCATTACTAGCTAGCCATACGGACCCCCCACTTTAGAAGTGAAGAGAGGTAATAATAGTCTTATTTGGCTCCGACCCTAGTCTGAGAGACTCATTATCATGGTGGAATCTCTCCACCATGAAGGGTCGTTCATTACTTAGTAGCCTCCGGAAGGCTCTGACCCTAGTCTGGAAGATTATCCATGGTGAAACATCTTCCCATATTTTTAATGTTGATTTACAAGCCAAAGAGATTGACATTTTATGTTTAGGTTTTCAGAACGATTAATTGGGATTCTTACCCGATGAGGCATGCATATGGATTTTCAGGAAAATCAAAGGGAGAACATAAATTGATTATTTTTTTGTCCACTCACTCTAACGTTGTGTTTTAAATGTTCTTCTTTAGGCCATTCGTTTTCAAATGCCCAATGTTGCAGGGTTGCTGATTGGAGGTCATGCGTACTGAAGAAAGACATAGTCAAATCATTCTGTTGTCGCCATTTAGTCTATTTAGGTATTGCTTCCACGTAGAATGCTCTGTTTACCCCAATATAGTTTAGTTGAATTTGATTGGTGATGTGTAGATGCAAATTTTGGGGGAACAGGATAGCTTCAGGTGTTGAGGTTGGATTTTATTATAGTGGAAGGGTTTAGTTGGTTTGCAGGTAGGGTTGTCCATTTCAAAGGAGATTTTCGGTAAAAATTTCCCTTGAGGTGGACCTCGTAGGGTTTACTTCGGGTTAAAGAGGTTAACCTGGAATGGGTTCTGACAATTACTCCGTTTGATATTCTAGACTTGAAAATTATTAATTTCATAGAATGAAAATGAATAAAATTATTTATCCAAATTTCATTGTACAATTTGTATTTACGTATACTTACTTTCCAAAATATGTTCCAATTTTAATATCTTAATTTTTTCCCATATTTTCACTTTATTAGTTTCTAAATATAAATATTTTAACGTTATAATTTTTCAAAAATAAATTTTTATTTTTAATATTTAAATTCTTCATATATTTTCATTGTAACGCCCTGTACATAAAAGTTACCTGTTTACAAGGGTTTGTGAGTTACCGAGAACTTTTTACTGCGACCGGTAATTTAATAAGTTATCACTCGAGTTTATTTTTGAGTTTTTCTTGAATGAAGGAAAAATAGATTTAAAGACGTGAAGTCGTAGTACGTGTCGACACGAGTCTCCCGGTATTTTCAGAATATTTTTCGGAGCTTCCGTTTATTTTCTACGAATTTCTGAAGTTTATGGTAATTTTTAATTTCTACTCCAGTAAATAAGTTTTACTATTTAACCAATTACTTTTTACCTTCTTTAAATGTGGACCCTCAGATCAATTAGGGATTTGATCTGGGCCGTTGGTTTATGTATAAAAGAGAGTAGAGAGGTTGACTGAGTCAACAGTCCAACTTGGGGCCTTAACCTAAGTCAACTCCCTCCCCCTCCTTCCTCTGCGTCCGATCACCACCATGGTGGATCACCGTCGTCAGGCCGCCTCTCTGCCCATTAGGGGTGGTTTCGGTCTTCCTGACCTACTTCTGGTGTCAGCTTCGTCAAAGAAGCACCGGTGAAGGAGAATCGAATCAGAGAAGGTTTTAGGGTTCGATCTGGATTTTCCGATTCTGACCACGATGGCAAGCGTTGCTGGTGTTGGTAGCTTCGCCTGAACTTGGCGAACCTCTCTGTAGTATCAGTTTCAAGAGAGGAGCTACGGAGAGAGAGAAAGAGAAAAGGAGGATAGAAGGTGACTGAGTTTTTGATGGGGTTTCCGAATCCAGTCACGACGGAGAGCATGAGTGGTGGTGGTAGCCTCGTTTCGGTCTCTGGATCCTTCTTATAGTCTCAGTTTTGTTAGAGGAACAGCAATGAGGGAGAACAGAGCAGGGGAGTGATTTGAGTTTTGGTCATGGTTCTGTGTTCTCTAGCCACCGACGAAGCCATGAGGTATTAAACTTGGTCTGTTCTTCAAGCCTTACATCTTTATATAATTGGTATTGAGTTTTGATTGAGATTGAATGATTTGATGGATTTGGGTTTTCTTTTCAATTCGGGTTTAGTGCAAGTTTTGGTTATTTTAGAGTTTGATTTGCTGTATTGATATTGAAAGAAGCTAGTAGTGAATAGTTATGCTCGATTTCAAGAATTGGAGGAATCGAGTGATGGTTAGTTAATCTGGTTGCTGGGGAGTAAATAGGCTGCATATATTTCATTCAAGCTGAGTAGTGTTTCAGTGACTGTAGGGGGGCTGCAGATGAATCCGTTGTGGGACAAGCTTCTGTTCTTCAGTTATGATGGATGAGGATAAGCATCTGGTTTATGGAGTTAAAGGATTACATGTGAGAGTTAGAATTATGGTGGTGTTATGTTGTTGATGTGGCTGCTGTTGATGATGTTGTTGTTATTGTTGTTGTTGTGTTGTTAGATGTCGAGAACTCGGGATTTGAAGCAAGCAGGGAGACTTTGGTCATTTTTTCGGTGAATTACCGGAGACCGTCAAAGCAGCAGTTTTCTGGCATAAGCCGAAGAGGTAGAATTCGATTTTGCCGATAAGCTTAAAGTCGTAAAGTTTCTATTAAATCGTGAATCTGGCTAATTACGGAAACTTGCCATAAATATGAAGGTTCTATTTTGGAAAACTTTCCCTTTATGGAAAGTTGACCAGCAAAAAGAAAAGTCAATCTTAGTTAACCGGTTAAATTAAGCCAATCGGATCTTCAAATGAGAATCTGGTCAACTCAGGAATCTTGGTCAAAAATTGAGTTGATCGTTGTAAATAATTTGGATAATTTCATAATTGGTTTATCGACTTAAGGTTAAAGATTTGGTCTAAGAGACACATTAGGTGTCCATAGTAATTCAACGAATTATTATGTGACTTTCTAGTATCAAATTAAAATGGTTAAGGAAAATGGGAAAATTTTAGATTTTATATCACAAGATTATATATTTATTGATTATATGTGGGTTGTCGAATTTATTTTAGCTAGCTAGCGGGCAGCGCTCCTCATTTGGTGGAGTGGAAGAACGCCACTTGTTGTCCTCCTCTCTCAATGGGGAAGATGGTAGTTTAGAGCGTGATTGCTTCCTCACTGAGGGTGGGTGGTACGCTAGAGCTCTTAACCTCGACCCTGACATGTGAGATGATTTATTTGTGATATTCTTCCCCTATTATTTGATGATCGGTTGCAGACCGGAATTTGGTTTCGTTTATTATTTGGCAGCAGGTTGGGATTTGTTTTCGTTTATTATTTGGTTATAGGCCTGGATTATTTTATAATTGGCGTAAAACCAACATTTGATTTTATTGGACATAAGACCTGAAATATTTGCGTTTGGCTTAAGGCCATGATTTTATTTTTTAAAAAATATTATGAGTATGCATAAAGATGATTTATTTTTGGTTTATTTGTGGGAGAACGTGAAAATAAATTTTGGCTTCAAGCCATCATTTTATCCAGTTTAATTTTGTCTGGGCCATTTGTTTTCAAATATACCCATTTTGCAGGGTAGATGAGAGGAGGTTGTGCATATAGGAGACGAGGCATAGTCGATGTAGTCAGCTGACGCTAGAATTTGTGTAGGAAATTATCTATTTAGATGGCTCTTATTACCTCAGTTTAGTTAGTTGTTTGTGATTGTGAAACGTGGAGAAAATTTGGGGAGCAGGATGACTATAGATGTTGGGTTTGTATTTTTAATCTTCATGGAATGTTTAGTTGATTTGCAGAAAGTGTTATCTATTTTAAGGGAGTTTCGATAAGAAGTTCTCTTGAGATGGACCCCATAGTATTTATCTCGGATTAAAAAAGTTAATTCATGGTGGATCCTGACATGCATATTATTAATTTTCAATATAAATTCTACGTTGTTAATATTCTAATTTGTGTTCCTAATGTAATACACATTTAACATACCAATGAAATCTCATTTAAAATGTCAAATAATAAAAATGTGTACTAAGTAATTAAGGGCATGTATTTAAAATCTTTTGAAATTTAATTCTCAATTGAAATAGACAAACTAAAAACAAATATCTGATAAAAAGATAAAAGTGAAAAGTTATTTTTTGCACTACCTTCATCCAAAATAAAAGAAGATAAAAGGGAAAAATAAAAAAGAGGCTTACCGAGAACTTTTTACTGCGACCGGTAATTTAATAAGTTATCACTCGAGTTTATTTTTGAGTTTTTCTTGAATGAAGGAAAAATAGATTTAAAGACGTGAAGTCGTAGTACGTGTCAACACGAGTCTCCCGGTATTTCCGGAATATTTTTCGGAGCTTCCGGTTATTTTCTGTGAGTTTCTGAAGTGTATGGTAACTTTTAATTATCCATCCGGTAAAAGAGGAGTTTTACCATTTAACCTTTTTACTTTTCACCTTCTTTGAATCTGAACCGTTGGATCTTTTCAAGATTGAATCTCAACCGTTGATTTCTCTATAAATAGAGAAGAGAGGTTTGACCGAGTCAAACCTCCCCAAATCGAGTCAACGGTTCCCCCCCGAGCCCTTCTCTCCGTTCCACTGTTTTTCCGCCGGTGCCGGCGACTCCGGCCACCATAGGCCGGCGGACCACTTCCATCCTCTTCCTCTTCTCTTCCTCTACCTAGCCTAGCCTCCACAACCACTATACATCCACCACAGCCGGAGATCGAGCTAGGGAAAGGCTCGACTGTTTTCCGGCGAGAACTCGCCGTTCAGGCGACGATTTGGCGCGTGGTAGGTGTCTTCGTGTTCCTCTCCACTTCTTCTTCCTTCCCTTGTCCCTTAATGGTTGTTTTGATCTCCAAACTGAAAAGCCCCAATTTACTGGTTCTTGGGTTTTCTGGGTTTCTCAGGCAGACTCCGGCGACCGAGTTTTTTTTTTGGAGCCTTGACATCTCCGCCGTGCCCTAGGGAGCTGTTGGAGTGGGTCTAGGAGGTGGTAGGCAGCAGGAAGCTGCTGGGTGGTGGTTGGTTCGAGTGGAAGCACAGAGCAGAGGGTAAAGCTCCATTCCTTTTGTTTTGGTCAGCTACTGTGTTGATTGGTGTTGTTGGATATTGATGTTGATTTGTTGTTTTCCTTGTCTTGTTGTCGAGAACTTGGTGATCGAAGGAAACGGGGAAACTCTGGCAAAATTCCGGCAAAGATGCCGGAATCCGGTAACGATTCCGACGGCAGTAAATCCGGCTGAAATGCCGAGGTAGTCTTCAATCACTTTAAATGTGTCGTTTTCGTTTAATAGGGTTAAAGTGTCGTAAATCGGAATTTACGTAAGGAAACGAGTAAAAAATGGAAACTAACCGTAAATTGGGAACTTTCCATTTTGGGAAACTTTCTATGTTTGGAAACCTGCTAAATTGGGAAACTTTCCATTTTTGGAAAGTTTCCATTAAAGGAAAGTTTCCACTTTGGGAAAGTCGCATTTTCAGAAAAATGGTTAAAGGATTGAAGTTCAATGAAAGTGACACTTTTTGGTTAAATGGGTAAAGTGTTAAATTGTTATCGGAAATAGATAACTGGAATTTATGAGAAAATGTTAAATCGGTATATCGACTCGAGGTTATAGATATTGATTGATACGTGACACCCTAACGTTAAGTTAAAGTAATAAAGGAAAGTTCGGAAGCTGAGTCGGACTTCCGGTAATTTGAGTTAAGAGTCGATAACCGAGAAAGAAAGTCAAAAAGGTTAAAGTGTCATAAAAAGGAACTCGGTCAACTTGTGGTCAATAGGAGTTCCTGGTCAAACTAGGAAAAGACCAAGTCAACTGTGAACGACTAATATGATGATTTGTTGGTACAGTCTCTGGTCGTACGTGAGACGGTCTCGACTACGCGGTTAGTTCGAGAGTTTCGCTCGAGGAGTTTTCCGAGCGGGAAGAAGGTCGCAATAGTACTGTGAGTGGACAGATTATTTTATTTAAATGAATGCATGCCTTAATTACTGATATAATTGCATGGTTTTTATGATTGTTTCGGGAATGATATGTTCCTCGGGTGCTTGGATATTTTATTTGGATTTATGCCTATATGTCGAGGAATAGTTTTGTTTATTTGTTTGGGAAGAGTATTTGAGTAAGTATTGTTGTGAATTTTCCTTTATGGGTTGTCCAATGGTTATGCTAGCTAAAGTAGCGTGAGGGCGCTACTAGAGCTCTTAGCTCCGACCCTGGTCTGAGAGGACAGACACGCCTGAGATGTCAGGTGGATATTCTAAGGGTTGTCCATCACCAGTTACCTAGAGCTCTTAGCTCCGACCCTGGTCTGAGAGGACAGACACGCCTGAGATGTCAGGTGGATATGCTAAGGGTTGTCCATCACCACTTTACCTAGAGCTCTTAGCTCCGACCCTGGTCTGAGAGGACAGACACGCCTGAGATGTCAGGTGGATATTCTAAGGGTTGTCCATCACCAGTTACCTAGAGCTCTTAGCTCCGACCCTGGTCTGAGAGGACAGACACGCCTGAGATGTCAGGTGGATATGCTAAGGGTTGTCCATCACCACTTTACCTAGAGCTCTTAGCTCCGACCCTGGTCTGAGAGGACAGACACGCCTGAGATGTCAGGTGGATATGCTAAGGGTTGTCCATCACCATTTACCTAGAGCTCTTAGCTCCGACCCTGGTCTGAGAGGACAGACACGCCTGAGATGTCAGGTGGATATATTAAGGGTTGTCCATTACCGTTTTATATAGCTAGCATAGCGTGAAGGCGCAACTCTTCCCATAATTGTGTTTTGTGATTATTGTGTTTTGTGATTATCACTCTTCCCATAATCCTTATTGGTTTATATTATCATGCATTTGTGGAAATTTAGCAATTGTGGGCATGCATAAATGTTATTTGAATCATTAAAGTTTTGGGAGAGCATTAAAGGAAATAGAGTTTTCATATTTGGTTTTCGTCCACTCACTCTAACAGTTTTTAAATGTTTCTCCCCTGGGCCTTTCGTTTTTTTTAAATGCCCAGTGATGCAGGGTTCTTGAGAGGAGGTCGAGCGCGTACGAGAGTCGAGGCATAGTCGATCATTCCGTTGCTGCTTGAAATTCTTTGGGGTAATCATCTCTGTAGACTGCTCTGACTAACCCGGTTTAGTTAGTTTAGTAGGAAGGGTTGGCCATTTCCAAGGGGGTTTCGGTAAGAAGTTCCCTTGAGGTGGTCCCCGCAGAATTTACTTCGGGTTAAAGGGGTTTAACCTGGGGTGGGTCCTGTCATGGTCAACTTCACTTCAGCAATGTACTTGATTAATGTGCAGCTCTGGAGCTTAGTTGAAAGACAACCGCGTTTAGATCCTATAAATCTGGTACGGAAATTGTCTCACATTGAGTTTTATTTTCACTTTTAGATCAGCTATCCTGTCTTTAAAAAAATAATTCAAGTATCTGTTTTGTGGATTATCCTGAGCTAAAGAGATGAACTGAAGAATGAAAGTTTGACACATGGAGTACTAGTTTGAGTATTGGAGTCACTCGAATGTTTCCTTATTTTGATAAGTATTTCGCTTCCTTTTTACTTGAACAGTTTGGTTTGTTGTTCTGCATGTGTTTTGGAATTGGATTTGGATTTTGGAGTTTGATTCTCTAATCTACTCTGGTTTTTGGTTCGTTCTGCTAGGCAGGAAAGAGAAGATCATAATCAATTAAGCTTAAAGGGTGCGGGTTGCTTCTGATGATTGTGTGACGAAAGATACTGTTTTTTTTTTCAATTTGGCTGCCTTTCGTAATAAAAGGTATTGTTCAATTATGCCTAATCATGTGATTCTTTTTCCTTTACTGCCCTTGTTAATAAATTTCTGTAGAATCACACAGATTGAGGAGAAGAGCAGGCTTAAACACACACTCAGAGAGAGAGAGAAAGGGAGAGAGAGAGGGAGATCAGAATAGTTGATTCCAGATTCAATTGTCTATCAAACCAGCGTATCGATTTGGGTACTTTGCTTCAATTACTTCTCTTTGGCTGATCTTATACTCTATTGCCTTTGGTAATTTGCTCTGATTTTTTCTGGTGGAATCGCATATATTTGATTGCATGTATGATTTGGTGACCTGATTAATTTTGTTCCAGGTTTTCTTCCCGTCTCCATTCTGAACGAACCGGATACATATGGCGACAGACTTACAGGTATGGACTGGTGATCTCATTAAAATGCCGTTGGGTAGTCTTTGTCTTCTGTTGGTCAATTTTTATGCAATTTTTTTTCTCACTACTCTGTGCATCAATCTCATAAGTTTTGTTTCTATTTTTCTTTTCCATCTGGCGGAGGAGGCATCATTTGAGACTCTACGATCACACTAACTACACCCAGGAAGCAAGCAGCGTAGTTGGCGTAAAGGTTTATTATTATTTTTGTCATCTTTTCTATATATGACCATTTTAATGAATTACCTTCCAATTGTATTAACTTCAATGCTATACTTTCTTGTAGGTTGTATTATTTTTGCCGGATTGTGTTTTCTAATTTGCACTTTATATTTCCCAAGGACTGTTGCTCAGCTTCCATTAAATGGAAATCCACCAACTATATTTAGTAGTATGTGATAATGATATTTAAATTCCCTTTGTAAATCTGTCTGTACGTTGCAGTCAAGTACTCATGTCCCCTAAAAATTCCAAGTTTAGATATTCATGAAGATTATATGCTATGATACAATGTTTTATAATTGACTTAATAGTTTCTGTATAAGTGGTATGCTACTGGTTCACAAAGCATTATAATTGGGTATTGTGTTTCAATAAGATTGAGTATTGTGTTTGTATGTATGGGTTGAAGACTCTATTTCTCTTTTCACATTATAACTGTTTAGTTGATGTCATGCCGACGAAGTATATTTATAAAGCATTCTTTTTATTGATCTCTCTTTATTGGCAACATATTGATGCAATTGTCATCCTATTTATGCTGTCTCCAGGCATTACTTATTAGTCAGTTACTAACGGTATGTTACTTTCTTTGCATGTCCTGATGCAACGGTATGTTACTTTTGCATGTCCCGATGCTAATCCAATTCAGGAGGTGGTGAGAGAGATGGAGAGGGGACTAAGCAAGTAGGCTGCAATGCGTTTTCTGTTGTTCATGTCCGGTCAAATGGCATAACAGTCTGGGTTATTCTTTGTTTGATTCCAATTGTGGTAACGGGTTATCATTTGGTTTTCTTTTTTCATGGTGAATTTGAAATTCGGTTCTTTACTTCTGATTTTTGGTAACTATTTTTTCATCGAAACGATTCTATGCAATGATCCAGTTAGGCTTTGAATTCTCACTGTATATTTTCTTTTATCGTTTAGGGTCAATGGATAAGTTGAACAGGCGATATATTGTACATGAGTCAGTACTAGGTATGTGTTTTTGCATTGAATACTATGGTTTTTTATTTTTATTCTTATTTTTCATTTATATATGTTTTTTAAACTTTCTTTCATTTGTTTTTACAGCTTGCTGAGAATTAATTTGTTGGCTACAAAATGCATCAAACATTGTCCGTTTTATTTATGACCAGAGTTTCACTCTGATGTGTAGGATGCAGTTGGATTATACCTAATACTCTCCTATTGTGTGCTTGGTTTCAAGAAGGAAGGAAAGTGCTATTTATCTGTTCCTGCATTTTTGTTTTCATGTTGGAGTGTTGTTTGTTGATCTTTGTACGATTATAAAAAAGTCATATATAATCAATTGTGCAGGATGCAGTACGATTATACCTAAAAAAACTCTGTTGTGCTTCAAGAAGGAAGGAGTTTATTGTGTTCTGAGTGTTATTTATCTATTCCTGTATTATTGTTTTCATGTTGGAGTGTTGGTTGTTGATCTTTGTTCTTTGAATTGATCCAGTGGTACTTTACCTTTGGTTAATTCCAGGTCAAGGACGTATTTCTGCCAAGGTACAATGCCTGTAGATTATAAGTTTTTCCGAGGTAAATTATGATTGGGTCCTGATCTTTTTTGTCTATACAACTTGTTCCAATTTGAACCAAGAAATGGGTCTAAATTTCGGGTCGCCATCTGTGAACTTGAACTTATAATGATTAGTTGGGTAGAAATTGGTTTGATTATAATTTTTGGATAAGTTTCTGCTATGACTGATATCCTATTTTCTTTTTTTCTTTTTTCCGGTCTGGCATGTGTTTCTCATCTTGCATGCATGGATCAAGAGCCTTATCATTAACAAACAAATCTTCCCGATTGGTTAGTGCTATTAGTTTCATTTGAGGAAACCAATTGGTAAGTCGGTAACTGCTATTAGTTTTGTTTCAGTTGTTAAGTTGGAGAACTGAACCAATAATTCTTTTTCTTTATCACTGATTGGAGGATTGGTATGACAAGTTATTTAATTTACTTCTTTGTTTGAATATACTGGAGAAGACTTTCTTTTGTTTACTTGCGTAGTTTGGGGCGAGTTCAGTTTTATTGTTTATTGATTGCAGTAATTAGCTTAATTGTAATGATACGATATTCGGATTTGATACAAGAAAATTTCAAATTCTCAAACTGATTTAATAAGATTACCAAAGTTACTATAAATTGCTGAATATGTATGACAGCTACTTTAAACTTCTCTTTTGAAACATTTCAAACTGAATAGATTGGATGTAAACTATATTTGGATAGGTATAGTTACCAAAAAGGACTGGGGGTTTTAACTCTATTTACAGATTTTGTCATTTTGGCAACCATAGTAGTGAGGGTCATGATCACTACCCTTGATCCTTTGTGTTAGATTAATGGGAGTGAAAAAAAATCATGTTGTCGCATCTGTAATTCATATTTGGTATTTTGTTGGATTTCTATATTTTTTTAGTTAGACCAAGGATATCAATCTTTTGGGTTAGTTCAGTTAATTCAACTGTGGTTTTGGTGTTTTTTATATTTTCATTATTGTGCAGGAAAATAAAGGAGTATGTTCTGAGTTAGAGTAAAGGTTAAGTTGATATTATTTCTTCCTCGAGATTGACATCATTTGGTCAGTAAAGGTTTTTGTGTATTGTTTATTTTACTTATCACATTAGGTGGGAATGCAGACTTTTTGATAACTCGTTAGATAAATTGTGAGATAGCTGCTCATCAGAAATATATGCATATAGATAAAATGCATGCAATGTATCCAAAATTAATTGAAAATCCAAAAATGTACCCTTTGAATGTTAATGATGACAAAAATGTACCCTTTGAATGTTAATGATGACAGTTCTGAGCAAAAATATTTAGTTGCAGATATGTTTGCTGTGTTCTAGCCAAATTCATTCACATTTGAATGTCTGTGTATAGGTGTATTTAATATCTACATTTTGTATTAAAATTTATGTATTTTGTGTTTGAATGGTGGTTTAAGAGTGCTTGAACATTTGAATTAAAGTTCATTGTCTTTGGGATTTTGGATTCAACCGAATTCTGTGTACAAATTTAAAACTGCTGGAGGCAACTGCTGCCGGTTTATTAGTCAGGTTATGTTTCCTTGCTTCTACTTGGAAGATTTTGTATGTAATATGCTAATCAAATTTGCAAATATTATATTTATACTGAATAAAATTGGTTTGCTGCAAGGTGCACAGGCACTCAAATTAGCGCAGCGGTAGGCCTCTTGGCTCTTTTTATAGCCATTCAAGTTCGAATCCTTGCCACTAATCCGCTTTTATCTTTTTAAAGACCATTTCTAAGTTTCCAAAGGCTTTGGTGGCCTTTTTATTTTTATTATTTTTAACCATTTCCTATCTTTTCATTTCTCCATATCAAAATCCTAAGTTGTGTTTAAACTGGGACGTTTTTTCCTTTCATGTTTAATTTTTTTTTTCAAAATAAATTATTTTTTTCTTCAGAAAATATATGCATACATATGTCTAGGAGGCCATATTTTAACTTTTTGCCTCATGCCAATAAAATCTCAAGGGCCGGCCCTGATTAATATAATGACTGTCGGCTGCCCTGTTGTAGGATTAGATTCTTTTGTGTCAGCTTTTATCCTAACTTGGACACAAGTTTCCAATGTCTATGCTAGGCCTCATTGTTTCCTTCCGATTACGTTGGTTCCAAACTCTTATGGTGCTATCTACTGCATTAGTTGGCAAACCTGCCTTTCAGAACCTCATTTGCAGAAAAAAAAAAAAAAAAAAAGATAAAAAGAGTACAAGTCTGAATAATTATCCTCCACCAGTTGATGTTATTGATCAGTATGTAGCTGTATGTGTTTATAGTAACCGATTGTTGGTGTTTCTGATGGGTTTTTGAACAGATGAGCAATTCAACAAACGAGGAATGTGTGCATGTACTTCACGGAGAAAGTACCGGATTCCCTATTGGTAGCTCAAGTGCCCTTGCGAGGCTCCTCGGGTGGGCCAATTTTTAGGCAAAAAGCAAGTAAATCTTATTCTCACCCATTTCGTTATGCGGTATGTTTTGTTGTTGAGCCTATTTAGACCACATTTTTTCAAAAGGTCTAGATTGACGGTCGGATGACATGAAATGCCGATGAGAAAGTTTATGTGCCCCATTTGTTTTCTCTTACAGAGCTTGATGATTGATTTTACAGGTGCGTGTATTTGGGATTATTTGATACTGAGATCGATGCAGCAAGGTACATGTTTGTCATATCAAATTTATACATTTCTGGGCAGTTAGTTGAATATTTGAGTGAGAATCGATGTACATTTTTTTAGGGCCTATGACAAAGCTGCATTCAAGTATAATGGGAAATAATCTGTTGCCAACTTTAATCCTAGCATCTAATGAGAGTGAGCTGAACAAAATTGGTAGTTAATTAATTTAAATTTTGTTAATTCATTTTGAAAATATTCGATTAGATATGTATTGTGCAGAGCCTTCTGGTAATAATGCAAGAGGATATCATTATCTGGATTTGAGTTTGGAAAATTTAAACCGTAAGAACATCCTAGCATTTGGGACTACTCAAGAGCATCCCAGCATTTGGGACTACTCAAAATCACACATCGAAATGTTGCAATGGAACAACATCAGCAACGACAATCAGCCTGCCTCTATGCAATTCGACTCCAATTGGAGGAACAATCAAGGATTCCAGTCCATAATTTCTACCATTTAACAATTTATTTTTTACCTTTAAAATCTGGACCGTTGGATCGATTGAAGATCTGATCTGGGCTGTGCATTTCTCTATAGAGAGAGGTTTGACTCAGGTTTCTCTATAATTAAGTGACCCTCCACCTAATTAGGGTGGCGCGGGGTAGACCCCCAACTTAAGGAAGTGGCGCGGGGTGTGTGGAGTGAGGACCCCAACGTTTTTATTTAATTATAAGCCACATGGATTTTATTCATTTTCATTAAGCAGGTGGGGCCGGGAAGGCAAGTTGCTCCCCACTTGTAAGCTCCTTGTTTAAATTGGCTAGAAATCGTGATATGTTTACTTTATTAAGAAATTCTTTGTTTATGGTTATTATTATAGACGGTCGAAGAACCGTGCTTGATGCATAATTTAATTAACGAGAGAAGTCTTTTATGACTTTCTATTTGTTGATTTGTTTTTCTTCACCATGTAAGGTCGTTAATATATATATTTTACCTCCCCCCACTTAAGGAAATAGCACGGGGTGCGTTGAGAGATGACCCTCCACCTAATTAGGGTGGCGCGGGGTAGACCTCCAACTTAAGTAAGTGGCGCGGGGTGTGTGTGGAGTGAGGACCCCCTACCTAATTAGGGTGGACCCCCCATTTAAAGTAGCGCGGGATGCGTTAGATTGCTTTGAAGACTCATTGTCATGGTGAAACCTCTTTTCCCATTATTTAATGTTGAGTTTTAAGTCATTAAGTTGTCATGATTTATTTTGTTTTCAAGGATTATTTGGGATTTTCCCAATGTTGCATGCATAAGAGGTTTTAAATGAACGAAATGCTCGAAAAGCATTAAGTTACGATTTCGTAAGTAATTTAGTTATTTTTGTCCATTCATTCTAACGCTTATTTTTAAATGCTTTCCCTATGGGCCCTTCGTTTTCAAATGTCCAGTTTTGCAAGGTAGATGACAGGAGGTCGTGCGTATAGCGAGGTATAGTCGATTTAATCTGTTGATGCTAGAATTTGGTTAGACATTTATCTGTTTAGATTGCTATGATTACCCCAGTTTAGTTAGTTTGAATTTGATTGTGAAGCGTAGATGAGATTTGGGGAGCAGGATAACACCAGATGTTAGGGTTGAATTATTAATGTTCATAGAATGCTTAGTTGGTTTGCAGGAAGGGTTTTCCATTTCAAGGGGGTTTCGGTAAGAAGTTCCCTTGAGGTGAACCTGCAGGATTTACTTCGTGTTAACTGGGGGTGGGTCTTCACCGTTTCTTCCCTAGGCCCTTCGTTTTAAATACCCAGGTTGCACTGCTCATTTCGACTAGAATTCGTGGAGGTCAGGCATAGTTACCCTCACTTCTCACCCATCAGTATGTTCCAGGTTAACCTACTTTATATTTTCCAGCTTCTACTTTATTAATCGCTCTGATACACGAGTTTTATTTACTTATTCGGTGAACTCCTAGTGGTCTAGAATCTAATGTAGGATTAAACTTGGGATTGTTGTTATTATTGATGATTATATTATGAATTATATCATAAGTGGAGGTTGTTTGGATATGGGAGCAGGATGGCTCTAGTAGTTGAGGGTGATCGATGGATATTTACAAGTGTTGTTTGGAGTTGTAGGTTAAGGATTGTCCACTTTTCAAAGGAGACTGTCGAAATTTTGACAGAATCTTCTTTAGAAAGTGCTCCCTGTAGGATTTGCTCTGGGTTAAAGGAATTAATCCGGGGTGGGTCCTAACATAATTAAGGTGGCGCAGAGTGTATAGTTTGATAACCCCCACCTAATTAAGGTGGCGCGAGGTAGACCCCCACTTTTAAGGAAGTGACGTGGGGTGTGTTTAGATTGATGACGCACGTCTAATTAGGGTGACGCAGGATGGACCCCCCCACTTAAGGAAATTACGCAGGAGGCCAGACATAGTTACCACCACTTCTCAATCCATCAGTAGGTTCTGGGTTTACTTTATATTTTTTCTGCTTCCACCTTTATTAGTTGTTTTGATACGCGTGGATTATATTTAATTATTCGGTGAACTCCTATGGGTCTAGAACCCTGTGTAGGATTTAATCTTTGGAGTGTTGTTGTCGATGATATAATCATTTATATGAATTAATTATATCGGTGTGTTTATTTGTGGAGGATGTTTGGATATGGGAGAAGGATGACTCCAGGAGTTTGTGGGTGGTTGATGGATAATTAGAAGTGTTGATTTTGGGTTGTAGGTTAAGGCTTGTTCACTTTTCAAATGAGGCTATGTCGAAATTTTAGTAGAATCTTCCTTGGAAGGTGGTCTCCGCAGGATTTACTCCAGGGTGGGTCTTGACACGGGATGCATGATTATAGCGATTCTCAATGTGAGGTGAGCTGGGCGCGGGATATATGTTTATAGCAGCCCTCATCGTAGGGTGAGCGCGTGATATATGTGCATAGCGGCCATTACCGTAAGGTGAGCTGGGCGCGAAATATTTGTTTATAGCGGCCATCACCGCAGGGTGAGTTGGGCACGAAATATATGATTATAGCGGCCCTCATAACAGGGTGAGCTGGGCGCGAGATATATCTGCATAGCAGCCCACATCGCAAGATGAGCTGGGCGCGAGTTATAAGGATATTGTGGCCCTCACAGCAGGTGACCTAGGCGTATGTGCTTTGGATTGAATTATGTTTTCAATATTAATGTTATTATTTTTTTCTCCAAAGCTGGGCGCGAGTTATAAGGATATTGTGAGAATCGATGTACATTTTTTTAGGGCCTATGACAAAGCTGCATTCAAGTATAATGGGAAATAATTTGTTGCCAACTTTAATCCTATCATCTATGATATGAGAGAGAGCTGAACAAAATTGGTAGTTAATTAATTTAAATTTTGTTAATTCATTTTGAAAATATTCGATTAGATATGTATTGTGCAGAGCCTTCTGGTAATAATGCAAGAGGATATCATTATCTGGATTTGAGTTTGGAAAATTTAAACCGTAAGAACATCCTAGCATTTGGGACTACTCAAGAGCATCCCAGCATTTGGGACTACTCAAAATCACACACATTGAAATGTTGCAATGGAACAACATCAGCAACGACAAACACTCTGCCTCTATGTAATTCGACTCCAATTGGAGGAACAATCAAGGATTCCAGTCCATAATTTCTACCATTTAACCATTTATTTTTTACCTTCTTTAAAATCTGGACCGTTGGATCGATTGAAGATCTGATCTGGGCCGTGCATTTCTCTATAAAGAGGAGAGGTTTGACTCGGGTCAAACCTCTCCTCCCCCTCCCTCTCGACTCCCTCGTCTCCGACGAGCTCCCCAGCAGCGCTCCGTCGTGTCCAGCCACCCCACGCCGGCGCACCATTACCAAAACATCCTTCTTCGTATTCTCTACAAAGCCCAGACATTCAATCCAACCCACAACCATTGACGACGAAGATAGGACGACGACTGTCCTTGAGAATTTCCGTCAAAGCAGGCGGCGATTCGACAAACTAAGGTCAGATTCTTGCTCTTTTCTTCTGCTTCATTTCCATGCCCATAAACCTTTGATTCGAAGTCAGTCGAAAAGCCCTCTTACCTTTTTTTTCTTTTTCTGTTTTTTGGGTTTGAGCCCTAACTCTGGCGAGTTGAGTTCTCAGAGTTCTAGTGAGGCTTTCGAGCTATGGTGAACCTAGGAAGGTTGGTGTAAAGCTCCGATGCATTTTGAGGAGGGTTTAAGGTCTCTGTTGGGCAGAGGCAGAGCCGTTTGTGGAAGTTTGGTTGATTGGAGGAGCAATCTGTGCGTGAGGGTGGAGTTGAGATGCTGGAAGAGGTCCAGGTAGAGGCTGGCAGTAAGGAAGTTGTTTGAGTCCTAGATCAGACTGTGGGTAAGTCTCGATCCCTGATTGTCATTGTGTTGAGTGTTCTTGCTGTTTATTTGCTAAGATAATGTGTTTTGGTGTATGTTTGTCGATAATTTGGTGAATGGAGAAAACGGGGAAGCTATGGCCGATTTTTGACAAGATTGTCGGAATCCGACAGAATTTTTCGATGACTTGCCGGAATCCGATGAAGCAGCAGAACTTCTGGCAGAAGCCAAAGAGGTATGAATCGATACTCGATAACCTAGTAGTTGTAAAGTTTTCGTAAAAATAAAGACGGGTTAATTACAGAAAATTGAACGTAATTAGGAAGTTTCTGTTTTGAGAAACTTTCTATTTTAAGAAACTTCTTATTTATGGAAGGTGAATAATTTAGATAGAACAATTTGGAAGCAAGGTTAATGAAGATGGTGAAATTTAACGTTAAAGGAATTGGAGATAAATAGTGAATCATGAATTTATAAGGATGTTGACCACTTTAGTGGTTGTGGTAGATGATGACTTCTAATAACGGAATTGTCGAGTTGATCATGAAAAATTAGATAAATTTCATTATAGAATTATCGACTCAATTATTAAATTGGTTAAACTGTTGATTAAGTGTCTATAGTAATTCCACAAATTACTATGCATTAACCTAAAGTCAAATGAATTAGTATGGCAAGTCGAGGTGTTATTGTTGAGTAATCGGAAACTAAACTGAGTCGATAATCGGAAATAAATCTAATGGTTGAAAAGTTGTTGAAAATGAATGAGTTGGTCAACTCCTGTCCAATTAGGATTTCCTAGTCAAACTAGGAAAAGATCAAGTCAACGGTATTAAAGACTGATATGTTAGATTAATTTTACAGCCTATGGACGAACATGAGATGGCTCGACCATGTGGATATTTCGAGGTGACGCTCGAGAAGTATTCTGAGCAATGATATCACATTAAGTACTATGAGTGGACTTTCGATTTTAATGACATGCATGCACTAACGTTTTTATTTAATTATAAGCCACATGGATTTTATTCATTTTCATTAAGCAGGTGGGGCCGGGAAGGCGGGTTGCTCCCCACTTGTAAGCACCTTTTTTAAATTGGCTAGAAATCGTGATATGTTTACTTTATTAAGAAATTCTTTGTTTATGGTTATTATAAAGATGGTCGAAGAACCGTGCTTGATGCATAATTTAATTAACGGGAGAAGTCTTTTATAACTTTTTCTATTTGTTGATTTGTTTTTCTTCACCATGTAAGGTCGTTAATATATATATTTTACCCCCCCCCCCCCACTTAAGGAAACAGCACTGGGTGCGTTGAGAGATGACCCTCCACCTATTTAGGGAGTAGCGGAATGTGTGCAGTGATAACCCCCACCTAATTAGGGTGGCGCGGGGTAGACCCCCAACTTAAGGAAGTGGCGCGGGGTGTGTGGAGTGAGGACCCCCCACCTAATTAGGGTGGAGTAGGGTGGACTCCCCATTTAAGGAAGTGGCGCGAGATGCGTTAGATTGGTGACCCCTCACCTTATTAACTAAATAAGGTGGAGCGGGGTGGACCCTCTTAAGAAAGTAACGCGGGACGTACTTCGAAGCCTTAAAAGGCTCTGACCCTTGCTTTGAAGGCTTATTGTCATGGTGAAACCTCTTTCCCCATTATTTAATGTTGAGTTTTAAGTCATTAAGTTGTCATGATTTATTTTGTTTTCAAGGATTATTTGGGATTTTCCTAATGTTGCATGCATAAGAGGTTTTAAATGAACGAAATGCTGGGAAAACATTAAGTTACGATTTCGTAAGTAATTTAGTTATTTTTGTCCATTCTAACGCTTATTTTTAAATGCTTTCCCTTTGGGCCCTTCGTTTTCAAATGCCCAGTTTTGCAGGGTAGATGACAGGAGGTCGTGCGTACAGAAGACGAGGTATAGTCGATTTAGTCCGTTGATGCTAGAATTTGGTTAGACATTTATCTGTTTAGATTGCTATGATTACCGCAGTTTAGTTAGTTTGAATTTGATTGTGAAGTGTATATGAGATTTGGGGAGCAGGATAACTCCAGATGTTGGGGTTGAATTATTAATGTTCATAGAATGCTTAGTTGGTTTGCAGGAAGGGTTTTCCATTTCAAGGGGGTTTCGGTAAGTTCCATTGAGGTAGACCCTGCAGGATTTACTTCGTGTTAACTCGGGGTGGGTCTTCACCGTTTCTTCCCTATGCCCTTCATTTTAAATACCCAGGTTACACTACTCATTTCGACTAGAATTCGTGGAGGTCAGGCATAGTTACCCTCACTTCTCACCCATCAGTATGTTCCATGTTAACCTACTTTATATTTTCCCGCTTCTACTTTATTAATCGCTCTGATACACGAGTTTTTTTTACTTCTTCGGTGAACTCCTTGGGGTCTAGAACCTAATGTAGGATTAAACTTGGAATTGTTGTTATTATTGATGATTATATTATGAATTATATCATAAGTGGAGGTTGTTTGGATATGGGAGCAGGATGGCTCCAGTAGTTGAGGGTGATCGATGGATATTTACAAGTGTTGTTTGGAGTTGTAGGTTAAGGATTGTTCACTTTTCAAAAGGAGGCTATGTCGAAATTTCGGCAGAATCTTCTTTAGAAAGTGCTCCATGCAGGATTTACTCTGGATTAAAAGAGTTAATCCGAGATGGGTCCTAACATAATTCGGGTGGCGCAGTGTGTATAGATTGATAACCCTCACCTAATTAGGTGGCACGGGTAGACCCCCACTTAAGGAAGTGACGTGGGGTGTGTTTAGATTGATGACGCACGTCTAATTAGGGTGACGCAGGATGGACCCTCCCCCCACTTAAGGAAATTACGCGGGTGCGTTTAGATTGATTACCTCTCACCTAATTAAGGTGAGGCGGGGTGGGCCTCCCACTTAAGAATGTGGCATGGGGTATACTTAGAAGCCTTAGAAGACTCCGACCCAAACCTAGAAGGCTCATTGTCATAGTGAAATATCTTTCCTTTTTTAATAATGATTTAAAGCCAATGAGAATGACATGACTTATTTTGTTTCTAAATGATTATTTGGGATTCTTTCCAATGTTTCATGCATAACGAGTTTTAAATGAACGAAATGCTAAGAAAGCATTAAGTTACGTTTTCGTAAAGTAAATTAGCTATTTTGTCCACTCAATAACGTTTATTTTAAATATTTTTCCAAATGCCCAGATTTGCAGGATATCACCGAGGAGGTCGTGCGTACAGGAGACGGAGCATAGTCGATTAAATCCGCTGACACTAGATTTTGATTAGGTATTTATCTATTCAGATTGCTCTAATTACCCCGGTTTAGTTAGTTTGAATTTAATTGTGAAGCGTAGATGAGATTTAGAGAGCAGGATGACTATAGGTGTTGGGGTTGAATTATTAATGTTCATGGAAGTGCTTAATTGATTTGCAGGAAGGATTGTTCATTTTAAAGGGGTTTTGGGTAAAGATTTCCCTTTGAGGTGGACAGACAACAAGGAAACCTGACTTGTTAATTATAGCTCCTCCATACAACATCCGATTCGAGTGTGCCGCGTGTCCACGGATTCGTATCGTCAAGCACTATAACTTTCGTGAAGGGAGTTTTCAAAGTTACCCTACGAAAAAGAAAGTCAACTTTTAGCCACTTAATTGTAACACTAAGAAATTGTCAGGACCCACCCCGAGTTAAATCCCTTTAACTCGAAGTAAATCCTGCGGGGACCACCCCAAGGGAACTTCTTACCGAAACCCCCTTGAAATGGCCAACCCTTCCTACAATCCAACTCAGCACTTCCATGAGTATCTACAACAAACCTTAACTCATGAAGGCATCCTGCTCCCTAACCTACCTAATTAGCTATACTGGGTTAGTCAGAGCAGTCTACTAAGATGATTACCCTAAAGAATTTCAACGGCAACGGATTGATCGACTATGCCTCGACTCTTGTACGCGCACGACCTCCGCTCGAGAACCCTGCACCACTGGGCATTTGAAAACGAAGGGCCCAGGGGAGAAACATTGAAAAACTGTCAGGGTGAGTGGACAAAAATAAAACTTAAAAGCTCTATTCCTCTAATGTTCCCCCTCTACTTTTTCTAAGGAAAATCCGCATGCAGGTAAAGCATAAACAATGCATTGGCTCGAAATATAAACAATTATGTGGGGTGTTAACCTCATCCACGAGAAAACCGACCTGCTCTATTCGGGAGGGTCTAATGACCAGCTACCACCGAAGAGGGTCCCCGACCTGCTCTATCCGAGAGGGTCTATTGACCAGCTCAACCGGAGAAGGTCCCTGACCTGCTCTACCCAGAAGATGGTACCCGCTCTAACTGGAGAGGGTCCATGCTAGCAAACAATCCTTATATCCTTTTCCCTTTTCTCTTTTTCAAAATCCCTTGAAAACCTGTAAAACCTGTAATACCTCGTAAAACCTCGTGGAAACAATAAATCGAAAACCCCATTTAAAATCCGTGAGCCACATTTCTCCTTTAAAAACATCCCCCTCCATATTCCCAAAACGGTGATAATCAATAAAACCATACCCCGGGAAAAATCCTTTAAAATCACGGGATGGGTATGAACCTCTTTCCCGGTTTGTTTGCCTTTAAAATCCTTAAATCCCCTTTTTTCCAAATCACCGTAAAACATACAAATAGAGGCAATTATATATATATATATATATATGCAGGAGAAACCAATCAAGTATAAAGCATGCAATTTAATTTAAAACAAAGTCCACTCACAGTACTCTTTGCGACCTTCTTCCTGCTCGGAAAGCTCCTCGAGCGAAACCCTCGAACTAACACGTAGTCGAGCCCGTCTCACGTGCAACCAGGGACTGTACAACAAATCATTATATTAGTCATTTCACAGTCGACTTGGTCTTTTCCTAGTTTGACCAGGAAATCCTATTTGACCACATGTTGACCAAGTTCCTTTCTTAAAGCACTTTAACCCTTTTTTTTTTGACTTTCATTCCCGGTTATCGACTCTTAACTCAATTTACCGGAAGTCCGACTCAGCTTCCGAACTTCCCTTTATCACTTGACTTGACGTTAGGGTGTCACGTATTAATTCGTTGAATTACTATGGACACCCATTCAACCATTTCACCAATACCTTAGGAGTCCTTAAAATAATCCTTAAACCTTAACCGGCAATAATCGATGGTCGGAATAATATTTAATTATCCGCCAATAATACTAAACTAGAACAATTCCAAAACCTAACCAAAACACCTCCAAAAATTACCAAATTTTAACCATAGACTCCTCACAATAAGTACTAATTAATGGACATGAAAAACTGCCCAAAAAGTAGCGGCACCGCCGCCAGCTCCGCCACCGACGGCGGCCGCCGGCAGAAATTCCGGCTAAAATTCCGGCGACCTCGGATCGCCACCAAATTTTACCAGTAGCTTCGTCTCATCAATTGGGACAACTTTCTAGTTCAACTCGAAGGCCAATTCGGCCTCTAACTAGGTCAAAAACTCGATGATTAGTAGACCCCGAAAAATTACACTACCAAACTTCAAATCCTCAATTCTCCCTACACACTTCAAATCAAGCTACCAAATTCTAGGGGATTGTAGTACACCTAAAACCCATCCTAAACATATAAAGAACTCAACAATTGGTGATCTAGAGAGGGAGAAATTCAATCCCGAAAATCTACTGTACACACCAAGAACAAATCGGAATTTCTCCCGATTTACGGCGAGTTAGGTCGGAAAGCTTACCTAGGATTGAAGTAGACTCGGAGGCCGAGCTTTTGGGACCGGTGCGCCGGCGGTTGGTGGCCGGACGGCGGCGCTGTGGCGCGCGCAAGGTCCGGCAGCGTTTTGCCGATCGGGAGAGAGAAAGAAAGGCTGGGGTGAAAAATCTGATTTTTCACCCCGGTAACTCCTATATATAGCCTTTTAACCGCACAGTAACTTTATACTTTTGTTCATAACTTCCCCATACGAACTCCGATTTGAGCGTGCTACGTGTCCATGAACTCGTAACGACGCCCTCTACAACTTTCAAGAAGGAAGTTTTCCCAAATTCCTGACCTAACGAAAAGTCAACTTTTTGACCTTTCACGGTAAAACGGTTACTACGAAATGGTTAAAGATCAAAGTAACTTGGGTAGTAACCGACCGTAAATGGATTCTAGAACCGGGATGTGACAATTCTCCCCACCTTATAAAAATTTCGTCCTCGAAATTCCTATACTCAAAGTCCAACACAGTGGGGGATAGTACCACTTAAATAATAACATTGTTCTCCAATATCCACTTCCTTCTGAGAACTCTTCTGAGACGCCTCACGAAAAGCATTGTCAAAACCCTAAACACCTGCCCTTTACGATCAACATCCTTACTGATCCTCCTTATAAGCCGATTCTCGGTATTAGCCGGAAGGCTATTCATATAGGGTGTAAGGAAATAAACTTACTCCCGTAACAAGGACATACGTGACACTAGGCATCCATTAACTCTAAGGATATCCAACATATTCCTCAAACTCATGTAACCTTGTCACATGCCACATTTAACCAACGTAGCACTCCTTCCTACATGGATGATAACCTCCAATACTACCTCATTTTCTGACACCCGACCACTCTTCTCTAGTCAAAACTAAAGCATCTGAAGTCTTACCGTGGATCACAATGATTTTCTCTTGAATCATTGATCAACTGAATCACTGAATTCTTCTGTACTCCATCTCCTTTATGAGGTGGAATACGACACTGCCTAACACTGATCCACCATCTGTAATCCTCGCGAAAATCGCTATTGTTTTTCACGAAAAGATGACAAATTCTGTCATACGCTGAAAACATCCTTTGGCAACAATTCCCTGTTGCCTAAACCGGAGTATAACCATATCCTTGAAAATCCAACTGCACAACACAACAACTTCGACCAGTAACCAACCTCCTATCGCTACTCGTTTAGCCAAACAAACACTAACAACTGTCCTTACCAACCGCATGTGACGTTGTCACAATGCCGCTAATAATCATTCTGATTCCAATAACCACTCGCTTGTCGTGAGTATAATTTCTTCAAAAATACTCGTATTCTTTTGTTGAACTTTAGATATCAGCTCCCACATTCCCTATGCAGGTAATGATTACCACACCTGAGGAGTAGGGTTCGATGTCACTAATGGGTTTTAAATCCTCTGATAACACAATACAACGTGGAGTCAACACTAATGACAACAAGTCCACCAGAAAACCATGACGACTTGTGTTACACGAACCATCACCTCATTTGAACCAGGCTCCCTGATCTGGTTTACGCTTTCTATAAATTATCTTGTCAAGTTGTCCTGTTGTAAAGTAATTGTCCTCCCTTGATTTATCCCTACTCAAACCACTTGTACACCCAGGACACGAGTTGCCATGATCTTTAGCGTAAATCCAAAACAATAGCCTTTAAATCAGTGAGATCCAAAAGCTCCTGACATCGAGATCCAACAATACTTACTCCTAGCATGAAGACAAATTGTCAGGCTTCACACTGCCTACAAAGCTATTCTGACCGGATAAATCTTGATTTTACCAACACCCTGATCATTAGAATCGCCAACTCAATTATCACCTCGTGGAACTACGACGCACTTTACCACGGGTAATACATCTCCGTACTATTCATAGGTAAGGTGCCACTAACCTCCCTATCTTTTATCTTAACTTGGAATGACGCATAGTGTAGAACTTGCACTTCAACCGTATCTGAGCGTCCAATACACATTACCCGTATCGCAATCAGGGATAGACTTACCATTAAAAGAATTCCAGAGCCTTACCCGCTCAACAAGGATATTTCATTCCCAGATGCCTTTGTTACCCCATCGTCCGGTAATAACCGACAACTTTGGACATTTAACCAGATCGAACATCTATATAAAATTTAGTGCCACTGGTGCACATCCAAAAGAAACCCTGAACAAGCATCGGGAACTAATTTCACCGAACTCAGCCATATTGATCACCAAGCATCCGGTTCTCAAGACACAATTCGTCGAATGCCATCACCGCACTAGGCGAGTACACACCACAGAGTCAACTCGTACAACTAGACAGTCTCTAACAAAACTGTCCCCCATGCTCTGCAAGTTTACCATCCACCACATCCTCTATTTGGTAGGATTCACGATTCCCAATCACTTACCATGCTAATTGAAGAGGAAAAACAACTGCGTACACAGGAAATCACAATGCCACTTCAAATCCTAGATTACAAGATCCACTGCCACACGTTAACATCCCCTCAGATCATAACTTAATCTGAATGTGGCTTAATCACTCCACGATTTCCAATGGAGTGTTGCTCAACTTAGCAACATACCTTACCAATCTCAGTAACAAATATTACCATACTTAGACTCGTAACATCTTCGAGTCATCAAGGAAAACCTTTCCTAGTTCCACCGCATTTCACACTCACCGAAATGTTGACAATTTTGAGAGTCACCTCCAATGACCTTTCTTGCTACTACTCTACACTTGTGGCGCCAAGAACTGCCGCTAGGTCAATAATTCCTAACAAGTAAGGTCACTACTCAAATGACCAATGACCATAGCAATGCCACCAATTCCTTAATCCTCTCAGGATTTCATTATATACACCAAAATTCAATTTCTCAGATCTAATCCTCATTCCACAGATCAAATTGAGAATATTTCCTGTCACTGCAGTGGATGTAACTCATGAACCCCAAACACGACTAAGTACAGCTTCGGTTACAATATTTGATTAAACCACAGCCAGTGAGTGCACACATTCCCATGCCATCAAGCTCCGTTAATCACCCTCGACGAAACAAAGTGTCATAACGGACGACTTTGGTCGCAGGTTTAAGCTTGAGCATCCACAAACATTCTCACTCAAATTCACTTGACAGGACCCACCCCGGATTAAACCCCTTTAACCCGAAGTAAATCCTGCGGGGACCACCTCAAGGGAACTTCTTACCGAAACCCCTTTGAAATGGCCAACCCTTCCTACAAAACTAACTAAACCGGGTTAGTCAGAGCAGTCTACAAAGATGATTATCCCAAAGAATTTTAAGCAGCAACAGAATGATCGACTATGCCTCGACTCTCGTACGCGCTCGACCTCCTCTCAAGAACCCTGCATCACTGGGCATTTAAAAAAACGAAAGGCCCAGGGGAGAAACATTTAAAAACTGTTAGAGTGAGTGGACGAAAATCAAGTATAAAAACTCTATTTCCTTTAATGCTCTCCCAAAACTTTAATGATTTAAATAACATTTATGCATGCCCACAATTACCAAATTTCCACAAACGCATGACAAGGTACACAAATAAAGAATATGGGAAGAGAAATGTTCACCAAACATAATAAGTCTGACCTCTCAGACTAGGGTCGGAGCTAAGAGCTCTAGTAGCGCCCTCACGCTACGCTATGCTAGCTAGATAAAATAATACGGTCAACCCTTATACTATCAACCTGACCTCTCAGGCTTGTCTGACCTCTCAGACCAGGGTCGGAGCTAAGAGCTCTAGAATATGTGATAACGGTCAACCCTTATAATATAATTCACAACAATACATTAATCAAATTCTCTTCCCAAAATAAAGTAGTAAACAATTTCCTTGACATATATGCATAAACCCAATTTCCAACGAAGTCTCGGGTTCAATTCCATTCGTAGGACGGCCCTCACCGTCTATAACCATTATCGAAAGAAATAGAAAATTGAATAATAACGTAAATACGTTCAAGAACCCGAGAGGGATATAATTCTCGAAAACAATCAAAAACATCATGTAATTAACTCAATAATTAAGGCATGCATTTATTTAAAATAATATGTCCACTCACTGTACTATTGCGACCTTCCCGCTCGGAAAGCTCCTCGAGCGACACCCCCGAACTACCCGCGTAGTCGAGCCCGTCTCACGTCCGACCAGAGACTGTACAACAAATCATCAAATTAGTCAATCACGGTTGACTTGGTCTTTTCCTAGTTTGACCAGGAAATTCTTATTTGACCACATGTTGACCAAGTTCCGTTTTATGGCACTTTAACCTTTTTAACTTTCTTTCCCGGTTATCGACTCTTAACTCTATTTACCGGAAGTCCGACTCAGCTTCCGAACTTTCCGTTATCACTTTAACTTTACGTTAGGGTGTCACGTATTAATCAATATATTTAACCTCGAGTCGATATACCGATTTAACATTTTCTCATAAATTCCAGTTATCACTTTCCGATAACAATTTAACACTTTACCCAAATCCTTTACTATTGGATTTCACCTTCCTTCATTTAATTCATTTCCCAAATATTTACTTTCCATAAATAGAAAGTTTCTTAAATGGGGAGTTTCCCAAAATAGAACTTCCTTTAATGGAAACCTTCCCAAAATGGAAAGTTTCCCGAATTAACAGGTTTCCAACTTAAAAGGTTTCCTAAAATGGAAAGACTCCCAAACACGGTTAGTTTCCGTTTTTAACACATTTCCTTACGTAATTCCCGATTACGACCCTTTAATTCTATTAACCGGAAACGATGAACTTTAAACAGGAGTCGAAGACTACCTCTCGGCATTTAGCCGGATTTACTGCTTCGCCGGATTGTCACCGGATTCCGGTCAACTCGCCGGAAATTTTACCGGAGTTTCCCTCGTTTCTTGATCACCAAGTTATCGACATGAAACGACGAAAACAATAACCAACTCATCAGATCATCAACACATCAACATCGGATCAATTCAGCTAATCAAACACACTGTAATCTTAGGGGAAACGTCACTCACCACCTGTCTGCCCAAACTGCCTCCTCCTCGGTTCCTTCTTCCCTTTCCCCGCTCTCATTTTCACAACCCCATCACCATCTCCACTCCTTCCTCCTCTGCAGGGACAGAGACCACCCTAAACGACGGCGACGGTACCAGAACTCCAGAAAACACAGAAGAAATGGAGGAAGAGTGATTAGGTCCACAATTGACATCAGAGTTCCAAGAAGGGTTCGAAATTGAAGGAGGTGTAAGAAGATTACCTTCCAGACCCATGGCTGGCCGGAGAGGAAGGAAAACCGACAAGGAGACCGGTTTAGGGCTAGGAGTTGACTTTCGAATTGGAGAGGAGAGTGAGTGGATGGGGAAAAGATGACCATGGATGGAGAGAGGAGACGGAGGCGAACTCAGCGGTGGTGGCGCGACGTCCAGGCGTGGGCTGACGCGGCGGCGACGGCGGCTGGACGGCGGGTCTGCATCAGACCTTCCCGGTCTCTCCCTCTGCCTCTCTCTCTCTCTTCTCTCGACAATAATGAGAGAAAGAGAAGAGATTGGTTTGTATAAAATTAGATCCAATGGTCCAAAATGCTAGTTGAGATCAAAGGCCACGATTGAATGCTAGTTTAGAAATTACCAAGGACTTTGGAAATTCGTAAGAAATAGACGGAATCTCCGAAAAATAATCCGAAAATACCAGGAGACTCGTGTCGACACGTACTACCACATCGAGTCATCAATTCAGGTATTTGGAGTACTTTTAAAAACTCAAAAATTAACTCGAGCGATAACTTACCGAATTACCGATCGCAATTAAAAATCCTCGGTAACTCGTGAATCTCTGTGAAAAGTAACTTTTATTAACTTCAAAAGATTCGGGGTGTGACATCACTGATCTAGTAAACCTTACCCCACTGCTGTCACTTCGCCACTTTCGTGCATCTATCTCAACATGCAATCAACCACCTACTAACGACACTTAATAATCTCGCTAACCAGCATAAAAGTCGGAGCGACTAACAATAACCCACTTCCGACATATACTTAAATGGTTAGACCATCTACTGGACGTTTGTACAGAAACTTCCAACCAAACGTCCTTAATCTCCGTTCTCAATAAATGAAACTCTCATGACAAATTCTTAAAATGATGTCATCATCAGCCTTAGTCACTTACCTGGTGTCATTCTGACCACACACAGCTGCACATAATAATTATGTTTTACCAGCATGTGCTACCCATATTTCAACCTACCACTTCCCAACAAAGGAGGGTACACGTGCTCCTGTGGGATATACCCATGTACATCTTCAACCGTCGAAACAGTGTCGTTTGCACAACGACGAGTTCCCACACCACCATAATACAAAGTCAATCAAGACTCGAATACGAAGTCAATCAAGACTCGAATACAAAGTCAATCAAGACTCGTATCACTCTTTCCGGTACCCTAAGCACTCTTGGTCCGAGACCCGGTGGCCTGTTGCCACTTCCAACATGTTCCTTTAAATTCCGAAACCAATTACCTTTAATTACCACTAGTAACGCTTCCTCGATCTGAAAATCGAACTCTAACACAGCCAACCTAGAGACTCCTCCACAGGTGTACTAATTAAAACTCTTTGACCGCAGGTGGATAACTCACCTTATGGTTGACATGAGCCCCAAGATCCGGTGACACGATTTAATTCCTGCCTCCACGATAGATGGCCTAATGACCATTGTCACCAAAAATTCAAATCACGCTTGGACTCACTAACAATTCAAATCTTTCTAGTACTCCAATCATGGGTGGCTGAAGCGTTAAGAATCCACTTGTAGCTAATAGCAGCAATGCAAGCATCTGGGGTAGTCCCAACTATTAGTCTTTGTGGTTGTCCCAACAACATCAAGTGACCGAACCAGCCTTCACTTCCTTAACATTCTCCAGTAGTGTCACATCATGGACTCGTCACCAGAAACAAGTCCATTGATCCCAAAATGACTACACTTAAATCCCTGAGCCATTCAACTTGACACATTCGCCAGTTTCTCTGGAACCACACTAAAGACGACCATCGACAAAACCTTAGCAATCGTCCAATCTTAATATTCATCTTCTCTGAATAATCGCGCTACGCGACTTCAGCTCCTTTTTCCAACGCAGGATGCAACCTCTTTCATCCACTCTTACGACTCTTCACTTCTAAGAGTCTCATCACTCGAACATCAAGGCCTCGCCATAGGTTCCTACAACATTCCTGCCAACACACATGGCAGCCTTCTAGGTATGAAGTTACTGTTTCACCACCGAGCACTCACACCAACTGCTCAACCAATGTTATACAACGCGAGTTTCCAGCTCGATCCCCAACTCAAATCTCAAATCTCAAATACTCATTGGGGAAACTCATAAAAGTAACTACGTAACGAGCTTACCTTGTTCATTACAGGAGCTCTTTTTGAGGTCGGCGTACTGAGGCATAGTCTTGAAGATTCGAACGTTTATAGGACCACTCGGTCCATAGCTCAACCAGAAAGTACTAACTCATATCCTTAATAAACACTAAGCGTCCAAAGCATAAAATGCCGATAGATCCGCCGCGGTCGGACCATCACTCTATAGACACTAAGTGATACTAAGTATACGAGGTAGTAACAGGAAACGATAACCTAATGCTCTGATACCAATTGTCAGGACCCACCCCGAGTTAAATCCCTTTAACTCGAAGTAAATCCTGCAGGGACCACCCCAAGGGAACTTCTTACCGAAACCCCCTTGAAATGGCCAACCCTTCCTACAATCCAACTCAGCACTTCCATGAGTATCTACAACAAACCTTAACTCATGAAGGCATCCTGCTCCCTAACCTACCTAATTAGCTATACTGGGTTAGTCAGAGCAGTCTACTAAGATGATTACCCTAAAGAATTTCAACAGCAACGGATTGATCGACTATGCCTCGACTCTTGTACGCGCACGACCTCCGCTCGAGAACCCTGCACCACTGGGCATTTGAAAACGAAGGGCCCAGGGGAGAAACATTGAAAAACTGTCAGGGTGAGTGGACAAAAATAAAACTTAAAAGCTCTATTCCTCTAATGTTCCCCCTCTACTTTTTCTAAGGAAAATCCGCATGCAGGTAAAGCATAAACAATGCATTGGCTCGAAATATAAACAATTATGTGGGGTGTTAACCTCATCCACGAGAAAACCGACCTGCTCTATTCGGGAGGGTCTAATGACCAGCTACCACCGAAGAGGGTCCCCGACCTGCTCTATCCGAGAGGGTCTATTGACCAGCTCAACCGGAGAAGGTCCCTGACCTGCTCTACCCAGAAGATGGTACCCGCTCTAACTGGAGAGGGTCCATGCTAGCAAACAATCCTTATATCCTTTTCCCTTTTCCCTTTTTCAAAATCCCTTGAAAACCTGTAAAACCTGTAATACCTCGTAAAACCTCGTGGAAACAATAAATCGAAAACCCCATTTAAAATCCGTGAGCCACATTTCTCCTTTAAAAACATCCCCCTCCATATTCCCAAAACGGTGATAATCAATAAAACCATACCCCGGGAAAAATCCTTTAAAATCACGGGATGGGTATGAACCTCTTTCCCGGTTTGTTTGCCTTTAAAATCCTTAAATCCCCTTTTTCCCAAATCACCGTAAAACATACAAATAGAGGCAATTATATATATATATATATATGCAGGAGAAACCAATCAAGTATAAAGCATGCAATTTAATTTAAAACAAAGTCCACTCACAGTACTCTTTGCGACCTTCTTCCTGCTCGGAAAGCTCCTCGAGCGAAACCCTCGAACTAACACGTAGTCGAGCCCGTCTCACGTGCAACCAGGGACTGTACAACAAATCATTATATTAGTCATTTCACAGTCGACTTGGTCTTTTCCTAGTTTGACCAGGAAATCCTATTTGACCACATGTTGACCAAGTTCCTTTCTTAAAGCACTTTAACCCTTTTTTTTTTGACTTTCATTCCCGGTTATCGACTCTTAACTCAATTTACCGGAAGTCCGACTCAGCTTCCGAACTTCCCTTTATCACTTGACTTGACGTTAGGGTGTCACGTATTAATTCGTTGAATTACTATGGACACCCATTCAACCATTTCACCAATACCTTAGGAGTCCTTAAAATAATCCTTAAACCTTAACCGGCAATAATCGATGGTCGGAATAATATTTAATTATCCGCCAATAATACTAAACTAGAACAATTCCAAAACCTAACCAAAACACCTCCAAAAATTACCAAATTTTAACCATAGACTCCTCACAATAAGTACTAATTAATGGACATGAAAAACTGCCCAAAAAGTAGCGGCACCGCCGCCAGCTCCGCCACCGACGGCGGCCGCCGGCAGAAATTCCGGCTAAAATTCCGGCGACCTCGGATCGCCACCAAATTTTACCAGTAGCTTCGTCTCATCAATTGGGACAACTTTCTAGTTCAACTCGAAGGCCAATTCGGCCTCTAACTAGGTCAAAAACTCGATGATTAGTAGACCCCGAAAAATTACACTACCAAACTTCAAATCCTCAATTCTCCCTACACACTTCAAATCAAGCTACCAAATTCTAGGGGATTGTAGTACACCTAAAACCCATCCTAAACATATAAAGAACTCAACAATTGGTGATCTAGAGAGGGAGAAATTCAATCCCGAAAATCTACTGTACACACCAAGAACAAATCGGAATTTCTCCCGATTTACGGCGAGTTAGGTCGGAAAGCTTACCTAGGATTGAAGTAGACTCGGAGGCCGAGCTTTTGGGACCGGTGCGCCGGCGGTTGGTGGCCGGACGGCGGCGCTGTGGCGCGCGCAAGGTCCGGCAGCGTTTTGCCGATCGGGAGAGAGAAACTCTCGGGGAGAGAGAAAGAAAGGCTGGGGTGAAAAATCTGATTTTTCACCCCGGTAACTCCTATATATAGCCTTTTAACCACACAGTAACTTTATACTTTTGTTCATAACTTCCCCATACGAACTCCGATTTGAGCGTGCTACGTGTCCATGAACTCGTAACGACGCCCTCTACAACTTTCAAGAAGGAAGTTTTCCCAAATTCCTGACCTAACGAAAAGTCAACTTTTTGACCTTTCACGGTAAAACGGTTACTACTAAATGGTTAAAGATCAAAGTAACTTGGGTAGTAACCGACCGTAAATGGATTCTAGAACCGGGATGTGACAGAAATAATTGTCGAAACCCAACTTCACCATTACGAGCAAGAATTCCCAAATAATCCGTTAATAATATGGAAAATAATACGAGGAAAAATCGTATGAAAATCGGGGTCACTACACGATTGGAGGTGGTTGGAATTTGGCCATCGGTAGAGGAGTTGTCTCCATTTGGGCAGTTTTTCATGTAAATTAAATTGTAGTAATTATATGGATTCCATTGGTGAGTTGATAATTTTTGGATGAGTTATGCTTTGTTTTGGATTTTTGAGAATTTATATTGTGCGGAGATTTAATTAATAATTAGTCTTAGGATTAATTGTCAAAAACACTTTGAGTTGTTGTAGGAACTCCTAAGTTAGTGTTGGAGGCCAGGTCCGATTGTGGATCAAGTTTGAGTAGTTAGGCAAGGGAAGACGAGACGTTTTCTCGCATATTATTTTGTCTATAATTATCTGTTATTTTAGTGAATGGGAGTTGATTTTAATTTTGAAACAGGACGTGACGAAACTCAAGCTGAGAAGTCTACGGGCCGACGACAAGCATAGCTGTACATTGTGAATGGACCCTTGATTTAAATATAATGCATGCACATGAATTTAATTTGTGATAATTTATATAAAGACTTGGAATATATATATATATATACACACACACACATATATATATATATATATATATATGGAAAATGCGGCCCTCATCGCAAGGTGAGCAGGGCACGGGATGTCACATCCCGGTCTTAAAATAAATTTACGGTCGGTTACTTATTGGTTACTTTAATTTTTAACCGTTTGAAGTAACTGTTTTACCGTAGAATGTCGTAGAGTTGATTTTTTTCTAGGTTTGTTATTTCGAGATACTTCCTTCATGAAAGTTGTAGATGACGTTAATACGAATCCGTAGACATGCTATGCGTTTTGATCGGATATCGTATGAGGAAGTATGGTATGAAAACGGTAAGTTACTGTTTCGGGAAAGTCTATAAAAATAAAAACTTTTTGGAAGTAGAAAGTAAAAATCAGAAACTTACCCAACTCTCCCTCTCTTTCTTGACCAAATCGACTGCCTCGCCTTCCAACAGCCATTGTGCCACCGTTGAGCCACCTCAGGCCGCCGCACTGGTCAGAAATGACCGCTTCTGTGTCTACTCCATTTCTAGATAAGCTTTCCGACCTATCTCGTCGTGATTTGTTCAAAATGTCGAGTTGTTTGCCGAGTGTATAGTATGAGGTTTTGATCGGATTTCTCTCTCCTTGAGTTACCAATTGGCGAGTTTTATATATAGATAGGATTGGTTTTAGAAGTACTACACCCCTAAAGTTTGGTGGATCAATTTAGAGTTTAAAGGGAGAATCGACGATTTGAAGTTTTTAGGTTTAAAATTTGGGATTTTGTACATTTTTATTCGATTGACCTAGTTAGGCTAAGAATTGGCATTCGAGTTGAACTTGAAAGTTGTTCGAAATGATGAGAGGAACAAACTGTGAAATTTTGATGGCGATTAATGGTGGCTGGAGCTTGTCCAGATTTTTCTTCCGCGCGACGAAGTTGGATGTGAAGCTGCTATCTTTTGGGCTGTTTTTAATGCCCATTAAATTGAAATAAATATGAAAAAAACATTGGATGGCAGTTTATATTTTTGAAGATTTATTGGTTACTTTTCGGATTTTTCGTAGAGTTGGAGTTAATAAATGGATAAATAAAAGGCATTCGGTCATCGGAAAATTACCGGCTAGGCTTGAGAAAGTTAAAAGGGGATTTTTACGCTTGCGGCGGGGTTAAGGCTGATTTTCCACGTTTATCCTCGTAGGGGTTCAGTTGTAAGGGGACGTCTTTTATTTTAATTATAGAGTTGAGACTTTACTCAATTTTGTTAGAGAAGCAGTGGTGAGGGAGAACAGAGCAGGGGAGTGATTTGAGTTTTGGTCATGGTTATGTGTTCTCTGGCCACGGACGAAGGCATATGAGGTATCAAACTTGGTCTGTTCTTCAAGCCTTGCATCTTTATATAATTTTGGTAGTGTTTTTATTGAGATTGGAGGATTTGAGTTTTCTATTCAATTCGGGTTTAGTGCAAGTTTTGGTGATTTTGGAGTTTGATTTGCTGTATTGGTATTGAAAAAAGCTAGTAGTGAATGGTTATGCTCGATTTCAAGAATCGGAGAAATCGAGTGATTGTTAGTTAATCTAGTTGCTCGGGGTGTAAATAGGCTGGATATATTTCATTCAAGCTGAGTAGTGCTTAGGTGACTGCATGGGGGCTACCGATGAATTCGGTGTGGGACAAGCTTCTATTCTTCAGTTATGATGGCTGAGTAGAAGCATCTGGTTTATGGAGTTAAAGGATTATATGTGAGAGTTAGAATTATGGTGGTGTTGTGTTGTTGATGTGGCTGGTGTTGTTGATGTTGCTGTTATTGTTGTTGTTGTTCTTGTGCTTCATCGCTGAATTGGTGTTGTTGTATTGTTACATGTCGAGAGCTCTGGATTTTAAGCAAGCAGGGAGACTGGTCGTTTTTTCGGTTTATTGCCTAAGTCCGGCAAAGAAACAGTTTTCCTCATATTAAAGAGGTTAATTTATGGTGGATTCTGACATTCATATTGTTAATTTTCAATATAAATTCTACGATTTTAATATTCTAATTTGTGTTCCTAATGTAATACACATTTAACATACCGATTAAATTTCATTTAAAATGTCAAATAATAAAAATGTGTACTAAGTAATTAAGGGTATGCATTTAAAATCTTTTAAAATTTAATTCTTAATTAAAATAGACAAACTAAAAACAAATATCTGATAAAAAGATAAAAGTGAAAAGTTATTTTTTACACTACCTTCACCCAAAATAAAAGAAGATAAAAGGAAAAAATAAAAAAGGAGGCGTATGCGTTTTTTCCTTTTTCTGTAACTAAAAAAAGATAATATATATTTTAGTGCCTTTTGTAACAAAAAAGCGAAAAAATGAAATTAAAAGAGTAGAAAAGATCCGGTGTGCCCAATTCTCTTTTGCTTTATTATTTCAAACCCCATTTCAATTTCATGCGGAGAAAGAGAGAGAAGCCGAGGATTCATGTCTGTCGGTCGGTGAAGCAGAGAAAGAGAGATCGGTAATCCTCAATTTCCTTTCTATTTTCTTGTCGGATTTCAATTCATTTCTCAGGGTTTTGCTTCAATTGAAGAAATCCCCAAGAATTGAATCTCGAATTATGTTAGGGTTTTCTTTTTTGGGGCTTCGTTTGAATTGGGTATATGTATCAAGATTTAAATTCGTGACCAGATTTTGGGAATTTGGGGGACGAAGTATGTTGTTTTAGGTTTTGATACAAATGGGTTTGGTTTCAATTGATTGTTTCATTTCATATGTGGTTTCTGAGTACAAGATTTGGATCTAAAGACTAGATTTAGTCTTCTGTTATATTGAGACCTCTACATGATGTTGGTGATTTTAAACAACCAGGGATTTGGAATGTTTTAAAATCATATATTCCTTTCTTTTTTGTTCATCCTTGTAACTCAGCCTTGGAGAATTGTTATTGTTATTGGTTAGTTTTTGACTTGTCTGTAATTGCAGGGATGCTATGTATGTCCATTTCTTTTATCTTTTCTCACAGAAAATCTGTTGGTGTATTTGCTTTGAAATAATTTTATCTGATGTTGGCAACTATTTTGACATTCTATGCAATGATCCAGTTAGGCTTTCAATTTTCACTGTATATTTTCTTTTATCCTATGGGGTCAATGGACAAGTTGAACAGGGGACAGTGTACATTAGTTAGTACTAAGTATGTGTTTTTGCAATGAATACTATCTGCATAAGGTGTTTGTCCTTTTTATCCTTTACTGTTTTTGTTAAAATTTTGAAACGATGAAGGTATATGTTATGTATTTAGAAATTAAAGGTCCGTTCTTAAATTAGAACGTAGGAATTGTGAGCATGATCGTCTTTCTTTTGGTCTTTAACCTTGAATATATATATATATATATATATATATATATTTTATAACCTGACATCCTAGTCACATGTGGTACCCATGAATTATATTGAAATTGTGTGATGGTTGAAAAATGAAAGAATAGATACTGTAAATGTGGTGGATTGTCAAAGTATTCTGTTGTGAACCAATTTTCTAAAGGATGTCTGCCTAATGATATAGATGTTTGATTGTTTAATTATCTTTTCATGCGTTTGATTGCTGGTACGAGAGTGGTTTCATGCCTCGCTTAATTCCATTATCATTTTGAGAATGTTGAACCTTTTGAGTAAAGGGCTGGATCAGATTCGAGGATGGTAAGTTTATTGTTTTTGGGGTTCCCAGTCTTTCAAATTTGATTGTTCCTTTCATGTTGGCTATCGCTAATCGTAGTCATACAGCTCAGTTTGGTTATTCTTATCATGTTATTGACGTACAGCTCACTAATTGTAGTCATACAGCTCAGTAGATAGCACCATAAGAGTGTAGCTTCAGTTTGGTCAACTTCACATCTGCAATGTACTTGATTAATGTGCAGCTCTGGAGCTTAGTTGAAAGACAATCGCGTTTATCCTATAAATCTGGTACAAAATTGTCCTTCACATCGAGTTTTATTTTCACTTTTAGATCAATTAGGCTTTCTTTAAACCCAAATTAATTCAAGTATCTGTTTTGTGGATTATCCTGAGGTAAAGAGATGAACTGAAGAATGAAGGCTTGATCCATGGAGTACGAGTTTGAGTATTGAAGTCACTCGAATGTTTCCTTATTTTGATAAGCCGCTTTCTTTTTACTTGAACTGTTTGGTTGTTGTTTTGCTTGTGTTTTGGAATTGGATTTGAGAGTTTGATTCTCTAATCTACTATGGTTTTTGGTTTGTGTTGCTCTGCAGGAAAGAGAAGATGATAATCAATTAAGCTTAAAGTGTACTTTGGGGATTGCATCTGATGATTGTGTGATGAAAGATACTGTTTTTTTTCAAATACCATAATGTACAGTAGGAAACATAATAGGGAGTTTATTTTGGTAACTAATAGAAAAAACTTTTCCCCTGTTCATAAGTTGTTTCCTTTTCTTTTTAATTAATATAATGACTCTCGGCTGCCTATTGTAGGATTAGATTCCTTAGTGTTAGTGATGAAAGATACTGTTTTTTTTTTCCAAATACCATAAAGTACAGTAGGAACACAATAGGGAGTTTATTTAGGTAACTAATAGAAAATTTTTTGCCTGTTCATTAGTTGTTTCCTTGTCTTTTTAATTAATATAATAACTGTCGGCTGCCTATTGTAGAATTAGATTCCTTTGTGTCAGCTTTTATCCTATCTGGGGCACAAGTTTCCAATTTCTAAGCTAGGCCCATTGTTTCCTTCTGATTATGCAGGTTCTACACTCTTATGCTGTTATCTACTGCATTATTTGGCAAACCTGCATTTGGAATCTCATTTGCAATGTACTTGTACTTTGCTGAGGATGGAAACAAAAACGATTAAAAGTCTGAAAAACTATCCTTCACCAATTGATGTTTATAGTAACTGACTGTTCGTATTATAGTTTTTGTTCCTTTTCTTTTTCTGGTTTCTTTGACAAATGGTGGGAAGATGTTACATATCACAAAAGTCATGTCTAATCAAATTTCTGTTGTGCAGGATGCAGTATGATTATACCTAAAAAAACTCTGTTGTTGTTAGCGCGGAACCATTATGTTTCAAGAATGATGGAGCTTATTGTGTTCTGAGTGTTATTTATCTATTCCTGTATTATTGTTTTCATGTTGGAGTGTTGTTTGTTGATCTTTGTTCTTTGAATTGATCCAGTGGTACTATACCTCTGGTTAATTCAAGGTCAAGGACGTATTTCTGCCATGGTACAATGCCTATAGATTATATGTTTTTCCGAGGTAAATTTTCTGTCTTTCATGATTGGGTCCTGATCTTTCATGTGGGACTTCAGCAGCCTTTTTCTTTAAGCTTATGTTCTATATAGGATTCATATCATTTGATTGTAAATTTTAATGCTAGGTTAGTGTAGTACTGTAGTTTAATCATTGTTGAAGGAAGTAATTGTCATTTTCTATTGTAGGTTGTCATGGTAATTTGAAGTCTTTCCCGTTTCACTTGCATCTTGCATCACATTTCCGTAACTGGGACCTGAGCAATTCTTCATGTCACGTTTTTGGAATGTTAGATTATGTCTTAGACTGATTTGGGGTTTTGGTGATGCAGAGTTTCGGTGACTCCAACACTATCATAATCGATTTCTTTGAGTGAAAATCGTCCCAAGTCCTTTCCGAATTTCAGCTCCAACAATTGAAGGTGGGTATCTGTGATACAGTTTATAAAGCTTCAATTACAATAGACAACATCAATATGATACAGCCATCCCTCCAACGCTTTCCACTACAATAGATGTATTTGAAGTCACTTCCTCTTTCAAATCGGTGATTAACAGGGTTTAAGGACGTTTGCAAATTTGCTGATTTCTAGACATCAACCATGCTCACGAACTTGAGAAAAACGGGAGCTCATTTGTGGAAAGGCTAACTATGTTTATTATATGATTTTGCTGGCAGGTTTTGATTGTTGTTGCTGTGTCCGTTTGTGACTGATTTGTTATAGGATCTGCATTTCAGGTTCGGCTTCTTTCTTTTCTTGGATTTTTTACATGATACATTTGCTGATTTAATTACTCTGGTAATGGTTGATTACTTTTTAACTTTGAATGAAAAGGAAATAAAAAGATCAGAAAGAAACTGATAACATGTGGATAGTGTTAGAAATTCATGAGTATGTGATATGTTTTAACATCATTCAAATTTGATAGTTTTGATGATGCACATGTATGTTTAGTGTGAAGTGATCTTTTTGCAGGTATGCTTACTGCTGCTAAGTATTTTTATTACAATATATTCTTTAAGATGACGCAGCAAGTATTCACTGAAGAACCGTGCATTTAACTACCCTTCACCTATTTTCTCTTGCTCTCCAGAAACTTCCATAGGTATCTACAACATTCTCTCTCCTGACACTACGCTAAACCCATAAAAAAGTCAAAACTCCATGTACTTTCTGCTCTAACGCCAGTCTCTCATTCGTCTCAAGTCACAATAGGTGGTGAAGCTTTTCTCTATCTTCTTATTTCGATAGTCTCCTTCCCAAATGTTGATTGGTTTTTTTTGTTTCCTTGGATTTGAACTGATTCGGCTTTTCTCCATGTTGCAGTATGAGACCTTAATGATTTATTGTACAGTGAATTGTTGATTTGAGTTTGCTTCTGCTAAGGGTAATTGCTTTTCAACTTGTTCCTTCTCTTCAGTTTCTTTCTTCTCTGCTTACTTTGGTTTTCGGGACAAGAGAAAGAGAAGGACCGCTTGATTCAGATTTAGGGGAAAGATTCCATCTTCATTACATTTTCATTTATTTGTTCAGTTTGCGGTGCATGTTGCTTCTGTCAGGTGAAAATGAATTTGGTCAGTTTCCTTCATATATATCTTCTTTCTGAAGAATTCAGGCATTCAGCTGTTAATTTGAGCTTTTTGTCTTCAGGTGCAACCTCGCATGAATTGCTCAGCCTATATCTTTCCTATTACCAGAATGAAACAACGGTAACTCTACAAGTCTCTCTCTTTCTTTCTATGATTTGGAATTTTGTCTTGTTGATCGGCTTTGATAACGTTTTTGTTTGGTGTGGTACAAATTTATTCAGTTAGATAAACCATGGTTTTGTATTTTGTATAAATGTTCAGTATTTCATCTTTTCTTTTACTTCTTTTGCTCACAAGTTAGAATGAAGTATTTATGTCCCTGTTGTTAGCTTTTTCTTTTTGGGTGTATTTATATTTTCCACTCTTAATGTTTCCAAACTTTTACCGACTTCTACTTGCATTGTGTATCCAATTGTTTGAAGTCTATAGGATACCGACTTTTACTTACATAAATCAACTTTTACTGTTAGTGCATCTTAACTAGTCCAATTGTTTTAAATCTGATATAAATCAAATGCTGCATCTCAATAGGATACTGACTTCTACTTGCATAGTCTGTTTTTGCTTCACACTATTTGCAATTTGGTTTCTTACTCCTTTTTTTTTCATGTTTCAATAGACTTCAAACAATTGGACCAATGCTACTATTGTAAAATGGAATTTGTATTAAAGATATATTTTGAATTATTTCTTAAACGGGTTTTTTTCCATTTTGTTGGTTCCGATAAGAGAGAACTAATACATTCTTTAGATGTTTTGAACTCAAGTGGAGCAGATTTGGGGAATTGAAAGCTATTGCTTACTGCAACCTGTTTTTTGTCTCAGGTATGACTTACATTTCTGGGTATAATATGTATCAGTGAATATGATGGTGGCAAAGTTAATTACCTTTTTTTTGTCAGCTAATGCATGTATTAATCATGTACCACTATACATACCCTTTATCATTCTAAGGTATGGGATTTGCAATTTGGTAATTTTGAACTATGCATTTATGTATACACAAATACTTTGAATTATTTTATTATTGTTGTAGAATCATATTGAGGGAATGAATTCTCCTTGTCTTATTGATAGAATGAAGCCTCTTTATATAAGGAAATACATGGACCTCTTGGGCTATTACATGGGCCAATAGGCGTATTACATAGATATGTGTAAAACACTATTACAACATGGATTACTACATAATGCCTGTATACAAGGCATGAACCAAGACATATATATCAAATATCCTAGAACACTCCTTTGTGCCGCGTGTCACGCCCCGACCCAAGATTACCTCCCTAACCCTGGGTTAAGACGTGCGGGACCTAACACAAGAGAGATTTACTCGAAATCCCCCTTGAGCCAGGATAACCCTATTCAAACAGTCCAAGCAGTGCCGGAATAGACCTCCAACCGGAGGTTATCCCGAATCCCACATTTGAATCTCAAATGTGCCATTTATAGAACTTAGGGGTTCTAATAATATTTGTGACTGCACCTGAATCCCGGTCAGGCTGCCTACGTACCCTGTCTTCAGGGATCAAGCCACACGTAGCTCTTGTATTAACTAACACCCTAACCGGGCGAATCCCGCTATTCTATTTATCGGTTGCTTTCTAAATGAGGATAGCATACACCTAACGCATATCCTGAGTTAACTTCTCAAATGAGGTATCCACCGACCAACTAACCATCGGGATTAAACCGAACATTCTACCATTCATAACAATAACAACCATACACGACAAGACAGATAAAAACGGCAATCACACGATTATAAACAACCATCACGCATAACCATAAACATAGTGGCACCACGTAAATAAACCAAACCATGGGCATTTAAGATATTTCCTCCTACTTGGCATCCCTGAAAATAACTATAATTACCAGGGGTATATACGGAATTACCACCTCAATGGCATTCCTGTAATTAGCCTAACACTATCAGGGGCAACTTGGACATTCTAGCCTTATTGGCAGTTTCGTAATTAATCTGACTACTAGGGGTCTTTTAGGAAATTCAGCCTTAGTGGCAGCCCCTGTAAATATACAAAACAGTTAGGGGTAGTATTGGAATTCCATCTCTAGTGGCAGTCCGGTAATAACCTTAACCTACCAGGGGTATTACTGGGATTTAACCATGATGGCACCCCTGTAATTACTCTAAACTGCCAGGGCAGTTCTGTCATTCATTAGTCACGGTAAATCGGTAAAAAAACTGGATCTACCACAGTAAAACCTGAAAATTTACCCCAATTCACCCTAGCCTAAACCGGTCAACTGGTTTGGCCGGAAATCCGAGATTTCCCGGCCAATCTCCCTATCCTAACCCATTCAACATCACACATCAACAGTAACAACAACAATCTTACACAACAATTCGAACATAAATCCTAGAGGACAGAATTTACCCTCTGCCTCTACTCCGATTTCGAAGACAGCAGCCCCAATTCTCCTCCAGCTTGACCTCCTTTGCCACCACCGCCTCGCCACCGTCTCTTACACCCTAGGGCGCGGCCACTGAAGGCTCACGGAGAGCTCGACCAACCCAACAAACAAACAGTGACGCAGTAGAATGGGGAAACTCTAATTAGGCTTCAATCCAACAACCAAAACACACAGGAAGGAAGCAAAAGAGAAGAGAAGAAGTTCCTTACCTTCCACGCGCCCTAACTCCGCCTGGTTTGACGGAAACCGGCGAAACACAGCCGCTCTCCTCCCTCGATCTCCAGCCATGGCGGTTGATTGGAAGTTTGGAGGGCTGGGTTAGGTAGAGGAGGAAGAGGGGAAGCAGATGGGAGTGGTCCGCCGGCCTGGGGCGGCCGGAGTCGCCGGCACCGGGCGGAACACAGGGAAGCAGCGAGAGAGAGAGAGAGCGAAGGAACTCGGGTCAACCCGAAGAGGGGGGTTTCACTCGGGTCAAGCCTCTCTCTTCTTTTATAAAGAAACCAACGGCCCAGATCAAATCTTAAATCGATCTAACGGCCCAGATTAGTTTATTAAAAGTTACCCTGAGTGATAAATGGTTATTTTACTTTCACCGCACGGTAACAACACATTAACCTGAATAACTTTCGCATACGAACTCCGATTAATTCATATGACATACCCACGAGTTTGTATTAACGCCCTCTACAACTTTCCCGAAGGAAGTTTCTCCAAATTCCTGACTTATCGCAAAGTCATCTGTTTCCACGGTAAAGTAATTTAACATTTGTTACTTCCGTACATTGTATAAATTCGTAACTAACAACTTGTAGCTCCGGAAAATCTTCCGGGCATACCGGGGAACTCGTATTAACATAATCTACCCCTCGGGACATTAAATTCTAATTTCCCCCCAGACCCGAGAATATCTCAATATTAATTCGGGGAAAAATCAACAGTGCGATTACCATTCTCTGTAACTCGCCTAATCCCGGTAAAAATGTTAATTTCGGGACGGGGTGTTACACCGCGTGTCTTCATGCCGGAATGGTACTTACGGTGTTGTCTCATCAAAACCTTGCCAAGTAACAAAAACCCTGTGGGAAAACTAAACCTTGGTCCAAGGAAAAAGAGTATAACGCATCAACTACATTGAGAACTCGACATGTGATGCTCCTCCTGATGTGTACTTAAATCAGATTTTTGTGCATTCCAATATGTCTCAAGAGTAAATGTGAACCAAGACTTAAACAAGTCTGCCATGATCAACCACAAATGGGGATCAAAAGTCTTAGCGGTGCATGTAATGTTGCCTCGTTAAAAACCTTGTCAAACAAAAACCTAGTGGGACAAAAAGCTTAAACTAAAGGAAAAAGAGTGCAACATGGTCGACACAAACAACCACACCCTTCACATTTGATCATGACTTGTATATGCTACTTTCTTTCAAATCTGCATCTCCCCCTGATCTCACATTCATAAGGCGTTTACGGATCTTTAGTGACCACGGAGCTGTTTTGACAACCTGACATCTGTATGCTCTTTTAACATGTCTCAAATGTGACATTACTTAGTGCTAGCAGCTATGTGCACGGTGCCTAGCAATTGTATGCACAACGCTCGACAGCCTGCGGGCACAGCACTCGGTAGCTATGTGCACAGTGCTCAGCAACTGGTGCACAACGCTCGGCCGCTGGTGTACAACGCTCGACATCTGGGTGCACAAGTGCACGTATAGTGTCTGGCAGCAGTGGACAGGCAGTGCTCAGACAGCGTGCCATATGTCCGGCAACCCGGTCACTAAACCAACTGGTGCCTAGATCATAATTTCGCTTCCTATGCATCTCGATTCATGCATGGTTAGCGATGACATAGGCAACAACCTTTCTCTCATGCCATAGGGATTGAATATGTCAGATACTCTTAGAGTATTCAAGTGATATCATTGGCATTGCGTGAGCGCAAAGCTACTTGGCTTTATAACGAATGAATGAGAAATTAAGTCTTATTCTCACTACGCTAACTCACAAAGGTTTACTTGATAGAGTTTACACTTACGGTGTCGGCAACACCTGCCCAAGGACCTATCCCTTTGTCTGGGTCGCATCTTCCCATTTTAGGTCAATACACTGTCGCTTTATCAACAAAATGTGGTTCGATAAACTCTTCATCCCACGTCCTCATGTACACTAGTGTAGTCATTGTAGAGATCTCTTTTTATGAATTGGATTTGACATTGAGGCGTCCCCTAACGATAGTCACAATTCAGACTAACATGAGACGGAGTGAGTATCACTGATCAATGGACCACTAGTGCTAAACTCGCTTTCTCTCTCAATGTGAGTGTATATTGAACCCAAGGGCTTCAACCTAACCTTTAGGGAGCCACAAGGCCTAGGACACCATGTTGCCACATTATGGCTGGGTTTGGTGCAGCTGGGTTTATAAGATATATGCTGACTTTTAGCTTATAAGCAGAAGGTGGGTGTTTGCAGCTTCTCCTTTTTCCCTCAAAACACTTTATACTTTTTTAAAAAGTAGCTTATTTTTAGACTTACCAAACACCAAAACCTTTGGTGCTTAAAAGCAAAGGAGCTTATAAGCTCTTCCAAACCCAGCCTATGACGTCCTCATATCACCACACAAAGTGATAGCATCAAGACCACCTCAATATGGTCGAGTCATGTCCTCTTAGTAGGACATCATTCCTTACAGACATATACAACATTGATCTCTTCACTATAGTTCTTTGAGGATCATGTTGACTTAGTGGTGACCAATCACGACATTCACGTCGTTCCCACTTGAACACTGGTGTTCATATCTCCCCCTAACGACGGGAATACAGTCTCAAAGTGACAATCCGCAGTGTAGCGGTTAAGGAGATCGTCTGTCAAGGAGCTTAAGGTGGAGAGAAATAAAATGACTCATATCCAACCTTAAAACATATTCATCTCATGTGACACATCATCATTAGACACTGTGGCAGTCTAATTTGGCACATTGTGGAACTCAATGCTTGGAGATCTGTTACTATCTCGTCAAGTTCAAGGATTACAACTTGTCAATCCTAACACAGTTACGAGCTGTCGTGCATCAATGCAATGATAGTAAGTCGTGGACGAATTAATACATGTCTGCATGTCCCTCTTCAGGGATGGGTAGTGAGCCCATAGATACATAAGCAACATGTGGTAGACGATGGTGCAACACATGACCAATGTGTTAGCCCTTCAACCAACACCTTAAAAGCGTATACGGTATCCATACGTTAGTTGCATCAGTCTACATAATTCTTCTTTGGATTTTCAATAAGAATTGCATCTTTTGTGACATAGCATAAGATAATCTTTCACCTTAGCAAAAGAACAAACCTTACAAAACGAAAACATGAGTATTGTTCAGCTGCCGAGGACATCATGTCGGCGCACAAACACAACATACAATCATGGCATATTTCGTTATCGGGGGAATGGACGCCTAAGAATATCAAACAATTCTGGCTCGCATATCTCACCCGGTATGACCAAAATGTCATAGCTTATCTGAGTCAATTGTCCCAAATCTACTTATTGGCGACACCTTAGGACTCATGCTCTTATTCATGATGCTTTCAATCGGCACTCATGAGAAGTATACACAAAAGTCAATCATTCTCATCACGGTAATCGTTAGTGTGTATGTTCATAACACAGTTCAATGTTCGATTGCCTTTCACCATAAGGAGGGCATTTGTGACTTGGATCATCGAGCCAAAGACATCAAGAATTTATTCAACCATGTCATAAATGATGGTGAAGATCTAATCAAACTTAGTCACAAAAAGGATTCACAATCTGCGAAGAGTGTAGTTTTCGTGCAGTATGACATATACTCACTAAAACGTCATAACTCTCTCATCTGAACGGATATGAACTAACCGTTTGAACCATTAAAAACTAGATTCACATAGCTTTCCAATAATATAAAGTGCACGTTCCAGTTCATCTGGAGTTGGTTTGGGGGCTTTGACGAAGTTAAGGGGACAGTAGGATACAGTCTGCCATATGACAGCATGACCTGTACGCACTTAAACTGTCATAACTTTCGTCAGGACAGCTATGAACGAGCCGCTTAAACCACTGGAAACTAGGCTCACATAGCATTCTAATGTTATAAAATTCGGCTTCTAGTTCATCTGGAGCCATTCAGAAAACTCTGACGAATTTACGATACAGTAGGTCCAACTTACTGTGGTCGCAGATTTTGACATGATGAAGCGTTCAACTTTAAAGTGGCATCACAGGAGTTACAAGTCTTCAACATTCATGAAGGATGACATTTGGTAACAGCACCATGGGGGGATCCAAAATCAAGAGAGTAGGTAACCTTTGCCGAGGTTAACGATGTCATCCGATGATGGAAAATCTGCTGTACGTGAAGACTAAACCACAAACATTGACACACCTTCATAAGGTTGTGCTTGATCATGTAATATTGTGAATACACTTATCGAACCAACGATTTCATTGAGGTTTCATTTAGCTTGGAGAAAATCAAAGAGCCATTCATGACGTCAAATGTCAGAGACATCCATTTGATGTTCCATATTCTCTTTGTACGTTTCTTGTATGCATTCATTCCTTTGCTCAGGATTGTGTGGGTAGTCTCACCGTCTGACAGCAGTAATGCTATTGCCAATTTCTCATAAATAAATTCAGGATAACACAGTAATGTTATTGCCAATTTTAAATAATTATTCGGTTGACACTTGAGATTTACTATTATTCGTTGAACAAGAGATGAAGAGTTCTCGGTTGAAAAGCGATGCGGATTTCGTTAGGCTAAGGCCTAAGTCTGTGAGTGGACCTTTTTATTTTAAAACATGCATGCTCAAATATTTATGAAAATTTAAAAATAACATGATTTTATTGTTTTAATGAGCCGATGGGGCCATGAAGGCGGGTTGCTCCTCTCCCGTAAGCTCCTTTGTTATGCCGGCTTGAATTTATGTTATGTTGATTGCATTTGGAATTAAATTATTTATGGCGGGGAACCATACCTTATACATGAGATGCATTCTTATTTACGGGGATGAGTAATTTTTGACTTTTCTATATTGTTTTATTTTCTTCACCATGAAGGTCATATATATATATATATATATATATATATATATATATATAAATATGCTAGCTAGCTACAATAGTAGCCCTAGAGGGTTTCGACCCTAGCCTGAGAGGCTCATCGTCATGGTGGAATCTCTCCGCCATGAAGGGTCGTCATATTACTTAGTAGTCTTAAAGGTTCCGACCCTAGTCTCGGAGACTGTCATGGTGAAACCTCTTTCCCTATTTTTAATGTTGATTTTTATGCCAATGAGATTTGCATATTATGATTTGAATTTCAAAATGAATATTTGAGATTCTTTCCCAACGAGGCGTGCACATGGATTTTCTGAAAAATCATAGGGAGAATATAAATTGATTATTTTCTCGCGCTTGGATAGTATTTTTGTCTACTCACTCTAACGCCATGTTTTTAAATGTTTTTTTCTGGGCCTTTTGTTTTCAAATGCCCAGTGTTGTAGGGTTGCTGAGAGAGTGTCGTGTATACAGAAGACGAGACATAGCCAACTAATCTGCTGACGCTAGCAATTTTACTCAAGTATCTCATCTATGTAGATTTGCTCTGATTACCCCAACTTAGCTTAGTTTAATTTTCTGTGAAGCGTAGTTGTGATTTGGGGAGCAGGATGACTCCATATGTTGGGGTTGGAATATATATTACGTGGAAGTGTTTCATGTATTTACAGGAATGGTTGTCCATTTCAAGGGGGTTTCGGTAAGAAGTTCCCTAGAGGTGGACCATGCAGGATTTACCTCGGATAAAAGGGGTTGATCAGGGGTGGTTCTTGACAATAAAGGCAAATTAGAGGAGGAGAAAGCTTCGTCTGTTTTCCGATAAGAACTCGTCGTTTAGGCGACGAGGAGGCGTGTGACTGGTATATTTTTTCTGTAACACCCCATACCTAAAAGTTACCTTTTCATAAAGGTTTACGAGTTACCGAGGGCTTTTAATTGCGATCGGTAATTTAATACGTTATCACTCGAGTTTATTTTTGAGTTTTTCTAAACTCTCCAAATTCTTCATTTAATGACTCGATGTTGTAGTACGTGTCGACACGAGTCTTCCGGTATTTTCAGAATATTTTTTAGAGCTTCCGTTTATTTTCTGTGAATTTCAAAAGTTTATGATAATTTTCAATTACTATTTCGGTAAATAGTTTTTACCATTTAACCTTTTTACTTTTTAACCTATTTTAATTCAGACCGTCAGATCAATTAGGGGATTGATCTGGGCCGTTGATTCGAGTATAGATAGGGGGAGAGAGAGTTGACTCGAGTCAAAACCCAACTCGGGCGTTGGCCCGAGCCCGGTCTCTCTCTCTCTGCTCTCGACCCTCTGCTCCGCCACCTCCATCGGCGTCGCGTCCGGCCACCCCACACAGGCGCAACACCACCAAAACAACCCTCTTCCTCCCTATTTCAAAACCCCTCAACCAAATTTCGCCAGTGTCCACCGTGGAGGGAGATCCGTCAAGTTAGGACGCGTCGGTCAACGACCGGAATTCGACGATCCAAGCGGCGCCAAGGCGCGTGACTGGTATGGTTGTGCTCCTCTCTTCTTCTTCTTCTTCTTCTTCTTCTTCCTTTCCCTGTCCTTGGATGTTTGATTCGAGCCCTGTTGCAAAACTCTCATATTCACTGTTTTTTTTTGGGTTTCGACGGCGAGTCGCCGGCGGCCAGTTCTCGGGTTCAGGCAAGTTCCCTGAGCTCTAGGAGGCTCGGTTCGTCATCCCTAACATCTGGGTAAGTTTAGTTTCCTCCTAGCTCGATTTTACCGAGTTTGGTGTTTTCTGGGATTTTGGTTGTTTCGACAGCTAGGAGTTTTTCTGAGTTTTTTGGTGTTTTTGTGTTGTTGTAGCGTTGGAGATGAAGGAGAAGGAAGAATGGTGAAGGGAGGGTCGAAGGGGCTACTGTGATGCCTTGTGGGTGTAGAGGTCACCCTCGGCAGGAGGTTGGAGGAGCTGCTGGAAGGACCAGTTGTAGTGATGGAAGCTGGTGGGGTGGTCAGGCCGAGCCAGAGGCTCTGCCTGGGTAAGCAATTCAGCGAGTGAACAAACCAGAGGTGAGGTTCTAGTTTTAGGCTTGTGTGTTCCATTGTTTTGTTGTTGTAATTGTGTTTAGATCCTAATTTCAGTGTGTGTTGTTGTTGGTTGTTGATAACTTGGTCATTGGAGGAAGCAGGGAAGTTATGTCCGATTTCTGGCAAGTTTGTCGGAATCCGACAGAATATTTCGGCGACTTGCCGGAATCCGATGAAACATAATAAGTTCCGGCAGAAGCCGACGGTAGAATTTGATTTCCCCGATAACTTTAAATTCGTAATTCGAGTAGTTATAGAAAACTTACCGTTAAGAGGAAATTCCACTTTGGGAACCTTTCCCTTTTAGAAAGTTTCCATTTCTGGAAAGTTGTTAATTTGGGTTGAAAAGGTTAAAGAAAAGGTAGAATTCAAGTTAAATGATTTGAAGTTAATTAGTGAAGTATGAAAATTATAAGTATGTTGACCACTTAGTAGTTGAGGAAGATGTTGACTTCTTTTAACGGAAATGTCAAGTTAATCGTTGTAGATAATTTGGGTAAAGAGCAATACAATTTATCGACTCATAATTAGTAATTCGGTTTGAACTGTAGTTTGGGTGTTCATAGTAATTCAACAACATTACTATGCGATGATCTATCGTCAATTAAATTAGTAAGGAAAGTCGTTACGCTGAGGGTACGAAGTCGGAAACCAAACTTCTAGTCGATAATCGGACTTAAGCGTAATGGTTGAAAAAGCTGTTAAAAAGAAAGGAACTTGGTCAACACGTGGTCAAATAGGATTTCCTAGTCAAACTAGAAAAAGATTAAGTCAACAGTTTCTAAAGACTAATATATTAGATTAATTGTACAGACTCTGGTCGAACGTGAGACGGGCTCAACCCCGTGGTTAGTTCGAGGTTTTCACTCGAGTGGCTTTCCGAGCAGTGAGGAGGTCGCAATAAGACTGTGAGTGGACTTTATTTTTTAAATATAATGCATGCAATAGACTTTGATTAGTTTCTCCTTTGTTTATAAATTTCCTCCATTTTATGTTTTATGGTGATTTTGGGAAAATGGAAATTTAATACTTTTTAAAGATAAGTGAGCCGGGAAAGAGGTTCCTATCTTTCCAGTGATTTTAAAGGATTTTCCCGTAATATGATTTTACTGTTATCACCATTTTGGGTTATGGAGGGGGATGAGTTTTAAAAGGGGAAACTTGGCTCTTGGATTTAAGGATTTTAAAGTAAAGTCAGAGAACCAGTTTCGGGTTCCTGGAAATGTTTTAAATCCAATGTATTTGGGGTAATGTCATGAGAGATTTGACTTGGTTTTCGATTTATTTTCCCACGAGGTTTTTCAAGGATAAGGTTATATGTATTGCATGCTAGCATGGACCCTCTCCAGATGGAGTTGGTACCCTCTCTGGATAGTAACTGGTCTGACCCTCTTCGGTGGTAGCCGGTCAGTAGGACCCTCCCGGATAGAGCAGCTCAGGACCCTCTTCGGTGGTAGCTGGTCGGTTGGACCCTCCCGAATAGAGCGGGTCATGAGACCCTCTCCGATGAGCTGGTCAATAGACCCTCTCGTGGTAGAGCGGGTCGGTTGTTTTCTCGTGGATGAGGTTAATACCCCACATTTAATTATGGATTTGAGCCAAGGGAGTTATTTTATGATTTATTTATTCATCGTCTATGTTTTGCGTGCTAGTTTCTCCTTTGTTTATAAATTTCCTCCATTTTATGTTTTATGGTGATTTTGGGAAAATGGAAATTTAATACTTTTTAAAGATAAGTGAGCCGGGGAAGAGGTTCCTATCTTTCCCGTGATTTTAAAGGATTTTCCCGTAATATGATTTTACTGTTATCACCATTTTGGGTTATGGAGGGGGATGAGTTTTAAAAGGGGAAACTTGGCTCTTGGATTTAAGGATTTTAAAGTAAAGTCAGAGAACCGATTTCGGGTTCCTGGAAATGTTTTAAATCCAATGTATTTTGGGTAAAGTCATGGGAGATTTGACTTGGTTTTCGATTTATTTTCCCACGAGGTTTTTAAAGGATTTTCAAGGATAAGGTTATATGTATTGCATGCTAGCATGGACCCTCTCCAGATGAAGTTGGTACCCTCTCTGGATAGTAGCTGGTCTGACCCTCTTCGGTGGTAGCCGGTCAGTAAGACCCTCCCGGATAGAGCAGCTCAGGACCCTCTTCGGTGGTAGCTGGTCGGTTGGACCCTCCCGAATAGAGCGGGTCATGAGACCCTCTCCGATGAGCTGGTCAATAGACCCTCTCGTGGTAGAGCGGGTCGGTTGTTTTCTCGTGGATGAGGTTAATACCCCACATTTAATTATGGATTTGAGCCAAGGGAGTTATTTTATGATTTATTTATTCATCGTCTATGTTTTGCGTGCATAAGGTTTTTCTTGGAAAACTCCAAAGGAGAACATTAAAGAAAATATAGTTTTTATATTTGATTTTTGTCCACTCACGCTAATATTTTTCAATGTCCAGTGTTGCAGGGTTCTTGAGCGGGGGTCGCGCGTACAAGAGTCGGGACATAGTCGATTAACCCATTGCTGCTTGCAAATTCATTTAGGTAAAACTTCCATGTAGACTGCTCTGACTAACCCAGCTTAGCTAGTTGAATTGGTTAGTGAAGCGTAGGTGTGATTTGGGGAGCAGGATGGATTCATGAGTTAGGGGTTGTTTTAAATACTCATGGAAGTGCTGAGTTGGTCTTTAGGAAGGGTTGTCCATTTCGAGGGGTTTCGGTAAGAAGTTCCCTTGAGGTGGTCCCCGCAGGATTTACTTTGGGTTAAAGGGGTTTAACTCGGGGTGGGTCCTGACATTTTCTCATCTTCTCTTCTTCTTTCTTTCAGTAGCCTTTGCTTGTCAAAATGGAGCCCTGACTCAAAATAACTCTTTTACTGTTTTTTTTTGGGTTTCGGTTCCTCCTCCGACGAGGATGTTCTTCGAGTTCTAAGCGTCTCCTTTAGGTTCTGGTGAGTCCTGGAAGTTTGTGTGGAGTTTAGGTGAGCACTAGAGGTGCTGGTTCTCAAGCTTGAGCAGTGTAGAGGTGAGTGATGATTTTCTGGAGCTACTGTGTTACTGTTTAGGTTGTTGGGATGTTAATTAGGTGTTGTTCTGATCTTGTTTCATGATAACTTGGAATTCGGAACTTACATGGAAGCTATGGCAAATTTCCGACATGGTGATCGGAATCCGACAAAGGATTCAGGTAAGTTTCTGGAATCCGACGAAGTTGAAGAATTTCCAGCAGAGAGCTGAAGAGGTAGAAATTGATTCCCCTTTAAGCTTTAAGTCATAAAATTTTTGATAAATAGTAAATCGAGTAATTACGGAAAACTTATCGTAAATAGGAAGTTTCCATTTTGGGAAACTTTCCCTTTTAGGAAAGTTTCCATTTTTGAAAAGTTGACCGGTAAAAAGAAAAATCAATTTTCGTTAACCGGTTAAAATAAGCCAATCATATCTTTAAATGATAATCTGGTCAACTCCCGAATCTTAGTCAAATTAAGATTTCCTAGTCAATCTAGGAAAAGATTAAGTCAACGGTATTAAAGACTGATTTATTGGATTAATTTTACAGTTTATGGTCGAACGTGAGACGGACTCGATCATGTGGATATTTTGAAGAGTATTCCGAGCATTGATGATGTCGCATTAAGTACTGTGAGTAGACCTTTGATTTTATACATGCATGCACTTTAGTAAGCCGGTGGGGCCAGGAAGGTGGGTTGCTCCCCTCCCTTAAGCTCATTTGTTACGTCGGCTGTAATTTGTTTTATGATGATCATATTTGGAAACGATTTATTTATGACCATTGTTTTGGGGGCGGTCGGGGCATCGTGCCTTATGCATGAAATCCATATTTTAATTACGGGGGAGGAGTCATATATTATTGAGTTTTCGTATTTATTTGTTTTCTTCACCATTAAGGGTCGTTATATATATTATCATTACTAGCTAGCCATATGGGCCCCCCACTTTAGAAGTGAAGAGAGGTAATAATAGTCTTATTTGGCTCCGACCCTAGTCTGAGAGACTCATTGTCATGGTGGAATCTCTCCACCATGAAAGGTCGTTCATTACTTAGTAGCCTCCGGAAGTGTCACGCCCCGACCCAAGATTACCTCTCTAACCCTGGGTTAAGACGTGCGGGACCCAATACAAGAGAGATTTACTCGAAATCCCCCTTGAGCCAGGATAACCCTTTTCTTCATAACCCAAAACAAACCTTCCAAACGGTGCCGGAATAAACCTCAAACCGGAGGTTATCCTGTTTCCCACATTTGAATCTCAAATGTGCCAATTAAAGAACCTAGGGGTTCTAACAATATTTGTGACTGCACCTGAATCCTGGTCAGGCTGCCTACGTACCCTGTCTTTTCAGGGATCAAGCCACACGTAGCTCTTGTATAGGATTCACCCTAGCCGGGCAGAATCCCGATTTTCTAATTATCGGTCGATTTATTAGTTCGGATAACAAACATCTAATGCGTATCCGGAGTTTAACCTCTCCGCTAAGGTATCCACCGACCAACAAATCCTCGGGATTAAACCGAACATTCTATCATTCATAACAATAACATCCATACACGACAAGACAGATAATAACGGCAATCACACGATTATAAACAACCATCACGCATAACTATAAATATAAAACCTAGTGGCATCCACGTAAATAAACCAAACCATGGGCATTTAAGATATTTCCTCCTACTTGGCATCCCTGAAAATAACTATAATTACCAGGGGTATTTATGGAATTACCATCTCAATGGCATTCCTGTAATTAGCCCAAAACTGTCAGGGCAATAAGGACAATCTAGCCTTAATGGCAGTTTCGTAATTGATCTGAACTACCAGGGGCCTTTTGGGAAAAACAGCCTTAGTGGCAGCCCCTGTAGATATACAAAACAGCTAGGGGTAGTATTGGAATTCCAGCTCTAGTGGCAGTCCGGTAATAAACTTAACCTACCAGGGGTATTACTGGGATTTGACCACGATGGCACCCCTGTAATTACCCTCAACTGTCAGGGGTAACTCCGTCCTTTTACAATCACGGTAACTGGTAAAAATACCAGATCTACCGCGGTTAAAACCTAAGAAGTTACCCTTTAATCACCCTAACCGCCCCGATCTGTCTACCGGCCGATTTCAGCTTCATTCTACCCCTTTTTCCCTCTCCTCTCCGATCTACAACAAACCAACAACAAATTGAACACTTTCCAAACATTAATCGAGGCTAGAAACTCACTGGGGAATTGAATACCCGCTTGGAAGCTATGTGCCCTCATTCGATCCAGCCTTCTTCCTCAACGCTCCTCTGACTCACTTGAGGCGATGAGGAGGATCCTGAGATCGAGAGGAAACTCCGGTTATGGTGGAACGCCAGACTCGACTGGTCGAGTCGAGCTCCGTCGCTGCTCACTGTGCCCACACCATCTCCTCGAAACCGATCTCCCCTGCAGAAGCTACAAGGGTTCGTGGGTAGAGGAGGGGAGGTGTGGTGAGGGTGGTGGCTCGACGCCTGGTGGTAGGAGACGACGCAAGGTCGCCTGGGCAAGCTGAGACAGAGAGAGAGAGAGAGAAAGAACCGGAGAGAGAGAGAAAACCGAGAGAAAATCTCTCCCCCCGGTCAACACAAAAAAAAATATATATATACCCAACACCAACGGCCCAGATCAATCTCTGATTGATCTGACGGCCCAGATTTTGTTACAGAAGTTACCATGAATAGTAAGAAGATATTTTTCCTATTTACTTTTACCCCACGGTAACAACACTTTATTCCGCATAACTTTCACATACGAACTCCGATTAATTCATAGGACATACCCACGAGTTCGTATTAACGTCCTCCACATCTTTCCCGAAGGAAACTCCCTCAAATTCTAGACTTAACGCAAAGTCCTCTTTTTCTACGATAAAGTAACTTATCATTTGTTACTTCCGTAAATTCGATAAATTCGTAACTAACAACTCATAGCTCCGGAAAATCTTCCGGACATACCGGGGATCCCGTAATAACATAATCTATCCCTCGGGACATTAATTCTATTTTTCTCCAAAACTAAGAATATCTCGATAATAATTCGGGGAAAATTAACAGTGCGGTTACCATTCCCTGTAACTCGCCTAATCCCGGTAAAAATGTTAATTTTGGGACGGGGTGTTACAGGAAGGCTCTGACCCTAGTCTGGAAAATTATCCATGGTGAAACATCTTCCCATATTTTTAATGTTGATTTACAAGCCAAAGAGATTGACATTTTATGTTTAGGTTTTCAGAACGATTAATTGGGATTCTTACCCGATGAGGCATGCATATGGATTTTCAGGAAAATCAAAGGGAGAATATAAATTGATTATTTTTTTGTCCACTCACTCTAACGTTTTGTTTTAAATGTTCTTCTTTAGGCCATTCATTTTCAAATGCCCAATGTTGCAGGGTTGCTGAGAGGAGGTCATGCGTACTGAAGAAAGACATAGTCAAATCATTCTGCTGTCGCCATTTAGTCTATTTAGGTATTGCTTCCACGTAGAATGCTCTGTTTACCCCAATATAGTTTAGTTGAATTTGATTGGTGATGTGTAGATGCAAATTTTGGGGGAACATGATAGCTTCAGGTGCTGAGGTTGGATTTTATTATAGTGGAAGGGTTTAGTTGGTTTGCAGGTAGGGTTGTCCATTTCAAAGGAGATTTTCGGTAAAAATTTCCCTTGAGGTGGACCCCGTTTGATATTCTAGACTTGAAAATTATTAATTTCTTAGAATGAAAATGAATAAAATTATTTATCCAAATTTCATTGTACAATTTGTATTTACGTATACTTACTTTCCAAAATATGTTCCTATTTTAATATCTTAATTTTTTCCCATATTTTCACTTTATTAGTTTCTAAATATAAATATTTTGACGTTATAATTTTTCAAAAATAAATTTTTATTTTTAATATTTAAATTCTTCATATATTTTCATTGTAACGCCCTGTACATAAAAGTTACCTGTTTACAAGGGTTTGTGAGTTACCGAGAGCTTTTTACTGCGACCGTTAATTTAATAAGTTATCACTCGAGTTTATTTTTGAGTTTTTCTTGAATGAAGGAAAAATAGATTTAAAGATGTGAAGTCGTAGTACGTGTCGACACGAGTCTCCCGGTATTTTCAGAATATTTTTCGGAGCTTCTGTTTATTTTCTACGAATTTCTGAAGTTTCTGGTAATTTTTAATTTCTACTCCGGTAAATAAGTTTTACTATTTAACCAATTACTTTTTACCTTCTTTAAATGTGGACCCTCAGATCAATTAGGGATTTGATCTGGGCCGTTGGTTTATGTATAAAAGAGAGTAGAGAGGTTGACTGAGTCAACAGTCCAACTTGGGGCCTTAACCTGAGTCAACTCCCTCCCCCTCCTCCCTCTGCGTCCGATCACCACCATGGCGGATCACCGTCGTCAGGCCGCCTCTCGGCCCATCAGGGGTGGTTTCGGTCTTCCTGACCTACTTCTGGTGTCAGCTTCGTCAAAGAAGCACCGGTGAAGGAGAATCGAAGCAGAGAAGGTTTTAGGGTTCGATCTGGATTTTTCGATTCTGACCACGACGGCAAGCGTTGCTGGTGTTGGTAGCTTCGCCTGAACTTGGCGAACCTCTCTGTAGTATCAGTTTCAAGAGAGGAGCTACGGAGAGAGAGAGAAAAGGAGGATAGAAGGTGACTGAGTTTTTGATGGGGTTTCCGAATCCAGTCACGACGGAGAGCATGAGTGGTGGTGGTAGCCTCGTTTCGGTCTCTGGATCCTTCCTATAGTCTCAGTTTTGTTAGAGGAACAGCAGTGAGGGAGAACAGAGCAGGGGAGTGATTTGAGTTTTGGTCATGGTTCTGTGTTCTCTAGCCACCGGCGAAGCCATGAGGTATTAAACTTGGTCTGTTCTTCAAGCCTTACATCTTTATATAATTGGTATTGAGTTTTGATTGAGATTGAAGGATTTGATGGATTTGGGTTTTCTTTTCAATTTGGGTTTAGTGCAAGTTTTGGTTATTTTAGAGTTTGATTTGCTGTATTGATATTGAAAGAAGCTAGTAGTGAATAGTTATGCTCGATTTCAAGAATTGGAGGAATCGAGTGATTGTTAGTTAATCTGGTTGCTGGGGAGTAAATAGGCTGCATATATTTCATTCAAGCTGAGTAGTGTTTCAGTGAATGTAGGGGGGCTGCAGATGAATCCGTTGTGGGACAAGCTTCTGTTCTTCAGTTATGATGGATGAGGATAAGCATCTGGTTTATGGAGTTAAAGGATTACATGTGAGAGTTAGAATTATGGTGGTGTTATGTTGTTGATGTGGCTGCTGTTGATGATGTTGTTGTTATTGTTGTTGTTGTTGTTGTGTTGTTAGATGTCGAGAACTCGGGATTTGAAGCAAGCAGGGAGACTTTGGTCATTTTTTCGGTGAATTACCGGAGACCGTCAAAGCAGCAGTTTTCTGGCATAAGCCGAAGAGGTAGAATTCGATTTTGCCGATAAGCTTAAAGTCGTAAAGTTTCTGTTAAATCGTGAATCTGGCTAATTACGGAAACTTGCCATAAATATAAAGGTTCTATTTTAGGAAACTTTCCCTTTATGGAAAGTTGACCAGTAAAAAGAAAAGTCAATCTTAGTTAACCGGTTAAATTAAGCCAATCGGATCTTCAAATGAGAATCTGGTCAACTCAGGAATCTTGGTCAAAAATTGAGTTGATCGTTGTAAATAATTTGGATAATTTCATAATTGGTTTATCGACTTAAGGTTAAAGATTTGGTCTAAGAGACACGTTAGGTGTCCATAGTAATTCAACGAATTATTATGTGACTTTCTAGTATCAAATTAAAATGGTTAAGGAAAATGAGAAAATTTTAGATTTTATATCACAAGATTATATATTTATTGATTATATGTGGGCTGTCGAATTTATTTTAGCTAGCTAGCGGGCAGCGCTCCTCATTCGGTGGAGTGGAAGGGCGCCACTTGTTGTCCTCCTCTCTCAATGGGGAAGATGGTAGTTTAGAGCGTGATTGCTTCCTCACTGAGGGTGAGTGGTACGCTAGAGCTCTTAACCCCGACCCTGACATGAGAGATGATTTATTTGTGATATTTTTCCCCTATTATTTGATGATCGGTTGCAGACCGGAATTTGGTTTCGTTTATTATTTGGCTGCAGGTTGGGATTTGTTTTCGTTTATTATTTGGTTATAGGCCTGGATTATTTTATAATTGGCGTAAGACCAACATTTGATTTTATTGGACATAAGACCTGAAATATTTGCGTTTGGCTTAAGGCCATGATTTTATTTTTTAAAAAAATATTATGAGTATGCATAAAGATGATTTATTTTTGGTTTATTTGTGGGAGAACATGAAAATAAATTTTGGCTTTAAGCCATCATTTTATCCAGTTTAATTTTGTCTACTCACTCTAACGTTTATTTTTAAAATGTTTTCCTCTGGGCCATTTGTTTTCAAATATACCCATTTTGCAGGGTAGATGAGAGGAGGTTGTGCATATAGGAGACGAGGCATAGTCGATGTAGTCAGCTGACGCTAGAATTTGAGTAGGAAATTATCTATTTAGATGGCTCTTATTACCCCAGTTTAGTTAGTTGTTTGTGATTGTGAAACGTGGAGAAAATTTGGGGAGCAGGATGACTATAGATGTTGGGTTTGTATTTTTAATCTTCATGGAATGTTTAGTTGATTTGCAGAAAGTGTTATCTATTTTAAGGGAGTTTCGATAAGAAGTTCTCTTGAGATGGACCCTATAGTATTTATCTCGGATTAAAAAGGTTAATTCATGGTGGATCCTGACATGCATATTATTAATTTTCAATATAAATTCTACGTTGTTAATATTCTAATTTGTGTTCCTAATGTAATACACATTTAACATACCAATTAAATCTCATTTAAAAAGTCAAATAATAAAAATGTGTACTAAGTAATTAAAGACATGTATTTAAAATCTTTTGAAATTTAATTCTCAATTGAAATAGACAAACTAAAAACAAATATCTGATAAAAAGATAAAAGTGAAAATTTATTTCTTGCACTACCTTCACCCAAAATAAAAGAAGATAAAAGGGGAAAATATAAAAGGAGGCTTACGCGTTTTTTCATTTTTCTGTAACTAAAAAAAATAATATATATTTTAGTCCCTTTTGTAACAAAAAACGAAAAAATGAAATTAAAAGAGTAGAAAAGATCCGTTGTCGACCCAATTCTCTTTTGCTTTATTATTTCAAACCCCATTTCTATTTCATGCGGAGAAAGAGAGAGAAGCCGAGGATTCATGTCTGTCGGTCGGTGAAGCAGAGAAAGAGAGATCGGTAATCCTCAATTTCCTTTCTATTTTCTTGTCGGATTTCAATTCATTTCTCAGGGTTTTGCTTCAATTGAAGAAATCCCCAAGAATTGAATCTCGAATTATGCTAGGGTTTTCTTTTTTGGGGCTTCGTTTGAATTGGGTATATGTATCAAGATTTAAATTCGTGGCCAGATTTTGGGAATTTGGGGGACGAAGTATGTTGTTGTAGGTTTTGATACAAATGGGTTTGGTTTCAATTGATTGTTTCATTTCATATGTGGTTTCTGAGTACAAGATTTGGATCTAAAGACTAGATTTAGTCTTTTGTTATATTGAGACCTCTACATGATGTTGGTGATGTTAAACAACCAGGGATTTGGAATGTTTTAAAATCATATATTCCTTTCTTTTTTGTTCATCCTTGTAATTGTTATTGTTATTGTTATTGTTATTGGTTAGTTTTTGACTTGTTATTGTTATTGGTTAGTTTTTGACTTGTCTGTAATTGCAGGGATGCTATGTATATCCATTTCTTTTATCTTTTCTCACAGAAAATCTTTTGGTGTATTTGCTTTGAAATAATTTTATCTGATGTTGGCAACTATTTTGACTTTCTATGCAATGATCCAGTTAGGCTTTCAATTCACACTGTATATTTTCTCTTACCCTAAAGGGTCAATGGACAAGTTGAACTGGGACATAGTGTACATTAGTTAGTACTAAGTATGTGTTTTTGCAATGAATACTATCTGCATAAGGTGTTTGTCCTTTTTATCCTTTCCAGTTTAAGTTTTTGTTAAAATTTTAAAACGATGAAGGTATCTGTTATGTATTTAGAAATTAAAGGTCCGTTCTTCAATTGGAACGTAGGAATTGTGAGCATGATCGTCTTTCTTTTGGTCTTTAACATTGAATATATATATTTTTTTTAACCTGACATCCTAGTCACATGTGGTACCCATGAATTATATTGAAATTATGTGATGGTTGAAAAATGAAAGATTAGATACTGTAATTGTGGTGGATTGTCAAAGTATTCTGTTGTGAACCAATTTTCTAAAGGATGTCTGTCTAATGATATAGATGTTTGACTTGTTTAATTATCTTTTCATGCGTTTGATTGCTGGTGCGAGAGTGGTTCCATGCCTTGCTTAATTCCATTATCATTTTGATAATGTCAAACCTTTTGAGTACGGGGCTGGATCAGATTCGTGGATGTTAAGTTTATTGTTTTTGGGGTTCCCAGTCTTTCAAATTTGATTGTTCCTTTCATGTTGTCTATCACTAATCGTAGTCATACAGCTCAGTTTGGTTAGTGTTATGGTGTTATCGACATACAACTCGTAGTCATACAGCTCAGTAGATAGCACCATAAGAGTGTAGCTTCAGTTTGGTCATCTTCACATCAGCAATGCACTTGATTAATGTGCAGCTCTGGAGCTTAGTGGAAAGACAATCGTGTTTAGGTCATATAAATCTGGTATGGAATTGGTCTTTCACATTGAATTCTATTTTCACTTTTAGATCAGCTATCCTTTCTTTAAAACAAAATTAATTCAAGTATCTGTTTTGTGGATTATCCTGAGGTAAAGAGATGAACTGAAGAATGAAAGTTTGACACATGGTGTACGAGTTTGAGTATTGGAGTCACTTGAATGTTTCCTTATTTTGATAAGTATTTCGCTTCCTTTTTACTTGAACTGTTTGGTTTGTTTTCCTGCATGTGTTTTGGAATTGGATTTGGAAGTTTGATTCTCTCTACTCTGGTTTTTGGTTCGTGCTGCTCTACAGGAAAGGGATCATAATCAATTAAGCTTAAAGGGTGCTTCTTTGGGGATTGCATCTGATGATTGTGTGATGAAAGATGCTGTTTTTTTTTCAATTTGGCTGCCTTTCGTAATAAAAAGTATTGTTCAATTATGCCTAATCATGTGATTCTTTTTCCTTTACTGCCCTTGCTAGTAAATTTCTGTAGAATCACACAGATTGAGGAGAAGAGCAGACTTAAACACACGCAGAGAGAGAGAGCGAGATATCAGAATAGTTGATAACAGATTCAATTATCTATCAAACCAGCGTATCGATTTGGGTACTTTGCTTCAATTACTTCTCTGCGGCTGTTCTTATTCTTTATTGCCTTTTGTAATTTGCTCTGATTTTTATATTTTCTGGTGGAATCGCATATATTTGATGCATGTATGATATGGTGACCTGATTAAGTTTGATCCAGGTTTTCTTCCTATCTCCATTCTGAACGAACCGGATACATACGGTGACAGACTTACAGGTATGGACTGGTGATCTCATTAAAATGCCGTTGGGTAGTCTTTGTCTTCTGTTGGTCAATTTTTATGCAATTTTTTCTCACTACTATGTGCTTCAATCTCATAAGTTTTGTTTCTATTTTTCGTTTCCATCTGGCGGAGGACCATTTGAGACTACGAGGAAGCAAGCAGCGTAGTTGGCGTAAAGGTTTATTATTATTATTTTTTTCATCTTTTCTATATATGACCATTTTAACGAATTACCTTTCAATTGTATTAACTTCACTGCTATACTTTCTTGTAGTTTGTATTATTTTTGCCTGATTGTGTTCTCTAATTTGCACTTTATATTTCCCAAGTCTTTGTTGCTCAGCTTCCATTAAATGGAAATCCACCAACTCTATATTTAATAGTATGTGATAATGATATTTAAATTCCCTTTGTAAATCTGTCTGTACATTGCAGTCGAGTACTCGTGTCTGATACTCACTAATCCCCCTAAAAATTCCAAGTTTAGATATTCATGAAGATGATATGCTATGATACAATGTTTTTTAATTGACATATTAGTTTCTTTATCGGTGGTATGCTACTGGTTCACAAAGCATTATAATTGGGTATTGTGTTTCAATAAGATTGGGTATTGTGTGTATGCATGGGTTGAAGACTCTATTTCTCTTTTCCCATTATAACTGTTTAGTTGATGTCATGCTGACGAAGTATATTTATAAAGCATTCTTTTTATTGATCTCTCTTTATTGGCAACATATTGATGCAATTGTCATCCTATTTATGTTGTCTCCAGGCATTACTTATTAGTCAGTTACTAACGATATGTTAGTTTCTTTGCATGTCCCGATGCTAATCCGATTTAGGAGGTGGTGAGAGCGATGGAGAGGGGGCTAAGCAAGTAGGCTGCAATGCGTTTTCTGTTGTTCATGTCCGGTCAATTGGCATAGCAGTCTGGGTTATTCTTTGTTTGATTCCAATTGTGGTAATGGGTTATCATTTGGTTTTCTTTTTTCATGGTGAATTTGAAGTTCGGTTCTTTGCTTCTGATTTTTGGTAACTATTTTTTCATCGAAACTATTCTACACAATGATCCAGTTAGGCTTTGAATTCTCACTGTATATTTTCTTTTATCGTTTAGGGTCAATGGACAAGTTGAACTGGGGATATATTGTACATGAGTCAGTACTAGCTATGTGTTTTTGCATTGAATACTTTGGTTTTTTTATTTTTATTCTTAATTTTTTATTTATATATGTTTTTTTTAACTTTCTTTCATATGTTTTTACAGCTTGCTGAGAATTAATTAGTTGGCTACAAAATGCATCAAACATTGTCCAGTTTTATTTATGACCAGAGTTTCACTCTGATGTGCAGGATGCAGTTGGATTATCCCTAGTAAACTCTCCTGTTGTGTGCTCGGTTTCAAGAAGGAAGGAGAGTGCTATTTATCTGTTCCTGTATTATTGTTTTCATGTTAGAGTGCTGTATGCTGATCTTTGTTTCTTTGAATTGATCCAGTGGTACTTTTACTTTTGGTTAATTTCAGGAAATAATTTATTTTACTTTTGCTTTATTTTTGTGCAGGAAAATAAGGGAGTGTGATCTGAGTTAGAGTAAAAGTTCAGTTGATAGTAATTTTTCCTCAAGATCGACGGCATCAATTGCTCGGTTAACATGTTTGTTCTTTTTTTTCCTGTTAAAATTTTTGTTAAAATTTTGAAACGATGAAGTCATCTGTTACGTATTTGCATCTATTAAATCAAGTGGACTATGTACTGAAATCTCTCTATCTCCAAAAAAGCTGTGGTACTTTTTGCTTTTTGATAAATAGATTATCATAAATCTCAAACAACTCAAAGGAACCTTGTTAGTATTAGATTTCTTACCATGGTGGTAGAAATTAAAGGTCGGTTCTTAAATTGGAACATTGGTACTGTGAGCATGATCGTCTTTCTTTTGGTCTTTAACCTAGAATATATTTTTTTGTAACCTGACTTCCTAGTCACATGTCATTGTACCCTTGAAGTATATTGAAATTTTGTGCTTGTTGAAAAATGAAAGAATAGGTACTGTAAATTCAGTGGATTGTCAATGTATTCTTTAGTGAATCAATTTTCTCACGGATGTCTGCTTAATGATATAGATGTTTGACTTGTTTAATTATATTTTCATGTGTTTGATTGCTGGTGCGAGAGTGGTTCCATGCCTTGCTTAAATCCATTATCATTTTGAGAATGTTGAACCTTTTGAGTAAAGGGTTGGATCAGATTCGTGGATGGTAAGTTTATTGTTTTTGGGGTTCCCAGTCTTTCAAATTTGATTGTTCCTGTCATGTTGGCTATCACTAATCGCAGTCATTCAGCTCAGTTTGGTTAGTCTTATCATGTTATCGACGTACAGCTCGCTAATTGTAGTCATACAGCTCAGTAGATAGCATCATAAGAGTGTAGCTTCAGTTTGGTCAACTTCACTTCAGCAATGTACTTGATTAATGTGCAGCTCTGGAGCTTAGTTGAAAGACAACCGCATTTAGATCCTATAAATCTGGTACGGAAATTGTCTCACATTGAGTTTTATTTTCACTTTTAGATCAGCTATCCTGTCTTTAAAAAATTAATTCAAGTATCTGTTTTGTGGATTATCCTGAGCTAAAGAGATGAACTGAAGAATGAAAGTTTGACACATGGAGTACGAGTTTGAGTATTGGAGTCACTCGAATGTTTCCTTATTTTGATAAGTATTTCGCTTCCTTTTTACTTGAACAGTTTGGTTTGTTGTTCTGCATGTGTTTTGGAATTGGATTTGGATTTGGGAGTTTGATTCTCTAATCTACTCTGGTTTTTGGTTCGTGCTGCTCGGCAGGAAAGAGAAGATCATAATCAGTTAAGCTTAAAGGGTGCTTCTTTGGGGTTGCTTCTGATGATTGTGTGACGAAAGATACTGTTTTTTTTTTCAATTTGGCTGCCTTTCGTAATAAAAGGTATTGTTTAATTATGCCTAATCATGTGATTCTTTTTCCTTTACTGCCCTTGTTAATAAATTTCTGTAGAATCACACAGATTGAGGAGAAGAGCAGGCTTAAACACACACTCAGAGAGAGAGAGGGAGATCAGAATAGTTGATTCCAGATTCAATTGTCTATCAAACCAGCGTATCGATTTGGGTACTTTGCTTCAATTACTTCTCTTTGGCTGATCTTATACTCTATTGCCTTTGGTAATTTGCTCTGATTTTTTCTGGTGGAATCGCATATAGTTGATTGCATGTATGATTTGGTGACCTGATTAATTTTGTTCCAGGTTTTCTTCCCATCTCCATTCTGAACGAACCGGATACATATGGCGACAGACTTACAGGTATGGACTGGTGATCTCATTAAAATGCCGTTGGGTAGTCTTTGTCTTCTGTTGGTCAATTTTTATGCAATTTTTTTTCTCACTACTCTGTGCATCAATCTCATAAGTTTTGTTTCTATTTTTCTTTTCCATCTGGCGGAGGAGGCATCATTTGAGACTCTACGATCACACTAACTACACCCAGGAAGCAAGCAACGTAGTTGGCGTAAAGGTTTATTATTATTTTTGTCATCTTTTCTATATATGGCCATTTTAATGAATTACCTTCCAATTGTATTAACTTCAATGCTATACTTTCTTGTAGGTTGTATTATTTTTGCCGGATTGTGTTTTCTAATTTGCACTTTATATTTCCCAAGGACTGTTGCTCAGCTTCCATTAAATGGAAATCCACCAACTATATTTAGTAGTATGTGATAATGATATTTAAATTCCCTTTGTAAATCTGTCTGTACGTTGCAGTCAAGTACTCATGTCCCCTAAAAATTCCAAGTTTAGATATTCATGAAGATTATATGCTATGATACAATGTTTTATAATTGACTTAATAGTTTCTGTATCAGTGGTATGCTACTGGTTCACAAAGCATTATAATTGGGTATTGTGTTTCAATAAGATTGAGTATTGTGTTTGTATGTATGGGTTGAAGACTATTTCTCTTTTCACATTATAACTGTTTAGTTTATGTCATGCCGACGAAGTATATTTATAAAGCATTCTTTTTATTGATCTCTCTTTATTGGCAACATATTGATGCAATTGTCATCCTATTTATGCTGTCTCCAGGCATTACTTATTAGTCAGTTACTAACGGTATGTTACTTTCTTTGCATGTCCTGATGCAACGGTAAGTTACTTTTGCATGCCCCGATGCTAATCCAATTCAGGAGGTGGTGAGAGAGATGGAGAGGGGACTAAGCAAGTAGGCTGCAATGCGTTTTATGTTGTTCATGTCCGGTCAAATGGCATAACAGTGGGTTATTCTTTGTTTGATTCCAATTGTGGTAATGGGTTATCATTTGGTTTTCTTTTTTCATGGTGAATTTGAAGTTCGGTTCTTTACTTCTGATTTTTGGTAACTATTTTTTCATCTAAACGATTCTATGCAATGATCCAGTTAGGCTTTGAATTCTCACTGTATATTTTCTTTTATCGTTTAGGGTCAATGGATAAGTTGAACAGGCGATATATTGTACATGAGTCAGTACTAGGTATGTGTTTTTGCATTGAATACTATGGTTTTTTATTTTTATTCTTATTTTTCATTTATATATGTTTTTTAAACTTTCTTTCATTTGTTTTTACAGCTTGCTGAGAATTAATTTGTTGGCTACAAAATGCATCAAACATTGTCCGTTTTATTTATGACCAGAGTTTCACTCTGATGTGTAGGATGTAGTTGGATTATACCTAATACTCTCCTATTGTGTGCTTGGTTTCAAGAAGGAAGGAAAGTGCTATTTATCTGTTCCTGCATTTTTGTTTTCATGTTGGAGTGCTGTTTGTTGATCTTTGTTTCTTTGAATTGATCCAGTGGTACTTTTACCTTGGTTAATTTCAGGTCCAGGACGTATTTCTGCCTTGGTACAATGCCTGTAGGTTCCTTGTCCAGAACACTAAGAGACTTGAGATTGAAGGGCTTGCCCCTTTTGTCCCTATAGATCAAGCCACTCTACAAAAGTCGTCTAATGTGCTTGACCAGTGGATCAACTTGGCCACACAGAGTTGTGTATTTTGTCCGTCAGGAGATGAATGGTTACGGACTTGTACGGTTAGCTGTCCTTGATTTCAAGTTATGCAGCAATCTGTATAAGGGCCAAAAACAGCGATTTAGATCACCATTTTTTATCATTGAAGTTTTATGCAGGTCACTGATTTTCTATATAACAAAAGCAATCATATGCTTGAAGGTTTCAATATCCTTTCTGTTAGATCAAGGTGAGTGAAAAAATCTTATTTTGTCACATCTGTATTTGGTATTTGGTTGGATTTGTATATTTTTTTTGGTTTGATGTAGGATATCCATCTTTTGGGTTAGTTCAAACTGTGGTTTTGGAGTGTTTGATATTTTCATGTGCTTTATTTTTTGCATGAAAATAAGGGAGTGTGATCTGAGTTAGAGTAAAAGTTCAGTTGATAGTAATTTTTCATCAAGATCGACGATATCAATTGCTCAGTTAACGTGTTTGTTCTTTTTCTCTTTTTCCAGTTAAAATTTTGTTAAAATTTTGAAACGATGAAGTCATCTGTTATGTATTTGCATCTATTAAATCAAGTAGACTATGTACTGAAATCTCTCTATCTCCAAAAAAGCTGTGGTACTTTTTACTTTTTGATAAATAGATTATCATAAATCTCAAACAACTCAAAGGAAACCTTGTTAGTATTAGATTTCTTACCATGGTGGTAGAAATTAAAGGTCGGTTCTTAAATTGGAACATAGGTACTGTGAGCATATATATTTCTGTGAACATAGGTACTGGAACCTAGAATATATATTTTTGTAACCTGACTTGTCACATGTCATTGTACCCTTGAAATAGATTGAAATTGTGTGCTTGCTGAAAAATGAAAGAATAGGTACTGTAAATGCAGTGGATTGTCAATGTATTATGTAGTGAATCAATTTTCTCAAGGATGTCTGCTTAATGATATAGATGTTTGACTTGTTTAATCATATTTTCATGTGTTTGATTGCTGGTGCGAGAGTGGTCCATTGCCTTGCTTAAATCCATTATCATTTTGAGAATGTTGAACCTTTTGAGTAAAGGGCTGGATCAGATTCGTGGATGGTAAGTTTATTGTTTTTGGGGTTCCTAGTCTTTCAAATTTGATTGTTCCTATCATGTTGGCTATCACTAATCGTAGTCATGCAGCTCAGTTTGGTCAACTTCACATCAGCAATGTACTTGATTAATGTGCAGCTCTGGAGCTTAGTTGAAAGACAATCGCGTTTAGATCCTATAAATCTGGTACGGAAATTGTCTTTCACATTGAGTTTTATTTTCACTTTTAGATCAATTAGCCTTTCTTTAAACCCAAATTAATTCAAGTATCTGTTTTGTGGATTATCCTGAGGTAAAGAGATGAACTGAAGAATGAAGGCTTGACCCATGGAGTACGAGTTTGAGTATTGAAGTCACTCGAATGTTTCCTTATTTTGTTAAGTATTTCGTTTCCTTTTTACTTGAACTGTTTGGTTGTTGTTCTGCTTGTGTTTTGGAATTGGATTTGAGAGTTTGATTCTCTAATCTACTCTGGTTTTTGGTTCGTATTGCTCTGCAGGAAAGAGAAGATTATAATCAATTAAGCTTAAAGTGTACTTTGGGGATTGCATCTGATGATTTTGTGATGAAAGATACTGTTTTTTTTTCAAATACCATAAAGTACAATAGGAAACAAAAATAGGGAGTTTATTTTGGTAACTAATAGAAAAAACTTTTCGCCTGTTCAGAAGTTGTTTCCTTTTCTTTTTAATTAATATAATGATTCTCGGGTGCCTATTGTAGGATTAGATTCCTTAGTGTCAGTGATGAAAGATACTGTTTTTTTTCAAATACCATAAAGTACAGTAGGAACATAATAGGGAGTTTATTTTGGTAACTAATAGAAATTTTTTTGCCTGTTCATTAGTTGTTTCCTTTTATTTTTAATTAATATAATAACTCTCGGCTGCCTATTGTAGGATTAGATTCCTTTGTGTCAGCTTTTATCCTATCTGGGGCACAAGTTTCCAATTTCTAAGCTAGGCCCATTGTTTCCTTCTGATTATGCAGGTTCTACACTTATGGTGTTATCTACTGCATTATTTGGCAAACCTGCATTTGGAATCTCATTTGCAATGTACTTGTACTTTGCTGAGGATGGAAACAAAAACGAGTAAAAGTGAAAAACTATCCTTCACCAGTTGATGTTTATAGTAACTGATTGTTCGTATTATAGTTTTTATTCCTTTTCTTTTTCTGGTTTCTTTATCAAATGGTGGGAAGATGATACATATCAAAAAGTCATGTATAATCAATTGTGCAGGATGCAGTACGATTATACCTAAAAAAACTCTGTTGTTGTGCTTCAAGAAGGAAGGAGTTTATTGTGTTCTGAGTGTTATTTATCTATTCCTGTATTATTGTTTTCATGTTGGAGTGTTGGTTGTTGATCTTTGTTCTTTGAATTGATCCAGTGGTACTTTACCTTTGGTTAATCCCAGGTCAAGGACGTATTTCTGCCAAGGTACAATGCCTATAGATTATAAGTTTTTCCGAGGTAAATTATGATTGGGTCCTGATCTTTTTTGTCTATACAACTTGTTCCAATTTGAACCAAGAAATGGGTCTAAATTTCGGGTCGCCATCTGTGAACTTGAACTTATAATGATTAGTTGGATAGAAATTGGTTTGATTATAATTTTTGGATAAGTTTCTGCTATGACTGATATCCTATTTTCTTTTTTTCTTTTTTCCGGTCTGGCATGTGTTTCTCATCTTGCATGCATGGATCAAGAGCCTTATCATTAACAAACAAATCTGCCCGATTGGTTAGTGCTATTAGTTTCATTTGAGGAAACCAATTGGAAAGTCGGTAACTGCTATTAGTTTTGTTTCAGTTGTTAAGTTGAAGAACTGAACCAAAAATTCTTTTTCTTTATCACTGATTGGAGGATTGGTATGACAAGTTATTTAATTTACTTCTTTGTTTGAATATACTGGAGAAGACTTTCTTTTGTTTACTTGCGTAGTTTGGGGCAAGTTCAGTTTTATTGTTTATTGATTGCAGTAATTAGCTTAATTGTAATGATACGATATTCGGATTTGATACAAGAAAATTTCAAATTCTCAAACTGATTTTAATAAGATTACCAAAGTTACTATAAATTGCTGAATATGTATGACAGCTACTTTAAACTTCTCTTTTGAAACATTTCAAACTGAATAGATTGGATGTAAACTATATTTGGATAGGTATAGTTACAAAAAAGGACTGGGGGTTTTAACTCTATTTACAGATTTTATATGTAATTTTGGCAACCATAGAGTGAGGGTCATGATCACTACCCTTGATCCTTTGTGTTAGATTAATGGGAGTGAAAAAAAATCATGTTGTCACATCTGTAATTCATATTTGGTATTTTGTTGGATTTCTATATTTTTTTAGTTAGACCAAGGATATCAATCTTTTGGGTTAGTTCAGTTAATTCAACTGTGGTTTTGGTGTTTTTTATATTTTCATTATTGTGCAGGAAAATAAAGGAGTATGTTCTGAGTTAGAGTAAAGGTTAAGTTGATATTATTTCTTCCTCAAGATTGACATCATTTGGTCAGTAAAGGTTTTTGTGTATTGTTTATTTTACTTATCACATTAGGTGGGAATGCAGACTTTTTGATAACTCGTTAGATAAATTGTGTGATAGCTGCTCATCAGAAATATATGCATATAGATAAAATGCATGCAATGTATCCAAAATTAATTGAAAATCCAAAAATGTACCCTTTGAATGTTAATGATGACAGTTCTGAGCAAAAATATTTAGTTGCAGATATGTTTGCTGTGTTCTAGCCAAATTCATTCACATTTGAATGTCTGTGTATAGGTGTATTTAATATCTACATTTTGTATTAAAATTTATGTATTTTGTGTTTGAATGGTGGTTTAAGAGTGCTTGAACATTTGAATTAAAGTTCATTGTCTTTGGGATTTTGGATTCAACCAAATTCTGTGTACAAATTTAAAACTGCTGGAGCAACTGCTGCCGCTTTATTAGTCAGGTTATGTTTCCTTGCTTCTACTCGGAAGATTTTGTATCTAATATGCTAATCAAATTTGCAAATATTATATTTATACTATATAAAATTGGTTTGCTGCAAGGTGCACAAGCACTCAAATTAGCGCAGCGGTAGGCCTCTTGGCTCTTTTTATAGCCATTCAAGTTCGAATCCTTGCCACTAATCCGCTTTTATCTTTTTAAAAACCATTTCTAAGTTTCCAAAGGCTTTGGTGGCCTTTTTATTTTTATTATTTTTAACCATTTCCTATCTTTTCATTTCTCCATATCAAAATCCTAAGTTGTGTTTAAACTGGGACATTTTTTCCTTTCATATTTAATTTTTTTTTCAAAATAAATTATTTTTTTCTTCAGAAAATATATGCATACATATGTCTAGGAGGCCATATTTTAACTTTTTGCCTCATGCCAATAAAATCTCAGGGCCGGCCCTGTTTAATATAATGACTGTCGGTTGCCCTGTTGTAGGATTAGATTCTTTTGTGTCAGCTTTTATCCTAACTTGGACACAAGTTTCCTATCTTTTCATTTCTCCATATCAAAATCCTAAGTTGTGTTTAAATTGGGACATTTTTTCCTTTCATATTTAATTTTTTTTCAAAATAAATTATTTTTTTCTTCAGAAAATATATGCATACATATGTCTAGGAGGCCATATTTTAACTTTTTGCCTCATGCCAATAAAATCTCAGGGCCGGCCCTGATTAATATAATGACTGTCGGCTGCCCTGTTGTAGGATTAGATTCTTTTGTGTCAGCTTTTATCCTAACTTGGACACAAGTTTCCAATGTCTATGCTAGGCCTCATTGTTTCCTTCCGATTACGTTGGTTCCAAACTCTTATGGTGTTATCTACTGCATTAGTTGGCAAACCTGCCTTTCAGAACCTCATTTGCAGAAAAAAATAATAATAAAAAGAGTACATGTCTGAATAATTATCCTCCACCAGTTGATGTTATTGATCAGTATGTAGCTGTATGTGTTTATAGTAACCGACTGTTGGTGTTTCTGATGGGTTTTTGAACAGATGAGCAATTCAACAAACGAGGAATGTGTGCATGTACTTCACGGAGAAAGTGCCCTTGGGAGGCTCCTCGGGTGGGCCAATTTTTAGGCAAAAAGCAAGTAAATCTTATTCTCACCCATTTCGTTATGCGGTATGTTTTGTTGTTGAGTCTATTTAGACCGCATTTTTTCAAAAGGTCTAGATTGACGGTCGGATGACATGAAATGCCGATGAGAAAGTTTATGTGCCCCATTTGTTTTCTCTTACAGAGCTTGATGATTGATTTTACAGGTGCGTGTATTTGGGATTATTTGATATTGAGATCGATGCAGCAAGGTACATGTTTGTCATATCAAATTTATACATTTCTGGGCAGTTAGTTGAATATTTGAGTGAGAATCGATGTACATTTTTTTAGGGCCTATGACAAAGCTGTATTCAAGTATAATGGGAAATAATCTGTTGCCAACTTTAATCCTAGCATCTATGATATGAGAGTGAGCTGAACAAAATTGGTAGTTAATTAATTTAAATTTTGTTAATTCATTTTGAAAATATTCGATTAGATATGTATTGTGCAGAGCCTTCTGGTAATAATGCAAGAGGATATCATTATCTGGATTTGAGTTTGGAAAATTTAAACCGTAAGAACATCCTAGCATTTGGGACTACTCAAGAGCATCCCAGCATTTGGGACTACTCAAAATCACACATCGAAATGTTGCAATGGAACAACATCAGCAACGACAATCAGCCTGCCTCTATGCAATTCGACTCCAATTGGTGGAACAATCAAGGATTCCAGTCCATAATTTCTACCATTTAACAATTTATTTTTTACCTTTAAAATCTGGATCGTTGGATCGATTGAAGATCTGATATGGGCTGTGCATTTCTCTATAAAGAGAGGTTTGACTCAGGTTTCTCTATAATTAAGTGACCCTCCACCTAATTAGGGTGGCGCGGGGTAGACCCCCAACTTAAGAAAGTGGCGCGGGGTGTGTGTGGAGTGAGGACCCCAACGTTTTTATTTAATTATAAGCCACATGGATTTTATTCATTTTCATTAAGCAGGTGGGGCCGGGAAGGCAGGTTGCTCCCCACTTGTAAGCTCCTTGTTTAAATTGGCTAGAAATTGTGATATGTTTACTTTATTAAGAAATTCTTTTTTTATGGTTATTATTATAGACGGTCGAAGAACCGTGCTTGATGCATGGTACCCATGAATTATATTGAAATTGTGTGATGGTTGAAAAATGAAAGAATAGATACTGTAAATGTGGTGGATTGTCAAAGTATTCTGTTGTGAACCAATTTTCTAAAGGATGTCTGCCTAATGATATAGATGTTTGATTGTTTAATTATCTTTTCATGCGTTTGATTGCTGGTACGAGAGTGGTTTCATGCCTCGCTTAATTCCATTATCATTTTGAGAATGTTGAACCTTTTGAGTAAAGGGCTGGATCAGATTCGAGGATGGTAAGTTTATTGTTTTTGGGGTTCCCAGTCTTTCAAATTTGATTGTTCCTTTCATGTTGGCTATCGCTAATCGTAGTCATACAGCTCAGTTTGGTTATTCTTATCATGTTATTGACGTACAGCTCACTAATTGTAGTCATACAGCTCAGTAGATAGCATCATAAGAGTGTAGCTTCAGTTTGGTCAACTTCACATCTGCAGTGTACTTGATTAATGTGCAGCTCTGGAGCTTAGTTGAAAGACAATCGCGTTTAGATCCTATAAATCTGGTACAAAATTGTCCTTCACATTGAGTTTTATTTTCACTTTTAGATCAATTAGCCTTTCTTTAAACCCAAATTAATTCAAGTATCTGTTTTGTGGATTATCCTGAGGTAAAGAGATGAACTGAAGAATGAAGGCTTGACCCATGGAGTACGAGTTTGAGTATTGAAGTCACTCGAATGTTTCCTTATTTTGATAAGCCGCTTCCTTTTTACTTGAACTGTTTGGTTGTTGTTTTGCTTGTGTTTTGGAATTGGATTTGAGAGTTTGATTCTCTAATCTACTATGGTTTTTGGTTCGTGTTGCTCTGCAGGAATGAGAAGATGATAATCAATTAAGCTTAAAGTGTACTTTGGGGATTGCATCTGATGATTGTGTGATGAAAGATACTGTTTTTTTTCAAATACCATAAAGTACAGTAGGAAACATAATAGGTAGTTTATTTTGGTAACTAATAGAAAAAACTTTTCGCCTGTTCATAAGTTGTTTCCTTTTCTTTTTAATTAATATAATGACTCTCGGCTGCCTATTGTAGGATTAGATTCCTTAGTGTTAGTGATGAAAGATACTGTTTTTTTCCAAATACCATAAAGTACAGTAGGAACATAATAGGGAGTTTATTTAGGTAACTAATAGAAAATTTTTTGCCTGTTCATTAGTTGTTTCCTTGTCTTTTTAATTAATATAATAACTGTCGGCTGCCTATTGTAGAATTAGATTCCTTTGTGTCAGCTTTTATCCTATCTGGGGCACAAGTTTCCAATTTCTAAGCTAGGCCCATTGTTTCCTTCTGATTATGCAGGTTCTACACTCTTATGCTGTTATCTACTGCATTATTTGGCAAACCTGCATTTGGAATCTCATTTGCAATGTACTTGTGCTTTGCTGAGGATGGAAACAAAAACGATTAAAAGTCTGAAAAACTATCCTTCACCAATTGATGTTTATAGTAACTGACTGTTCGTATTATAGTTTTTGTTCCTTTTCTTTTTCTGGTTTCTTTGACAAATGGTGGGAAGATGATACATATCACAAAAGTCATGTCTAATCAAATTTCTGTTGTGCAGGATGCAGTATGATTATACCTAAAAAAACTCTGTTGTTGTTAGCGCGGAACCATTATGTTTCAAGAATGATGGAGCTTATTGTGTTCTGAGTGTTATTTATCTATTCCTGTATTATTGTTTTCATGTTGGAGTGTTGTTTGTTGATCTTTGTTCTTTGAATTGATCCAGTGGTACTATACCTCTGGTTAATTCCAGGTCAAGGACGTATTTCTGCCATGTTACAATGCCTATAGATTATATGTTTTTCCGAGGTAAATTTTCTGTCTTTCATGATTGGGTCCTGATCTTTTTTGTCTATACAACTTGTTCCAATTTGAACCAAGAAATGGGTCTAAGTTGCGGGTCTTCATCTGTGAACTTGAACATATAATGATTAGTTGGGTTGAAATCGGTTTGATTATAATTTTTGGATAAGTTTCTGTTATGACTGATATCCTTTTTCTTTTTTCCGATCGTGCATGTGTTTCTCATCTTGCATATATGGATCAAGAGCCTTATCATTAACAGACAAATCTGACTGATTGGTTAGTGCTATTAGTTTCGTTTCTGTTGTTAAGGTGGAGAACTAAACCAATAATTCTTTTTCTTTATCACTGTTTGGAGGATTGGTAGGACAAGTTATTTAATTTACTTCTTTGTTTGAATATACAGGAGAAGACTTTCCTTTGTTTACTTGTGTAGTTTGGGGCGAGTTCAGTTTTATTGTTTATTGATTGCAGTAATTAGCTTAATTGTAATGATACGATATTGGGATTCGATACAAGAAAATTTCAAATTCTCAAACTGATTTAATAAGATTACCAATGCTATTATAAATTGCTGAATATGTATGACAGCTACTTTAAACTTCTCTTTTGAAACATTTCAAACTGAATAGATTGGATGTAAACTATATTTGGATAGGTATAGTTACAAAAAAGGAATCCGGGGGTTTAACTCTATTTACAGATTTTGTCATTTTGGCAACCATAGTAGTGAGGGTCACGATCACTAACCTTGATCCTTTGTGTTAGATCAAGGGGAGTGAGAAAATCATGTTGTCACATCTGTATTTCATATTTGGTATTTTGTTGGATTTCTATATTTTTTTAGTTAGACCAAGGATATCAATCTTTTGGGTTAGTTCAGTTAATTCAACTGTGGTTTTGGTGTTTTTTATATTTTCATTATTGTGCAGGAAAATAAAGGAGTATGTTCTGAGTTAGAGTAAAGGTTAAATTGATATTATTTCTTCCTCAAGATCGACGACATCATTTGCTCAGTAAAGGTTTCTGTGTTCTGTTTATTTTACTTTTCACATTGGGTGTGAATGCAGACCTTTTGATAACTCATTAGATAAAATGTGATATAACTGTTCATCAGAAATATATGCATATAGATAAAATGTATGCAATGTATCTAAAATTAATTGAAAATCCAAAAATGTACCCTTTGAATGTTAATGATGACAGTTCTGAGCAAAAATATTTGAATGTTAATGATAACTGGTCTGAGCAAAAATATTTAGTTGCAGATTTGCTTGCTGTGTATGGCCAAAGACAATCTACATCTGGCATATGCAATCAAGATTTGTTTTTTAGCCAAATTCATTCACATTTGAATGTCTGTGTATAGGTGTATTTCATTATCTACATTTTGTATTAAAATTTATGTATTTTGTGTTTGAATGGTGGTTCGAGAGTGTTTGAACATTTGAATTAAAGTTCATTGTCTTTTAGATTTTGGATTCAACCGAATTCTCTATGTGCAGGTTTCATTTAAAACTGCTGGAGGCAATTCCTGCCGGTTTATTAGTTAGTTATGTTTCTTTGCTTCTACTTTGAAGATTTGGCATGTAATATGCTAATCTAGAATTATTCTACATATTTGTTTTTCTCCCTAATCTGATCAGTTTTGCTATCTCTTATTTGTTCTCAAAACAATATTACTGACACTTTTGATGTTTATACGCCTAAGTCCTCTCTGTTTCTATAAATAAAACTGAAAAATGATACAATACTATTCTGATTGGGTATCGTTACTCTGAGATATTGTAAAGGACAGTTGGAAACTAAGTAGTGAGTTTATTTTGGCAACTGATAGAAAACCCTTTGCCTATTCGTAAGTTGTTTCTTTTTCATTTTAATTAATATAATAACTTCTGTCACACCCCGAATCTTTTGAAGTTAATAAAAGTTACCTTTCACAGAGATTCACGAGTTACCGAGGACTTTTAATTGCGATCGGTAATTCGATAAGTTATCGCTCGAGTTAATTTTCGAGTTTTTAAAAGTATTCCAAATACCTGAATTGATGACTCGATGTTGTACGTGTCGACACGAGTCTCCCGGTATTTTCGGAATATTTTTCGGAGCTTCCGGGTATTTTTTTATGAATTTCAGAAGTTTTTGGTAGTTTTTAATTATTCATCCGGTAAAATGGAGAATTACCATTTAACCTTTTCACTTTTCACTCTCTTTAAATCTGGACCGTCAGATCATTTAGGGAATTGATCTGGACCGTCCATTCGAGTATAAAAAAGAGGAGTAAGGAGTTGACTTGGTCAAAAGACCAAAATCGGGTCAAAACCGAGTTTCTTTCTCCTTTCTGCGACGCAGCGTCGCCCTCTCCGCTCCGAGCGACACCACCGGCGCGTCCGGCCGACCCACACCGGCGCGCCACCACCGGAACGTTCCTCTTCTTCCCTATCACTAAACCCCCAAAGGAATTTCTCCTTTAGACCCCAATCCGAGGGAGATCGGTCCGAGGGCAGCTCCGCCTCGTACCCGGTCACAGGCAAAGATGACGGCGGCGGAAGCAAGAAACAGGTAGGGTTTCGTTAACCCTTTCATCCCCTTCAATTTCATGTTTGGGATTTCATGGATTGAACCCGAATTTGAAAACCCCTAATCTGACTTTTCTGGGTTGGTTGTTGAGGCACTCCTGCGAGCAGTGTTCGAGCGTCAGTGAGGCCCTAGAGTTAGAGAAGAAGGAAGGAAGGTGAAGGAAGAGGAGAAGCTGCCTCAGATCGATTTTGGGAGGTGAGAGGCAGTCGATCTACTGGTTTCTTAGCTACTGTGAATTTGTAGTTGCTGTTGTTGTGTTGATCTGTTGCTGATGATGTTGTTTGTTGTTTCCCTACGCATGTGTTGTCGTAATTTGGTAATCGGAGAAACGAGGAGGTTATGGCGAAATTCCGGCAAGTTACCGGAATCCGGCGAAGATTTCGGTGATACCGTAAACCGGCAGAATGCCGAAGAGGTAGAAATCGAATCCTTGTTGCTCGAGTCAAAAAGTACGGTTAATTCGTAATTGAGACATTTACGGAAAATTGGACGTAAGTAGGAAGTTTCCATTTTAGGAAACTTCCCATTTTAAGGAAGACTTACCAATTTAGGAAACTTGCCATTTTGGGAAACTTTCCCTTTTTGGAAGGTTTCCATTTATGGGAAGATGTTAAATCGGGTTGAAAAGGTTAAAGAAAATGTAGAGTTCAGGTTAAAGGTTGTGAAGTTAATTAGTGAAATATGAGAATTATAATATGTTGACCACTCTAGTGGTTGAGGAAGATGTTAACTCCCATTAACGGAAATGTCCAGTTGATTGTGGAAAATTAATCGGATAATTTTATTATCGACGTATCGACTCACAATTAGTAAAGAGAAAATACTTATGTTATAGTGGCGTAAACGGAAACCAAACTTCGAGTCGATAATCGGAAATAAGTGTGACGTTGAAAAGCTGTTAAAAAGAAAGGATTTCCTGGTCAAACTAGGAAAAGACCAAGTCAACGGTGGTTTGACTAATATATTGGTTCATTTGTACAGTCTCTGGTCGGACGTGAGACGGGCTCGACTACGCGGTAGTCGAGGGTTTCGCTCGAGGAGCTTTCCGAGCGGGAAGGTCGCAATAGTACAGTGAGTGGACAGATTATTTTATTTAAATGAATGCATGCCCTAATTGTTGATATAATTGCATGGTTTTTATGATTGTTTCGCGTATGATATGTTCCTCGGGTGCTCGGATTTTATATTTGGATTTATGCTTATATGTCGAGGAATAGATTTATTTATTTGTTTGGGAAGAGTATTCGAGTAAAGTATTGTTAGGAATTTCCTTTATGGGTTGTCCTATGATTATGCTAGCTAGAGTAGCGTGAGGGCGCTACTAGAGCTCTTAGCTCCGACCCTAGCCTGAGAGGTCAGGCAAATTACGTAGTGCACTATGAGGGTTGTCCATCACCACTTACCTAGAGCTCTTAGCTCCGACCCTGGTCTGAGAGGACAGACACGCCTGAGATGTCAGGTGGATATTCTAAGGGTTGTCCATCACCATTTACCTAGAGCTCTTAGCTCCGACCCTGGTCTGAGAGGACAGACACGCCTGAGATGTCAGGTGGATATTCTAAGGGTTGTCCATCACCACTTACCTAGAGCTCTTAGCTCCGACCCTGGTCTGAGAGGACAGACACGCCTGAGATGTCAGGTGGATATATTAAGGGTTGTCCATTACCGTTTTATACAGCTAGCATAGCGTGAAGGCGCAACCAGAGCTCTTAGCTCCGACCCTAGTCTGAGAGGCCAGACTTATTGTGCTTGTGAATATTACTCTTCCCATAATCCTTATTGGTTTATATTATCATGCATTTGTGGAAATTTAGAAATTTTGGGCATGCATAAATGTTATTTGAATCATTAAAGTTTTGGGAGAGCATTAACGGAAATAGAGTTTTTTATATTTGATTTTCGTCCACTCACTCTAACAGTTTTTAAATGTTTCTCCCCTGGGCCTTTCGTTTTTAAATGCCCAGTGATGCAGGGTTCTTGAGAGGAGGTCGAGCGCGTATGAGAGTCGAGGCATAGTCGATCATTCCGTTGCTGCTTGAAATTCTTTGGGGAATCATCTCTGTAGACTGCTCTGACTAACCCGGTTCAGCTAGTTGTGTAGGAAGGGTTGGCCATTTCAAGGGGGTTTTCGGTAAGAAGTTCCCTTGAGGTGGTCCCCTCAGGATTTACTTCGGGTTAAAGGGGTTTAACCCGGGGTGGGTCCTGTCAACTTCCGTCTGCCTATTGTAGGATAAGATTCCTTTGTGTCATCTTTTATCCTACATTGGGCACAAGTTTCCAATGTCTAAGCTAGGTCTCATAGTTTCCTTCCGATTATGCAAATTCTAGACTCTTATGGTGTTATCTACTGCTTTATTTGGTAAACCTGCCTTCGGAATCTCATTTGCAATGTATTTGTACTTGCTGAGAATAGGAAAAATAATGATTAAAAGTCTGAAAAACTATTCTGCACCAATTGATGTTATTGATCAGTTTGCCGCTGTATGTGTTTTTAGTAACTGACTGTTCATACTATAGTTTCATTTCCTTTTCTTTTCCTGGTTTCTTTGTCAAATGGAGGGAAGATGACATATTTCACAGAAATCATGTCTAATCAGATATATGTTTTGCAGGATGCAGTACGATTGTGCCTAGTACTTTCCTGTTGTGCGCACAGAACCATTACGTTTCAAGGAGTTTATGGTGTTTTTGTGTTATTTACCAATTCCTGTATTATTGTTTCCATGATGGAGTGCTGTTTGTTGATGTTTTTCTTTGAATTGATCCAGTGGTACGTTTATCTTTGGTTAATTTCAGATCAAGGACATATTCTGCAATGGTACGATGCTTATAGGTTCCTTTTCCTGAATGCTGTCTTGAGATTGAAGGGTTTGCCTCGTTTTCCCATATAATTACTGATCGTGATGAGAGATTATTATAAGTTATCTTTCTTTACATGATCAGGTGACTCAAGTTATGTTGTGGTTTCAGTTTGAAAGGGCTATTGGATCAATCTGTGGTGCTAGAAAAAAGTGGATACATAAAAGTGAAGACTGGTTTTAATTGAATTTTCTTTTTTTCTTTACTTTTGTAGCTATTTTTGCATGAATGAGATTAATTTTCTTATACATGCCTGCTGTTGTTATCCATCCAGTTTCTTTTTGCCCATATGAAAAATAAGGTTAGTGTTGCAATAATTTCAAGTTGATATGACCCAAGTTGCACTGTATTTTGCCCATAGTTTCAGTTGCGTTTTCTATATTATTTGATGCCACTCATGGAAGAATTTAGCAATTTGTGTCCTTGTTCATATGACAAATAAGAATGTGTGTATATTGATTTTAGATGGACTTACCAAAGAACTATCACAGCTAATGTTAAAGTAAAAAAATGTAAGAAATGCCATGTAACAAACTCTGTTTATTTCTCTAAGGCAGACAATTTTAACTTGGTAGTCAGTTGAAACTAATAGTGTAAAACAGAGAGTTTTGGAATTTGGCTGTGTCTTAGGCACATATCTTTTCCTCCATTATTTTTATTTTGTTTAGTGTGGCGGGTTTCAGATTACTGTTATTTGGGGAAAAAGTTTGAAGTCAAGTCTAGCACAGTAAATGATTCATGCTCTTGAAATATTAGATGTTCGGTATAGAACAAGGATAGTTTATTAATACCTATTTGGCTATATATATCAAACTACTCACTCTGCAGCTAATTTAGTGGAGAGGATATGAGCTTTATTCAATTGGCATTTTGAAAGTAACGGTCATGTTGCTTGAGTTCAATATTGTACTATATACTATTCTTTATCGAGCTCGGCACTGGTCACACACTGTTCATTTATACAGTGCTGGGTCTCCCCTCTCACCGCATCTGAAACTTCAAGAGATCTGGATGTGTCTCTTTTTCCCTTACTGCTTTTCTCTGTTCCCTCTTGAACCTTCTAGAGCAGCTCTTTTTCCTTCAAGAACCGAGAGAGATCGTGAGAGTTTCTTTCAATTCTCTGGCAAATTTATAGTTGTGTTTTTTCTCTCCGTTCGAGAGCGATCTCGACACCAATCCTTTTTTCGTCTCTTATCCTTCTGCTCTCTCTCTTTCAACGTATGATCGAACCCAGAGCTTACTGATCGAGCTCGGTCATATTGGAAGTAAGCCATTAGTCTATTGAATTGGGTTTGTCAAAATTTTGAATTGGGTGTAAACTTTTGCTTTGGTCTTCGTCTTCTTTTTTCTTTCTGGTCACATCCTTCCATCTTCATCTTAGTTGGTGTAATGGGTTTTTGTTGCAGGATGCTTTGTTATTTGAAATTCACTTTGAATTTTTCAAACACACCCGGATTTATCTGAGTCACATTCCCACACAATTACTCCCCACTACCATTTTGAAACTTGAAACTACTTCTGTCTCCACTGCTTCATCTGCAATCAAGAAACACCAACCTGGGCCTTTCTCAATTTCTAAAACAGAGACTTGGATTTTTCTGGGTTTTGTTTCAAAGACTCGAGCTTTTTGCAATGGCCGCTTCAGGCCGGTATAATTACCGAGATGCCACTACTCAGAAAGGCTCTGTGAAGGTGGATAGGCCATTTTCTGTCAATTCCAATCCCAAGTCTTCTGTAAAGTCCAAGCCTTTGGTTCCTCCTCACCGGAACAGCACCGGCTCTGTCACCGGTGGTGGTGGTTCCACTGGAGCTGCCTCTAAGGATAATACTGGAGGTGGGTTTTTGTTTCTAGCATTTTGTTGGTTTGTGGTTTGAAATGTTTGAGGGAATGTTTGTCTGTGATGTAAGGGTGAAGAAATGAGAGTTAACCATGGCAAATTAGAATTCAGAGGCCTCTTTTGACTGATATAGGCAATACTGTTGTATTCTTTTTGGTTCCAAGTTTCAAATTTTCAATGCATTTCAGGTTTAGGGAGAATTTGTTTGTCCTAAGAATATTGAGTTGGGTATAAAAGTTGAATTGATATGGAGTCTGTAAACCAGGTTAATCATGTAGAAATATGCCTGAGAAAATGGTTTTCCACATGAATATGGTTTGAGAAGTTCTTCCCTGCTTGCTGTGGGACTTCAGCCTTTTTCTTTAAGCTTATGTTCTATATAGGATTCATATCATTTGATTGTAAATTTGAATGCTAGGTTAGTGTAGTACTGTAGTTTAATCATTGTTGAAGGAAGTAATTGTCATTTTCTATTGTAGGTTGTCATGGTAATTTGAAGTCTTTCCCGTTTCACTTGCATCTTGCAACACATTTCCGTAACTGGGACCTGAGCAATTCTTCATGTCACGTTTTTGGAATGTTAGATTATGTCTTAGACTGATTTGGGGTTTTGGTGATGCAGAGTTTCGGTGACTCCAACACTATCATAATCGATTTCTTTGAGTGAAAATCGTCCCAAGTCCTTTCCGAATTTCAGCTCCAACAATTGAAGGTGGGTATCTGTGATACAGTTTATAAAGCTTCAATTACAATAGACAGCATCAATATGATACAGCCATCCCTCCAACGCTTTCCACTGCAATAGATGTATTTGAAGTCACTTCCTCTTTCAAATCGGTGATTAACAGGGTTTAAGGACGTTTGCAAATTTGCTGATTTCTAGACATCAAACATGCTCACGAACTTGAGAAAAACGGGAGCTCATTTGTGGAAAGGCTAACTATGTTTATTATATGATTTTGCTGGCAGGTTTTGATTGTTGTTGCTGTGTCCGTTTGTGACTGATTTGTTATAGGATCTGCATTTCATGTTCGGCTTCTTTCTTTTCTTGGATTTTTTACATGATACATTTGCTGATTTAATTACTCTGGTAATGGTTGATTACTTTTTAACTTTGAATGAAAAGGAAATAAAAAGATCAGAAAGAAACTGATAACATGTGGATAGTGTTAGAAATTCATGAGTATGTGTGATATGTTTTAACATCATTCAAATTTGATAGTTTTGATGATGCACATGTATGTTTAGTGTGAAGTGATCTTTTTGCAGGTATGCTTACTGCTGCTAAGTATTTTTATTACAACATATTCTTTAAGATGACGCAGCAAGTATTCACTGAAGAACCTGATAAGTGCGTTTTACGCCATGTTCTTAATAGATTTTCACCTCCATTTATACTTTGTTTTTGCCTTAGTATGTTTATTTTTACTTGTTTTAGAGTCAAGAGGGTTTTTCCGTAGAGTTGTGGCTACTAGCCGTTTTTATACAGAAAATTGCACTTAAATGATGAAAACCGTTTTTGGACTAGCACTTGGACGTTTTATTATGATTCGTTATTTTGTTACCCTGTCAGTTTTGATGTATCTTGTTTAAATGTGCAGAAGACAGGTAAATACGCTTAACGTATCAGGAATCATGATGAACGGACTCATGAATGACAACAAGTGAGGCCACGGAAAAGAAGAAACACTTTTGGACATTGTTTTGCTCTCGGACAGAATCTGCCAGATAACGTACATCAACTTTGGAAAATCATATCTCAAGATCCAGGAGGAGTTAGAAGGCGTGCCACATATGGAATTAAAGCTGTGTGTGTCTACTTTTCAACCCCATTTGGATCGCAGCAATCGGAGTTGAGACGAAGGAGTTATGAGCAAAACAGTGGACCTCAGGCTGCAAAACTGGGCAGAAACTGCCTAAGTTGTCTAACGAGTTTTGGGAGATGATTCTTCACCAAAAGGCTTCCCAAATTTGTCAAGAGATGTATCAAGACCTTAATGAAGTGTTAGGAAGCTGGACAAAAGAAGAAAATACGAAGAAGCATCAAGGCAGCCATATTTTGGTTAAGTGTAAGGTTTCCCGGTCAAACCGGGAAAGCTGACCTTGCTGGACCTATCACTGGTTTTGGCTGCCGTCAAAGCCCAAGATTTCGTACATGAGGCCTACATGAATCCATAAACATGTAGGAAGGTCCAAAGAATCAGAAGGAGTCCAAATTCGGATAAGAAGCTGCATTGAAGGAGGAATCATTGAGCAATAAGGAAACCGAGTTGGAATAGGATTGTCTTTCCTTAACCGAGTCAGCTAGGGTTTCTCTTCAATGTTTCTGTATAAATAGAGTCTGTATAGCTCGTGTTTAGGTGGTCCTTTATCAGTTTTAAGTCTTATAGTATAGCCAAACTCTACCCAAAAACCCTCACACAGCCAAAACACAAAGCTGCCGCCGAACACCGTTTGCAGCCGCATCAATCATCCCTTGCCGCCAACCATCCTTGCCTTAGCCGAACCTTTTAGGTAGGATTTGGTATGGATTTCTCCATGTCTTTGTGTATTGTTACTGTGTTTATTGTTCTTCATAAATATTATTTTTGGATTTTTGGTTTTATACAATTTCGGATGTTGTTAAGTTTTTCTTTGTGATCTTTTTAATAACATGTGAGTTGTGTAACGATTTAGTATGCATGTTAGGGTTGTAAAAGAAGTTAAAGAATCTGTATTTGTGTGTTTAACAATTGTTAAGTTAGTTAATCCTCTCCCGAGCAGATAATCGAACTTTAGGTTAGCTTGATTGCAACAGGTTAGCTATTAGGAGGGTGTTTCATGTGCCGTGGTATTCTAGGTCGAGTTGAGCGCTGAGACAGTTCGGTCCTAGGTGCTACAAGGGATGGTAGGGTGAGAGATTTGCATGTGGAATAGGATGAGTGACGCCATACCTAGGAAACATGTCTCCAACGACTCGTGGACGGTAAGTGTTGCTTGATTAGATTGAGCGCTGAGACAGTTTAGTCAAGTAGTCACATAGTTTAGGGTTGAGCGCTGAGACAACTTTAAACACTTGAGAAGTCTTAAGGGTTGGAACTAATTTGCAATTGTGAAAACATAAATAAGATAATTTAACCTTTCATAAAACTATTTGCATGCTAATCGGAGTTTACTTGTTATGTTCTTGAAACGATAAAGTGACCAATCTTGTACATATTTGTTCTTGTTTTATTTTTCTGTTTTGTTTATTGCCGAAACTCATATAAACCCCCCATATTATTCTTTATGTATATATTTGTTTATATTGTGTGAATATTTCTAACTATCTGTTTTGCAGAAATAAGTTCTTCCCTAGTGTCCCCGGTCTAGAACGATCCCTACTTACCAAAGTACAATGATAGGGTTTAAATTGATTAACATGTCTGTTTCCGGGTGGCTCGTGGCCCCTTTAGCGGGTTGCACGGCTCCAGAAATAGCGAACTTCCCTGTATTCCAAGTTTTCCTGTGTAAAGAACAAACACGTCAAAGAGGCGTCCCCGGGTTTACCGAGGGAAGCCACTCCGATGCTTAAGTTAGACACTGTCAATTAAGCATAAAACTCGGGAATAGTCAAGAAGTTTCATCGTCCCTTTATGGGGAGGCATGTGCCGGTATTTATAGTAGCATTGAAGGCAGCATTCCTGTCCCTTTCCAATGTGGGAGTAGTTTCCCTTGCTTTACTTAGCTTTATGGCGAATTGGGCCCAGACAAAGGGCCCAGAGTGGCTTCACATTTAATTGTAACCCGGTAAAGGTGAAATATTAGGTTCCACCTATAAACAAGTCCCCCAAGTCCTCAGTCAAGGGGTACGCTTGGGTGGGGACTTAAAATCGTTTCTTTACCGGGTTACAAAGTTAGCAACCAAACCCGGGGTACCCAGTCCCCCAAGTCCGTACGCAAGCGGAACCCGCAGACACTCTTTACGTTGAGAACTCAAAACGACGTCTCCGGGTTGTAGTGGGGGAAACTGAAAAGTTTTTCGGTTTTGTGAAGCGGCATGCGCGACACGTGTCGTTTCCCTCGAGAAACTGAAACGTGCCTTCAGTGCACGCCCTTAACTGTATAAATAGGGGTTGAGGGTGACAGTTTTGTCTCACCTCCAAACCCGATAACTTTTTCGTGCTTTTTGCTGTCGCTTTCTTTTGTCGCTGTTTCTTTTGAATTCAAGACTCAGATCGATCTCAAAAACCCCTTCAAACACTCAAAACTAAGGTACTGTGTCTTCTTCCCTCCTTTTTGATCGTTTTGGGACGATTTGTGTACTGTTTCTGGGTTCCCAGGAAGGTTTTCTGGGTCTATGCGTCTGGGAATTTAGCTTCGTGACGCCGGGTTACCTGAGTTTTGTTGACGCCCCCGTGTTTTCTTGTTTTGCAGATGGCCAACGAAACAATGGACACTCACGTCCCCGAGTTTGCCTCCGTAACCTTCACTGATGGGACCGCTCTTGACCCTCCCGGGTACTCATTGACAGCGGAGGAGATCGTGGAGCTAAGGAGCAACTGGAAGATCCCCGAGTCTGTAGAAATACGGCCTTTAGAACCCGAGGACCAGTTCTTCGCTCCCGGGGATGGGTGGACGCTGTGCCACGAGTATCAGCTACGCTGCGGCCTGTCACTCCCGCTGAAGGTAGAGGTGCAGTACCTCTTGGCTGCGAGCAACTTCGCAATCGGGCAAGTTGGACCGAACATGTGGAGGCAGCTACTCGGGTTGTGCGTTATGTACAAGGTGCTGAAGCAGCAGATGCCAACCTATCACGAGTTACACGCCATGTACCGGGCCGAGTACTCCCGGAAGGCGGGTTTCAGTGGGACCATCCAACTGAAGTCCAAAGCGGTTTTCAAGAAGATCGTCGAGGACCTGCCAACCTCCGTGAGCCGGACCTGGAGGGAGAAAAGTTTCTTGATAAGAAACTTTCAAGACCCGGGATACGCGTTTCAAGTACCGGGTGACTTCCAGCCACTGATGAGTGAGTCCTTCTCTCTCCGGATTCTTCTTTCTTTTCTCTATCCCAGGTTATAATTATGTTGTTTGTGTTGCAGATGTCCCCGACATTCCTCTGGAGCCGGTGATGGAGAAGAGGATCCGGAGGATGCTGTGGGCTTTTCGGGGGCAAGACGACCGGAGTTCATACCGGCTTTGTAGGCTGTATGTGTACAGCAGGTGCCGGTTGATGGAGCTCCCAGGTTTGTCTCGTGTTCCTTCAACTTTTGTTGTTAAATGCTTCTTGTGTAACGGGCTATATGTGTTTCTGCAGCTCTTCTTCCAATGGAGTTTACAAAGCGGAAGAACCCGGGAAAATACGACGGGTTTGAAGATAAGGCTGTTTGGGCCGGGATCCGGACACAAGCAACGGATGGTCAATTATACGACATTAACCTGACCACGAAAGCGGCTTTCCTGCGCCCAGAAGCAGAGCAAGGGGATACTGAGAAATTCCTCGTGGACACCTTGCACTTCAACGAGATCCCCGGGTACCTTGCTGAGGTACTTGGCACGGAGATGTACCAGGAGTTAGATGAAGAGATTGTGGGGAGCCCCGCGGAGGAGGTGGCGGAAGACCCGGTGATTGAAGAACCGGTGACTCAATTCCCCTTGGCAGACGAAGAGGTGGAGTTTGAAGAACCGGTGATGAGCGCAGTTCCCTCATCTATGCTCCCGGGTGAGGAGGAGTTTACCGAAGAGGATGACGACGGGGGTGAAGAAGTTGTCGGTTTCGAAGGGGTGGCGAGTGAGAACCCTGAGGGGAGTGATGGGAGCGACGAAGTGCACGAAGTGGAACCCGTCCCCTCCCACAAACGCACCCGGGAGGCATCCAGCTCGGCAAGGTCCGAGAGGAAGAAGAGGAGGAAGGAGAGGAAAGAGAGGAGGGAGAGAAAGCAGCACCGGGACACTACCGAGATAATGGAGGAATTGGCGAGCGGGGGAATGGCGGACGTGGCCATCCAGAGGATGGTAGCGGACTTGAAGAACTGCACCGCCGACTCCTATGTCCTGGAGCATGAGGACCCGTTGACTGTAGCCCGGAGGGCGCAGGAGAAGCTGATGCGGGTAAGTTTGTCTTCTCCTTTAACTCGTTCTTCTTTTGTTTTTGGTTCCTTGTACTAACCCGTTATTTGATTTGTGTAGGCTGTCAGGTTGTCGTACTTGGCAACTGATCGGCTCGTAACCGAAGGCATCCCCGAGCGAGAGAGAGTCCTCAAGGACGATCTCCGGGCCGCCCGGGACCAGGTGACGGCGAGCGAAGAAAACCTGGCTCGGGTCCGGGAATTCGCAAGCGCATCAGCCATTGCGTCGAGTGCAAAGTTGGCCAAGGCAGAAGAACACGTAGCAGACTTGGTGGCCAAGAACTCAGAATTGGAGAAAGTCATCGAGGGTCACCGGGAGGACCGGTGTGCTCAAGATGCCGCCATTGCTCAGCTTACTGAACAGAATCAAGCGCTGCAGCAACAAGTGACTTCTGTGGAGCAGCAGAAAGGAGAGTTGGTGCAGGCTGTTTCCCGGGCCAGGGACTCTGCTGTCTCCGAGTTTCTAGCGAGTCCCGAGTTTGAATTGAAGATGCGGTCGACAAGGGCTGAGGCTCGAGCCGAAATTGTTAGCGCCGGGATTCGCCAAGGCTGGCTCGACAAGGCTGGGTATGACGGTTACCAAGGTCATGTCAGACCCGACGAGGCTGCAGGCACCTCCCGGTCGACTCCTGCCATGGCTGCAAACCCTAGGGCTCCTGCGAACCCGGCTCGGAGTCCCCCAGTTCGTCCTTCAGCAGCCCGGAGAGGTACTTCCCGTGGTGGGATTGTCGGTGGTCCTCAAAACCGGCCACCGCTCCGTAGGGGACAGTTCATCATACAGCCCCGGGGAGGACGTGGCGGGTCTAGCACTGGCGGGGGTAGGGGGTCGGCAGCGCCATGAACCGGAGCCTTAGGCTGTTTTTCGTTTTTGCTGTAATAGATTAGTTTACCTGTAGCGGTTCGCTACTTTTTGTAATTGACCTCTGAATGAAAGTTTGCAACTTTTCCTTCGCAGAATTCTTCCTGTCAAATAACACGGTAACCTGATGCGTATAACAATTTACACATAATGCCGGTTTGATATGTAAATAAAGATAGTGCCGCTAGGGTATACGGGTCCGTTAGGACTTCCATGGGCCGCTAAGGTCTTGCGGGAGAATGTCTTTCTATAACACAGGTTTTTTCCCTGTAAAATAACACGTTAAACTGATGCATAATTTGCAAGTGTTGACAAAATATACACATATAGTGCCGGTTCGGCATGTGAATAAAAATAGGGCCGCTAAGGCTTTACGGGTCCGTTAGGACTTCCAACCCGGTGCATAACCTGCAAGTGTTGACATTTCACATATAATGCCGGTTTGGCATATAAATAAAAATAGTGCCGCTAGGGTTTTACGGGTTCATAAGGACTTTTAACCCGATGCATAACCTGCAAGTGACAAAATTTGCACATATAATGCCGGTTTGGCATGTAAATAAAAATGGTGCCGCTAGGGTTTTACGGGTCCGTTAGGACCTCCATGGGCCGCTAAGGCTTTTCAGGGGGGGTGTCATTCTATAACACTCGTTCCCTGTAAAATAACAAGTTGAGTTGATGCATATCTCGCAAGTGTAGATAAAATTTACACATAGTGCCGGTCTGGCATGTTATCGTCATAAAATGACAATAGGCCCGGTAGGGCTGTACCGGTCCGTTATGGCTTCCTGTCGAATAACACGGTATTTGTGATGCATAATATACAAAAAATTACGCATATTGCCGGTTTGGCATGTTTAATGTGATTAAATAAAAATAGGACCGCTAAGGCTTTATGGGTCCATAAGGACTTTGAAGGGCCGCTACGGCTTTACGGGTCTGTTAGGACTTCCAACCCGATGCATAACGGGTTCATAAGGACTTTCAACCCGATGCATAACCTGCAAGTGTTGACAAAATTCACACATAGTGCCGGGTTGGCATGTTAACATTATAAAGTGAAAATAGGGCCGGTAAGGCTTTACGGGTCCGTTAGGACTTCCAAGGGCTTCCTGCCAAATAACACAGTAATCTGATGCAAAATATGCAAATGTGACAAAATTTACACATATAATGCCGGTTTGGCATGTAAGTAAAAATAGTGCCGCTAGGGCTGTATGGGTCCGTTATGACTTTCAAAGACTGAAATAAGGCCGTGAAAGGCTTGCAATATTTCAAGTTATGGAGATTACCAGAGATTATCAGAGATTTATCGGAGCTTGCCGAGTTTTGACCATGAAATAAGGCCGTGAAAGGCTTGCAATATTTCATGTCAAATGGAGATTACCGGAGATTATCGGAGCTTGCTAAGTTTTGACAATGAAATAAGGCCGTGAAAGGCTTGCAATATTTCATGTCAAATGGAGATCGCCTGCATTCACTCAACAAACTGATTGATAGACATAACCCGGCCGGGTTTTATGTGGTCCTGAAAGGTTTTATATATAACATCAAAATATAATGAATTTGGACATTTGTAGATAACTCGGTACCTACTTGGCATGTATGCACTGTCAATAGTTCGCGGGTTTTCATAACCTGGAGGATTCCCTCCTAGGGTCATTACATCAGCAAGTCTGGCTGATGTCTCATTGGCATTTCCACCATTGTTCTTCAAAATATCGAGCGAGAGGTCTTGAGTTCGACTCTCAACGAGAGCACCAATTGTTTCCGGGTGGCTCGTGGCCCCTTTAGCGGGTTGCACGGCTCCAGAAATAGCGAACTTCCCTGTATTCCAAGTTTTCCTGTGTAAAGAACAAACACGTCAAAGAGGCGTCCCCGGGTTTACCGAGGGAAGCCACTCCGATGCTTAAGTTAGACACTGTCAATTAAGCATAAAACTCGGGAATAGTCAAGAAGTTTCATCGTCCCTTTATGGGGAGGCATGTGCCGGTATTTATAGTAGCATTGAAGGCAGCATTCCTGTCCCTTTCCAATGTGGGAGTAGTTTCCCTTGCTTTACTTAGCTTTATGGCGAATTGGGCCCAGACAAAGGGCCCAGAGTGGCTTCACATTTAATTGTAACCCGGTAAAGGTGAAATATTAGGTTCCACCTATAAACAATGTCATATTTTGACAGGTCAATTTTTGGCGCCGTTGCCGGGGATGCTAAAAAGGATTTATGTTTTGTATATGTATATTTTTGTGAATTAACTTTTTTTTTCTTTTGTAGGTGCCGAAGCATGTGTGTGTGCCAAAACACATATGTTTCGAATGTTTATTGTGTATAGCCAATTTGTACATTGTATATTTGTGTTTGTGCCGAATTTGTATGTATTATATTTGTATATTTTCATGCCATATGTGTTGTAATCATTGTAACTTAGTAAATATTTAGGAGGTTTATTGTTTCATATGTGATTAAAGTTTATTGTGGTTTTTAAAGTGTAACATGTAGGGAGAAGCCGCATTTGTTAATCTTAGCCTAAACCCTTCATGTTATTTACGGATTTCATGAGGTTGAGGGCGGCTTTGATTAACACTTGTCGAGTGGTCTAGTGACCCGAGTTTGTTCCTAGCTGAGTAAGGGGCCGTTCTGTCATAGATATGGAATTCAGGTTTGTTCAATTGGATCTCAAGATCATGACTGACCACTCTTCTCGGTGAAGGGGTCGATAGGGGTCCGCCTCCTTGATCACAAACGAGTCCTGCCTGGTTCTTGTAGGGGGTTCGCCCCCCGTGACATTGACACTTGCCTTCTGAAACCACGGAATCCGCTCGAACTAGCCAAATGCTTGGGCCGAAGCATCACCACACTTTAAACGCTAGAATTTACTTAGACATATATGACGCCATGAACTTCAAATTCATTTTCCTTTAATTTTTGAGGTATATCGGACGAAGCATAACACTACCTTGGGATGTATCAGTCCATTGCACAGTGGTCTTCCCTGCTCCACGTACCTTGAAAATTAGAGAGTTAATAAAATCAGCTAGCAACTTTACTAGGTTGCCGACACTTTTGTGCTTACATGTCATTGAATTCGAAACTTATGCCATGCCATGATGTTGCCGAAATTTTTATGTAAGCTAGGTTTCGAATTCTATCTATGTTTTTGACAATGCTCACTTGATCTTTGTTCAATTGTGCCAGATTGGTTTTGCAGGTTCCCATAAATGATCAGTTCTGACGAGAAATTGTTTGGTGACGTTGGACGCAAGGAAGCCAAACCTGGTCATGATATCGTGCACAATGCTAAACAAAGTGAAGTAGAGCACGTTTTAAAAAAAATTGAGCTCAGCCAAGCAAGGAAGACTTGGAAGCACTAAGAAAGATTGAGCAAGGGCCGGATTTGACAAGAATGGAGATGGGATGAGGAGGCGCAGCAGAGTCTGGAGCTGTCCATACTAGCAGTGGTTGATAAGCTTGAAACACGATCCTACACTCAGAGGTATGAGTCTCCTTTGTCAATTCCAATTATTACTAACAAAATGTTGCCATCTTTGGAACAGGGCCCTAAGTTAGAATTTAAAGATCTCCCCGCGCACTTGAAGTATGCATATCTAGGAGAAGAGGACACTTTACCAGATATTGTGTCTTCATCGTTGAATGAGCAACAAGAGCACAAATGTTGAAAAGCACAATGTGGGAGAGCCATGGCAACAAAGGATGGCGCCATCAAAGAAAAAAAGGAGAAGAGTCTAGGCTGATAGACTATAAACATTAAGCGCTGCATGAGAGGCAACTCATTTCAACTGTAGCTGTGGAGGAGCCATCAACGAGAGTTTGCATTTATCTAATCCCTTCACTTTTATGGTTGAATTATTTTGTTATTTTGGTTTATTATGTGACTTAGACACATGCTTAGGAAGTTATGACATGATTTTGGGTTTACATTGAGGACAATGTAATTTTCTAAGTGTGGGGTAGAGGTTACATAGTAACATATTTTATTTATTTGTGTGTTTTTTTTCAATTTGTGTCGAAATTTTTCCAATTTTTAAATTTTTTTTTCCGTAATTTTTATAAAAAAAAACTTTTGTTTATTTTTGTTTCGAAATTTGTTTTTAATTTTTAAATTTTGTTTTATTTGTTTTTGAGTCTTAGGAATATACCCTTAAAAAGTCTATGATGAAATTATCTTTAAAATGCATAATTGAAGGTTTGAATATTTATCTTAAGAAAAATTGCAAGTTTTCATGAATTTTGTAAAGTATGAACACTTGAGATTTTTGAAGAAAAAGTTTACATGTTTTGTTATTTTGTTTCCATAAAAACCTTTGTGAGATTTTGAGCCTAAAATACTTTCTTTTTGAGTGATTAAATTCCATATCCTTTGAAAATTCACTTAAAGCCTCATTATTTTCATTATTCAATAACTATGTGCTATAGCTGTTTAATGGACTCTAGAATTTACTAGAACTTATTTATGTGATTTTCAAAGCATTATAATCATAAATTGTTTGATTTTGAATATGATTGAAATTAATCTCAATTAGGATCACCACCAAAGCCAAAATAAGCCTTCGCCCATTTTTGTGCCCGTCGTGGGACTCCTTAGTAAAACCCCTTTGAGCCTACATTAAGACTTTTCTTTCATCACCTTTAAACAGTTTCCTGAACCTAGAATAGTTATCTTTCACCTTGTTTTCAAGACTTGGCGAAATACTGTTGATGAAGCTGTGCAAAGATGTTAAAGAACAAGTGTGGGGTAGAGTTGAAGTGTGGGGTGGTACACCATTGTTTTGTAAAGTATATATGCCAAAAAAGAAAAAAATATGTTGTCCGAAATTGGTTGAAAAAGAAAAAAAAAATTTGCCGAAACTAAAGGAAAAAAAGAGAAGAAAAGAAAAAAAAAAGTTTCGGCTAAAGAAAAAAAAAAGAAAAAAAAAATGTTTCGGAAAAGAAAAATATTTCTAAGGCATGAGTTATATGGTGTTTACATGATTTGGAGTTGATATTATTTGAGGGTCCAAAGTTGTATATTTGACCCTTGTCCATTGCATGAAGAAGAGACATAAGGAGGATGAAGCTTAAATTTGCTAAGTCTTGATTTCTTACTATCACCACTTATCCAAAAATTCCTACCTTATGAAACCAAGCCCCGCTACAACCCTTGAGATTATTTCATGATTCTTAAGATGACTAAACTTGATTTGTGGAGAATTTCATATAAGTAAGCATATGGTTTTGGTCCATTATTGCACTTAGTTATTAAATGAGGTTTTTCCAAGAAAAATGTTTTTCAAAAGAGCCTTTATTTCTTGAAATATGCAAGTTATTCGTTATTTCTCATCTTTTCTCTTGCATATACTTATGAGTGAAAACCATTCTTCGAGTGAAAAAAAAGAAAGAGAGTGTATCTTGAAAAGGAGGATCAAAATTTCATTCATGTATTACTTATGACTTTCGAAACTTCTCACTTTTTCATGCTATAATACAAGTTTATGAACTTTTGCAATTGTGCTTTCACTTGAATGTTTAAACTTGAGATTATGCATACTTAAGAATCTGAGACAAAAATTTCTTAAGGGTATTAGAGTTGTTTTCGTTTTTGTTTTTGTTTTTTTTTTCTTTCAGTTAGAGTCAGTTTGCTAAGGGACTAGCAAAGCATAAGTGTGGGGTAGTTTGATAAGTGCGTTTTACGCCATGTTCTTAATAGATTTTCACCTCCATTTATACTTTGTTTTTGCCTTAGTATGTTTATTTTTACTTGTTTTAGAGTCAAGAGGGTTTTTCCGTAGAGTTGTGGCTACTAGCCGTTTTTATACAGAAAATTGCACTTAAATGATGAAAACCGTTTTTGGACTAGCACTTGGACGTTTTATTATGATTCGTTATTTTGTTACCCTGTCAGTTTTGATGTATCTTGTTTAAATGTGCAGAAGACAGGTAAATACGCTTAACGTATCAGGAATCATGATGAACGGACTCATGAATGACAACAAGTGAGGCCACGGAAAAGAAGAAACACTTTTGGACATTGTTTTGCTCTCGGACAGAATCTGCCAGAAAACGTACATCAACTTTGGAAAATCATATCTCAAGATCCAGGAGGAGTTAGAAGGCGTGCCACATATGGAATTAAAGCTGTGTGTGTCTACTTTTCAACCCCATTTGGATCGCAGCAATCGGAGTTGAGACGAAGGAGTTATGAGCAAAACAGTGGACCTCAGGCTGCAAAACTGGGCAGAAACTGCCTAAGTTGTCTAACGAGTTTTGGGAGATGATTCTTCACCAAAAGGCTTCCCAAATTTGTCAAGAGATGTATCAAGACCTTAATGAAGTGTTAGGAAGCTGGACAAAAGAAGAAAATACGAAGAAGCATCAAGGCAGCCATATTTTGGTTAAGTGTAAGGTTTCCCGGTCAAACCGGGAAAGCTGACCTTGCTGGACCTATCACTGGTTTTGGCTTCCGTCAAAGCCCAAGATTTCGTACATGAGGCCTACATGAATCCATAAACATGTAGGAAGGTCCAAAGAATCAGAAGAAGGAGTCCAAATTCGGATAAGAAGCTGCATTGAAGGAGGAATCATTGAGCAATAAGGAAACCGAGTTGGAATAGGATTGCCTTTCCTTAACCGAGTCAGCTAGGGTTTCTCTTCAATGTTTCTGTATAAATAGAGTCTGTATAGCTCGTGTTTAGGTGGTCCTTTATCAGTTTTAAGTCTTATAGTATAGCCAAACTCTACCCAAAAACCCTCACACAGCCAAAACACAAAGCTGCCGCCGAACACCGTTTGCAGCCGCATCAATCATCCCTTGCCGCCAACCATCCTTGCCTTAGCCGAACCTTTTAGGTAGGATTTGGTATGGATTTCTCCATGTCTTTGTGTATTGTTACTGTGTTTATTGTTCTTCATAAATATTATTTTTGGATTTTTGGTTTTATACAATTTCGGATGTTGTTAAGTTTTTCTTTGTGATCTTTTTAATAACATGTGAGTTGTGTAACGATTTAGTATGCATGTTAGGGTTGTAAAAGAAGTTAAAGAATCTGTATTTGTGTGTTTAACAATTGTTAAGTTAGTTAATCCTCTCCCGAGCAGATAATCGAACTTTAGGTTAGCTTGATTGCAACAGGTTAGCTATTAGGGGGGTGTTTCATGTGCCGTGGTATTCTAGGTCGAGTTGAGCGCTGAGACAGTTCGGTCCTAGGTGCTACAAGGGATGGTAGGGTGAGAGATTTGCATGTGGAATAGGATGAGTGACGCCATACCTAGGAAACATGTCTCCAACGACTCGTGGACGGTAAGTGTTGCTTGATTAGATTGAGCGCTGAGACAGTTTAGTCAAGTAGTCACATAGTTTAGGGTTGAGCGCTGAGACAACTTTAAACACTTGAGAAGTCTTAAGGGTTGGAACTAATTTGCAATTGTGAAAACATAAATAAGATAATTTAACCTTTCATAAAACTATTTGCATGCTAATCGGAGTTTACTTGTTATGTTCTTGAAACGATAAAGTGACCAATCTTGTACATATTTGTTCTTGTTTTATTTTTCTGTTTTGTTTATTGCCGAAACTCATATAAACCCCCCATATTATTCTTTATGTATATATTTGTTTATATTGTGTGAATATTTCTAACTATCTGTTTTGCAGAAATAAGTTCTTCCCTAGTGTCCCCGGTCTAGAACGATCCCTACTTACCAAAGTACAATGATAGGGTTTAAATTGATTAACATGTCATATTTTGACAGGTCAGAACCGTGCATTTAACTACCCTTCATCTATTTTCTCTTGCTCTCCAGAAACTTCCATAGGTATCTACAACATTCTCTCTCCTGACACTACGCTAAACCCATAAAAAAGTCAAAACTCCATGTACTTTCTGCTCTAACGCCAGTCTCTCATTCGTCTCAAGTCACAATAGGTGGTGAAGCTATTCTCTATCTTCTTATTTCGATAGTCTCCTTCCCAAATGTTGATTGGTTTTTTTGTTTCCTTGGATTTGAACTGATTCGGCTTTTCTCCATGTTGCAGTATGAGACCTTAATGATTTATTGTACAGTGAATTGTTGATTTGAGTTTGCTTCTGCTAAGGGTAATTGCTTTTCAGCTTGTTCCTTCTCTTCAGTTTCTTTCTTCTCTGCTTACTTTGGTTTTCGGGACGAGAGAAAGAGAAGGACCGCTTGATTCAGATTTAGGGGAAAGATTCCATCTTCATTACATTTTCATTTATTTGTTCAGTTTGCGGTGCATGTTGCTTGTGTCAGGTGAAAATGAATTTGGTCAGTTTCCTTCATATATATCTTCTTTCTGAAGAATTCAGGCATTCAGCTGTTAATTTGAGCTTTTTGTCTTCAGGTGCAACCTCGCATGACTTGCTCAGCCTATATCTTTCCTATTGCCAGAATGAAACAACGGTAACTCTGCAAGTCTCTCTCTTTCTTTCTATGATTTGGAATTTTGTCTTGTTGATCGGCTTTGATAACGTTTTTGTTTGGTGTGGTACAAATTTATTCAGTCAGATAAACCATGGTTTTGTATTTTGTATAAATGTTCAGTATTTCATCTTTTCTTTTACTTCTTTTGCTCACAAGTTAGAATGAAGTATTTATGTCCCTGTTGTTTGCTTTTTCTTTTTGGGTGTATTTATATTTTCCACACTCTTAATGTTTCCAAACTTTTACCGACTTCTACTTGCATTGTGTATCCAATTGTTTGAAGTCTATAGGATACCGACTTTTACTTACATAAATCAACTTTTACTTACATAAATCAACTTTTACTGTTAGTGCATCTTAACTAGTCCAATTGTTTTAAATCTGATATAAATCAAATGCTGCATCTCAATAGGATACTGACTTCTACTTGCATAGTCTGTTTTTGCTTCACACTATCAAATGTTTATTATCAGTTCTGGAAGTCAGGTATCTATTCTGTTAACAAATATAGATATAAAATTTTAACTTGAATTTGCATGTAAACCAAGACTTAAACAAGTCTGTCATGATCAACCACAAATGGGGATCAAAGGTCTTAGCGGTGCATGTAATGTTGCCTCGTTAAAAACCTTGTCAAACAAAAACCTAGTGGGACAAAAAGCTTAAACTAAAGGAAAAAGAGTGCAACATGATCGACACAAACAACCACACCCTTCACATTTGATCATGACATGTATATGCTACTTTCTTTCAAATCTGCATCTCCCCCTGATCTCACATTCATAAGGCGTTTACGGATCCTTAGTGACCACGGAGCTGTTTTGACAACCTGACATCTGTATGCTCTTTTAACATGTCTCAAATGTGACGTTATTTAGTGCTAGCAGCTATGTGCACGATGCCTAGCAATTATATGCACAACGCTCGACAGCCTGCGTGCACAGCACTCGGTAGCTATGTGCATAGTGCTCAGCAACTGGTGCACAACGCTCGGCCGCTGGTGTACAACGCTCGACATCTGGGTGCACAAGTGCACGTATAGTGTCTGGCAGCAGTGTACAGGCAGTGCTCAGACAGCGTGCACAGGCAGTGCTCAGACAGCGTGCCATATGTCCGGCAACTCGGTCACTAAACCAACTGGTGCCTAGATCATAATTTCGCTTCCTATGCATCTCGATTCATGCATGGTTAGCGATGACATAGACAACAACCTTTCTCTCATGCCATAGGGATTGAATATGCCAGATACTCTTAGAGTATTCAAGTAATATCATTGGCATTGCGTGAGCGCAAAGCTACTTGGCTTTATAACGAATGAATGAGAAATTAAGTCTTATTCTCACTACGCTAACTCACAAAGGTTTACTTGATAGAGTTTACACTTACGGTGTCGGCAACACCTGCCCAAGGACCTATCCCTTTGTCTGGGTCGCATCTTCCCATTTTAGGTCAATACACTGTCGCTTTATCAACAAAATGTGGTTCGATAAACTCATCATCCCACGTCCTCATATACACTAGTGTAGTCATTGTAGAGATCTCTTTTTATGAATTGGATTTGACATTGAGGCATCCCCTAACGATAGTCACAATTCAGACTAACATGAGACGGAGTGAGTATCACTGATCAATGGACCACTAGTGCTAAACTCGCTTTCTCTCTCAATGTGAGTGTATATTGAACCCAAGGGCTTCAACCTAACCTTTAGGGAGCCACAAGGCCTAGGACACCATGTTGCCACATTATGACGTCCTCATATCACCACACAAAGTGATAGCATCAAGACCACCTCAATATGGTCGAGTCATGTCCTCTTAGTAGGACATCATTCCTTACAGACATATACAACATTGATCTCTTCACTATAGTTCTTTGAGGATCATGTTGACTTAGTGGTGACCAATCACGACATTCACGTCGTTCCCACTTGAACACTGGTGTTCATATCTCCCCCTAACGACGGGAATACAGTCTCAAAGTGACAATCCGCAGTGTAGCGGTTAAGGAGATCGTCTGTCAAGGAGCTTAAGGTGGAGAGAAATAAAATGACTCATATCCAACCTTAAAACATATTCATCTCATGTGACACATCATCATTAGACACTGTGGCAGTCTAATTTGGCACATTGTGGAACTCAATGCTTGGAGATCTGTTACTATCTCGTCAAGTTCAAGGATTACAACTTGTCAATCCTAACACAGTTACGAGCTGTCGTGCATCAATGCAATGATAGTAAGTCGTGGACGAATTAATACATGTCTGCATGTCCCTCTTCAGGGATGGGTAGTGAGCCCATAGATACATAAGCAACATGTGGTAGACGATGGTGCAACACATGACAAATGTGTTAGCCCTTCAACCAACACCTTAAAAGCGTATACGGTATCCATACGTTAGTTGCATCGGTCTACATAATTCTTCTTTGGATTTTCAATAAGAATTGCATCTTTTGTGACATAGCATAAGATAATCTTTCACCTTAGCTAAAGAACAAACCTTACAAAACGAAAACATGAGTACTGTTCAGCTGCCGAGGACATCATGTCGGCGCACAAACACAACATACAATCATGGCGTATTTCGTTATCGGGGGAATGGACGCCTAAGAATATCAAACAACTCTGGCTCGCATATCTCACCCGGTATGACCAAAATGTCATAGCTTATCTGAGTCATTGTCCCAAATCTACTTATTGGCGACACCTTAGGACTCATGCTCTTATTCATGATGCTTTCAATCGGCACTCATGAGAAGTATACACAAAAGTCAATCATTCTCATCACGGTAATCGTTAGTGTGTATGTTAATAACACAGTTCAATGTTCGAGTGCCTCTCACCATAAGGAGGGCATTTGTGACTTGGATCATCGAGCCAAAGACATCAAGAATTTATTCAACCATGTCATAAATGATGGTGAAGATCTAATCAAACTTAGTCACAAAAAGGATTCACAATCTGCTAAGAGTGTAGTTGTCGTGCAGTATGACATATACTCACTAAAACGGTCATAACTCTCTCATCTGAACGGATATGAACGAACCGTTTGAACCATTAAAAACTAGATTCACATAGCTTTCCAATAATATAAAGTGCACGTTCCAGTTCATCTGGAGTTGGTCTGGGGGCTTTGACGAAGTTAAGGGGACAGTAGGATACAGTCTGCCATATGGCAGCATGACCTGTACGCACTTAAACTGTCATAACTTTCGTCAGGACAGCTATGAACGAGCCGCTTAAACCACTGGAAACTAGGCTCACATAGCATTCTAATGATATAAAATTCGGCTTCTAGTTCATCTGGAGCCATTCAGAAAACTCTGACGAAGTTACGATATAGTAGGTCCAACTTACTGTGGTCGCAGATTTTGACATGATGAAGCGTTCAACTTTAAAGTGGCATCACAGGAGTTCTCCTCGGTTAAAAGTAAAGCGTACATATGGCATTACAAGTTTTCAACATTCATGAAGGATGACATTTGGTAACAGCACCATGGGGGGATCCAAAATCAAGAGAGTAGGTAACCTTTGCCGAGGTTAACGATGTCATCCGATGATGGAAAATCTGCTGTACGTGAAGACTAAACCACAAACATCGACACACCTTCATAAGGTTGTGCTTGATCATGTCATATTGTGAATACACTTATCGAACCAACGATTTCATTGACGTTTCATTTAGCTTGGAGAAAATCAAAGAGCCCTTCATGACGTCAAATGTCAAAGACATCCATTTGATGTTCCATATTCTCTTTGTACGTTTCTTGTATGCATTCATTCCTTTGCTCAGGATTGTGTGGGTAGTCACACCGTCTGACAGCAGTAATGCTTTTGCCAATTTCTCATAAATAAATTCAGGATAACACAGTAAGGTTATTGCCAATTTTAAATAATTATTCAGTTGACACTTGAGATTTACTATTATTCGTTGAACAAGAGATGAAGAGTTCTCGGTTGAAAAGCGATGCGGATTTCGTTAGGCTAAGGCCTAAGTCTGTGAGTGGACCTTTTTATTTTAAAACATGCATGCTCAAATATTTATGAAAATTTAAAAATAACATGATTTTATTGTTTTAATGAGCTGATTGGGCCATGAAGGCGGGTTGCTCCCCTCCCGTAAGCTCATTTGTTATGCCGGCTTGAATTTATGTTATGTTGATTGCATTTGGAATTAAATTATTTATGGCGGGGAACCATACCTTATACATTAGATGCATTCTTATTTACGGGGATGAGTAATTTTTGACTTTTCTATATTGTTTTATTTTCTTCACCATGAAGGTCATCATATATATAAATATGCTAGCTAGCTACAATAGTAGCCCTAGAGGGTTTCGACCCTAGCCTGAGAGGCTCATCGTCATGGTGGAATCTCTCCGCCATGAAGGGTCGTCATATTACTTAGTAGTCTTAAAGGTTCCGATCCTAGTCTGGGAGACTGTCATGGTGAAACCTCTTCCCCTATTTTTAAAGGTTTACGAGTTACCGAGGGCTTTTAATTGCGATCGGTAATTTAATACGTTATCACTCGAGTTTATTTTTGAGTTTTTCTAAACTCCAAATTCCTCATTTAATGACTCGATGTTGTAGTACGTGTCGACACGAGTCTCCCGGTATTTTCAGAATATTTTTCGGAGCTTCCGTTTATTTTCTGTGAATTTCGAAAGTTTATGATAATTTTCAATTACTATTTCGGTAAATAGTTTTTACCATTTAACCTTTTTACTTTTTAACCTATTTTAATTCAGACCGTCAGATCAATTAGGGGATTGATCTGGGCCGTTGATTCGAGTATAAATAGGGGGAGAGAGAGTTGACTCGAGTCAAAACCCAACTCGGGCGTTGGCCCGAGCCCGGTCTCTCTGTCTCTCTGCTCTCGACCCTCTGCTCCGCCACCTCCATCGCCGTCGCGTCCGGCCACTCCACACCGGCGCAACACCACCAAAACAACCCTCTTCCTCCCTATTTCAAAACCCCTCAACCAAATTTCGCCAGTGTCCACCGTGGAGGGAGATCCGCCGAGTTAGGACGCGCCGGTCAACAACCGGAATTCGACTATCCAGGCGGCGCCAAGGCGCGTGACTGGTATGGTTGTGCTCCTCTCTTCTTCTTCCCTGTCCTTGGATGTTTGATTCGAGCCCTGTTGCAAAACTCTCATATTCATTGTTTTTTTTTGGGTTTCGACGACGAGTCGCCGGCGGCCAGTTCTCAGTTCTCAGTTTTTTTTAGCTCTAGGAGGCTCGGTTCGTCATCCCTAACAGCTGGCTAAGTTTAGTTTCCTCCTAGCTCGATTTTACCGAGTTTGGTGTTTTCTGGGATTTTGGTTGTTTCGACAGCTAGGAGTTTTTCTGAGTTTTTTTGTGTTTTTGTGTTGTTGTGGCGTTGGAGATGAAGGAGAAGGAAGAATGGTGAAGGGAGGGTCGAAGGGGCTACTGTGATGCCTTGTGGGTGCAGAGGTCACCCTCGGCAGGAGGTTGGAGGAGCTGCTGGAAGGACCAGTGGTAGTGATGGAAGCTGGTGGGGTGGTCAGGCCGAGCCAGAGGCTCTGCCTGGGGAAGCAATTCAGCGAGTGAACAAACCAGAGGTGAGGTTCTAGTTTTAGGCTTATGTGTTCCATTGTTTTGTTGTTGTAATTGTGTTTAGATCCTAATTTCAGTGTGTGTTGTTGTTGGTTGTTGATAACTTGGTCATTGGAGGAAGCAGGGAAGTTATGTCCGATTTCTGGCAAGTTTGTCGGAATCCGACAAAATATTCCGGCGACTTGCCGGAATCTGATGAAACATAATAAGTTCCGGCAGAAGTCGACGAGGTAGAATTTGATTTCCCCGATAACCTTAAATTCGTAATTCGAGTAGTTATAGAAAACTTACCGTTAAGAGGAAATTCCACTTTGGGAACCTTTCCTTTTTAGAAAGTTTCCATTTCTGGAAAGTTGTTAATTTGGGTTGAAAAGGTTAAAGAAAAGGTAGAATTCAAGTTAAATGATTTGAAGTTAATTAGTGAAGTATGAAAATTATAAGTATGTTGACCACTTAGTAGTTGAGGAAGATGTTGACTTCTTTTAACGGAAATGTCAAGTTAATCGTTGTAGATAATTTGGGTAAAGAGCAATACGATTTATCGACTCATAATTAGTAATTCGGTTTGAACTGTAGTTTAGGTGTCCATAGTAATTCAACAAAATTACTATGCGATGATCTATCGTCAATTAAATTAGTAAGGAAAGTCGTTACGCTGAGGGTACGAAGTAGGAAACCAAACTTCGAGTCGATAATCGGACTTAAGCGTAATGGTTGAAAAAGCTGTTAAAAAGAAAGGAACTTGGTCAACACGTGGTCAAATAGGATTTCCTAGTCAAACTAGAAAAAGATTAAGTCAACAGTTTCTAAAGACTAATATATTAGATTAATTGTACAGACTCTGGTCGAACGTGAGACGGGCTCGACCCCGTGGTTAGTTCGAGGTTTTGCTTTCCGAGCAGTGAGGAGGTCGTAATAAGACTGTGAGTGGACTTTATTTTTAAATATAATGCATGCAATAGACTTTGATTAGTTTCTCCTTTGTTTATAAATTTCCTCCATTTTATGTTTTATGGTGATTTTGGGAAAATGGGAATTTAATACTTTTTAAAGATAAGTGAGCCGGGGAAGAGGTTCATACCTTTCCCGTGATTTTAAAGGATTTTCCCGTAATATGATTTTACTGTTATCACCATTTTGGGTTATGGAGGGGGATGAGTTTTAAAAAGGGAAACTTGGCTCTTGGATTTAAGAATTTTAAAGTAAAGTCAGAGAACCGGTTTCGGGTTCCTAGAAATGTTTTAAATCCAATGTATTTGGGGTAAAGTCATGGGAGATTTGACTTGGTTTTCAATTTATTTTCCCACGAGGTTTTTAAAGGATTTTCAAGGATAAGGTTATATGTATTGCATACTAGCATGGACCCTCTCCAGATGGAGTTGGTACCCTCTCTGGATAGTAGCTGCTAGGACCCTCTTCGGTGGTAGCCGGTCAGTAGGACCCTCCCGGATAGAGCAGCTCAGTACCCTCTTCGGTGGTAGCTGGTCGGTTGGACCCTCCCGAATAGAGCGGGTGATGAGACCCTCTCCGATGAGCTGGTCAATAGACCCTCTCGTGGTAGAGCGGGTCGGTTGTTTTCTCGTGGATGAGGTTAATACCCCACATTTAATTATGGATTTGAGCCAAGGGAGTTATTTTATGATTTATTTATTCATCGTCTATGTTTTGCGTGCATAAGGTTTTTCTTGGAAAACTCCAAAGGAGGACATTAAAGAAAATAGAGTTTTTATATTTGATTTTTGTCCACTCATGCTAATATTTTTCAATGTTCTTCCCTGGACCCTTCATTTTCAAATGCCCAGTGTTGCAGGGTTCTTGAGCGGGGGTCGCGCGTACAAGAGTCGGGGCATAGTCGATTAACCCATTGCTGCTTGCAAATTCATTTAGGTAAAACTTCCATGTAGACTGCTCTGACTAACCCAGCTTAGCTAGTTGAATTGGTTAGTGAAGCGTAGGTGTGATTTGGGGAGCAGGATGGATTCATGAGTTAGGGGTTGTTTTAAATACTCATGGAAGTGCTGAGTTGGTCTTTAGGAAGGGTTGTCCATTTCGAGGGGTTTTCGGTAAGAAGTTCCCTTGAGGTGGTCCCCGCAGGATTTACTTCGGGTTAAAGGGGTTTAACTCGGGGTGGGTCCTGACATTTTCTCATCTTCTCTTCTTCTTCCTTTCAGTAGCCTTTGCTTGTCAAAATGGAGCCCTGACTCAAAATAACTCTTTTACTGTTTTTTTTTGGGTTTCGGTTCCTCCTCCGACGAGGATGTTCTTCGAGTTCTAAGCGTCTCCTTTAGGTTCTGGTGAGTCCTGGAAGTTTGTGTGGAGTTTAGGTGAGCACTAGAGCTGCTGGTTCTCGAGCTTGAGCAGTGTAGAGGTGAGTGATGATTTTCTGGAGCTACTGTGTTACTGTTTTTGTTGTTGGGATGTTAATTAGGTGTTGTTCTGATCTTGTTTGTTGATAACTTGGAATTCGGAACTTACATGGAAGCTATGGCAAATTTCCGACATGGTGATCGGAATCCGACAAAGGATTCAGGCAAGTTTCTGGAATCCGGCGAAGTTGAATTTCCAGCAGAGAGCCGAAGAGGTAGAAATCGATTCCCCCTTTAAGCTTTAAGTCATAAATTTTTTTGATAAATAGTAAATCGAGTAATTACGGAAAACTTACCGTAAATAGGAAGTTTCCATTTTGGGAAACTTTCCCTTTTAGGAAACTTTCCATTTTTGAAAAGTTGACCGGTAAAAAGAAAAATCAATTTTCGTTAACCGGTTAAAATAAGCCAATCATATCTTTAAATGAGAATCTGGTCAACTCCCGAATCTTAGTCAAATTAAGATTTCCTAGTCAATCTAGGAAAAGATTAAGTCAACGGTATTAAAGACTGATTTATTGGATTAATTTTACAGTTTATGGTCGAACGTGAGACGGACTCGATCATGTGGATATTTTGAAGAGTATTCCGAGCATTGATGATGTCGCATTAAGTACTGTGAGTAGACCTTTGATTTTATACATGCATGCACTTTAGTAAGCCGGTGGGGCCAGGAAGGTGGGTTGCTCCCCTCCCTTAAGCTCATTTGTTACGTCGGCTGTAATTTGTTTTATGATGATCATATTTGGAAACGATTTATTTATGACCATTGTTTTGGGGGCGGTCAGGGCATCGTGTCTTATGCATGAAATCCATATTTTAATTACGGGGGAGGAGTCATATATTATTGAGTTTTCGTATTTGTTTGTTTTCTTCACCATGAAGGGTCGTTATATATATTATCATTACCAGCTAGCCATACGGGCCCCCCACTTTAGAAGTGAAGAGAGGTAATAATAGTCTTATTTGGCTCCGACCCTAGTCTGAGAGACTCATTGTCATGGTGGAATCTCTCCACCATGAATGGTCGTTCATTACTTAGTAGCCTCCGGAAGGCTCTGACCCTAGTCTGGAAGATTATCCATGGTGAAACATCTTCCCATATTTTTAATGTTGATTTACAAGCCAAAGAGATTGACATTTTATGTTTAGGTTTTCAGAACGATTAATTGGGATTCTTACCCGATGAGGCATGCATATGGATTTTCAGGAAAATCAAAGGGAGAACATAAATTGATTATTTTTTTGTCCACTCACTCTAACGTTGTGTTTTAAATGTTCTTCTTTAGGCCATTCGTTTTCAAATGCCCAATGTTGCAGGGTTGCTGAGAGGAGGTCATGCGTACTGAAGAAAGACATAGTCAAATCATTCTGCTGTCGCCATTTAGTCTATTTAGGTATTGCTTCCACGTAGAATGCTCTGTTTACCCTAATATAGTTTAGTTGAATTTGATTGGTGATGTGTAGATGCAAATTTTGGGGGAACAGGATAGCTTCAGGTGTTGAGGTTGGATTTTATTATAGTGGAAGGGTTTAGTTGGTTTGCAGGTAGGGTTGTCCATTTCAAAGGAGATTTTCGGTAAAAATTTCCCTTGAGGTGGACCCTGTAGGGTTTACTTCGGGTTAAAGAGGTTAACCTGGAATGGGTCCTGACAATTACTCCGTTTGATATTCTAGACTTGAAAATTATTAATTTCTTAGAATGAAAATGAATAAAATTATTTATCCAAATTTCATTGTACAATTTGTATTTACGTATACTTACTTTCCAAAATATGTTCCTATTTTAATATCTTAATTTTTTCCCATATTTTCACTTTATTAGTTTCTAAATATAAATATTTTGACGTTATAATTTTTCAAAAATAAATTTTTGTTTTTAATATTTAAATTCTTCATATATTTTCATTGTAACGCCCTGTACATAAAAGTTACCTGTTTACAAGGGTTTGTGAGTTACCGAGAGCTTTTTACTGCAACCGGTAATTTAATAAGTTATCACTCGAGTTTATTTTTGAGTTTTTCTTGAATGAAGGAAAAATAGATTTAAAGACGTGAAGTCGTAGTACATGTCGACACGAGTCTCCCGGTATTTTCAGAATATTTTTCGGAGCTTCTGTTTATTTTCTACGAATTTCTGAAGTTTATGCTAATTTTTAATTTCTACTCCGGTAAATAAGTTTTACTATTTAACCAATTACTTTTTACCTTCTTTAAATGTGGACCCTCAGATCAATTAGGGATTTGATCTGGGCCGTTGGTTTATGTATAAAAGAGAGTAGAGAGGTTGACTGAGACAACAGTCCAACTTGGGGCCTTAACCTGAGTCAACTCCCTCCCCCTCCTCCCTCTGCGTCCGATCACCACCATGGCGGATCATCATCATCAGGCCGCCTCTCGGCCCATTAGGGGTGGTTTCGGTCTTCCTGACCTACTTCTGGTGTCAGCTTCGTCAAAGAAGCACCGGTGAAGGAGAATCGAAGCAGAGAAGGTTTTAGGGTTCGATCTGGATTTTTCGATTTTGACCACGACGGCAAGCGTTGCTGGTGTTGGTAGCTTCGCCTCAACTTGGCGAACCTCTCTGTAGTATCAGTTTCAAGAGAGGAGCTACGGAGAGAGAGAGAGAGAGAGAAAAAGAGGATAGAAGGTGACTGAGTTTTTGATGGGGTTTCCGAATCCAGTCACGACGGAGAGCATGAGTAGTGGTGGTAGCCTCGTTTCGGTCTCTGGATCCTTCCTATAGTCTCAGTTTTGTTAGAGGAACAACAATGAGGGAGAACAGAGCAGGGGAGTGATTTGAGTTTTGGTCATGGTTCTGTGTTCTCTAGCCACCGACGAAGCCATGAGGTATTAAACTTGGTCTGTTCTTCAAGCCTTACATCTTTATATAATTGGTATTGAGTTTTGATTGAGATTGAAGGATTTGATGGATTTGGGTTTTCTTTTCAATTCGGGTTTAGTGCAAGTTTTGGTTATTTTAGAGTTTGATTTGCTGTATTGATATTGAAAGAAGCTAGTAGTGAATAGTTATGCTCGATTTCAAGAATTGGAGGAATCGAGTGATTGTTAGTTAATCTGGTTGCTGGGGAGTAAATAGGCTGCATATAGTTCATTCAAGCTGAGTAGTGTTTCAGTGACTGTAGGGGGGCTGCAGATGAATCCGTTGTGGGACAAGCTTCTGTTCTTCAGTTATGATGGATGAGGATAAACATCTGGTTTATGGAGTTAAAGGATTACATGTGAGAGTTAGAATTATGGTGGTGTTATGTTGTTGATGTGGCTGCTGTTGATGATGTTGTTGTTGTGTTGTTAGATGTCGAGAACTCGGGATTTGAAGCAAGCAGGGAGACTTTGGTCATTTTTTCGGTGAATTACCGGAGACCGTCAAAGCAGCAGTTTTCTGACATAAGCCGAAGAGGTAGAATTCGATTTTGCCGATAAGCTTAAAGTCGTAAAGTTTATGTTAAATCGTGAATCTGGCTAATTACGGAAACTTGCCATAAATATGAAGGTTCTATTTTGGGAAACTTTCCCTTTATGGAAAGTTGACCAGTAAAAAGAAAAGTCAATCTTAGTTAACCGGTTAAATTAAGCCAATCGGATCTTCAAATGAGAATCTGGTCAACTCAGGAATCTTGGTCAAAAATTGAGTTGATCGTTGTAAATAATTTGGATAATTTCATAATTGGTTTATCGACTTAAGGTTAAAGATTTGGTCTAAGAGACACGTTAGGTGTCCATAGTAATTCAACGAATTATGTGACTTTCTAGTATCAAATTAAAATGGTTAAGGAAAATGGGAAAATTTTAGATTTTATATCACAAGATTATATCTTTATTGATTATATGTGGGCTGTCAAATTTATTTTAGCTAGCTAGCGGACAGCGCTCCTCATTCGGTGGAGTGGAAGGGCGCCACTTGTTTTCCTCCTCTCTCAATGGGGAAGATGGTAGTTTAGAGCGTGATTGCTTCCTCACTGAGGGTGGGTGGTACGCTAGAGCTCTTAACCCCGACCCTGACATGAGAGATGATTTATTTGTGATATTCTTCCCCTATTATTTGATGATCGGTTGCAGACCGGAATTTGGTTTCGTTTATTATTTGGCTGCAGGTTGGGATTTGTTTTCGTTTATTATTTGGTTATAGGCCTGGATTATTTTATAATTGGCGTAAGACCAACATTTGATTTTATTGGACCAAGACCTGAAATATTTGCGTTTGGTTTAAGGCCATGATTTTATTTAAAAAAAAATTATGAGTATGCATAAAGATGATTTATTTTTGGTTTATTTGTGGGAGAACATGAAAATAAATTTTGGCTTCAAGCCATCATTTTATCCAGTTTAATTTTGTCCACTCACTCTAACGTTGATTTGCAGAAAGTGATATCTATTTTAAGGGAGTTTCGATAAGAAGTTCTCTTGAGATGGACCCCATAGTATTTATCTCGGATTAAAAAGGTTAATTCATGGTGGATCCTGACATGCATATTATTAATTTTCAATATAAATTCTACGTTGTTAATATTCTAATTTGTGTTCCTAATGTAATACACATTTAACATACCAATGAAATCTCATTTAAAATGTCAAATAATAAAAATGTGTACTAAGTAATTAAGGGCATGTATTTAAAATCTTTTGAAATTTAATTCTCAATTGAAATAGACAAACTAAAAACAAATATCTGATAGAAAGATAAAAGTGAAAAGTTATTTCTTGCACTACCTTCATCCAAAATAAAAGAAGATAAAAGGGAAAAATAAAAAAGAGGCTTACGCGTTTTTTCATTTTTCTATAACTAAAAAAAAGATAATATATATTTTAGTCCCTATTGTAACAAAAAACGAAAAAATGAAATTAAAAGAGTAGAAAAGATCCGTTGTCGACCCAATTCTCTTTTGCTTTATTATTTCAAACCCCATTTCTATTTCATGCGGAGAAAGAGAGAGAAGCCGAGGATTCATGTCTGTCGGTCGGTGAAGCAGAGAAAGAGAGATCGGTAATCCTCAATTTCCTTTCTATTTTCTTGTCGGATTTCAATTCATTTCTCAGGGTTTTGCTTCAATTGAAGAAATCCCCAAGAATTGAATCTCGAATTATGTTAGGGTTTTCTTTTTTGGGGCTTCGTTTGAATTGGGTATATGTATCAAGATTTAAATTCGTGGCCAGATTTTGGGAATTTGGGGGACGAAGTATGTTGTTGTAGGTTTTGATACAAATGGGTTTGGTTTCAATTGATTGTTTCATTTCATATGTGGTTTCATTTCATTTGCAGGGATGCTATGTATATCCATTTCTTTTATCTTTTCTCACAGAAAATCTTTTGGTGTATTTGCTTTGAAATAATTTTATCTGATGTTGGCAACTATTTTGACTTTCTATGCAATGATCCAGTTAGGCTTTCAATTCACACTGTATATTTTCTTTTACCCTAAAGGGTCAATGGACAAGTTGAACTGGGACATAGTGTACATGAGTTAGTACTAAGTATGTGTTTTTGCAATGAATACTATCTGCATAAGGTGTTTGTCCTTTTTATCCTTTCCAGTTTAAGTTTTTGTTAAAATTTTAAAACGATGAAGGTATCTGTTATGTATTTAGAAATTAAAGGTCCGTTCTTCAATTGGAGCGTAGGAATTGTGAGCATGATCGTCTTTCTTTTGGTCTTTAACATTGAATATATATATTTTTTGTAACCTGACATCCTAGTCACATGTGGTACCCATGAATTATATTGAAATTGTGTGATGGTTGAAAAATGAAAGATTAGATACTGTAATTGTGGTGGATTGTCAAAGTATTCTGTTGTGAACCAATTTTCTAAAGGATGTCTGTCTAATGATATAGATGTTTGACTTGTTTAATTATCTTTTCATGCGTTTGATTGCTGGTGCGAGAGTGGTTCCATGCCTTGCTTAATTCCATTATCATTTTGATAATGTCGAACCTTTTGAGTACGGGGCTGGATCAGATTCGTGGATATTAACTTCACTGCTATACTTTCTTGTAGTTTGTATTATTTTTGCCTGATTGTGTTCTCTAATTTGCACTGTATATTTCCCAAGTCTTTGTTGCTCAGCTTCCATTAAATGGAAATCCACCAACTCTATATTTAATAGTATGTGATAATGATATTTAAATTCCCTTTGTAAATCTGTCTGTACATTGCGGTCGAGTACTCGTGTCTGATACTCACTAATCCCCCTAAAAATTCCAAGTTTAGATATTCATGAAGATGATATGCTATGATACAATGTTTTTTAATTGACATATTAGTTTCTTTATCGGTGGTATGCTACTGGTTCACAAAGCATTATAATTGGGTATTGTGTGTATGCATGGTTGAAGACTCTATTTCTCTTTTCCCATTATAACTGTTTAGTTGATGTCATGCTGACGAAGTATATTTATAAAGCATTCTTTTTATTGATCTCTCTTTATTGGCAACATATTGATGCAATTGTCATCCTATTTATGTTGTCTCCAGGCATTACTTATTAGTCAGTTACTAACGATATGTTAGTTTCTTTGCATGTCCCGATGCTAATCCGATTTAGGAGGTGGTGAGAGCGATGGAGAGGGGCTAAGCAAGTAGGCTGCAATGCGTTTTCTGTTGTTCATGTCCGGTCAATTGGCATAGCAGTCTGGGTTATTCTTTTTTGATTCCAATTGTGGTAATGGGTTATCATTTGGTTTTCTTTTTTCATGGTGAATTTGAAGTTCGGTTCTTTGCTTCTGATTTTTGGTAACTATTTTTTCATCGAAACTATTCTACACAATGATCCAGTTAGGCTTTGAATTCTCACTGTATATTTTCTTTTATCGTTTAGGGTCAATGGACAAGTTGAACTGGGGATATATTGTACATGAGTCAGTACTAGCTATGTGTTTTTGCATTGAATACTTTGGTTTTTTTATTTTTATTCTTATTTTTTTATTTATATATGTTTTTTTAACTTTCTTTCATATGTTTTTACAGCTTGCTGAGAATTAATTAGTTGGCTACAAAATGCATCAAACATTGTCCAATTTTATTTATGACCAGAGTTTCACTCTGATGTGCAGGATGCAGTTGGATTATACCTAGTAAACTCTCCTGTTGTGTGCTCGGTTTCAAGAAGGAAGGAGAGTGCTATTTATCTGTTCCTGTATTTTTGTTTTCATGTTAGAGTGCTGTATGCTGATCTTTGTTTCTTTGAATTGATCCAATGGTACTTTTACTTTTGGTTAATATCAGGTCAAGGACGTATTTCTGCCATGGTACAATGCCTACAGGTTCCTTGTCCAGAACACACAGAGACTTGAGATTGAAGGGCTTGCCCCTTTTGTCCCTATTGATCAAGCCACTCTACAAAAGTCGTCTAATGTGCTTGACCAGTGGATCAACTCGGCCACAGAGTTGTGTATTTTGTCCGTCAGGAGATGAATGGTTACGGACTTATACGGTTAGCTGTCCCTGATTTCAAATTATGCAGCAATCTGTATAAGGGCCAAAAATAGCAATTTAGATCACCATTTTTTATCATTGAAGTTTTATGCAGGTCACTGATTTTCGATAGAACAAAAGCAATCATAGTCATGAAGGTTTCAATATCCTTTCTGTTAGATCAAGGTGAGTGAAAAAATCTTATTTTGTCACATCTGTATTTGGTATGTGGTTAGATTTCTATATTTTTTTAGTTTGATGAAGGATATCCATCTTTTGGGTTAGTTCAAACTGTGGTTTTGGTGTGTTTGATATTTTCATGTGCTTTATTTTTGTGCAGGAAAATAAGGGAGTGTGATTTGAGTTAGAGTAAAAGTTCAGTTGATAGTAATTTTTCCTCAAGATCGACGGCATCAATTGCTCGGTTAACATGTTTGTTCTTTTTTTTCCTGTTAAAATTTTTGTTAAAATTTTGAAACGATGAAGTCATGTGTTACGTATTTGCATCTATTAAATCAAGTGGACTATGTACTGAAATCTCTCTATCTCCAAAAAAGCTGTGGTACTTTTTGCTTTTTGATAAATAGATTATCATAAATATCAAACAACACAAAGGAACCTTGTTAGTATTAGATTTCTTACCATGGTGGTAGAAATTAAAGGTCGGTTCTTAAATTGGAACATTGGTACTGTGAGCATGATCGTCTTTCTTTTGGTCTTTAACCTAGAATATATTTTTTTGTAACCTGACTTCCTAGTCACATGTCATTGTACCCTTGAAGTATATTGAAATTGTGTGCTTGTTGAAAAATGAAAGAATAGGTACTGTAAATGCAGTGGATTGTCATTGTATTCTTTAGTGAATCAATTTTCTCACGGATGTCTGCTTAATGATATAGATGTTTGACTTGTTTAATTATATTTTCATGTGTTTGATTGCTGGTGCGAGAGTGGTTCCATGCCTTGCTTAAATCCATTATCATTTTGAGAATGTTGAACCTTTTGAGTAAAGGGTTGGATCAGATTCGTGGATGGTAAGTTTATTGTTTTTGGGGTTCCCAGTCTTTCAAATTTGATTGTTCCTGTCATGTTGGCTATCACTAATTGCAGTCATTTAGCTCAGTTTGGTTAGTCTTATCATGTTATCGACGTACAGCTCGCTAATTGTAGTCATACAGCTCAGTAGATAGCATCATAAGAGTGTAGCTTCAGTTTGGTCAACTTCACTTCAGCAATGTACTTGATTAATGTGCAGCTCTGGAGCTTAGTTGAAAGACAACCGCATTTAGATCCTATAAATCTGGTACGGAAATTGTCTCACATTGAGTTTTATTTTCACTTTTAGATCAGCTATCCTGTCTTTAAAAAATTAATTCAAGTATCTGTTTTGTGGATTATCCTGAGCTAAAGAGATGAACTGAAGAATGAAAGTTTGACACATGGAGTACGAGTTTGAGTATTGGAGTCACTCGAATGTTTCCTTATTTTGATAAGTATTTCGCTTCCTTTTTACTTGAACAGTTTGGTTTGTTGTGCTGCATGTGTTTTGGATTTGGGAGTTTGATTCTCTAATCTACTCTGGTTTTTGGTTCGTGCTGCTCGGCAGGAAAGAGAAGATCATAATCAATTAAGCTTAAAGGGTGCTTCTTTGGGGTTGTTTCTGATGATTGTGTGACGAAAGATACTGTTTTTTTTTTCAATTTGGCTGCCTTTCGTAATAAAAGGTATTGTTTAATTATGCCTAATCATGTGATTCTTTTTCCTTTACTGCCCTTGTTAATAAATTTCTGTAGAATCACACAGATTGAGGAGAAGAGCAGGCTTAAACACACACTCAGAGAGAGAGAGGGAGATCAGAATAGTTGATTCCAGATTCAATTGTCTATCAAACCAGCGTATCGATTTGGGTACTTTGCTTCAATTACTTCTCTTTGGCTGATCTTATACTCTATTGCCTTTGGTAATTTGCTCTGATTTTTTCTGGTGGAATCGCATATAGTTGATTGCATGTATGATTTGGTGACCTGATTAATTTTGTTCCAGGTTTTCTTCCCATCTCCATTCTGAACGAACCGGATACATATGGTGACAGACTTACAGGTATGGACTGGTGATCTCATTAAAATGCCGTTGGGTAGTCTTTGTCTTCTGTTGGTCAATTTTTATGCAATTTTTTTTCTCACTACTCTGTGCATCAATCTCATAAGTTTTGTTTCTATTTTTCTTTTCCATCTGGCGGAGGAGGCATCATTTGAGACTCTACGATCACACTAACTACACCCAGGAAGCAAGCAACGTAGTTGGCGTAAAGGTTTATTATTATTTTTGTCATCTTTTCTATATATGGCCATTTTAATGAATTACCTTCCAATTGTATTAACTTCAATGCTATACTTTCTTGTAGGTTGTATTATTTTTGCCGGATTGTGTTTTCTAATTTGCACTTTATATTTCCCAAGGACTGTTGCTCAGCTTCCATTAAATGGAAATCCACCAACTATATTTAGTAGTATGTGATAATGATATTTAAATTCCCTTTGTAAATCTGTCTGTACGTTGCAGTCAAGTACTCATGTCCCCTAAAAATTCCAAGTTTAGATATTCATGAAGATTATATGCTTTGATGCAATGTTTTATAACTGACTTAATAGTTTCTGTATCAGTGGTATGCTACTGGTTCACAAAGCATTATAATTGGGTATTGTGTTTCAATAAGATTGAGTATTGTGTTTGTATGTATGGGTTGAAGACTATTTCTCTTTTCACATTATAACTGTTTAGTTGATGTCATGCCGACGAAGTATATTTATAAAGCATTCTTTTTATTGATCTCTCTTTATTGGCAACATATTGATGCAATTGTCATCCTATTTATGCTGTCTCCAGGCATTACTTATTAGTCAGTTACTAACGGTATGTTACTTTTGCATGCCCCGATGCTAATCCAATTCAGGAGGTGGTGAGAGAGATGGAGAGGGGACTAAGCAAGTAGGCTGCAATGCGTTTTCTGTTGTTCATGTCCGGTCAAATGGCATAACAGTGGGTTATTCTTTGTTTGATTCCAATTGTGGTAATGGGTTATCATTTGGTTTTCTTTTTTCATGGTGAATTTGAAGTTCGGTTCTTTACTTCTGATTTTTGGTAACTATTTTTTCATCGAAACGATTCTATGCAATGATCCAGTTAGGCTTTGAATTCTCACTGTATATTTTCTTTTATCGTTTAGGGTCAATGGATAAGTTGAACAGGCGATATATTGTACATGAGTCAGTACTAGGTATGTGTTTTTGCATTGAATACTATGGTTTTTTATTTTTATTCTTATTTTTCATTTATATATGTTTTTTAAACTTTCTTTCATTTGTTTTTACAGCTTGCTGAGAATTAATTTGTTGGCTACAAAATGCATCAAACATTGTCCGTTTTATTTATGACCAGAGTTTCACTCTGATGTGTAGGATGCAGTTGGATTATACCTAATACTCTCCTATTGTGTGCTTGGTTTCAAGAAGGAAAGTGCTATTTATCTGTTCCTGCATTTTTGTTTTCATGTTGGAGTGCTGTTTGTTGATCTTTGTTTCTTTGAATTGATCCAGTGGTACTTTTACCTTGGTTAATTTCTGGTCCAGGACGTATTTCTGCCATGGTACAATGCCTGTAGGTTCCTTGTCCAGAACACTAAGAGACTTGAGATTGAAGGGCTTGCCCCTTTTGTCCCTATTGATCAAGCCACTCTACAAAAGTCGTCTAATGTGCTTGACCAGTGGATCAACTTGGCCACACAGAGTTGTGTATTTTGTCTGTCAGGAGATGAATGGTTACGGACTTATACGGTTAGCTGTCCTTGATTTCAAATTATGCAGCAATCTGTATAAGGGCCAAAAACAGCAATTTAGATCACCATTTTTTATCATTGAAGTTTTATGCAGGTCACTGATTTTCTATATAACAAAAGCAATCATATGCTTGAAGGTTTCAATATCCTTTCTGTTAGATCAAGGTGAGTGAAAAAATCTTATTTTGTCACATCTGTATTTGGTATTTGGTTGGATTTGTATATATTTTTTTGGTTTGATGTAGGATATCCATCTTTTGGGTTAGTTCAAACTGTGGTTTTGGTGTGTTTGATATTTTCATGTGCTTTATTTTTGTGCATGAAAATAAGGGAGTGTGATCTGAGTTAGAGTAAAAGTTCAGTTGATAGTAATTTTTCATCAAGATCGACGATATCAATTGCTCAGTTAACGTGTTTGTTCTTTTTCTCTTTTTTTCAGTTAAAATTTTTGTTAAAATTTTGAAACGATGAAGTCATCTGTTATGTATTTGCATCTATTATATCAAGTGGACTATGTACTGAAATCTCTCTATCTCCAAAAAAGCTGTGGTACTTTTTACTTTTTGATAAATAGATTATCATAAATCTCAAACAACTCAAAGTAAACCTTGTTAGTATTAGATTTCTTACCATGGTGGTAGAAATTAAAGGTCGGTTCTTAAATTGGAACATAGGTACTGTGAGCATGATCGTCTTTCTTTAGGTCTTTAACCTAGAATATATTTTTTTGTAACCTGACTTGTCACATGTCATTGTACCCTTGAAATATATTGAAATTGTGTGCTTGCTGAAAAATGAAAGAATAGGTACTGTAAATGCAGTGGATTGTCAATGTATTCTGTAGTGAATCAATTTTCTCAAGGATGTCTGCTTAATGATATAGATGTTTGACTTGTTTAATCATATTTTCATGTGTTTGATTGCTGGTGCGAGAGTGGTTCATTGCCTTGCTTAAATCCATTATCAATTTGAGAATGTTGAACCTTTTGAGTAAAGGGCTGGATCAGATTCGTGGATGGTAAGTTTATTGTTTTTGGGGTTCCTAGTCTTTCAAATTTGATTGTTCCTATCATGTTGGCTATCACTAATCGTAGTCATGCAGCTCAGTTTGGTCAACTTCACATCAGCAATGTACTTGATTAATGCGCAGCTCTGGAGCTTAGTTGAAAGACAATCGCGTTTAGATCCTATAAATCTGGTACGGAAATTGTCTTTCACATTGAGTTTTATTTTCACTTTTAGATCAATTAGCCTTTCTTTAAACCCAAATTAATTCAAGTATCTGTTTTGTGGATTATCCTGAGGTAAAGAGATGAACTGAAGAATGAAGGCTTGACCCATGGAGTACGAGTTTGAGTATTGAAGTCACTCGAATGTTTCCTTATTTTGATAAGTATTTCGTTTCCTTTTTACTTGAACTGTTTGGTTGTTGTTCTGCTTGTGTTTTGGAATTGGATTTGAGTTTGATTCTCTAATCTACTCTGGTTTTTGGTTCGTGTTGCTCTGCAGGAAAGAGAAGATTATAATCAATTAAGCTTAAAGTGTACTTTGGGGATTGCATCTGATGATTTTGTGATGAAAGATACTGTTTTTTTTTCAAATACCATAAAGTACAATAGGAAACAAAAATAGGGAGCTTATTTTGGTAACTAATAGAAAAAACTTTTCGCCTGTTCAGAAGTTGTTTCCTTTTCTTTTTAATTAATATAATGATTCTGGGCTGCCTATTGTAGGATTAGATTCCTTAGTGTCAGTGATGAAAGATACTGTTTTTTTTTCAAATACCATAAAGTACAATAGGAACATAATAGGGAGTTTATTTTGGTAACTAATAGAAATTTTTTTGCCTGTTCATTTGTTTCCTTTTATTTTTAATTAATATAATAACTGTCGGCTGCCTATTGTAGGATTAGATTCCTTTGTGTCGGCTTTTATCCTATCTGGGGCACAAGTTTCCAATTTCTAAGCTAGGCCCGTAGTTTCCTTCTGATTATGCAGGTTCTACACTCTTATGCTGTTATCTGCATTATTTGGCAAACCTGCATTTGGAATCTCATTTGCAATGTACTTGTACTTTGCTGAGGATGGAAACAAAAACAATTAAAAGTCTGAAAAACTATCCTTCACCAATTGATGTTTATAGTAACTGACTGTTCGTATTATAGTTTTTGTTCCTTTTCTTTTTCTGGTTCTTTGACAAATGGTGGGAAGATGATACATATCACAAAAGTCATGTCTAATCAAATTTCTGTTGTGCAGGATGCAGTATGATTATACCTAAAAAAACTCTGTTGTTAGCGCGGAACCATTATGTTTCAAGAATGATGGAGCTTATTGTGTTCTGAGTGTTATTTATCTATTCCTGTATTATTGTTTTCATGTTGGAGTGTTGTTTGTTGGTCTTTGTTCTTTGAATTGATCCAGTGGTACTATACCTCTGGTTAATTCCAGGTCAAGGACGTATTTCTGCCATGGTACAATGCCTATAGATTATATGTTTTTCCGAGGTAAATTTTCTGTCTTTCATGATTGGGTCCTGATCTTTTTTGTCTATACAACTTGTTCCAATTTGAACCAAGAAATGGGTCTAAGTTGCGGGTCTTCATCTGTGAACTTGAACATATAATGATTAGTTGGGTTGAAATCAGTTTGATTATAATTTTTGGATAAGTTTCTGTTATGACTGATATCCTTTTTCTTTTTTCCGATCGTGCATGTGTTTCTCATCTTGCATATATGGATCAAGAGCCTTATCTTTAACAGACAAATCTGACTGATTGGTTAGTGCTATTAGTTTCGTTTCTGTTGTTAAGGTGGAAACTAAACCAATAATTCTTTTTCTTTATCACTGTTTGGAGGATTGGTAGGACAAGTTATTTAATTTACTTCTTTGTTTGAATATACAGGAGAAGACTTTCCTTTGTTTACTTGTGTAGTTTGGGGCGAGTTCAGTTTTATTGTTTATTGATTGCAGTAATTAGCTTAATTGTAATGATACGATATTGGGATTCGATACAAGAAAATTTCAAATTCTCAAACTGATTTAATAAGATTACCAATGCTATTATAAATTGCTGAATATGTATGACAGCTACTTTAAACTTCTCTTTTGAAACATTTCAAACTGAATAGATTGGATGTAAACTATATTTGGATAGGTATAGTTACAAAAAAGGAATCCGGGGGTTTAACTCTATTTACAGATTTTGTCATTTTGGCAACCATAGTAGTGAGGGTCACGATCACTAACCTTGATCCTTTGTGTTAGATCAAGGGGAGTGAGAAAATCATGTTGTCACATCTGTATTTCATATTTGGTATTTTGTTGGATTTCTATATTTTTTTTAGTTAGACCAAGGATATCAATCTTTTGGGTTAGTTCAGTTAATTCAACTGTGGTTTTGGTGTTTTTTATATTTTCATTATTGTGCAGGAAAATAAAGGAGTATGTTCTGAGTTAGAGTAAAGGTTAAATTGATATTATTTCTTCCTCAAGATCGACGACATCATTTGCTCAGTAAAGGTTTCTGTGTTCTGTTTATTTTACTTTTCACATTGGGTGTGAATGCAGACCTTTTGATAACTCATTAGATAAAATGTGATATAACTGTTCATCAGAAATATATGCATATAGATAAAATGCATGCAATGTATCTAAAATTAATTGTGTACCCTTTGAATGTTAATGATGACAGTTCTGAGCAAAAATATTTGAATGTTAATGATGACTGGTCTGCGCAAAAATATTTAGTTGCAGATTTGCTTGCTGTGTATGGCCAAAGACAATCTACATCTGGTATATGCAATCAAGATTTGTTTTTTAGCCAAATTCATTCACATTTGAATGTCTGTGTATAGGTGTATTTCATTATCTACATTTTGTATTAAAATTTATGTATTTTGTGTTTGAATGGTGGTTCGAGAGTGTTTGAACATTTGAATTAAGGTTCATTGTCTTTTAGATTTTGGATTCAACCGAATTCTCTATGTGCAGGTTTCATTTAAAACTGCTGGAGGCAATTCCTGCCGGTTTATTAGTTAGTTATGTTTCTTTGCTTCTACTTTGAAGATTTGGCATGTAATATGCTAATCTAGAATTATTCTACATATTTGTTTTTCTCCCTAATCTGATCAGTTTTGCTATCTCTTATTTGTTCTCAAAACAATATTACTGACACTTTTGATGTTTATACGCCTAAGTCCTCTCTGTTTCTATAAATAAAACTGAAAAATGATACAATACTATTCTGATTGGGTATCGTTACTCTGAGATATTGTAAAGGACAGTTGGAAACTAAGTAGTGAGTTTATTTTGGCAACTGATAGAAAACCCTTTGCCTATTCGTAAGTTGTTTCTTTTTCATTTTAATTAATATAATAACTTCCGTCTGCCTATTGTAGGATAAGATTCCTTTGTGTCATCTTTTATCCTACATTGGGCACAAGTTTCCAATGTCTAAGCTAGGTCTCATAGTTTCCTTCCGATTATGCAAATTCTAGACTCTTATGGTGTTATCTACTGCTTTATTTGGTAAACCTGCCTTCGGAATCTCATTTGCAATGTATTTGTACTTGCTGAGAATAGGAAAAATAATGATTAAAAGTCTGAAAAACTATTCTGCACCAATTGATGTTATTGATCAGTTTGCCGCTGTATGTGTTTTTAGTAACTGACTGTTCATACTATAGTTTCATTTCCTTTTCTTTTCCTGGTTTCTTTGTCAAATGGAGGGAAGATGACATATTTCACAGAAATCATGTCTAATCAGATATATGTTTTGCAGGATGCAGTACGATTGTGCCTAGTACTTTCCTGTTGTGCGCACAGAACCATTACGTTTCAAGGAGTTTATGGTGTTTTTGTGTTATTTACCAATTCCTGTATTATTGTTTCCATGATGGAGTGCTGTTTGTTGATGTTTTTCTTTGAATTGATCCAGTGGTACGTTTATCTTTGGTTAATTTCAGATCAAGGACATATTCTGCAATGGTACGATGCTTATAGGTTCCTTTTCCTGAATGCTGTCTTGAGATTGAAGGGTTTGCCTCGTTTTCCCATATAATTACTGATCGTGATGAGAGATTATTGTAAGTTATCTTTCTTTACATGATCAGATGACTCAAGTTATGTTGTGGTTTCAGTTTGAAAGGGCTATTGGATCAATCTGTGGTGCTAGAAAAAAGTGGATACATAAAAGTGAAGACTGGTTTTAATTGAATTTTCTTTTTTTCTTTACTTTTGTAGCTATTTTTGCATGAATGAGATTAATTTTCTTATACATGCCTGCTGTTGTTATCCATCCAGTTTCTTTTTGCCCATATGAAAAATAAGGTTAGTGTTGCAATAATTTCAAGTTGATATGACCCAAGTTGCACTGTATTTTGCCCATAGTTTCAGTTGCGTTTTCTATATTATTTGATGCCACTCATGGAAGAATTTAGCAATTTGTGTCCTTGTTCATATGACAAATAAGAATGTGTGTATATTGATTTTAGATGGACTTACCAAAGAACTATCACAGCTAATGTTAAAGTAAAAAAATGTAAGAAATGCCATGTAACAAACTCTGTTTATTTCTCTAAGGCAGACAATTTTAACTTGGTAGTCAGTTGAAACTAATAGTGTAAAACAGAGAGCTTTGGAATTTGGCTGTGTCTTAGGCACATATCTTTTCCTCCATTATTTTTATTTTGTTTAGTGTGGCGGGTTTCAGATTACTGTTATTTGGGAAAAAAGTTTGAAGTCAAGTCTAGCACAGTAAATGATTCATGCTCTTGAAATATTAGATGTTCGGTATAGAACAAGGATAGTTTATTAATACCTATTTGGCTGTATATATCAAACTACTCACTCTGCAGCTAATTTAGTGGAGAGGATATGAGCTTTATTCAATTGGCATTTTGAAAGTAACGGTCATGTTGCTTGAGTTCAATATTGTACTATATACTATTCTTTATCGAGCTCGGCACTGGTCACACACTGTTCATTTATACAGTGCTGGGTCTCCCCTCTCGCCGCATCTGAAACTTCAAGAGATCTGGATGTGTCTCTTTTTCCCTTACTGCTTTTCTCTGTTCCCTCTTGAACCTTCTAGAGCAGCTCTTTTTCCTTCAAGAACCGAGAGAGATCGTGAGAGTTTCTTTTAATTCTCTGGCAAATTTATAGTTGTGTTTTTTCTCTCCGTTCGAGAGCGATCTCGACACCAATCCTTTTTTCGTCTCTTATCCTTCTGCTCTCTCTCTTTCAACGTATGATCGAACCCAGAGCTTACTGATCGAGCTCGGTCATATTGGAAGTAAGCCATTAGTCTATTGAATTGGGTTTGTCAAAATTTTGAATTGGGTGTAAACTTTTGCTTTGGTCTTCGTCTTCTTTTTTCTTTCTGGTCACATCCTTCCATCTTCATCTTAGTTGGTGTAATGGGTTTTTGTTGCAGGATGCTTTGTTATTTGAAATTCACTTTGAATTTTTCAAACACACCCGGATTTATCTGAGTCACATTCCCACACAATTACTCCCCACTACCATTTTGAAACTTGAAACTACTTCTGTCTCCACTGCTTCATCTGCAATCAAGAAACACCAACCTGGGCCTTTCTCAATTTCCAAAACAGAGACTTGGATTTTTCTGGGTTTTGTTTCAAAGACTCGAGCTTTTTGCAATGGCCGCTTCAGGCCGGTATAATTACCGAGATGCCACTACTCAGAAAGGCTCTGTGAAGGTGGATAGGCCATTTTCTGTCAATTCCAATCCCAAGTCTTCTGTAAAGTCCAAGCCTTTGGTTCCTCCTCACCGGAACAGCACCAGCTCTGTCACCGGTGGTGGTGGTTCCACTGGAGCTGCCTCTAAGGATAATACTGGAGGTGGGTTTTTGTTTCTAGCATTTTGTTGGTTTGTGGTTTGAAATGTTTGAGGGAATGTTTGTCTGTGATGTAAGGGTGAAGAAATGAGAGTTAACCATGGCAAATTAGAATTCAGAGGCCTCTTTTGACTGATATAGGCAATACTGTTGTATTCTTTTTGGTTCCAAGTTTCAAATTTTCAATGCATTTCAGGTTTAGGGAGAATTTGTTTGTCCTAAGAATATTGAGTTGGGTATAAAAGTTGAATTGATATGGAGTCTGTAAACCAGGTTAATCATGTAGAAATATGCCTGAGAAAATGGTTTTCCACATGAATATGGTTTGAGAAGTTCTTCCCTGCTTGCTGTGGGACTTCAGCCTTTTTCTTTAAGCTTATGTTCTATATAGGATTCATATCATTTGATTGTAAATTTGAATGCTAGGTTAGTGTAGTACTGTAGTTTAATCATTGTTGAAGGAAGTAATTGTCATTTTCTATTATAGGTTGTCATGGTAATTTGAAGTCTTTCCCGTTTCACTTGCATCTTGCAACACATTTCCGTAAGTGGGACCTGAGCAATTCTTCATGTCACGTTTTTGGAATGTTAGATTATGTCTTAGACTGATTTGGGGTTTTGGTGATGCAGAGTTTCGGTGACTCCAACACTATCATAATCGATTTCTTTGAGTGAAAATCGTCCCAAGTCCTTTCCGAATTTCAGCTCCAACAATTGAAGGTGGGTATCTGTGATACAGTTTATAAAGCTTCAATTACAATAGACAGCATCAATATGATACAGCCATCCCTCCAACGCTTTCCACTGCAATAGATGTATTTGAAGTCACTTCCTCTTTCAAATCGGTGATTAACAGGGTTTAAGGACGTTTGCAAATTTGCTGATTTCTAGACATCAAACATGCTCACGAACTTGAGAAAAACGGGAGCTCATTTGTGGAAAGGCTAACTATGTTTATTATATGATTTTGCTGGCAGGTTTTGATTGTTGTTGCTGTGTCCGTTTGTGACTGATTTGTTATAGGATCTGCATTTCAGGTTCGGCTTCTTTCTTTTCTTGGATTTTTTACATGATACATTTGCTGATTTAATTACTCTGGTAATGGTTGATTACTTTTTAACTTTGAATGAAAAGGAAATAAAAAGATCAGAAAGAAACTGATAACATGTGGATAGTGTTAGAAATTCATGAGTATGTGTGATATGTTTTAACATCATTCAAAGTTGATAGTTTTGATGATGCACATGTATGTTTAGTGTGAAGTGATCTTTTTGCAGGTATGCTTACTGCTGCTAAGTATTTTTATTACAATATATTCTTTAAGATGACGCAGCAAGTATTCACTGAAGAACCGTGCATTTAACTACCCTTCATCTATTTTCTCTTGCTCTCCAGAAACTTCCAAAGGTATCTACAACATTCTCTCTCCTGACACTACGCTAAACCCATAAAAAAGTCAAAACTCCATGTACTTTCTGCTCTAACGCCAGTCTCTCATTCGTCTCAAGTCACAATAGGTGGTGAAGCTTTTCTCTATCTTCTTATTTCGATAGTCTCCTTCCCAAATGTTGATTGGTTTTTTTTGTTTCCTTGGATTTGAACTGATTCGGCTTTTCTCCATGTTGCAGTATGAGACCTTAATGATTTATTGTACAGTGAATTGTTGATTTGAGTTTGCTTTTGCTAAGGGTAATTGCTTTTCAACTTGTTCCTTCTCTTCAGTTTCTTTCTTCTCTGCTTACTTTTGTTTTCGGGACGAGAGAAAGAGAAGGACCGCTTGATTCAGATTTAGGGGAAAGATTCCATCTTCATTACATTTTCATTTATTTGTTCAGTTTGCGGTGCATGTTGCTTTTGTCAGGTGAAAATGAATTTGGTCAGTTTCCTTCATATATATCTTCTTTCTGAAGAATTCAGGCATTCAGCTGTTAATTTGAGCTTTTTGTCTTGCATGACTTGCTCAGCCTATATCTTTCCTATTGACAGAATGAAACAACGGTAACTCTGCAAGTCTCTTTCTTTCTATGATTTGGAATTTTGTCTTGTTGATCGGCTTTGATAACGTTTTTGTTTGGTGTGGTACAAATTTATTCAGTTAGATAAACCATGGTTTTGTATTTTGTATAAATGTTCAGTATTTCATCTTTTCTTTTACTTCTTTTGCTCACAAGTTAGAATGAAGTATTTATGTCCCTGTTGTTAGCTTTTTCTTTTTGGGTGTATTTATATTTTCCACACTCTTAATGTTTCCAAACTTTTACCGACTTCTACTTGCATTGTGTATCCAATTGTTTGAAGTCTATAGGATACCGACTTTTACTTACATAAATCAACTTTTACTGTTAGTGCATCTTAACTAGTCCAATTGTTTTAAATCTGATATAAATCAAATGCTGCATCTCAATAGGATACTGACTTCTACTTGCATAGTCTGTTTTTGCTTCACACTATCAAATGTTTATTATCAGTTCTGGAAGTCAGGTATCTATTCTGTTAACAAATATAGATATAAATTTTTAACTTGAATTTGCAGTTGAATGAATATGTAATTAGCCAATTTTTAAAGCAATTGGCCTAATGTTTTGGAAGTAAATGTGAAATTGACTTCATGGTATCTGCAAATGAAAACTGAGTAAATGTTAGAAACTTCTTCATTAGATTATGCAATGTGGATTATGATACAACATCCTCAGTTGTATTCCCACTCATTCATTTTCAGTTTGATCTTTCTTAGCTTTATAAATTATGATTGACTTTTGAATTATGATACACTTCACATGTATGCAGCATGGAAATCGAATGTCCATGACTGAAAATTTTGTTTGGTTGGAATCAGTCGATATGTTTTTCTAACTTTCTCACTCTTGAATTGATTGGAAACTCTTGGTTTTCTTTTGCACCGATTTTAATTTTTAATTCAGTGTTATGCGAACATGATCGGTTTTACTACGAAACAGTAGAAGTGAGTGATAGATTTCATGCATATAAATCAAATGTTGCATCTCACATAGGAACAGACTTCTACTTGCATTGTCAGTTTTTGCTTCACACTATTTGCAATTTGGTTTCTTACTCCTTTTTTTTCATGTTTCAATAGACTTCAAACAATTGGACCAATGCTACTATTGTAAAATGGAATTTGTATTAAAGATATATTTTGAATTATTTCTTATTGTCCCTGCGTCAAAATCTTTGATCAGTACGGGTTTTTTTCCATTTTGTTGGTTCCGATAAGAGAGAACTAATACATTCTTTAGATGTTTTGAACTCAGGTGGAGCAGATTTGGGGAATTGAAAGCTATTGCTTACTGCAACCTGTTTTTTGTCTCAGGTATGACGTACATTTCTGGGTATAATATGTATCAGTGAATATGATGGTGGCAAAGTTAATTACCTTTTTTTTGTCAGCTAATGCATGTATTAATCATGTACCACTATACATACCCTTTATCATTCTAAGGTATGGGATTTGCAATTTGGTAATTTTGAACTATGCATTTATGTATACACAAATACTTTGAATTATTTTATTATTGTTGTAGAATCATATTGAGGGAATGAATTCTCCTTGTCTTATTGATAGAATGAAGCCCCTTTATATAAGGAAATACATGGACTTCTTGGGCTATTACATGGGCCAATAGGCGTATTACATGGATATGTGTAAAACACTATTACAACATGGATTACTACATAATGCCTGTATACAAGGCATGAACCAAGACATATATATCAAATATCCTAGAACACTCGCGTATTACATGGATATGTGTAAAACACTATTACAACATGGATTACTACATAATGCCTGTATACAAGGCATGAACCAAGACATATATATCAAATATCCTAGAACACTCCTTTGTGTCGCGTGTCTTCATGCCGGAATGGTACTTACGGTGTTGTCTCATCAAAACCTTGCCAAGTAACAAAAACCCTGTGGGTTTAGGGTTTAGGGTTTTTGTTAGTATAATGCACCAACTACATTGAGAACTCGACATGTAATGCTCCTCCTGATGTGTACTTCAATCGGATTTTTGTGCATTCCAATATGACTCAAGAGTAGATGTGAACCAAGACTTAAACAAGTCTGTCATGATCAACCACAAATGGGGATCAAAGGTCTTAGCGGTGCATGTAATGTTGCCTCGTTAAAAACCTTGTCAAACAAAAACCTAGTGGGACAAAAAGCTTAAACTAAAGAAAAAAGAGTGCAACATGGTCGACACAAACAACCACACCCTTCACATTTGATCATGACATGTATATGCTACTTTCTTTCAAATCTGCATCTCCCCCTGATCAATGGGTCGCATCTTCCTATTTTAGGTCAATACACTGTCGCTTTATCAACAAAATGTGGTTCGATAAACTCATCATCCCACGTCCTCATGTACACTAGTGTAGTCATTGTAGAGATCTCTTTCTATGAATTGGATTTGACAATGAGGCGTCCCCTAACGATAGTCACAATTCAGACTAACATGAGACAGAGTGAGTATCACTGATCAATGGACCACTAGTGCTAAACTCGCTTTCTCTCTCAATGTGAGTGTATTGAACCCAAGGGCTTCAACCTAACCTTTAGGGAGCCACAAGGCCTAGGACACCATGTTGTCACATTATGACGTTCTCATATCACCACACAGTGATAGCATCAAGACCACCTCAATATGATCGAGTCATGTCCTCTTAGTAGGACATCATTCCTTACAGACATATACAACATTGTTCTTTTCACTATAGTTCTTTGAGGTTCATGTTGACTTAGTGGTGACCAATCACGACATTCACGTCGTTCTCACTTGAACACTGGTGTTCATATCTCCCCCTAACAACGGGAATACAGTCTCAAAGTGACAATCCGCAGTGTAGCGGTTAAGGAGATCGTCTGTCAAGAAGCTTAAGGTGGAGAGAAATAAAATGACTCATATCCAACCTTAAAACATATTCATCTCATGTGACACATCATCATTAGGCACTGTGGCAGTCTAATTTGGCACATTGTGGAACTCAAGGCTTGGAGATCTGTTACTATCTCGTCAAGTTCAAGGATTACAACTTGTCAATCCTAACACAGTTACGAGCTGTCGTGCATCAATGCAATAATAGTAAGTCGTGGACGAATTAATACATGTCTGCATGTCCCTCTTCAGGGATGGGTAGTGGGCCCATAGATACATAAGCAACATGTGGTAGACGATGGTGCAACACATGACCAATGTGTTAGCCCTTCAACCAACACCTTAAAAGCGTATACGGTATCCAAATGTTAGTTGTATCGGTCTAGATAATTCTTCTTTGGATTTTCAATAAGAATTGCATCTTTTGTGACATAACATAAGATAATCTTTCACCTTAGCTAAAGAACAAACCTTACAAAACGAAAACATGAGTACTGTTCAGCTACCGAGGACATCATGTCGGCGCACAAACACAACATACAATCATGGCGTATTTCGTTATCGGGGGAATGGACGTCTAAGAATATCAAACAATTCTGGCTCGCATATCTCACCCGGTATGACCAAAATGTCATAGCTTATCTGAGTCAATTGTCTCAAATCTACTTATTGGCGACACCTTAGGACTCATGCTCTTATTCATGATGCTTTCAATCGGCACTCATGAGAAGTATACACAAAAGTCGATCATTCTCATCACGGTAATCGTTAGTGTGTATGTTCATAACACAGTTCAATGTTCGATTACCTCTCACCATAAGGAGGCATTTGTGACTTGGATCATCGAGCCAAAGACATCAAGAATTTATTCAACCATGTCATAAATGATGGTGAAGATCTAATCAAACTTAGTCACAAAAAGGATTCATAATCTGCGAAGAGTGTAGTTTTCGTGCAGTATGACATATACTCACTGAAACGGTCATAACTCTCTCATCTGGACGGATATGAACGAACCGTTTGAACCATTAAAAACTAGATTCACATAGCTTTCCAATAATATAAAGTGCACGATCCAGTTCATCTGGAGTTGGTCTGGGGGCTTTGACGAAGTTAAGGGGACAGTAGGATACAGTCTGCCATATGGCAGCATGACCTGTACGCACTTAAACTGTCATAAATTTCGTCATGACAGCTATGAACGAGCCGCTTAAACCACTGGAAACTAGGCTTACATAGCATTCTAATGATATAAAATTCGGTTTCTAGTTCATCTGGAGCCATTCAGAAAACTCTGACGAAGTTACGATACAGTAGGTCCAACTTACTGTAGTCGCAGATTTTGACATGATGAAGCGTTCAACTTTAAAGTGGCATCACAGGAGTTCTCCTCGGTCAAAAGTAAAGCGTACATATGGCATTACAAGTATTCAACATTCATGAAGGATGACATTTGGTAACAGCACCATGGGGGATCCAAAATCAAGAGAGTAGGTAACCTTTGCGGAGGTTAACGATGTCATCCGATGATGGAAAATCTGTTGTACGTGAAGACTAAACCACAAACATCGACACACCTTCATAAGGCTGTGCTTGATTATGTCATATTGTGAATACACTTATCGAACCAACGATTTCATTGAGGTTTCATTTAGCTTGGAGAAAATCAAAGAGTCCTTCATGACGTCAAATGTCAGAGACATCCATTTGATATTCCATATTCTCTTTGTACGTTTCTTGTATGCATTCATTCCTTTGCTCAGGATTATGTGGGTAGTCTCGCCGTCTGCAAGGCACTCAATTTCTCCACATAACATACCTTTCGAACAAGGTAGATACGTGAGAAAAAGTCATAAAAATCGAAAGCAACAATCAAATGCAACCGTGTGCATTGCAGAATTTCTGGCAGCATGACCTTTCCTAACTCAAGCAGTCATAACTCCTTCCTTAGAACGGATATGAACAAACCGCGAACATTGTTGGAAACTAGACAGACATAGTTTTCCAGTGATATATGGTTTGCGTTATAGTTCATCCGGAGCTGTTCACAAAGCTCTTCGGAAGTTACTGTTTAGAAAGTGATAGGTTCACTGTTTTTGTTTGTGAATGCCCGCCTTTGTAGCTTGCACGTATGTCAATGCACTAGGCAGGTGCACATACAATGCCTGGCAGCAGTGCACGCGTGCACATGGAAAAGTCATGGTAGCAACGTGCACGCGCACAGGGCAGGTGCACATACGGTGTCCGGCAGCAGCGCACGCGTGCACAGGGGCAAGCCCTGACAGCAGCGTGCACGCGCACAGAGGCAGACCCTTACAACAGTCCTCAGCAGGTGCACGCGGCAGCACAACAGTCAGTAGGTACACGCGGCAGCACAGCTGAATCAGATTCATGGATGATAAGTTTATTGTATTTTGGGTTCCCATTTTTTGAAATTTGGTTGTTCCTTTCATGTTGGCTATAACTAATCGTAGTAATACAACCAAGTTTGGTTAGTCTTATGGTGTTATTGACATACAGCTCACTAATTGTAGTAGACAACACCATTAGTCTGATAAGGGTGTACCTCAGTTTGGTCATCTTCACATAAGCAATGTACTTGATTAATGTGCAGCTCTCGAGCGTGATTAATGTGCAGTTTGGTCAGCTCTGCAGCTCTGGTCATCCTATAAATCTGGTAAGGAATTCTTCTTTCACATTTAATTTTATTTTCACTTTTGGTTAAGCAATCCTTTCTTTAAACCAAAATTAATTCAAATAACTGTTTTTGGATTATCCTAAGGTAAAGAGATGAACTGAAGAATGAAAGCTTGACAATTCTCTAATCTACTCTGGTTTTTTTGTTGGTAGATAGCACCAGAAGAGTGTAGCTTCAGTTTGGTCATCTTCACATCAGCAATGTACTTGATTAATGTGCAGCTCTGGAGCTTAGTGGAAAGACAATCGCGTTTAGATCCTATAAATCTGGTAAGGAACTGGCCTTTCACATTGAGTTTTATTCTCACTTTTAGATCAGCTATCCGTTCTTTAAACCAAAATTAATTCAAGCATCTGTTATGGATTATCCTGAGGTAAAGAGATGAACTGAAGAATGAAAGTTTGACACATGGAGTACGAGTTTGAGTTTTGGACTTACTCGAATGTCTTCTTAACTTTGATAAGTGTTTCGCTTCCTGTGTTACATGAACTGAATGTAATTGCAGGGATGCTATAGTATGTATGTCCATTTAAGAGCGAGATCAGAATAGTTGATTCCAGATTCAATTGTGTATCAAACCAGCGTATCGATTTGGGTACTTTGCTTCAATTACTCTCTTATACTCTACTGTCTTTGGTAATTTGCTCTAGTTTTTATATTTTCTAGTGGAATCACATATGTTTGATTGCATGTATGATTTGGTGACCTGATTAAGTTTGTTCCTGGTTTTCATCCTATCTCCATTGCTGAGAATTAATTAATTTGCTACAAAATGCATCAAACATTGTCCGTTTTATTTATACCAGAGTTTCACTTTGATGTGTAGGATGCAGTTGGATTATACCTAATAAACTCCTGTTGTGTGCTTAGTTTCAAGGAAGGAGTGCTATTTATCTATTCCTGTATTATTGTTTTCATGTTGTATGCTGATCTTTGTTTCTTTGAATTGATCCAGTGGTACTTTTACCTTTGATTAATTTCAGGTCAAGGACGTATGTCTGTCATGGTACAATGCCTATACCTCCTGTCCAGAACATATAGAGACTTGAGATTGAAGGGCTTGCCCCTTTTGTCCCTATTGATCAAACCACTCTACAAGAGTCGTCTAATGTGCAGGCTCCATTTGGTTGGTGGGAAAACATGGTAGAATTGGTTTCATTTTCATTAGATTATGGTGTTTGGTTATGTCATCAGTGTGGAATGGAAAGTAAACTAAATGAGTTGACCGTAGTTCAATTTCATTATAGAGGTGGAATTGAAATAACATCTAGGAGGGTGGTATTTCATTTCCTTCACTAGATGGAATTGAAAGTTTACTTATATTGTCTTATAGACTAGTTAATAAATGATTCTTTATATAAACCTATTATAGTCTGAACTTTAGACGACGAAAAGTTTAGATTTTAGACGACAAAAAGTTTCTTCATCGGTAAAATTCAGACTATTAGGTGACGATGTACAGTTATTTCGTCTGCTAAACCTTAGTCGACGACCTTTTTTCGACGACTTGTTAGCCGATAAAGCCTTGTCTGCTATGACTAGCCGACAAAATTTTTTAACAGACCGACGAAAAAAATTCGTTGGCTATAGTAGTTGTCCTGGTAGTGAGACCTATTATGTCTGGTTATTATTGCTAATCATTTTTTAACAGACTTATTAAGACTATTTGTGATTGGTGAAGTCATCAATTCGTAAGTGATTCCCAAATACACTATATAAAGATCATCAATCCTTCATTCTATACACATCACCAACAAACACCTCTTCTCCTAAAAGCTTCTCTACTCCTACTCAGTTCTCTTAAAATTCGGTGATAGTATGAGCACTTCCTAGTTCGTTGAATCTCTTGTTTGTAGTGCAACAACTTGAGCTTGATTGTTGTTTTATCCTAGGAGACCAAGTGGCATTGAGGTCCTTGCACCGATTGGGACGTCGTAATTCGTCTTAAGGACACCGTGTGATACACGGAACTGGACAAATTTCCATTGGTTGAATTCTTCTTCTCTAATCCTCAATTTGTCATTTTATGATTTTGTTCATGTTCATGCAATTTGATTAATTAGAATTAATTTTCATTATATCATTTTGTTAGTTTATAAATAATATAATTACCATCTTTTCTAACAACACGCCTTGATACAGAGTTTCCTCCTGTTAGTGGACTCGTCGGCTACAAGTTTCCGGTCAGCATTGATCAGACATGAAGTTTTGACAGAGGTTGCCCAGAGCTTCAATCCCGATCATTATCACCTTTTTCTTCGTGGGTATGTCGTTCTGGATACCTCTGCTGTCATCCGGCAACGACGTTAGACGATGGAGAACAGAGTGACTTCCGCACATTAAGAACGGTGCGGACGTCCGCTCTTTTACGGCCATCTTCCTCTAACATCATCAAACTAAGCACATTTGGTATAGGGCATAAACCCATTTCAAAACACTGATCTATTCTTAGCGATATTATTATTATAAATGTGGTTCTGCAGATTGCTTTCTTGACCTTACACAATGACACTGTTATGGCCCTCGAGCTATTATATATCCAGAAATGAAGCTTCTTCTGCTTACTTTCTAGCAATATTTTTTATAGACTCATTGAGTTGATCCCATGCGCAAGCAAGCCCTTTCTCGTATTCGTATGATGATGATGATGATGATGATGATGATGATGATGATGATGATGATGATGATGATGAGGCATAAGCTCCACAACTTATCTTGTCCAATTATATATATATATAGGAATGAATGAAACCAGAAACAAAGTCGCAGACTTATTTATATGAAAAGATAGAGACTTGTTTTCCTCTTAGGAAGATAGAGACTTGTTGGCAATATATTCAAGCAGATCTCATACACCACGTGTGAGTGAGTAGGTGCAACCATGTAAGAGCTACCTGAGCTTATCAAGAAGCCTCAAGCTTTGTCTTTGTTTTGTGGGATTTGATTTAATGAAATGAATGGAGGAAATGCAACATGTTTTCCAAGGAAGAAGATTGTAAAGAGAGGAAAGGAGGAAGAGACACATGAGGCATGTGAGATACTCACAAGGCTGGCTTTTGCTTGGCTCAACTGTCCCAGCATTCTCTATTTCAGGTCAAATCCAAAACATGGAAGGAAAATGGCTTTCATGGTAGAGGTACAGTTGAAGCCCCATCAAAGATAGTGTTGCTCACAGATTAAGAGATGAGATGAGATATAGTTGGGGCATGATGTTTCAGTGTGGTTCCATTGTCAATGTCACATGTATGAGTGCTCTTCTCCTTTTTTATTATTTGGCCAACATATGGTGGATTGAAAACTCTACCAATAACTCTACCACAAACTCGTATCTGCGTCCTCTACGACTTTCATGAAGAAAGTTTTTCCAAATTATCGATCCTAAGAAAAGTCAACTCTATGACCCCATATGGTAAAATAGTTACTACAAATAGTAAAAGACCAAAGTCACCAACTGTCACGCCCCAACCCGAGTTTACCTCCCTAAACCTAAGGTAGAACGTGTGGGACTCATCCCAAGAGAGATTTTCTCATAATCCCTCTTGAGAATGGATAACTCTTTACCCAAACCATTTTCATCTAATCCAAATGACACCGAAATAAACCTCACTATACCTGAGGTTATCCTGATTACCGAGTTGGATTTCAATACGAACTATTTCAGATGACGTAGGGTTAGATGTTATTTGTGACTGCACCCGAAACCTGGTCAGGCTGCCTATGTTATTAAGCCACACGTAGCTCTTATATACTTGATAAGAGCATAAAATGCTACGTTTTTAATGTGTTTATATCCCTATTTATACTTTGTTTAACTCTTAATTTTGCAAATTTGAATCGTTAGATTAAACCATGATTGTTTGGTGGAGAACAGGTGAAAACATGCTTAAATAGAAGAAAATGTGGAGTTTTAGCAGAATCCTAATTGAACTAGGAATCCTAATCAAAGTAGGAATCCTAGTCAAACTAGGAATCCTAATCACACTAGGAATGTAAAGTCAATTTCGAAATTTTCAGAAGTTCATTGAATTGGAAATCCTTATTTAACTAGGAAACCAAGTTGAGTTAGGAATCCTCATTGGATTAGGAATTCTTATTTAGCAAGGAAACTAAGTTGAACTAGGAATCCTTATTGAATTAGGATTGCTAAGCTCTATATATATCATTGTTGTGGACTAACAATTATTTCTCTCTTATTTACAGAAATATTCCAACATGTCAAAGAGAGATTGTGCTCGAATTTAAAAGAGAAGTTGCAGCCGAATTGAAGTCAAAAGAGGAGATTGAATTCGAGTCAAACTTCAAAAAGAGAGAAAATAGCTGAATTAGAAGCCTAAATCAACAAGGAAAGAAGCAATCCTTAACCCAAAAGGAAAAGGAATGCAGCCAAAAGCGCAGCCCACAAAGGGAGAAGAAAAAAACCCTACTTCCTCCCTATAAATAGGTGCAGCAGCTGCACATCAAGAAGAGGTCGACCCCTACACACAAACACAGCAGCAGCCATCTCTCCCTCCACAAATTTCGTCCTTCCCTCTCCTCCTATACAGCAGCTGCTCTGCCCTCCTTCCACAGCCACACAGCCGCCTCCTTTCATCACCACACAGCAGCTGCCGCCTCCCTCCATTCATCCTCCACCAATTCAGTCGCTGCAAGCATCCAAGCACCGATCTCCACACCCAAAGTCAGTCCAAGATTCATGGTTGTCTTTATATTTGTTTCAAATTCAGTATTTATATTCAATGTTATTTCTGAATTTTGTAACAAACTATCAATGTTCTTATGTGATTTGATGAATTCTTTGGATTTCCTTACGTGTTTGATTGTTGTTTGGTTTAATTCTCTACATATGCATGGATGATTTGAATTAAAGATTTAGGGCAGTAGATATTAATTGAATTTATGATCTTGTTTGGTTTATTTGCAGAGTTTGTGCACACAACAAATCATATGCACAAGGGCAGCCTTGGTCATGGTTGTTCCTTGTGTATAGATTTCATATGCTAATCGAATGTAAGTTGAATCATACGCGAAGTTGGTTCAATTTGTGTTCATTATAAGAGCTAGAATAATTCTGTAAATTTACATGTCGATGTGAGATGAGGTGACGCCATACTTGCTAACATGTTTCCAATTCGACTTACTGTGCTTATGCGCTTTTTGTGTTTAATTTCTACGCGAAGTGTCTTTAAACCGATTAGTACCATGTTTAGGATTATACGCGAAGTTAATTCTGAATAATTGTGAAGTCTTGAATGATTAGAATAACCGCGAAGGCTCTAATTAAATTGGAACTAAATTGGATTATGAAATCGGTTTGTAAACCTGCTGCCCTATTCCTTTGTTTGAGTTGTTACACGTTTAGAGAGTTATGTGTTATGTGTGGAGTGGTTGATCAACTGTATATAATTAGTTTTAAGTTAAGTTTTAGTTTCTTTAGATGTTAAACACTTATATCCCCCATATGTTTAATTAAGTATGTTAACACTTTCTGTTTTCGATTACCCTTCAATATCCCCGGACTGAACGATCCCTACTTATTCGTACTAATGATGACATTTAGCAGGGTTATAAAGTTGTGAGGTTTGATTTGATCACGTGTTTACATGTGTGAGGTGAAAAACGCTCACCAATACTTTAACATCCTACTCAGACAAATCCCACTTTTCTGTTTATTGGTCAAATACTTATTAACGCTAGTATACATCTATTGCTAATCTGGAGTTTAACCCATCCGCTGATGTAACATTAAACCAGCTATTTATCCGGATTATCCCAAGCATAATGTATACTGATATACCATATCCAGATATACATCCGATAAATATTAATCACATAAATATAACATAATGGCAACTACGTAAATAAATAAATCAACAAATGATATAATAGTCAAATTAACCATAATGCCACCCTTGTAAATATCTTAAACTACCAAGGGTAGTATCGTCTTTTTGGCCTCACTGTCAGTCTTGTAAATATACCAAGCTGTCAAGGGCATTTCTGAGATTTCAGCCTCAATGGCATCCCTGTAATTAACCTGAACTGTCAGAGGTAGTTCTAACATTTCACACTCACATTAAATGGTAAAATACTAGATCTATCACGGTAAAAACCTAGGGATTTACCCCTTTCAACCCCAAACTACTTCGATCGGCCTGCTAGCCGGGTTTCCCTTATTTGCGGCCATATTCTCTCTCAATCCACAACCACAATAACATCAACAACCAATGAACACAATCGAAGGGATAAATGAAGACAAAGGAGAAATTACCGCGACAAACTCATGTCGAAGCTTCCCCGACAGAACCTATCCGGCGAGACGTTTTAGGCGTTCTCCTCTTCTGAGCCACCAGGTGTGCTACCAAGAACTCTCCAAGTGCTTCTCCGGTCCGGCTCGACGTAGGAGTTGACTTGGCCGCTGGCATCCTCCTCCTCGGCCAAGCTTCTGGAGCGGCATCTCCGGGCTGCTAAGGATCTAGGCTTTCTGGCAGGCAGTTGGTGAAGGTGGTGAGGTGAGACGCACGGCAGTGTGGCTCGACTGGGTCACACAGTCGAGCGAGAGAGAGCAAGAGAGAGAGAGAGACCGAAAATGGAAAAGCCCCCGGGGGTTCCCCATATATATAAATATATAATCCCAACAGCCCAGATTTGAGCTTCATAAAAACGGCCCAGATCAACTAATAGAAAGTCACCGTGAACAGTAAGTAGATATTTTTGTCATTTACTGTTTACCACGCAATCACTATACAATATCCCGAATAACTGTTTACCGAGAGCTTTTAACTATGACCGGTGAATTATAAAGATACCATGAAGTCGTAGTATGTGTCGATACGAGTCGCCCGATATTTTCAGAATATTTTCGAAGTTTCCATCTATTTTCTACGAAATTTCGAAGTTTTTAATAATTTTTAATTACCACTCTAGTAAATAAGTTTTATCATTTAACCATTTACTTTCACCCCATATAAATCTGGGCCATTGGTTTCTGTATAAAAAGGGGGAGAGAGTTGACCTGAGTCAAACACCCACTTCGGGCATTGACCCGAGCCTCTCTCTCCTCTCGCTCTCTGCCGTCTCCAGCCGACATCACCGCCGTCCAGCCACCGCTTGACAACGCGCACCCTTCTCAAATTCTTCCTCTCTCCTCTACCTAGCCCAGCCCGAAAATCCACCATGCTCCTACCATAGAAGTCACATCCCGGTCCTTCAATTATTTTACGGTTGGTTATTTTACCTTTTTACTATTTAAAGTAACTGTTTGATAGTATAATGACTGTAAAGTTGACTTTTTGTAAAGTTGAGAATTTGGAAAAACTTTCTTCATGAAAATTGTAAACGATGTTGATACGAGTTTGTAGACATATAGCACGCTCAAATCAAATTTCGTATGAAAAAGTTATAAGGGTCCGAAATTAGGGACATATGAGTAAATTTGCAAAAACAAAAACTATAGATAACCCAAAACCCAGAAAATCGGGCAGATTTTCTGCCAGGCCTTCTCGACGTCACCGTAGCCGATCCAGGCCACCTCAGGCCGCCGCACCGGTCTCAAAAGGAGCGTCTCTAAGTCTACTTCAACTCTAGATAAGCTTTTCAACCTATCTCGCCATGGTTTAGAAGAAATTTCAAGTTGATTACCGAGTGTACAGTAGGTGATCTAGATCGAATTTCTCCCTCCTCAGGTCACCAATTTGTGAGTTCTATATATGGTTAGAATGAGTTTTAGGAGTACTACTCACCCCTAAGGTTTGGTGGATTGATTTGGAGTGTGGAGGGAAAATCGAAAATTTGAATTTTTGAAGTTTAAAAATTTCGGGTTTTTACATTTTTGTTCGATTGACCTAGTTAGATGTTGAATTGGCCTTCAAGTTGAACTAGAAAGTTGTTCCAAATGATGAGACAAATTTACTGTTAAAATTTGGTGGCAATTGGAGGTCACTGGAATTTTGGCTGGAATTTCTGCCGGCGATCGCCGGCGGCGGAGATGGCGACGACGCCACCACTTTTTGGGCAATTTTCATGTCAATTAAATAGTATAAAATTAGAGGAGTCTGGTTTAAATTTGGTAATTTTCAGAGGAGTTTTGGTTAGGTTTTGGAATTTTTGAAGTTTTGTATTATTGGCATGTCTTCCGCCTTAACAATCTGAAAGCAGTCTTTTGTATGTCTTCTGCCTTAACTCGCAGTTGATGATACCCAGAACGAAGATCAATGTTTGAGAAAAACTTGGAGCCCCTTAGCTGATCAAAGAGGTCATCAATCCTTGGGAGTGAATATTTATTCTTCACAGTGACCCGATTCAGTTGTCGATAATCAATACACCTTCTAAGAGTTTCATCTTTCTTCTTTACAAAGTGGGTTCTCCCCAAGGTGATACACTTGGACGAATGAATCCCTTACTCAGTAGCTCCTCAATCTGTGATTTCAATTCCTTCAACTCTTTGGGTGCCATGCGGTATGGAGGCATTGAAATAGGTGATGTTCGTGGATAGACTTCAATAGAAAATTCCACTTCGTGCTCTGGTGGTAAGTTTGACAGATCTTCACGAAAGACATAAACAAAATTTTTCACCACTGAAATAAGATCTATTCTGGTGATGGTCTTCTCCCTATTCACTAAGTGTGCAATTATCTTTGTATTACTACACTTTCCAGTGTCACCCTCTTCCTCCCACAATCGATAACAGCTTGATGCTTTGCAAGCCGATCCATTTAATTCTATGATCGGAAATTCCTATTAGGCAAGATCGACATATCTGATCAACTCTTATACTACCACCCCAAGGAGATCCAATTAGAAATGATGTATTCATAAACTCCGTTTCTAATTCGAGAGATGCAAACGACGTAGATATGAAAGAGTGTGTTGCATCAGGATCAAATAATACCCAAGCACAAGAGTTAAATACCAGTAGCGTACCTTCAACCACTGCATTATTAGCTTCATCCATCACTTGGCCTACGACATACACTCGACCCTCATTAAGTCATGGCCTTCTACCTCCAACTGATGCCTGAGCTCTATTTGGTGCACGGGTCGTTGTTGCTCATTTCGTGGTCTCTGCCAGTTCTGTGGAGGCTGGTCAGGAGGACGATATTGCGCAGGTCGAAATTGCAGCTGTGGTGCTTGAAATTGCGGTGGTGGTGCTTGATTATGTGGACAATTCCTCTGGATATGTCCCCTTTGCCCACATTGATAACAGTTTCGTGTATCTTGCTGGGTTCGAAATGGCTCTTGCTGCCGATACTGAAGATTACCAAGATTTTGGCGCTTGTTGTTCCTCTCTCCTCCACCCAGTTGTCGATTCTCCCAGATCCTCTTGGTCTCGTTGACATTCTGTTCAGCAATAAGTGCTCGATCGACCACATCTGCGTACCTGAGAATCGCAACCTTTTCCTTAATTGTGGGTTTAAGGCCATCCTGAAATGGCAAGCTCAGTTGGGATCATATTGGGTGCAAACCGCATGAGCTCTTCAAACTTAGCAGCCACCGTTAGATCGCGTTGGAGGAGATTTATAAACTCCAGAACTTTCATTCCTTTCACAGTGTCGGGGAAATGCTTTTCCAAGAAGATCCCCTCAAACACGCTCCAAGTTGTGATCTGAGTGTTTGGCATACACAAAACTGACTCACACCAATGATATGCTTGTCCTTCTAGATAAGTACAAGCTATGGTGATCCTCTGGAACTCTCTGATTATCCATACTCCTTTGACGTAGCCATTCCTCAGCCTTCATTGGATCCATTATGCCTCTAAATACTGGTGGTCGAGATTTTCGGAATTTCCCTTGAATTCTCATGACTCGGCTCCCAGTATCCTCTTGTTGGTTATTTCCTCTGATTTGTCATATCTTGAATAGCAGCTATCACACCCAAGTTGGCATTCGTTGTCCTTCCATCTTGATAGACTTAAAAACAGAGTTTAACTCGCTTAGTATTCTGACCAAAAACTTCTTATCTTATAAGCATATAGCTGAGAACCAAGTAATATGTTTTTAACTCGTATGTTGTAGATAATGACTAAGTAATATGTGATCAAATCATAAAGAAAGATAATAGGTTCATGATGACGGTGGAAGCAAATACTAATAGTAAATAGATTTGAATGATCACAACCACATGTTGAAACAAAACAGAAATAAAATAAGCATGATCAATAGCCTTCACAAATAACAAGATAGTCCCTCCGGACTTCTCCTTTCCTGCAGTTAGAAACTCCGTATACAGACTAGTCAAGCTGAAATCTATAACCAAACTAACAAGGGCTATTAGCTTAGTCCTAGGTTCTCAATACCGTCGCCCAATATTACAAGGTGGGGTAGAGATTCAAATTTGGAAGCGATGGTATCGTTCCGGCTTCGTTGGTACAAAAGAGATCATCTGGAATGTCTCAAATTTCAGGTAATCCTTCCTCTGTGGTTTTAGAATTTCTTGTTCCCTTTTCTGTCAAATGGCATTTGGTATCTTAGATTTGGGCAGTTTTTCTATTCATTGTAATTGGGTTATGACAGTCGGATCAACTGGTGTGAAATATTGAAATTAATAGTGATCACAAGCAATGTTTTCAAAGGCGAAAACGAAAGCGAAGACGAATTCTGGAAGACCCGTGAAAGGCGACCGCATTTCCAACAAATAATAAATAAATTCATTATATATATATAATTTCAATACATAACAAAAAATATTTAATTGTTATTACAAAAAATATTTAATTGTTATTACAACCATAAATTCATCCACAGACAATTTAACTATTTTCATTATAACCTTTAACTAAACTACACCTAAAAGGTTGAGCTTTCAGTTGAAAGATCTTTAAGTAAGAAATTTAAAACTAACAATGCAACACAGGACTTGCTTTTAAAAGCAAGTGCATCAATTAATCACTTTTGGTGCCTGAATAATTCCAAGGCATGGTTATGTACAGATTCTGCAGTCCTAATATATACAACCTCAATCTGCCTCTGGTTCAATCATATTACTAGCATATATATGTGATTGACTTCACTAGCACATAAGCCATAACCCAAAATGCAGCAATTCATGAAACTATGAAGGAAAATGATCAACTCTCTCTTGTGAAGTAAAAATCTTTAACCACTACAACCAAAGAAAATTCAACAATGAAAGTCAAGACATTGTGCAAGTGATTATGAATTCACAAATTCTGGAACCGATGCAGAAATTATGGAATCACTTAATAACTGTTATCAGTCAAAAGTTACCCTATTGTTTTTTGCAACACCATATTTGAGTATCACCTACTTCCCAATACATATCGAGTCTTAAACTGTGAGAATGTTCCTACACCATCTGTGATCATTTCCCGTTCAAAAGGGAATAGTAAATTTCATTAACAAAAAAGTTAAAAGTAGACTGCAAAGTCTTATGTCATCTCCAATAGCACTTGATATTGGAATATCCCAAACTTGTGTATGATCATATCCCTAATATATAGGTTTCGAAATTAAAAAAACAAGATTTCAATGAAACATCAAATCATGGAATACAATCTAAACTGCTCCCTACTATATAGAACTGCCACTAGACAATCGAAGGTTCCCAAACTCATCTTGGAAAGATACTCAAGCAATTTCCAGAAATCTGCAGTCGATGATTAACTTACCCGAAATATGAGAGAGTGGGTCTGAAGAGGCAGATCGTGCTGGCGGTGCAGAGTGGGTCTGGAGGCAGAGGCGCGAAGAGCTGGGGAGGCGCAAAGAGCTGGAGAGGCGCGAAGAGTTGGGGAGGCAGAGAGAAAATTAGGTGTGTTGGGGTCGACAACAGGGTTGAATCAAATAAGACAACAGGAACGGCGTCGTTTTGAAAAAAAAAAACCAAAACGGCGTCGTTTTGACTCGGAAAAAAAACAGAATAAAAAAACCAAAACGGCGTCGTTTTGACTCGGAAAAAAACAGAAAAATTCAGCAGCTCGCCTCGTCTCGCCTCGCTTCTGCAGCGCCTCGTCGCTCCGGCGGTCGCCTTTCCAGCGGCGTCCCGGTGAAAGAATCGGCAGGGCTTTTCTCCCTCGCTCCGCCCTAAGACGCGCCCCACCGCCGCCCCAAAACGCCTTTGAAAACACTGATCACAAGTCTGTAAGAAAATACTGAATATATAGATGTATATGTAAATTAAATAGAAATATTTGAATTTCTAGATTACGGTTTTTTTTTGAAAATCTGTTAAATGATGAGGATATGCAGAAACTTCCTAATTACATGTTCTTTCAATTCCTACAGAATCTATCAGTTATATGGTCCTATAAATGATGAATCAAAATTAGAGTGATGACTCTGGTGTTGTCAAACAAGAGAGAATATTTTCTTTTGATAATGCCACAAGATGATATTACAATATGCGTTCTATACTCATACAATTACCATTTGTTCTATATTTCTTTTATGGAAATTTACAGGTATAGCTATTCCATTTTACAAACTACATGAAGAATGCCCTAAAGAACAGATGTTATTCAGTCTTTGAAAGATAAGATTGTATGTACTGATAGGCATGCTTTTATCATTTGTACACCTCCCACATAAAACAATGAGGAAGCCAACATGTAAGTAAAATTTAAATAAAAAATGCATAGTATGATCTGTTATCCTTTTACATACAACATACATCTCTCTAAAATTTGTTGTTTTTTTTAAGTTTGCATGAGGCAAGTGTTTATAAGAAACAAATTTATTTTAACCCTTCATTAAACGAACAGCAGTCATAACATACATAACATAACATACTTTCAGGACATATTGTTCTCATAGTACTTATACAGACATAAAGTTAAAACTGAAAATAAACTAAAGGGTCAGTAACCCTTATTATTCTACTCTATTTTAGCTTCCTGGCTTCTAGTAGCTTAGGGATTGCGGGGGACAGGAGTTTCATCCAGAGGTGGAGGAAGAGCAGGGGTGCCATTAGGGGGTGGAATGTTGATAGAGCTGACTGATTCCGAGCGCAGGTACAAATCAGGCAGGTCAGCTGCAGCATTGATTCCCACCACAGCTACTGGGATAGGTGCTATTATGGTAGGATCCATGGACAGCACCTGCACCATAGGTGGCACATGCATCACTGGTGGCATTGGTGGTCCTTGCACTGTATGCATCTGCACCTGGGAGGCATGGCCTATATTTCCCATAGCCACACTCCTGTGATAGTTATGATGAGCGTTTTTCGTCTCACACATGTAAACACGTGATCAAATTAAACCTCACAACTTTATAACCCTGCAAAATGTCATCGTTAGTACGAATAAGTAGGGATCGTTCAGTCCGGGGATATTGAAGGGTAATCGAAAACAGAAATTGTTAACACAATCGAATAAATATATGGGGGATATAAATGTTTAACATCTAAAGAAACTAAAACTTAACTTAAAACTAATTATTTACAGTTGATCAACCACTCTACACATAACACATATCTCTTTAAACATGTAACAACTCAAATAAAAGAATAGGGCAGCAAGTGTAAAAACCGAATTCATAATCCAATTTAGTTCCAATTTAATTAGAGCCTTCGCGGTTATTCTAATTATTCAAGACTTCACAATTATTCAGAATTAACTTCGCGTATAATCCTAAACATAGTACTAATCGGTTTAAAGACACTTCGCGTAGAAATTAAACACAAAGAGCACATAAGCACAATAAGTCGAATTGGAGACATGTTAGCAAGTATGGCGTCACCTCATCTCACATCGACATGTAAATTTACAGAATTATTCTAGCTCTTATAAAGAACACAAATTGAACCAACTTCGCGCATGATTCAACGTATATTCAATAAGCATATGAAATCTATACACAAGGGACAGCCATGGCCGAGGCTGTCCTTGTGCATATGATTTGTTGTGTGCACAAACTCTGCAAATAAACCAAACTAAAGCATAAATTCAATTAATTACTACTGCCCTTAAGTCTTAAATTCGAATTAACACATGCATATATAGAGAATTCAACCAAACAACAATCAAACACATAAAGAAACCCAAAGAATTCATCAAATCATGTAAGAACATTGATAGTTTGTTACAAAATTCAGAAATAACATGGAATTTAACAACTGAATTTGAAACAAATTTAAAGACAACCATGAATCTTGGACTGACTTAGGAGTGGAGATCGATGCTTGGTTGAGCAGCGGCTGAATTGGTGGTGGAGAGAGGCGGCGGCTGCCTTGGCTTGTGATGTGTGCAGCTGCGTTGAAGAGGAGAGGCGGAGGCGGCTATGGAAGGGCTGTGAAGGTGGCGGCTGTATGCTTGGGAGGATGAATGGAGGGCGGCTGTATTGGCTTGTGGAAGAGGGAGGAGCGGCGGCGGCTGCTTTGTGATGGAGCGAGAGAGGGACGAATTCTTGGAGAGAAAGAGGAGGGGCTGCTGTGTTCTAAGTATAGGGGGGTCGACCTCTTTTCTCTTCAGCTGCTGCCTCTATTTATAGTGTTATGTCTCCCCCTTTGAGTTCTCTCAACCCTTGATCTAATCTTGATCCAATGGTCAAGGAAATTACCCAACAAATTAATAGAAATGTGTTAGGAAATTTTCAGAATTTCCTTGTTCAGCAAGATGATGAATTTGGCTCAAAAAATGGCTGCATACAAGTTCCTTCTCCAAGGTAAAATCGGCAATTTAGGAGTCCATTCCTTTCTTGGCTGATCTTAATCTTCTCCCTTCAATTTGCCGAATTGATGATGAAATTCATTCCTTTTTCATGCACAATTATGGTTCCTGAAAAGGTAGGGAAATAAGTTAATAGAAAATCAGAATAATTAGGGATTTAAACAAAGAAATTTAAGGAAAGAAGTTCCCTTATTTTCAGATTTGAATTTCAAATAAATCCCTTGATGTAGGACAAAGTTTTGTCCTAAATTCCCTTGATTAATTCGGCTGAATTGATGGAGAAAGAATTTTGGGATTTTGCTGCTCCATTTCCTCTTTTATAGTCGCCATAAATTCTCTTAATCCTTGTGGGAATAGGTTTCTTTGCTTCATGTGGAATCCCTGTCAAAAAAGGAAAGAAATTTTTCAAAATAAATTAGGAAAGTCAGAATAGGAAAGATTCAAAGATAGTTAGTTTCCCAAATCAAATGAGGAAAGTTTCTCTAATCAAATTAGGTAAGTTTTCCAAAATGAAATAGGTAACTTTTCCCTTTTCAAAATAGAAAAGTTTCCTAAACTACTTATCCTCGACTTTTGCAACTCGTTGAGTTTCCTAGTTAAATAAGGATTTTGCTAAAACTCCACATTTTCTTCTATTTAAGCACATTTTCACTTGTTCTCCACCAAACAATCATGGTTCACTCCAACGACTCAAATCTGCAAAATTAAGAGTTAAACAAAGTATAAATAGGGATAGAAACACATTAAAAGCGTAGCATTTTATGCTCTTATCAACTACCCCACACTTATTCTTTGCTAGTCCCTTAGCAAATCTAATTAAAAGACTCTACTAATGCTCCTAAATAATTTTCTCAGAATCTTTAAACACATAGAGTTCAAGTTTAAGCATTGAGATGTAAGCGCACAAATTCCAAGTGTCATAAACATGTTTCACGGTATGAATAAGTAAGAAGTGAGAAAATGAGCATGCAAACATGTTAAGTTAATTTAATCCTCCTTACTAGGCATACTCTCTTCTGTTCACACATGATATGGCAACATTCACTCAAGTAAATGCAAGAGAAAAGATTGTAAGGCAACAAATAGCTTGCATATTCCAACAGATAAAAGCACTTGTGAAAAATTTTCTTGGATAATCTCATTTAACAACTAAGTGCAAGAATGGACCAAAACCATATGCTTAACTCTTGAGAAAATCTCCACAGATCATAATTCACCCATTTTAAGAATCATGAAAAGATCTTTTGAAAGGATAATAATGGGGCTTGGCACAAGGTATTCGAATTTAGTATAGTGGTGGCTAAAACGTCACCAAGACTTAATAAAGCTCAATTCTCCTTATGACTTCACTCCATAGGCCGAATTTCATCATGTTGGACCAATTCTTCATTCTTTCCTTCCCCTTACTTTGTGAAAACGAACAAAGGTCAAATATAACAAAGATAGACCTTCAAATCATGTACAAACTCCAAATTCACAGCAAGAACTAAATCCAATCATCACAATTCTTCTTCATTTCGTGCTTTATTTCTCCTTTGGTTCGAAACACATGTTTGTTCGATTTTTTTTCTTTCTTTTTCACTTAGCACATACGTTTTTACATTCACAATTGGATAAGTTCACCCCACACTTGTTTCACATCATCACTTCATAACACAATTCTGCATCCAAATCAAGCTTTATCAAGTCTCAACGACAAGGGTCAAGATATTTCTGTTCTAAGCAAAGGGAATGTGTATGATGGTGATGAAAGAAAGGCTAAATGTAGGCTCAAAGGGGGTTAACACTAAGGAGTCCCACGACGGGCACAAATTGGGCAAATGCGTTATTTGGCTTTGGTGGTATTCCTAATAAGATCTTGTTCAATCATTTTCAAAATCAAGGCATAGTCATGAATAAAAGTTTCGAAAATCATCAAGAGCAAGTTCTAGCATTCTAGAGTCCATTAAAACTATAGCACATAGTCATTGAATATGCAAAAAAATAATGAGATTTAAGAACAAGTTTTTTGCCGAAAATTTTGTCTCTCATAAAGAAAGTATATAGGCTCAAAAACTCACATAGGTTGTTATGGATTAAAACCAACTCAAACGTGCATGCTTTTACATATATCAATCAATATCTCACATATTCATACAAATCACATTATCCATGAAACTCAAAATTTAATTCTTATGATCATGCAAAACCGTCATCTATGCATTCAAAGACATACTCATCATTAACTTTAGGGGCATAGACTCAAAACAAAACAAAAAAAAACAAAACATTTTTATTTGGAACAAGATTTTCTGATTTTTCGAAACAAAGCAAAGCAAATTGAAAACACACAAAACAAACTAAAAACATGTGAATCATGTAATCCCTACCCCACACTTAGAAAGTTACATTGTCCTCAATGTAAACTCGAAAATGGTGTTGTAATTCCTAAGCATATGATAAATTTTACAGTTTCACACATATACAGTTCAACCATAAGAGTGTAAGGATTTAGAAAATGCAAACTCTCGGTGATGGCTCCTCCACAGCTACGATTGAAATGGGTTGCCTCCCATGCAGCGCTTAACTGTTTATAGTCCTTTAGCCTAGACTCTTCTCCATGTTCACTCGGATCTTGGTGCGTCCTTTACTTGGGTTTCCTCAACCGTGTGCTCCTCAAAAGGCTCGTAATAAGGCTTTATGTCAGGACCCACCCCGAGTTAAATCCCTTTAACTCGGAGTACATCCTGCGGGGACCACCCCAAGGGAACTTCTTACCGAAACCCCCTTGAAATGGCCAACCCTTCCTACCATCCAACTCAGCACTTTCATGAGTATCTACAACAACCCTAACTCATGAAGGCATCATGCTCCCTAACCTACTTAATTAACTATACTGGGTTAGTCAGAGCAGTCTACTAAGATGATTACACTAAAGAATTTCAACGGCAACGGATTGATTGACTATGCCTCGACTCTTGTACGCGCACGACCTCCGCTCTAGAACCCTGCACCACTGGGCATTTGAAAACGAAGGGCCCAGGGGAGAAACATAGAAAAACTGTCAGGGTGAGTGGACAAAAATAAATATAAAAGCTCTAATTCCTTTAATGTTCTCCCTCTACGTTTTTCTAAGGAAATCCGCATGCAAGTAAAACATAAATAATGCCTTGGCTCATATATAAACAATTATGTGGGGTGTTAACCTCATCCACGAGAAAACCCGACCTGCTCTATTCGGGAGGGTCTAGTGACCAGCTCCACCGGAGAGGGTCCCCGACCTGCTCTATCTGGGAAGGTCTAGTGACCGGCTCCACCAGAGAGGGTCCCCGACCTGCTCTATTCGGGAAGGTCTAATGACCAGCTCAACCGAAGAGGGTCCCCGACCTGCTCTATCCGGGAAGGTCTACTGACCAGCTCCACCGGAGAGGGTCCATGCTAGCATACAATCCTTATATCCTTTTCCCTTTTCAAATCCCTTTAAAACCTGTAAAACCTGTAAAACCTCGTGGGAATAATAAATCGAAAACCCCTTCAAATCCTTGAGCCAAATTTCTCCTTTTAAAATCATCCCCCTCCATAATCCCAAAACGGTGATAATCAATAAAACCATACCTCGGGAAAATCCTTTAAAATCACGGGAAGGGTTTGAACCTCTTTCCCGGCTCATTTGCCTTTAAAATCCTTAAATCTCATTTTCCCAAATCACCGTAAAACATATAAATGGAGGAAATCATATATGCAGGAGAAATCAAATAAAGTATATGGCATGCAATTTAATTTAAAACAAAAGTCCACTCACAGTACTATTGCGACCTTCCCGCTCGGAAAGCTCCTCGAGCGAAACCCTCGAACTAACCGCGTAGTCGAGCCCGTCTCACGTTCAATCAGAGACTGTACCAACAAACCAATACGTTAGTCATTTCATCATTGACTTGGTCTTTTCCTAGTTTGACCAGGAAATCCTATTTGACCACAAGTTGACCAAGTTACTTTCTTATAGCACTTTAACCTTTTTGACTTTCTTTCCCGGTTATCGACTCTTAATTCAATTTACCGGAAGTCCGACTTAGCTTCCGAACTTTCCTTTACCACTTAACTTGACGTTAGGGTGTCACATAATAATTCGTTGAATTACTATGGACACCCAACGTATCACATTAATCAATATAATTAATCTTGAGTCGATTTACCGATTTAACATTTCCTCATAACTGGTAACCTTCCAAAAAGGGAAAGTTTCCCAAAATGGAAAGTTTCCTAACATCGCAAGTGTTCCTTAGATTGGGAAGTTTCCCAAAATGGAAACTTCCTAATTACGTCCAATTTTTTCCGTAAGTGTCTCAATTACGAATTAACCGTACTCTTGACTAAAGCTTAACAGGGATTCGATTTCTACCTCTTCGGCTTTCAGCCGGTTTTACCGTATCACAGGAATCGTCATCGGATCCCGGTAACTTGCCGGAATTTCGCCAGAGTTTCCCCGTTTCCTTCGATTCACCAAGTTATCGACAAAACACACAAGAGCAAGTCAATATCAATTCAGCAACACCAACAACAATTCCACAACAAAATCACTCGGGGAAATCGAGTTTACCTACAACTCGTCCAACCTCGGACCTAGGACCTCAATTGCAGCCTCCCTGCTGCCAACATCAAACCGGCAGCTTCCCGGCCTCCTCCTTGCCGGACAGCTGACCTGCAGCACCTCAAAACCTTGTAACAGCTACCACACTCGCCAACTCCTCCCAAAACAGCCGCCCCAGCCACCAACAGTGGCTGCCATCCACCCTTTCGAACCAAACCTTACCAAGAAGTATGAAATTATATCAAAATCTTCCTCTCAACATGTAGGACACTTTGATGTAATATACGAAGCCCAAATCGAAACCAAAACTCAAGAATTAACAAAACAGTCGAACTGTCCAAGAACACAGATTTCACCTTTTGATTCGAAACACTCACCTCCAACCGAATTGGTTCAAGCTGTATGGAGGGATGGTTAGGCGAGTCGAGGGCTGCAAAACCCAAGAAGAATCTCGGCGAACGGTGGCCGCACGACGGAGTTCGAACCGGAGCTCCGATTCGTCTGTCCTCGAGGCACCGCTCTCACCTAGGGTCGAAATGAGTCGCATGGTGGGTATGGAGATGTCGAGGAGGAAGAGAGGAATCCGATGCCGTCGGTCTCGCAGCAAACCGCCGCCGGACGGCGGAGATATCGGTGAAAAACCGATTCGGGTCGGGTTCGGGTCGCCGGGTTACAGATCGCGTCTGAGAGAAAATCGAGGGAGCTCCGTATGGTTTTGATACATTTCCCAAAATGGCAAGTCTTATTTATACCTCGACACCAGAATAGTAACTTCCCATTTTTTGACCATAACTTCTTCATACGAACTCCGTTTTGAGCGTGCTACGTGTCCACGAACTCGTAACGACGCCCTCTACAACTTTCATGAAGAAAGTTTCCCCAAATTCCTGACCTAACGAAAAGTCAACTTTTTGACCTTTCACGGTAAAACGGTTACTACGAAATGGTTAAAGATCAAAGTAACTTGGGTAGTAACCGACCGTAAATGGATTCTAAAACCGGGATGTGACAATTCTCCCCACCTTATAAAAATTTCGTCCTCGAAATTCCTATACTCAAAGTCCAACACAGTGGGGGATAGTACCACTAAAATAATGATATTATTCTCCAATATCAACTCATTTTCTGACACCCGACCTCTTTTCTCGGGTCAAAACTAAAGCGTCTGAAGTCTTACCGTGGATCACAAAGATTTTCTCTTGAATCATCGATCAACTGAATCACCGAATTCTTACTGTACTCCATCTCATTTATGAGGTGGAATACTACACTGCCTATCACTGATCCACCATCTGTAATCCTCACGAAAAATCACTATTGTTTTTTTTTTCACCAAAAGATGACAAATTCTGTCATACACTGAAAACATCCTTTGGCAACAATTCCCTGTTGCCTAAACCGGAGTATAACCATATCTTAGAAAATCCAACTGCACAACATAACCACTTCGACCAGTAACCAACCTCCTATCCCTTCTGGTTTAGCCAAATAACCACCAACAACTGTCCTTACCAACCACAAGTAACGTCGTCACAATACTGCTAATACTCATTCTGATTCAATCACCCCTCGCTTACCGCGAGTAAAATCTCTTCAAGAATACTTGTATTCTTTCGTTGAACTTTAGATATCATCTCCCACATTCCCTATGCAGGAACTGGTTATCACACCTGAGGAGTAGGGTTCGATGTCACTAATAGATTTAAATCCTCCGATATCAATCTACAACGTGGGGTCAACACCCATGACAACAAGCCCATGAGAAAACCATGACGACTAGTGTTACACAAACCATCACCTTATTGAATCAGACTCCCTGATCTGGTTTACGCTTTCTATAAATTATCCTGTCAAGTTGTCCTGTTGTAGAGTAATTGTCTTCCCTTGATCTATCCTTACTCAAACCACTTGCATACACAGGACATGAATAGCCATGACTTTTTAGCGTAAAACCCAAAACCATAGCCTTAAATCAGGGAAATACACGTCTGCAGACATCGAGACCCAACAATACTTATTCCTCGCATGAAGACAAATTGTCAGACTATGTACCGCACACGTAACTAATCTGACAACACAAATTCTGACTTTTACTCACAAGCCAACCATTGGAGTCGCTAACTCAATTATCACCTTATGGGGTCACAGCGTACTTTACCACGGGTAATACATCTCCGTACTAACTCATAGGCGAGGTGACACCGACCTCCCTATCTCTTACATTAGCTTGGAATGACGCATAGTGCAGAACTTGCACTTCAACCATAACTGTGCGTCTATTAACAACATCAGCATCACAATCTGGGATAGACTTACCCTTATAAGACTTCCAGGGCCTTACCCGCTCAGCAAGTATATTTCCTTCATAGATGCGTCCATTACCACCTCGTCCGGTAATAACTGACAACTTTGGACATTTATCCCGATCGAACATCTACATAAAATTTAGTGCCACTGGTGCACACCAAAAGTAACCCCTGATCAAAGCATCGGGAATTAATTCCACACCGAACTTAACCATAATGATCACCGAGCATCCAATTATCAAGGCACAATTTAACAAATACCAACACCGCACTGGGCGCGTAAACATCACAGAGTCAACTCGTACAACTAGACAGTCTCTAACAAAACTGTCCCCCATGCTCTGCAAGTTTACCATCCACCACATCCTCTATTCGGTAAGATTCAAAATTCCTAATCACTTACCGTCCTATTTAAAGAGGAGAAATAACTGCGTGCACAGGAAAACAAATTACCACTTCAGATCCTAGATTATAAGATCCGCTGCCACACGTTAACATCCCCTCAGATCATCACTTAATCTGAACGTGGCTTCAACACTCAACGATTTCCAAAGGAGTGTTGCTCAACTTAGCAACATACCTTACCAATCTTAGTAGCCATTATTACCAAACTTAGACTCGTAACACTTTTGAGTCATCAAGGAAAACCTTTCCTAGTTCACCGCAATTCGTACTCAGCGAAATGCTGACAATTTCGAGAGTCACCTCCAATGATCTTACTTGCTACCACCCTACACTCGTGGTGCCAAGAACTGCCGCTAGGTCAATAATTCTTAACAAGTATGGTCACTACTCAAATGACCAATGACCATAGTCATGCCAACAATACTTTAATCCTCTCAGGATTTCATTATATACACCAAAATTCAATTTCCCAGATCTAATCCTCATTCCACAGATCAAATTGAGAATATTTCCTGTCACTGCAGTAGGTGTAACTTATGAACCCCAAACACGACTAAGTACACCTTCGGTTACAATACTTGATTAAACCACAGCCAGTGAGTGCAAAAATTCCCATGCCATCAAGCTCAGTTAATCACCTTCGATGAAACCAAGTGTCATAACGGACGACTTTGGTTGCAGGTTGACCATCTACAATCATTCTCACTCCTATTCAACGATTCAGTAAACCTTACCCCACTGCTGTCACTTCACCTTTTCCGTGCATCTATCACAGCATGCAATTAACTACCTACTATCAACATGTAACAATTTAACTAACCATCTTGAAAATCGAAGCAGCTACAATTAACTCACTTCCGAGTTGTTCTTAAATGGTTAGACCGTTAAATTGACGTCTCGCACAGAAACTTCTAACCAAAAGTCCTTAATCTCCGTTCTAAAAATATAGAATCCTCATGATACATCCTTGAAACATAAGAACATGTCACTCTGACCACACACAGCTGCACACAATAATCACGCCTTACCAGCATGTGCTACCCAAATTTCGCTTTACCACTTCCCTACACAGGAGAGTACACGTGCTCATGTGGGGTACACCTATGTACAACTTCAGCCGTCGAACCAGTGTCGTTTGCACAACGACTGGTTCCCACACCAATATAGCACAAGGTCAATCAAGACTTGTACCACTATCTTTGGTACCCCAAACACTCTTGGTCCATGAACCGGTGGCTTGTTGCCACTTCCAACATGTTCCTTTAAATTCTGAAACCAATTACCCTTAGCTACAACTTGTAACACTCGCTCGATCTGTAAATCGGACTCTAACACAGCCAACCTGGAGACCCCTCCACAGGTGTACTAATTAAAACACTTAGACCGCAGGTGGATAACTCACCTTATGGTTGACATGAGCCCAAAGATCTGGTGACACGATTTAATTTCTACCTCTACGTTAAATGGCCCAATGACCCTTGTCACCAACAATTCAAATCACGCTTGGACTCACCAACAAATCAAATCTTTCTAGTACCCCAATCATGGGTGGCTGGAGCGAAGAGAATCTGGTCGTAGCTGATGACAACAATGTCAGCACCAAAGGTGACCCAAACCATCAGTTTCAGTGGTTGTTCCATAACCATCGAGTGACCAAAACAGCCTTTACTTCCTTAACACTTTTTAGTAGTGTCACATCATGGACTAGTCACTAGATCCAGACCACAAAAATAACAACACTCAACTTCCTTGAGTCATTCCCCTTTCATATGTCCGTTGGTTTCTCTGAAACCCCACTAATGACGAACCTCAACAACGTCGTGGCAATCGTCAAAACTAAATACTCATCCTCACTGAATAATCGCGCTAGACGACTTCAGCTCCTTTTTCCATGGCAGGATGCAACCTCTTTCATTAACTCGTACGACTCTTCACTGCTAAGAGCCTCATAACACGAACACCAAGGCCTTGTCTTAGGCTTCTACAGCATCCCTGTCAACAACCATGATAGCCCTCCAGGTGTGAATTAACTGTTTCACCACCGAGTACTCACACATAAAGCTCAAACGTTAAACAACGTGAGTTTCCAGCTCGATCCCCAACTCAATTCTCAATAATTCCTTTTAAAACAAAATCCTTGGGGAACTCATACAAATAAATACATAACGAGCTTACCTTGTTCCTTACAAGAACTCTCTATGAGGTCGCGCGTACTGAGACATAGTCTTGAAGATTCCAATGTTTATAGGACCACTCGGTCCATAACTCAACCAGGAAGTACTACTCATATCCTTAATAAACACCAAGCGTCCAAAGCATAAAATGCCGATGGATCCGCCGCGGTCGGACCATCACTCTATAGACATTAAGTGATACTAAGTATATGAGGTAGTAACAGGAAACGATAACCTAATGCTCTGATACCAATTGTCAGGACCCACCCCGAGTTAAATCCCTTTAACTCGGAGTACATCCTGCAGGGACCACCCCAAGGGAACTTCTTACCGAAACCCCCTTGAAATGGCCAACCTTTCCTACCATCCAACTCAGCACATTCATGAGTATCTACAACAACCCTAACTCATGAAGGCATCCTGCTCCCTAACCTACTTAATTAACTATACTGGGTTAGTCAGAGCAGTCTACTAAGATGATTACCCTAAAGAATTTCAACGGCAACGGATTGATTGACTATGCCTCAACTCTTGTACGCGCACGACCTCCGCTCTAGAACCCTGCACCACTGGGCATTTGAAAACGAAGGGCCCAGGGGAGAAACATAGAAAAACTGTCAGGGTGAGTGGACAAAAATAAATATAAAAGCTCTAATTCCTTTAATGTTCTCCCTCTACGTTTTTCGAAGGAAATCCGCATGCAAGTAAAACATAAATAATGCCTTGGCTCATATATAAACAATTATGTGGGGTGTTAACCTCATCCACGAGAAAACCCGACCTGCTCTATCCGGGAGGGTCTAGTGACCAGCTCCACCGGAGAGGGTCCCCGACCTGCTCTATCTGGGAAGGTCTAGTGACCGGCTCCACCAGAGAGGGTCCCCGACCTGCTCTATTCGGGAAGGTCTAATGACCAGCTCAACCGAAGAGGGTCCCCGACCTGCTCTATCCGGGAAGGTCTACTGACCAGCTCCACCGGAGAGGGTCCATGCTAGCATACAATCCTTATATCCTTTTCCCTTTTCAAATCCCTTTAAAACCTGTAAAACCTGTAAAACCTCGTGGGAATAATAAATCGAAAACCCCTTTAAATCCTTGAGCCAAATTTCTCCTTTTAAAATCATCCCTCTCCATAATCCCAAAACGGTGATAATCAATAAAACCATACCTCGGGAAAATCCTTTAAAATCACGGGAAGGGTTTGAACCTCTTTCCCGGCTCATTTGCCTTTAAAATCCTTAAATCCCATTTTCCCAAATCACCGTAAAACATATAAATGGAGGAAATCATATATGCAGGAGAAATCAAATAAAGTATATGGCATGCAATTTAATTTAAAACAAAAGTCCACTCACAGTACTATTGCGACCTTCCCGCTCGGAAAGCTCCTCGAGCGAAACCCTCGAACTAATCGCGTAGTCGATCCCGTCTCACGTTCAATCAGAGACTGTACCAACAAACCAATACGTTAGTCATTTCATCATTGACTTGGTCTTTTCCTAGTTTGACCAGGAAATCCTATTTGACCACAAGTTGACCAAGTTACTTTCTTATAGCACTTTAACCTTTTTGACTTTCTTTCCCGGTTATCGACTCTTAATTCAATTTACCGGAAGTCCGACTTAGCTTCCGAACTTTCCTTTACCACTTAACTTGACGTTAGGGTGTCACATAATAATTCGTTGAATTACTATGGACACCCAACGTATCACATTAATCAATATAATTAATCTTGAGTCGATTTACCGATTTAACATTTCCTCATAACTGGTAACCTTCCAAAAAGGGAAAGTTTCCCAAAATGGAAAGTTTCCTAACATCGCAAGTGTTCCTTAGATTGGGAAGTTTCCCAAAATGGAAACTTCCTAATTACGTCCAATTTTTTCCGTAAGTGTCTCAATTACGAATTAACCGTACTCTTGACTAAAGCTTAACAGGGATTCGATTTCTACCTCTTCGGCTTTCAGCCGGTTTTACCGTATCACAGGAATCGTCACCGGATCCCGGTAACTTGCCGGAATTTCGCCAGAGTTTCCCCGTTTCCTTCGATTCACCAAGTTATCGACAAAACACACAAGAGCAAGTCAATATCAATTCAGCAACACCAACAACAATTCCACAACAAAATCACTCGGGGAAATCGAGTTTACCTACAACTCGTCCAACCTCGGACCTAGGACCTCAATTGCAGCCTCCCTGCTGCCAACATCAAACCGGCAGCTTCCCGGCCTCCTCCTTGCCGGACAGCTGACCTGCAGCACCTCAAAACCTTGTAACAGCTACCACACTCGCCAACTCCTCCCAAAACAGCCGCCCCAGCCACCAACAGTGGCTGCCATCCACCCTTTCGAACCAAACCTTACCAAGAAGTATGAAATTATATCAAAATCTTCCTCTCAACATGTAGGACACTTTGATGTAATATACGAAGCCCAAATCGAAACCAAAACTCAAGAATTAACAAAACAGTCGAACTGTCCAAGAACACAGATTTCACCTTTTGATTCGAAACACTCACCTCCAACCGAATTGGTTCAAGCTGTATGGAGGGATGGTTAGGCGAGTCGAGGGCTGCAAAACCCAAGAAGAATCTCGGCGAACGGTGGCCGCACGACGGAGTTCGAACCGGAGCTCCGATTCGTCTGTCCTTGAGGCACCGCTCTCACCTAGGGTCGAAATGAGTCGCATGGTGGGTATGGAGATGTCGAGGAGGAAGAGAGGAATCCGATGCCGTCGGTCTCGTAGCAAACCGCCGCCGGACGGCGGAGATATCGGTGAAAAACCGATTCGGGTCGGGTTCGGGTCGCCGGGTTACAGATCGCGTCTGAGAGAAAATCGAGGGAGCTCCGTATGGTTTTGATACATTTCCCAAAATGGCAAGTCCTATTTATACCTCGACACCAGAATAGTAACTTCCCATTTTTTGACCATAACTTCTTCATACGAACTCCGTTTTGAGCGTGCTACGTGTCCACGAACTCGTAACGACGCCCTCTACAACTTTCATGAAGAAAGTTTCCCCAAATTCCTGACCTAACGAAAAGTCAACTTTTTGACCATTCACGGTAAAACGGTTACTACGAAATGGTTAAAGATCAAAGTAATTTGGGTAGTAACCGACCGTAAATGGATTCTAGAACCGGGATGTTACACTTTAAGCGATGTCCATTCACCTTAAATGTTGTACCTGTAGTTTCACTTTGAATTTCAATGGCACCATGAGCAAACACGTTAGTTACAATAAATGGACCAACCCAACGAGAACGTAATTTTTCAGGAAAAAGCTTAAGTCTTGAATGAAATAGAAGAACTTTCTGCCCTTTTTGAAACGATTTGCCTCGGATCATTTTGTCATGATACGCTCGAGTTTTCTCCTTGTAGATCCATGCAGCATCATAAGCATCATTCCTTATTTCTTCAAGTTCGTTGATTTGCAATTTCCGATGAAGGCCGGCAGCATCTATGTCCATGTTGAATTTCTTCACCGCCCACCATGCTCTGTGCTCTAGTTCGACCGGAAGGTGACAAGCATTCCCATAAGTGAGCCGAAAGGGAGACATCCCAATAGGCGTCTTGTATGCAGTTCGGTAAGCCCATAATGCATCATCAAGGCGGTCGCTCCAATCCTTTCTTGTTGGGCCGACGGTTTTCTCCAGAATGCGCTTGATCTCTCGATTCCACACTTCAGCCATCCCACTTGTTTGAGGGTGATATGGGGTGGAAACCTTGTGTGTGACTCCATACTTCTTGAGTAAAGCCTCTATGGTACGGTTGCAAAAATGAGAACCTCCATCGCTTATCAGAACGCGTGGAACTCCAAACTGAGAAAAGATGTTAGTTCTCAAGAAAGCTGCAACAACTTTAGAGTCATTAGTCCTGGTGGCTTTCGCCTCCACCCATTTAGACACATAATCAACAGCCAACAAGATATAAAGAAAGCCTCTAGAAGAAGGAAATGGTCCCATAAAATCAATACCCCAAACATCAAAAATTTCTACCACGATAATAGGAGAAAGGGGCATTTGATCTTTTGGACCGATGTTACCTGTTCTTTGGCATCTATCACATGAAACACAAAACATGTTTGCATCTTTGAAGATCGTAGGCCAATAGAATCCGCAATCTAATACCTTGAGGGCTGTCCGTTTCGGTCCGAAATGTCCTCCACACGCCTCACTATGACAAAATGCTAGGATGGACTTGTGCTCATTTTCTGGAACGCATCGTCGAATAACTTGATCACTACATCCTTCTGCAATAGGGAACTTAGTGGTTTTGCCACCAAAGAAAAGTCTTTGATGAATCGCCTGTAAAATCCTGCATGGCCAAGAAACGAACGGACCTCTCTCACAGTTGTGGGAGAGGGTAAGCGTTGCATAATATCAATCATAGCCTTATCAACTTCTATTCCCTTTTTTCGAAATTATGTGTCCTAAAACTATCCTTGATTAACCATGAAATGACATTTTCCCCAATTTAACACAAGGTTAGTTTCTACACATTTTTCCAAGATTAACTCTAAATTCTCTAAAATCATCCATAAAGACTTCAATAATATTTTCAATAAAATCTGAGAATATAGAATACACACAACGTTGGAATGTACCTGGTGCGTTGCATAACCCAAAAGGCAGGCGTCGATAGGCAAACGTACCAAAGGGACATGTGAACGTCGTCTTCTCTTGGTCATCCGGGTGAATGCTAATCTGATTGTAACCGCTGTACCCATCTAAGAAGCAGTAAAACTCGTGTCCGGCTAATCTTTCAAGCATTTGATCCATGAACGGTAGAGGCATGTGATCTTTGCGCGTAGTAGCATTGAGCTTCCTATAATCGATGCACATCCTGTAATCCGTCACCAAACGTTGCGGCACAAGTTCATTCTTGTCATTCTTGACAACTGTGACTCCACTCTTTTTCGGCACAACTTGGACGGGTGAAATCCATTGACTATATGAGATTGGGTAAATCACTCCACAATCAAGTAATTTAATCACCTCATCCTTCACAACTTTCATCATCAGTGGGTGCAAACGTCGCTGCCCTTCTCTTGTCGGTTTTGCACCTTCTTCAAGTAAGATCCTGTGAACACATTTTGTAGGGCTGATTCCCTTGATGTCCGCCAAAGTCCAACCGATGGCGGTCTTGTTTCTTTTCAGCACGGCGATCAATTCTTCTTCTTGCTGGTTACTCAGCTTTGATGATACAATAACTGGTAAAGTATCATCGTTTCCAAGATATGCATACTTCAAATGATCTGGTAGAGGTTTTAACTCTAAATTTGGGGCCTGTTCCACAGATGGTAACAACTTGTTAGTGGCAATGGGAATTGACAAGTGAGAATTATACCTATGGTAAGGGGCTGCCTCGAGTGTGGCAATGACTTCCAATATGTGTGGTTCGAGTTTAGCCTCCTCTTCTGCCGAAATTCTTTCTCCTTTCTTGTCAAATCCGGCCCCTTGCTCAATAACTAATTGCTATTGATCCCTAGTTTCCGATAAAACCTGTGCACAAGAATTAATTTCATCAATATCATAGCAAGTTTTTAAATCAGAAACCGGATACCTCATTGCTTCAAACACATTGAAGCTTATAACTTCACCATCAAACTCCATGGTGAGGTTGCCTTCAGCAACGTCAATCTTTGTTCTTGCTGTTCTCATAAATGGTCGCCCCAATAGTAACTGAGTTGAATTTATTGGCGACTCCTCCATTTGTAGCACATAGAAATCTGCAGGAAATATTAGATGATTCACCTGCACATGAACATCTTCAACGTATCCCTCAGGATACTTAGTAGAATGATCCGCCAATTGAATAATCACATTGTCTTTCTTAAGTGGTCCTAGACTTAGTGACTTATACACATTGTAAGGCATAACATTAATTGAAGCGCCTAAGTCTAGCATGACATTTTTGAAAAGTGAGTCTCCAATGACACATGAAACAGTAAAACTTCCTGGATCCTTCAACTTTGGCGGTAGTGTCCTTTTGATAACGGCTGATACCGTTTCGCTCATCTTCACTACTTGTGCTTCCCTTGTAAGCCTTCGTGTTGTGCACATTTCCTTCAAAAACTTGGCATATTTTGGAATTTGCTTGATGCATTCCAACAAAGGGATATTCACTTGAACTTTTCTGAAAACTTCCAGCACTTCCTCATCTGATTTGTCCTTCTTGGACTTTGCAAATCTAGAAGGAAAAGGTAAACACGGAGATTGGTTAGTATTAACTAAACCATTAGCGTTAGAATTTAATACCTTTGGTGCCTCTGGAATTGGCACATTTTCCTTCTTGGAAGTTGCTGGATCGTTTTCCAAGTCATCATTTTTCATTGTTTCCATTTCACCATTTTTAACATCCTCAAGCTCGGTTTCTTTCTCTCCTTCATCTTTGCTAAGATTCTTCTTTGAAACTCTTGGTGGCTCTTGTAGGATCTTTCCACTCCTTGTGGTGACAGCTTGAGCTTGCTCTTTCCTTGGGTTCTTGATCACACCACCCGGCAATTTTCCTTGCTCACTAAATTGTCCCATGAAGTCCACAACTTGCCCCATTTGTGTCTTGAGCTCGGCTATGTCCATGGAGTTTGTTTGCTGCCCGACTAACAACGCTTGAGTGGCGGTGTTCAATTGACTTTGTCCCATAGCAAGCGACTTCAGCAACTCATCATAATTAGGAGGATTAGGCATGGTTTGGTTGCTTGGCATTGGGGGAGTGTAGGGAGCTTGTGGCCTTGGCATAAATTGTCCTTGTGGCTGAGGTGAAAAAGTCATGGAATTCGGCTGAGATTGTGTGGCATTCGGCATAGGAGGTCTGATCACATTGTCATTGTTTGACCATCGAAAGTTAGGATGATTACGGAAGCCAGAATTATAAGTGTTTGAGATTTGATTATATCTCTGCCCTCCTTGATATCCAATGGCATTTGCTTGTTCAAGACTTCCATTTGCAGCAATTTGTGGACATTGATCAGTGAAATGTCCCTCGGCACATAAACCACATACTTGTGCTCCTTGCAATCTCATTAGCTGTGTCATCATGTTCGACATCTTCTCCATTTTCTCTTCAAGAGCCAAGGTCGAACTAGCCTCATTCACATGTCTTGTGGAACCTTGAGATGTTCCAAATTGCTGATTATTGAGAGCTCTAGTATTCAGAAGTAGTTTGGCGTCCGCACGCTCTCTATCCAAAAATGCACCACCGGCGGCCGAATCAAGTAATTCTCTTTCTGCAATCCGCAAACCTTCATAGAAATATTGCAACAACAAACCCTCACGGATTCCATGAGCTGGACAAGAAGCGACAAGAGATTTAAACCTCTCATAATATGCGCAGAAAGTTTCATCCGCTCCTTGTTTAATCCCGGTGATTTGCTTCCTCAAGTTTGTCACCTTTAATGATGGGAAATATTTCAACAGAAACTCATGCACCATTGTTTCCCATGAGGTGATGCGGTTGGTTGGCAGCTCAAATAACCATCTTCTTGCTTGATCTTCAAGAGAAAACGGAAATGCCTTCATCTTCACATGTTGCAAATCAGCTCCTCTTGGACACATTGAATCACAAGTAAATTGGAATTGCTGGAGATGATGATTCGGATCTTCACCCGATAGTCCATGGAATTTCGGCAATTGATGTAGAAATCCACTTTTGAGCTCAAATTCACTTGTTTTCCCTTCTGCTGCGGGAGGAAAAGTAATGTTGGACGGTGCGGCTCCACCTTCATATCCGGTAACATGTCCGTTTTCTTCTCTGATTGTTGGCATCTTTGGTAAGTTGAAATTCAAACAATCGTGCGGAAATGGACTTGCTTCTAACTCAAAATCAGGCTCGTCTAACGGCTGATGTAGCTCGTAAGGTGTTTCTTCAAACTCTTGAGCGGTTGATGATGATGGAGTGTATGGTGATAATCTTGGTGTAACAATTCTTGCTGAGTACGGTGGACTTGCAAATTCAACGTCAATTTGCGGATTTGAGATGTGCACGTCTAGATTTTCAGCTTCTACAATCCGTTTCAAGCGTTCTTTAATATTTCGGTGCCAAATGTTAAAGTCGGACATTCATTGACCTGAAAATGCAAAAATCAAAATGTTAGTAAACAAATAATGATGAAAAATGCAGAAAATATTGTTAAGTTATGTTAGTAGTAAGTGACGAATTTACATAAGAGTAAACACAAATGTACACTAAAACTCGAAATACAAACATGTAAACACGAAATCTGATTTTTCCTAAGGTTCTAATTGTTTTTATTCACACATTTTTAACATTCAAGGTACGTGGAGCAGTGGAGCAAACTGTGCAATGGGCTTGTACAGCCCACGGTTTGGTCTTGCTTTATCCGATATACCACAAAAGTTAAAAATAACGTTTTCTTTTGAAGTAATGTAAATCTATTTATGCAGAGTTTATCTTGTATATTCTAAAGCATGGCGGACGTGCGGCCTAAGTATGGTCGTCTAGACATAAACTTATTCCGTGTTTTCAGAAGGCTTAGTTTGTGCATTCCAAATTAATCTAAGGCAAGACTCATTTGTTGGTTACCACGGAGAGCGAACTCCCTATCGACCCCTTCACCGAGAAGGGTTATCAGTCTGTGGACCTCTGAGATCTAATTGCACAAACCTTAGACAAGTGTTGGTTATACACGCACCAATGTGCCCATTACTCAGTTGAGAACAAGCATATGTGTTAGACAGTTCTTCAAGTGTTAATAAGAGCCGCCCTCAACTTCATGCGATTACATGAAGGGTTTAGGCTGATATTAACAAAAGAGACTTTACCTATTCCGTTTGCTTAAGAAAACACAAATAAACGCAGCATAAATAAATCTTTAACTTCCTAACAATTTAAACTAAGTTACAACATGCATTATAAACACAAAGAAACCTGAATCGAAACTTTACAACTTATACAAAATAGAAACTTTACAATTCACAAATCTACAAAGTTAACACTTCAATAAACGATATTTCTCAACATCCCCGGCAACGGCGCCAGAAATTGATGAGCGTTTTTCGTCTCACACATGTAAACACGTGATCAAATTAAACCTCACAACTTTATAACCCTGCAAAATGTCATCGTTAGTACGAATAAGTAGGGATCGTTCAGTCCGGGGATATTGAAGGGTAATCGAAAACAGAAATTGTTAACACAATCGAATAAATATATGGGGGATATAAATGTTTAACATCTAAAGAAACTAAAACTTAACTTAAAACTAATTATTTACAGTTGATCAACCACTCTACACATAACACATATCTCTTTAAACATGTAACAACTCAAATAAAAGAATAGGGCAGCAAGTGTAAAAACCGAATTCATAATCCAATTTAGTTCCAATTTAATTAGAGCCTTCGCGGTTATTCTAATTATTCAAGACTTCACAATTATTCAGAATTAACTTCGCGTATAATCCTAAACATAGTACTAATCGGTTTAAAGACACTTCGCGTAGAAATTAAACACAAAGAGCACATAAGCACAATAAGTCGAATTGGAGACATGTTAGCAAGTATGGCGTCACCTCATCTCACATCGACATGTAAATTTACAGAATTATTCTAGCTCTTATAAAGAACACAAATTGAACCAACTTCGCGCATGATTCAACGTATATTCAATAAGCATATGAAATCTATACACAAGGGACAGCCATGGCCGAGGCTGCCCTTGTGCATATGATTTGTTGTGTGCACAAACTCTGCAAATAAACCAAACTAAAGCATAAATTCAATTAATTACTACTGCCCTTAAGTCTTAAATTCGAATTAACACATGCATATATAGAGAATTCAACCAAACAACAATCAAACACATAAAGAAACCCAAAGAATTCATCAAATCATGTAAGAACATTGATAGTTTGTTACAAAATTCAGAAATAACATGGAATTTAACAACTGAATTTGAAACAAATTTAAAGACAACCATGAATCTTGGACTGACTTAGGAGTGGAGATCGATGCTTGGTTGAGCAGCGGCTGAATTGGTGGTGGAGAGAGGCGGCGGCTGCCTTGGCTTGTGATGTGTGCGGCTGCGTTGAAGAGGAGAGGCGGAGGCGGCTATGGAAGGGCTGTGAAGGTGGCGGCTGTATGCTTGGGAGGATGAATGGAGGGCGGCTGTATTGGCTTGTGGAAGAGGGAGGAGAGGCGGCGGCTGCTTTGTGATGGAGCGAGAGAGGGACGAATTCTTGGAGAGAAAGAGGAGGGGCTGCTGTGTTCTAAGTATAGGGGGGTCGACCTCTTTTCTCTTCAGCTGCTGCCTCTATTTATAGTGTTATGTCTCCCCCTTTGAGTTCTCTCAACCCTTGATCTAATCTTGATCCAATGGTCAAGGAAATTACCCAACAAATTAATAGAAATGTGTTAGGAAATTTTCAGAATTTCCTTGTTCAGCAAGATGATGAATTTGGCTCAAAAAATGGCTGCATACAAGTTCCTTCTCCAAGGTAAAATCGGCAATTTAGGAGTCCATTCCTTTCTTGGCTGATCTTAATCTTCTCCCTTCAATTTGCCGAATTGATGATGAAATTCATTCCTTTTTCATGCACAATTATGGTTCCTGAAAAGGTAGGGAAATAAGTTAATAGAAAATCAGAATAATTAGGGATTTAAACAAAGAAATTTAAGGAAAGAAGTTCCCTTATTTTCAGATTTGAATTTCAAATAAATCCCTTGATGTAGGACAAAGTTTTGTCCTAAATTCCCTTGATTAATTCGGCTGAATTGATGGAGAAAGAATTTTGGGATTTTGCTGCTCCATTTCCTCTTTTATAGTCGCCATAAATTCTCTTAATCCTTGTGGGAATAGGTTTCTTTGCTTCATGTGGAATCCCTGTCAAAAAAGGAAAGAAAGTTTTCAAAATAAATTAGGAAAGTCAGAATAGGAAAGATTCAAAGATAGTTAGTTTCCCAAATCAAATGAGGAAAGTTTCTCTAATCAAATTAGGTAAGTTTTCCAAAATGAAATAGGTAACTTTTCCCTTTTCAAAATAGGAAAGTTTCCTAAACTACTTATCCTCGACTTTTGCAACTCGTTGAGTTTCCTAGTTAAATAAGGATTTTGCTAAAACTCCACATTTTCTTCTATTTAAGCACATTTTCACTTGTTCTCCACCAAACAATCATGGTTCACTCCAACGACTCAAATCTGCAAAATTAAGAGTTAAACAAAGTATAAATAGGGATAGAAACACATTAAAAGCGTAGCATTTTATGCTCTTATCAACTACCCCACACTTATTCTTTGCTAGTCCCTTAGCAAATCTAATTAAAAGACTCTACTAATGCCCCTAAATAATTGTCTCAGAATCTTTAAACACATAGAGTTCAAGTTTAAGCATTGAGATGTAAGCGCACAAATTCCAAGTGTCATAAACATGTTTCACGGTATGAATAAGTAAGAAGTGAGAAAATGAGCATGCAAACATGTTAAGTTAATTTAATCCTCCTTACTAGGCATACTCTCTTCTGTTCACACATGATATGGCAACATTCACTCAAGTAAATGCAAGAGAAAAGATTGTAAGGCAACAAATAGCTTGCATATTCCAACAGATAAAAGCACTTGTGAAAAATTTTCTTGGATAATCTCATTTAACAACTAAGTGCAAGAATGGACCAAAACCATATGCTTAACTCTTGAGAAAATCTCCACAGATCATAATTCACCCATTTTAAGAATCATGAAAAAATCTTTTGAAAGGATAATAATGGGGCTTGGCACAAGGTATTCGAATTTAGTATAGTGGTGGCTAAAACGTCACCAAGACTTAATAAAGCTCAATTCTCCTTATGACTTCACTCCATAGGCCGAATTTCATCATGTTGGACCAATTCTTCATTCTTTCCTTCCCCTTACTTTGTGAAAACGAACAAAGGTCAAATATAACAAAGATAGACCTTCAAATCATGTACAAACTCCAAATTCACAGCAAGAACTAAATCCAATCATCACAATTCTTCTTCATTTCGTGCTTTATTTCTCCTTTGGTTCGAAACACATGTTTGTTCGATTTTTTTTTCTTTCTTTTTCACTTAGCACATACGTTTTTACATTCACAATTGGATAAGTTCACCCCACACTTGTTTCACATCATCACTTCATAACACAATTCTGCATCCAAATCAAGCTTTATCAAGTCTCAACGACAAGGGTCAAGATATTTCTGTTCTAAGCAAAGGGAATGTGTATGATGGTGATGAAAGAAAGGCTAAATGTAGGCTCAAAGGGGGTTAACACTAAGGAGTCCCACGACGGGCACAAATTGGGCAAATGCGTTATTTGGCTTTGGTGGTATTCCTAATAAGATCTTGTTCAATCATTTTCAAAATCAAGGCATAGTCATGAATAAAAGTTTCGAAAATCATCAAGAGCAAGTTCTAGCATTCTAGAGTCCATTAAAACTATAGCACATAGTCATTGAATATGCAAAAAAATAATGAGATTTAAGAACAAGTTTTTTGCCGAAAATTTTGTCTCTCATAAAGAAAGTATATAGGCTCAAAAACTCACATAGGTTGTTATGGATTAAAACCAACTCAAACGTGCATGCTTTTACATATATCAATCAATATCTCACATATTCATACAAATCACATTATCCATGAAACTCAAAATTTAATTCTTATGATCATGCAAAACCGTCATCTATGCATTCAAAGACATACTCATCATCAACTTTAGGGGCATAGACTCAAAACAAAACAAAAAAAACAAAACATTTTTATTTGGAACAAGATTTTCTGATTTTTCGAAACAAAGCAAAGCAAATTGAAAACACACAAAACAAACTAAAAACATGTGAATCATGTAATCCCTACCCCACACTTAGAAAGTTACATTGTCCTCAATGTAAACTCGAAAATGGTGTTGTAATTCCTAAGCATATGATAAATTTTACAGTTTCACACATATACAGTTCAACCATAAGAGTGTAAGGATTTAGAAAATGCAAACTCTCGGTGATGGCTCCTCCACAGCTACGGTTGAAATGGGTTGCCTCCCATGCAGCGCTTAACTGTTTATAGTCCTTTAGCCTAGACTCTTCTCCATGTTCACTCGGATCTTGGTGCGTCCTTTACTTGGGTTTCCTCAACCGTGTGCTCCTCAAAAGGCTCGTAATAAGGCTTTAAGCGATGTCCATTCACCTTAAATGTTGTACCTGTTGTTTCACTTTGAATTTCAATGGCACCATGAGCAAACACGTTAGTTACAATAAATGGACCAACCCAACGAGAACGTAATTTTTCAGGAAAAAGCTTAAGTCTTGAATGAAATAGAAGAACTTTCTGCCCTTTTTGAAACGATTTGCCTCGGATCATTTTGTCATGATACGCTCGAGTTTTCTCCTTGTAGATCCATGCAGCATCATAAGCATCATTCCTTATTTCTTCAAGTTCGTTGATTTGCAATTTCCGATGAAGGCCGGCAGCATCTATGTCCATGTTGAATTTCTTCACCGCCCACCATGCTCTGTGCTCTAGTTCGACCGGAAGGTGACAAGCTTTCCCATAAGTGAGCCGAAAGGGAGACATCCCAATAGGCGTCTTGTATGCAGTTCGGTAAGCCCATAATGCATCATCAAGGCGGTCGCTCCAATCCTTTCTTGTTGGGCCGACGGTTTTCTCCAGAATGCGCTTGATCTCTCGATTCGACACTTCAGCCATCCCACTTGTTTGAGGGTGATATGGGGTGGAAACCTTGTGTGTGACTCCATACTTCTTGAGTAAAGCCTCTATGGTACGGTTGCAAAAATGAGAACCTCCATCGCTTATCAGAACGCGTGGAACTCCAAACCGAGAAAAGATGTTAGTTCTCAAGAAAGCTGCAACAACTTTAGAGTCATTAGTCCTGGTGGCTTTCGCCTCCACCCATTTAGACACATAATCAACAGCCAACAAGATATAAAGAAAGCCTCTAGAAGAAGGAAATGGTCCCATAAAATCAATACCCCAAACATCAAAAATTTCTACCACGATAATAGGAGAAAGGGGCATTTGATCTTTTGGACCGATGTTACCTGTTCTTTGGCATCTATCACATGAAACACAAAACATGTTTGCATCTTTGAAGATCGTAGGCCAATAGAATCCGCAATCTAATACCTTGAGGGCTGTCCGTTTCGGTCCGAAATGTCCTCCACACGCCTCACTATGACAAAATGCTAGGATGGACTTGTGCTCATTTTCTGGAACGCATCGTCGAATAACTTGATCACTACATTGCTTCCATAAGTACGGCTCATCCCATATGTAGTGTCGTGCCATCTTTTTCATCCTTGCCTTGTTTGCATATGATAAAGTACTAGGAAAAGTCCTAGAAACCAAGTAGTTTACAATGTCGGCATACCAAGGCTCTGCTGCGTCCAAACGAAAGAGCTGCTCATCGGGAAATGTTTCTTGAAGTGGTACGGTCTCTTCTTTTTGTACAATTCTGCTCAAATGATCGGCTACCACGTTCTCACTCCCCTTCTTGTCTTTGATTTCGACGTCAAACTCTTGAAGTAAGAGAATCCATCGAATCAATCTCGGCTTAGCATCCTTCTTAGTCATCAAATACCTCAAAGCTGCATGATCAGAATAAATTATTACTTTAGATTGCAAAACATATGAACAAAATTTTTCTAAAGCAAAAATCACAGCTAAGAGTTCTTTTTCAGTTGTGGAATAATTCAGCTGAGCGTCATTCAGAGTCCGAGAGGCATAGTAAATGGCACAAGGCTTCTTATCCTTTCTTTGTCCAAGCACGGCTCTAACGGCATAATCGCTTGCATCACACATCAATTCGAAGGGTAAATTCCAATCCGGAGGCGTCATAATGGGAGCTGTTGTTAGCAATTCCTTGAGCTTTACGAACGTTGCTTCACACGCCTTGTCCCAAACGAACAGAACATCCTTCTGCAATAGGGAACTTAGTGGTTTTGCCACCAAAGAAAAGTCTTTGATGAATCGCCTGTAAAATCCTGCATGGCCAAGAAACGAACGGACCTCTCTCACAGTTGTGGGAGAGGGTAAGCGTTGCATAATATCAATCTTAGCCTTATCAACTTCTATTCCCTTTTTCGAAATTATGTGTCCTAAAACTATACCTTGATTAACCATGAAATGACATTTTCCCCAATTTAACACAAGGTTAGTTTCTACACATTTTTCCAAGATTAACTCTAAATTCTCTAAAATCATCCATAAAGACTTCAATAATATTTTCAATAAAATCTGAGAATATAGAATACATACAACGTTGGAATGTACCTGGTGCGTTGCATAACCCAAAAGGCATGCGTCGATAGGCAAACGTACCAAAGGGACATGTGAACGTCGTCTTCTCTTGGTCATCCGGGTGAATGCTAATCTGATTGTAACCGCTGTACCCATCTAAGAAGCAGTAAAACTCGTGTCCGGCTAATCTTTCAAGCATTTGATCCATGAACGGTAGAGGCATGTGATCTTTGCGCGTAGTAGCATTGAGCTTCCTATAATCGATGCACATCCTGTAATCCGTCACCAAACGTTGCGGCACAAGTTCATTCTTGTCATTCTTGACAACTGTGACTCCACTCTTTTTCGGCACAACTTGGACGGGTGAAATCCATTGACTATATGAGATTGGGTAAATCACTCCACAATCAAGTAATTTAATCACCTCATCCTTCACAACTTTCATCATCGGTGGGTGCAAACGTCGCTGCCCTTCTCTTGTCGGTTTTGCACCTTCTTCAAGTAAGATCCTGTGAACACATTTTGTAGGGCTGATTCCCTTGATGTCCGCCAAAGTCCAACCGATGGCGGTCTTGTTTCTTTTTAGCACGGCGATCAATTCTTCTTCTTGCTGCTTACTCAGCTTTGATGATACAATAACTGGTAAAGTATCATCGTTTCCAAGATATGTATACTTCAAATGATCTGGTAGAGGTTTTAACTCTAAATTTGGGGCCTGTTCCACAGATGGTAACAACTTGTTAGTGGCAATGGGAATTGACAAGTGAGAATTATACCTATGGTAAGGGGCTGCCTCGAGTGTGGCAATGACTTCCAATATGTGTGGTTCGAGTTTAGCCTCCTCTTCTGCCGAAATTCTTTCTCCTTTCTTGTCAAATCCGGCCCCTTGCTCAATAACTAATTGCTATTGATCCCTAGTTTCCGATAAAACCTGTGCACAAGAATTAATTTCATCAATATCATAGCAAGGTTTTAAATCAGAAACCGGATACCTCATTGCTTCAAACACATTGAAGCTTATAACTTCACCATCAAACTCCATGGTGAGGTTGCCTTCAGCAACGTCAATCTTTGTTCTTGCTGTTCTCATAAATGGTCGCCCCAATAGTAACTGAGTTGAATTTATTGGCGACTCCTCCATTTGTAGCACATAGAAATCTGCAGGAAATATTAGATGATTCACCTACACATGAACATCTTCAACGTATCCCTCAGGATACTTAGTAGAATGATCCGCCAATTGAATAATCACATTGTCTTTCTTAAGTGGTCCTAGACTTAGTGACTTATACACATTGTAAGGCATAACATTAATTGAAGCGCCTAAGTCTAGCATGACATTTTTGAAAAGTGAGTCTCCAATGACACATGAAACAGTAAAACTTCCTGGATCCTTCAACTTTGGCGGTAGTGTCCTTTTGATAACGGCTGATACCGTTTCGCTCATCTTCACTACTTGTGCTTCCCTTGTAAGCCTTCGTGTTGTGCACATTTCCTTCAAAAACTTGGCATATTTTGGAATTTGCTTGATGCATTCCAACAAGGGGATATTCACTTGAACTTTTCTGAAAACTTCCAGCACTTCCTCATCTGATTTGTCCTTCTTGGACTTTGCAAATCTAGAAGGAAAAGGTAAACACGGAGATTGGTTAGTATTAACTAAACCATTAGCGTTAGAATTTAATACCTTTGGTGCCTCTGGAATTGGCACATTTTCCTTCTTGGAAGTTGCTGGATCGTTTTCCAAGTCATCATTTTTCATTGTTTCCATTTCACCATTTTTAACATCCTCAAGCTCGGTTTCTTTCTCTCCTTCATCTTTGCTAAGATTCTTCTTTGAAACTCTTGGTGGCTCTTGTAGGATCTTTCCACTCCTTGTGGTGACAGCTTGAGCTTGCTCTTTCCTTGGGTTCTTGATCACACCACCCGGCAATTTTCCTTGCTCACTAAATTGTCCCATGAAGTCCACAACTTGCCCCATTTGTGTCTTGAGCTCGGCTATGTCCATGGAGTTTGTTTGCTGCCCGACTAACAACGCTTGAGTGGCGGTGTTCAATTGACTTTGTCCCATAGCAAGCGACTTCAGCAACTCATCATAATTAGGAGGATTAGGCATGGTTTGGTTGCTTGGCATTGGGGGAGTGTAGGGAGCTTGTGGCCTTGGCATAAATTGTCCTTGTGGCTGAGGTGAAAAAGTCATGGAATTCGGCTGAGATTGTGTGGCATTCGGCATAGGAGGTCTGATCACATTGTCATTGTTTGACCATCAAAAGTTAGGATGATTACGGAAGCCAGAATTATAAGTGTTTGAGAATTGATTATATCTCTGCCCTCCTTGATATCCAATGGCATTTGCTTGTTCAAGACTTCCATTTGCAGCAATTTGTGGACATTGATCAGTGAAATGTCCCTCGGCACATAAACCACATACTTGTGCTCCTTGCAATCTCATTAGCTGTGTCATCATGTTCGACATCTTCTCCATTTTCTCTTCAAGAGCCAAGGTCGAACTAGCCTCATTCACATGTCTTGTGGAACCTTGAGATGTTCCAAATTGCTGATTATTGAGAGCTCTAGTATTCAGAAGTAGTTTGGCGTCCGCACGCTCTCTATCCAAAAATGCACCACCGGCGACCGAATCAAGTAATTCTCTTTCTGCAATCCGCAAACCTTCATAGAAATATTGCAACAACAATCCCTCACGGATTCCATGAGCTGGACAAGAAGCGACAAGAGATTTAAACCTCTCATAATATGCGCAGAAAGTTTCATCCGCTCCTTGTTTAATCCCGGTGATTTGCTTCCTCAAGTTTGTCACCTTTGATGATGGGAAATATTTCAACAGAAACTCATGCACCATTGTTTCCCATGAGGTGATGCGGTTGGTTGGCAGCTCAAATAACCATCTTCTTGCTTGATCTTCAAGAGAAAACGGAAATGCCTTCATCTTCACATGTTGCAAATCAGCTCCTCTTGGACACATTGAATCACAAGTAAATTGAAATTGCTGGAGATGATGATTCGGATCTTCACCCGAGAGTCCATGGAATTTCGGCAATTGATGTAGAAATCCACTTTTGAGCTCAAATTCACTTGTTTTCCCTTCGGCTGCGGGAGGAAAAGTAATGTTGGAAGGTGCGGCTCCACCTTCATATCCGGTAACATGTCCGTTTTCTTCTCTGATTGTTGGCATCTTTGGTAAGTTGAAATTCACACAACCGGGCAGAAATGGACTTGCTTCTAACTCAAATTCAGGCTCGTCTAACGGCTGATGTATCTCGTAAGGTGTTTCTTCAAACTCTTGTGCAGTTGATGATGGAGTGTATGGTGATGATCTTGGTGTAACAATTCTTGCTGAGTACGGTGGACTTGCAAATTCAACGTCAAGTTCTTCGTCAATTTGCGGATTTGAGATGTGCACGTCTAGATTTTCAGCTTCTACAATCCGTTTCAAGCGTTCTTTAATATTTCGGTGCCAAATGTTAAAGTCGGACATTCATTGACCTGAAACACAAAGATCAAAGTGTTAGTAAACGAATAATGATGAAAAATGCAGAAAATATTGTTAAGTTAAAATGTTAAAAACAAGTTACGTTAGCAATTAAATTAGTTGACATTTTCATAACTTTACACAAAATTAATTCAGAAAAAACAGAAATTTCCTAACTAACACTTATGAAACACACATGAAATTTATGTTAGCAATAAGTGACGAATTTACATAAGAATAAACACAAAGATGTACAAATACACGAAATACAAACATGTACTCACGAAATCTGATTTCTCCTAAAGTTCTAATTGTTTTTATTCACACATTTTTAACATTCAAGGTACGTGGAGCAGTGGAGCAAACTGTGCAATGGGCTTGTACAGCCCACGGTTTGGTCTTGCTTTATCCGATATACCACAAAAGTTAAAAATAATGTTTTCTTTTGAAGTTATGTAAATCTATTTATGCAGAGTTTATCTTGTATATTCTAAAGCATGGCGGACGTGCGGCCTAAGTATGGTCGTCTAGACATAAACTTATTCCGTGTTTTCAGAAGGCTTAGTTTGTGCATTCCAAATTAATCTAAGGCAAGACTCATTTGTTGGTTACCACGGAGAGCGAACTCCCTATTGACCCCTTCACCGAGAAGAGTTATCAGTCTGTGGACCTCTGAGATCTAGTTGCACAAACCTTAGATAAGTGTTGGTTATACACGCACCAATGTGCCCCTTACTCAGTTGAGAACAAGCATATGTGTTAGACAGTTCTTCAAGTGTTAATAAGAGCCGCCCTCAACTTCATGCGATTACATGAAGGGTTTAGGCTGATATTAACAAAAGAGACTTTACCTATTCCGTTTGCTTAAGAAAACACAAATAAACGCAGCATAAATAAATCTTTAACTTCCTAACAATTTAAACTAAGTTACAACATGCATTATAAACACAAAAAAAACTGAATCGAAACTTTACAACTTATACAAAACAGAAACTTTACAATTCACAAATCTACAAAGTTAACACTTCAATAAACGATGTTTCTCAACATCCCCGGCAGCGGCGCCAGAAATTGATGAGCGTTTTACGTCACACATGTAAACACGTGATCAAATCAAACCTCATAACTTTATAACCCTGCAAAATGTCATCGTTAGTACGAATAAGTAGGGATCGTTCAGTCCGGGGATATTGAAGGGTAATCGAAAACAGAAATTGTTAACACAATCGAATAAACATATGGGGGATATAAATGTTTAGCATCTAAAGAAACTAAAACTTAACTTAAAACTAATTATTTACAGCTGATCAACCACTCTACACATAACACATATCTCTTTAAACATGTAACAACTCAAACAAAAGAATAGGGCAGCAAGTATAAAAACCGAATTCATAATCCAATTTAGTTCCAATTTAATTAGAGCCTTCGCGGTTATTCTAATTATTCAAGACTTCACAATTATTCAGAATTAACTTCGCGTATAATCCTAAACATAGTACTAATCGGTTTAAAGACACTTCGCGTAGAAATTAAACACAAAGAGCACATAAGCACAATAAGTCGAATTGGAGACATGTTAGCAAGTATGGCGTCACCTCATCTCACATCGACATGTAAATTTACAGAATTATTCTAGCTCTTATAAAGAACACAAATTGAACCAACTTCGCGCATGATTCAACGTATATTCAATAAGCATATGAAATCTATACACAAGGGACAGCCATGGCCGAGGCTGCCCTTGTGCATATGATTTGTTGTGTGCACAAACTCTGCAAATAAACCAAACTAAAGCATAAATTCAATTAATTACTACTGCCCTTAAGTCTTAAATTCGAATTAACACATGCATATATAGAGAATTCAACCAAACAACAATCAAACACATAAAGAAACCCAAAGAATTCATCAAATCATGTAAGAACATTGATAGTTTGTTACAAAATTCAGAAATAACATGGAATTTAACAACTGAATTTGAAACAAATTTAAAGACAACCATGAATCTTGGACTGACTTAGGAGTGGAGATCGATGCTTGGTTGAGCAGCGGCTGAATTGGTGGTGGAGAGAGGCGGCGGCTGCCTTGGCTTGTGATGTGTGCGGCTGCGTTGAAGAGGAGAGGCGGAGGCGGCTATGGAAGGGCTGTGAAGGTGGCGGCTGTATGCTTGGGAGGATGAATGGAGGGCGGCTGTATTGGCTTGTGGAAGAGGGAGGAGCGGCGGCGGCTGCTTTGTGATGGAGCGAGAGAGGGACGAATTCTTGGAGAGAAAGAGGAGGGGCTGCTGTGTTCTAAGTATAGGGGGGTCGACCTCTTTTCTCTTCAGCTGCTGCCTCTATTTATAGTGTTATGTCTCCCCCTTTGAGTTCTCTCAACCCTTGATCTAATCTTGATCCAATGGTCAAGGAAATTACCCAACAAATTAATAGAAATGTGTTAGGAAATTTCCAGAATTTCCTTGTTCAGCAAGATGATGAATTTGGCTCAAAAAATGGCTGCATACAAGTTCCTTCTCCAAGGTAAAATCGACAATTTAGGAGTCCATTCCTTTCTTGGCTGATCTTAATCTTCTCCCTTCAATTTGCCGAATTGATGATGAAATTCATTCCTTTTTCATGCACAATTATGGTTCCTGAAAAGGTAGGGAAATAAGTTAATAAAAAATCAGAATAATTAGGGATTTAAACAAAGAAATTTAAGGAAAGAAGTTCCCTTATTTTCAGATTTGAATTTCAAATAAATCCCTTGATGTAGGACAAAGTTTTGTCCTAAATTCCCTTGATTAATTCGGCTGAATTGATGGAGAAAGAATTTTGGGATTTTGCTGCTCCATTTCCTCTTTTATAGTCGCCATAAATTCTCTTAATCCTTGTGGGAATAGGTTTCTTTGCTTCATGTGGAATCCCTGTCAAAAAAGGAAAGAAAGTTTTCAAAATAAATTAGGAAAGTCAGAATAGGAAAGATTCAAAGATAGTTAGTTTCCCAAATCAAATGAGGAAAGTTTCTCTAATCAAATTAGGTAAGTTTTCCAAAATGAAATAGGTAACTTTTCCCTTTTCAAAATAGGAAAGTTTCCTAAACTACTTATCCTCGACTTTTGCAACTCGTTGAGTTTCCTAGTTAAATAAGGATTTTGCTAAAACTCCACATTTTCTTCTATTTAAGCACATTTTCACTTGTTCTCCACCAAACAATCATGGTTCACTCCAACGACTCAAATCTGCAAAATTAAGAGTTAAACAAAGTATAAATAGGGATAGAAACACATTAAAAACGTAGCATTTTATGCTCTTATCAACAACACAACACCACCATAATTCTAACTCTCACATATAATCATTTAACTCCATGAACCAGATGCTTCTACTCAGCCATCATAACTGAAGAATAGAAGCTTGTCCCACACCGAATTCATCGGTAGCCCCCATGCAGTCGCCTCATTTTTTCGCTTTTTTTGTTACAAAAGGGACTAAAATATATATTATCTTTTTTAGTTACATAAAAAGGAAAAAACGCATACGCCTCCTTTTTTATTTTTCCCTTTTATCTTCTTTTATTTTGGGTGAAGGTAGTGCAAAAAATAACTTTTCACTTTTATCTTTTTATCAGATATTTGTTTTTAGTTTGTCTATTTTAATTGAGAATTAAATTTCAAAAGATTTTAAATGCATGCCCTTAATTACTTAGTACACATTTTTATTATTTGACATTTTAAATGAAATTTAATCGGTATGTTAAATGTGTATTACATTAGGAACACAAATTAGAATATTAAAATCATAAAATTTATATTGAAAATTAACAATATGAATGTCAGAATCCACCATAAATTAACCTCTTTAATCTGAGGAAAACTGTTTCTTTGCCGGACTTAGACAACTAGCCGAAAAAACGACCAGTCTCCCTGCTTGCTTCAAATCCAGAGCTCTCGACATGTAACAATACAACAACACCAATTCAGCGATGAAGCACAACAACAACAACAATAACAGCAACATCAACAACACCAGCCACATCAACAACACAACACCACCATAATTCTAACTCTCACATATAATCCTTTAACTCCATGAACCAGATGCTTCTACTCAGCCATCATAACTGAAGAATAGAAGCTTGTCCCACACCGAATTCATCGGTAGCCCCCATGCAGTCACCTAAGCACTACTCAGCTTGAATGAAATATATCCAGCCTATTTACACCCCGAGCAACTAGATTAACTAGCAATCACTCGATTTCTCCGATTCTTGAAATCGAGCATAACCATTCACTACTAGCTTTTTTCAATACCAATACAGCAAATCAAACTCCAAAATCACCAAAACTTGCACTAAACCCGAATTGAATAGAAAACTCAAATCCATCAAATCCTCCAATCTCAATAAAAACACTACCAAAATTATATAAAGATGCAAGGCTTGAAGAACAGACCAAGTTTGATACCTCATATGCCTTCGTCGGTGGCCAGAGAACACATAACCATGACCAAAACTCAAATCACTCCCCTGCTCTGTTCTCCCTCACCGCTGCTTCTCTAACAAAATTGAGACCATAGGAAGGATTCAGAGACCGAGACGAAGCTACCACCACCACTCATGCTCTCCGTCGTGACTAGATTCGGAAACCCGATCAAAAACTCAGTCACCTTCTCTCCTCCTTTTCTCTCTCACTGATAGACGCATATTATTCTACATTCTTAACGTATTTCCTAACAGATTTAGCTTCGTTATTTCATTAATAACTTCATTTCTAACATGTTTTGTATTTTAGAGTCAATAAAGGCAGGTTTACACAAAAGAAAGCTAAAACGAGAAAATTGAGAGGATTCCTAATTAAAGAAGGATTCCTGTTGCAACTAGGAAACTTAATAAGTCGTAAAAGTCGATTATAAGTCGTTTAGGAAACTTTTCTGTTTTGAAAAGGGAAAAGTTATCTATTTCACTTTGGGAAACTTTCTTTATTTGATTTGGAAAACTTACTATCTTTGAATCTTTCCTATTCTGACTTTCCTAATTTATTTTGGAAACTTTCTTTCCTTTTAAGACATGGATTTCACATGAAGCAAGGAAGTCAAATCCTACATAGATTAGGCCAAGATGTGTCGCCATAAATCAAAGAGAATGATGGCAAAACATTAGGGTTTCTTGCCAAAATTCCTAGGCTTTTTAAGACAAGTTTTCATTGTCTAAATTAAGCGATAAAATTTGCAATTCAAATATGAAATTTATAAAATTAATTCATTTTGTCTAAAAGCCTAATTATTATGATTTTTGTATTAACAAATTCCTTCCCTTTTCAACGACACCGAAATAAACCTCACTATACCTGAGGTTATCCCGATTACCGAGTTGGATTTCAATAAGAACTTTTGCAGAGGACCTAGGGTCTAGATGTTATTTGTGACTGCACCTGAATCCCGGTCTACGTACCCTGTACTCAGGGATCAAGCCACACTTAGATCTTATTTTAATTAACGTCCTAATTTGACGAATCCCACTTCTATTTATCGGTCGAAAAAATATTATGGATAGCATACGTCTATCACAAATCCGGAGTTTAACCTCTTCGCTGAGGTATCCATAAACCAGCTATCTATCAGGATTATCCCAAGCATTCAACCATACATATATACAACATCCAGAGAATAATATAGATAATTACAATAAAAGACAACCACATAAATAAACAAATCCACCAAGGGCATAAAAGAAATATCAACTAGAGGACATTCTTGTGATTATCATAAAGACTTCAATAATATTTTCAATAAAATCTGAGAATATAGAATACATACAACGTTGGAATGTACCTGGTGCGTTGCATAACCCAAAAGGCATGCGTCGATAGGCAAACGTACCAAAGGGACATGTGAACGTCGTCTTCTCTTGGTCATCCGGGTGAATGCTAATCTGATTGTAACCGCTGTACCCATCTAAGAAGCAGTAAAACTCGTGTCCGGCTAATCTTTCAAGCATTTGATCCATGAACGGTAGAGGCATGTGATCTTTGCGCGTAGTAGCATTGAGCTTCCTATAATCGATGCACATCCTGTAATCCGTCACCAAACGTTGCGGCACAAGTTCATTCTTGTCATTCTTGACAACTGTGACTCCACTCTTTTTCGGCACAACTTGGACGGGTGAAATCCATTGACTATATGAGATTGGGTAAATCACTCCACAATCAAGTAATTTAATCACCTCATCCTTCATAACTTTCATCATCGGTGGGTGCAAACGTCGCTGCCCTTCTCTTGTCGGTTTTGCACCTTCTTCAAGTAAGATCCTGTGAACACATTTTGTAGGGCTGATTCCCTTGATGTCCGCCAAAGTCCAACCGATGGCGGTCTTGTTTCTTTTCAGCACGGCGATCAATTCTTCTTCTTGCTGCTTACTCAGCTTTGATGATACAATAACTGGTAAAGTATCATCGTTTCCAAGATATGCATACTTCAAATGATCTGGTAGAGGTTTTAACTCTAAATTTGGGGCCTGTTCCACAGATGGTAACAACTTATTAGTGGCAATGGGAATTGACAAGTGAGAATTATACCTATGGTAAGGGGCTGCCTCGAGTGTGGCAATGACTTCCAATATGTGTGGTTCGAGTTTAGCCTCCTCTTCTGCCGAAATTCTTTCTCCTTTCTTGTCAAATCCGGCCCCTTGCTCAATAACTAATTGCTATTGATCCCTAGTTTCCGATAAAACCTGTGCACAAGAATTAATTTCATCAATATCATAGCAAGGTTTTAAATCAGAAACCGGATACCTCATTGCTTCAAACACATTGAAGCTTATAACTTCACCATCAAACTCCATGGTGAGGTTGCCTTCAGCAACGTCAATCTTTGTTCTTGCTGTTCTCATAAATGGTCGCCCCAATAGTAACTGAGTTGAATTTATTGGCGACTCCTCCATTTGTAGCACATAGAAATCTGCAGGAAATATTAGATGATTCACCTGCACATGAACATCTTCAACGTATCCCTCAGGATACTTAGTAGAATGATCCGCCAATTGAATAATCACATTGTCTTTCTTAAGTGGTCCTAGACTTAGTGACTTATACACATTGTAAGGCATAACATTAATTGAAGCGCCTAAGTCTAGCATGACATTTTTGAAAAGTGAGTCTCCAATGACACATGAAACAGTAAAACTTCCTGGATCCTTCAACTTTGGCGGTAGTGTCCTTTTGATAACGGCTGATACCGTTTCGCTCATCTTCACTACTTGTGCTTCCCTTGTAAGCCTTCGTGTTGTGCACATTTCCTTCAAAAACTTGGCATATTTTTGGAATTTGCTTGATGCATTCCAACAAGGGGATATTCACTTGAACTTTTCTGAAAACTTCCAGCACTTCCTCATCTGATTTGTCCTTCTTGGACTTTGCAAATCTAGAAGGAAAAGGTAAACACGGAGATTGGTTAGTATTAACTAAACCATTAGCGTTAGAATTTAATACCTTTGGTGCCTCTGGAATGGCACATTTTCCTTCTTGGAAGTTGCTGGATCGTTTTCCAAGTCATCATTTTTCATTGTTTCCATTTCACCATTTTTAACATCCTCAAGCTCGGTTTCTTTCTCTCCTTCATCTTTGCTAAGATTCTTCTTTGAAACTCTTGGTGGCTCTTGTAGGATCTTTCCACTCCTTGTGGTGACAGCTTGAGCTTGCTCTTTCCTTGGGTTCTTGATCACACCACCCGGCAATTTTCCTTGCTCACTAAATTGTCCCATGAAGTCCACAACTTGCCCCATTTGTGTCTTGAGCTCGGCTATGTCCATGGAGTTTGTTTGCTGCCCGACTAACAACGCTTGAGTGGCGGTGTTCAATTGACTTTGTCCCATAGCAAGCGACTTCAGCAACTCATCATAATTAGGAGGATTAGGCATGGTTTGGTTGCTTGGCATTGGGGGAGTGTAGGGAGCTTGTGGCCTTGGCATAAATTGTCCTTGTGGCTGAGGTGAAAAAGTCATGGAATTCGGCTGAGATTGTGTGGCATTCGGCATAGGAGGTCTGATCACATTGTCATTGTTTGACCATCAAAAGTTAGGATGATTACGGAAGCCAGAATTATAAGTGTTTGAGAATTGATTATATCTCTGCCCTCCTTGATATCCAATGGCATTTGCTTGTTCAAGACTTCCATTTGCAGCAATTTGTGGACATTGATCAGTGAAATGTCCCTCGGCACATAAACCACATACTTGTGCTCCTTGCAATCTCATTAGCTGTGTCATCATGTTCGACATCTTCTCCATTTTCTCTTCAAGAGCCAAGGTCGAACTAGCCTCATTCACATGTCTTGTGGAACCTTGAGATGTTCCAAATTGCTGATTATTGAGAGCTCTAGTATTCAGAAGTAGTTTGGCGTCCGCACGCTCTCTATCCAAAAATGCACCACCGGCGACCGAATCAAGTAATTCTCTTTCTGCAATCCGCAAACCTTCATAGAAATATTGCAACAACAATCCCTCACGGATTCCATGAGCTGGACAAGAAGCGACAAGAGATTTAAACCTCTCATAATATGCGCAGAAAGTTTCATCCGCTCCTTGTTTAATCCCGGTGATTTGCTTCCTCAAGTTTGTCACCTTTGATGATGGGAAATATTTCAACAGAAACTCATGCACCATTGTTTCCCATGAGGTGATGCGGTTGGTTGGCAGCTCAAATAACCATCTTCTTGCTTGATCTTCAAGAGAAAACGGAAATGCCTTCATCTTCACATGTTGCAAATCAGCTCCTCTTGGACACATTGAATCACAAGTAAATTGAAATTGCTGGAGATGATGATTCGGATCTTCACCCGAGAGTCCATGGAATTTCGGCAATTGATGTAGAAATCCACTTTTGAGCTCAAATTCACTTGTTTTCCCTTCGGCTGCGGGAGGAAAAGTAATGTTGGAAGGTGCGGCTCCACCTTCATATCCGGTAACATGTCCGTTTTCTTCTCTGATTGTTGGCATCTTTGGTAAGTTGAAATTCACACAACCGGGCAGAAATGGACTTGCTTCTAACTCAAATTCAGGCTCGTCTAACGGCTGATGTATCTCGTAAGGTGTTTCTTCAAACTCTTGTGCAGTTGATGATGGAGTGTATGGTGATGATCTTGGTGTAACAATTCTTGCTGAGTACGGTGGACTTGCAAATTCAACGTCAAGTTCTTCGTCAATTTGCGGATTTGAGATGTGCACGTCTAGATTTTCAGCTTCTACAATCCGTTTCAAGCGTTCTTTAATATTTCGGTGCCAAATGTTAAAGTCGGACATTCATTGACCTGAAACACAAAGATCAAAGTGTTAGTAAACGAATAATGATGAAAAATGCAGAAAATATTGTTAAGTTAAAATGTTAAAAACAAGTTACGTTAGCAATTAAATTAGTTGACATTTTCATAACTTTACACAAAATTAATTCAGAAAAAACAGAAATTTCCTAACTAACACTTATGAAACACACATGAAATTTATGTTAGCAATAAGTGACGAATTTACATAAGAATAAACACAAAGATGTACAAATACACGAAATACAAACATGTACTCACGAAATCTGATTTCTCCTAAAGTTCTAATTGTTTTTATTCACACATTTTTAACATTCAAGGTACGTGGAGCAGTGGAGCAAACTGTGCAATGGGCTTGTACAGCCCACGGTTTGGTCTTGCTTTATCCGATATACCACAAAAGTTAAAAATAATGTTTTCTTTTGAAGTTATGTAAATCTATTTATGCAGAGTTTATCTTGTATATTCTAAAGCATGGCGGACGTGCGGCCTAAGTATGGTCGTCTAGACATAAACTTATTCCGTGTTTTCAGAAGGCTTAGTTTGTGCATTCCAAATTAATCTAAGGCAAGACTCATTTGTTGGTTACCACGGAGAGCGAACTCCCTATTGACCCCTTCACCGAGAAGAGTTATCAGTCTGTGGACCTCTGAGATCTAGTTGCACAAACCTTAGATAAGTGTTGGTTATACACGCACCAATGTGCCCCTTACTCAGTTGAGAACAAGCATATGTGTTAGACAGTTCTTCAAGTGTTAATAAGAGCCGCCCTCAACTTCATGCGATTACATGAAGGGTTTAGGCTGATATTAACAAAAGAGACTTTACCTATTCCGTTTGCTTAAGAAAACACAAATAAACGCAGCATAAATAAATCTTTAACTTCCTAACAATTTAAACTAAGTTACAACATGCATTATAAACACAAAAAAAACTGAATCGAAACTTTACAACTTATACAAAACAGAAACTTTACAATTCACAAATCTACAAAGTTAACACTTCAATAAACGATGTTTCTCAACATCCCCGGCAGCGGCGCCAGAAATTGATGAGCGTTTTACGTCACACATGTAAACACGTGATCAAATCAAACCTCATAACTTTATAACCCTGCAAAATGTCATCGTTAGTACGAATAAGTAGGGATCGTTCAGTCCGGGGATATTGAAGGGTAATCGAAAACAGAAATTGTTAACACAATCGAATAAACATATGGGGGATATAAATGTTTAGCATCTAAAGAAACTAAAACTTAACTTAAAACTAATTATTTACAGCTGATCAACCACTCTACACATAACACATATCTCTTTAAACATGTAACAACTCAAACAAAAGAATAGGGCAGCAAGTATAAAAACCGAATTCATAATCCAATTTAGTTCCAATTTAATTAGAGCCTTCGCGGTTATTCTAATTATTCAAGACTTCACAATTATTCAGAATTAACTTCGCGTATAATCCTAAACATAGTACTAATCGGTTTAAAGACACTTCGCGTAGAAATTAAACACAAAGAGCACATAAGCACAATAAGTCGAATTGGAGACATGTTAGCAAGTATGGCGTCACCTCATCTCACATCGACATGTAAATTTACAGAATTATTCTAGCTCTTATAAAGAACACAAATTGAACCAACTTCGCGCATGATTCAACGTATATTCAATAAGCATATGAAATCTATACACAAGGGACAGCCATGGCCGAGGCTGCCCTTGTGCATATGATTTGTTGTGTGCACAAACTCTGCAAATAAACCAAACTAAAGCATAAATTCAATTAATTACTACTGCCCTTAAGTCTTAAATTCGAATTAACACATGCATATATAGAGAATTCAACCAAACAACAATCAAACACATAAAGAAACCCAAAGAATTCATCAAATCATGTAAGAACATTGATAGTTTGTTACAAAATTCAGAAATAACATGGAATTTAACAACTGAATTTGAAACAAATTTAAAGACAACCATGAATCTTGGACTGACTTAGGAGTGGAGATCGATGCTTGGTTGAGCAGCGGCTGAATTGGTGGTGGAGAGAGGCGGCGGCTGCCTTGGCTTGTGATGTGTGCGGCTGCGTTGAAGAGGAGAGGCGGAGGCGGCTATGGAAGGGCTGTGAAGGTGGCGGCTGTATGCTTGGGAGGATGAATGGAGGGCGGCTGTATTGGCTTGTGGAAGAGGGAGGAGCGGCGGCGGCTGCTTTGTGATGGAGCGAGAGAGGGACGAATTCTTGGAGAGAAAGAGGAGGGGCTGCTGTGTTCTAAGTATAGGGGGGTCGACCTCTTTTCTCTTCAGCTGCTGCCTCTATTTATAGTGTTATGTCTCCCCCTTTGAGTTCTCTCAACCCTTGATCTAATCTTGATCCAATGGTCAAGGAAATTACCCAACAAATTAATAGAAATGTGTTAGGAAATTTCCAGAATTTCCTTGTTCAGCAAGATGATGAATTTGGCTCAAAAAATGGCTGCATACAAGTTCCTTCTCCAAGGTAAAATCGACAATTTAGGAGTCCATTCCTTTCTTGGCTGATCTTAATCTTCTCCCTTCAATTTGCCGAATTGATGATGAAATTCATTCCTTTTTCATGCACAATTATGGTTCCTGAAAAGGTAGGGAAATAAGTTAATAAAAAATCAGAATAATTAGGGATTTAAACAAAGAAATTTAAGGAAAGAAGTTCCCTTATTTTCAGATTTGAATTTCAAATAAATCCCTTGATGTAGGACAAAGTTTTGTCCTAAATTCCCTTGATTAATTCGGCTGAATTGATGGAGAAAGAATTTTGGGATTTTGCTGCTCCCTCCATTTCCTCTTTTATAGTCTCCATAAATTCTCTTAATCCTTGTGGGAATAGGTTTCTTTGCTTCATGTGGAATCCCTGTCAAAAAGGAAAGAAAGTTTTCAAAATAAATTAGGAAAGTCAGAATAGGAAAGATTCAAAGATAGTTAGTTTCCCAAATCAAATGAGGAAAGTTTCTCTAATCAAATTAGGTAAGTTTTCCAAAATGAAATAGGTAACTTTTCCCTTTTCAAAATAGGAAAGTTTCCTAAACTACTTATCCTCGACTTTTGCAACTTGTTGAGTTTCCTAGTTAAATAAGGATTTTGCTAAAACTCCACATTTTCTTCTATTTAAGCACATTTTCACTTGTTCTCCACCAAACAATCATGGTTCACTCCAACGACTCAAATCTGCAAAATTAAGAGTTAAACAAAGTATAAATAGGGATAGAAACACATTAAAAACGTAGCATTTTATGCTCTTATCAACAACACAACACCACCATAATTCTAACTCTCACATATAATCATTTAACTCCATGAACCAGATGCTTCTACTCAGCCATCATAACTGAAGAATAGAAGCTTGTCCCACACCGAATTCATCGGTAGCCCCCATGCAGTCGCCTCATTTTTTCGCTTTTTTTTGTTACAAAAGGACTAAAATATATATTATCTTTTTTAGTTACATAAAAAGGAAAAAACGCATACGCCTCCTTTTTATTTTTCCCTTTTATCTTCTTTTATTTTGGGTGAAGGTAGTGCAAAAAATAACTTTTCACTTTTATCTTTTTATCAGATATTTGTTTTTAGTTTGTCTATTTTAATTGAGAATTAAATTTCAAAAGATTTTAAATGCATGCCCTTAATTACTTAGTACACATTTTTATTATTTGACATTTTAAATGAAATTTAATCGGTATGTTAAATGTGTATTACATTAGGAACACAAATTAGAATATTAAAATCATAAAATTTATATTGAAAATTAACAATATGAATGTCAGAATCCACCATAAATTAACCTCTTTAATCTGAGGAAAACTGTTTCTTTGCCGGACTTAGACAACTAGCCGAAAAACGACCAGTCTCCCTGCTTGCTTCAAATCCAGAGCTCTCGACATGTAACAATACAACAACACCAATTCAGCGATGAAGCACAACAACAACAACAATAACAGCAACATCAACAACACCAGCCACATCAACAACACAACACCACCATAATTCTAACTCTCACATATAATCCTTTAACTCCATGAACCAGATGCTTCTACTCAGCCATCATAACTGAAGAATAGAAGCTTGTCCCACACCGAATTCATCGGTAGCCCCCATGCAGTCACCTAAGCACTACTCAGCTTGAATGAAATATATCCAGCCTATTTACACCCCGAGCAACTAGATTAACTAACAATCACTCGATTTCTCCGATTCTTGAAATCGAGCATAACCATTCACTACTAGCTTTTTTCAATACCAATACAGCAAATCAAACTCCAAAATCACCAAAACTTGCACTAAACCCGAATTGAATAGAAAACTCAAATCCATCAAATCCTCCAATCTCAATAAAAACACTACCAAAATTATATAAAGATGCAAGGCTTGAAGAACAGACCAAGTTTGATACCTCATATGCCTTCGTCGGTGGCCAGAGAACACATAACCATGACCAAAACTCAAATCACTCCCCTGCTCTGTTCTCCCTCACCGCTGCTTCTCTAACAAAATTGAGACCATAGGAAGGATTCAGAGACCGAGACGAAGCTACCACCACCACTCATGCTCTCCGTCGTGACTAGATTCGGAAACCCGATCAAAAACTCAGTCACCTTCTCTCCTCCTTTTCTCTCTCACTGATAGACGCATATTATTCTACATTCTTAACGTATTTCCTAACAGATTTAGCTTCGTTATTTCATTAATAACTTCATTTCTAACATGTTTTGTATTTTAGAGTCAATAAAGGCAGGTTTACACAAAAGAAAGCTAAAACGAGAAAATTGAGAGGATTCCTAATTAAAGAAGGATTCCTGTTGCAACTAGGAAACTTAATAAGTCGTAAAAGTCGATTATAAGTCGTTTAGGAAACTTTTCTGTTTTGAAAAGGGAAAAGTTATCTATTTCACTTTGGGAAACTTTCTTTATTTGATTTGGAAAACTTACTATCTTTGAATCTTTCCTATTCTTACTTTCCTAATTTATTTTGGAAACTTTCTTTCCTTTTAAGACATGGATTTCACATGAAGCAAGGAAGTCAAATCCTACATAGATTAGGCCAAGATGTGTCGCCATAAATCAAAGAGAATGATGGCAAAACATTAGGGTTTCTTGCCAAAATTCCTAGGCTTTTTAAGACAAGTTTTCATTGTCTAAATTAAGCGATAAAATTTGCAATTCAAATATGAAATTTATAAAATTAATTCATTTTGTCTAAAAGCCTAATTATTATGATTTTTGTATTAACAAATTCCTTCCCTTTTCAACGACACCGAAATAAACCTCACTATACCTGAGGTTATCCCGATTACCGAGTTGGATTTCAATAAGAACTTTTGCAGAGGACCTAGGGTCTAGATGTTATTTGTGATTGCACCTGAATCCCGGTCTACGTACCCTGTACTCAGGGATCAAGCCACACTTAGATCTTATTTTAATTAACGTCCTAATTTGACGAATCCCACTTCTATTTATCGGTCGAAAAAATATTATGGATAGCATACGTCTATCACAAATCCGGAGTTTAACCTCTTCGCTGAGGTATCCATAAACCAGCTATCTATCAGGATTATCCCAAGCATTCAACCATACATATATACAACATCCAGAGAATAATATAGATAATTACAATAAAAGACAACCACATAAATAAACAAATCCACCAAGGGCATAAAAGAAATATCAACTAGAGGACATTCTTGTGATTATCTTAAACTGCCAAGGGCATTATAGTCAATTTTTACCTTAATGACAGTTTGGTAAATATGCTAAGCTGTTAGGGGCAGTATTGTCTTTTTGACCCCAGTGCCAGCCTTATAATATGCAAAGCTGCTAAGGGCATTTTTGTAATTTACCCAAACTGCCAGGGACAGTTCTGACATTTCACATATGTGATAAATGGTAAAATACTAGATCTACCGCGGTAAAACCTAGGGATCTAAACTGTCCCGGTCGGTATACTGACCGGACTACACCCCTTTCTGGCCACATTTCTGCCTCATTAGACTCCTCCCATCATTAACATTCTAAACAACGTATGAGAAACTGCCCAGAATCGATAACGTTGTGCCAGCTCCGCGACCAGCGACGGCCAGCCAACCCAGAAATCTACGAAAATTTCATAGAATGATCTTCACATCATTCTAAACAACTTTCTAGTACAATACTAAGCTCAATTTTAACTTTAAACGGGTCAATTCATCAAGAACACACAAACCCGAATTGGGGATAAAAACCCTAAAATTTCAAATCTCAAATTCTAATCACACACCATAAATCAAACTATGATATTTTAGATGATTGATAAACTTAGTAAGACTAACAAAACCATACCTAGATTGCTCGATATGCTGGCTTGAGGAAGGAGAAATCAAGTGAAGAAGCTCACACTGCTCCGTCGGCTTCCAGACGTTACCACTCCCTCACGACAGCGTTGTGGCGTTGCTCACTTAACAGGAAAGGAAGCCAGGGTGGAGATGAGTCAAACACTACCCGAGCGCCATCCATCGGAGGTCCAATGACGGAGAAAGAAGCAGCCGAAGCCGGGTGGCGATTTCAGGCTCGAGGAGCTCGAACAGTAATTTTTCAGATTTCTTACCTTCTTAACATTTCACCTCGATAAAATCTCTATTTATAGATTTTTTTTCCCGTGAACAGTAATTTCAAATATTTTGATTTTCTACTGTTTTACCATACAGTAACTATCTTTTTACTTATAACTTCCACATACGAATTCCGATTAAAACATACAATATGTCAACGGGTTCGTATTGACGTCCTCTACGACTTTCCCGAAAGAACATTTCCCAAATTATTGACTTAACGAAAAGTCAACTTTTAGGGGCTCTACGGTAAAACAAATAATAATCGAAAACTACTGTACTTTTCATAAATTCTCAGGAAATAGCTCGTTGCTCTGAAAAATAATCTAGATAAACCAGTGGGCTCATATAATCGCATACTACTTCGGAGCTTTAAATCCCTTATTTACCGATTCTAGAAAAACTCGATAATAAGCTCGAGCGATAACCAATAGTATTTATGAACGTTGTCAAAAATCATCGATAACATTTTTTGCCCGTTAAAAAGGTAACATTAGGTTCGAGTCGTGACAAGAAGGAGGAGGAAGAGAGATGAAGAGGAGAAGGGAGAGAGATAAAAGATGTAGAAAAAATTCATTTTTACGAGAATTTTGAGGGTACTTTAGCCGATGAATTTTGAATGTTTTTATTGGCTATAGTTATTTATTTATTTTAATTAATTTTATTTATTTCACTTTAGCCGACGAATTTTAAATATTTTCGTCAGGCTAAGGCCTAAGTCTATAAGTGGACTTTCATTTCTAAATATATTTCATGCAACGGATTTTTCTTGTGTTTCTCTTTTATTTATAAGAATTTCCTCCATGTTGAGTTTTTATAGTGATTATGGGAAATTTGAAGATTTATTATTTTTCAAAATTATGTGAGCTGGGAAAGAGGTTCATGAATTTCCCATGAGTTTTAAATAATTTTCCCGGAGTTTGATTTTAATTGTTATCACCATTTTAGGTTATGGATGAGGATTATATTTTAAAATGAGAGAAATTTGGCTTTTGAATTTAATGTTTTAAAGTAAAATCAAGGAACCGGTTTCAGATGTCTTAGAATGTTTTAATGGATTTTTGGGGAAAAGTCATGGTTGATTTTGACTTGAATTTTGATTTAATTCACCATGGGATATATATATAGTTCGAAAATGTTGTTTTAACAATTTTTCCCAATTGTTGTGTGCATTTAATTTTTTAGAACAATAAGAGGGAGAACATATAAATTTACTATTTTCTCACGCTTGGATATTATTTTTATCCACTCACTCTAATGTCATGTTTTTAAATGTTTTTTCCATGGGCCTAGTGTTGCAGGGTTGCTGAGAGGAGGTCGCACGTACAGAAGCCGAGACATAGTCAATTAATCCGCGTCGCTCGCATGTTTATTTAGGTATTACTTCCATATAGATTGTTCTGATTACCCCAATTTAGTTAGTTGAATAATTTGGTGAAGCGTAGATATGATTTGAAGAGCAAGATGACTCTAGGTGTTGGAGGTTGATTTGAATTATTCATGGAAGTGCTTAGTTGGTTTGCATGAATGGTTGTCCATTTCAAGGGGGTTTCGGTAAGAAGTTCTCTTGAGGTGGACCCCATAAGATTTACTTCGGGTTAAAGGGGTTAACCCAGGATGGGTCCTAACAAAGAATCTTTTTCTAATAGAAAATTGACGAAATTACGTTAAAAGAGCTATTAAATAGTAGATACACAATAATTATAATATGTAACAAAATATTTCTTAGTGTTAGATATTAGGGATATTTTCGATAGTTTGGAATGTGTATTAAGTATAATATTGAAATACAAATTTAGATGAGTGGTGTATTAAGTAAATGATGTTTATTAAGAGATTAGGGGTGTATATAAAATTACACTCTTAAATTTCTCTTATATAAAAATAAAGCATATAGACCCAACCTGAGCTCTGAATTTGGTACGCGCCTCACGCACAGTGATTTTGTAACTGTTGTTTTGCTAGGTTTCTGGTTGGTTACGTCTTTCTTCTCCGTTCTTCGTTTCTCCGACGACATTGACTTAGTATGGTGGCTAATCTGGCTTTTGTGTTCTCCGGCTTTCCTCTCAGAAGTGATGGAGACCCTGTTCCCATGCTGAATCATCACAAGCGGTCTAAACATGACACCCATTCATCGAAAGAAAGATGATTTGAGTGCAATGTCAATCGTATTGTTACGAAATATTTATCTTAAGGTTTCTGCATAAAACTTATCAATATTCCTAAAAAATCGGCTAAAAAGTTTATTTGCTCCCAAATGACTTAATTATGGCTAGTTTGGTATTGTGACTTCAAAAGAAACTATTGTTGTTGTACTTCAACTTTTGTTGTGGGAAAATAGTAATTTACTACAATTAGCTATATTCACAGCAGCTCGCATCACACTTATTCATGGGCCCAAGCCCCTCGCACGGCCCGATTCGAAGGTCCATCTCATAGAAGGATGCAAGTTTCTTGACGTATGCAGAAGACACTCTTTACATCTACTAATATTACTTCCTTGTAATAGGGCTTATAACCTTCCAAAAGGTTCTCTCACTTGTATTTGTTGTGTCACATGACACTTATATGTGAGGAGAGAGGTAGCACCCCACTTGTCAGGATTCACTCGGGATTTTCACACTAAAACTCGGAGTAAATTTTGCGAGATCCACCTCCAAAGGAAATTCTGTCGGAAGTTCGGTATAACCTCCTCTAAAAGTGGACAGCCCTATCTGTAAACCAAACAAGCACTGCTATGATCAACACAACCAACCTCAACTTCTGGAGCTATCATGCTCTTATACAAAAATATACACCTCACATCACAAATAAATGCCTTAAAATACATACAAACCCGTCCCATGAACATCAGAGCTCTAACTGGCGGGAAGTAAGAAAAATACATGTAGGTATATCAGGGACCTGTAGAAAAATGGAATCGGCAGTAACTATGCCTCGGCATTTTAAAACCAACACCTAGGGGAGAAACATTAAAATAAGTTAGCGTGAGTGAACAAATAAATATTTCAAGATAATTGCTTATATCCAAAATAAAACCTTCAATAATGTTCTCCCAATACTTTCCACATAATAGTGGTGCATGCCTTAAACCATTACCGGTGATTTGGAGAAAAAAATAATAACATTAATATTGAAAACATAATTCAATCCAAAGCACCTACTGTGAGGGCCACAATATCCTTATAACTCGCGCCCAGCTCATCTTGCGATGTGGGCTGCTATGCAGATATATCTCACGCCCAACTCATCCTGTTATGAGGGCCGCTATAAACATATATCTCGTGCCCAACTCACCCTGCGGTGATGGCCGCTATAAACAAATATTCTGCGCTCAGCTCACCTTACGGTAATGGCCGCTATGCACATATATCACGCGCTCACCCTACGATGTCCTGTGCCCAGCTCACCCTACGATGAGGGCTGCTATAAACATATATCCCGCGCCCAACTCACCTCACATTGAGGGCCGCTATAATCATGCATCCCGTGTCAAGACCCATCCCGGATTAACCCTTTTATACCGGAGTAAATCCTGCGGAGACCACATTCCAAAGAAGATTCTGCTGAAATTTCGACATAGCCTCCTTTGAAAAGTGAACAAGCCTTAACCTACAACAACCCAAAATCAACACTTCTAATTATTCATCAACCACCCACAAACTCCTGGAGTCATTCTGCTTCCATATCCAAACATCCTCCACAAATAAACACACCGATATAATTAATACATATAAATGATTATATCATCGACAACAACACTCCCAAGATTAAATCCTACATAGGGTTCTAGACCCATAGGAGTTCACCGAATAATTAAATACAATCCATGTCACACCCCGACCCAAGATTACCTCCCTAACCCTGGGTTAAGACGTGCGGGACCCAACTCAAGAGAGATTTACTCGAAATCCCCCTTGAGCCAGGATAACCCTATTCAAACAGTCCAAACGGTGCCGGAGTAAACCTCAAATCAGAGGTTATTCTGATTCCTACATTTGAATCTCAAATATGCCAATTAAAGAACCTAGGGGTTCTAATAATAGTTGTGACTGCACCTGAATCCCGGTCAGGCTGCCTACGTACCCTGTCTTTTCAGGGATCAAGCCACACGTAGCTCTTGTGTAAGATTCACCCTAGCCGGGCAGAATCCCGCTTTTCTAATTATCGGTCGATTTATTAGTATGGATATCAAACATCTAACGCGTATCCGGAGTTTAACCTCTCCGCTAAGGTATCCACCGACCAACTAATCCTCGGGATTAAACCAAACATCCTACCATTCATAACAATAACATCCACACAGAAAGACGGATGATAAATGCAATCACACGATTATATCCAACCATCACACACAATTATAAATATAAAACATAGTGGCATCCACATAAATAAACCAAACCATTGGCATTTAAGATATTTCCTCCTACTTGACATCCCTGAAAATAACTATAATTACCAGGGGTATTTATGGAATTACCACCTCAATGGCATTCCTGTAATTAGCCCAAAACTGTCAGGGCAAATGGACATTCTAGACTTAATGGCAGTTTCGTAATTAATCAGAACTACCATGGGCCCTTTGGGAATAGCAGCCTTAGTGGCAGCCCCTGTAATTAAACAAATCAGTCAGGGGTATTTCTGTCATTTTGGTCTCAGTGGCTGCTTTGTAAATAAACAGAACTACCAGGGGTATTTCCGGGATTCCAACCCGGGTGGCACCCCTGTAATTTCCCTAACCTGCCAAGGGCAGTTCTGTCATTACCAACACAGTAAATTGGTAAAACCCAGATCGACCGCGGTAAAACCCGGGGTTTTTTACCCATGATTTTCCCGATCGGCTGGTTTGCCGGAAAACGAAGCTTTTCCGGCCAAACCAGCCTCCAACACCTACCTAGTCTGTTTCCACACCTACCCAACAACATAACAAGCTAGATATTTAGGGAAAAGAGGAGGTTTTTGTACCTCCAAGGTGCTGAAACACAGTGCTCCGGTCCTCCTCTCCGGCGAAGCTCCACTCGTCACCTTCTCCCTTCTCCATGCCCATGGCAGCTCCAGGAAGTTCCCCAGACGATCCTACCCCCTCCTCTCGCCTGGATTTGCCTCGAGACCGAGCGAACAGTACTCGAGCTTGCTCCCTCCTCTGCCAGGCGAGGCTCCTGGCGACGCTGGCACGGTTGAGGGTCAGATCAAGGTCACCGGAGCAGAGCGAGTCCGCCTGTGGAGGCGGTGTGACGTGACGCGCGCGCCAGTGGCTCCGGTGAGGACGAGCCAGCGAGCAGGGAGAGAGTGAGTGAGGATCGAGAGGGAGGAGAGAGAGAGAGAGTCCCCCCCGGTCAACACACACACAAATATATATATATATATATCAACCAACGGCCCAGATTTGATTTCACAAATCCAACGGTCCAGATCTGCCCATAACTAGTTACCGTGAATAGTAAAAAGATATTTTTCCTATTTACTTTTACCGCACGGTAATAATACTTTATCCCGCATAACTTTCGCATACGAACTCCGATAAATTCATAGGACATACCCACGAGTTCGTATTAACGCCCTCTACAACTTTCCCGAAGGAAGTTTCTCCAAATTCCTGACTTATCGCAAAGTCATCTTTTCCACGGTAAAGTAATTTAACATTGGTTACTTCCGTACATTGTATAAATTCGTAACTAACAACTTGTAGCTCCGGAAAAATCTTCCGGGCATACCGGGGAACTCGTATTAATATAACCTACCCCTCGGGACATTAATTCTATTTTTTTTCCCAAAACTGAGAATATCTCGATAATAATTCGGGGAAAATTAACAGTGCGGTTACCATTCTCTGTAACTCGTCTAATCCCGGTAAAAATGTTAATTTCGGGACAGGGTGTTACAATCTACCCCCCTTATAGGAATTTCGTCCCCGAAATTTCCACTGCGGAACATGAAATCAACTGTCAGGTAATGACGTCAAGTTCCACCGAACGGAGCTTCAGGAAAAACCAGAGTCACAAGCTCTATGTATCATTTCCTTTAGCATTCGGAGTCTCCCCGACAAACATAGCTACTCTCGCTTAAAACACTAGAGTACGATACCCTAGTCTCATCCTTTTCGTCGTAATCGACTCCCTAAGACTTGCCTCTTAGCTCTTCACAAGCTAATTTCCAAAATGCCCATTTCGACAATCCGGCAGCTTTCCCAAACGTAACCCAAACTACTTGAAGTCGACTCGAATGCTCTACCTACACGACTGCCACACTTGGCATTTAACACCAAAGTCTTCCACATGGAAGGGGAAAATGCTACGGTCCATCACCGTGGAGGAAACTCTTATATCTCTTGCACCCTTCGAGACTAAAGAGATATGAACTTTCTACACTAGGCCTTGAGGCCACAGACGTATCATCTCCTGCGTCCATAATCACAACTTCTTAATCCACGTTCCTAATACCCCAACTTTTAACCACAGGGCTCGAACAAACTCGCATACCACAATGCGACCTCAAACTGCTCACTTGAGCTGATGAATCCGCTATGCGACTTCGCGCCTACATGAATGTCATCTACACATACTTAGGAATAGTGAATTTTCCTCATCCTACCCCTCTCTTATAAAAGAGTCTTCAGTAGGGCATTTTCCAATAACCAGAGCTAACAAGCTCGCACACTAACTCATGCGTGCTAAATATTCCGAAACCAAGTCAAATCCCCCATGACTTTACCCCAAACCTTAATCCTTATTAGAAAAGTTCACGCACACAAAAGAAAATAATAAGTCTGACTTCTCAGACTAGGGACGGAGCTAAGAGCTCTAGTAGCGCCATCACGCTATGCTAGCTAGATAAAATAATAACGGACAACCCTTATAGTATTAACCTGACCTCTCAGGCTAGTCTGACCTCTCAGACCAGGGTCGGAGCTAAGAGCTCTGGGTAAAGTGGTAATGGACAACCCTCATAGTATCCACCTGACATCTCAGGCGTGTCTGTCCTTTCAGACCAGGGTCGGAGCTAAGAGCTCTGGGTAAAGTGGTAATGGACAACCCTCATAGTATCCACCTGACATCTCAGGCGTGTCTGTCCTCTCAGACCAGGGTCGGAGCTAAGAGCTCTGGGTAAAGTGGTAATGGACAACCCTCATAGTATCCACCTGACATCTCAGGCGTGTCTGTCCTCTCAGACCAGGGTCGGAGCTAAGAGCTCTGGGTAAAGTGGTAATGGACAACCCTCATAGTATCCACCTGACATCTCAGGCGTGTCTGTCCTCTCAGACCAGGGTCGGAGCTAAGAGCTCTGGTAGCGCCCTCACGCTACTCTAGCTAGCATATTCATTGACAACCCTTATAACAAAAATTCATAACAAAACTTTACCCAATTACTCTTCCCAAAACAATAAGTAAAACCATTCCTCGTCTTATATGCATAATTCCACATAAAACATTCATGAACCCGAGGAAAATATAATTCTCGAAACCATCATATAAACCCTACAAATAACTCAATAATTAGGGCATGCATTCATTTAAAATAGTCTGTCCACTCACAGTACTATTGCGATCTTCTTCCCGCTCGGAAAGCTTCTCTAGCGAAACTCTCGAACTAACCGCGTAGTCGAGCCCGTCTCACGTTCAACCAGAGACTGTACAAACAACCCAATATATTAGTCATTTCATCGTTGACTTGGTCTTTTCCTAGTTTGACCAGGAACTCCTATTTGACCACATGTTGACCAAGTTCCTTTTTAACTTTCTTTCCCGGTTACCGACTCTTAATCTCAATTTACCGGAAGTCCGACTCAGTTTCCGAACTTCCTTTATCACTTTTCAAACTTTACACTTATTTCCGATTATCGACTCGAAGTTTGGTTTCTGTTTACGCCACCTTAGCGTAAGTATTTTCTCTTACTAAATGTGAGTCGATGCGTCGATAACAAAATTATCCGATTGCTTTTCCACGATCCACTTGACAATACCGTTAATAGGAGTCAACATCTCCCCCAACCACTAGTGGTCATCATAATAAAGTTCCCATATTTCACTAATTATCTTCAAAACCTTTAACTTGAATTCTACATTTTCTTTAACCTTTTCAACCCGATTTAACATCTTCTCAAAAAGGGAAAAAAATTTTCCAAAATGGAAAGTTTCCTAAATTGGTAAGTCTTCCTTAAAATGGGAAGTTTCCCAAAATGGAAACTTCCTACTTACGTCCAATTTTCCGTAATTATCCCGATTACGATTCAACTGACACTTTTCGACTCAAATGGGATTCGGTTTCTACCTCTTCAGCATTCTGCCAGTTCAACTGCATCACCGGAATCTTCGTCGGATTCTCATGTCTTGCCGGAATTTCGCCATAATCTCCCCGTTTCCTCTGATCTACCAAGTTCCGACAACAAGCAAACAACAACACCCTGTAATTACACAGTGATCAAGAACACTCACACAGGAGCTCTAGGTAACAGTAGTTACCTTCAAAATTGATCCGAGGCAGAAATACCCAAACCTCTGCCTCTGTCCAAACCCCCAACAACATAAATCAAAGAAAGAATTTATTTAATTCTCGCAATCTTTTGGTCCGAGATTTGAACCTATGCTCTGATACCATTGTCACACCCCGACCCAAGATTACCTCCCTAACCCTGGGTTAAGACGTGCGGGACCCAACTCAAGAGAGATTTACTCGAAATCCCCCTTGAGCCAGGATAACCCTATTCAAACAGTCCAAACGGTGCCGGAGTAAACCTCAAATCAGAGGTTATTCTGATTCCTACATTTGAATCTCAAATATGCCAATTAAAGAACCTAGGGGTTCTAATAATAGTTGTGACTGCACCTGAATCCCGGTCAGGCTGCCTACGTACCCTGTCTTTTCAGGGATCAAGCCACACGTAGCTCTTGTGTAAGATTCACCCTAGCCGGGCAGAATCCCGCTTTTCTAATTATCGGTCGATTTATTAGTATGGATATCAAACATCTAACGCGTATCCGGAGTTTAACCTCTCCGCTAAGGTATCCACCGACCAACTAATCCTCGGGATTAAACCAAACATCCTACCATTCATAACAATAACATCCACACAGAAAGACGGATGATAAATGCAATCACACGATTATATCTAACCATCACACACAATTATAAATATAAAACATAGTGGCATCCACATAAATAAACCAAACCATGGGCATTTAAGATATTTCCTCCTACTTGACATCCCTGAAAATAACTATAATTACCAGGGGTATTTATGGAATTACCACCTCAATGGCATTCCTGTAATTAGCCCAAAACTGTCAGGGCAAATGGACATTCTAGACTTAATGGCAGTTTCGTAATTAATCAGAACTACCATGGGCCCTTTGGGAATAGCAGCCTTAGTGGCAGCCCCTGTAATTAAACAAATCAGTCAGGGGTATTTCTGTCATTTTGGTCTCAGTGGCTGCTTTGTAAATAAACAGAACTACCAGGGGTATTTCCGGGATTCCAACCCGGGTGGCACCCCTGTAATTTCCCTAACCTGCCAAGGGCAGTTCTGTCATTACCAACACAGTAAATTGGTAAAACCCAGATCTACCGCGGTAAAACCCGGGGTTTTTTACCCATGATTTTCCCGATCGGCTGGTTTGCCGGAAAACGAAGCTTTTCCGGCCAAACCAGCCTCCAACACCTACCTAGTCTGTTTCCACACCTACCCAACAACATAACAAGCTAGATATTTAGGGAAAAGAGGAGGTTTTTGTACCTCCAAGGTGCTGAAACACAGTGCTCCGGTCCTCCTCTCCGGCGAAGCTCCACTCGTCACCTCCTCCCTTCTCCATGCCCATGGCAGCTCCAGGAAGTTCCCCAGACGATCCTACCCCCTCCTCTCGCCTGGATTTGCCTCGAGACCGAGCGAACAGTACTCGAGCTTGCTCCCTCCTCTGCCAGGCGAGGCTCCTGGCGACGCTGGCACGGTTGAGGGTCAGATCAAGGTCACCGGAGCAGAGCGAGTCCGCCTGTGGAGGCGGTGTGACGTGACGCGCGCGCCAGTGGCTCCGGTGAGGACGAGCCAGCGAGCAGGGAGAGAGTGAGTGAGGATCGAGAGGGAGGAGAGAGAGAAAGAGTCCCCCCCGGTCAACACACACACAAATATATATATATATATCAACCAACGGCCCAGATTTGATTTCACAAATCCAACGGTCCAGATCGGCCCATAACTAGTTACCGTGAATAGTAAAAAGATATTTTTCCTATTTACTTTTACCGCACGGTAATAATACTTTATCCCGCATAACTTTCGCATACGAACTCCGATAAATTCATAGGACATACCCACGAGTTCGTATTAACGCCCTCTACAACTTTCCCGAAGGAAGTTTCTCCAAATTCCTGACTTATCGCAAAGTCATCTTTTCCACGGTAAAGTAATTTAACATTGGTTACTTCCGTACATTGTATAAATTCGTAACTAACAACTTGTAGCTCCGGAAAAATCTTCCGGGCATACCGGGGAACTCGTATTAATATAACCTACCCCTCGGGACATTAATTCTATTTTTTTTCCCAAAACTGAGAATATCTCGATAATAATTCGGGGAAAATTAACAGTGCGGTTACCATTCTCTGTAACTCGTCTAATCCCGGTAAAAATGTTAATTTCGGGACGGGGTGTTACAATCCACGCGTATCAAAGCAACTAATAAAGGCAGAAGCAGAAAAAATATAAAGTAGGTAAACCTAGAACCTACTGATGGATTGAGAAGTTGTGGTAACTATGTCTGGCCTCCATGAATACTAGTCGAACCTAACACTGCAATCTAGACATTTGATAAGTAGGGCCCAGGAAAGAAACATTTAAAACATTAACGTGAGTGGACAAAAATCAAATATGAAAAGATAAATTTCTGTTAATGTTCTCCCTTTGAGTTTCCAAAAAATCAATATGCACGCAATCATTAGAAAACGATTATATAAAATACACATCAATTCTCTTGACTCAAATCCATAATTTAAAAGTGTGGAATTAGTTTCTCCATGACCATGATAAAACAACTAACCAGATCTATCCGGGAGGGTCCTTCTGACCAGCTATCACCGAAGAGGGTCCTGACCGGCTCCATCAGGGAGGATCCTTCCACCGGCTACAACTGAAGAAGGTCTTGACCAGCTACAACTGAAGAAGGTCTGACCAGCTACATCCGGAGAGGGCACCATCTTCATCCGGATAGGATTCATGCTAGATAGCAATAAATATATATACTTGAAAATCCTCATTGTGAATTAAATTAAAATCCAAGTCAAAATCAATAATGACTTTTTCCCAAATATATTGAATAAAACAACTCAGACATCCAAAGCTGGTTCCCTGATTTTACATTAAATCATTAAAATCCAAGAGCCAAATTTCTTATATTTTAAAATATAATCCCCCTCCATAACCCAAAATGGTGATAACAATTTAAAATCATACTTCGAGAAAATTATTTAAAACTCACAAGAAATAGTTGAACCTGGCTTACTCAACTTTGAAAAACAATAAATCCCCAAATTTTCCCATGATCACCATAAAATCAACATGGAAGAAATTCTCATAAATAAAAAAGAAACTCAAGACAAATCCGTTGCATGCAATATATATTTAGAAATAAAGTCTACTCACAGAATATGGCTAAGTCTGTCGGCTATCAAAAGATTGCCCACTTCAAGTTCCCCCACGTCCTGTTCAAAAATACAAGATTAAAGTCTCAACTCTATAATTAAAATAAAAGACGTCCCCTTACAACTGAACCCCTACGAGGATAAACGTGGAAAATCAGCCTTAACCCCGCCGCAATCGTAAAAATCCCCTTTTAACTTTCTCAAGCCTAGCCGGTAATTTTCCGATGACCGAATGCCTTTTATTTATCCATTTATTAACTCCAACTCTACGAAAAATCCGAAAAGTAACCAATAAATCTTCAAAAATATAAACTGCCATCCAATGGTTTTTTCATATTTATTTCAATTTAATGGGCAATAAAAACAGCCCAAAAGATAGCAGCTTCACATCCAACTTCGTCATCGGAAGAAAAATCTGGACAAGCTCCGGCCACCATTAATCGCCATCAAAATTTCACAGTTTGTTCCTCTCATCATTTCGAACAACTTTCAAGTTCAACTCGAATGCCAATTGATAGATCGTATTCGCACACGCATCAATTAACCCTGTACACAGTCATTGTCATCGTATAAAGCAAGTAAGGGTATCGTTCTAAACCGGGGATCCAACCACAGGGTAGATCCATCTAATCTAATCAAAGATGTCGAAATAAACATAGAGTTTTAAAGATTTGGATTTTATATTTCGGAAAGATGCAATGAAATAAAGTCCTAGATTACTTTTGTACATATAAACATGTGATCGATCAACAATTACACAAACCAACACCAAACAACAATGCAAGAATATAGAAAACAATTTCTAATCTCATATCAATCTATGCCGAAATACCTAAATCATGCTAGAATCGAAACATGCACATTAGGTTCCTACGTGGTTCCTAAGCCATTAGATGCATTCGAAATCGACTACTTGTTTCATTCGAAACCTTTCACACATCCATGCTCAACGTATCAAACACGAAATCTAACATACTAATTCACTTATGCAATTACGTATCACACAAATAAACTAACATGTTCATTAGCACCATCTAAATCCAATTCTAGCATGTAATTTTCGAACACAACAAAGAACACATCAACCTATCCACTACGTGTATCAAAGTCATGTAATTCTTTGAAGGATTAACTAATGCAACATCAACTACTTGTCTTAATCACACGTTAATATTATGAAGCAAATCGAAAATTAATAAAACCAAACCCTAAGAATTATCGGCATAAACTTCAAATCATTGATTAAAAACTAAAAACCATAATTCTTACATCATTCAAAAGTACTTAATATCTCATAGACAAGAATTGAATCGTACTTAAACAAAAACCTAAAACAAATATCAACCATAACAAAGACATACCAATTCGAAAATAGCAGATGAATACACTTTAAAATATTCCTACGTGGTCTATTCTTCAAGTGCACGGAGATCCTCGACTACGTGCTTCGGATCAAAGGATGGAATATGGAGATCGGAATTGGGGTCTTTGAGTGGTGATGGAATTTTCGGCAGCTGCTTTGGCTTCGGCTGAGTTTTGCAATGTTGATGATCCCTTTTCTCATGCGATTACAAGGCTTTTTATAGGGGAAAAAGCTAGGGTTTGGTCGGCCCTAAAGCAATCCCAAACCAAGATGGATTTGGTTATTCCCATGTGCAAGTCATGTGCTTCTCTTTTCTCCCTTCTCTTCGCCAGCCACTTTGATGAATCTTCAGCTTGAAGTTCTTCATTAAACACATATGGACATGTCCATCAAGCCCCAAGGTCCATGATTGTCGAAATTGTAATTTAAAAAGTCCAAAGAAACTTTCCTGATGCATCCAGGAAAATACTGCAGTTTTCGACAGCATGACCTTACCTTAGTAATTCCAGCATATCTCCTTCTGTAGTGCTTCAATTGCCGTGATTCCAAGTCCCAGCGAAACTAGACTCGAAGACCTTTCAAATGGTATATGGCACGTTTTCCAGTTCCAAGTATTGCGTCAGATACAGCCCCCGAAAGATCAGACACAGTAGCAGCGAAACTTCTTCAGTCCCTGGAACATTCTCTTCTCGGACTCGCAACTCTGGCATCGTTCGCAAGGTCTTCCCGTGCTCCAATTGACCTGAAATTTTAACACAATGTATTTCAGCAACCAAAGATTATATTCCCAATTTTCCATGCACTTCCACCATGTTTAAGACACTGCGAACGCTCTTACAAAATCCTTGAAATCACACTTTTAACACTTAGCCAATTTTCTCAACACTTTAGCACATTTTACCAAAAACTCTTCCAAAACAACATTAAACTATATTATGACTCAATCTTAACCTAAATAGACTCAACAAAGCATAAACAAGAGTGTTTAGCACATAATAACGTCACCTTTTAGGCTCCTATCAACAACCCCACACTTAAGCTTTGCTAGTCCCTTAGCAAACACTAAACAAAAACATACTACGATGACTCAATCTAAAGCCTTCAATGAAATTGTTTCAGAGATCTTCAACATCATAGTATCAAGAATAGCACAAGAGTCGAAATCGAAAGAATGAATTCCCTGGTTAATAAACATGAGATTTCGATGTAACAAGTAAGACATGGTAGAAACAAAGGTGAATTAATCTCGACATGTTCAAAACAAGTTCAAATTCAATTCACAAGGGATATGCACTCCAAATCTTTTCTCTCAAGAACATGGCATATGCTTAAAAGCTTTTCACACACAAGAATTATATAGATAGTGAATTTCAAAATAGACCTCAAGAAAGATACCAATTACATGCACAAATGAACCACAACCATATGCTTATTTATGAAACAAACTCCACAGATCAAAGGCTATTTATCTTAAGAATCATGCGGATCTTTAGAAAAGGGATAGCTCAGGGTTCGAATAAGGTAGGATATAATCAAAGAAAGAGGAATCACAAAGGTCATCCTCAAGGCTAATAAAAAACATGGATATCCTCCTTATATCACCAATTAACATCAAGGCCAAATTTCATCATGTTGGACCATCCTTCACTATAAACTTAGTAAAATCGAACAAAGGCTATATATAACTTTATTGAGCCTTCAGCAAATACATATCACAATTCCAATTTCACAAGAATAAATCTTGCCATGGGTGTCCAAATCAAATCTCCACATCGGAAATCTTCTTTTCTTTTCTTTTTCTTTTCTTTTATTCTTTTTTTTTTATAGCATTCTTTTTCACCCAAAATCGGCATCATAGCATTCACAAGTCCAACCCCACACTTAGATCTTCGATCACTCCATAATCATACCACAAAACAACATCTCCATCAAGTTTGCAACCAAGGTAGAGATAACTATTCTAGGCAAGGTAAAAACATGTTGGTAATCAAAGAAAAGGCTTAACGTAGGCTCAAGGGGGTTCATACTAAGGTGTCCCGAACAGGGCTCATATAGGACTCATGGCTATTTAGATAAGGTGGTGATAACCTAATAAAGATCCAACAATCCTTTTCCAAATCAAAGTAAGTTATGATATAAAGCTTTGAATGTTTCACAAACAAGTTCTAGTAAATCTCTAGTTCATTGGTTTATCTCTATGGCATGCACATTGATCAAATAATGTAATATGAGGTCATAAAACCAACAAAACGATAGATTAAACACTCATCAATGAAAAGGCACATATATGGCTCGAAACTCACAAGGTTAAACATGAAATCAAACATTGTAATGAACATGCTCTGTCTGTACCTAGGTTTCAGTTCCTCATCTACTACTTAAGTGCACGATCTCTTCACATCTATTAACCATTCAATCAATGTAATTCAAGAAATCAAGTCCATGCAATCCAATCAACTATGAGATCAAAGATCAAAAATTCATCATCAACGGTTAAAGGCGACTTTCTAGACTCAAAAACTAAAAATCAAGTTTAAAGATCAAAATAAACTCCAAAAATCATGACAATTTGCCAGAACACCTAAAACAGTATCACAAATACAAACCTAAATTTAAAAATAAAAAACCGAACCTAAAACAAAAATTCAAAATCACTGTTCACCGAAACAAAAAAATCACTGTTCACAAAAAAGAAACACTATTCACCGAAACTTGCAATAAGCCATTCCCCACCCCACACTTGAAACTTACATTGTCCTCAATGTTCAATATCTAAAACAATGAAAGAACGAAGATAAGGGTTAAGAAAAGCAAACGCTCGTAGACGGCTCCTTCTATGGGTTGCCTCCCATGCAGCGCTTAGGTGTTTATAGTCCTTTAGCCTAGACTCATGCATCCTCATGCTCATGCCGTGAGGTCCTGAAGAGGAACCTCCTCGATGGTGTGATCCACCATGCTCTCCAAATATGGTTTCAAGCGATGACCATTAACTTGAAATTCAGATCCTTTGACCATGCTTTTGATCATTACTGCACCAGAAGGAAAAACATTAGTGATAACAAAAGGTCCTATCCACCTAGAGCGTAGTTTGCCCGGAAACATCCTAAGTCTAGAATTAAATAAGAGAACTTTCTGGCCAATAACAAAGTCTTTCTTTCGAATCATCCTGTCGTGGAACGCCTTGGTTTTCTCTTTATAGATCACGGCAGAATCGTAGGCCTCGTTCCGGATCTCCTCAAGTTCACACAATTGTAGCTTCCTATGCAATCCGGCCTCATCTATGTCCATGTTGAACTGTTGCACCGCCCACCAAGCTTTGTGCTCTAACTCCACAGGCAAGTGACATGCCTTACCATAGACCATTCGAAAAGGGCTCATGCCTAAAGGATTTTTGTATGCCGTCCTATAAGCCCAAAGAGCATCATCCAGTCGTTGGCTCCAATCTTTGCGTGATGGCTTCACACTCTTCTCCAAAATCCGCTTAATCTCCCGGTTACTAAGCTCTACTTGTCCACTTGTTTGGGGGTGATAAGGTGTAGCAACCTTATGCCTTATTCCATACTTTTTCATGAGAGCTTCAATTGTCCGGTTGCAAAAGTGAGAACCTCCATCACTGATGATAGATTTCGGCATGCCGAACCTGGAGAAGATGTTAGAACGTAGAAAATCTGCAACAACTCGAGAATCGTTAGTCCGGGTGGCCTTGGCTTCCACCCATTTCGACACATAATCAACACAAACGAGTATGTACAGAAAACCCTGAGAATTTGGAAAAGGTCCCATGAAATCAATACCCCAACAGTCAAATATTTCAACATGTATAATAGGTTGCATAGGCATTTCATCCCTAGGTCCTAAATTCCTTGTTCTTTGACATCTATCACATGAAGCACAATACATATGAGCATCTCGAAAAATAGTAGGCCAGAAAAATCCACAGTTAAGAATTTTCAATGCAGTCCTATGTGAACCAAAGTGACCTCCACATGCTTGTTCATGGCAAAAGCTAAGAATAGATTTATGCTCAGTTTCAGGAACACACCTCCTAATAATTTGAGCTACACAATGTTTCCACAAATAAGGTTCATCCCACACATAATGTTTAGCTAGTGCCTTGAGTCTTTTTCTAGCATGATATGACATAGAGTTTGGAAAATCCTTGGTAACTAAATAATTAACAATGTCTGCATACCAAGGATCACTTACCTCACTTACCTTGAAGAGCTGCTCATCCGGAAAACATTCTTGGATAGCAATGGCATCTTCATCACGCACCAAACGTGACAAGTGATCGGCAACCACATTGTCGCATCCTTTCTTGTCCTTAATCTCCAAGTCGAACTCTTGTAGGAGCAGGATCCATCGAATTAATCTCGGCTTGGCATCCTTCTTTGTCAACAAATACTTCAAAGCAGCATGATCAGTATAAACAATAACTTTAGATTGAAGTAAGTAAGAACGAAACTTATCCAAAGCAAAGATGACTGCGAGAAGTTCTTTCTCGGTGGTGGTGTAGTTTTGCTGCGCATTATCGAGCGTCCTTGAGGCATAATAGATGGCATAGGGCTGCTTGTCTCTCCTTTGTCCTAGCACGGCCCCAACTGCATGATTTGAAGCATCACACATAAGCTCAAATGGCAAACTCCAATCCGGTGGCGCCATGATCGGTGCCGTGCACAATGATTCCTTCAACTTCTCGAATGCGGCCTTGCACTCCTCATCAAAATGGAATGGCACCTCCTTTTGCAGTAGAGAACTCAAGGGTCTTGCTATTTTCGAAAAGTCTTTAATAAACCTGCGATAAAATCCTGCATGTCCAAGAAAGCTTCGAACATCCCTCACACTTGTGGGAATGGGTAAGTGACGTACAAGATCTATCTTCGATTTATCAACTTCAATACCCCTAGAGCTAACAATATGACCTAACACTATACCCTGAGTAACCATGAAGTGACATTTTTCCCAATTAAGCACAAGATTAGTTTCCTCACATCTCTTAAGCACAAGTTCAACATTATGCAAACATGAATCGAAATCTCCACCATAGACAGAAAAATCATCCATAAACACTTCTATCTTAGAACCTATGTACTCAGAGAATATATGATACATGCATCTTTGGAACGTACCTGGAGCATTGCAAAGTCCGAATGGCATGCGTCGGTATGCAAAAGTACCAAATGGACAAGTAAAAGTGGTCTTCTCTTGGTCCTCCTCCGCAACACTTATTTGATTGTAACCGGAATATCCATCAAGGAAACAATAAAATGAGTGACCGGCTAACCTCTCAAGCATTTGATCAATAAAGGGCAGCGGCATGTGGTCCTTCCTTGTAGTAGCATTAAGCTTCCGGTAATCAATACACACTCTATGACCGGTCACGGTTCGTTGAGGCACCAACTCGTTTTCCGCATTCTTCACAACTGTGATCCCACTCTTCTTTGGCACAACTTGAACCGGCGAAATCCACCTCGAATCCGAGATAGGATAGATGACTCCACAATCAAGTAACTTAGTCACCTCATCCTTCACAACTTGCATCATAGGTGGGTGAAGTCGACGTTGACCCTCCTTGGTTGGTTTCGCACCATCCTCTAAAAGAGTTCGATGGACACACATAGTAGGGCTGATTCCCTTTATGTCGGCTAAAGTCCATCCAATAGCCGTCTTGTGTCGCTTCAACACTGCAATCAATCTCTCCTCTTGGTCCTTCTCTAATGATGATGACATGATAACCGGCAATGTCTCATTCTCTCCCAAGTACACATACTTCAAGTGCTCCGGAAGAACCTTGAGATCTAACTTTGGAGCTTGAACAATGGATGGTAGAAACTTGTTAGATGAAGAGAAAATTGGACTAAAGGGAGAGTAGGTTACCTCAGCCGCGACCTCAAGAGAAGCCGCGGTTTCTATGAGAGCAAGAGGCACGGCCTCTTGCTGCATTGTACAAGTTTTTGATCCAAACTTGTCATATCCGATCCCTTTAGCTAGGGTGAGAGCCAAGATGTCTTGAGTTATCATTTCAACATGTTCTTCTGCAAGAGAATCCACCACATCAATAGAAAAAGAATCACGAAAAATTTCGGGAAGTGGATACCTCATAGCGTCGAATACGTTATAACTAATGATGTCGCCATCAATTTCAAACGTTATCTCTCCGGAATGGACATCAATCTTGGTCCTAGCAGTCCTCATGAATGGCCTTCCCAACAGAATGGGAATTTCCTTGTCATCTGCATCTGTGGGTTCCATGTCAATGACATAGAAATCTGCAGGAAAAGTTAGATTAGCAACCTGCACCAAAACATCCTCAACATATCCCAAAGGGATTGTATTAGAACGGTCAGCTAGTCTAATAATAATATCATCCTTTTTCAATGCACCTAGACCTAAGTCCGCATAAAGATACGAAGGCATGACATTAATAGATGCACCTAAATCTAACATGATCCTGTCAAAACTATGAGTGCCAATAGTGCAAGGAATAGAAAAACTCCCTGGATCCTTAAGCTTTGGTGGTAGTTTCCTTTGAAAAACCGCAGAGATGGTTTCATTCATAACCGCTACATCCTTCTCTCGTGGAAGCCTCTTGTTAGTGCACAACTCTTTCAAGAACTTAGCATACTTAGGATTTTGTTGAATGCACTCCAACAATGGCATGTTCACTTCCACCTTCTTGAATAACTCAATCATTGCACGATCAGCTTCATCGTGCTTTGATTTTGCAAACCTGTTTAGGAAAGGGTATCGAGTATGGACGTTAGATGAAACTAAACCACTAGAACTAGAAGACTTACCTTTTTCCTTGGCACCTTTCGGATCAGCAGGGACTGCATGAGGGTGAGGCACGGCCTCACCACCTTGTATTTTCTCGGACTCGGCAGAAAAGTCTGCCGGACTGCCCCTCGGACCGCCGCCTTGCTGCTCGGACCCTGGCAGGGTTGCTGCCGGAATTTGCTCCACAGAAACCTCCTCTACATTCTCATCTTCCTCCTCTTGCAACAGCTCAACATCTTCTCCTTTAGAAGTCCCCAACTTCTTCAACAATGGCTCCTCAAAAACTCTCCCACTCCGAGTTGCAACTACCTTGAATTGTCCTGCATTTGGATTTGGCAAAGTTTGTCCCGGCAACTTACCACTTTCATGAATTTTACCCATGAAATCAATAACTTGTCCCATCTGCTTCTTTAACTCCGTGATCTCTTTAGAATTAGCTTGTTGACCTGTCACTAAAGCTTGAGTTGCAGATGTTAAATTCTGTTGCCCTTGAGCAAGGGACTTCAAGAGTTCATCATAATTTGGAGTAGAAAAACTAGCATTATTAGGCACAAAATTAGAAGAGTTGGGAACAAAACCTTGAGGTACCTGAGGCCTCACAAACAAACCTGAAGGACGAGGTCCTTGAGCTTGAGCATTATTCGGTTGAACACCATTACTCCAACGAAAGTTGGGATGATCTCTGATTCCAGGATTGTAGGTGTTCGAGTAAGGGTCATACTTCTGCCTCTGTTGTCCCATGAAATTCAACTCCTCCTCGCTCAATGCACCATTCGGACATGTATCCGAATTATGATCTGTCATTGAACAAATTCCACATGTTTGTGGACCAATAGTCGAACCGGCCATCGCCTTGACCAAGACATCGAGCTTCCTCTCCATGGTGATCATTTGGTTCCGAGCTCCCACGTCATACACGCCTCCACTTCGGCCTCCTGCTGTCTTCCTTGAGTTCTTGGTACTAAATTGACGATTGTTATCCGCCAAGTCCTCAATCAAAGCATAAGCTTGAGTTCCGGTCTTGTTCATAAATGTGCATCCACTAGCAGAATCGATCATACCTCTGTTGGCATTGTCCAATCCTTCATAGAAAAACTGAACCAACTCATCTAAACTGATTCCATGGTGTGGACACTTGCGCTGAAGCTCCTGAAACTCCTCCCAAGCCTCATAAAAAGTATCTCCATCCTTCTGAGTGAAGTTCTGAATCTCCCTCCTAAGTTTCTTAGTGAGTTGAGCGGGGAAGAATTGCTTCAAGAATCTCTTGGTCATGTCATCCCAAGTTGTAACCACCCCTGAAGGCAAAGAGTACAACCAACGCTTGGCGTCATCCTTCAAGGTGAATGGAAACAAAAGTAACCTCAAAGTGTCTGAAGGCAGGTGGGTGATGGCTTGGAGTTGACAGATGTCAAGAAACTCCCTCAAGTGCACATTCGGATCTTCCATGGCCGAGCCTGAGTACTTCGGCAGTTGCCCAAGTAGCTGAACTGGAATAGAGAAGTGAGCTTGATCCGGAACTGTAACAGAAATGCATGATGGTGAAGCTGGAGTAGTGGGGTTGAAAGCATCTTTGAGTGGCATGTTGGCCATGACAAAATCGGACTGATTTTCCTCAAAAGTTTGCTCGGTCTCGGCCTCGGATCCGGATGAAGAATCCTCGGACTGAATTCGGAATGGAGATGGTGGTTCTTGCTCTGCAAGTTCTCGAGGTGATGCCGTGCTACTACTTGCTGCCTTTTGTGTCTTCTTTTGTTTTCTGCAAACACGGTTAATCTCCGGATTCAAAGGAACAAGATCTCCTTGTGAAGATGAACGAGTAGCGCGGGGTAGCATGCACGTCTAGCACCTGAAAAACCAATTGGCCAAGATCAAGTTAGAATACATGAGGGTTCCAAAAATCAAACAAAACAAAATTAAACATGAAAATTAATTTCAAAAGCATTTCAACAATCATACATGGCACCAATTTTTATAATTACAAAAGCACACAAATATATACATTCGAACCAACTATACAAATATTCACATATAGACATATATACAATGTAAATTTCGACAATTAAAAAGATTGAGGATCCCGAAGGATCCCCGGCAACGGCGCCATTTGATAGATCGTATTCGCACACGCATCAATTAACCCTGTACACAGTCATTGTCATCGTATAAAGCAAGTAAGGGTATCGTTCTAAACCGGGGATCCAACCACAGGGTAGATCCATCTAATCTAATCAAAGATGTCGAAATAAACATAGAGTTTTAAAGATTTGGATTTTATATTTCGGAAAGATGCAATGAAATAAAGTCCTAGATTACTTTTGTACATATAAACATGTGATCGATCAACAATTACACAAACCAACACCAAACAACAATGCAAGAATATAGAAAACAATTTCTAATCTCATATCAATCTATGCCGAAATACCTAAATCATGCTAGAATCGAAACATGCACATTAGGTTCCTACGTGGTTCCTAAGCCATTAGATGCATTCGAAATCGACTACTTGTTTCATTCGAAACCTTTCACACATCCATGCTCAACGTATCAAACACGAAATCTAACATACTAATTCACTTATGCAATTACGTATCACACAAATAAACTAACATGTTCATTAGCACCATCTAAATCCAATTCTAGCATGTAATTTTCGAACACAACAAAGAACACATCAACCTATCCACTACGTGTATCAAAGTCATGTAATTCTTTGAAGGATTAACTAATGCAACATCAACTACTTGTCTTAATCACACGCTAATATTATGAAGCAAATCGAAAATTAATAAAACCAAACCCTAAGAATTATCGGCATAAACTTCAAATCATTGATTAAAAACTAAAAACCATAATTCTTACATCATTCAAAAGTACTTAATATCTCATAGACAAGAATTGAATCGTACTTAAACATAAACCTAAAACAAATATCAACCATAACAAAGACATACCAATTCGAAAATAGCAGATGAATACACTTTAAAATATTCCTACGTGGTCTATTCTTCAAGTGCACGGAGATCCTCGACTACGTGCTTCGGATCAAAGGATGGAATATGGAGATCGGAATTGGGGTCTTTGAGTGGTGATGGAATTTTCGGCAGCTGCTTTGGCTTCGGCTGAGTTTTGCAATGTTGATGATCCCTTTTCTCATGCGATTACAAGGCTTTTTATAGGGGAAAAAGCTAGGGTTTGGTCGGCCCTAAAGCAATCCCAAACCAAGATGGATTTGGTTATTCCCATGTGCAAGTCATGTGCTTCTCTTTTCTCCCTTCTCTTCGCCAGCCACTTTGATGAATCTTCAGCTTGAAGTTCTTCATTAAACACATATGGACATGTCCATCAAGCCCCAAGGTCCATGATTGTCGAAATTGTAATTTAAAAAGTCCAAAGAAACTTTCCTGATGCATCCAGGAAAATACTGCAGTTTTCGACAGCATGACCTTGCCTTAGTAATTCCAGCATATCTCCTTCTGTAGTGCTTCAATTGCCGTGATTCCAAGTCCCAGCGCAACTAGACTCGAAGACCTTTCAAATGGTATATGGCACGTTTTCCAGTTCCAAGTATTGCGTCAGATACAGCCCCCGAAAGATCAGACACAGTAGCAGCGAAACTTCTTCAGTCCCTGGAACATTTTCTTCTCGGACTCGCAACTCTGGCATCGTTCGCAAGGTCTTCCCGTGCTCCAATTGACCTGAAATTTTAACACAATGTATTTCAGCAACCAAAGATTATATTCCCAATTTTCCATGCACTTCCACCATGTTTAAGACACTGCGAACGCTCTTACAAAATCCTTGAAATCACACTTTTAACACTTAGCCAATTTTCTCAACACTTTAGCACATTTTACCAAAAACTCTTCCAAAACAACATTAAACTATATTATGACTCAATCTTAACCTAAATAGACTCAACAAAGCATAAACAAGAGTGTTTAGCACATAATAACGTCACCTTTTAGGCTCCTATCACCAATTCTTAGCCTAACTAGGTCAATCGAACAAAAATGTACAAAATCCCAAATTTTAAACCTAAAATCTTCAAATCGTCGATTCTCCCTTCAAACTCTAAATTGATCCACCCAACTTTAGGAGTATAGTACTTCTAAAACCAATCCTATCTATATATAAAACTCGCCAATTGGTAACTCAAGGAGTGAGAAATCCGATCAAAACCTTATACTATACACTCGGCAAACAACTCGACATTTTGAACAAATCACGACGAGATAGGTCGGAAAGCTTATCTAGAAATGGAGTAGACACAGAAGCGGTCATTTCTGACCAGTGCGGCGGCCTGAGGTGGCTCAACGGTGGCGCAATGGCGGTTGGAAGGCGAGGCAGTCGATTTGGTCAAGAAAGAGAGGGAGAGTTGGGTAAGTTTCTGATTTTTACTTTCTACTTCCGATAAGTTTTTCTTTTTATAGACTTTCCCGAAATAGTAACTTACCGTTTTCATACCATACTTCCTCATACGATATCCGATCAAAACGCATATCATGTGTCACACCCCGATCCTAGAATTATTTTACGGTTGGTTACTTAGGTCTTTTACCATTTAAAGTTACCGTTTAACCGTACAATGATCGTGAAGTTGACTTTTCGTTAAGTCAAGAATTTGAGAAAACTTCCTTCTTGAAAGTTGTAGAGGGCGTCGTTACGAGTTCGGGGACACGTAGCACGCTCAAATCGGAGTTCGTATGAGAAAGTTATGAACAAAAGTATAAAGTTACTATGTGGTAAAACGGCTATATATAGGAGTTACCGGGGTGAAAAATCAGATTTTCACCCGGCTCTCTCTCCTCTCCCCCGACGGAAAACTGCGTCGAGCTTCCGGCCGCCACAGCGCCGCCGTCCGGCCACCAACCGCCGGCGCACCGGTCCCAAAAGTTCGGCCTCCGAGTCTACTTCAATCCTAGGTAAGCTTTCCGACCTAACTCGCCGTAAATCGGGAGAAATTCCGATTTGTTCTTGGTGTGTACAGTAGATTTTCGGGATTGAATTTCTCCCTCCCTAGATCACCAATTGTTGAGTTCTTTATATGTTTAGGATGGGTTTTAGGTGTACTACAATCCCCTAGAATTTGGTAGCTTGATTTGAAGTGTGTAGGGAGAATTGAGGATTTGAAGTTTGGTAGTGTAATTTTCGGGGTCTACTGTTCATCGAGTTTTTGACCTAGTTAGAGGCCGAATTGGCCTTCGAGTTGAACTAGAAAGTTGTTCCAATTGATGAGACGAAGCTACTGGTAAAATTTGGTGGCGATCGGAGGTCGCCTGAATTTTAGCCGGAATTTCTGCCGGCGGCCGCCGTCGGCGGCGGAGCTGGCGGCGGTGCCGCCACTTTTTGGGCAGTTTTTCATGTCCATTAATTAGTACATATTGTGAGGAGTCTATGGTTAAAATTTGGTAATTTTTGGAGGTGTTTTGGTTAGGTTTTGGAATTGTTCTAGTTTAGTATTATTGGCGGATAATTAAATATTATTCCGACCATCGATTATTGCCGGTTAAGGTTTAAGGATTATTTTAAGGACTCCTAAGGTATTGGTTAGTGTGACCCGTTGGGTGTCCATAGTAATTCAACGACTTATTACGTGACACCCTAACGTCAAGTTAAAGTAATAAAGGAAAGTTCGGAAACTGAGTCGGACTTCCGGTAAATTGAGTTAAGAGTCGATAACCGGGAAAGAAAGTTATAAAGGTTAAAGTGCTATAAGAAAGGAACTTGGTCAACATGTGGTCAAATAGGATTTCCTGGTCAAACTAGGAAAAGACCAAGTCAACCGTGATTGACTAATTTGATGATTTGTTGTACAGTCTCTGGTCGGACGTGAGACGGGCTCGACTACGCGGGTAGTTCGAGGGTGTCGCTCGAGGAGCTTTCCGAGCGGGAAGGTCGCAATAGTACTGTGAGTGGACATATTATTTTAAATAAATGCATGCTTTAATTATTGAGTTAATTGCATGGTTTTATGATGGTTTTCGAGAATTATATCTTTCTCGGGTTCTTGAACGATTTTATTTGGTTAAAGTTTAGCGGGAGCCTCGGTTAAAGATTTTTACTATGGTTTGAGATTTTGACACTTATGCGTGAAGTATTTACATTATTACTCAATTTTCTATTTCTCCCGAAAATGGTTATAGACGGTGATGGCCGTCCTTCGAATGGATTTGAACCCGAGACTTCGTTGGAAATTGGTTTTATGCATATATGACAAGGAATGGTTTTACTTATTTGTTTTGGGAAGAGAATTTGATTAATGTCTTGTTATGAATTTTTATTTTAAGGGTTGACCAATAAATATGCTAGTTAGAGTAGCGTGAGGGCGCTACTAGAGCTCTTAGCTCCGACCCTAGCCTGAGAGGTCAGGCAAACTACGTAGTGCACTATGAGGGTTGACCATTTCCACTTTATCTAGAGCTCTTAGCTCCGACCCTGGTCTGAGAGGTCAGACAAGCCTGAGAGGTCAGGTTGATATTATAAGGGTTGACCGTTATCACATATTCTAGAGCTCTTAGCTCCGACCCTGGTCTGAGAGGTCAGACAAGCCTGAGAGGTCAGGTTGATATTATAAGGGTTGACCGTATTATTTTATCTAGCTAGCATAGCGTAGCGTGAGGGCGCTACTAGAGCTCTTAGCTCCGACCCTAGTCTGAGAGGTCAGACTTATTATGTTTGGTGAACATTTCTCTTCCCATATTCTTTATTTGTTTACCTTGTCATGCGTTTGTGGAAATTTGGTAATTGTGGGCATGCATAAATGATATTTGAATCATTAAAGTTTTGGGAGAGCATTAAAGGAAATAGAGTTTTTATATTTCATTTTCGTCCACTCACTCTAACGGTTTTAAATGTTTCTCCCCTGGGCCTTTCGTTTTTAAATGCCCAGTGATGCAGGGTTCTTAAGAGGAGGTCGAGCGCGTACGAGAGTCGAGGCATAGTCGATCATTCCGTTGCTGCTTGAAATTCTTTGGGGTAACCATCTCTGTAGACTGCTCTGACTAACCCGGTTTAGTTAGTTGTGTAGGAAGGGTTGGCTATTTCAAGGGGGTTTCGGTAAGAAGTTCCCTTGAGGTGGTCCCCGCAGGATTTACTTCGGGTTAAAGGGATTTAACCCGGGATGGGTCCTTCGGGGACATCCGATAAAATTGGAACGATACAGAGAAGATTAGCATGGCCCCTGCGCAAGGATGACACGCATAAATCGAGAAATGGTCCAAATTTTTTGAATTTTTATTTTAAGGGTTGACCAATAAATATGCTAGTTAGAGTAGCGTGAGGGCGCTACTAGAGCTCTTAGCTCCGACCCTAGCCTGAGAGGTCAGGCAAACTACGTAGTGCACTATGAGGGTTGACCATTTCCACTTTATCTAGAGCTCTTAGCTCCGACCCTGGTCTGAGAGGTCAGACAAGCCTGAGAGGTCAGGTTGATATTATAAGGGTTGACCGTTATCACATATTCTAGAGCTCTTAGCTCCGACCCTGGTCTGAGAGGTCAGACAAGCCTGAGAGGTCAGGTTGATATTATAAGGGTTGACCGTATTATTTTATCTAGCTAGCATAGCGTAGCGTGAGGGCGCTACTAGAGCTCTTAGCTCCGACCCTAGTCTGAGAGGTCAGACTTATTATGTTTGGTGAACATTTCTCTTCCCATATTCTTTATTTGTTTACCTTGTCATGCGTTTGTGGAAATTTGGTAATTGTGGGCATGCATAAATGATATTTGAATCATTAAAGTTTTGGGAGAGCATTAAAGGAAATAGAGTTTTTATATTTCATTTTCGTCCACTCACTCTAACGGTTTTAAATGTTTCTCCCCTGGGCCTTTCGTTTTTAAATGCCCAGTGATGCAGGGTTCTTAAGAGGAGGTCGAGCGCGTACGAGAGTCGAGGCATAGTCGATCATTCCGTTGCTGCTTGAAATTCTTTGGGGTAACCATCTCTGTAGACTGCTCTGACTAACCCGGTTTAGTTAGTTGTGTAGGAAGGGTTGGCTATTTCAAGGGGGTTTCGGTAAGAAGTTCCCTTGAGGTGGTCCCCGCAGGATTTACTTCGGGTTAAAGGGATTTAACCCGGGATGGGTCCTGTCAATGGTATCAGAGCATTAGGTTATCGTTCCTGTTACTACCTCATATACTTGGTATCACTTAGTGTCTATAGAGTGATGGTCCGACCGCGGCGGATCCATCGGCATTTTATGCTTGGACGCTTAGTGTTTATTGAGGATATGAGTTAGTACTTCCTGATTGAGATATGGACCGAGTGGTCCTATAAACGATCGAATCTTCAAGACTATGCCTCAGTACGCGCGACCTCATAGAGAGTTCCTGTAAGGAACAAGGTAAGCTCGTTACGTATTTATGTTTTTGTATTCCCCATTGATTTATGAGATTTGAGTTGGGGATCGAGCTGTAAACTCACGTTGTTTAACGTTTGAGCTTTACGTGTGAGTACTCGGTGGTGAAACGATTAATTCACACCTGGGAGGCTGTCATGGTCGTTGACAGGGATGCTGTAGAAGCCTAAGACAAGGCTTGGGTGTTCGTGTTATGAGGCTCTTAAAAGTGAAGAGTCGTACGAGTTACTGCAAGAGGTTGCATCCTGCCTTGGAAAAAGGAGCTGAAGTCGCCTAGCGCGATTATTCTGAGAGGATGAATAATAAGATTTGACGATTGCCACGATTTTGTTGAGGTTCGTCATTAGTGTGGTTTCAGAGAAACCAACGGACATGTGAAAGTGGAATGACTCAAGGAAAGTTGAGTGGGGTTATTTGTGATCAATGGACTTTTTCTAGTGACGAGTCCATGATGTGACACTATTGAAGAATGTTAAGGAAGTAAAGGCTGTTTTGGTCACTTGATGCTTTATGGGACAGCCACTAGAACTAATGGCGTGGGTCAGCTTTGGTGCTGACATTGTTGTCGACAGCTACGACTAGATCTTCTTAGCTCCAGCCACCCATGTTTGGGGTACTAGAAATATTCGAATCGTTAGTGAGTCCAAGCGTGATTTGAATTATAGGTGACAATGGTCATTTGGCCATTTATCGTGGAGGCAAGAATTTAATCGTGTCACCAGATCTTGGGACTCATGGCAACCTCAAGGTGAGTTATCCACCTGCGGTCAAAGTGTTGTAATTAGTACACCAGTGGAGGAGTCTCCAGGTTGGCTGTATTAGAGATCGATTTTCAGATCGAGGAAGCGTTACTAGTGGTAATTAAAGGTAATTGGTTTCGGAGTTTAAAGGAACATGTTGGAAGTAGCAACAAGCCACCGGGTCTCGGACCAAGGGTGCTTGGGGTACCGGAGATAGTGATACGAGCCTTGATGGACTTGGTATTATTGTGGGTAGGAACCGGTAGTTGTGCAAACGGCACTGTTTGACGGTTGAAGATGTACATGTGTATACCCCACATGAGCACGTGTACCCTCCTGTGTAGGGAAGTGGTGAAGTTGAAATTTGGGTAGCACATGCTGGTAAGGCATAATTATGGTGTGCAGTTATGTGTGGTCAAAATGACACCAGGTATGTGACTAATACTAGTGATGACATCATCTTAAGAATTTCTCATGAGAGTTCCATTTAGTGAGAACGGAGATTAGAGACGTTTGGTTGGAAGTTTCTGTACAAAACGTCCAGAAGATGGCCTAACCATTTAAGTATATGTCGGAAGTGGGTTATTGTTGGTGGCTCCGACTTTTATGATGGTTAGCGAGATTATTACATGTCGTTAGTAGGTGGCGGAGTGCATGTTGAGTTAGATGCACGGAAATGGTGAAGGGACAGCAGTGAGGCAAGGTTTACTGGGTCATTAATTTGAGCAAGAATGTTTGTAGTTGCTCAATCTTGAATCTGCAGTCCCAGTCGTCCGTTATGACACTTGGTTTCTTCGAGGACGATTAACTGAGCTTGATGGCATGGGAATTTGTGCACTCACTGGCTGTGGTCTAATCTAATATTGTAACCGGAAGTGTACTTAGTCGTATTTAGGGTTCATAAGTTACACTCACTGCAGTGACAGGAAATATTCTCAATCTTGATATGGGGAATAAGGATTAAGATCTGGGAGATCAATTATTGAGGTTAATTTAAGGAAATCCTGAGAGGATTAAAGTTTTGTTGGCGTTGCTATGGTCATTGGTCATTTAAGTATTGACCCTACTTGTTAGGAATTTTTGGACCTAGCGGCAGTTCTTGGCGCCACGAGTGTAGAGTGGTAGCAAGAAAGGTCATTGGAGGTGACTCTCGAAATTGTCAACATTTCGGTGAGTGTGAAAGCGGTGAAACTGAGGAAAGAGTTTCTTTGATGACTCAAAGGTGTTACGAGTCAAGGTTTTGGAAACCAAATTGTTACAAGGGTAGTAAAGTATGTTGCTAAGTTGTGCAACACTCCATCGGAAACCGTGGAGTGATTAAGCTACGTTCAGATTAAGTTATGATCTGAGAGGAGGTTAACGTGTGGCAGTGGACCTTGTGATTTAAGATCTAGAGTGGTAAGCGATTGAGAATTTTGAATCTTACCGAATAGAGGTTGCGGTGGATGGTAAACCCGCAGCGCCTGGGGGACAGTTTTGTTAGAAACTGTCTAGTTGTACGAGTTGACTCTGTGATGTATACGTGCCCAGTGCGGTAATGGTATTTGTTATCTTGTGCCTCGTTAACTGGATGCTCGGTGATCAACATGGTTGTGTCTGGTGAAATTAATTCCCGATGCTTTGATCAGATGTTCCTTTGGGCGTGCACCAGTGGCACTAAATTTCATGTAGATGTCTGATCTGGTTAAATGTCCAAGTTGCTGGTTATTACCGGACGATGTGGTAATGGAGGCATTTGGGAATGGATTATACTTGTTGAGCGGGTAAGGCTCTGAAATTCTTTTAATGGTAAGTCTATTCCGGATTGAGATGCGGATAATGTTTAATAGACGCACGGTTATGGTGGAAGTGCAAGTTCTGCACTATGCGTCATTCCAGGTTAAGGTAAGAGATAGGGAGGTCAGTGGCGCCTCACCTATGAGTAGTACAGAGATGTATTTCCAGTTGTAAAGTATGCTGTGACCTCACAAATTGATAATTGAGTTGGCGATTCTAATGATCGGCTTGTTGGTAAAGTTCAGATTTATCCGGTCAGAATAGCTTGGTAGGCAGTGTGAAGCCTGACAATATTGTTTTCATGCGAGGAGTCAGTATTGTTGGATCTCGATGTCAGGAGCTTTTGGATCTCCCCGATTTAAAGGCTATGGTTTTGGATTTACGCTAATATTCACGGCAGTTCATGTCCTTTGTGTACAAGTGGTTTGAGTAATGATAGAGTCAGGGAAGACAATTACTCTACAACATGACAGAATAGTTTCTAGAAAGCGTAAACCAGATCAGGGAGCCTGGTTCAAATGAGGTGATGGTTCGTGTAACACGAGTCGCCATGGTTTTCTCGTGGACTTGTTGTCAGTAGATTTGGCTCCACGTGGTATTGTGTTACCAGAGGATTTAAATCCATTAGTGACATCGAACCCTACTCCTCAGGCGTGATAATCATTACCTGCATAGGGAATGTGTGAGCTGATATTTAAGGTTTGTGAAGAATTTATACTCACGACAAGCGAGTGGTTATTGGAATCAGAATGATTGATAGCGGTATTGTGACGACGTCACATGCGGTTGGTAGGACGATTATTGGATTTTCAAGGATATGGTTATAATCCGGTTTAGGCAACAGGGAATTGTTGCCAAATGATGTTTTCAGCGTGTGACAGAATTTATCATCTTTTGGTAAAAAAAAAAAAAAAAAAAAAAAAAAAAAAAAACAATAGTGATTCTCGCGAGGATTACAGATGGTGGATCAGCATAGGCGGTGTCGTATTCCACCTCATAAATGAGATGTAGTACAGTAAGAATTCGGTGATTCAAGAGAAAATCATTGTGATCCACGGTAAGACCTTATGCTTTAGTTTTGACCTAAGAAGAGTGGTCGGGTGTCAGAAAATGGGGAAGTAGCGGAGGTTATCATCCACGTAGGAAGGAGTGCTACGTTGGCTAGATGTGACACGTGACAAGGTTACATGAGTTTGAGGAATATGTTGGGTATCCTTAGAGTTAATGGATACCTAGTGTCACGTATGTCCATGTTACGTAAATAAGTTTACTACCTTACATCCTATGTCAATAGACTTCTGGTTGGTACTGGAAATTGGCTTTCAAGGAGGAACAGTAAGGATGTTGATCGTAAAGAGCAGGTGTTTAGGTTTTGACAATGCTTTTCGTGAGGCGTCTCAGAAGAGTTCTCAGAAGGAAGTGGATATTGGAGAACAATGTTATTATTTTAAGTGGTACTATCCCCCTCTGTGTTGGACTTTGAGTATAGAAATTTCGAGGACGAAATTTTTATAAGGTGGGGAGAATTGTCACACCCCGATCCTAGAATTATTTTACGGTTGGTTACTTAGGTCTTTTACCATTTAAAGTTACCGTTTAACCGTACAATGATCGTGAAGTTGACTTTTCGTTAAGTCAAGAATTTGAGAAAACTTCCTTCTTGAAAGTTGTAGAGGGCGTCGTTACGAGTTCGGGGACACGTAGCACGCTCAAATCGGAGTTCGTATGAGAAAGTTATGAACAAAAGTATAAAGTTACTATGTGGTAAAACGGCTATATATAGGAGTTACCGGGGTGAAAAATCAGATTTTCACCCGGCTCTCTCTCCTCTCCCCCGACGGAAAACTGCGTCGAGCTTCCGGCCGCCACAGCGCCGCCGTCCGGCCACCAACCGCCGGCGCACCGGTCCCAAAAGTTCGGCCTCCGAGTCTACTTCAATCCTAGGTAAGCTTTCCGACCTAACTCGCCGTAAATCGGGAGAAATTCCGATTTGTTCTTGGTGTGTACAGTAGATTTTCGGGATTGAATTTCTCCCTCCCTAGATCACCAATTGTTGAGTTCTTTATATGTTTAGGATGGGTTTTAGGTGTACTACAATCCCCTAGAATTTGGTAGCTTGATTTGAAGTGTGTAGGGAGAATTGAGGATTTGAAGTTTGGTAGTGTAATTTTCGGGGTCTACTGTTCATCGAGTTTTTGACCTAGTTAGAGGCCGAATTGGCCTTCGAGTTGAACTAGAAAGTTGTTCCAATTGATGAGACGAAGCTACTGGTAAAATTTGGTGGCGATCGGAGGTCGCCTGAATTTTAGCCGGAATTTCTGCCGGCGGCCGCCGTCGGCGGCGGAGCTGGCGGCGGTGCCGCCACTTTTTGGGCAGTTTTTCATGTCCATTAATTAGTACATATTGTGAGGAGTCTATGGTTAAAATTTGGTAATTTTTGGAGGTGTTTTGGTTAGGTTTTGGAATTGTTCTAGTTTAGTATTATTGGCGGATAATTAAATATTATTCCGACCATCGATTATTGCCGGTTAAGGTTTAAGGATTATTTTAAGGACTCCTAAGGTATTGGTTAGTGTGACCCGTTGGGTGTCCATAGTAATTCAACGACTTATTACGTGACACCCTAACGTCAAGTTAAAGTAATAAAGGAAAGTTCGGAAACTGAGTCGGACTTCCGGTAAATTGAGTTAAGAGTCGATAACCGGGAAAGAAAGTTATAAAGGTTAAAGTGCTATAAGAAAGGAACTTGGTCAACATGTGGTCAAATAGGATTTCCTGGTCAAACTAGGAAAAGACCAAGTCAACCGTGATTGACTAATTTGATGATTTGTTGTACAGTCTCTGGTCGGACGTGAGACGGGCTCGACTACGCGGGTAGTTCGAGGGTGTCGCTCGAGGAGCTTTCCGAGCGGGAAGGTCGCAATAGTACTGTGAGTGGACATATTATTTTAAATAAATGCATGCTTTAATTATTGAGTTAATTGCATGGTTTTATGATGGTTTTCGAGAATTATATCTTTCTCGGGTTCTTGAACGATTTTATTTGGTTAAAGTTTAGCGGGAGCCTCGGTTAAAGATTTTTACTATGGTTTGAGATTTTGACACTTATGCGTGAAGTATTTACATTATTACTCAATTTTCTATTTCTCCCGAAAATGGTTATAGACGGTGATGGCCGTCCTTCGAATGGATTTGAACCCGAGACTTCGTTGGAAATTGGTTTTATGCATATATGACAAGGAATGGTTTTACTTATTTGTTTTGGGAAGAGAATTTGATTAATGTCTTGTTATGAATTTTTATTTTAAGGGTTGACCAATAAATATGCTAGTTAGAGTAGCGTGAGGGCGCTACTAGAGCTCTTAGCTCCGACCCTAGCCTGAGAGGTCAGGCAAACTACGTAGTGCACTATGAGGGTTGACCATTTCCACTTTATCTAGAGCTCTTAGCTCCGACCCTGGTCTGAGAGGTCAGACAAGCCTGAGAGGTCAGGTTGATATTATAAGGGTTGACCGTTATCACATATTCTAGAGCTCTTAGCTCCGACCCTGGTCTGAGAGGTCAGACAAGCCTGAGAGGTCAGGTTGATATTATAAGGGTTGACCGTATTATTTTATCTAGCTAGCATAGCGTAGCGTGAGGGCGCTACTAGAGCTCTTAGCTCCGACCCTAGTCTGAGAGGTCAGACTTATTATGTTTGGTGAACATTTCTCTTCCCATATTCTTTATTTGTTTACCTTGTCATGCGTTTGTGGAAATTTGGTAATTGTGGGCATGCATAAATGATATTTGAATCATTAAAGTTTTGGGAGAGCATTAAAGGAAATAGAGTTTTTATATTTCATTTTCGTCCACTCACTCTAACGGTTTTAAATGTTTCTCCCCTGGGCCTTTCGTTTTTAAATGCCCAGTGATGCAGGGTTCTTAAGAGGAGGTCGAGCGCGTACGAGAGTCGAGGCATAGTCGATCATTCCGTTGCTGCTTGAAATTCTTTGGGGTAACCATCTCTGTAGACTGCTCTGACTAACCCGGTTTAGTTAGTTGTGTAGGAAGGGTTGGCTATTTCAAGGGGGTTTCGGTAAGAAGTTCCCTTGAGGTGGTCCCCGCAGGATTTACTTCGGGTTAAAGGGATTTAACCCGGGATGGGTCCTGTCATCATGTCTACGGATTCGTATTAACGTCATCTACAACTTTCATGAAGGAAGTATCTCGAAATAACAAACCTAGAAAAAAAAATCAACTCTACGACATTCTACGGTAAAACAGTTACTTCAAACGGTTAAAAATTAAAGTAACCAATAAGTAACCGACCGTAAATTTGTTTTAAGACCGGGATGTGACATCCCGTGCCCTGCTGACCTTGCGATGAGGGCCGCATTTTCCATATATATATATATATATATATGTGTGTGTGTGTGTATATATATATATTCCAAGTCCTTATATAAATTATCACAAATTAAATTCATGTGCATGCATTATATTTTGGGTCCATTCACAATGTACGGCTATGCTTGTCAGCTCGAGTTTCGTCACGTCCTGTTTCGTCACGTCCTGTTTCAATATTGACTTCTCAGCTCGAGTTTCGTCACGTCCTGTTTCAAAATTAAAATCAACTCCCATTCACAAAAATAACTGATAATTATAGACAAAATAATATGCGAGAAAACGTCTCGTCTTCCCTTGCCTAACTACTCAAACTTGATCCACAATCGGACCTGGCCTCCAACACTAACTTAGGAGTTCCTACAACAACTCAAAGTGTTTTTGACAATTAATCCTAAGACTAATTATTAATTAAATCTCCGCACAATATAAATTCTCAAAATTCCAAAACAAAACATAACTCATCCAAAAATTATCAACTCACCAATGGAATCCATATAATGACTACAATTTAATTTACATGAAAAACTGCCCAAATGGAGACAACTCCTCTGCCGATGGCCAAATTCCAACCACCTCCAATCGTGTAGTGACCCCGATTTTCATACGATTTTTCCTCGTATTATTTTCCATATTATTAACGGATTATTTGGGAATTCTTGCTCGTAATGGTGAAGTTGGGTTTCGACAATTATTTCTTAGTGTTACAATTAAGTGGCCAAAAGTTGACTTTCTTTTTCGTAGGGTAACTTTGAAAACTCCCTTCACGAAAGTTATAGTGCTTGACGATACGAATCCGTGGACACGCGGCACACTCGAATCGGATGTTGTATGAAGGAGCTATAATTAACAAGTCAGGTTTCCTTGTTGTCTGTCCACCTCAAAGGGAAATCTTTACCCAAAACCCCTTTAAAATGAACAATCATTCCTGCAAATCAATTAAGCACTTCCATGAACATTAATAATTCAACCCCAACACCTATAGTCATCCTGCTCTCTAAATCTCATCTACGCTTCACAATTAAATTCAAACTAACTAAACCGGGGTAATTAGAGCAATCTGAACAAATAAATACCTAATCAAAATCTAGTGTCAGCGGATTTAATCGACTATGCTCCGTCTCCTGTACGCACGACCTCCTCGGTGATATCCTGCAAATCTGGGCATTTGGAAAAATATTTAAAATAAACGTTAGTGAGTGGACAAAATAGCTAATTTACTTTACGAAAACGTAACTTAATGCTTTCTTAGCATTTCGTTCATTTAAAACTCGTTATGCATGGAACATTGGAAAGAATCCTAAATAATCATTTAGAAACAAAATAAGTCATGTCATTCTCATTGGCTTTAAATCATTATTAAAAAAAGGAAAGATATTTCACTATGACAATGAGTCTTCTAGGTTTGGGTCAGAGTCTTCTAAGGCTTCTAAGTATACCCCATGCCACATTCTTAAGTGGGAGGCCCACCCCGCCTCACCTTAATTAGGTGAGAGGTAATCAATCTAAACGCACCCGCGTAATTTCCTTAAGTGGGGGGAGGGTCCATCCTGCGTCACCCTAATTAGACGTGCGTCATCAATCTAAACACACCCCACGTCACTTCCTTAAGTGGGGGTCTACCCGTGCCACCTAATTAGGTGATGGTTATCAATCTATACACACTGCGCCATCCGAATTATGTTAGGACCCATCTCGAATTAACTCTTTTAATCCAGAGTAAATCCTGCATGGAGCACTTTCTAAAGAAGATTCTGCCGAAATTTCGACATAGCCTCCTTTTGAAAAGTGGACAATCCTTAACCTACAACTCCAAACAACACTTGTAAATATCCATCGATCACCCTCAACTACTGGAGCCATCCTGCTCCCATATCCAAACAACCTCCACTTATGATATAATTCATAATATAATCATCAATAATAACAACAATCCCAAGTTTAATCCTACATTAGGTTCTAGACCCCAAGGAGTTCACCGAAGAAGTAAAAAAAACTCGTGTATCAGAGCGATTAATAAAGTAGAAGCGGGAAAATATAAAGTAGGTTAACCTGGAACATACTGATGGGTGAGAAGTGAGGGTAACTATGCCTGACCTCCACGAATTCTAGTCGAAATGAGCAGTGCAACCTGGGTATTTAAAATGAAGGGCATAGGGAAGAAACGGTGAAGACCCACCCCGAGTTAACACGAAGTAAATCCTGCAGGGTCCACCTCAAGGGAACTTACCGAAACTCCCTTGAAATGGAAAACCCTTCCTGCAAACCAACTAAGCATTCTATGAACATTAATAATTCAACCCCAACATCTGGTGTTATCCTGCTCCCCAAATCTCATATACACTTCACAATCAAATTCAAACTAACTAAACTGCGGTAATCATAGCAATCTAAACAGATAAATGTCTAACCAAATTCTAGCATCAACGGACTAAATCGACTATACCTCGTCTTCTGTCCGCACGACCTCCTTTCTGAGTAGTGGCATCTCGGTAATTATACCGGCCTGAAGCGGCCATTGCAAAAAGCTCGAGTCTTTGAAAGCTTCAAACAAAACCCAGAAAAATCCAAGTCTCTGTTTTGGAAATTGAGAAAGGCCCAGGTTGGTGTTTCTTGATTGCAGATGAAGCAGTGGAGACAGAAGTAGTTTCAAGTTTCAAAATGGTAGTGGGGAGTAATTGTGTGGGAATGTGACTCAGATAAATCCGGGTGTGTTTGAAAAATTCAAAGTGAATTTCAAATAACAAAGCATCCTGCAACAAAAACCCATTACACCAACTAAGATGAAGATGGAAGGATGTGACCAGAAAGAAAAAAGAAGACGAAGACCAAAGCAAAAGTTTACACCCAATTCAAAATTTTGACAAACCCAATTCAATAGACTAATGGCTTACTTCCAATATGACCGAGCTCGATCAGTAAGCTCTGGGTTCGATCATACGTTGAAAGAGAGAGAGCAGAAGGATAAGAGACGAAAAAAGGATTGGTGTCGAGATCGCTCTCGAACGGAGAGAAAAAACACAACTATAAATTTGCCAGAGAATTAAAAGAAACTCACGATCTCTCTCGGTTCTTGAAGGAAAAAGAGCTGCTCTAGAAGGTTCAAGAGGGAACAGAGAAAAGCAGTAAGGGAAAAAGAGACACATCCAGATCTCTTGAAGTTTCAGATGCGGCGAGAGGGGAGACCCAGCACTGTATAAATGAACAGTGTGTGACCAGTGCCGAGCTCGATAAAGAATAGTATATAGTACAATATTGAACTCAAGCAACATGACCGTTACTTTCAAAATGCCAATTGAATAAAGCTCATATCCTTTTCACTAAATTAGCTGCAGAGTGAGTAGTTTGATATATACAGCCAAATAGGTATTAATAAACTATCCTTGTTCTATACCGAACATCTAATATTTCAAGAGCATGAATCATTTACTGTGCTAGACTTAACTTCAAACTTTTTCCCCAAATAACAGTAATCTGAAACCCGCCACACTAAACAAAATAAAAATAATGGAGGAAAAGATATGTGCCTAAGACACAGCCAAATTCCAAAGCTCTCTGTTTTACACTATTAGTTTCAACTGACTACCAAGTTAAAATTGTCTGCCTTAGAGAAATAAACAGAGTTTGTTACATGGCATTTCTTACATTTTTTTACTTTAACATTAGCTGTGATAGTTCTTTGGTAAGTCCATCTAAAATCAATATACACACATTCTTATTTGTCATATGAACAAGGACACAAATTGCTAAATTCTTCCATGAGTGGCATCAAATAATATAGAAAACGCAACTGAAACTATGGGCAAAATACAGTGCAACTTGGGTCATATCAACTTGAAATTATTGCAACACTAACCTTATTTTTCATATGGGCAAAAAGAAACTGGATGGATAACAACAGCAGGCATGTATAAGAAAATTAATCTCATTCATGCAAAAATAGCTACAAAAGTAAAGAAAAAAAGAAAATTCAATTAAAACCAGTCTTCACTTTTATGTATCCACTTTTTTCTAGCACCACAGATTGATCCAATAGCCCTTTCAAACTGAAACCACAACATAACTTGAGTCACCTGATCATGTAAAGAAAGATAACTTACAATAATCTCTCATCACGATCAGTAATTATATGGGAAAACGAGGCAAACCCTTCAATCTCAAGACAGCATTAAGGAAAAGGAACCTATAAGCATCGTACCATTGCAGAATATGTCCTTGATCTGAAATTAACCAAAGATAAACGTACCACTGGATCAATTCAAAGAAAAACATCAACAAACAGCACTCCATCATGGAAACAATAATACAGGAATTGGTAAATAACACAAAAACACCATAAACTCCTTGAAACGTAATGGTTCTGTGCGCACAACAGGAAAGTACTAGGCACAATCGTACTGCATCCTGCAAAACATATATCTGATTAGACATGATTTCTGTGAAATATGTCATCTTCCCTCCATTTGACAAAGAAACCAGGAAAAGAAAAGGAAATGAAACTATAGTATGAACAGTCGGTTACTAAAAACACATACAGCGACAAACTGATCAATAACATCAATTGGTGCAGAATAGTTTTTCAGACTTTTAATCATTATTTTTCCTATTCTCAGCAAGTACAAATACATTGCAAATGAGATTCCGAAGGCAGGTTTACCAAATAAAGCAGTAGATAACACCATAAGAGTCTAGAATTTGCATAATCGGAAGGAAACTATGAGACCTAGCTTAGACATTGGAAACTTGTGCCCAATGTAGGATAAAAGATGACACAAAGGAATCTTATCCTACAATAGGCAGACGGAAGTTATTATATTAATTAAAATGAAAAAAGAAACAACTTACGAATAGGCAAAGGGTTTTCTATCAGTTGCCAAAATAAACTCACTACTTAGTTTCCAACTGTCCTTTACAATATCTCAGAGTAACGATACCCAATCAGAATAGTATTGTATCATTTTTCAGTTTTATTTATAGAAACAGAGAGGACTTAGGCGTATAAACATCAAAAGTGTCAGTAATATTGTTTTGAGAACAAATAAGAGATAGCAAAACTGATTAGATTAGGGAGAAAAACAAATCTTGATTGCATATACCAGATGTAGATTGTCTTTGGCCATACACAGCAAGCAAATCTGCAACTAAATATTTTTGCGCAGACCAGTCATCATTAACATTCAAAGGGTACATTTTTGGATTTTCAATTAATTTTAGATACATTGCATGCATTTTATCTATATGCATATATTTCTGATGAACAGTTATATCACATTTTATCTAATGAGTTATCAAAAGGTCTGCATTCACACCCAATGTGAAAAGTAAAATAAACAGAACACAGAAACCTTTACTGAGCAAATGATGTCGTCGATCTTGAGGAAGAAATAATATCAATTTAACCTTTACTCTAACTCAGAACATACTCCTTTATTTTCCTGCACAATAATGAAAATATAAAAAACACCAAAACCACAGTTGAATTAACTGAACTAACCCAAAAGATTGATATCCTTGGTCTAACTAAAAAAAATATAGAAATCCAACAAAATACCAAATATGAAATACAGATGTGACAACATGATTTTCTCACTCCCCTTGATCTAACACAAAGGATCAAGGTTAGTGATCGTGACCCTCACTACTATGGTTGCCAAAATGACAAAATCTGTAAATAGAGTTAAACCCCCGGATTCCTTTTTTGTAACTATACCTATCCAAATATAGTTTACATCCAATCTATTCAGTTTGAAATGTTTCAAAAGAGAAGTTTAAAGTAGCTGTCATACATATTCAGCAATTTATAATAGCATTGGTAATCTTATTAAATCAGTTTGAGAATTTGAAATTTTCTTGTATCGAATCCCAATATCGTATCATTACAATTAAGCTAATTACTGCAATCAATAAACAATAAAACTGAACTCGCCCCAAACTACACAAGTAAACAAAGGAAAGTCTTCTCCTGTATATTCAAACAAAGAAGTAAATTAAATAACTTGTCCTACCAATCCTCCAAACAGTGATAAAGAAAAAGAATTATTGGTTTAGTTCTCCACCTTAACAACAGAAACGAAACTAATAGCACTAACCAATCAGTCAGATTTGTCTGTTAAAGATAAGGCTCTTGATCCATATATGCAAGATGAGAAACACATGCACGATCGGAAAAAAGAAAAAGGATATCAGTCATAACAGAAACTTATCCAAAAATTATAATCAAACCGATTTCAACCCAACTAATCATTATATGTTCAAGTTCACAGATGAAGACCCGCAACTTAGACCCATTTCTTGGTTCAAATTGGAACAAGTTGTATAGACAAAAAAGATCAGGACCCAATCATGAAAGACAGAAAATTTACCTCGGAAAAACATATAATCTATAGGCATTGTACCATGGCAGAAATACGTCCTTGACCTGGAATTAACCAGAGGTATAGTACCACTGGATCAATTCAAAGAACAAAGACCAACAAACAACACTCCAACATGAAAACAATAATACAGGAATAGATAAATAACACTCAGAACACAATAAGCTCCATCATTCTTGAAACATAATGGTTCCGCGCTAACAACAGAGTTTTTTTAGGTATAATCATACTGCATCCTGCACAACAGAAATTTGATTAGACATGACTTTTGTGATATGTATCATCTTCCCACCATTTGTCAAAGAACCAGAAAAAGAAAAGGAACAAAAACTATAATACGAACAGTCAGTTACTATAAACATCAATTGGTGAAGGATAGTTTTTCAGACTTTTAATTGTTTTTGTTTCCATCCTCAGCAAAGTACAAGTACATTGCAAATGAGATTCCAAATGCAGGTTTGCCAAATAATGCAGATAACAGCATAAGAGTGTAGAACCTGCATAATCAGAAGGAAACTACGGGCCTAGCTTAGAAATTGGAAACTTGTGCCCCAGATAGGATAAAAGCCGACACAAAGGAATCTAATCCTACAATAGGCAGCCGACAGTTATTATATTAATTAAAAATAAAAGGAAACAAATGAACAGGCAAAAAAATTTCTATTAGTTACCAAAATAAACTCCCTATTATGTTCCTATTGTACTTTATGGTATTTGAAAAAAAAACAGTATCTTTCATCACTGACACTAAGGAATCTAATCCTACAATAGGCAGCCCAGAATCATTATATTAATTAAAAAGAAAAGGAAACAACTTCTGAACAGGCGAAAAGTTTTTTCTATTAGTTACCAAAATAAGCTCCCTATTTTTGTTTCCTATTGTACTTTATGGTATTTGAAAAAAAAATAGTATCTTTCATCACAAAATCATCAGATGCAATCCCCAAAGTACACTTTAAGCTTAATTGATTATAATCTTCTCTTTCCTGCAGAGCAACACGAACCAAAAACCAGAGTAGATTAGAGAATCAAACTCAAATCCAATTCCAAAACACAAGCAGAACAACAACCAAACAGTTCAAGTAAAAAGGAAACGAAATACTTATCAAAATAAGGAAACATTCGAGTGACTTCAATACTCAAACTCGTACTCCATGGGTCAAGCCTTCATTCTTCAGTTCATCTCTTTACCTCAGGATAATCCACAAAACAGATACTTGAATTAATTTGGGTTTAAAGAAAGGCTAATTGATCTAAAAGTGAAAATAAAACTCAATGTGAAAGACAATTTCCGTACCAGATTTATAGGATCTAAACGCGATTGTCTTTCAACTAAGCTCCAGAGCTGCGCATTAATCAAGTACATTGCTGATGTGAAGTTGACCAAACTGAGCTGCATGACTACGATTAGTGATAGCCAACATGATAGGAACAATCAAATTTGAAAGACTAGGAACCCCAAAAACAATAAACTTACCATCCACGAATCTGATCCAGCCCTTTACTCAAAAGGTTCAACATTCTCAAATTGATAATGGATTTAAGCAAGGCAATGAACCACTCTCGCACCAGCAATCAAACACATGAAAATATGATTAAACAAGTCAAACATCTATATCATTAAGCAGACATCCTTGAGAAAATTGATTCACTACAGAATACATTGACAATCCACTGCATTTACAGTACCTATTCTTTCATTTTTCAGCAAGCACACAATTTCAATATATTTCAAGGGTACAATGACATGTGACAAGTCAGGTTACAAAAAAATATATTCTAGGTTAAAGACCTAAAGAAAGACGATCATGCTCACAGTACCTATGTTCCAATTTAAGAACCGACCTTTAATTTCTACCACCATGGTAAGAAATCTAATACTAACAAGGTTTACTTTGAGTTGTTTGAGATTTATGATAATCTATTTATCAAAAAGTAAAAAGTACCACAGCTTTTTTGGAGATAGAGAGATTTCAGTACATAGTCCACTTGATTTAATAGATGCAAATACATAACAGATGACTTCATCGTTTCAAAATTTTAACAAAAATTTTAACTGAAAAAAGAGAAAAAGAACAAACACGTTAACTGAGCAATTGATATCGTCGATCTTGATGAAAAATTACTATCAACTGAACTTTTACTCTAACTCAGATCACACTCCCTTATTTTCATGCACAAAAATAAAGCACATGAAAATATCAAACACACCAAAACCACAGTTTGAACTAACCCAAAAGATGGATATCCTACATCAAACCAAAAAAATATATACAAATCCAACCAAATACCAAATACAGATGTGACAAAATAAGATTTTTTCACTCACCTTGATCTAACAGAAAGGATATTGAAACCTTCAAGCATATGATTGCTTTTGTTATATAGAAAATCAGTGACCTGCATAAAACTTCAATGATAAAAAATGGTGATCTAAATCGCTGTTTTTGGCCCTTATACAGATTGCTGCATAATTTGAAATCAAGGACAGCTAACCGTATAAGTCCGTAACCATTCATCTCCTGACAGACAAAATACACAACTCTGTGTGGCCAAGTTGATCCACTGGTCAAGCACATTAGACGACTTTTGTAGAGTGGCTTGATCAATAGGGACAAAAGGGGCAAGCCCTTCAATCTCAAGTCTCTTAGTGTTCTGGACAAGGAACCTACAGGCATTGTACCATGGCAGAAATACGTCCTGGACCAGAAATTAACCAAGGTAAAAGTACCACTGGATCAATTCAAAGAAACAAAGATCAACAAACAGCACTCCAACATGAAAACAAAAATGCAGGAACAGATAAATAGCACTTTCCTTCTTGAAACCAAGCACACAATAGGAGAGTATTAGGTATAATCCAACTGCATCCTACACATCAGAGTGAAACTCTGGTCATAAATAAAACGGACAATGTTTGATGCATTTTGTAGCCAACAAATTAATTCTCAGCAAGCTGTAAAAACAAATGAAAGAAAGTTTAAAAAACATATATAAATGAAAAATAAGAATAAAAATAAAAAACCATAGTATTCAATGCAAAAACACATACCTAGTACTGACTCATGTACAATATATCGCCTGTTCAACTTATCCATTGACCCTAAACGATAAAAGAAAATAACTTGTCCTACCAATCCTCCAAACAGTGATAAAGAAAAAGAATTATTGGTTTAGTTCTCCACCTTAACAACAGAAACGAAACTACTAGCACTAACCAATCAGTCAGATTTGTCTGTTAATGATAAGGCTCTTGATCCATATATGCAAGATGAGAAACACATGCACGATCGGAAAAAAAAGGATATCAGTCATAACAGAAACTTATCCAAAAATTATAATCAAACCAATTTCAACTCAACTAATCATTATATGTTCAAGTTCACAGATGAAGACCCGCAACTTAGACCCATTTCTTGGTTCAAATTGGAACAAGTTGTATAGACAAAAAAGATCAGGACCCAATCATGAAAGACAGAAAATTTACCTCGGAATAACATATAATCTATAGGCATTGTACCATGGTAGAAATACGTCCTTTGTCAGGACCCACCCCGAGTTAAACCCCTTTAACTCGAAGTAAATCCTGCGGGGACCACCTCCCAAAGAAGATTCTGCCGAAAAATCGACATAGTCTCCCTTGAAAAGTGGACAACCCTTAACCTGCAATAACCCACAGTACACTTCTAATACCAATATCCAACCGAAACTCCTGGAGCCATCCTGCTCCCCAATAACCAACAACTCCACATGATACACATATAATAAAATCCAACAATTAATTCAACATCCCAAATGTAAATGATACATAACATTCCAAGTCCCTAAGAGTACTCCAACAAATAAACTACCCGATGTGTATCAGAGCGTCTAGGATAAAAGCATAAACATAGAGATATTACAAGTAGGTTAACCCGGAACCTACTGTTAGTGTGGAAAACGGCGGTAACTATGCTTGGCCTCCAAGTGGTCTAGATAGGTCGAGCACTGCAATCTGGGCATTTAAAAACGAAAGGCCCAGGGGAGAAACATTGAAAACGTTAGAGTGAGTGGACGAAAATAATAACATTTAAAAGCTCTAAATTACTTTAATGTCCTCCCTCTTAGTATTTCTAAGAAAATCCGCATGCAAATAAAACATAAATAATGCCTTGGCTCATTTATAAACATTTATGTGGGGTGTTAACCTTATCCACGAGAAATCCCGACCTGCTCTATCCGGGAAGGTCAAATGACCGGCTCCACCGGAGAGGGTTCCCGACCTGCTCTATCTGGGAAGGTCTAGTGACCGGCTCCACCAGAGAGGGTCCCCGACCTGCTCTATTCGGGAAGGTCTAATGACCAGCTCAACCGAAGAGGGTCCCCGACCTGCTCTATCCGGGAAGGTCTACTGACCAGCTCAACCGGAGAGGGTCCATGCTAGCATACAATCCTTTTCCCTTTATCCTTTTCCCTTTCCAACGTCCCTTTAAAACCTGTAAACCTGTAAAATCTCGTGGAAATAATAAATCGAAAACCCCTTTAAATCCGTGAGCCAAATTTCTCCTTTTAAATTATCCCCCTCCATAATCCCAAAACGGTGATAATCAAGAATAACATACCCCGGGAAAATCCTTTAAAATCACGGGAAGGGTATGAACCTCTTTCCCGGTTTGTTTGCCTTTAAATCCTTAAATCCCATTTTCCCAAATCACCGTAAAACATAATAAATGGAGGAAATCATATATGCAGGAGAAATCAATTAAAGTATAAAGCATGCAATTTAAATTGAAACAAATGTCCACTCACAGATGCCGCTAGGTCTGCCGGCTACTAGATGGCTGCTCAGCTAGAGCTCCCCCACGTCCTGTACAAAACATATAAACAGGTCTTAAACCCATAATCATCGTGAGGGCAATAATAACACGCTCTACCCATAGCGTTCAACCTTAACCATCTATCAAAAGTGTGGGTGTCGGCCTCTAACCCTCCAAATAGCGTACAAACTCTTAAACACGCTCTCACGCCTAGCCGGTTCTCCCTAAACGACCGATTAACCTTTAATTACACAAATAATAATCCCAAACCTTCCAAGCATACTCAACACCTCAAATAAATTCCTAAAAATTAACGACTGCCCCTAATGGTCTTCCCTTAATTTTTACAATTTAAATGGGCAAGAAAACTGCCCAAAAAGTGGCGGCTCCGCCGCCGCCGGCGGCCGCCGGCAGAAAAATCCGGCCAAAAATCCGGCGACCTCGGATCGCCACCAAATTTTACCGGCAGCTTCGTCTCATCATTTGGGACAACTTTCTAGTTCAACTCGAAGGCTAACTCGGCCCCCAACTAGGTCAATCGACAAGAAATACACAACCCGAATCCAAAAGTCAACCCAAACTTCAAATCCTCAATTCTTCCTACACACTTCAAATCTAGCTACCAAATTCTAGGGGCTTAATGTACATCTCAAACCCATCAAAACCATATAAAGAACTCACCGGGAGGTGGCCTGAGGAGGGAGAAATCCGGTGTCAATGAACAGTGCACAGGTCCCCCCTTCTCGCCGTGATTCCTCTCAAACGGCGGCGACTCAGCTCCGATGGCCACCACCAACTTGAAGGTGGCGCTGCAGGCTTCAACCCGGTACCTAGCACGCGCCCTAACTCCGCCGGACGGAGGAGAAATCCGGTGATGAAATCCGGCGGAAAATCTGTCGGGTTTCGGAGGAAATTTCGAAGTGAACAGTAACTTTTTCGATTTTTACCCTCTCACCGAATTACCCCAGTAACTCACTATATATAGGCTTTTCACCCAAATAGTAACTTTTGTTTTTAGGCCATAACTTCCTCATACGATCTCCGATTTAAGCGTGCTACGTGTCCACGGACTCGTAACGACGCCCTCTACAACTTTCATGAAGGAAGTTTTTCCAAATTCATGACCTAACGAAAAGTCAACTTTTTGACCTTTCTCGGTAAAACAGTTATTACGGCACGGTTAAAGACCAAAGTAACTTTGGTAATCACCGACCGTAAATGGTTTAAGAACCGGGATGTGACAATTCCCCCCCCCATATAAAAATTTCGTCCTCGAAATTACATACCTGTCATTCGAAGAGATGGGGGTACTGCTGCCTCATCCGAGCCTCTGGTTCCCATGTTGCTTCTTCTAACTCATGGCTCCTCCAAAGTACCTTCACTAGAGGAATGGTTTTGTTCCTGAGTATCTGCTCTTTCCTATCAAGGATCTTCACCGGCAATTCTTCATAAGTCAAATCTCTTTTCAAATTAACCGGTTGCTCCTGCAACACATGGGATGGATCGGCAACATACTTACGAAGCATAGACACATGGAAGACATTATGTATCTTCGCCAACTCAGGAGGTAGGTCCAACCGATAAGCAAGTGGACCAACCCTCTCAATGACCTCATAAGGGCCTATGTACCTGGGGCTAAGCTTCCCCCGCTTGCCGAAACGTACTACTCCCTTCCAAGGGGATAGTTTCAGAAATACCCAATCACCCACTTGGAATTCAAGATCTCTCCTTCGGTTGTCTGCATAACTCTTATGTCTACTCTGAGCTGTCTTTAACTTGTCCCTAACAACCTTGATCTTCTCATTCGTTTCATGAATCAAGTCAGGGCTACACAACTCTCTTTCGCCAATTTCATTCCAACACAAAGGTGTACGACATTGTCGTCCATAAAGTGCCTCAAAAGGAGACATACCAATGGTGGAATGGTAGCTGTTGTTGTAAGCAAACTCCATTAAAGCTACATTCTTGTCCCAACTTCTCGAGAACTGCATGGCACACGACCTCAACATGTCCTCTAAAGTCTGGATAGTCCTTTCGGACTGCCCGTCGGTCTGAGGATGAAAGGCTGTGCTGAATTGCAACCGGGTGCCCATAGCTGCCTGTAAAGCTCTCCAAAACCTGGAGGCAAACCTAGGATCCCGATCTGACACAATAGTCTCTGGCACCCCATGAAGTCTCACAATTTCATTGACATACAATTCCGCCAACCTTTCCACAGTATACTTCTTGTTCACCGGCAGAAAGTGTGCTGATTTGGTCAATCGATCAACGACCACCCAAATACCATCATGCCCATCTCGAGTACGTGGTAGACTAAAGACAAAATCCATAGCAATGTCATCCCACTTCCACACAGGGATAGGCAAAGGCTGAAGCAAACCAGCAGGTTTCTGTCTCTCAATTTTTACTTGTTGACAAATCAAGCACCTGCTCACAAATCCCGCAATCTCTCTCTTCATATTCGGCCACCAATAATGATTTTTCAAGGTCTTGTACATTTTTGTACTTCCAGGATGAGCTGCATATGCTGAACTGTGAGCTTCCTCCAAAATTTCCAACTTAAGCTCCTCATTCCTTTTTGGAACACAAAGTCGGTTCTTGAACATCAAAGTTCCATCCTTTCTAACCGAGAAGTCAACTGTTGTCCCATCAAGTGTCCGCTCAATCAACCGTACTATTGACTGATCGTTATACTGTGCCTCTCGCACTTTATCAATTAAAACTGGCCTCACCTGGAAATTAGCCACCAAGGCTTCTACTTCATCTTCCCAAAGTTCAACACCAGTAGCCCGCAACTCATAGAGAAGTGGAACCCGAACCGCTCTCAAATGAGCCAAAGAGACGGAAGGGTTGCGGCTAAGTGCATCGGCCACTAAATTGGCCCTTCCTGGATGATACTCTATGGAAATATCATAATCTGCCAGTAGTTCCATCCATCTCCTCTGTCTCAGATTTAAATCCCGCTGAGTAAACACATAACGGAGGCTCTTGTGATCAGTGAAAATCTGACACTTAGCTCCGTAAAGATAGTGTCTCCATAACTTTAACGCGAAAACTATCGCTGCAAGCTCCAGATCATGGGTGGGATAATTTCCTTCATGTAACTTCAATTGTCTAGAAGCATAGGCAATGACTCTCCCATGTTGCATCAACACACCACCCAAACCTTGTCCAGATGCGTCACTATACACCACGAACTCACCACTATCATCAGGTAATGCCAAAACTGGAGCACTCACCAAACGATTCTTTAATTCTTGAAAACTCTGCTCACAGTTTTCACACCATTCAAACTTTACACCTTTTCTTGTCAATCTAGTAAGAGGAGCCGCAATCTTGGAAAAGCCTTCCACGAAGCGACGGTAATACCCAGCTAGACCCAAGAAACTCCGTATCTCCTTTACATTAGTGGGTCTCCTCCAACTCACAACTGCCTCTATTTTCTGGGGGTCCACACTAACACCTTCGGCCGTCACAATGTGGCCCAAGAACCCCACTTTATCAAGCCAAAACTCACACTTGCTGAGCTTTACGTACAGCTGAGCCTCTTTCAAAGTCCGTAAGACCAACCTTAGGTGCCTTGCATGTTCCTTTGCGTTCTTGGAATAAACCAAAATGTCATCTATGAACACGATAACAAACCGGTCAAGGTATGGGCTAAACACCCTATTCATGAGGTCCATAAAGGCTGCAGGTGCATTGGTAAGCCCAAAAGCCATCACCACAAACTCATAATGGCCATAACGTGACCGAAAAGCAGTCTTGGCTATATCATTCTCCCGAATCCGCAATTGATGATACCCCGACCTCAAATCAATCTTCGAAAAGACTGCTGCCCCTTTTAATTGATCAAACAGGTCATCAATACGGGGCAAGGGATACTTGTTCTTTACAGTAACTTGATTCAGCTTCCTGTAATCCACACAAAGTCTCAGCGTACCGTCCTTCTTCTTAACAAACAACACCGGGGCACCCCAAGGAGAGGAACTTGGCCGAATGAATCCCTTATCCAACAACTCCTGCAATTGAGTTCTCAACTCCTTCAATTCAGCAGGGGCCATTCTATATGGTGCTTGAGAAATGGGTGCGGTTCCAGGAAGTAATTCAATCGTAAAATCGATCTCTCTTTCGGGTGGCAATCCAAGCAATTCATCTGGAAAAACTTCTGGGAACTCCTTAACTATAGGTATGTCATTCAAACCTACTTCCCCCATACTAGTATCCACCACATGCGCTAGGTAGGCTTGACAACCCTTACTCAGCAATTTCCTAGCGGCCACAGCTGAAATTAAACACTTTGGGAGAATCTCTCTTTCTCCTTGAAATGTAACCTCCGGCAATCCTGGACTACGAAATACCACTTCTTTCTGGAAACAATCTACCATGGCCCTATGGGCTTCCAGAAAATCCATACCCAGGATTACATCGAACTCTATCATATCCAGAGGAATTAGGTCAGCTTCGAATACAAGTCCATTTACTAACACCTCACACCCACTACACACCCAGTTAATCTCCATTGTATCTCCAGAAGGCAGAGATACACGCCACTCACCTGGGAGTGGGGAGGTTGGCACATTGGCATGGAGTGAAAATCTACTCGACATAAAGGAATGCGTAGCACCCGGATCAATCAAAGTAAAAGCAGGCTGACCAAAGATTAATAACGTACCAATAATGACCTCTGGAGAAGTACGACCCTCCTGCTGAGTCATGGCATGCACTCTAGCATGAGTAGTGGTGGGACGTCCTCTGCCGCCTCTGTTCTGCTGAGCACTGCCTCTATCTGGACCCCACATGCGAGCACCGCTGCCAGAAGCACTCGCTGGAAACTGACCCGATGACTGAGTAGGATCAAACATGGATCTCTGAATCAGGATAGGGCACTCTCTCTTATAGTGATCTAGCTGACCACAATGATAACAACCCACAGTCTGCTGCTGACTCTGCCCCACCTGAAATGACTGGCCACCTGAGGCCGCACTCTGGCTACTAGATCCACCACTAAACTGTCCAGAAAAGCGTCCACCAGACCGGTTCCTAGGATGTCTCCTGCCAAACCTCTTGAACTTTCCTCGAACTCCGGAACCAGAACTCGAATGACTACTATATCCACTGCCAGCAGAGGATCCTGAACCCGAGGTAGATGTCCCCCGCCTAGGAGGAACTCGGCTAGAATCACCAAAACTCTGTAGGGGACCAACTGCTAACTCCTGCGCCTCAATATGCATAGCAAACATCAAGGCCTGCTGGAAAGTCTGGTAAGGTACGGCTGTCATCTGACTGGCATATATACCGCCAAGTCCCTGGACAAAGTAGTAAATCTTCTCCTCATCTGTCTTAACCAAGTCAGGTACATAGAATGCCAACTCCCTGAAGCGCTGCTCAAAGGCTGTCACTGTCACTGTCACATTGTTACTTTTCCTCAGATTCAGAAATTCCAACCTCATTCGGTTGATGTGGGCTGGATTGATATAACGCTCCTTAAAATGAACGGTAAACTGACCCCAAGTCATACTCTGAGCTCCATCGCCCAAACCTCTGCTCAAATCCACCCACCAATGCCAAGCTTCCCTTTCCAGAAACTGAACAGCTATGGTCACCATCTTGCTCTCAGGACACTCAGCCTGCACAAACATCTTTTCCATACACTCCAACCAGCTGAGAGCATCTAACGGCTCATTGGCATGGGAGAAAACCCGGGCTCCATTCCTACGAGCCTTCTCATAATTAATATCTGAGGCAAAGGTAGTGAGTCGCCTGAAGAATTGTTCCAATTGACCATCAGCTGGCGCTCCCGCATCCCCTCCTTCTGGAGGATTGGGAGGACTAGGAGGATTTCCCCTACGGGCTCGACTACGACCACGACGCATAGTTACCTGAGGAAGAAAACATTTAGTACCATGTATAACATCAGCACTGGATTAACTACTACAAATACTCAAGGAATACCCAGTATCTCATGCATAAATGCTAATGGTCTGCCATGGTCAAACCATCACTCTATAGATACTAAATACTCCTAAGTACAAATAGTAGTATGAAGGAATCGGATAACCTAATGCTCTGATACCAATTGTCAGGACCCACCTCGAGTTAAACCCCTTTAACTCGAAGTAAATCCTGCGGGGACCACCTCCCAAAGAAGATTCTGCCGAAAAATCGACATAGTCTCCCTTGAAAAGTGGACAACCCTTAACCTGCAATAACCCACAGTACACTTCTAATACCAATATCCAACCGAAACTCCTGGAGCCATCCTGCTCCCCAATAACCAACAACTCCACATGATACACATATAATAAAATCCAACAATTAATTCAACATCCCAAATGTAAATGATACATAACATTCCAAGTCCCTAAGAGTACTCCAACAAATAAACTACCCGATGTGTATCAGAGCGTCTAGGATAAAAGCATAAACATAGAGATATTACAAGTAGGTTAACCCGGAACCTACTGTTAGTGTGGAAAACGGCGGTAACTATGCTTGGCCTCCAAGTGGTCTAGATAGGTCGAGCACTGCAATCTGGGCATTTAAAAACGAAAGGCCCAGGGGAGAAACATTGAAAACGTTAGAGTGGACGAAAATAATAACATTTAAAAGCTCTAAATTACTTTAATGTCCTCCCTCTTAGTATTTCTAAGAAAATCCGCATGCAAATAAAACATAAATAATGCCTTGGCTCATTTATAAACATTTATGTGGGGTGTTAACCTTATCCACGAGAAATCCCGACCTGCTCTATCCGGGAAGGTCAAATGACCGGCTCCACCGGAGAGGGTCCCCGACCTGCTCTATCTGGGAAGGTCTAGTGACCGGCTCCACCAGAGAGGGTCCCCGACCTGCTCTATTCGGGAAGGTCTAATGACCAGCTGAACCGAAGAGGGTCCCCGACCTGCTCTATCCGGGAAGGTCTACTGACCAGCTCAACCGGAGAGGGTCCATGCTAGCATACAATCCTTTTCCCTTTATCCTTTTCCCTTTCCAACGTCCCTTTAAAACCTGTAAACCTGTAAAATCTCGTGGAAATAATAAATCGAAAACCCCTTTAAATCCGTGAGCCAAATTTCTCCTTTTAAATTATCCCCCTCCATAATCCCAAAACGGTGATAATCAAGAATAACATACCCCGGGAAAATCCTTTAAAATCACGGGAAGGGTATGAACCTCTTTCCCGGTTTGTTTGCCTTTAAATCGTTAAATCCCATTTTCTCAAATCACCGTAAAACATAATAAATGGAGGAAATCATATATGCAGGAGAAATCAATTAAAGTATAAAGCATGCAATTTAAATTGAAACAAATGTCCACTCACAGATGCCGCTAGGTCTGCCGGCTACTAGATGGCTGCTCAGCTAGAGCTCCCCCACGTCCTGTACAAAACATATAAACAGGACTTAAACCCATAATCATCGTGAGGGCAATAATAACACGTTCTACCCATAGCGTTCAACCTTAACCATCTATCAAAAGTGTGGGTGTCGGCCTCTAACCCTCCAAATAGCGTACAAACTCTTAAACACGCTCTCACGCCTAGCCGGTTCTCCCTAAACGACCGATTAACCTTTAATTACACAAATAATAATCCCAAACCTTCCAAACATACTCAACACCTCAAATAAATTCCTAAAAATTAACGACTGCCCCTAATGGTCTTCCCTTAATTTTTACAATTTAAATGGGCAAGAAAACTGCCCAAAAAGTGGCGGCTCCGCCGCCGGCAGAAAAATCCGGCCAAAAATCCGGCGACCTCGGATCGCCACCAAATTTTACCGGCAGCTTCGTCTCATCATTTGGGACAACTTTCTAGTTCAACTCGAAGGCCAACTCGGCCCCCAACTAGGTCAATCGACAAGAAATACACAACCCGAATCCAAAAGTCAACCCAAACTTCAAATCCTCAATTCTTCCTACACACTTAAAATCTAGCTACCAAATTCTAGGGGCTTAATGTACATCTCAAACCCATCAAAACCATATAAAGAACTCACCGGGAGGTGGCCTGAGGAGGGAGAAATCCGGTGTCAATGAACAGTGCACAGGTCCCCCCTTCTCGCCGTGATTCCTCTCAAACGGCGGCGACTCAGCTCCGATGGCCACCACCAACTTGAAGGTGGCGCTGCAGGCTTCAACCCGGTACCTAGCACGCGCCCTAACTCCGCCGGACGGAGGAGAAATCCGGTGATGAAATCCGGCTGAAAATCTGTCGGGTTTCGGAGGAAATTTCGAAGTGAACAGTAACTTTTTCGATTTTTACCCTCTCACCGAATTACCCCAGTAACTCACTATATATAGGCTTTTCACCCAAATAGTAACTTTTGTTTTTAGGCCATAACTTCCTCATACGATCTCCGATTTAAGCGTGCTACGTGTCCACGGACTCGTAACGACGCCCTCTACAACTTTCATGAAGGAAGTTTTCCCAAATTCATGACCTAACGAAAAGTCAACTTTTTGACCTTTCTCGGTAAAACAGTTACTACGGCACGGTTAAAGACCAAAGTAACTTTGGTAATCACCGACCGTAAATGGTTTAAGAACCGGGATGTGACATCCTTGACCTGGAATTAACCAGAGGTATAGTACCACTGGATCAATTCAAAGAACAAAGATCAACAAACAACACTCCAACATGAAAACAATAATACAGGAATAGTTAAATAACACTCAGAACACAATAAGCTCCATCATTCTTGAAACATAATGGTTCCGCGCTAACAACCGAGTTTTTTTAGGTATAATCATACTGCATCCTGCACAACAGAAATTTGATTAGACATGACTTTTGTGATATGTTTCATCTTCCCACCATTTGTCAAAGAAACCAGAAAAAGAAAAGGAACAAAAACTATAATACGAACAGTCAGTTACTATAAACATCAATTGGTGAAGGATAGTTTTTCAGACTTTTAATCGTTTTTGTTTCCATCCTCAGCAAAGTACAAGTACATTGCAAATGAGATTCCAAATGCAGGTTTCCCAAATAATGCAGTAGATAACAGGATAAGAGTGTAGAACCTGCATAATCAGAAGGAAACAATGGGCCTAGCTTAGAAATTGGAAACTTGTGCCCCAGATAGGATAAAAGCTGACACAAAGGAATCTAATTCTACAATAGGCAGCCGACAGTTATTATATTAATTAAAAAGACAAGGAAACAACTAATGAACAGGCAAAAAATTTTCTATTAGTTACCTAAATAAACTCCCTATTGTGTTCCTACTGTACTTTATGGTATTTGAAAAAAAACAGTATCTTTCATCACTAACACTAAGGAATCTAATCCTACAATAGGCAGCCGAGAGTCATTATATTAATTAAAAAGAAAAGGAAACAACTTATGAACAGGCGAAAAGTTTTTTCTATTAGTTACCAAAATAAACTCCCTGTTATGTTTCCTACTGTACTTTATGGTATTTGAAAAAAAACAGTATCTTTCATCACACAATCATCAGATGCAATCCCCAAAGTACACTTTAAGCTTAATTGATTATCATCTTCTCTTTCCTGCAGAGCAACACGAACCAAAAACCATAGTAGATTAGAGAATCAAACTCTCAAATCCAATTCCAAAACACAAGCAAAACAACAACCAAACAGTTCAAGTAAAAAGGAAGCGGCTTATCAAAATAAGGAAACATTCGAGTGACTTCAATACTCAAACTCGTACTCCATGGGTCAAGCCTTCATTCTTCAGTTCATCTCTTTACCTCAGGATAATCCACAAAACAGATACTTGAATTAATTTGGGTTTAAAGAAAGGCTAATTGATCTAAAAGTGAAAATAAAACTCAATGTGAAGGACAATTTTGTACCAGATTTATAGGATCTAAACGCGATTGTCTTTCAACTAAGCTCCAGAGCTGCACATTAATCAAGTACATTGCAGATGTGAAGTTGACCAAACTGAAGCTACACTCTTATGGTGCTATCTACTGAGCTGTATGACTACAATTAGTGAGCTGTACGTCAATAACATGATAAGAATAACCAAACTGAGCTGTATGACTACGATTAGCGATAGCCAACATGAAAGGAACAATCAAATTTGAAAGACTGGGAACCCCAAAAACAATAAACTTACCATCCTCGAATCTGATCCAGCCCTTTACTCAAAAGGTTCAACATTCTCAAAATGATAATGGAATTAAGCGAGGCATGAAACCACTCTCGTACCAGCAATCAAACGCATGAAAAGATAATTAAACAATCAAACATCTATATCATTAGGCAGACATCCTTTAGAAAATTGGTTCACAATAGAATACTTTGACAATCCACCACATTTACAGTATCTATTCTTTCATTTTTCAACCATCACACAATTTCAATATAATTCATGGGTACCACATGTGACTAGGATGTCAGGTTACAAAATATATATATATTCAAGGTTAAAGACCAAAAGAAAGACGATCATGCTCACAATTCCTACGTTCCAATTTAAGAACGGACCTTTAATTTCTAAATACATAACATATACCTTCATCGTTTCAAAATTTTAACAAAATTTCATTAAAATGGTCATATATAGAAAAGATGACAAAAATAATAATAAACCTTTACGCCAACTACGCTGCTTGCTTCCTGGGTGTAGTTAGTGTGATCGTAGAGTCTCAAATGATGCCTCCTCCGCCAGATGGAAAAGAAAAATAGAAACAAAACTTATGAGATTGATGCACAGAGTAGTGAGAAAAAAATTGCATAAAAATTGACCAACAGAAGACAAAGACTACCCAACGGCATTTTAATGAGATCACCAGTCCATACCTGTAAGTCTGTCGCCATATGTATCCGGTTCGTTCAGAATGGAGATGGGAAGAAAACCTGGAACAAAATTAATCAGGTCACCAAATCATACATGCAATCAAATATATGCGATTCCACCAGAAAAAATCAGAGCAAATTACCAAAGGCAATAGAGTATAAGATCAGCCAAAGAGAAGTAATTGAAGCAAAGTACCCAAATCGATACGCTGGTTTGATACACAATTGAATCTGGAATCAACTATTCTGATCTCCCTCTCTCTCCCTTTTTCTCTCTCTCTCTCTGAGTGTGTGTTTAAGCCTGCTCTTCTCCTCAATCTGTGTGATTCTACAGAAATTTATTAACAAGGGCAGTAAAGGAAAAAGAATCACATGATTAGGCATAATTGAACAATACCTTTTATTACGAAAGGCAGCCAAATTGAAAAAAAACAGTATCTTTCGTCACACAATCATCAGAAGCAACCCCAAAGAAGCACCCTTTAAGCTTAATTGATTATGATCTTCTCTTTCCTGCCGAGCAGCACGAACCAAAAACCAGAGTAGATTAGAGAATCAAACTCCCAAATCCAAAACACATGCAGAACAACAAACCAAACTGTTCAAGTAAAAAGGAAGCGAAATACTTATCAAAATAAGGAAACATTCGAGTGACTCCAATACTCAAACTCGTACTCCATGTGTCAAACTTTCATTCTTCAGTTCATCTCTTTAGCTCAGGATAATCCACAAAACAGATACTTGAATTAATTTTTTAAAGACAGGATAGCTGATCTAAAAGTGAAAATAAAACTCAATGTGAGACAATTTCCGTACTAGATTTATAGGATCTAAACGCGGTTGTCTTTCAACTAAGCTCCAGAGCTGCACATTAATCAAGTACATTGCTGAAGTGAAGTTGACCAAACTGAAGCTACACTCTTATGATGCTATCTACTGAGCTGTATGACTACAATTAGTGAGCTGTACGTCGATAACATGATAAGACTAACCAAACTGAGCTGAATGACTACGATTAGTGATAGCCAACATGACAGGAACAATCAAATTTGAAAGACTGGGAACCCCAAAAACAATAAACTTACCATCCACGAATCTGATCCAACCCTTTACTCAAAAGGTTCAACATTCTCAAAATGAATATGGATTTAAGCAAGGCATGGAACCACTCTCGCACCAGCAATCAAACACATGAAAATATAATTAAACAAGTCAAACATCTATATCATTAAGCAGACATCCGTGAGAAAATTGATTCACTAAAGAATACATTGACAATCCACTGCATTTACAGTACCTATTCTTTCATTTTTCAACAAGCACACAATTTCAATATACTTCAAGGGTACAATGACATGTGACTAGGAAGTCAGGTTACAAAAAAATATATTCTAGGTTAAAGACCAAAAGAAAGACGATCATGCTCACAGTACCAATGTTCCAATTTAAGAACCGACCTTTAATTTCTACCACCATGGTAAGAAATCTAATACTAACAAGGTTCCTTTGAGTTGTTTGAGATTTATGATAATCTATTTATCAAAAAGCAAAAAGTACCACAGCTTTTTTGGAGATAGAGAGATTTCAGTACATAGTCCACTTGATTTAATAGATGCAAATACGTAACAGATGACTTCATCGTTTCAAAATTTTAACAAAAATTTTAACTGGAAAAAAAAGAACAAACATGTTAACCGAGCAATTGATGCCGTCGATCTTGAGGAAAAATTACTATCAACTGAACTTTTACTCTAACTCAGATCACACTCCCTTATTTTCATGCACAAAAATAAAGCACATGAAAATATCAAACACACCAAAACCACAGTTTGAACTAACCCAAAAGATGGATATCCTTCATCAAACTAAAAAAATATAGAAATCTAACCACATACCAAATACAGATGTGACAAAATAAGATTTTTTCACTCACCTTGATCTAACAGAAAGGATATTGAAACCTTCAGGACTATGATTGCTTTTGTTCTATCGAAAATCAGTGACCTGCATAAAACTTCAATGATAAAAAATGGTGATCTAAATTGCTATTTTTGGCCCTTATACAGATTGCTGCATAATTTGAAATCAGGGACAGCTAACCGTATAAGTCCGTAACCGTTCATCTCCTGACGGACAAAATACACAACTCTATGGCCGAGTTGATCCACTGGTCAAGCACATTAGACGACTTTTGTAGAGTGGCTTGATCAATAGGGACAAAAGGGGCAAGCCCTTCAATCTCAAGTCTCTGTGTGTTCTGGACAAGGAACCTGTAGGCATTGTACCATGGCAGAAATACGTCCTTGACCTGAAATTAACCAAAAGTAAAAGTACCACTGGATCAATTCAAAGAAACAAAGATCAGCATACAGCACTCTAACATGAAAACAAAAATACAGGAACAGATAAATAGCACTCTCCTTCCTTCTTGAAACCGAGCACACAACAGGAGAGTTTACTAGGTATAATCCAACTGCATCCTGCACATCAGAGTGAAACTCTGGTCATAAATAAAACTGGACAATGTTTGATGCATTTTGTAGCCAACTAATTAATTCTCAGCAAGCTGTAAAAACATATGAAAGAAAGTTAAAAAAAACATATATAAATAAAAAATTAAGAATAAAAATAAAAAAACCAAAGTATTCAATGCAAAAACACATAGCTAGTACTGACTCATGTACAATATATCCCCAGTTCAACTTGTCCATTGACCCTAAACGATAAAAGAAAATATACAGTGAGAATTCAAAGCCTAACTGGATCATTGTGTAGAATAGTTTCGATGAAAAAATAGTTACCAAAAATCAGAAGCAAAGAACCGAACTTCAAATTCACCATGAAAAAAGAAAACCAAATGATAACCCATTACCACAATTGGAATGAAACAAAGAATAACCCAGACTGCTATGCCAATTGACCGGACATGAACAACAGAAAACGCATTGCAGCCTACTTGCTTAGCCCCCTCTCCATCGCTCTCACCACCTCCTAAATCGGATTAGCATCGGGACATGCAAAGAAACTAACATATCGTTAGTAACTGACTAATAAGCAATGCCTGGAGACAGCATAAATAGGATGACAATTGCATCAATATGTTGCCAATAAAGAGAGATCAATAAAAAGAATGCTTTATAAATATACTTCGTCAGCATGACATCAAGTAAACAGTTATAATGGGAAAAGAGAAAGAGTCTTCAACCCATGCATACACACAATACCCAATCTTATTGAAACACAATACCCAATTATAATGCTTTGTGAACCAGTAGCATACCTCCGATAAAGAAACTAATATGTCAATTAAAAAACATTGTATCATAGCATATCATCTTCATGAATATCTAAACTTGGAATTTTTAGGGGGATTAGTGAGTATCAGACACAAGTACTCGACTGCAATGTACAGACAGATTTACAAAGGGAATTTAAATATCATTATCACATACTATTAAATATAGAGTTGGTGGATTTCCATTTAATGGAAGCTGAGCAACAAAGACTTGGGAAATATAAAGTGCAAATTAGAGAACACAATCAGGCAAAAATAATACAAACTACAAGAAAGTATAGCAGTGAAGTTAATACAATTGGAAGGTAATTCGTTAAAATGGTCATATATAGAAAAGATGAAAAAAATAATAATAAACCTTGACGCCAACTACGCTGCTTGCTTCCTCGTAGTCTCAAATGGTCCTCCGCCAGATGGAAACGAAAAATAGAAACAAAACTTATGAGATTGAAGCACATAGTAGTGAGAAAAAATTGCATAAAAATTGACCAACAGAAGACAAAGACTACCCAACAGCATTTTAATGAGATCACCAGTTCATACCTGTAAGTCTGTCACCGTATGTATCCGGTTCGTTCAGAATGGAGATAGGAAGAAAACCTGGATCAAACTTAATCAGGTCACCATATCATACATGCATCAAATATATGCAATTCCACCAGAAAATATAAAAATCAGAGCAAATTACAAAAGGCAATAAAGAATAAGAACAGCCTCAGAGAAGTAATTGAAGCAAAGTACCCAAATCGATACGCTGGTTTGATAGATAATTGAATCTGGAATCAACTATTCTGATATCTCCCTCTCTCTCTCTCTGCGTGTGTTTAAGTCTGCTCTTCTCCTCAATCTGTGTGATTCTACAGAAATTTACTAGCAAAGGCAGTAAAGGAAAAAGAATCACATGATTAGGCATAATTGAACAATACTTTTTATTACGAAAGGGAGCCAAATTGAAAAAAAACAGCATCTTTCATCACACAATCATCAGATGCAATCCCCAAAGAAGCACCCTTTAAGCTTAATTGATTATGATCCCTTTCCTGTAGAGCAGCACGAACCAAAAACCAGAGTAGAGAGAATCAAACTTCCAAATCCAATTCCAAAACACATGCAGGAAAACAAACCAAACAGTTCAAGTAAAAAGGAAACGAAATACTTATCAAAATAAGGAAACATTCAAGTGACTCCAATACTCAAACTCGTACACCATGTGTCAAACTTTCATTCTTCAGTTCATCTCTTTACCTCAGGATAATCCACAAAACAGATACTTGAATTAATTTTGTTTTAAAGAAAGGATAGCTGATCTAAAAGTGAAAATAGAATTCAATGTGAAAGACCAATTCCATACCAGATTTATATGACCTAAACACGATTGTCTTTCCACTAAGCTCTAGAGCTGCACATTAATCAAGTGCATTGCTGATGTGAAGATGACCAAACTGAAGCTACACTCTTATGGTGCTATCTACTGAGCTGTATGACTACGAGTTGTATGTCGATAACACCATAACACTAACCAAACTGAGCTGTATGACATAACTGAGCCGGAATATTCTGTCGGATTCCAACAAACTTGCCAGAAATCGGACATAACTTCCCTGCTTCCTCCAATGACCAAGTTATCAACAACCAACACACTGAAATTAGGATCTAAACACAATTACAACAACAAAACAATGGAACACACAAGCCTAAAACTAGAACCTCACCTCTGGTTTGTTCACTCGCTGAATTGCTTCCTCAGGCAGAGCCTCTGGCTCGGCCTGACCACCCCACCAGCTTCCATCACTACCACTGGTCCTTCCAGCAGCTCCTCCAACCTCCTGCCGAGGGTGACCTCTGCACCCACAAGGCATCACAGTAGCCCCTTCGACCCTCCCTTCACCATTCTTCCTTCTCCTTCATCTCCAACGCCACAACAACACAAAAACACCAAAAAACTCGGAAAAACTCCTAGCTGTCGAAACAACCAAAATCCCAGAAAACACCAAACCCGGTAAAATCGAGCTAGGAGGAAACTAAACTTACCCAGCTGTTAGGGATGACGAACCGAGCCTCCTAGAGCTCAGGGAACTCGCCTGAACTCGAGAACTGGCCGCCGGCGACTCGCCGTCGAAACCCAAAAAAAAACAGTGAATATGAGAGTTTTGCAACAGGGCTCGAATCAAACATCCAAGGACAGGGAAAGGAAGAAGAAGAAGAAGAAGAGATGAGCACAACCATACCAGTCACGCGCCTTGGCGCCGCCTGGATCGTCGAATTTCGGTCGTTGACCGGCGCGTCCTAACTCGGCGGATCTCCCTCCACGGTGGACACTGGCGAAATTTGGTTGAGGGGTTTTGAAATAGGGAGGAAGAGGGTTGTTTTGGTGGTGTTGCGCCGGTGTGAGGTGGCCGGACGCGACGGCGATGGAGGTGGCGGAGCAGAGGGTCGAGAGCAGAGAGAGAGAGAGACCGGGCTCGGGCCAATGCCCGAGTTGGGTTTTGACTCAAGTCAACTCTCTCTCCCCCTATTTATACTCGAATCAACGGCCCAGATCAATCCCCTAATTGATCTGACGGTCCGAATTAAAATAGGTTAAAAAGTAAAAAGGTTAAATAGTAAAAACTATTTACCTAAATAGTAATTGAAAATTATCATAAACTTTCGAAATTTACAGAAAATAAACGGAAGATGTCATTAGAAGACGAATTTTATATCATTAGAATGCTATGTGAGCCTAGTTTCCAGTGGTTTAAGCGGCTCGTTCATAGCTGTCCTGACGAAAGTTATGACAGTTTAAGTGCGTACAGGTCATGCTGCCATATGGCAGACTGTATCCTACTGTCCCCTTAACTTCGTCAAAGCCCCCAGACCAACTCCAGATGAACTGGAACGTGCACTTTATATTATTGGAAAGCTATATGAATCTAGTTTTTAATGGTTCAAACGGTTCGTTCATATCCGTTCAGATGAGAGAGTTATGACCGTTTTAGTGAGTATATGTCATACTGCACGAAAACTACACTCTTCGCAGATTGTGAATCTTTTTGTGACTAAGTTTGATTAGATCTTCACCATCATTTATAACATGGTTGAATAAATTCTTGATGTCTTTGGCTCGATGATCCAAGTCACAAATGCCTTCCTTATGGTGAGAGGCAATCGAACATTGAACCGTGTTATGAACATACACACTAACGATTACCGTGATGAGAATGATTGACTTTTGTGTATACTTCTCATGAGTGCCGATTGAAAACATCATGAATAAGAGCATGAGTCCTAAGGTGTCGCCAATAAGTAGATTTGGGACTATTGACTCAGATAAGCTATGACATTTTGGTCATACCGGGTGAGATATGCAAGCCAAAATTGTTTGATATTCTTAGGCGTCCATTCCCCCGATAACGAAATACGCCATGATTGTATGTTGTGTTTGTGCGCCGACATGATGTCCTCGGCAGCTGAACAGTACTCATGTTTTCGTTTTGTAAGGTTTGTTCTTTAGCTAAGGTGAAAGATTATCTTATGCTATGTCACAAAAGATGCAATTCTTATTGAAAATCCAAAGAATTATGTAGACCGATGCAACTAACGTATGGATACCGTATACGGTTTTAAGGTGTTGGTTGAAGGGCTAACACATTGGTCATGTGTTGCACCATCGTCTACCACATGTTGCCTATGTATCTATGGGCTCACTACCCATCCCTGAAGAGGGACATGCAGACATGTATTAATTCGTCCACGACTTACTATCATTGCATTGATGCACGACAGCTCGTAACTGTGTTAGGATTGACAAGTTGTAATCCTTGAACTTGACGAGATAGTAACGGATCTCCAAGCCTTGAGTTCCACAATGTGCCAAATTAGACTGCCACAGTGCCTAATGATGATGTGTCACATGAGATGAATATGTTTTAAGGTTGGATATGAGTCATTTTATTTCTCTCCACCTTAAGCTCCTTGACAGACGATCTCCTTAACCGCTACGCTGCGGATTGTCACTTTGAGACTGTATTCCCGTCGTTAGGGGGAGATATGAACACCAGTATTCAAGTGGGAACGACGTGAATGTCGTGATTGGTCACCACTAAGTCAACATGATCCTCAAAGAACTATAATGAAGAGATCAATGTTGTATGTCTGTAAGGAATGATGTCCTACTAAGAGGACATGACTCGACCATATTGAGGTGGTCTTGATGCTATCACTTTGTGTGGTGATATGAGGACGTCATAATGTGGCAACATGGTGTCCTAGGCCTTGTGGCTCCCTAAAGGTTAGGTTGAAGCCCTTGGGTTCAATATACACTCACATTGAGAGAGAAAGCGAGTTTAGCACTAGTGGTCCATTGATCAGTGATACTCACTCCGTCTCATGTTAGTCTGAATTGTGACTATCGTTAGGGGACGCCTCAATGTCAAATCCAATTCATAGAAAGAGATCTCTACAATAACTACACTAGTGTACATGAGGACGTGGGATGATGAGTTTATCGAACCACATTTTGTTGATAAAGCGACAGTGTATTGACCTAAAATGGGAAGATGCGACCCAGACAAATGGATAGGTCCTTGGACAGGTGTTGCCGACACGGTAAGTGTAAACTCTATCAAGTAAACCTTTGTAAGTTAGCGCAGTGAGAATAAGACTTAATTTCTCATTCATTCGTTATAAAGCCAAGTAGCTTTGCGCTCACGCAATGCCAATGATATCACTTGAATACTCTAAGAGTATCTGGCATATTCAATCCCTATGGCATGAGAGAAAGGTTGTTGCATATGTCATCGCTAACCATGCATGAATCGAGATGCATAGGAAGCGAAATTATGATCTAAGCACCAGTTGGTTTAGTGACCGAGTTGCCGGACATATGGCACGCTGTCTGAGCACGCGCTGTCTGAGCACTGCCTGTACACTACGTGCACTTGTGCACCCAGATGTCGAGCGTTGTACACCAGCGGCCGAGCGTTGTGCACCAGTTGCTGAGCACTGTGCACATAGCTACCGAGTGCTGTGCATGCAGGCTGTCGAGCGTTGTGCATACAATTGCTAGGCACCGTGCACATAGTTGCTAGCACTAAGTAATGTCACATTTGAGACATGTTAGAAGAGCATACAGATGTCAGGTTGTCAAAACAGCTCCGTGGTCACTAAGGATCCGTAAACGCCTTATGAATGTGAGATCAGGGGGAGATGCAGATTTGAAAGAAAGTAGCATATATATGTCATGATCAAATGTGAAGGGTGTGGTTGTTTGGTTCGACCATGTTGCACTCTTTTTCCTTTAGTTTAAGCTTTTTGTCCCACTAGATTTTTGTTTGACAAGGTTTTTAACGAGGCAACATTACATGCACCGCTAAGACTTTTGATCCCCATTTGTGGTTGATCATGGCAGACTTAGAGAATTAGAGAATCAAAAACCAGAGTAGATTAGAGCTCAGGGAACTCGCCTGAACTCGAGAACTGGCCGCCGGCGACTCGCCGTCGAAACCCAAAAAAAACAGTGAATATGAGAGTTTTGCAACAGGGCTCGAATCAAACATCCAAGGACAGGGAAAGGAAGAAGAAGAAGAAGAAGAAGAAGAAGAAGAAGAGATGAGCACAACCATACCAGTCACGCGCCTTGGCGCCGCCTGGATCGTTGAATTTCGGTCGTTGACCGGCGCGTCCTAACTCGGCGGATCTCCCTCCACGGTGGACACTGGCGAAATTTGGTTGAGGGGTTTTGAAATAGGGAGGAAGAGGGTTGTTTTGGTGGTGTTGCGCCGGTGTGAGGTGGCCGGACGCGACGGCGATGGAGGTGGCGGAGCAGAGGGTCGAGAGCAGAGAGAGAGAGAGACCGGGCTCGGGCCAATGCCCGAGTTGGGTTTTGACTCAAGTCAACTCTCTCTCCCCCTATTTATACTCGAATCAACGGCCCAGATCAATCCCCTAATTGATCTGACGGTCCGAATTAAAATAGGTTAAAAAGTAAAAAGGTTAAATAGTAAAAACTATTTACCTAAATAGTAATTGAAAATTATCATAAACTTTCGAAATTTACAGAAAATAAACGGAAGATGTCATTAGAAGACGAATTTTATATCATTAGAATGCTATGTGAGCCTAGTTTCCAGTGGTTTAAGCGGCTCGTTCATAGCTGTCCTGACGAAAGTTATGACAGTTTAAGTGCGTACAGGTCATGCTGCCATATGGCAGACTGTATCCTACTGTCCCCTTAACTTCGTCAAAGCCCCCAGACCAACTCCAGATGAACTGGAACGTGCACTTTATATTATTGGAAAGCTATGTGAATCTAGTTTTTAATGGTTCAAACGGTTCGTTCATATCCGTTCAGATGAGAGAGTTATGACCGTTTTAGTGAGTATATGTCATACTGCACGAAAACTACACTCTTTGCAGATTGTGAATCTTTTTGTGACTAAGTTTGATTAGATCTTCACCATCATTTATAACATGGTTGAATAAATTCTTGATGTCTTTGGCTCGATGATCCAAGTCACAAATGCCCTCCTTATGGTGAGAGGCAATCGAACATTGAACCGTGTTATGAACATACACACTAACGATTACCGTGATGAGAATGATTGACTTTTGTGTATACTTCTCATGAGTGCCGATTGAAAGCATCATGAATAAGAGCATGAGTCCTAAGGTGTCGCCAATAAGTAGATTTGGGACTATTGACTCAGATAAGCTATGACATTTTGGTCATACCGGGTGAGATATGCAAGCCAAAATTGTTTGATATTCTTAGGCGTCCATTCCCCCGATAACGAAATACGCCATGATTGTATGTTGTGTTTGTGCGCCGACATGATGTCCTCGGCAGCTGAACAGTACTCATGTTTTCGTTTTGTAAGGTTTGTTCTTTAGCTAAGGTGAAAGATTATCTTATGCTATGTCACAAAAGATGCAATTCTTATTGAAAATCCAAAGAATTATGTAGACCGATGCAACTAACGTATGGATACCGTATACGGTTTTAAGGTGTTGGTTGAAGGGCTAACACATTGGTCATGTGTTGCACCATCGTCTACCACATGTTGCCTATGTATCTATGGGCTCACTACCCATCCCTGAAGAGGGACATGCAGACATGTATTAATTCGTCCACGACTTACTATCATTGCATTGATGCACGACAGCTCGTAACTGTGTTAGGATTGACAAGTTGTAATCCTTGAACTTGACGAGATAGTAACGGATCTCCAAGCCTTGAGTTCCACAATGTGCCAAATTAGACTGCCACAGTGCCTAATGATGATGTGTCACATGAGATGAATATGTTTTAAGGTTGGATATGAGTCATTTTATTTCTCTCCACCTTAAGCTCCTTGACAGACGATCTCCTTAACCGCTACGCTGCGGATTGTCACTTTGAGACTGTATTCCCGTCGTTAGGGGGAGATATGAACACCAGTGTTCAAGTGGGAACGACGTGAATGTCGTGATTGGTCACCACTAAGTCAACATGATCCTCAAACTATAATGAAGAGATCAATGTTGTATGTCTGTAAGGAATGATGTCCTACTAAGAGGACATGACTCGACCATATTGAGGTGGTCTTGATGCTATCACTTTGTGTGGTGATATGAGGACGTCATAATGTGGCAACATGGTGTCCTAGGCCTTGTGGCTCCCTAAAGGTTAGGTTGAAGCCCTTGGGTTCAATATACACTCACATTGAGAGAGAAAGCGAGTTTAGCACTAGTGGTCCATTGATCAGTGATACTCACTCCGTCTCATGTTAGTCTGAATTGTGACTATCGTTAGGGGACGCCTCAATGTCAAATCCAATTCATAGAAAGAGATCTCTACAATAACTACACTAGTGTACATGAGGACGTGGGATGATGAGTTTATCGAACCACATTTTGTTGATAAAGCGACAGTGTATTGACCTAAAATGGGAAGATGCGACCCAGACAAATGGATAGGTCCTTGGACAGGTGTTGCCGACACGGTAAGTGTAAACTCTATCAAGTAAACCTTTGTAAGTTAGCGCAGTGAGAATAAGACTTAATTTCTCATTCATTCGTTATAAAGCCAAGTAGCTTTGCGCTCACGCAATGCCAATGATATCACTTGAATACTCTAAGAGTATCTGGCATATTCAATCCCTATGGCATGAGAGAAAGGTTGTTGCATATGTCATCGCTAACCATGCATGAATCGAGATGCATAGGAAGCGAAATTATGATCTAAGCACCAGTTGGTTTAGTGACCGAGTTGCCGGACATATGGCACGCTGTCTGAGCACGCGCTGTCTGAGCACTGCCTGTACACTACGTGCACTTGTGCACCCAGATGTCGAGCGTTGTACACCAGCGGCCGAGCGTTGTGCACCAGTTGCTGAGCACTGTGCACATAGCTACCGAGTGCTGTGCATGCAGGCTGTCGAGCGTTGTGCATACAATTGCTAGGCACCGTGCACATAGTTGCTAGCACTAAGTAATGTCACATTTGAGACATGTTAGAAGAGCATACAGATGTCAGGTTTTCAAAACAGCTCCGTGGTCACTAAGGATCCGTAAACGCCTTATGAATGTGAGATCAGGGGGAGATGCAGATTTGAAAGAAAGTAGCATATACATGTCATGATCAAATGTGAAGGGTGTGGTTGTTTGGTTCGACCATGTTGCACTCTTTTTCCTTCAGTTTAAGCTTTTTGTCCCACTAGGTTTTTGTTTGACAAGGTTTTTAACGAGGCAACATTACATGCACCGCTAAGACTTTTGATCCCCATTTGTGGTTGATCATGGCAGACTTGTTTAAGTCTTGGTTCATATCTACTCTTGAGACATATTGGAATGCACAAAAATCCGATTGAAGTACACATCAGGAGAAGCATCACATGTCGAGTTTTCAATGTAGTTGGGGCGTTATACTCTTTTTCCTTGGACCAAGGTTTAGTTTTCCCACAGTGTTTTTGTTACTTGGCAAGGTTTTGATGAGACACCGTAAGTACCATTCCGACATGAAGACACGCGGCACAAAGGAGTGTTCTAGGATATTTGATATATATGTCTTGGTTCATGCCTTGTATACAGGCATTATGTAGTAATCCATGTTGTAATAGTGTTTTACACATATCCATGTAATACGCCTATTGGCCCATGTAATAGCCCAAGAGGTCCATGTATTTCCTTATATAAAGGGGCTTCATTCCCTCAATAAGACAAGGAGAATTCATTCCCTCAATATGATTCTACAACAATAATAAATTACCAAATTGCAAATCCCATACCTTAGAATGATAAAGGGTATGTATAGTGGTACATGATTAATACATGCATTAGCTGACAAAAAAAAGGTAATTAACTTTGCCACCATCATATTCACTGATACATATTATACCCAGAAATGTAAGTCATACCTGAGACAAAAAACAGGTTGCAGTAAGCAATAGCTTTCAATTCCCCAAATCTGCTCCACCTGAGTTCAAAACTTCTAAAGAATGTATTAGTTCTCTCTTATCGGAACCAACAAAATGGAAAAAAAAACCCGTACTGATCAAAGATTTTGACGCAGGGACAATAAGAAATAATTCAAAATATATCTTCAATACAAATTCCATTTTACAATAGTAGCATTGGTCCAATTGTTTGAAGTCTATTGAAACATGAAAAAAAAAGGAGTAAGAAACCAAATTGCAAATAGTGTGAAGCAAAAACTGACAATGCAAGTAGAAGTCAGTTCCTATGTGAGATGCAACATTTGATTTATATGCATGAAAATCTATCACTCACTTCTACTGTTTCGTAGTAAAACCGATCACGTTCGCATAACACTGAATTAAAAATTAAAATCGGTGCAAAAGAAAACCAAGAGTTTCCAATCAATTCAAGAGTGAGAAAGTTAGAAAAACATATCAACTGATTCCAACCAAACAAAATTTTCAGTCATGGACATTCGATTTCCATGCTGCATACATGTGAAGTGTATCATAATTCAAAAGTCAATCATAATTTATAAAGCTAAGAAAGATCAAACTGAAAATGAATGAGTGGGAATACAACCGAGGATGTTGTATCATAATCCACATTGCATAATCTAATGAAGAAGTTGCTAACATTTACTCAGTTTTCATTTGCAGATACCATGAAGTCAATTTCACATTTACTTCCAAAACATTAGGCCAATTGCTTTAAAAATTGGCTAATTACATATTCATTCAACTGCAAATTCAAGTTAAAATTTTATATCTATATTTGTTAACAGAATAGATACCTGACTTCCAGAACTGATAATAAACATTTGATAGTGTGAAGCAAAAACAGACTATGCAAGTAGAAGTCAGTATCCTATTGAGATGCAGCATTTGATTTATATCAGATTTAAAACAATTGGACTATTTAAGATGCACTAACAGTAAAAGTTGATTTATGCAAGTAAAAGTCGGTATCCTATAGACTTCAAACAATTGGATACACAATGCAAGTAGAAGTCGGTAAAAGTTTGGAAACATTAAGAGTGTGGAAAATATAAATACACCCAAAAAGAAAAAGCTAACAACAGGGACATAAATACTTCATTCTAACTTGTGAGCAAAAGAAGTAAAAGAAAAGATGAAATACTGAACATTTATACAAAATACAAAACCATGGTTTATCTGACTGAATAAATTTGTACCACACCAAACAAAAACGTTATCAAAGCCGATCAACAAGACAAAATTCCAAATCATAGAAAGAAAGAGAGAGACTTGCAGAGTTACCGTTGTTTCATTCTGGCAATAGGAAAGATATAGGCTGAGCAAGTCATGCGAGGTTGCACCTGAAGACAAAAAGCTCAAATTAACAGCTGAATGCCTGAATTCTTCAGAAAGAAGATATATATGAAGGAAACTGACCAAATTCATTTTCACCTGACAGAAGCAACATGCACCGCAAACTGAACAAATAAATGAAAATGTAATGAAGATGGAATCTTTCCCCTAAATCTGAATCAAGCGGTCCTTCTCTTTCTCTCGACCCGAAAACCAAAGTAAGCAGAGAAGAAAGAAACTGAAGATAAGGAACAAGTTGAAAAGCAATTACCCTTAGCAGAAGCAAACTCAAATCAACAATTCACTGTACAATAAATCATTAAGGTCTCATACTGCAACATGGAGAAAAGCCGAATCAGTTCAAATCCAAGGAAACAAAAAAACCAATCAACATTTGGGAAGGAGACTATCGAAATAAGAAGATAGAGAAAAGCTTCACCACCTATTGTGACTTGAGACGAATGAGAGACTGGCGTTAGAGCAGAAAGTACATGGAGTTTTGACTTTTTTATGGGTTTAGCGTAGTGTCAGGAGAGAGAATGTTGTAGATACCTATGGAAGTTTCTGGAGAGCAAGAGAAAATAGATGAAGGGTAGTTAAATGCACGGTTCTTCAGTGAATACTTGCTGCGTCATCTTAAAGAATATATTGTAATAAAAATACTTAGCAGCAGTAAGCATACCTGCATAAAGATCACTTCACACTAAACATACATGTGCAACATCAAAACTATCAAATTTGAATGATGTTAAAACATATCACATACTCATGAATTTCTAACACTATCCACATGTTATCAGTTTCTTTCTGATCTTTTTATTTCCTTTTCATTCAAAGTTAAAAAGTAATCAACCATTACCAGAGTAATTAAATCAGCAAATGTATCATGTAAAAAATCCAAGAAAAGAAAGAAGCCGAACCTGAAAAGCAGATCCTATAACAAATCAGTCACAAACGGACACAGCAACAACAATCAAAACCTGCCAGCAAAATCATATAATAAACATAGTTAGCCTTTCCACAAATGAGCTCCCGTTTTTCTCAAGTTCGTGAGCATGTTTGATGTCTAGAAATCAGCAAATTTGCAAACGTCCTTAAACCCTGTTAATCACCGATTTGAAAGAGGAAGTGACTTCAAATACATCTATTGTAGTGGAAAGCGTTGGAGGGATGGCTGTATCATATTGATGCCGTCTATTGTAATTGAAGCAATATAAACTGTATCACAGATACCCACCTTCAATTGTTGGAGCTGAAATTCGGAAAGGACTTGGGACGATTTTCACTCAAAGAAATCGATTATGATAGTGTTGGAGTCACCGAAACTCTGCATCACCGAAACCCCAAATCAGTCTAAGACATAATCTAACATTCCAAAAACGTGACATGAAGAATTGCTCAGGTCCCAGTTACGGAAATGTGTTGCAAGATGCAAGTGAAACGGGAAAGACTTCAAATTACCATGACAACCTACAATAGAAAATGACAATTACTTCCTTCAACAATGATTAAACTACAGTACTACACTAACCTAGCATTCAAATTTACAATCAAATGATATGAATCCTATATAGAACATAAGCTTAAAGAAAAAGGCTGAAGTCCCACAGCAAGCAGGGAAGAACTTCTCAAACCATATTCATGTGGAAAACCATTTTCTCAGGCATATTTCTACATGATTAACCTGGTTTACAGACTCCATATCAATTCAACTTTTATACCCAACTCAATATTCTTAGGACAAACAAATTCTCCCTAAACCTGAAATGCATTGAAAATTTGAAACTTGGAACCAAAAAGAATACAACAGTATTGCCTATATCAGTCAAAAGAGGCCTCTGAATTCTAATTTGCCATGGTTAACTCTCATTTCTTCACCCTTACATCACAGACACACATTCCCTCAAACATTTCAAACCACAAACCAACAAAATGCTAGAAACAAAAACCCACCTCCAGTATTATCCTTAGAGGCAGCTCCAGTGGAACCACCACCACCGGTGACAGAGCCGGTGCTGTTCCGGTGAGGAGGAACCAAAGGCTTGGACTTTACAGAAGACTTGGGATTGGAATTGACAGAAAATGGCCTATCCACCTTCACAGAGCCTTTCTGAGTAGTGGCATCTCGGTAATTATACCGGCCTGAAGCGGCCATTGCAAAAAGCTCGAGTCTTTGAAAGCTTCAAACAAAACCCAGAAAAATCCAAGTCTCTGTTTTGGAAATTGAGAAAGGCCCAGGTTGGTGTTTCTTGATTGCAGATGAAGCAGTGGAGACAGAAGTAGTTTCAAGTTTCAAAATGGTAGTGGGGAGTAATTGTGTGGGAATGTGACTCAGATAAATCCGGGTGTGTTTGAAAAATTCAAAGTGAATTTCAAATAACAAAGCATCCTGCAACAAAAACCCATTACACCAACTAAGATGAAGATGGAAGGATGTGACCAGAAAGAAAAAAGAAGACGAAGACCAAAGCAAAAGTTTACACCCAATTCAAAATTTTGACAAACCCAATTCAATAGACTAATGGCTTACTTCCAATATGACCGAGCTCGATCAGTAAGCTCTGGGTTCGATCATACGTTGAAAGAGAGAGAGCAGAAGGATAAGAGACGAAAAAAGGATTGGTGTCGAGATCGCTCTCGAACGGAGAGAAAAAACACAACTATAAATTTGCCAGAGAATTAAAAGAAACTCACGATCTCTCTCGGTTCTTGAAGGAAAAAGAGCTGCTCTAGAAGGTTCAAGAGGGAACAGAGAAAAGCAGTAAGGGAAAAAGAGACACATCCAGATCTCTTGAAGTTTCAGATGCGGCGAGAGGGGAGACCCAGCACTGTATAAATGAACAGTGTGTGACCAGTGCCGAGCTCGATAAAGAATAGTATATAGTACAATATTGAACTCAAGCAACATGACCGTTACTTTCAAAATGCCAATTGAATAAAGCTCATATCCTTTTCACTAAATTAGCTGCAGAGTGAGTAGTTTGATATATACAGCCAAATAGGTATTAATAAACTATCCTTGTTCTATACCGAACATCTAATATTTCAAGAGCATGAATCATTTACTGTGCTAGACTTAACTTCAAACTTTTTCCTCAAATAACAGTAATCTGAAACCCGCCACACTAAACAAAATAAAAATAATGGAGGAAAAGATATGTGCCTAAGACACAGCCAAATTCCAAAGCTCTCTGTTTTACACTATTAGTTTCAACTGACTACCAAGTTAAAATTGTCTGCCTTAGAGAAATAAACAGAGTTTGTTACATGGCATTTCTTACATTTTTTTACTTTAACATTAGCTGTGATAGTTCTTTGGTAAGTCCATCTAAAATCAATATACACACATTCTTATTTGTCATATGAACAAGGACACAAATTGCTAAATTCTTCCATGAGTGGCATCAAATAATATAGAAAACGCAACTGAAACTATGGGCAAAATACAGTGCAACTTGGGTCATATCAACTTGAAATTATTGCAACACTAACCTTATTTTTCATATGGGCAAAAAGAAACTGGATGGATAACAACAGCAGGCATGTATAAGAAAATTAATCTCATTCATGCAAAAATAGCTACAAAAGTAAAGAAAAAAAGAAAATTCAATTAAAACCAGTCTTCACTTTTATGTATCCACTTTTTTCTAGCACCACAGATTGATCCAATAGCCCTTTCAAACTGAAACCACAACATAACTTGAGTCACCTGATCATGTAAAGAAAGATAACTTACAATAATCTCTCATCACGATCAGTAATTATATGGGAAAACGAGGCAAACCCTTCAATCTCAAGACAGCATTCAGGAAAAGGAACCTATAAGCATCGTACCATTGCAGAATATGTCCTTGATCTGAAATTAACCAAAGATAAACGTACCACTGGATTAATTCAAAGAAAAACATCAACAAACAGCACTCCATCATGGAAACAATAATACAGGAATTGGTAAATAACACAAAAACACCATAAACTCCTTGAAACGTAATGGTTCTGTGCGCACAACAGGAAAGTACTAGGCACAATCGTACTGCATCCTGCAAAACATATATCTGATTAGACATGATTTCTGTGAAATATGTCATCTTCCCTCCATTTGACAAAGAAACCAGGAAAAGAAAAGGAAATGAAACTATAGTATGAACAGTCGGTTACTAAAAACACATACAGCGGCAAACTGATCAATAACATCAATTGGTGCAGAATAGTTTTTCAGACTTTTAATCATTATTTTTCCTATTCTCAGCAAGTACAAATACATTGCAAATGAGATTCCGAAGGCAGGTTTACCAAATAAAGCAGTAGATAACACCATAAGAGTCTAGAATTTGCATAATCGGAAGGAAACTATGAGACCTAGCTTAGACATTGGAAACTTGTGCCCAATGTAGGATAAAAGATGACACAAAGGAATCTTATCCTACAATAGGCAGACGGAAGTTATTATATTAATTAAAATGAAAAAAGAAACAACTTACGAATAGGCAAAGGGTTTTCTATCAGTTGCCAAAATAAACTCACTACTTAGTTTCCAACTGTCCTTTACAATATCTCAGAGTAACGATACCCAATCAGAATAGTATTGTATCATTTTTCAGTTTTATTTATAGAAACAGAGAGGACTTAGGCGTATAAACATCAAAAGTGTCAGTAATATTGTTTTGAGAACAAATAAGAGATAGCAAAACTGATCAGATTAGGGAGAAAAACAAATATGTAGAATAATTCTAGATTAGCATATTACATGCCAAATCTTCAAAGTAGAAGCAAAGAAACATAACTAACTAATAAACCGGCAGGAATTGCCTCCAGCAGTTTTAAATGAAACCTGCACATAGAGAATTCGGTTGAATCCAAAATCTAAAAGACAATGAACTTTAATTCAAATGTTCAAACACTCTCGAACCACCATTCAAACAAAAAATACATAAATTTTAATACAAAATGTAGATAATGAAATACACCTATACACAGACATTCAAATGTGAATGAATTTGGCTAAAAAACAAATCTTCATTGCATATACCAGATGTAGATTGTCTTTGGCCATACACAGCAAGCAAATCTGCAACTAAATATTTTTGCGCAGACCAGTCATCATTAACATTCAAAGGGTACATTTTTGGATTTTCAATTAATTTTAGATACATTGCATGCAGTTTATCTATATGCATATATTTCTGATGAACAGTTATATCACATTTTATCTAATGAGTTATCAAAAGGTCTGCATTCACACCCAATGTGAAAAGTAAAATAAACAGAACACAGAAACCTTTACTGAGCAAATGATGTCGTCGATCTTGAGGAAGAAATAATATCAATTTAACCTTTACTCTAACTCAGAACATACTCCTTTATTTTCCTGCACAATAATGAAAATATAAAAAACACCAAAACCACAGTTGAATTAACTGAACTAACCCAAAAGATTGATATCCTTGGTCTAACTAAAAAAATATAGAAATCCAACAAAATACCAAATATGAAATACAGATGTGACAACATGATTTTCTCACTCCCCTTGATCTAACACAAAGGATCAAGGTTAGTGATCGTGACCCTCACTACTATGGTTGCCAAAATGACAAAATCTGTAAATAGAGTTAAACCCCCGGATTCCTTTTTTGTAACTATACCTATCCAAATATAGTTTACATCCAATCTATTCAGATTGAAATGTTTCAAAAGAGAAGTTTAAAGTAGCTGTCATACATATTCAGCAATTTATAATAGCATTGGTAATCTTATTAAATCAGTTTGAGAATTTGAAATTTTCTTGTATCGAATCCCAATATCGTATCATTACAATTAAGCTAATTACTGCAATCAATAAACAATAAAACTGAACTCGCCCCAAACTACACAAGTAAACAAAGGAAAGTCTTCTCCTGTATATTCAAACAAAGAAGTAAATTAAATAACTTGTCCTACCAATCCTCCAAACAGTGATAAAGAAAAAGAATTATTGGTTTAGTTCTCCACCTTAACAACAGAAACGAAACTACTAGCACTAACCAATCAGTCAGATTTGTCTGTTAATGATAAGGCTCTTGATCCATATATGCAAGATGAGAAACACATGCACGATCGGAAAAAAGAAAAAGGATATCAGTCATAACAGAAACTTATCCAAAAATTATAATCAAACCGATTTCAACCCAACTAATCATTATATGTTCAAGTTCACAGATGAAGACCCGCAACTTAGACCCATTTCTTGGTTCAAATTGGAACAAGTTGTATAGACAAAAAAGATCAGGACCCAATCATGAAAGACAGAAAATTTACCTCGGAATAACATATAATCTATAGGCATTGTACCATGGCAGAAATACGTCCTTGACCTGGAATTAACCAGAGGTATAGTACCACTGGATCAATTCAAAGAACAAAGATCAACAAACAACACTCCAACATGAAAACAATAATACAGGAATAGATAAATAACACTCAGAACACAATAAGCTCCATCATTCTTGAAACATAATGGTTCCGCGCTAACAACAACAGAGTTTTTTTAGGTATAATCGTACTGCATCCTGCACAACAGAAATTTGATTAGACATGACTTTTGTGATATGTTTCATCTTCCCACCATTTGTCAAAGAAACCAGAAAAAGAAAAGGAACAAAAACTATAATACGAACAGTCAGTTACTATAAATATCAATTGGTGAAGGATAGTTTTTCAGACTTTTAATCGTTTTTGTTTCCATCCTCAGCAAAGTACAAGTACATTGCAAATGAGATTCCAAATGCAGGTTTCCCAAATAATGCAGTAGATAACAGGATAAGAGTGTAGAACCTGCATAATCAGAAGGAAACAATGGGCCTAGCTTAGAAATTGGAAACTTGTGCCCCAGATAGGATAAAAGCTGACACAAAGGAATCTAATTCTACAATAGGCAGCCGACAGTTATTATATTAATTAAAAAGACAAGGAAACAACTAATGAACAGGCAAAAAATTTTCTATTAGTTACCTAAATAAACTCCCTATTGTGTTCCTACTGTACTTTATGGTATTTGGAAAAAAAAACAGTATCTTTCATCACTAACACTAAGGAATCTAATCCTACAATAGGCAGCCGAGAGTCATTATATTAATTAAAAAGAAAAGGAAACAACTTATGAACAGGCGAAAAGTTTTTTCTATTAGTTACCAAAATAAACTCCCTGTTATGTTTCCTACTGTACTTTATGGTATTTGAAAAAAAACAGTATCTTTCATCACACAATCATCAGATGCAATCCCCAAAGTACACTTTAAGCTTAATTGATTATCATCTTCTCTTTCCTGCAGAGCAACACGAACCAAAAACCATAGTAGATTAGAGAATCAAACTCTCAAATCCAATTCCAAAACACAAGCAAAACAACAACCAAACAGTTCAAGTAAAAAGGAAGCGGCTTATCAAAATAAGGAAACATTCGAGTGACTTCAATACTCAAACTCGTACTCCATGGGTCAAGCCTTCATTCTTCAGTTCATCTCTTTACCTCAGGATAATCCACAAAACAGATACTTGAATTAATTTGGGTTTAAAGAAAGGCTAATTGATCTAAAAGTGAAAATAAAACTCAATGTGAAGGACAATTTTGTACCAGATTTATAGGATCTAAACGCGATTGTCTTTCAACTAAGCTCCAGAGCTGCACATTAATCAAGTACATTGCAGATGTGAAGTTGACCAAACTGAAGCTACACTCTTATGGTGCTATCTACTGAGCTGTATGACTACAATTAGTGAGCTGTACGTCAATAACATGATAAGAATAACCAAACTGAGCTGTATGACTACGATTAGCGATAGCCAACATGAAAGGAACAATCAAATTTGAAAGACAGGGAACCCCAAAAACAATAAACTTACCATCCTCGAATCTGATCCAGCCCTTTACTCAAAAGGTTCAACATTCTCAAAATGATAATGGAATTAAGCGAGGCATGAAACCACTCTCGTACCAGCAATCAAACGCATGAAAAGATAATTAAACAATTAAACATCTATATCATTAGGCAGACATCCTTTAGAAAATTGGTTCACAACAGAATACTTTGACAATCCACCACATTTACAGTATCTAATCTTTCATTTTTCAACCATCACACAATTTCAATATAATTCATGGGTACCACATGTGACTAGGATGTCAGGTTACAAAATATATATATATATATATATATATATATATATATATTCAAGGTTAAAGACCAAAAGAAAGACGATCATGCTCACAATTCCTACGTTCCAATTTAAGAACGGACCTTTAATTTCTAAATACATAACATATACCTTCATCGTTTCAAAATTTTAACAAAATTTCATTAAAATGGTCATATATAGAAAAGATGAAAAAAATAATAATAAACCTTTACGCCAACTACGCTGCTTGCTTCCTCGTAGTCTCAAATGGTCCTCCGCCAGATGGAAACGAAAAATAGAAACAAAACTTATGAGATTGAAGCACATAGTAGTGAGAAAAAATTGCATAAAAATTGACCAACAGAAGACAAAGACTACCCAACGGCATTTTAATGAGATCACCAGTCCATACCTGTAAGTCTGTCACCGTATGTATCCGGTTCGTTCAGAATGGAGATAGGAAGAAAACCTGGATCAAACTTAATCATGTCACCATATCATACATGCATCAAATATATGCGATTCCACCAGAAAATATAAAAATCAGAGCAAATTACAAAAGGCAATAAAGAATAAGAACAGCCGCAGAGAAGTAATTAAAGCAAAGTACCCAAATCGATACGCTGGTTTGATAGGTAATTGAATCTGGAATCAACTATTCTGATATCTCCCTCTCTCTCTCTCTGCGTGTGTTTAAGTCTGCTCTTCTCCTCAATCTGTGTGATTCTACAGAAATTTACTAGCAAAGGCAGTAAAGGAAAAAGAATCACATGGTTAGGCATAATTGATCAATACTTTTTATTACGCAAGGCAGCCAAATTGAAAAAAACAGCATCTTTCATCACACAATCATCAGATGCAATCCCCAAACAAGCACCCTTTAAGCTTAATTGATTATGATCCCTTTCCTGTAGAGCAGCACGAACCAAAAACAAGAGTAGAGAGAATCAAACTTCCAAATCCAATTCCAAAACACATGCAGGAAAACAAACCAAACAGTTCAAGTAAAAAGGAAGCGAAATACTCAAACTCAAACTCGTACACCATGTGTCAAACTTTCATGCTTCAGTTCATCTCTTTACCTCAGGATAATCCACAAAACAGATACTTGAATTAATTTTGTTTTAAAGAAAGGATAGCTGATCTAAAAGTGAAAATAGAATTCAATGTGAAAGACCAATTCCATACCAGATTTATATGACCTAAACACGATTGTCTTTCCACTAAGCTCCAGAGCTGCACATTAATCAAGTGCATTGCTGATGTGAAGATGACCAAACTGAAGCTACACTCTTATGGTGCTATCTACTGAGCTGTATGCCTACGAGTTGTATGTCGATAACACCATAACACTAACCAAACTGAGCTGTATGACTACGATTAGTGATAGACAACATGAAAGGAACAATCAAATTTGAAAGACTGGGAACCCCAAAAACAATAAACTTAACATCCACGAATCTGATCCAGCCTCGTACTCAAAAGGTTCGACATTATCAAAATGATAATGGAATTAAGCAAGGCATGGAACCACTCTCGCACCAGCAATCAAACGCATGAAAAGATAATTAAACAAGTCAAACATCTATATCATTAGACAGACATCCTTTAGAAAATTGGTTCACAACAGAATACTTTGACAATCCACCACAATTACAGTATCTAATCTTTCATTTTTCAACCATCACACAATTTCAATATAATTCATGGGTACCACATGTGACTAGGATGTCAGGTTACAAAAAATATATATATTCAATGTTAAAGACCAAAAGAAAGACGATCATGCTCACAATTCCTACGTTCCAATTGAAGAACGGACCTTTAATTTCTAAATACATAACAGATACCTTCATCGTTTTAAAATTTTAACAAAAACTTAAACTGGAAAGGATAAAAAGGACAAACACCTTATGCAGATAGTATTCATTGCAAAAACACATACTTAGTACTAACTCATGTACACTATGTCCCAGTTCAACTTGTCCATTGACCCTTTAGGGTAAAAGAAAATATACAGTGTGAATTGAAAGCCTAACTGGATCATTGCATAGAAAGTCAAAATAGTTGCCAACATCAGATAAAATTATTTCAAAGCAAATACACCAAAAGATTTTCTGTGAGAAAAGATAAAAGAAATGGATATACATAGCATCCCTGCAATTACAGACAAGTCAAAAACTAACCAATAACAATAACAATTCTCCAAGGCTGAGTTACAAGGATGAACAAAAAAGAAAGGAATATATGATTTTAAAACATTCCAAATCCCTGGTTGTTTAACATCACCAACATCATGTAGAGGTCTCAATATAACAGAAGACTAAATCTAGTCTTTAGATCCAAATCTTGTACTCAGAAACCACATATGAAATGAAACAATCAATTGAAACCAAACCCATTTGTATCAAAACCTACAACAACATACTTCGTCCCCCAAATTCCCAAAATCTGGCCACGAATTTAAATCTTGATACATATACCCAATTCAAACGAAGCCCCAAAAAAGAAAACCCTAACATAATTCGAGATTCAATTCTTGGGGATTTATTCAATTGAAGCAAAACCCTGAGAAATGAATTGAAATCCGACAAGAAAATAGAAAGGAAATTGAGGATTACCGATCTCTCTTTCTCTGCTTCACCGACCGACAGACATGAATCCTCGGCTTCTCTCTCTTTCTCCGCATGAAATAGAAATGGGGTTTGAAATAATAAAGCAAAAGAGAATTGGGTCGACAACGGATCTTTTCTACTCTTTTAATTTCATTTTTTCGTTTTTTGTTACAAAAGGGACTAAAATATATATTATCTTTTTTTTTAGTTATAGAAAAATGAAAAAACGCGTAAGCCTCTTTTTTATTTTTCCCTTTTATCTTCTTTTATTTTGGATGAAGGTAGTGCAAGAAATAACTTTTCACTTTTATCTTTTTATCAGATATTTGTTTTTAGTTTGTCTATTTCAATTGAGAATTAAATTTCAAAAGATTTTAAATACATGCCCTTAATTACTTAGTACACATTTTTATTATTTGACATTTTAAATGAGATTTAATTGGTATGTTAAATGTGTATTACATTAGGAACACAAATTAGAATATTAACAACGTAGAATTTATATTGAAAATTAATAATATGCATGTCAGGATCCACCATGAATTAACCTTTTTAATCCGAGATAAATACTATGGGGTCCATCTCAAGAGAACTTTTTATCGAAACTCCCTTAAAATAGATAACACTTTCTGCAAATCTACTAAACATTCCATGAAGATTAAAAATACAAACCCAACATCTATAGTCATCCTGCTCCCCAAATTTTCTTCACGTTTCACAATCACAAACAACTAACTAAACTGGGGTAATAAGAGTCATCTAAATAGATAATTTCCTACTCAAATTCTAGCGTCAGCTCACTACATCGACTATGCCTCGTCTCCTATATACACAACCTCCTCTCATCTACCCTGCAAAATGGGTATATTTGAAAACAAATGGCCCAGAGGAAAACATTTTAAAAATAAACGTTAGAGTGAGTGGACAAAATTAAACTGGATAAAATGATGGCTTGAAGCCAAAATTTATTTTCATGTTCTCCCACAAATAAACCAAAAAAAATCATCTTTATGCATACTCATAATATTTTTTTAAAAAAATAAAATCATGGCCTTAAGCCAAACGCAAATATTTCAGGTCTTATGTCCAATAAAATCAAATGTTGGTCTTACGCCAATTATAAAATAATCCAGGCCTATAACCAAATAATAAACGAAAACAAATCCCAACCTGTAGCCAAATAATAAACGAAACCAAATTCCGGTCTGCAACCGATCATCAAATAATAGGGGAAGAATATCACAAATAAATCATCTCTCATGTCAGGGTCGGGGTTAAGAGCTCTAGCGTACCACCCACCCTCAGTGAGGAAGCAATCACGCTCTAAACTACCATCTTCCCCATTGAGAGAGGAGGACAACAAGTGACGCCCTTCCACTCCACCGAATGAGGAGCGCTGCCCGCTAGCTAGCTAAAATAAATTCAACAGCCCACATATAATCAATAAATATATAATCTTGTGATATAAAATCTAAAATTTTCCCATTTTCCTTAACCATTTTAATTTGATACTAGAAAGTCACATAATAATTCGTTGAATTACTATGGACACCTAACGTGTCTCTTAGACCAAATCGTTAACCTTAAGTCGATAAACCAATTATGAAATTTTCCAAATTATTTACAACGATCAACTCAATTTTTGACCAAGATTCCTGAGTTGACCAGATTCTCATTTGAAGATCCGATTGGCTTAATTTAACCGGTTAACTAAGATTGACTTTTCTTTTTACTGGCCAACTTTCCATAAAGGGAAAGTTTCCCAAAATATAACCTTCATATTTATGGCAAGTTTCCGTAATTAGCCAGATTCACGATTTAACAGAAACTTTACGACTTTAAGCTTATCGGCAAAATCGAATTCTACCTTTTCGGCTTATGCCAGAAAACTGCTGCTTTGACGGTCTCCGGTAATTCACCGAAAAAATGACCAAAGTCTCCCTGCTTGCTTCAAATCCCGAGTTCTCGACATCTAACAACACAACAACAACAATAACAACAACATCATCAACAGCAGCCACATCAACAACATAACACCACCATAATTCTAACTCTCACATGTAATCCTTTAACTCCATAAACCAGATGCTTATCCTCATCCATCATAACTGAAGAACAGAAGCTTGTCCCACAACGGATTCATCTGCAGCCCCCCTACAGTCACTGAAACACTACTCAGCTTGAATGAAATATATGCAGCCTATTTACTCCCCAGCAACCAGATTAACTAACCATCACTCGATTCCTCCAATTCTTGAAATCGAGCATAACTATTCACTACTAGCTTCTTTCAATATCAATACAGCAAATCAAACTCTAAAATAACCAAAACTTGCACTAAACCCGAATTGAAAAGAAAACCCAAATCCATCAAATCCTTCAATCTCAATCAAAACTCAATACCAATTATATAAAGATGTAAGGCTTGAAGAACAGACCAAGTTTAATACCTCATGGCTTCGCCGGTGGCTAGAGAACACAGAACCATGACCAAAACTCAAATCACTCCCCTGCTCTGTTCTCCCTCACTGCTGTTCCTCTAACAAAACTGAGACTATAGGAAGGATCCAGAGACCGAAACGAGGCTACCACCACCACTCATGCTCTCTGTCGTGACTGGATTCGGAAACCCCATCAAAAACTCAGTCACCTTCTATCCTCATTTTCTCTCTCTCTCTCTCTCTCTCTCTCTCTCTCCGTAGCTCCTCTCTTGAAACTGATACTACAGAGAGGTTCGCCAAGTTGAGGCGAAGCTACCAACACCAGCAACGCTTGCCGTCGTGGTCAGAATCGGAAAATCCAGATCAAACCCTAAAACCTTCTCTGCTTCGATTCTCCTTCACCGGTGCTTCTTTGACGAAGCTGACACCAAAAGTAGGTCAGGAAGACCGAAACCACCCCTAATGGGCCGAGAGGCGGCCTGACGACGGTGATCCGCCATGGTGGTGATCGGATGCAGAGGGAGGAGGGGGAGGGAGTTGACTCAGGTTAAGGCCCCAAGTTGGACTGTTGACTCAGTCAACCTCTCTACTCTCTTTTATACATAAACCAACGGCCCAGATCAAATCCCTAATTGATCTAAGGGTCCACATTTAAAGAAGGTAAAAAGTAATTGGTTAAATAGTAAAACTTATTTACCGGAGTAGAAATTAAAAATTACCAGAAACTTCAGAAATTCGTAGAAAATAAACAGAAGCTCCGAAAAATATTCTGAAAATACCGGGAGACTCGTGTCGACACGTACTATGACTTCACGTCTTTAAATCTATTTTTCCTTCATTCAAGAAAAACTCAAAAATAAACTCGAGTGATAACTTATTAAATTACCGGTCGCAGTAAAAAGCTCTCGGTAACTCACAAACCCTTGTAAACAGGTAACTTTTATGTACAGGGCGTTACAATGAAAATATATGAAGAATTTAAATATTAAAAATAAAAATTTATTTTTGAAAAATTATAACGTCAAAATATTTATATTTAGAAACTAATAAAGTGAAAATATGGGAAAAAATTAAGATATTAAAATAGGAACATATTTTGGAAAGTAAGTATACGTAAATACAAATTGTACAATGAAATTTGGATAAATAATTTTATTCATTTTCATTCTAAGAAATTAATAATTTTCAAGTCTAGAATATCAAACGGAGTAATTGTCAGGACCCATTCCAGGTTAACCTCTTTAACCCGAAGTAAACCCTACGGGGTCCACCTCAAGGGAAATTTTTATCGAAAATCTCCTTTGAAATGGACAACCCTACCTGCAAACCAACTAAACCTTTCCACTATAATAAAATCCAACCTCAACACCTGAAGCTATCCTGTTCCCCCAAAATTTGCATTTACACATCACCAATCAAATTCAACTAAACTATATTGGGGTAAACAGAGCATTCTACGTGGAAGCAATACCTAAATAGACTAAATGGCGACAGCAGAATGATTTGACTATGTCTTTCTTCAGTACGCATAACCTCCTCTCAGCAACCCTGCAACATTGGGAATTTAAAAACGAATGGCCTAAAGAAGAACCTTTAAAACACAACGTTAGAGTGAGTGGACAAAAAAATAATCAATTTATGTTCTCCCTTTGATTTTCCTGAAAATCCATATGCATGCCTCATCGGGTAAGAATCCCAATTAATCGTTCTAAAAACCTAAACATAAAATGTCAATCTCTTTGGCTTGTAAATCAACATTAAAAATATGGGAAGATGTTTCACCATGGATAATCTTCCAGACTAGGGTCAGAGCCTTCCGGAGGCTACTAACTAATGAACGACCCTTCATGGTGGAGAGATTCCACCATAACAATGAGTTTCTCAGACTAGGGTCGGAGCCAAATAAGACTATTATTACCTTTCTTCACTTCTAAAGTGGGGGGCCCGTATGGCTAGCTAGTAATGATAATATATATAACGACCCTTCATGGTGAAGAAAACAAACAAATACGAAAACTCAATAATATATGACTCCTCCCCCGTAATTAAAATATGGATTTCATGCATAAGGCACGATGCCCCGACCGCCCCCAAAACAATGGTCATAAATAAATCATTTCCAAATATGATCATCATAAAACAAATTACAGCCGACGTAACAAATGAGCTTAAGGGAGGGGAGCAACCCACCTTCCTGGCCCCACCGGCTTACTAAAGTGCATGCATGTATAAAATCAAAGGTCTACTCACAGTACTTAATGCGACATCATCAATGCTCGGAATACTCTTCAAAATATCCACATGATCGAGTCCGTCTCACGTTCGACCATAAACTGTAAAATTAATCCAATAAATCAGTCTTTAATACCGTTGACTTAATCTTTTCCTAGATTGACTAGGAAATCTTAATTTGACTAAGATTCGGGAGTTGACCAGATTCTCATTTAAAGATATGATTGGCTTATTTTAACCGGTTAACGAAAATTGATTTTTCTTTTTACCGGTCAACTTTTCAAAAATGGAAACTTTCCTAAAAGGGAAAGTTTCCCAAAATGGAAACTTCCTATTTACGGTAAGTTTTCCGTAATTACTCGATTTACTATTTATCAAAAATTTTATGACTTAAAGCTTAAAGGGGGAATCGATTTCTACCTCTTTGGCTCTCTGCTGGAAATTCTTCAACTTCGTCGGATTCCAGAAACATGCCTAAATCCTTTGTCGGATTCCGATCACCATGTCGGAAATTTGCCATAGCTTCCATGTAAGTTCCGAATTCCAAGTTATCAACAAACAAGATCAGAACAACACCTAATTAACATCCCAACAACAAAAACAGTAACACAGTAGCTCCAGAAAATCATCACTCACCTCTACACTGCTCAAGCTCGAGAACCAGCAGCTCTAGTGCTCACCTAAACTCCACACAAACTTCCAGGACTCACCAGAACCTAAAGGAGACGCTTAGAACTCGAAGAACATCCTCGTCGGAGGAGGAACCAAAACCCAAAAAAAAACAGTAAAAGAGTTATTTTGAGTCAGGGCTCCATTTTGACAAGCAAAGGCTACTAAAAGGAAGAAGAAGAGAAGATGAGAAAATGTCAGGACCCACCCCGAGTTAAACCCCTTTAACACGAAGTAAATCCTGCGGGGACCACCTCAAGGGAACTTCTTACCGAAAACCCCTCGAAATGGAAAACCCTTCCTAAAGACCAACTCAGCACTTCCATGAGTATTTAAAACAACCCCTAACTCATGAATCTATCCTGCTCCCCAAATCACACCTACGCTTCACTAACCAATTCAACTAGCTAAGCTGGGTTAGTCAGAGCAGTCTAGTTTTACCTAAATGAATTTGCAAGCAGCAATGGGTTAATCGATTATGCCCCGACTCTTGTACGCGCGACCCCCGCTCAAGAACCCTGCAACACTGGGCATTTGAAAATGAAGGGCCCAGGGAAGAACATTGAAAAATATTAGCGTGAGTGGACAAAAATCAAATATAAAAACTCTATTTTCTTTAATGTCCTCCTTTGGAGTTTTCCAAGAAAAACTTTATGCACGCAAAACATAGACGATGAATAAATAAATCATAAAATAACTCCCTTGGCTGAAATCTATAATTAAATGTGGGGTATTAACCTCATCCACGAGAAAACAACCGACTCGCTCTACCACGAGAGGGTCTATTGACCAGCTCATCGGAGAGGGTCTCATGACCCGCTCTATTTGGGAGGGTCCAACCGACCAGCTACCACCGAAGAGGGTCCTGAGCTGCTCTATGCGGGAGGGTCCTACTGACCGGCTACCACCGAAGAAGGTCAGACCAGCTACTATCCAGAGAGGGTACCAACTTCATCTGGAGAGGGTCCATGCTAGCATGTAATACATATAACCTTATCCTTAAAAATCCTTTAAAAACCTCGTGGGAAAATAAATCGAAAACCAAGTCAAATCTCCCATGACTACCCCAAATACATTGGATTTAAAACATTTCCAGGAACCCGAAACCGGTTCTCGGACTTTACTTTAAAATCCTTAAATCTAAGAGCCAAGTTTTCCCTTTTAAAACTCATCCCCCTCCATAACCCAAAATGGTGATAACAGTAAAATCATATTACGGGAAAATCCTTTAAAATCACGGGAAATGTAGGAACCTCTTCCCTGGCTCACTTATCTTTAAAAAGTATTAAATTCCCATTTTCCCAAAATCACCATAAAACATAAAATGGAGGAAATTTATAAACAAAGGAGAAACTAATCAAAGTCTATTGCATGCATTATATTTAAAAATAAAGTCCACTCATAGTACTTATTGCGACCTCCTCACTGCTCGGAAAGCCTCTCGAGTGAAAACCTCGAACTAACCACGGGGTCGAGCCCGTCTCACGTTCGACCAGAGTTTGTACAATTAATCTAATATATTAGTCTTTAGAAACTGTTGACTTAATCTTTTTCTAGTTTGACTAGAAAATCCTATTTGACCACGTGTTGACCAAGTTCCTTTCCTTTTAACAGCTTTTTCAACCATTACGCTTCAGTCCGATTATCGACTCGAAGTTTGGTTTCCGACTTCGTACCCTCAGCGTAACGACTTTCCTTACTAATTTAATTGACGATAGATCATCGCATAGTAATTTTGTTGAATTACTATGGACACCCAAACTACAGTTCAAACCGAATTACTAATTATGAGTCGATAAATTGTATTGCTCTTTACCCAAATTATCTACAACGATTAACTTGACATTTCCGTTAAAAGAAGTCAACATCTTCCTCAACTACTAAATGGTCAACATACTTATAATTTTCATACTTCACTAATTAACTTCAAATCATTTAACTTGAATTCTACCTTTTCTTTAACCTTTTCAACCCAAATTAACAACTTTCCAGAAATGGAAACTTTCTAAAAGGGAAAGGTTCCCAAAGTGGAATTTCCTCTTAACGGTAAGTTTTCTATAACTACTCGAATTACAAATTTAAGGTTATCGGGGAAATCAAATTCTACCTCGTCGGCTTCTGCCGGATTATGTTTCATCGGATTCCGGCAAGTCGCCGGAATATTCTGTCGGATTCCGACAAACTTGCCAGAAATCGGACATAACTTCCCTGCTTCCTCCAATGACCAAGTTATCAACAACCAACAACAACACACACTGAAATTAGGATCTAAACACAATTACAACAACAAAACAATGGAACACACAAGCCTAAAACTAGAACCTCACCTCTGGTTTGTTCACTCGCTGAATTGCTTCCCCAGGCAGAGCCTCTGGCTCGACCTGACCACCCCACCAGCTTCCATCACTACCACTGGTCCTTCCAGCAGCTCCTCCAATCTCCTGCCGAGGGTGACCTCTGCACCCACAAGGCATCACAGTAGCCCCTTCGACCCTCCCTTCACCATTCTTCCTTCTCCTTCATCTCCAACGCCACAACACAAAAACACCAAAAAAACTCAGAAAAACTCCTAGCTGTCGAAACAACCAAAATCCCAGAAAACACCAAACTCGGTAAAATCGAGCTAGGAGGAAACTAAACTTACTCAGCTGTTAGGGATGACGAACCGAGCCTCCTAGAGCTCAGGGAACTCGCCTGAACCCGAGAACTGGCCACCGGCGACTCGCCGTCGAAACCCAAAAAAAACAGTGAATATGAGTTTTGCAACAGGGCTCGAATCAAACATCCAAGGACAGGGAAAGGAAGAAGAAGAAGAAGAAGAAGAGAGGAGCACAACCATACCAGTCACGCGCCTTGGCGCCGCCTGGATCGTCGAATTCCGGTCGTTGACCGGCGCGTCCTAACTCGGCGGATCTCCCTCCACGGTGGACACTGGTGAAATTTGGTTGAGGGGTTTTAAAATAGGGAGGAAGAGGGTTGTTTTGGTGGTGTTGCGCCGGTGTGAGGTGGCCGGACGCGACGGCGATGGAGGTGGCGGAGCAGAGAGAGACCAGGCTCGGGCCAACGCCTGAGTTGGGTTTTGACTCGAGTCAACTCTCTCTCCCCCTATTTATACTCGAATCAACGGCCCAGATCAATCCCCTAATTGATCTGACGGTCCGAATTAAAATAGGTTAAAAAGTATAAAGATTAAATGGTAAAAACTATTTACCGAAATAGTAATTGAAAATTATCATAAACTTTCAAAATTTACAGGAAATAAAAGGAAGCTCCGAAAAATATTCTGAAAATACCGGGAGACTCGTGTCGACACGTACTACAACATTGAGTCATTAAATGAGGAATTTGGAGAGTTTAGAAAAACTCAAAAATAAACTCGAGTGATAACGTATTAAATTACCGATCGCAATTAAAAGCACTCGGTAACTCGTAAACCATTACTCTATAGAGGTCCCCAGAAGATCAAAAACAAGAGTTTTTACCGATTCTGTGAACGTCCATTTTTCAAAATTTGTAAGAACTTGATAAAACTGCCCACAAACGCGATGAAGTTTCTTACAAAACTGATGTAATAAGCTAACAAATCTTTATCGTTGGTTTATAGAGAACCCCAGAAGATCAAAAACATGACTTTTTACTGAATCTTTGAAAGTCCATTTTTCACAAATTGGTAAGAACTTGATAAAACTGCCAACAAACGCGATGAAGTTTCTTACAAAACTGATGTAATAAGCTAACAAATCTTTGTCGTTGGTTTATAGAGGTCCCAAGAAGATCCAAAACATAAGTTTTTGCGGATTCCATGAACGTCCATTTTTCACAAACTTGTAAGAACTTGATAAAACTGCCAACAAACGCAAAGAAGTTTCATACAAAACTGTTGTAATATGCTAACAAATCATTGTCGTTGGATTATAGAGGTCCCCAGAAGATCAAAAACATGTGTTTCAGTCGATTTTGTGAACGTCCATTTTTCACAAATTTTTAAGAACTTGATAAAACTGCCAACAAACGCGATAAAGATTCTTACAAAACTGATGTAATAAGCTAACAAATCTTTGTCGTTGGTTTATAGAGGTCCCAAGATGATCCAAAACATAAGTTTTTGCGGATTCCGTGAACGTCCATTTTTCACAAACTTGTAAGAACTTGATAAAACTGCCAACAAACGCGATGAAGTTTCTTACGAAACTGTTGTAATATGCTAACAAACGCAAAGAAGTGTCATACAAAACTGTTGTAATATGCTAACAATCATTGTCGTTGGTTTATAGAGGTCCCAGGAAGATCAAAAACAAGAGTTTTTACCTATTCTGTGAACGTCCATTTTTCACAAATTTGTAAGAACTTGATAAAACTGCCAACAAACGCGATGAAGTTTCTTACGAAACTGTTGTAATATGCTAACAAACGCAAAGAAGTGTCATACAAAACTGTTGTAATATGCTAAAAAATCATTGTCGTTGGTTTATAGAGGTCCCCAGAAGATCAAAAACAAGAGTTTTGACCGATTCTTTGAACCACATTTTTCACAAATTTGTAAGAACTTGATAAAACTGCCAACAAACGCGATGAAGTTTCTTACAAAACTGCTGTAATAAGCTAACAAATCTTTGTCGTTGGTTTATAGAAGTCCCCAAAAAATCAAAAACAAGAGTTTTTACCGATTCTGTGAACGTCCATTTTTCACAAATTTGTAAGAACTTGTAAAACTGCCAACAATCGCGATGAAGTTTCTTACAAAACTGATGTAATAAGCTAACAAATCTTTGTCGTTGGTTTATAGAGGTCCCAAGATGATCCAAAACATAAGTTTTTGCGGATTCCGTGAACGTCCATTTTTCACAAACTTGTAAGAACTTGATAAAACTGCCAACAAACGCGATGAAGTTTCTTACGAAACTGTTGTAATATGCTAACAAACGCAAAGAAGTGTCATACAAAACTGATGTAATAAGCTATCAAATCTTTGTCGTTGGTTCATAGAGGTCCCAAGAAGATCAAAAACATGAGTTTTTACTGATTCTTTTAAAGTCCATTTTTCACAAATTTGTAAGAACTTGATAAAACTTCCAACAAACGCGATGAAGTTTCTTATAAAACTGTTGTAATATGCTAACAAACGCAAAGAAGTGTCATACAAAACTGTTGTAATATGCTAAAAAATCATTGTCGTTGGTTTATAGAGGTCCCCAGAAGATCAAAAACAAGAGTTTTGACCGATTCTTTGAACCACATTTTTCACAAATTTGTAAGAACTTGATAAAACTGCCAACAAACGCGATGAAGTTTCTTACAAAACTGCTGTAATAAGCTAACAAATCTTTGTCGTTGGTTTATAGAAGTCCCCAGAAAATCAAAAACAAGAGTTTTTACCGATTCTGTGAACGTCCATTTTTCACAAATTTGTAAGAACTTGTAAAACTGCCAACAATCGCGATGAAGTTTCTTACAAAACTGATGTAATAAGCTAACAAATCTTTGTCGTTGGTTTATAGAGGTCCCAAGAAGATCCAAAACATAAGTTTTTGCGGATTCCATGAACGTCCATTTTTCACAAACTTGTAAGAACTTGATAAAACTGCCAACAAACGCAAAGAAGTTTCATACAAAACTGTTGTAATATGCTAACAAATCATTGTCGTTGGATTATAGAGGTCCCCAGAAGATCAAAAACATGTGTTTCAGTCGATTTTGTGAACGTCCATTTTTCACAAATTTTTAAGAACTTGATAAAACTGCCAACAAACGCGATAAAGATTCTTACAAAACTGATGTAATAAGCTAACAAATCTTTGTCGTTGGTTTATAGAGGTCCCAAGATGATCCAAAACATAAGTTTTTGCGGATTCCGTGAACGTCCATTTTTCACAAACTTGTAAGAACTTGATAAAACTGCCAACAAACGCGATGAAGTTTCTTACGAAACTGTTGTAATATGCTAACAAACGCAAAGAAGTGTCATACAAAACTGTTGTAATATGCTAACAATCATTGTCGTTGGTTTATAGAGGTCCCAGGAAGATCAAAAACAAGAGTTTTTACCTATTCTGTGAACGTCCATTTTTCACAAATTTGTAAGAACTTGATAAAACTGCCAACAAACGCGATGAAGTTTCTTACGAAACTGTTGTAATATGCTAACAAACGCAAAGAAGTGTCATACAAAACTGTTGTAATATGCTAAAAAATCATTGTCGTTGGTTTATAGAGGTCCCCAGAAGATCAAAAACAAGAGTTTTGACCGATTCTTTGAACCACATTTTTCACAAATTTGTAAGAACTTGATAAAACTGCCAACAAACGCGATGAAGTTTCTTACAAAACTGCTGTAATAAGCTAACAAATCTTTGTCGTTGGTTTATAGAAGTCCCCAAAAAATCAAAAACAAGAGTTTTTACCGATTCTGTGAACGTCCATTTTTCACAAATTTGTAAGAACTTGTAAAACTGCCAACAATCGCGATGAAGTTTCTTACAAAACTGATGTAATAAGCTAACAAATCTTTGTCGTTGGTTTATAGAGGTCCCAAGATGATCCAAAACATAAGTTTTTGCGGATTCCGTGAACGTCCATTTTTCACAAACTTGTAAGAACTTGATAAAACTGCCAACAAACGCGATGAAGTTTCTTACGAAACTGTTGTAATATGCTAACAAACGCAAAGAAGTGTCATACAAAACTGATGTAATAAGCTATCAAATCTTTGTCGTTGGTTCATAGAGGTCCCAAGAAGATCAAAAACATGAGTTTTTACTGATTCTTTTAAAGTCCATTTTTCACAAATTTGTAAGAACTTGATAAAACTTCCAACAAACGCGATGAAGTTTCTTATAAAACTGTTGTAATATGCTAACAAACGCAAAGAAGTGTCATACAAAACTGTTGTAATATGCTAAAAAATCATTGTCGTTGGTTTATAGAGGTCCCCAGAAGATCAAAAACAAGAGTTTTGACCGATTCTTTGAACCACATTTTTCACAAATTTGTAAGAACTTGATAAAACTGCCAACAAACGCGATGAAGTTTCTTACAAAACTGCTGTAATAAGCTAACAAATCTTTGTCGTTGGTTTATAGAAGTCCCCAGAAAATCAAAAACAAGAGTTTTTACCGATTCTGTGAACGTCCATTTTTCACAAATTTGTAAGAACTTGTAAAACTGCCAACAATCGCGATGAAGTTTCTTACAAAACTGATGTAATAAGCTAACAAATCTTTGTCGTTGGTTTATAGAGGTCCCAAGAAGATCCAAAACATAAGTTTTTGCGGATTCCGTGAACGTCCATTTTTCATAAACTTGTAAGAACTTGATAAAACTGCCAACAAACGCAAAGAAGTTTCATACAAAACTGTTGTAATGTGCTAACAAATCATTGTCGTTGGATTATAGAGGTCCCCAGAAGATCAAAAACATGAGTTTCTATCGATTTTGTGAACGTCCATTTTTCACAAATTTTTAAGAACTTGATAAAACTGCAACAAACGCGATGATGTTTCTTACAAAACTGATGTTATAAGCTAACAAATCTTTGTCGTTGGTTTATAGAGGTCCCCAGAAGATCAAAAACAAGAGTTTTTACCGATTCTGTGAACGTCCATTTTTCACAAATTTGTAAGAACTTGATAAAACTGCCAACAAACGCGATGAAGTTTCTTACAAAACTGATGTAATAAGCTAACATATCTTTGTCGTTGGTTTATAGAGGTCCCAAGAAGATCCAAAACATAAGTTTTTGCGGATTCCGTGAACGTCCATTTTTCACAAACTTGTAAGAACTTGATAAAACTGCCAACAAACGCAAAGAAGTTTCATACAAAACTGTTGTAATATGCTAACAAATCATTGTCGTTGGATTATAGAGGTCCCCAGAAGATCAAAAACATGTGTTTCAGTCGATTTTGTGAACGTCCATTTTTCACAAATTTTTAAGAACTTGATAAAACTGCCAACAAACGCGATAAAGATTCTTACAAAACTGATGTAATAAGCTAACAAATCTTTGTCGTTGGTTTATAGAGGTCCCAAGATGATCCAAAACATAAGTTTTTGCGGATTCCGTGAACGTCCATTTTTCACAAACTTGTAAGAACTGCCAACAAACGCAAAGAAGTTTCATACAAAACTGTTGTAATATGCTAACAAATCTTTTTCGTTGGTTTATAGAGGTCCCAAGAAGATCAAAAACATGATTTTCTACCGATTTTGTGAAAGTCCATTTTTCAAAAACTTGTAAGAACTTGATAAAACTGCAACAAACGCGATGAAGTTTCTTACAAAACTGATATAATAAGCTATCAAATCTTTGTCGTTGGTTTATAGAGGTCCCAAGAAGATCAAAAACATGAGTTTTTACTGATTCTTTTAAAGTCCATTTTTCACAAATTTGTAAGAACTTGATAAAACTTCCAACAAACGCGATGAAGTTTCTTATAAAACTGATGTAATAAGCTAACAAATCTTTGTCGTTGGTTTATAGAGGTCCCAAGAAGATCAATAACAAGAGTTTTTACTGAATCTTTGAACGTCCATTTTTCAAAAATTGGTAAGAACTTGATAAAACTGCCAACAAACGCGATGAAGTTTCTTACAAAACTGATGTAATAAGCTAACAAATCTTTGTCGTTGGTTTATAGAATTCCCAAGAAGATCCAAAACATAAGTTTTTACGGATTCCGTGAACGTCCATTTTTCACAAACTTGTAAGAACTTGATAAAACTGCCAACAAACGCGATGAAGTTTCTTACGAAACTGTTGTAATATGCTAACAAACGCAAAGAAGTGTCATACAAAACTGATGTAATAAGCTATCAAATCTTTGTCGTTGGTTTATAGAGGTCCCAAGAAGATCAAAAACATGAGTTTTTACTGATTCTTTTAAAGTCCATTTTTCACAAATTTGTAAGAACTTGATAAAACTTCCAACAAACGCGATGAAGTTTCTTATAAAACTGATGTAATAAGCTATCAAATCTTTGTCGTTGGTTTATAGAGGTCCCAAGAAGATCAAAAACAAGAGTTTTTACCGATTCTGTGAACGTCCATTTTTCACAAATTTGTAAGAACTTGTAAAACTGCCAACAATCGCGATGAAGTTTCTTACAAAACTGATGTAATAAGCTAACAAATCTTTGTCGTTGGTTTATAGAGGTCCCAAGAAGATCCAAAACATAAGTTTTTGCGGATTCCGTGAACGTCCATTTTTCACAAACTTGTAAGAACTTGATAAAACTGCCAACAAACGCAAAGAAGTTTCATACAAAACTGTTGTAATGTGCTAACAAATCATTGTCGTTGGATTATAGAGGTCCCCAGAAGATCAAAAACATGAGTTTCTATCGATTTTGTGAACGTCCATTTTTCACAAATTTTTAAGAACTTGATAAAACTGCAACAAACGCGATGATGTTTCTTACAAAACTGATGTTATAAGCTAACAAATCTTTGTCGTTGGTTTATAGAGGTCCCCAGAAGATCAAAAACAAGAGTTTTTACCGATTCTGTGAACGTCCATTTTTCACAAATTTGTAAGAACTTGATAAAACTGCCAACAAACGCGATGAAGTTTCTTACAAAACTGATGTAATAAGCTAACATATCTTTGTCGTTGGTTTATAGAGGTCCCAAGAAGATCCAAAACATAAGTTTTTGCGGATTCCGTGAACGTCCATTTTTCACAAACTTGTAAGAACTTGATAAAACTGCCAACAAACGCAAAGAAGTTTCATACAAAACTGTTGTAATATGCTAACAAATCATTGTCGTTGGATTATAGAGGTCCCCAGAAGATCAAAAACATGTGTTTCAGTCGATTTTGTGAACGTCCATTTTTCACAAATTTTTAAGAACTTGATAAAACTGCCAACAAACGCGATAAAGATTCTTACAAAACTGATGTAATAAGCTAACAAATCTTTGTCGTTGGTTTATAGAGGTCCCAAGATGATCCAAAACATAAGTTTTTGCGGATTCCGTGAACGTCCATTTTTCACAAACTTGTAAGAACTGCCAACAAACGCAAAGAAGTTTCATACAAAACTGTTGTAATATGCTAACAAATCTTTTTCGTTGGTTTATAGAGGTCCCAAGAAGATCAAAAACATGATTTTCTACCGATTTTGTGAAAGTCCATTTTTCAAAAACTTGTAAGAACTTGATAAAACTGCAACAAACGCGATGAAGTTTCTTACAAAACTGATATAATAAGCTATCAAATCTTTGTCGTTGGTTTATAGAGGTCCCAAGAAGATCAAAAACATGAGTTTTTACTGATTCTTTTAAAGTCCATTTTTCACAAATTTGTAAGAACTTGATAAAACTTCCAACAAACGCGATGAAGTTTCTTATAAAACTGATGTAATAAGCTAACAAATCTTTGTCGTTGGTTTATAGAGGTCCCAAGAAGATCAATAACAAGAGTTTTTACTGAATCTTTGAACGTCCATTTTTCAAAAATTGGTAAGAACTTGATAAAACTGCCAACAAACGCGTTGAAGTTTCTTACAAAACTGATGTAATAAGCTAACAAATCTTTGTCGTTGGTTTATAGAATTCCCAAGAAGATCCAAAACATAAGTTTTTACGGATTCCGTGAACGTTCATTTTTCACAAACTTGTAAGAACTTGATAAAACTGCCAACAAACGCGATGAAGTTTCTTACGAAACTGTTGTAATATGCTAACAAACGCAAAGAAGTGTCATACAAAACTGATGTAATAAGCTATCAAATCTTTGTCGTTGGTTTATAGAGGTCCCAAGAAGATCAAAAACATGAGTTTTTACTGATTCTTTTAAAGTCCATTTTTCACAAATTTGTAAGAACTTGATAAAACTTCCAACAAACGCGATGAAGTTTCTTATAAAACTGATGTAATAAGCTATCAAATCTTTGTCGTTGGTTTATAGAGGTCCCAAGAAGATCAAAAACAAGAGTTTTTACCGATTCTGTGAACGTCCATTTTTCACAAATTTGTAAGAACTTGTAAAACTGCCAACAATCGCGATGAAGTTTCTTACAAAACTGATGTAATAAACTAACAAATCTTTGTCGTTGGTTTATAGAGGTCCCAAGAAGATCCAAAACATAAGTTTTTGCGGATTCCGTGAACGTCCATTTTTCACAAACTTGTAAGAACTTGATAAAACTGCCAACAAACGCAAAGAAGTTTCATACAAAACTGTTGTAATGTGCTAACAAATCATTGTCGTTGGATTATAGAGGTCCCCAGAAGATCAAAAACATGAGTTTCTATCGATTTTGTGAACGTCCATTTTTCACAAATTTTTAAGAACTTGATAAAACTGCAACAAACGCGATGATGTTTCTTACAAAACTGATGTTATAAGCTAACAAATCTTTGTCGTTGGTTTATAGAGGTCCCCAGAAGATCAAAAACAAGAGTTTTTACCGATTCTGTGAACGTCCATTTTTCACAAATTTGTAAGAACTTGATAAAACTGCCAACAAACGCGATGAAGTTTCTTACAAAACTGATGTAATAAGCTAACATATCTTTGTCGTTGGTTTATAGAGGTCCCAAGAAGATCCAAAACATAAGTTTTTGCGGATTCCGTGAACGTCCATTTTTCACAAACTTGTAAGAACTTGATAAAACTGCCAACAAACGCAAAGAAGTTTCATACAAAACTGTTGTAATATGCTAACAAATCATTGTCGTTGGATTATAGAGGTCCCCAGAAGATCAAAAACATGTGTTTCAGTCGATTTTGTGAACGTCCATTTTTCACAAATTTTTAAGAACTTGATAAAACTGCCAACAAACGCGATAAAGATTCTTACAAAACTGATGTAATAAGCTAACAAATCTTTGTCGTTGGTTTATAGAGGTCCCAAGATGATCCAAAACATAAGTTTTTGCGGATTCCGTGAACGTCCATTTTTCACAAACTTGTAAGAACTGCCAACAAACGCAAAGAAGTTTCATACAAAACTGTTGTAATATGCTAACAAATCTTTTTCGTTGGTTTATAGAGGTCCCAAGAAGATCAAAAACATGATTTTCTACCGATTTTGTGAAAGTCCATTTTTCAAAAACTTGTAAGAACTTGATAAAACTGCAACAAACGCGATGAAGTTTCTTACAAAACTGATGTAATAAGCTATCAAATCTTTGTCGTTGGTTTATAGAGGTCCCAAGAAGATCAAAAACATGAGTTTTTACTGATTCTTTTAAAGTCCATTTTTCACAAATTTGTAAGAACTTGATAAAACTTCCAACAAACGCGATGAAGTTTCTTATAAAACTGATGTAATAAGCTAACAAATCTTTGTCGTTGGTTTATAGAGGTCCCAAGAAGATCAATAACAAGAGTTTTTACTGAATCTTTGAACGTCCATTTTTCAAAAATTGGTAAGAACTTGATAAAACTGCCAACAAACGCGATGAAGTTTCTTACAAAACTGATGTAATAAGCTAACAAATCTTTGTCGTTGGTTTATAGAATTCCCAAGAAGATCCAAAACATAAGTTTTTGCGGATTCCGTGAACGTCCATTTTTCACAAACTTGTAAGAACTTGATAAAACTGCCAACAAACGCGATGAAGTTTCTTACGAAACTGTTGTAATATGCTAACAAACGCAAAGAAGTGTCATACAAAACTGTTGTAATATGCTAACAATCATTGTCGTTGGTTTATAGAGGTCCCAGGAAGATCAAAAACAAGAGTTTTTACCTATTCTGTGAACGTCCATTTTTCACAAATTTGTAAGAACTTGATAAAACTGCCAACAAACGCGATGAAGTTTCTTACGAAACTGTTGTAATATGCTAACAAACGCAAAGAAGTGTCATACAAAACTGTTGTAATATGCTAAAAAATCATTGTCGTTGGTTTATAGAGGTCCCCAGAAGATCAAAAACAAGAGTTTTGACCAATTCTTTGAACCACATTTTTCACAAATTTGTAAGAACTTGATAAAACTGCCAACAAACGCGATGAAGTTTCTTACAAAACTGCTGTAATAAGCTAACAAATCTTTGTCGTTGGTTTATAGAAGTCCCCAGAAAATCAAAAACAAGAGTTTTTACCGATTCTGTGAACGTCCATTTTTCACAAATTTGTAAGAACTTGATAAAACTGCCAACAATCGCGATGAAGTTTCTTACAAAACTGATGTAATAAGCTAACAAATCTTTGTCGTTGGTTTATAGAGGTCCCAAGAAGATCCAAAACATAAGTTTTTGCGGATTCCGTTAACGTCCATTTTTCACAAACTTGTAAGAACTTGATAAAACTGCCAACAAACGCAAAGAAGTTTCATACAAAACTGTTGTAATGTGCTAACAAATCATTGTCGTTGGATTATAGAGGTCCCCAGAAGATCAAAAACATGTGTTTCAGTCGATTTTGTGAACGTCCATTTTTCACAAATTTTTAAGAACTTGATAAAACTGCCAACAAACGCGATGAAGATTCTTACAAAACTGATGTAATAAGCTAACAAATCTTTGTCGTTGGTTTATAGAGGTCCCAAGATGATCCAAAACATAAGTTTTTGCGGATTCCGTGAACGTCCATTTTTCACAAACTTGTAAGAACTGCCAACAAACGCAAAGAAGTTTCATACAAAACTGTTGTAATATGCTAACAAATCTTTTTCGTTGGTTTATAGAGGTCCCAAGAAGATCAAAAACATGATTTTCTACCGATTTTGTGAAAGTCCATTTTTCAAAAACTTGTAAGAACTTGATAAAACTGCAACAAACGCGATGAAGTTTCTTACAAAACTGATGTTATAAGCTAACAAATCTTTGTCGTTGGTTTATAGAGGTCCCCAGAAGATCAAAAACAAGAGTTTTTACCGATTCTGTGAACGTCCATTATTCACAAATTTGTAAGAACTTGATAAAACTGCCAACAAACGCGATGAAGTTTCTTACAAAACTGATGTAATAAGCTAACATATCTTTGTCGTTGGTTTATAGAGGTCCCAAGAAGATCCAAAACATAAGTTTTTGCGGATTCCGTGAACGTCCATTTTTCACAAACTTGTAAGAACTGCCAACAAACGCAAAGAAGTTTCAAACAAAACTGTTGTAATATGCTAACAAATCTTTGTCGTTGGTTTATAGAGGTCCCCAGAAGATCAAAAACATGATTTTCTACCGATTTTGTGAAAGTCCATTTTTCAAAAACTTGTAAGAACTTGATAAAACTGCAACAAACGCGATGAAGTTTCTTACAAAACTGATGTAATAAGCTAACTAATCTTTGTCGTTGGTTTATAGAGGTCCCAAGAAGGTCCAAAACATAAGTTTTTGCGGATTCCGTGAACGTCCATTTTTCACAAACTTGTAAGAACTTGATAAAACTGCCAACAAACGCAAAGAAGTTTCATACAAAACTGTTGTAATATGCTAACAAATCTTTGTCGTTGGTTTATAGAGGTCCCCAGAAGATCAAAAACAAGAGTTTTTACCAATTCTGTGAACGTCCATTTTTCACAAATTTGTAAGAACTTGATAAAACTGCCAACAAACGCGATGAAGTTTCTTACAAAACTGATGTAATAAGCTAACAAATCTTTGTCGTTGGTTTATAGAGGTCCCAAGAAGATCCAAAAACTTGAGTTTTTACTGATTCTTTTAAAGTCCATTTTTCACAAATTTGTAAGAACTTGATAAAACTTCCAACAAACGCGATGAAGTTTCTTACAACACTGATGTAATAAGCTAACAAATCTTTGTCGTTGGTTTATAGAGGTCCCCAGAAGAGCAAAAAGATGAGTTTTTACCGATTCTGTGAACGTCAATTTTTCACAAATTTGTAAGAACTTGATAAAACTGTCCACAAACGCGATGAAGTTTCTTACAAAACTGACGTCCATTTTTCACAAATTTGTAAGAACTTGATAAAACTGCCAACAAACGCGATGAAGTTTCTTACAAAACTGATGTAATAAGCTAACAAATCTTTGTCGTTGGTTTATAGAGGTCCCCAGAAGATCAAAAACATGAGTTTTTACTAATTCTTTGAACGTCCATTTTTCACAAACTTATAAGAACTTGATACAACTGCCAACAAACGCAAAGAAGTGTCATACAAAACTGTTGTAATATGCTAACAATCATTGTCGTTGGTTTATAGAGGTCACCAGAAGATCAAAAACAAGAGTTTTTATTGATTCTGTGAACGTCCATTTTTCACAAATTTGTAAGAACTTGATAATACTGCCAACAAACGCAAAGAAGTGTCATACAAAACTGTTGTAATATGCTAACAAATCATTGTCGTTGGTTTATTGAGGTCCCCAGAAGATCAAAAACAAGCGTTTTTACCAATTCTGTGAACGTCCATTTTTCACAAATTTGTAAGAACTTGATAAAACTGTTCACAAACGCGATGAAGTTTCTTACAAAACTGATGTAATAAGCTAACAAATCATTGTCGTTGGTTTATAGAGGTCCCAAGAAGATCAAAAACATGAGTTTTTACTGATTCTTTGAACGTCCATTTTTCACAAATTTGTAAGAACTTGATAAAACTGCCAACAAACGCAAAGAAGTGTCATACAAAATTGTTGTAATATGCTAACAATCATTGTCGTTGGTTTATAGAGGTCCCCAGAAGATCAAAAACAAGAGTTTTTACCGATTCTATGAACGTCCATTTTTCACAAATTTGTAAGAACTTGATAAAACTGTTCACAAACGCGATGAAGTTTCTTACAAAACTGATGTAATAAGCTAACAAATCATTGTCGTTGGTTTATAGAGGTCCCCAGAAGATCAAAAACAAGAGTTTTTACCGATTCTATGAACGTGCATTTTTCACAAATTTTTAAGAACTTGATAAAACTGCCAACAAACGCAAAGAAGTTTCATACAAAACTGTTGTAATATGCTAACAAATCTTTGTCGTTGGTTTATAGAGGTCCCAAGAAGATCAAAAACATGAGTTTTTACTGATTCTTTTAAAGTCCATTTTTCACAAATTTGTAAGAACTTGATAAAACTTCCAACAACGCGATGAAGTTTCTTACAGAACTGATGTAATAAGCTAACAATTCTTTGTCGTTGGTTTATATAGGTCCCCAGAAGATCAAAAACAAGAGTTTTTACCGATTCTGTGAACGTCCATTTTTCACAAATTTGTAAGAACTTGATAAAACTGCCAACAAACGCGGTGAAGTTTCATACAAAACTGTTGTAATATGCTAACAAATCTTTGTCGTTGGTATATAGAGGTCCCAAGAAGATCAATAACAAGAGTTTTTACTGAATCTTTGAACGTCCATTTTTCAAAAATTGGTAAGAAATTGATAAAACTGCCAACAAACGCGATGAAGTTTCTTACAAAACTGATGTAATAAGCTAACAAATCATTGTTGTTGGTTTATAGAGGTCCCCAGAAGATCAAAAACAAGAGTTTTTACCGATTCTGTGAACGTCCATTTTTCACAAATTTGTAAGAACTTGATAAAACTGCCAACAAACGCGATGAAGTTTCTTACAAAATTAATGTAATAAGCTAACAAATCTTTGTCGTTGGTTTATAGAGGTCCCAAGAAGATCCAAAACATAAGTTTTTGTGGATTCCGTGAACGTCCATTTTTCACAAACTTGTAAGAACTTGATAAATCTGCCAACAAACGCAAAGAAGTTTCATACAAAACTGTTGTAATATGCTAACAAATCTTTGTCGTTGGTTTATAGAGGTCCCCAGAAGATCAAAAACAAGAGTTTTTACCAATTCTGTGAACGTCCATTTTTCACAAATTTGTAAGAACTTGATAAAAGTGCCAACAAACGCGATGAAGTTTCTTACAAAACTGATGTAATAAGCTAACAAATCTTTGTCGTTGGTTTATAGAGGTCCCAAGAAGATCCAAAAACTTGAGTTTTTACTGATTCTTTTAAAGTCCATTTTTCACAAATTTGTAAGAACTTGATAAAACTTCCAACAAACGCGATGAAGTTTCTTACAACACTGATGTAATAAGCTAACAAATCTTTGTCGTTGGTTTATAGAGGTCCCCAGAAGAGCAAAAATATGAGTTTTTACCGATTCTGTGAACGTCAATTTTTCACAAATTTGTAAGAACTTGATAAAACTGTCCACAAACGCGATGAAGTTTCTTACAAAACTGACGTCCATTTTTCACAAATTTGTAAGAACTTGATAAAACTGCCAACAAACGCGATGAAGTTTCTTACAAAACTGATGTAATAAGCTAACAAATCTTTGTCGTTGGTTTATAGAGGTCCCCAGAAGATCAAAAACATGAGTTTTTACTAATTCTTTGAACGTCCATTTTTCACAAACTTATAAGAACTTGATACAACTGCCAACAAACGCAAAGAAGTGTCATACAAAACTGTTGTAATATGCTAACAATCATTGTCGTTGGTTTATAGAGGTCACCAGAAGATCAAAAACAAGAGTTTTTATTGATTCTGTGAACGTCCATTTTTCACAAATTTGTAAGAACTTGATAATACTGCCAACAAACGCAAAGAAGTGTCATACAAAACTGTTGTAATATGCTAACAAATCATTGTCGTTGGTTTATTGAGGTCCCCAGAAGATCAAAAACAAGCGTTTTTACCAATTCTGTGAACGTCCATTTTTCACAAATTTGTAAGAACTTGATAAAACTGTTCACAAACGCGATGAAGTTTCTTACAAAACTGATGTAATAAGCTAACAAATCATTGTCGTTGGTTTATAGAGGTCCCAAGAAGATCAAAAACATGAGTTTTTACTGATTCTTTGAACGTCCATTTTTCACAAATTTGTAAGAACTTGATAAAACTGCCAACAAACGCAAAGAAGTGTCATACAAAATTGTTGTAATATGCTAACAATCATTGTCGTTGGTTTATAGAGGTCCCCAGAAGATCAAAAACAAGAGTTTTTGCTGATTCTGTGAACGTCCATTTTTCACAAATTTGTAAGAACTTGATAAAACTGCCAACAAACGCAAAGAAGTGTCATACAAAACTGTTGTAATATGCTAACAATCATTGTCGGTTGTTTATAGAGGTCCCAAGAAGATCAAAAACAAGAGTTTTTACCGATTCTGTGAACGTGCATTTTTGACAAATTTGTAAGAACTCTATAAAACTGCCAACAAACGCAAAGAAGTGTCATACAAAACTGTTGTAATTTGCTAAAAAATCATTGTCGTTGGTTTATAGAGGTCCCCAGAAGATCAAAAAAAAGAGTTTTTTCCGATTCTGTGAACGTCCATTTTTCACAAATTTGTAAGAACTTGATAAAACTGCCCACAAAGGCGATGATGTTTATTACAAAACTGATGTAATAAGCTAACAAATCTTTGTCGTTGGTTTATAGAGGTCCCTAGAATATCAAAAACAAGAGTTTTTACCGATTCTGTGAACGTACATTTTTCACAAATTTGTAAGAACTTGATAAAACTGCCAACAAACGCAAAGAAGTGTCATACAAAACTGTTGTAATATGCTAAAAAATCATTGTCGTTGGTTTATAGAGGTCCCTAGAAGATCAAAAACAAGTGTTTTTACCGATTCTGTGAACGTCCATTTTTCACAAATTTGTAAGAACTTGATAAAACGGCCAACAAACACAAAGAAGTGTCATACAAAACTGTTGTAATATGCTAACAAATCATTGTCGTTGGTTTATAGAGGTCCCCAGAATATCAAAAACAAGAGTTTTTACCGATTCTGTGAACGTCCATTTTTCACTAATTTGTAAGAACTTGATAAAACTGCCAACAAACGCGATGAAGTTTCTTACAAAACTGATGTAATAAGCTAACATATCTTTGTCGTTGGTTTATAGAGGTCCCAAGAAGATCCAAAACATAAGTTTTTGCGGATTCCGTGAACGTCCATTTTTCACAAACTTGTAAGAACTGCCAACAAACGCAAAGAAGTTTCATACAAAACAGTTGTAATATACTAACAAATCTTTGTCGTTGGTTTATAGAGGTCCCAAGAAGATCAAAAACATGATTTTCTACCGATTTTGTGAAAGTCCATTTTTCACAAACTTGTAAGAACTTGAAAAAACTGCAACAAACGCGATGAAGTTTCTTACAAAACTGATGTAATAAGCTAACAAATCTTTGTCGTTGGTTTATAGAGGTCCCAAGAAGATCAAAAACATGAGTTCTTACTGATTCTTTTAAAGTCCATTTTTTACAAATTTGTAAGAACTTGATAAAACTTCCAACAAACGCGATGAAGTTTCTTACAAAACTGATGTAATAAGCTAACAAATCATTGTCGTTGGTTTATAGAGGTCCCCAGAAGATCAAAAACAAGAGTTTTTACAGATTCTGTGAACGTGCATTTTTCACAAATTTGTAAGGACTTGATAAAACTGCCAACAAACCAAAGAAGTTTCATACAAAACTGTTGTAATATGCTGACAAATCATTGTCGTTGGATTATAGAGGTCCCAAGAAGATCAAAAACATGATTTTCTACCGATTTTGTGAAAGTCCATTTTTCACAAACTTGTAAGAACTTGAAAAAACTGCAACAAACGCGATGAAGTTTCTTACAAAACTGATGTAATAAGCTAACAAATCTTTGTCGTTGGTTTATAGAGGTCCCAAGAAGATCAAAAACATGAGTTCTTACTGATTCTTTTAAAGTCCATTTTTCACAAATTTGTAAGAACTTGATAAAACTTCCAACAAACGCGATGAAGTTTCTTACAAAACTGATGTAATAAGCTAACAAATCATTGTCGTTGGTTTATAGAGGTCCCCAGAAGATCAAAAACAAGAGTTTTTACAGATTCTGTGAACTTGCATTTTTCACAAATTTGTAAGGACTTGATAAAACTGCCAACAAACCAAAGAAGTTTCATACAAAACTGTTGTAATATGCTAAAAAATCATTGTCGTTGGTTTATAGAGGTCCCCAGAAGATCAAAAACAAGAGTTTCTATCGATTTTGTGAACGTCCATTTTCACAAATTTGTAAGAACTTGATACAACTGCCAACAAACGCAAAGAAGTGTCATACAAAACTGTTGTAATATGCTAACAAATCATTGTCGTTGGTTTATAGAGGTCCCCAGAATATCAAAAACAAGAGTTTTTACCGATTCTGTGAACGTCCATTTTTCACAAATTTGTAAGAACTTGATAAAACTGCCAACAAAGGCGATGAAGTTTCTTACAAAACTGATGTAATAAGCTAACATATCTTTGTCGTTGGTTTATAGAGGTCCCAAGAAGATCCAAAACATAAGTTTTTGCGGATTCCATGAACGTCCATTTTTCAAAAACTTGTAAGAACTGCCAACAAACGCAAAGAAGTGTCATACAAAACTGTTGTAATATGCTAACAAATCATTGTCGTTGGTTTATTGAGGTCCCAAGAAGATCAAAAACAAGCGTTTTTACCGATTCTGTGAACGTCCATTTTTCACAAATTTGTAAGAACTTGAAAAAACTGCAACAAACGCGATGAAGTTTCTTACAAAACTGATGTAATAAGCTAACAAATCATTGTCGTTGGTTTATAGAGGTCCCGAGAAGATCAAAAACATGAGTTTTTACTGATTCTTTGAACGTCCATTTTTCACAAATTTGTAAGAACTTGATAAAACTGCCAACAAACGTAAAGAAGTGTCATACAAAATTGTTGTAATATGCTAACAATCATTGTCGTTGGTTTATAGAGGTCCCCAGAAGATCAAAAACAAGAGTTTTTGCTGATTCTGTGAACGTCCATTTTTCACAAATTTGTAAGAACTTGATAAAACTGCCAACAAACGCAAAGAAGTGTCATACAAAACTGTTGTAATATGCTAACAATCATTGTCGGTTGTTTATAGAGGTCCCCAGAAGATCAAAAACAAGAGTTTTTACCGATTCTGTGAACGTGCATTTTTGACAAATTTGTAAGAACTTGATAAAACTGCCAACAAACGCAAAGAAGTGTCATACAAAACTATTGTAATATGCTAAAAAATCATTGTCGTTGGTTTATAGAGGTCCCCAGAAGATCAAAAAAAAGAGTTTTTTCCGATTCTGTGAACGTCCATTTTTCACAAATTTGTAAGAACTTGATAAAACTGCCCACAAAGGCGATGATGTTTCTTACAAAACTGATGTAATAAGCTAACAAATCTTTGTCGTTGGTTTATAGAGGTCCCTAGAATATCAAAAACAAGAGTTTTTACCGATTCTGTGAACGTACATTTTTCACAAATTTGTAAGAACTTGATAAAACTGCCAACAAACGCAAAGAAGTGTCATACAAAACTGTTGTAATATGCTAAAAAATCATTGTCGTTGGTTTATAGAGGTCCCTAGAAGATCAAAAACAAGAGTTTTTACCGATTCTGTGAACGTCCATTTTTCACAAATTTGTAAGAACTTGATAAAACGGCCAACAAACACAATGAAGTGTCATACAAAACTGTTGTAATATGCTAACAAATCATTGTCGTTGGTTTATAGAGGTCCCCAGAATATCAAAAACAAGAGTTTTTACCGATTCTGTGAACGTCCATTTTTCACAAATTTGTAAGAACTTGATAAAACTGCCAACAGACGCGATGAAGTTTCTTACAAAACTGATGTAATAAGCTAACATATCTTTGTCGTTGGTTTATAGAGGTCCCAAGAAGATCCAAAACATAAGTTTTTGCGGATTCCGTGAACGTCCATTTTTCACAAACTTGTAAGAACTGCCAACAAACGCAAAAAAGTTTCATACAAAACTGTTGTAATATGCTAACAAATCTTTGTCGTTGGTTTATAGAGGTCCCAAGAAGATCAAAAACATGATTTTCTACCGATTTTGTGAAAGTCCATTTTTCACAAACTTGTAAGAACTTGAAAAAACTGCAACAAACGCGATGAAGTTTCTTACAAAACTGATGTAATAAGCTAACAAATCTTTGTCGTTGGTTTATAGAGGTCCCAAGAAGATCAAAAACATGAGTTTTTACTGATTCTTTTAAAGTCCATTTTTCACAAATTTGTAAGAACTTGATAAAACTTCCAACAAACGCGATGAAGTTTCTTACAAAACTGATGTAATAAGCTAACAAATCATTGTCGTTGGTTTATAGAGGTCCCTAGAAGATCAAAAACAAGAGTTTTTACCGATTCTGTGAACGTCCATTTTTCACAAATTTGTAAGAACTTGATAAAACGGCCAACAAACGCAAAGAAGTGTCATACAAAACTTTTGTAATATGCTAACAAATCTTTGTCGTTGGTTTATAGTGGTCCCATGAAGATCAAAAACATGAGTTTTTACTGATTCTTTGAACGTCCATTTTTCACAAATTTGGAAGAACTGTATAAAACTGCCAACAAACGCGATGAAGTTTCTTTCAAAACTGATGTAATAAGCTAACAAATCTTTGTCGTTGGTTTATAGAGGTCCCCAGAAGATCAAAAACATGAGTTTTTACTGATTCTTTGAACGTCCATTTTTCACAAACTTATAAGAACTTGATACAACTGCCAACAAACGCAAAGAAGTTTCATACAAAACTGCTGTAATTGCTAACAAATCATTGTTGGTTTATAGAGGTCCCCAGAAGATCAAAAACAAGAGTTTTTACCAATTCTGTGAACGTCCATTTTTCACAAATTTGTAAGAACTTGATAAAACTGCCAACAAACGCGATGAAGTTTCTTACAAAACTGATGTAATAAGCTAACAAATCTTTGTCGTTGGTTTATAGAGGTCCCAAGAAGATCCAAAAACTTGAGTTTTTACTGATTCTTTTAAAGTCCATTTTTCACAAATTTGTAAGAACTTGATAAAACTTCCAACAAAAGCGATGAAGTTTCTTACAACACTGATGTAATAAGCTAACAAATCTTTGTCGTTGGTTTATAGAGGTCCCCAGAAGAGCAAAAACATGAGTTTTTACCGATTCTGTGAACGTCAATTTTTCACAAATTTGTAAGAACTTGATAAAACTGTCCACAAACGCGATGAAGTTTCTTACAAAACTGACGTCCATTTTTCACAAATTTGTCAGAACTTGATAAAACTGCCAACAAACGCAATGAAGTTTCTTACAAAACTGATGTAATAAGCTAACAAATCTTTGTCGTTGGTTTATAGAGGTCCCCAGAAGATCAAAAACATGAGTTTTTACTAATTCTTTGAACGTCCATTTTTCACAAACTTATAAGAACTTGATACAACTGCCAACAAACGCAAAGAAGTGTCATACAAAACTGTTGTAATATGCTAACAATCATTGTCGTTGGTTTATAGAGGTCACCAGAAGATCAAAAACAAGAGTTTTTATTGATTCTGTGAACGTCCATTTTTCACAAATTTGTAAGAACTTGATAATACTGCCAACAAACGCAAAGAAGTGTCATACAAAACTGTTGTAATATGCTAACAAATCATTGTCGTTGGTTTATTGAGGTCCCCAGAAGATCAAAAACAAGCGTTTTTTCCGATTCTATGAACGTCCATTTTTCACAAATTTGTAAGAACTTGATAAAACTGTTCACAAACGCGATGAAGTTTCTTACAAAACTGATGTAATAAGCTAACAAATCATTGTCGTTGGTTTATAGAGGTCCCAAGAAGATCAAAAACATGAGTTTTTACTGATTCTTTGAACGTCCATTTTTCACAAATTTGTAAGAACTTGATAAAACTGCCAACAAACGCAAAGAAGTGTCATACAAAATTGTTGTAATATGCTAACAATCATTGTCGTTGGTTTATAGAGGTCCCAAGAAGATCCAAAACATAAGTTTTTGCGGATTCCGTGAACGTCCATTTTTCACAAACTTGTAAGAACTGCCAACAAACGCAAAGAAGTTTCATACAAAACAGTTGTAATATACTAACAAATCTTTGTCGTTGGTTTATAGAGGTCCCAAGAAGATCAAAAACATGATTTTCTACCGATTTTGTGAAAGTCCATTTTTCACAAACTTGTAAGAACTTGAAAAAACTGCAACAAACGCGATGAAGTTTCTTACAAAACTAATGTAATAAGCTAACAAATCTTTGTCGTTGGTTTATAGAGGTCCCAAGAAGATCAAAAACATGAGTTCTTACTGATTCTTTTAAAGTCCATTTTTCACAAATTTGTAAGAACTTGATAAAACTTCCAACAAACGCGATGAAGTTTCTTACAACACTGATGTAATAAGCTAACAAATCTTTGTCGTTGGTTTATAGAGGTCCCCAGAAGAGCAAAAACATGAGTTTTTACCGATTCTGTGAACGTCAATTTTTCACAAATTTGTAAGAACTTGATAAAACTGTCCACAAACGCGATGAAGTTTCTTACAAAACTGACGTCCATTTTTCACAAATTTGTAAGAACTTGATAAAACTGCCAACAAACGCGATGAAGTTTCTTACAAAACTGATGTAATAAGCTAACAAATCTTTGTCGTTGGTTTATAGAGGTCCCCAGAAGATCAAAAACATGAGTTTTTACTAATTCTTTGAACGTCCATTTTTCACAAACTTATAAGAACTTGATACAACTGCCAACAAACGCAAAGAAGTGTCATACAAAACTGTTGTAATATGCTAACAATCATTGTCGTTGGTTTATAGAGGTCACCAGAAGATCAAAAACAAGAGTTTTTATTGATTCTGTGAACGTCCATTTTTCACAAATTTGTAAGAACTTGATAATACTGCCAACAAACGCAAAGAAGTGTCATACAAAACTGTTGTAATATGCTAACAAATCATTGTCGTTGGTTTATTGAGGTCCCCAGAAGATCAAAAACAAGCGTTTTTACCGATTCTATGAACGTCCATTTTTCACAAATTTGTAAGAACTTGATAAAACTGTTCACAAACGCGATGAAGTTTCTTACAAAACTGATGTAATAAGCTAACAAATCATTGTCGTTGGTTTATAGAGGTCCCAAGAAGATCAAAAACATGAGTTTTTACTGATTCTTTGAACGTCCATTTTTCACAAATTTGTAAGAACTTGATAAAACTACCAACAAACGCAAAGAAGTGTCATACAAAATTGTTGTAATATGCTAACAATCATTGTCGTTGGTTTATAGAGGTCCCAAGAAGATCCAAAACATAAGTTTTTGCGGATTCCGTGAACGTCCATTTTTCACAAACTTGTAAGAACTGCCAACAAACGCAAAGAAGTTTCATACAAAACAGTTGTAATATACTAACAAATCTTTGTCGTTGGTTTATAGAGGTCCCAAGAAGATCAAAAACATGATTTTCTACCGATTTTGTGAAAGTCCATTTTTCACAAACTTGTAAGAACTTGAAAAAACTGCAACAAACGCGATGAAGTTTCTTACAAAACTGATGTAATAAGCTAACAAATCTTTGTCGTTGGTTTATAGAGGTCCCAAGAAGATCAAAAACATGAGTTCTTACTGATTCTTTTAAAGTCCATTTTTCACAAATTTGTAAGAACTTGATAAAACTTCCAACAAACGCGATGAAGTTTCTTACAAAACTGATGTAATAAGCTAACAAATCATTGTCGTTGGTTTATAGAGGTCCCCAGAAGATCAAAATCAAGAGTTTTTACAGATTCTGTGAACGTGCATTTTTCACAAATTTGTAAGGACTTGATAAAACTGCCAACAAACGCAAAGAAGTGTCATACAAAACTGTTGTAATATGCTAAAAAAATCATTGTCGTTGGTTTATAGAGGTCCCCAGAAGATCATAAACAAGAGATTTTACCGATTCTGTGAACCACATTTTTCACAATTTTGTAAGAACTTGATAAAACTGCCAACAAACGCGATGAATTTTCTTACAAAACTGATGTAATAAGCTAACAAATCTTTGTCGTTGGTTTATAGAGGTCCCTAGAAGATCAAAAACAAGAGTTTTTACCGATTCTGTGAACGTCCATTTTTCACAAATTTGTGAGAACTTGATAAAACGGCCAACAAATCAAAGAAGTGTCATACAAAACTGTTGTAATATGCTAAAAAATCATTGTCGTTGGTTTATAGAGGTCCCTAGAAGATCAAAAACAAGAGTTTTTACCGATTCTGTGAACGTCCATTTTTCACAAATTTGTAAGAACTTGATAAAACGGCCAACAAACGCAAAGAAGTGTCATACAAAACTTTTGTAATATGCTCACAAATCATTGTCGTTGGTTTATAGAGGTCCCCAGAAGATCAAAAACAAGAGTTTTTACCGATTCTGTGAACGTCCATTTTTCACAAATTTGTTAGAATTTGATAAAACTGCCAACAAACGCAAAGAAGTGTCATACAAAACTGTTGTAATATGCTAACAAATCATTGTCGTTGGTTTATAGAGGTCCCCAGAAGATCAAAAACAAGTGTTTTTACCGATTCTGTGAACGTCCATTTTTCACAAATTTGTAAGAACTTGATAAAACTGTCCACAAACGCGATGAAGTTTCTTACAAAACTGATGTAATAAGCTAACAAATCATTGTCGTTGGTTTATAGAGGTCCCCAGAAGATCAAAAACAAGAGTTTTTACCGATTCTGTGAACGTGCATTTTTCACAAATTTATACGACTTGATAAAACTGCCAACAAACGCAAAGAAGTGTCATACAAAACTGTTGTAATATGCTAACAAATCATTGTCGTTGGTTTATAGAGGTCCCCAGAAGATCAAAAACAAGAGTTTTTACCGATTCTGTGAACGTGCATTTTTCACAAATTTGTAAGGACGATAAAACTGCCAACAAACGCAAAGAAGTGTCATACAAATCTGTTGTAATATGCTAACAAATCATTGTCGTTGGTTTATAGAGGTCCCCAGAAGATCAAAAACAAGAGTTTTTACCGATTCTGTGAACGTCCATTTTTCACAAATTTGTAAGAACTTGAAAAAACTGTCCACAAACGCGATGAAGTTTCTTACAAAACTGATGTAACAAGCTATCAAATCATTGTCGTTGGTTTATAGAGGTCCCAAGAAGATCAAAAACATGAGTTTTTACTGATTCTTTGAACGTCCATTTTTCACAAATTTGTAAGAACTTGATAAAACTGCCAACAAACGCAAAGAAGTGTCATACAAAACTGTTGTAATATGCTAACAAATCATTGTCGTTGGTTTATAGAGGTCCCCAGAAGATCAAAAACAAGCGTTTTTACCGATTCTGTGAACGTCCATTTTTCACAAATTTGTAAGAACTTGATAAAACTGTCCACAAACGCGATGAAGTTTCTTACAAAACTGATGTAATAAGCTAACAAATCATTGTCGTTGGTTTATAGAGGTCCCAAGAAGATCAAAAACATGAGTTTTTACTGATTCTTTGAACGTCCATTTTTCACAAATTTGTAAGAACTTGATAAAACTGCCAACAAACGCAAAGAAGTGTCATACAAAACTGTTGTAATATGCTAAAAAATCATTGTCGTTGGTTTATAGAGGTCCCCAGAAGATCAAAAACAAGAGTTTTTACCGATTCTGTGAACGTCCATTTTTCACAAATTTGTAAGAACTTGATAAAACTGTCCACAAACGCGATGAAGTTTCTTACAAAACTGATGTAATAAGCTAACAAATCATTGTCGTTGGTTTATAGAGGTCCCCAGAAGATCAAAAACAAGAGTTTTTACCGATTCTGTGAACGTGCATTTTTCACAAATTTGTACGACTTGATAAAACTGCCAACAAACGCAAAGAAGTGTCATACAAAACTGTTGTAATATGCTAACAAATCATTGTCGTTGGTTTATAGAGGTCCCCAGAAGATCAAAAACAAGAGTTTTTACCGATTCTGTGAACGTGCATTTTTCACAAATTTGTAAGGACGATAAAACTGCCAACAAACGCAAAGAAGTGTCATACAAAACTGTTGTAATATGCTAACAAATCATTGTCGTTGGTTTATAGAGGTCCCCAGAAGATCAAAAACAAGAGTTTTTACCAAATCTGTGAACGTCCATTTTTCACAAATTTGTAAGAACTTGAAAAAACTGTCCACAAACGCGATGAAGTTTCTTACAAAACTGATGTAACAAGCTATCAAATCATTGTCGTTGGTTTATAGAGGTCCCAAGAAGATCAAAAACATGAGTTTTTACCGATTCTGTGAACGTCCATTTTTCACAAATTTGTAAGAACTTGATAAAACTTCCAACAAACGCGATGAAGTTTCTTACAAAACTGATGTAATAAGCTAACAAATCATTGTCGTTGGTTTATAGAGGTCCCCAGAAGATCAAAATCAAGAGTTTTTACAGATTCTGTGAACGTGCATTTTTCACAAATTTGTAAGGACTTGATAAAACTGCCAACAAACGCAAAGAAGTGTCATACAAAACTGTTGTAATATGCTAAAAAAATCATTGTCGTTGGTTTATAGAGGTCCCCAGAAGATCATAAACAAGAGATTTTACCGATTCTGTGAACCACATTTTTCACAATTTTGTAAGAACTTGATAAAACTGCCAACAAACGCGATGAATTTTCTTACAAAACTGATGTAATAAGCTAACAAATCTTTGTCGTTGGTTTATAGAGGTCCCTAGAAGATCAAAAACAAGAGTTTTTACCGATTCTGTGAACGTCCATTTTTCACAAATTTGTGAGAACTTGATAAAACGGCCAACAAACGCAAAGAAGTGTCATACAAAACTGTTGTAATATGCTAAAAAATCATTGTCGTTGGTTTATAGAGGTCCCTAGAAGATCAAAAACAAGAGTTTTTACCGATTCTGTGAACGTCCATTTTTCACAAATTTGTAAGAACTTGATAAAACGGCCAACAAACGCAAAGAAGTGTCATACAAAACTTTTGTAATATGCTAACAAATCATTGTCGTTGGTTTATAGAGGTCCCCAGAAGATCAAAAACAAGAGTTTTTACCAAATCTGTGAACGTCCATTTTTCACAAATTTGTAAGAACTTGAAAAAACTGTCCACAAACGCGATGAAGTTTCTTACAAAACTGATGTAACAAGCTATCAAATCATTGTCGTTGGTTTATAGAGGTCCCAAGAAGATCAAAAACATGAGTTTTTACCGATTCTGTGAACGTCCATTTTTCACAAATTTGTAAGAACTTGATAAAACTTCCAACAAACGCGATGAAGTTTCTTACAAAACTGATGTAATAAGCTAACAAATCATTGTCGTTGGTTTATAGAGGTCCCCAGAAGATCAAAAACATGAGTTTTTACTAATTCTTTGAACGTCCATTTTTCACAAACTTATAAGAACTTGATACAACTGCCAACAAACGCAAAGAAGTGTCATACAAAACTGTTGTAATATGCTAACAATCATTGTCGTTGGTTTATAGAGGTCACCAGAAGATCAAAAACAAGAGTTTTTATTGATTCTGTGAACGTCCATTTTTCACAAATTTGTAAGAACTTGATAATACTGCCAACAAACGCAAAGAAGTGTCATACAAAACTGTTGTAATATGCTAACAAATCATTGTCGTTGGTTTATTGAGGTCCCCAGAAGATCAAAAACAAGCGTTTTTACCGATTCTATGAACGTCCATTTTTCACAAATTTGTAAGAACATGATAAAACTGTTCACAAACGCGATGAAGTTTCTTACAAAACTGATGTAATAAGCTAACAAATCATTGTCGTTGGTTTATAAAGGTCCCAAAAAGATCAAAAACATGAGTTTTTACTGATTCTTTGAACGTCCATTTTTCACAAATTTGTAAGAACTTGATACAACTGCCAACAAACGCAAAGAAGTGTCATACAAAACTGTTGTAATATGCTAACAATCATTGTCGTTGGTTTATAGAGGTCACCAGAAGATCAAAAACAAGAGTTTTTATTGATTCTGTGAACGTCCATTTTTCACAAATTTGTAAGAACTTGATAATACTGCCAACAAACGCAAAGAAGTGTCATACAAAACTGTTGTAATATGCTAACAAATCATTGTCGTTGGTTTATTGAGGTCCCCAGAAGATCAAAAACAAGCGTTTTTTCCGATTCTATGAACGTCCATTTTTCACAAATTTGTAAGAACTTGATAAAACGGTTCACAAACGCGATGAAGTTTCTTACAAAACTGATGTAATAAGCTAACAAATCATTGTCGTTGGTTTATAGAGGTCCCAAGAAGATCAAAAACATGAGTTTTTACTGATTCTTTGAACGTCCATTTTTCACAAATTTGTAAGAACTTGATAAAACTGCCAACAAACGCAAAGAAGTGTCATACAAAATTGTTGTAATATGCTAACAATCATTGTCGTTGGTTTATAGAGGTCCCAAGAAGATCCAAAACATAAGTTTTTGCGGATTCCGTGAACGTCCATTTTTCACAAACTTGTAAGAACTGCCAACAAACGCAAAGAAGTTTCATACAAAACAGTTGTAATATACTAACAAATCTTTGTCGTTGGTTTATAGAGGTCCCAAGAAGATCAAAAACATGATTTTCTACCGATTTTGTGAAAGTCCATTTTTCACAAACTTGTAAGAACTTGAAAAAACTGCAACAAACGCGATGAAGTTTCTTACAAAACTAATGTAATAAGCTAACAAATCTTTGTCGTTGGTTTATAGAGGTCCCAAGAAGATCAAAAACATGAGTTCTTACTGATTCTTTTAAAGTCCATTTTTCACAAATTTGTAAGAACTTGATAAAACTTCCAACAAACGCGATGAAGTTTCTTACAACACTGATGTAATAAGCTAACAAATCTTTGTCGTTGGTTTATAGAGGTCCCCAGAAGAGCAAAAACATGAGTTTTTACCGATTCTGTGAACGTCAATTTTTCACAAATTTGTAAGAACTTGATAAAACTGTCCACAAACGCGATGAAGTTTCTTACAAAACTGACGTCCATTTTTCTCAAATTTGTAAGAACTTGATAAAACTGCCAACAAACGCGATGAAGTTTCTTACAAAACTGATGTAATAAGCTAACAAATCTTTGTCGTTGGTTTATAGAGGTCCCCAGAAGATCAAAAACATGAGTTTTTACTAATTCTTTGAACGTCCATTTTTCACAAACTTATAAGAACTTGATACAACTGCCAACAAACGCAAAGAAGTGTCATACAAAACTGTTGTAATATGCTAACAATCATTGTCGTTGGTTTATAGAGGTCACCAGAAGATCAAAAACAAGAGTTTTTATTGATTCTGTGAACGTCCATTTTTCACAAATTTGTAAGAACTTGATAATACTGCCAACAAACGCAAAGAAGTGTCATACAAAACTGTTGTAATATGCTAACAAATCATTGTCGTTGGTTTATTGAGGTCCCCAGAAGATCAAAAACAAGCGTTTTTACCGATTCTATGAACGTCCATTTTTCACAAATTTGTAAGAACTTGATAAAACTGTTCACAAACGCGATGAAGTTTCTTACAAAACTGATGTAATAAGCTAACAAATCATTGTCGTTGGTTTTAGAGGTCCCAAGAAGATCAAAAACATGAGTTTTTACTGATTCTTTGAACGTCCATTTTTCACAAATTTGTAAGAACTTGATAAAACTACCAACAAACGCAAAGAAGTGTCATACAAAATTGTTGTAATATGCTAACAATCATTGTCGTTGGTTTATAGAGGTCCCAAGAAGATCCAAAACATAAGTTTTTGCGGATTCCGTGAACGTCCATTTTTCACAAACTTGTAAGAACTGCCAACAAACGCAAAGAAGTTTCATACAAAACAGTTGTAATATACTAACAAATCTTTGTCGTTGGTTTATAGAGGTCCCAAGAAGATCAAAAACATGATTTTCTACCGATTTTGTGAAAGTCCATTTTTCACAAATTTGTAAGAACTTGAAAAAACTGTCCACAAACGCGATGAAGTTTCTTACAAAACTGATGTAACAAGCTATCAAATCATTGTCGTTGGTTTATAGAGGTCCCAAGAAGATCAAAAACATGAGTTTTTACCGATTCTGTGAACGTCCATTTTTCACAAATTTGTAAGAACTTGATAAAACTTCCAACAAACGCGATGAAGTTTCTTACAAAACTGATGTAATAAGCTAACAAATCATTGTCGTTGGTTTATAGAGGTCCCCAGAAGATCAAAATCAAGAGTTTTTACAGATTCTGTGAACGTGCATTTTTCACAAATTTGTAAGGACTTGATAGAACTGCCAACAAACGCAAAGAAGTGTCATACAAAACTGTTGTAATATGCTAAAAAAATCATTGTCGTTGGTTTATAGAGGTCCCCAGAAGATCATAAACAAGAGATTTTACCGATTCTGTGAACCACATTTTTCACAATTTTGTAAGAACTTGATAAAACTGCCAACAAACGCGATGAATTTTCTTACAAAACTGATGTAATAAGCTAACAAATCTTTGTCGTTGGTTTATAGAGGTCCCTAGAAGATCAAAAACAAGAGTTTTTACCGATTCTGTGAACGTCCATTTTTCACAAATTTGTGAGAACTTGATAAAACGGCCAACAAACGCAAAGAAGTGTCATACAAAACTGTTGTAATATGCTAACAAATCATTGTCGTTGGTTTATAGAGGTCCCCAGAAGATCAAAAACAAGAGTTTTTACCGATTCTGTGAACGTCCATTTTTCACAAATTTGTAAGAACTTGAAAAAACTGTCCACAAACGCGATGAAGTTTCTTACAAAACTGATGTAACAAGCTATCAAATCATTGTCGTTGGTTTATAGAGGTCCCAAGAAGATCAAAAACATGAGTTTTTACTGATTCTTTGAACGTCCATTTTTCACAAATTTGTAAGAACTTGATAAAACTGCCAACAAACGCAAAGAAGTGTCATACAAAACTGTTGTAATATGCTAACAAATCATTGTCGTTGGTTTATAGAGGTCCCCAGAAGATCAAAAACAAGCGTTTTTACCGATTCTGTGAACGTCCATTTTTCACAAATTTGTAAGAACTTGAAAAAACTGTCCACAAACGCGATGAAGTTTCTTACAAAACTGATGTAACAAGCTATCAAATCATTGTCGTTGGTTTATAGAGGTCCCAAGAAGATCAAAAACATGAGTTTTTACCGATTCTGTGAACGTCCATTTTTCACAAATTTGTAAGAACTTGATAAAACTTCCAACAAACGCGATGAAGTTTCTTACAAAACTGATGTAATATGCTAAAAAATCATTGTCGTTGGTTTATAGAGGTCCCCAGAAGATCAAAAACAAGAGTTTTTACCGATTCTGTGAACGTCCATTTTTCACAAATTTGTAAGAACTTGATAAAACTGTCCACAAACGCGATGAAGTTTCTTACAAAACTGATGTAATAAGCTAACAAATCATTGTCGTTGGTTTTAGAGGTCCCAAGAAGATCATAAACAAGAGATTTTACCGATTCTGTGAACCACATTTTTCACAATTTTGTAAGAACTTGATAAAACTGCCAACAAACGCGATGAATTTTCTTACAAAACTGATGTAATAAGCTAACAAATCTTTGTCGTTGGTTTATAGAGGTCCCTAGAAGATCAAAAACAAGAGTTTTTACCGATTCTGTGAACGTCCATTTTTCACAAATTTGTGAGAACTTGATAAAACGGCCAACAAACGCAAAGAAGTGTCATACAAAACTGTTGTAATATGCTAACAAATCATTGTCGTTGGTTTATAGAGGTCCCCAGAAGATCAAAAACAAGAGTTTTTACCGATTCTGTGAACGTCCATTTTTCACAAATTTGTAAGAACTTGAAAAAACTGTCCACAAACGCGATGAAGTTTCTTACAAAACTGATGTAACAAGCTATCAAATCATTGTCGTTGGTTTATAGAGGTCCCAAGAAGATCAAAAACATGAGTTTTTACTGATTCTTTGAACGTCCATTTTTCACAAATTTGTAAGAACTTGATAAAACTGCCAACAAACGCAAAGAAGTGTCATACAAAACTGTTGTAATATGCTAAAAAATCATTGTCGTTGGTTTATAGAGGTCCCCAGAAGATCAAAAACAAGAGTTTTTACCGATTCTGTGAACGTCCATTTTTCACAAATTTGTAAGAACTTGATAAAACTGCCAACAAACGCAAAGAAGTGTCATACAAAACTGTTGTAATATGCTAAAAAATCATTGTCGTTGGTTTATAGAGGTCCCCAGAAGATCAAAAACAAGCGTTTTTACCGATTCTGTGAACGTCCATTTTTCACAAATTTGTAAGAACTTGATAAAACTGTCCACAAACGCGATGAAGTTTCTTACAAAACTGATGTAATAAGCTAACAAATCATTGTCGTTGGTTTTAGAGGTCCCAAGAAGATCAAAAACATGAGTTTTTACTGATTCTTTGAACGTCCATTTTTCACAAATTTGTAAGAACTTGATAAAACTGCCAACAAACGCAAAGAAGTGTCATACAAAATTGTTGTAATATGCTAACAATCATTGTCGTTGGTTTATAGAGGTCCCAAGAAGATCCAAAACATAAGTTTTTGCGGATTCCGTGAACGTCCATTTTTCACAAACTTGTAAGAACTGCCAACAAACGCAAAGAAGTGTCATACAAAACTGTTGTAATATGCTAAAAAATCATTGTCGTTGGTTTATAGAGGTCCCCAGAAGATCAAAAACAAGAGTTTTTACCGATTCTGTGAACGTCCATTTTTCACAAATTTGTAAGAACTTGATAAAACTGTCCACAAACGCGATGAAGTTTCTTACAAAACTGATGTAATAAGCTAACAAATCATTGTCGTTGGTTTATAGAGGTCCCCAGAAGATCAAAAACAAGAGTTTTTACCGATTCTGTGAACGTGCATTTTTCACAAATTTGTACGACTTGATAAAACTGCCAACAAACGCAAAGAAGTGTCATACAAAACTGTTGTAATATGCTAACAAATCATTGTCGTTGGTTTATAGAGGTCCCCAGAAGATCAAAAACAAGAGTTTTTACCGATTCTGTGAACGTGCATTTTTCACAAATTTGTAAGGACGATAAAACTGCCAACAAACGCAAAGAAGTGTCATACAAAACTGTTGTAATATGCTAACAAATCATTGTCGTTGGTTTATAGAGGTCCCCAGAAGATCAAAAACAAGAGTTTTTACCAAATCTGTGAACGTCCATTTTTCACAAATTTGTAAGAACTTGAAAAAACTGTCCACAAACGCGATGAAGTTTCTTACAAAACTGATGTAACAAGCTATCAAATCATTGTCGTTGGTTTATAGAGGTCCCAAGAAGATCAAAAACATGAGTTTTTACCGATTCTGTGAACGTCCATTTTTCACAAATTTGTAAGAACTTGATAAAACTTCCAACAAACGCGATGAAGTTTCTTACAAAACTGATGTAATAAGCTAACAAATCATTGTCGTTGGTTTATAGAGGTCCCCAGAAGATCAAAATCAAGAGTTTTTACAGATTCTGTGAACGTGCATTTTTCACAAATTTGTAAGGACTTGATAAAACTGCCAACAAACGCAAAGAAGTGTCATACAAAACTGTTGTAATATGCTAAAAAAATCATTGTCGTTGGTTTATAGAGGTCCCCAGAAGATCATAAACAAGAGATTTTACCGATTCTGTGAACCACATTTTTCACAATTTTGTAAGAACTTGATAAAACTGCCAACAAACGCGAAGAATTTTCTTACAAAACTGATGTAATAAGCTAACAAATCTTTGTCGTTGGTTTATAGAGGTCCCTAGAAGATCAAAAACAAGAGTTTTTACCGATTCTGTGAACGTCCATTTTTCACAAATTTGTGAGAACTTGATAAAACGGCCAACAAACGCAAAGAAGTGTCATACAAAACTGTTGTAATATGCTAAAAAATCATTGTCGTTGGTTTATAGAGGTCCCTAGAAGATCAAAAACAAGAGTTTTTACCGATTCTGTGAACGTCCATTTTTCACAAATTTGTAAGAACTTGATAAAACGGCCAACAAACGCAAAGAAGTGTCATACAAAACTTTTGTAATATGCTCACAAATCATTGTCGTTGGTTTATAGAGGTCCCCAGAAGATCAAAAACAAGAGTTTTTACCGATTCTGTGAACGTCCATTTTTCACAAATTTGTTAGAATTTGATAAAACTGCCAACAAACGCAAAGAAGTGTCATACAAAACTGTTGTAATATGCTAACAAATCATTGTCGTTGGTTTATAGAGGTCCCCAGAAGATCAAAAACAAGAGTTTTTACCGATTCTGTGAACGTCCATTTTTCACAAATTTGTAAGAACTTGATAAAACTGTCCACAAACGCGATGAAGTTTCTTACAAAACTGATGTAATAAGCTAACAAATCATTGTTGTTGGTTTATAGAGGTCCCCAGAAGATCAAAAACAAGAGTTTTTACCGATTCTGTGAACGTGCATTTTTCACAAATTTATACGACTTGATAAAACTGCCAACAAACGCAAAGAAGTGTCATACAAAACTGTTGTAATATGCTAACAAATCATTGTCGTTGGTTTATAGAGGTCCCCAGAAGATCAAAAACAAGAGTTTTTACCGATTCTGTGAACGTGCATTTTTCACAAATTTGTAAGGACGATAAAACTGCCAACAAACGCAAAGAAGTGTCATACAAAACTGTTGTAATATGCTAACAAATCATTGTCGTTGGTTTATAGAGGTCCCCAGAAGATCAAAAACAAGAGTTTTTACCGATTCTGTGAACGTCCATTTTTCACAAATTTGTAAGAACTTGAAAAAACTGTCCACAAACGCGATGAAGTTTCTTACAAAACTGATGTAACAAGCTATCAAATCATTGTCGTTGGTTTATAGAGGTCCCAAGAAGATCAAAAACATGAGTTTTTACTGATTCTTTGAACGTCCATTTTTCACAAATTTGTAAGAACTTGATAAAACTGCCAACAAACGCAAAGAAGTGTCATACAAAACTGTTGTAATATGCTAAAAAATCATTGTCGTTGGTTTATAGAGGTCCCCAGAAGATCAAAAACAAGAGTTTTTTCCGATTCTGTGAACGTCTATTTTTCACAAATTTGTAAGAACTTGATAAAACTGCCCACAAAGGCGATGATGTTTCTTACAAAACTGATGTAATAAGCTAACAAATCTTTGTCGTTGGTTTATAGAGGTCCCCAGAAGATCAAAAACAAGAGTTTTTACCGATTCTGTGAACGTACATTTTTCACAAATTTGTAAGAACTTGATAAATCTGCCAACAAACGCAAAGAAGTGTCATACAAAACTGTTGTAATATACTAAAAAATCATTGTCGTTGGTTTATAGAGGTCCCTAGAAGATCAAAAACAAGAGTTTTTACCGATTCTGTGAACGTCCATTTTTCACAAATTTGTAAGAACTTGATAAAACGGCCAACAAACGCAAAGAAGTGTCATACAAAACTTTTGTAATATGCTCACAAATCATTGTCGTTGGTTTATAGAGGTCCCCAGAAGATCAAAAACAAGAGTTTTTACCGATTCTGTGAACGTCCATTTTTCACAAATTTGTAAGAATTTGATAAAACTGCCAACAAACGCAAAGAAGTCTCATACAAAACTGTTGTAATATGCTAACAAATCATTGTCGTTGGTTTATAGAGGTCCCCAGAAGATCAAAAACAAGAGTTTTTACCGATTCTGTGAACGTCCATTTTTCACAAATTTGTAAGAACTTGATAAAACTGTCCACAAACGCGATGAAGTTTCTTACAAAACTGATGTAATAAGCTAACAAATCATTGTCGTTGGTTTATAGAGGTCCCCAGAAGATCAAAAACAAGAGTTTTTACCGATTCTGTGAACGTGCATTTTTCACAAATTTGTACGACTTGATAAAACTGCCAACAAACGCAAATAAGTGTCATACAAAACTGTTGTAATATGCTAAAAAATCATTGTCGTTGGTTTATAGAGGTCCCCAGAAGATCAAAAACAAGAGTTTTTACCGATTCTGTGAACCACATTTTTCACAATTTTGTAAGAACTTGATAAAACTGCCAACAAACGCGATGAAGTTTCTTACAAAACTGATGTAATAAGCTAACAAATCTTTGTCGTTGGTTTATAGAGGTCCCCAGAAAATCAAAAACAAGAGTTTTTACCGATTCTGTGAACATCCATTTTTCACAAATTTATAAGAACTTGATAAAACTGTCCACAAACGCGATGAAGTTTCTTACAAAACCGATGTAATAAGCTAACAAATCATTGTCGTTGGTTTATAGAGGTCCCCAGAAGATCAAAAACAAGAGTTTTTACCGATTCTGTGAACGTGCATTTTTCACAAATTTGTAAGGACGATAAAACTGCCAACAAACGCAAAGAAGTGTCATACAAAACTGTTGTAATATGCTAACAAATCATTGTCGTTGGTTTATAGAGGTCCCCAGAAGATCAAAAACAAGAGTTTTTTCCGATTCTGTGAACGTCCATTTTTCACAAATTTGTAAGAACTTGAAAAAACTGTCCACAAACGCGATGAAGTTTCTTACAAAACTGATGTAATAAGCTATCAAATCATTGTCGTTGGTTTATAGAGGTCCCAAGAAGATCAAAAACATGAGTTTTTACTGATTCTTTGAACGTCCATTTTTCACAAATTTGTAAGAACTTGATAAAACTGCCAACAAACGCAAAGAAGTGTCATACAAAACTGTTGTAATATGCTAAAAAATCATTGTCGTTGGTTTATAGAGGTCCCTAGAAGATCAAAAACAAGAGTTTTTACCGATTCAGTGAACGTCCATTTTTCACAAATTTGTAAGAACTTGATAAAACTGCCCACAAACGCGATGAAGTTTCTTACAAAACTGATGTAATAAACAAATCTTTGTCGTTGGTTTATAGAGGTCCCCAGAAGATCAAAAACAATAGTTTTTACCGATTCTGTGAACGTCCATTTTTCACAATTTTGTAAGAACTTGATAAAACTGCCAACAAACGCGATGAAGTTTCTTACAAAACTGATGTAATAAGCTAACAAATCTTTGTCGTTGGTTTATAGAGGTCCCCAGAAAATCAAAAACAAGAGTTTTTACCGATTCTGTGAACATCCATTTTTCACAAATTTATAAGAACTTGATAAAACTGTCCACAAACGCGATGAAGTTTCTTACAAAACCGATGTAATAAGCTAACAAATCATTGTCGTTGGTTTATAGAGGTCCCCAGAAGATCAAAAACAAGAGTTTTTACCGATTCTGTGAACGTGCATTTTTCACAAATTTGTAAGGACGATAAAACTGCCAACAAACGCAAAGAAGTGTCATACAAAACTGTTGTAATATGCTAACAAATCATTGTCGTTGGTTTATAGAGGTCCCCAGAAGATCAAAAACAAGAGTTTTTTCCGATTCTGTGAACGTCCATTTTTCACAAATTTGTAAGAACTTGAAAAAACTGTCCACAAACGCGATGAAGTTTCTTACAAAACTGATGTAATAAGCTATCAAATCATTGTCGTTGGTTTATAGAGGTCCCAAGAAGATCAAAAACATGAGTTTTTACTGATTCTTTGAACGTCCATTTTTCACAAATTTGTAAGAACTTGATAAAACTGCCAACAAACGCAAAGAAGTGTCATACAAAACTGTTGTAATATGCTAAAAAATCATTGTCGTTGGTTTATAGAGGTCCCTAGAAGATCAAAAACAAGAGTTTTTACCGATTCAGTGAACGTCCATTTTTCACAAATTTGTAAGAACTTGATAAAACTGCCCACAAACGCGATGAAGTTTCTTACAAAACTGATGTAATAAACAAATCTTTGTCGTTGGTTTATAGAGGTCCCCAGAAGATCAAAAACAATAGTTTTTACCGATTCTGTGAACGTCCATTTTTCACAAATTTGTAAGAACTTGATAAAACTGCCCACAAAGGCGATGATGTTTCTTACAAAACTGATGTAATAAGCTAACAAATCTTTGTCGTTGGTTTATAGAGGTCCCCAGAAGATCAAAAACAAGAGTTTTTACCGATTCTGTGAACGTACATTTTTCACAAATTTGTAAGAACTTGATAAAACTGCCAACAAACGCAAAGAAGTGTCATACAAAACTGTTGTAATATGCTAACAAATCATTGTCGTTGGTTTATAGAGGTCCCCAGAAGATCAAAAACAAGAGTTTTTACCGATTCTGTGAACGTGCATTTTTCACAAATTTGTAAGGACGATAAAACTGCCAACAAACGCAAAGAAGTGTCATACAAAACTGTTGTAATATGCTAACAAATCATTGTCGTTGGTTTATAGAGGTCCCCAGAAGATCAAAAACAAGAGTTTTTACCAAATCTGTGAACGTCCATTTTTCACAAATTTGTAAGAACTTGAAAAAACTGTCCACAAACGCGATGAAGTTTCTTACAAAACTGATGTAACAAGCTATCAAATCATTGTCGTTGGTTTATAGAGGTCCCAAGAAGATCAAAAACATGAGTTTTTACCGATTCTGTGAACGTCCATTTTTCACAAATTTGTAAGAACTTGATAAAACTTCCAACAAACGCGATGAAGTTTCTTACAAAACTGATGTAATAAGCTAACAAATCATTGTCGTTGGTTTATAGAGGTCCCCAGAAGATCAAAATCAAGAGTTTTTACAGATTCTGTGAACGTGCATTTTTCACAAATTTGTAAGGACTTGATAAAACTGCCAACAAACGCAAAGAAGTGTCATACAAAACTGTTGTAATATGCTAAAAAAATCATTGTCGTTGGTTTATAGAGGTCCCCAGAAGATCATAAACAAGAGATTTTACCGATTCTGTGAACCACATTTTTCACAATTTTGTAAGAACTTGATAAAACTGCCAACAAACGCGATGAATTTTCTTACAAAACTGATGTAATAAGCTAACAAATCTTTGTCGTTGGTTTATAGAGGTCCCTAGAAGATCAAAAACAAGAGTTTTTACCGATTCTGTGAACGTCCATTTTTCACAAATTTGTGAGAACTTGATAAAACGGCCAACAAACGCAAAGAAGTGTCATACAAAACTGTTGTAATATGCTAAAAAATCATTGTCGTTGGTTTATAGAGGTCCCTAGAAGATCAAAAACAAGAGTTTTTACCGATTCTGTGAACGTCCATTTTTCACAAATTTGTAAGAACTTGATAAAACGGCCAACAAACGCAAAGAAGTGTCATACAAAACTTTTGTAATATGCTCACAAATCATTGTCGTTGGTTTATAGAGGTCCCCAGAAGATCAAAAACAAGAGTTTTTACCGATTCTGTGAACGTCCATTTTTCACAAATTTGTTAGAATTTGATAAAACTGCCAACAAACGCAAAGAAGTGTCATACAAAACTGTTGTAATATGCTAACAAATCATTGTCGTTGGTTTATAGAGGTCCCCAGAAGATCAAAAACAAGAGTTTTTACCGATTCTGTGAACGTCCATTTTTCACAAATTTGTAAGAACTTGATAAAACTGTCCACAAACGCGATGAAGTTTCTTACAAAACTGATGTAATAAGCTAACAAATCATTGTTGTTGGTTTATAGAGGTCCCCAGAAGATCAAAAACAAGAGTTTTTACCGATTCTGTGAACGTGCATTTTTCACAAATTTATACGACTTGATAAAACTGCCAACAAACGCAAAGAAGTGTCATACAAAACTGTTGTAATATGCTAACAAATCATTGTCGTTGGTTTATAGAGGTCCCCAGAAGATCAAAAACAAGAGTTTTTACCGATTCTGTGAACGTGCATTTTTCACAAATTTGTAAGGACGATAAAACTGCCAACAAACGCAAAGAAGTGTCATACAAAACTGTTGTAATATGCTAACAAATCATTGTCGTTGGTTTATAGAGGTCCCCAGAAGATCAAAAACAAGAGTTTTTACCGATTCTGTGAACGTCCATTTTTCACAAATTTGTAAGAACTTGAAAAAACTGTCCACAAACGCGATGAAGTTTCTTACAAAACTGATGTAACAAGCTATCAAATCATTGTCGTTGGTTTATAGAGGTCCCAAGAAGATCAAAAACATGAGTTTTTACTGATTCTTTGAACGTCCATTTTTCACAAATTTGTAAGAACTTGATAAAACTGCCAACAAACGCAAAGAAGTGTCATACAAAACTGTTGTAATATGCTAAAAAATCATTGTCGTTGGTTTATAGAGGTCCCCAGAAGATCAAAAACAAGAGTTTTTTCCGATTCTGTGAACGTCTATTTTTCACAAATTTGTAAGAACTTGATAAAACTGCCCACAAAGGCGATGATGTTTCTTACAAAACTGATGTAATAAGCTAACAAATCTTTGTCGTTGGTTTATAGAGGTCCCCAGAAGATCAAAAACAAGAGTTTTTACCGATTCTGTGAACGTACATTTTTCACAAATTTGTAAGAACTTGATAAATCTGCCAACAAACGCAAAGAAGTGTCATACAAAACTGTTGTAATATACTAAAAAATCATTGTCGTTGGTTTATAGAGGTCCCTAGAAGATCAAAAACAAGAGTTTTTACCGATTCTGTGAACGTCCATTTTTCACAAATTTGTAAGAACTTGATAAAACGGCCAACAAACGCAAAGAAGTGTCATACAAAACTTTTGTAATATGCTCACAAATCATTGTCGTTGGTTTATAGAGGTCCCCAGAAGATCAAAAACAAGAGTTTTTACCGATTCTGTGAACGTCCATTTTTCACAAATTTGTAAGAATTTGATAAAACTGCCAACAAACGCAAAGAAGTCTCATACAAAACTGTTGTAATATGCTAACAAATCATTGTCGTTGGTTTATAGAGGTCCCCAGAAGATCAAAAACAAGAGTTTTTACCGATTCTGTGAACGTCCATTTTTCACAAATTTGTAAGAACTTGATAAAACTGTCCACAAACGCGATGAAGTTTCTTACAAAACTGATGTAATAAGCTAACAAATCATTGTCGTTGGTTTATAGAGGTCCCCAGAAGATCAAAAACAAGAGTTTTTACCGATTCTGTGAACGTGCATTTTTCACAAATTTGTACGACTTGATAAAACTGCCAACAAACGCAAATAAGTGTCATACAAAACTGTTGTAATATGCTAAAAAATCATTGTCGTTGGTTTATAGAGGTCCCCAGAAGATCAAAAACAAGAGTTTTTACCGATTCTGTGAACCACATTTTTCACAATTTTGTAAGAACTTGATAAAACTGCCAACAAACGCGATGAAGTTTCTTACAAAACTGATGTAATAAGCTAACAAATCTTTGTCGTTGGTTTATAGAGGTCCCCAGAAAATCAAAAACAAGAGTTTTTACCGATTCTGTGAACATCCATTTTTCACAAATTTATAAGAACTTGATAAAACTGTCCACAAACGCGATGAAGTTTCTTACAAAACCGATGTAATAAGCTAACAAATCATTGTCGTTGGTTTATAGAGGTCCCCAGAAGATCAAAAACAAGAGTTTTTACCGATTCTGTGAACGTGCATTTTTCACAAATTTGTAAGGACGATAAAACTGCCAACAAACGCAAAGAAGTGTCATACAAAACTGTTGTAATATGCTAACAAATCATTGTCGTTGGTTTATAGAGGTCCCCAGAAGATCAAAAACAAGAGTTTTTTCCGATTCTGTGAACGTCCATTTTTCACAAATTTGTAAGAACTTGAAAAAACTGTCCACAAACGCGATGAAGTTTCTTACAAAACTGATGTAATAAGCTATCAAATCATTGTCGTTGGTTTATAGAGGTCCCAAGAAGATCAAAAACATGAGTTTTTACTGATTCTTTGAACGTCCATTTTTCACAAATTTGTAAGAACTTGATAAAACTGCCAACAAACGCAAAGAAGTGTCATACAAAACTGTTGTAATATGCTAAAAAATCATTGTCGTTGGTTTATAGAGGTCCCTAGAAGATCAAAAACAAGAGTTTTTACCGATTCAGTGAACGTCCATTTTTCACAAATTTGTAAGAACTTGATAAAACTGCCCACAAACGCGATGAAGTTTCTTACAAAACTGATGTAATAAACAAATCTTTGTCGTTGGTTTATAGAGGTCCCCAGAAGATCAAAAACAATAGTTTTTACCGATTCTGTGAACGTCCATTTTTCACAAATTTGTAAGAACTTGATAAAACTGCCCACAAAGGCGATGATGTTTCTTACAAAACTGATGTAATAAGCTAACAAATCTTTGTCGTTGGTTTATAGAGGTCCCCAGAAGATCAAAAACAAGAGTTTTTACCGATTCTGTGAACGTACATTTTTCACAAATTTGTAAGAACTTGATAAAACTGCCAACAAACGCAAAGAAGTGTCATACAAAACTGTTGTAATATGCTAACAAATCATTGTCGTTGGTTTATAGAGGTCCCCAGAAGATCAAAAACAAGAGTTTTTACCGATTCTGTGAACGTCCATTTTTCACAAATTTGTAAGAACTTGATAAAACTGTCCACAAACGCGATGAAGTTTCTTACAAAACTGATGTAATAAGCTAACAAATCATTGTCGTTGGTTTATAGAGGTCCCCAGAAGATCAAAAACAAGAGTTTTTACCGATTCTGTGAACGTGCATTTTTCACAAATTTGTAAGAACTTGATAAAACTGCCCACAAACGCGATGAAGTTTCTTACAAAACTGATGTAATAAACAAATCTTTGTCGTTGGTTTATAGAGGTCCCCAGAAGATCAAAAACAATAGTTTTTACCGATTCTGTGAACGTCCATTTTTCACAAATTTGTAAGAACTTGATAAAACTGCCCACAAAGGCGATGATGTTTCTTACAAAACTGATGTAATAAGCTAACAAATCTTTGTCGTTGGTTTATAGAGGTCCCCAGAAGATCAAAAACAAGAGTTTTTACCGATTCTGTGAACGTACATTTTTCACAAATTTGTAAGAACTTGATAAAACTGCCAACAAACGCAAAGAAGTGTCATACAAAACTGTTGTAATATGCTAACAAATCATTGTCGTTGGTTTATAGAGGTCCCCAGAAGATCAAAAACAAGAGTTTTTACCGATTCTGTGAACGTCCATTTTTCACAAATTTGTAAGAACTTGATAAAACTGTCCACAAACGCGATGAAGTTTCTTACAAAACTGATGTAATAAGCTAACAAATCATTGTCGTTGGTTTATAGAGGTCCCCAGAAGATCAAAAACAAGAGTTTTTACCGATTCTGTGAACGTGCATTTTTCACAAATTTGTACGACTTGATAAAACTGCCAACAAACGCAAAGAAGTGTCATACAAAACTGTTGTAATATGCTAAAAAATCATTGTCGTTGGTTTATAGAGGTCCCCAGAAGATCAAAAACAAGAGTTTTTACCGATTCTGTGAACCACATTTTTCACAATTTTGTAAGAACTTGATAAAACTGCCAACAAACGCGATGAAGTTTCTTACAAACCTGATGTAATAAGCTAACAAATCTTTGTCGTTGGTTTATAGAGGTCCCCAGAAAATCAAAAACAAGAGATTTTACCGATTCTGTGAACGTCCATTTTTCACAAATTTATAAGAACTTGATAAAACTGTCCACAAACGTGATGAAGTTTCTTACAAAACCGATGTAATAAGCTAACAAATCATTGTCGTTGGTTTATAGAGGTCCCCAGAAGATCAAAAACAAGAGTTTTTACCGATTCTGTGAACGTCCATTTTTCACAAATTTGTAAGAACTTGATAAAACTGTCCACAAACGCGATGAAGTTTCTTACAAAACTGATGTAATAAGCTAACAAATCATTGTCGTTGGTTTATAGAGGTCACCAGAAGATCAAAAACAAGAGTTTTTACCGATTCTGTGAACGTCCATTTTTCACAAATTTGTAAGAACTTGATAAAACTGCCCACAAACGCGATGAAGTTTCTTACAAAACTGATGTAATAAACAAATCTTTGTCGTTGGTTTATAGAGGTCCCCAGAAGATCAAAAACAATAGTTTTTACCGATTCTGTGAACGTCCATTTTTCACAAATTTGTAAGAACTTGATAAAACTGCCCACAAAGGCGATGATGTTTCTTACAAAACTGATGTAATAAGCTAACAAATCTTTGTCGTTGGTTTATAGAGGTCCCCAGAAGATCAAAAACAAGAGTTTTTACCGATTCTGTGAACGTACATTTTTCACAAATTTGTAAGAACTTGATAATACTGCCAACAAACGCAAAGAAGTGTCATACAAAACTGTTGTAATATGCTAACAAATCATTGTCGTTGGTTTATAGAGGTCCCCAGAAGATCAAAAACAATAGTTTTTACCGATTCTGTGAACGTCCATTTTTCACAAATTTGTAAGAACTTGATAAAACTGCCAACAAACGCAAAGAAGTGTCATACAAAACTGTTGTAATATGCTAACAATCATTGTCGTTGGTTTATAGAGGTCCCCAGAAGATCAAAAACAAGAGTTTTTACCGATTCTGTGAACGTCCATTTTTCACAAATTTGTAAGAACTTGATAAAACGGCCAACAAACGCAAAGAAGTGTCATACAAAACTTTTGTAATATGCTAACAAATCATTGTAGTTGGTTTATAGAGGTCCCAAGAAGATCAAAAACATGAGTTTTTACTGATTATTTGAACGTCCATTTTTCACAAATTTGTAAGAACTTGATAAAACTGCCAACAAACGCAAAGAAGTGTCATACAAAACTGTTGTAATATGCTAACAATCATTGTCGTTGGTTTATAGAGGTCCCCAGAAGATCAAAAACAAGAGTTTTTACCGATTCTGTGAACGTCCATTTTTCACAAATTTGTAAGAACTTTATAAAACTGCCAACAAACGCAAAAAGTGTCATACAAAACTGTTGTAATATGCTAACAAATAATTGTCGTTGGTTTATTGAGGTCCCCAGAAGACAATCCTGCCGATTGGCTACCTTCCCACCAACCAACGAGAAGCGAAGCGCAGACGTGTGGATGTTAAAATCTGCCCATCATTATCAACATGCCCTCCGGACACCATTTGTGCTTCTCAGCAACCGTGTGTCCAAAGGATCCGTGCGATGGAGTGGGTTTCGTGCCAATGGAGCTTTCTCCCACACAGACTGTTATTGGGAATGGTTAGAAGACATCTTGGGACGACACGAAGTGTTCATCCGCAAAACCGGTCTCTATCGGGCAGTCTTTGCATCGGTTTTCAGCTATGATTGTGTTGCGTTTGTGGTGAGGGTCTTCAGCGAGTATTGGTGCCCAAGCACCAATACTCTCCATACATCTCGTGGCGAAATGTCTATCTCCCTCCGGGACTTGGAACGGCTCGGAGGTTTACCTGTCATTAGATGAATTTATGATGAGGTGGTTCCATCGGTTGAGGAGTTTTCGGCAACGTTTCAAAATGATGAGCCGGTCATTCCCGTAACTTGTCGTCACCTATTCCTTGCCTACCACAAGCTTCGCAAGGACAGTAATTGGTAGAAGGTAAAGATTACATCGTGGATACCAGAAGCCACCTCCTAAAAATGGCCGGAACAACACTCCTCAGCATACATTCAATCCATCGGGCGAAATTCGTGAGGTTCAAGAACGAACTAAAGAGGACTTTATGCCGTTTCATGACTTAGGGGTCAACGACGCGGACATAGCGACCACCTACTTGGCTACTTTTTACTCATGCTGGTTGTGCTTATTCGTCTTTCCTATGGATGACACAGGTTTGATCCGTCCTGGTGTTTTCTGTGTCGCAAGTCAGATGTCTTAGGGACACTCATTCTATCTAGCGGTACCTGTGTTGGCTACCATTTACCAATGCTTGAATGAAATTTCTGCATCCAAAGGCCCTGGGAATTGCTCACCCACGTTACATTTTCACTACATGTATGCATGGCTGGCGACACATTTTGACACCCATTTCTTCGCTCCTCTTCATGATGAATTTGCGCCTGGCATGGTTCATTTTTCATGGGCATCTTCAGCAAAACATTTCGACGATACAAAAGCTCGTTCCTTATTCACTACATGCGACAATGTGCAGATGGACATGTTAGCCAAGACCCATTCAGAGCGCAAGGTAATCTATGATAATGGGGACATTACACACGCGGACTACACGTATCTTGTTTGCCTTCGATCAGGGTTCCTCTCTCTCAGACAGGATAGACGACGAGTCGTCCAACCCTATAGCCCCCATCGATTCAGTCGACAGTTCGGTTATGTTCAAGACGTTCCAACTAGCCTTAAGAAGAACAATGGCGGTCTTGTGGACGCATTACCCTTGATGTATTGGCATTGGTAAAGCTTCACAAGGCTTGGGACATGAAGCACGACGACTTTACCACATGAGAACACTATCACAGAGCATATGGTGACCCGTGACTATGTTGAATGGTGGTCTAAGGTGTATCATTCCATGCCAGTGGAGACTACAACAAAGGGGAAGGCGCATCATGAGCCCATGAAAGCGAAGGAAGATAAGCTCACCACCGGTGCTACACCGAAAGAGGTTACGACAAAGGGGGAGGCCCAACATAAGCCTATGAGAGAGAAGGAAGACAAAAACACCACCCACGCCGCGCCAAGGGAGAATGCAACGAAGGAGAAGAATGTCAACCGCACTTCGCCAAAGGAAACTACAGCGAAGGAGAGGATGCAACATAAGCCCATAAAAGCGAGGGAAGATAAGAACGTCACTCATACCCTGCCATCTCATCAAAAATTAGTTCCCCATGATGTGCCTTCTACCCGGACGTTGCCCCCACGTAACAGTCCGCCAAATGAGTCTCTCCAGGTTATAGAAGGTCATGGGGATTCGCTTGATCATCACCAGGTTCAAAGTCCTCCAATAGTCAACATCAAAGCATAGCGGTCTAGCGACAGTTGCAGCACCTCTAGAGATGTGCACTTTAAGTGCCGAAGGCTTGAACCTGATTTCAGCTCTACTTATTTTAACCCTAATGATGACTTTGCTCTCGATTCTGATAATTTATTTCGTGAGGTTCCAGGTCCTCCGCAGCCGACGACGCATTATGTTGAGGTACGTTTCTGTCTTTGTTACTCTTGATGTTATATACACTATAGACGATTTGAACTCTCTCTTTTAGCTAAGAGGCCACCCACTTTTCGAGGATGAAGCTTGTTCGGATGAAATTCCTGTTATTGCCACCGAAGGGCTTCAAGTCTGTTCCATCCCTGAGGATGTAGTATGCAGTAAAGGAGATGAACCGCCACAAGCTGATCATAAAGGTACTTTTGAACCTATACTTCTCTTACTTCCTCTATGTCATCCGTTTCTAACTTATGATTTTTATGTGTAGCTTTGATTGTAAAGGAAGATGTACCGAAGTTCATGAACAGATGACATTCTCTGAAGCCACCATTGGCGGAGTTAACATCTTAGACAAATCAAAGGCTTCACAATATCCGCCTGCAAGCTGCCACCCAAGTTTGCGAACAAATTGAAGACATGATAACAAAGCACTCGACGACAACCATTCTATCCAAGAAGAAAGAGCTTAACGAACTGGAATCTGCACTTCAATATTATGGGGTCGATTCCGCATTAGTAAGAGGCAGGGTGGAGAGCTTGATGACTAGCGCTACTCAATACAACGCCGCAAGACTTGCATGCTTGCAGAAGACAACTCCATGCACATGTAATCAACGCTTGACACTCACAGAATCTGAACTCGCATTCCGCGAAGCTGATCGTGATCAACGTCAAGTTGCAATTGAATCCTTGAGGAGCCTGAAGAACGAGCTACAGGTGTTGGAAGAGACAATAGCTTCACTAGACACGAGTTTTCTACTTCATGACAAGAAAATCGCTGATCTAGAAAGGGAGGGAGCCCAATTCAAGGAGACTCTGGTGTTGTCTGCTGAGGAGTTTGAGGAGGCCAAGAGGCTGAAAGGAGTCTTTGAAAAGCAGTGTGGTAGCTTCAAGGGTCTAACTTGGATGTGAAAGACCAATCATTAATAGTTAATGTTTTTTCCGCTTCTCTTTTTGTTCTCTTTTAATGATTGTAATAAGTCAACTTTGACAATTAGAACTTATCGTGCATGTAATAAGTCTATTTTGACAACAACCTTTCTTAAAATAATGATTTTGTTCTACCTTATTGGTAAACAAACCCTTATTTTTATTTTAACATGACTGAACTCAAGAATGTTATTCTCAAGCTGCCTATGTACCCTTTGATACGAATCACGGCTAAGTTGTTAACTGCGGAAACGAAAACAACACGAACACGGGTATTGGTCGAAGAAATTGTTCTTCTCTTATTATTGTGCTTAAAGGCTACAATCTCTGATGTCTACTCCTTTGCTACAATAACACTATGATTCGATGCTAGAACTAATACTAGGCATCTCTATTTATAGTCACAAACCCTATAAATCCTTATCTAACTAGAAAACTATACATTGTCCTAGTTAGACAACTATTCATCTCCCATAAAAGAGAAGGAATCCTAATTCCTAAAAGCTAAAGGATACACCCGTATCATGGCTCCCCCTCTTCTAGGAACTTAAACTCCCGTTTAAGTTAAAACTGGAGATTAGGAAACTCGAGAGTTCCCTTTTCCTTGCTGAACCATTTCGTCTTGCTTAGAACTTGACCCGCACGTCCAATCAGAAACGCCGTCCGCTGTCCTTTACGTGTTGTCCTTCCGCTCCAAAATGCAATCTTCGGCTAATGGATCCTCTTGGTCAAACCATAAGTCTTCAACTGATGGTAGAACCGTCTTGTCGTCACTGTTGTCACCGTCATCATCAAGCAGTGGCAGCTCAAACAGCTTCAGATATTCGGCGTTGATAACCGAGTACATGCCCAAGTAAGGTGGCAAGTCGGGCTTGAAGGCGTTGTCTCCAATCTGCTCCAGTACACGAAAAGGTCCGTACCGCAGTGGCTTGATCTTCTTACCTTCTCCCTTAAGACGCTCCTTACTCAGCTTTAACCACACTAAGTCACCAACTCCGAAATTACAAGGCACTCGATGCTTGTCATGCTTAGCCTTGTACTTTGCTTGTGACTTCTGTAGTTGTGCTTCAACAGTTGCATGAATCTGACTAATCTTCTCCAGGAAACGCTGTGCTTGTAGCCTATCACTCTCTCCCTTTCCCTGGTGACCGTCTCCAACCGTGAACACCATGTCAAAAGGACTTGGAGGCAGATACCCGTAGCACGCTTCAAAAGGTGACGTTCCTGAAGAGCTATGTACTGCCCTGTTGAACGCAAACTGCAGATATGGAAGACTCTCATCCCAAGTCTTCGGATGTCTAGCATTGTAACCCCTTAGCATAGCACCATAGTCCTGTTAACTACTTCTGTTTGTCCATTGGTCTGAGGATGAAAAGCGGTGCTCTTCTTCAATCTGGTATCCATCATTCGCCACAAAGAATCCCAAAAGTGACCCAGGAATCTGCTATCTCGATCCGAGATGATCGAACTCGGCAACCCGAAATGCTTCCATACATTTTTGAAAATCAATTTAGCTGCCCCTGCTCCCGTCACCGTCTTCTTGCAAGGAATCAATATCACCATCTTGCTAAACCGATCGACCACAATGTACAAGTAATCACAACCTGACTTGGCGCGCGGCAACCCTCCCAAAAAGTCCATGGAAATACTCTCCCAAGGCCGTGAAGGTACCGGCAACGGTAGGTACAACCCTCTCTTCCTATTCGCGGGGTTGGAAGTGCAACACAACTTGCAGCCGCGAATGAATCTAGACACATCATCCTGCATCTTTGGCCAGAAGACGTAACGACGCAAATTCAACAAAGTCTTCTCAGCTCCAAAGTGACCTGCCACCTTGGATGTATGCGCTTCGCGAAGCCATTGTAATCGATCGCCATCTGCTGGAATGCATAATAATGAGCCCTTATAAAGCAAACCATCACGTATCTCAAACTCCCCCTTGAGAACCTTCTGCGCCTTCTCGTACACATCCTTCAAACTGTCATCGGTTTCATACCAAGTAGCATACTCAGTGAGCACCAACGGTTGGATCTGCATGGCCACCACCAGGGCCGAAGCTACTGTCGGCGGTCGTGACAACATGTCGGCCAACTTATTGGTGATCCCCTTCTTGTACCGGATGACCATGTTAAATGCCATCAGATATGACATCCACTTCATGTGTCTAGCTTGTTGCAGCTTAGTCTGGGCGTGTAGATACTCCAATGGTTTGTGGTCAGAATGCACCACTACCTCTTTACCCAACAGATACACCCTCCAATGCTTGATAGCTTGATAAAGTGCGTAGAACTCTTTATCATAAGTGGGATAGTTCTTGATGGAGCCGGCAAACAACTGTGAGTAGTACTCCACCGGTTTCCCATCCTGTAAAAGCACTGCTCCCATAGCATAAGTAGAGGCATCGGTTTCGACCTCAAAAGGACGCTGTAGATTTGGTAAAGCTAGTACGGGTGCTTCTGAAATTTTCCTCTTCAATAACTGAAAAGCATCCTCATGGTTTTTACTCCATTCAAATTTGACATCGGCTTTCGTCAACCCATGTAGCGGCGCTGCAATTGTAGAAAAGTGTCTGATAAACTTGCGCAAATACTGACATGCACCAACGAAACTCCTCACTTCAGTTACTGTCCAAGGTGTAGGCCACTCGGTGATGACCACTACCTTTGCTGGATCAATTTTTCGGTGTCCACCACCAACTACAAACCCGAGATACACCAATTCCTCCTGAGCAAACTCACACTTCTTTGCGTTAAGGTGCAGCTGACTATCTCTTAAGACCTCAAAGACCCTCTCAATATGCCCTAAGTGCTCCTCCCATGTCATGCTATAAATCAGTATGTCATCCAAGTAAACGATCACAAAGTCCTCCATAAAAGGTCTGAGTAAATCGTTCATCAACCGCATGAACGTGGCCGGGGCATTGCATAGCCCAAATGGCATCACTAACCATTCGAACAAGCCTTGCTTCGTCTTAAAAGCCGTTTTCCATGTATCTTCTTCTCGGACTCGAACCTAATGGTACCCAGACTTTAAGTCTAGCTTGGTAAAATACCTAGCACTCTCCAACTGATCCAACAAGTCGTCTATTCTCGGTAACGGATACCGATTCTTGATGGTTATCTTGTTCAACGCACGATAGTCGACACACTTGCGCCAACCCCCATCCTTCTTAGGAACTAACAAGACTGCTGATCCGCAAGGTGAACTACTTGGCTTAATAATCCCCTTCGCGAGTAACTCCTGCACCTGGGCCTTGATTTCCTTAGATTCCTGCACAGTTGTGCGGTATAACCCTGAATTTGGTAAAGGACTCTCCCCTATCAGCATGATCTCGTGCTCCACACTTCTTCTCGGCGGCAAACCTGGATTCTCCTTAAACAGATCAGCAAACTTAAGCTTCAGCTTCTCCACGTCTTGGTTTTGCTTCCCGGACAAAGAAGTTAAGCATACTTGACTCGAATATTCCTCCTTGGGCCGAATCATTATCAGAACAAACTTCCCGCATGCATTAACCAGTCATTTCGCTTGTGTTGCCGTCACCAAGCTTGCTTCAGGTGAGGAGGCCGCCGCCCGGATGACAAAACGTCGTCCGTCCTTAATGAAGGTGTACTTCTGAGCCTTCCTTTCATAGATAGCATCTCTATCCCATAAGTAAGGATTCCCCAGAATTACCTGACAAACATCCAATGGTACCACATCACATGTTACTTCATCAATGTATGTTTCATGAAGAGCAAACTTGAACGTGCATCGAGTAGTAATGCTTAGTCCTGCATCTTTCTGAATCCATCCTAATGGATATGGCTTTGGATGTTTGACTGTTTGAAGACCTAACTTCTGAACCAAGGCCTCCGAGATAAGATTCTTTTGACTTCCCGGATCTACTATGGCATCAACTAGGCTGGCCTTCAATTGCAGCTTTACAACAAAAAGCTGCTCTCTTAGGTTCTCGTCGTCCTTCCTCATCTGAGTTCCTGCCATGAGGTTGAGCTTCGCATTCGGCTCCGTCATTCCTGGTACTTCGGTGGTTTCGTTAGCAAGCAAAGCTGTTTTCTTCTTTTCCTCCTTGCGCCGTAAAACTCTCGGTTTCAAGTGTGGAAATTTTACCCAGCATTTATCTGACGAATGACCTCCCTTGCAATGCACACAGGTTTGACTCCCCGCTTCACCTTTCTTCTGTTCCTCTTTCTTGGCATAGACTGACTTTCCCCCAAGCTGCTTTCCATCTCCTTTGGTGTCGCCCTTCTTGAGCTTCCATTCAATGGCGATGGCCTTCACACTAGCTTCAGTAACTGTTTGTACTGTAAACAGTTTTAACTCTTTCTGAAGGTATTCATGTAGTCCGGCTACATACTTCATAAACGCTGCATACTCCACTAAGGAGATATCCAGAACCAGAGCTTGATTCTGGAATTCGGTCGTGTATTCTTGCACGGACTGGTTGGTCTTCTGGCGCAGGTTGTACCACTTGAGCCATCGTTCTTCCAGAAATCCGACTGGATAGAACTGTTTTCTAAGCAATTCTTTGAACTGCTTCCACGACACTACCTCCTCACCATGATTCCTTCGGTAGGACTTCCACCAAGTCAATGCGTGAGAGGATAGTTTCAAAGTCGCACAGGTGATCTTTTCCTTCGATGTAAACCGATGAAACGTGAAATATGTGTCAAGCCGCTCAAGCCAGTCGTCGAGCTTGTCCACATTGACGCTACCATCGTACATTGGAACTTCAATCTTGAAGTCAATCTTCAAGCTACGAAAAGAACTCCCTTCTTCTTGCGTCGGCTTGCGAGAATGCTGTGAATCCTTCCTCTCAGTATCATCATCATCCTCGTCGGATTTTTCTTTCTCTTCGTCCGAATCCGAACTGCTTTCTTGCTTCTTCGTCGGCTCTCTTGAAAGCAACTCCTTGACGAGGTTGGTGAGATCCGCTATGGCTGAATTTGATGCAGACACCTGCTTCTCCAATGCTGCAAATCTCTCTTCGGGATCAGTTTTACCGTCCACCATCTTTACCTTCGGCCTTGTAGTATTTTCTAAAGACACAAGAGCTTTCCCTAGCTTTTTGTACAGTGAGCGAGTCAGGACCATGCACCACAGACTCCCACAGATACGGCTAGGCTCTGATACCAACTTGATACGAATCACGGCTAAGTTGTTAACTGCCGAAACGAAAACAACACGAACACGGGTATTGGTCGAAGAAATTGTTCTTCTCTTATTATTGTGCTTAAAGGCTACAATCTCTGATGTCTACTCCTTTGCTACAATAACACTATGATTCGATGCTAGAACTAATGCTAGGCATCTCTATTTATAGAGTCACAAACCCGATAAATCCTTATCTAACTAGAAAACTATACATTGTCCTAGTTAGACAACTATTCCTCTCCCATAAAGGAGAAGGAATCCTAATTCCTAAAAGCTAAAGGATACACCCGTATCACCCTTCCAAGGAAGGAATCAAGTCATCACATAGTTTAAAAGTTTATGGAAGGATGACGGTGATGATTTTTTTTCGTCTTTTTTTGTTGAACTTCTCTTTCAGGTTTTCACCTCAACATATTAACATTTTTTTGGGTGCCTTGTCCAGTTTATGCTCGTGCAGGCTAGGAGCATTGTTCACTTGCTTCATGCATAGTACTTCTCAAGAACTTACCATTGATCAGACCAATTCACAAGCCGTCTTGAGCCACAATCTTGTAGGCACCATTGGTGCAGAACTCACTAACGACGTAAGGCCCATCCCACTTTAATTTGAATTTCAGACCAGTCTTGTGCAACATGATGATAGGTCTACGCATGGCAAAGACTAATTCACCAACTTGGAAGGATCGAGGTCGGCCACTACCGGAACAACTACTTTAGCCGACGAAATTTTTTCGTCGGCTAAATCCTAAATTTCGTCGGCTAAAGTCTTAGCCGACGAAACGTCGTCGGCTAAGAAGTCGTCGGGAAAAAGCCGTCGGCCAAGACTTTAGCCGACGAAATTACTGTTCATCGTCGGCTAAAGTCATTTATTTGGCCGACGAAGAAATTTTTCGTCGCTTAATTTCTTGACTTTAGCCGATGAATTTTTTGACCTTAGCCGACGAAATTTAATAATATTTCATCGGCTATAGCTATTATTTTTATTTATTTAACTTTAGCCGACAAATTACCCTAAAATTGGTCGGCTAAAGTTATTATTTTTTTTTTTTTTTTAAACTTTAGCCGACGAATGTTAGGGTAATTCGTCGGCTATAGTTATTATTTTTTTTATTTTTTTATTTTTTAAACTATAGCTGACGAATTTTAATAGTTATTTTTTTAACTTTAACCAACGAATTTTATTAAAATTCGTCGGCTATAGTTATTTTATTTTTTTCATATTTCTTTTTCTTTTTGTCCTTGTATTTTTGATTAAATTTTTTTGTTGCTTCTTTTTCGTTTTTACACCGGTGGTGGAGAAGGAGAAGAAAAGGAGGAGAAGAGAAGGAGCAAGGGTAGGAGGAGGAGAGAGGAGCTAGAGGAGGAGAAGGCTAGCTAGGAGAGGGAGAGGAGAAGGAGAGAAGAAGGAGGATGAGAAGGATTTAGAGGAGAAAGGAGGAGGCGAAAAGGTATGATGAGGAGTACGTTGTTGCCGCCGGAGTAGGAGGAGGAGGAAAAAAATGAAAGATATAAAAAATTTTGAACTTTAGCCGACGAAATACCCTAATTTCGTCGGCTAAAGTTCAAAATTTTAGTCTGAAAATTTCAAAATCCCCGCCAAAAAAATTGAATTTTTAATTAACTTTAGCCGACGAATTTTAATAAATTTCGTCGGCTATAGTTATTTATTTTATTTATTTATTTAACTTTAGCCGATGAAATTAGAGTATTTCGTCAGCTATAGTTATTTGTTTTTTTATTTATGTAACCTTAGCCGACGAATTACCCTAATTTCGTCTGCTATAGTTATTTATTTATTTATTTATTTAACTTTAGCCGACGAATTACCCTAATTTCGTCGGCTAAAACCCTAAACTATATACGTAGAAGCTTCAAACGAAAAAAAAAATTGTGAAATAAGGTATGACCAGAATGGTGAAATACGTCTACAGTTGAAAAATCACTTAACTCTGATAAAGTCTCGGTACCGATAGTTGCGGTTAACACAATTTTCCATTCTTTCTCCCTAGCGGTAGCCCTATCTCCAATGGTTATTTTTCATAAAATTTTTACACCACTGGTTGCGTCCTATTGATTTGAAACTATTTTCAGTTGAAGGTCCGGGCAAAAAAAGTAATTTAGACGGTCAAATGACCGTTTCCGTGCGTTAAGGGGTTTGACTTACGAGATTGACCGTAAGGATCGAGCCCTTAACGTTGTCAGATTAAGTTAAATTTTTTCCTATAGACATATTTTAACATAATGATCATATCAGATGGTCGAAATTTTGTTTCTCAACTTTGATCATCGAAATCACAACATGCCTACAAATGTTGTATAACTTGTTTACTAAGATTTAAGTAAATGTTCCGTTTCTAAAACAAACTCTATGTAGAAAACTTCAAAAGTAAAAAAGTCGTGAAATAAGATATGACCGGAATGGTGAAATATGTTTACGGTTTAAAAATCACGTAATTCTGGTAAACTCTCGGTGCCGATAGTTGTGGTCAATACAATTTAGGGGTTTGACAAGATTGACCGTCCGGATGAAGCCCTTAACTTTATCGGATCAAGTTGAATTTTTTACCATAGACATATTTCAACATATTTATATCTGACGGTCGTATTTTTGTTTGTTAATTTTGATGATCGGAATCACAACATGTCTAATATTTACCAGTCTTTAGCTATATAGGGAGCCCTATCATAGAGGGGTAAATGTCTCAAAAATTTTAGATGGACAGTTGCGTCTCATTATGGTGAGTGTTTGTTGTGTTGAAGGTTTGACCAAAATACCTCATATAGGTATAGATATGGGTATTTTTATGTGTTAAGTGTTTAGAAAAACGTCATTTTGAAGCCTTAAACGAACTCAGATGGCCAAAAAAGTCTATATATCATGGCAATAGCAATGAGTTTGACTCGCAAGGCCGTTCCGCTTCCAGATTGGTATAACAATAGCCAATCGGACACCGAAACATCCGTAGTGCAATTTTGTAACTAAAAGGTACTTTAGCCGACAAAATACCCTAATTTTGTCGGCTAAACTTTTCAAATTTCGTCGGCTAAAGTTCACAGACTATAGCCGACGAAAAAATCACTTTAGCAGACTAAAAAAATTTTCATCGGCTAAAATTCCACTATAGCCGACGAAAAACATAGTTTAGTCGATGAAAAATTATTTCGTCGGCTAAAATTCCACTTTAGCTGACGAAAATTTAACTTAGCTGACGAAATTTTTTTTCATCACCTAAAGTCTACTTTAACCGATAAAAAACTTCATCAAGTTGTTTTTAATTATTTTATCGACTAAAATTTTTTTTCAGGTAATGAGCCTAGTACCTATATATCTGTACCGGATCCATTTTTTCCCTCCGATTTATTTTTATTGGTTTTTAATTTTATTTTCTTCTCTGCAATCTGCATGTTAAGACTGTCTGGAAAGCTTTCTCTTTAGTCAAAAGCAGCTCCACCTTGGGACCCACCCTTCCATGCCACTGTTTTCTAATCCTAATTTTCCAATCACAAAACCAAATATAAAAAACAACAATCCAGAATCAAAACCCAATCATCAAAAACTTAAAAAACGGGCTAAGAGATTAGCAACAATCTCTGTATAGATTATCCAACTGTAAAGCAAACCCACATTGGATACTGATAGATAAAGTCACAAACAAGAAAAAAAATGTAGCAATGAGAAAATGAGCATCCCCAAACCCCAATCTTCCTCAACCTCTGCCTATCCCAAACCCAGAAACCCTAAGTGACTCTGAAGTCTGAACCCTCCTCACCAAACCATGCCTGCAAGACCATTCCCTCCTTCAAGTCCTCAAGTTCCCATTTTAAGCCCACCCAATTTCTTAACCAAAACCAGGGTCTTGTTCTTGGCTCTCACAATCTCAGCTTCTTTAGTATTAATCTCATCCATTGTCTACTTTGTCTATCACCTCTGGCATTCCCTTGTGGACAGAGCTAAAACAATCCCATTTGATTCCACTGCACCTTTGAAGCTTGAAAGATTCTCATATAAGGAGCTCAAGAATGCCTCCAATGATTTTGATTCAGCCAATGTTATAGGCAAGGGTGGCTCTGGAACTGTCTTCAGAGGTATACTCAAGTGTGGTAAGTTGATTGCTATTAAAAAGTTGGATGCTTTGAACTTGCAAACTGAGAGAGAGTTTCAGAATGAGCTGCAGATTCTTGGGGGGTTAATATCACCTTTTTTGGTGACCCTTTTGGGTTACTGTTTGGAAAAGGATTTTAGGATTCTGGTATATGAGTACATGCATAATAGGAGTCTTCAAGAGTCACTTTTTGGAGATGGTGTTTTGAGTTTGGGTTGGGATAGGAGATTTGAGATAATTACAGATGTGGCTAGAGCACTTGAGTTCTTGCATTTGGGATGTGATCCCCCTGTTATACATGGTGATATTAAGCCAAGCAACATTCTGCTTGATTTCAACAACAGGGCCAAGATTTCGGATTTTGGGTTGTCAAGGATTAAAGTAGATGGTGAGTTTGGGGTTGACATGTTTAGCCAGGACTTGGGGAAGAGTCAGGAGCTGTGGAAGAGTCAAGAGCTGTCTGGAAACTTGGCTGTGGATACTTCACCGGCTATTGGTACACCTGTGGAGAGTGCTAATGAGGTAGATTTTTCTCTTGCTTTGCAAGCATCTTCATCATCAAACAATAGTAGAAAGTGCTGTAATGTTAAAACCTTGAATTTGAATTCCCTGAATTATAATGCTAACATTGCCTGTGAGAGTGAGGTTAAGAGTAGTGATGCAAAGGGAAAAGAGGTTTCAAGTGTTGATTTTGGTGGGGATGATTGGAATACTAGTTTTGTGCCTTATGATGATGAACTCAGTAGTGTTGATCATAGTAAGGATTTGGGTGTTATTGCTGGTTCGGCTGTTGATAAGGCAGAGGATGCGAAGCAATGGGGGAAGGATTGGTGGTGGAAGCAAGATGGAAGTGGTGAATTGTGTAGTAAAGATTATGTTACAGAGTGGATTGGGAGTCAGATTTGCCCGTCTTCGAATCCTGATTGGGATGATGACAAGAAGAGCATCCCTGATCAGAAGACTGACTTATATATGGCATCCCCAGTTGATAAACTTGAAAATGGAAATGGACCCCATGGACAACAATTTGGGTTTGGAAATCTCAGCAAGGAGTTTGAGAAGAATGAATCAAAGGGCAGGAAAAACCGTAAGAGGAAGCCGAGGAAGATGCAAGAGTGGTGGAAGGAAGAGCACCTTGCGGAGATCAGCAAGAAGGGCAGCAATCTGAAAAATCTTGAAACAAAGTGGAAGAAAGGCTTCAAAATACCGCGTTTTGATCTCGGTAGATGGTCTCACTTTCGCAGGAGAAAGAATTTTAGGGAACAAAGTCAAGAAAAGAGTGATCACAATGGTGAGTTCAGTTTCAGAAGGGGATGGAAGAAAAAGAATGCACATTCTGTTGGCAGTCACATGTGGAGTGGTGATCTATTTAGCCGTGAGCTAAGCAGCACAACAAGCATGAGAGGGACTTTGTGTTATGTTGCTCCAGAATATGGTGGATGTGGATACTTGATGGAGAAGACAGACATTTACGGTCTAGGTGTGCTAATCCTTGTGGTTGTGTCTGGTAGAAGACCACTACATGTTCTTGCATCACCGATGAAGCTAGAAAAGGCAAATCTAATAAGCTGGTGTCGACAGTTAGCTCATGCCGGAAATATACTAGAACTTGTAGATGAAAGACTGAAGGATGAGTACAATAAAGACCAGGCAACTTTGTGTATAAATTTGGCTCTTTCTTGCTTACAAAAGATGCCAGAGTTGCGGCCAGACATTGGGGAGATTGTTAAGATCTTGAAAGGGGAGATGGATCTCCCACCACTCCCTTTCGAGTTCTTTCCTTCCCCTCCGTCTAGGTTATACAGCAGGAGCAGGTCAAGGAGAAAACAGACGACAACTGCAGAGTAGGCGCTGCAACATATTCTTCATGCCACTTTTCTTTGATCATACAAGAGTTGATCTGGAAACTTGGGGTCTGAAAATTGCGTGTACCAGGGCCATTGTCTTGTTATATGTATAGTAGCTAGATGATTTTGCTTTCTTTGCCATTACTGTGTTCATGTTCAAGTTCACTCGAAGAAGCCCCTTTGTGATTTCATCCATGTAACCAGGGTTTTTCTCAATCATAAACAGATTAGAGTTTTTTGTAAATTTGTGCATTGGTATAGCCAGACGTGCAAAGATGGCAAATAGCCTTCCAAACATTGACAAAGATCATTCTCACTGAAGCTTGAGAGTTGAGGTTACATGCTTTTAGTTAATGTGATTACTGTGCATTTCTTTATTCCATAAAGGTTATCTTTCAGGAGGAATAGAGTGATTAAACAAGAATTGCTCCACCATAAATGCCAGGTAGTTTTAGTTCACCAGCCATTACTGTAACTTTAACAAACCCAGAAATGATTGACCCTTGAATTCTGGAGGGAGTTTTTGTTTCTTTTGATTAGTCATGAACCACTGAAGTCCTAATCACGGGCTGAAGATAATCACTACTAGATGTGCAACCACACAGTTAAAATCCAATGTATAAGGTTTGTTACGTGTTGCTATTAGTCTCACGCCCCCGTTTCCGGCCATATGATTTCTGTTCTAAAATTTATTTCCATGTTGTAAACACAGTTTATGACTATCTCTCGACTGCGAAAGCTTTTATTTGGAAATTCAAACTAGTCTGAGGTACGTATTACCTCTCTTTAAAGGTTCTCATCAACTAGTTTGCAAATCTTCAAAACTGTGATTCTTTTAAAACAAGAGATCGATGATCGGTAGTTGATGTGGAAAGGGACTCTAGTCAGTTGTAATGTCTATTTTTAAGATATTGACAAATGCAAACTATGGAGGCTTTGTCCAATTCGTTAAGTATATGTTGCTTTGTTTTGTTCTTGACAGAAAAGCATCCTGGTAGTAAACTTGTGGTACATAATTACACACATTTTTCACCGTGATCATAATTGGACTTTTTTTTACGTTACAAAAGATAATTTTATTGATCAAAGATCAAATGACTATCAGGTCAAGCAATGATAATCTAAAGATCATACATACAGTTAACAAACTAAAAATGGAAAAATAACCACAAAGATAGGGTCTAAAAATGTGAACATTAACCAACTGGAAAACAAATAAAATAACTTCTGAATCTAAGCAGCAACTAAGCAAAGTCACTGTCCAGACGAGAATAACACCTAAAACTCAATGGTGTACGTTTCCACTCTGTAGACTAGCACAACAACTAAACTCTGTACAGTAACAGAGGCCAGAAATTATTTCATCCCATGGACCTAGCACAAGGGAGAAGATCCATTAAGGACCTCCTTGTTGAGGACTTTTTTCGTTTCACTTTATTTTCGATCGTATATTCATATCTCGACCGTTTAGTTTGTAGATATATATGAGTAGATCATCTCTACAAATTTTCGTACAAATTAAAAATCATTTAAGACATTCATAAATGTGATTCACCGATTATAAACTTGAACGGTTGATGTTTAACATATTTAAATCATCTATTAATTTGATCTATTTCGATACCTTACGATCACCAATTTGACTGAAAAATTGTAGGAGTGATCTACTTATATGGACCTATAAACTGAACCACTACCAGGACAACTACTTTAGCCGACAAAATTTTTTCGTCGGCCTGTTAAAAACTTTTGTCGGCTAAAGTCTTAGCTGACGAGACTTCGTCGGCTAAGAAGTCATTGGAAAAAGCTGTCGGCTAAGACCTTAGTCGACGAAATTATTGTTCATCGTCGGCTAAAGTCATTTATTTAGCCGACGAAAAAAAAATTTGTCGCTTAAAGTCTGGACTTTAGGCGACAAATTTTTTGACATTAGCAGACGAAATTTTATTAAATTTCGTCGGCTATAGTTATTTATTTAACTTTAGCTGACGAATTTTAATAAAATTCGCAGGGTATAGTTATTTATTTTAATAAAATTTTATGTATTTTAATTATTTATTTAAATTTAGCCGACAAATTTTATTAAATTTTGTCGGCTATAGTTATTTATTTATTTTTACTTATTTAAATTTAATCGACAAATTTTAATAAATTTCCTCTGCTATATTTATTTATTTAAATTTAGCTGACAAATTTTAATAAATTTCATTGGCTATATAGTTATTTATTTTATTTTTTATTTCTTGTATTTTTTATTATTATTTTTCTTCTTTTTCGTTTTTCCGCCGGTGGTGGTGTCTGGAGGAGGAGTTGCCGTCGGAGAAAAATGAGGATGAGGAGGAGGAGAAGAAGAATGAAAGATATAAAAAAAATTCAAAATTTTCGACGGGGATTTTGAACTTTAGCCGACAAAATATCCTAATTTCGTCAGCTAAAATTCAAAATTTTAGTCGGAGATTTTAAAAATTTAAGGGTACTTTAGCCGACGAAATTAAAGTATTTCATCGGCTAAAGTCTCTTATATTTTAAACTTATATTATATATATTTATTTAACTTTAACCGACGAATTTTAATATATGACCAGGATGATGAAATACGTCTACGGTTAAAAACTCACTTAATTCCGGTAAGAGAAAATTTTAGAAACAATACACCAAATAAAGACATTAATAATTTCCATACATGAAATTTTAAATCAAACATTTTGGTACACACTATAAGTATACAACGTTAATAACACCATTAAATCTTATATAATTATTCATTTGTCGAAGGGTAATTTGGTACTTTAACTCTATAACTATTTTTTATTATAAAAAGAAATAAAAAAGAAAAGAGGAATAGAGAGAGATTAGAGATCTGATTAACCAGATGAATTCAAATCATCGATCTAAACTCATCACCAACTACCAGATGAGATCAAATCATTGATCAAAAATGAAAACAGAGTTCTTGGCCTCCCTTATATCCCAATAGCAGAAGAATACTACTATATCTTGTTCAGTAATATGAATAAGAAGAAAGTCTTCGCCAGAAATTTGTGTTTAAAAAAATGGAGAGACCTTCCTGTAGTCATGGTTTGAGTGAAGACCTGCACTAATTAGACCTCAATACCCTCTCCAGAATTAAGCCCATGGCCCGCTGGCCCTCTGCTAATCTAGTGGGCTCCATGGTGGCAATTTCGACTGGGCGAGTCTAGCCGGCTCAACGGATGCTGGAAGTTGATCTCAGCGTGTGTGAGACGCGCCTCCATCTCAATGAGTCGGTCGTACAGACCTTTGGCAGTGACGTCGTTGTGGTCGTGCGATAGGAAGAGAAACGACAATAGGAAGAACGTCGTTGTGATCGTTCTTCTTGCACAGATGAAACCGGAGGTGGTGGTGCTACTGATGATGATCAGTTAGGGTCTAAATGGTCATTTGGGGTGGAGAGAATAGAGATAGGTGCCCAAATAAAGGAGAGCTGAGCGCCCTTATATAATTTGTAAAGACCAATTTACCCTTAAAACTAACGGCGTAGTTAACGGCTTGTATATATATTGAATCGAACTTAAAATTTAATGTATTAAAGTATAAGTTTTAAAACTTGATGTACTAAAATTGTTAGTGACCTAAACTTTATGTACACTTACCAAAATTTTCCCTTCCGGTAAAGTCTTGGTGCCGATAATTGCGGTCAATACAATTTTCCATTTTTTCTTCCTAGAGGTAGGTCTATCTCCGGTAGTTATTTTTCATATAATTTTTATACTACTGGTTGCTTCTTATCGATTTGAAACTATTTTCAGTTGAAGGTCCGAACAAAATACGTAATTTAGACGGTCAAATGATCGTTTCCATGTGTTAAGGGGTTTGACTTACGAGATTGACCGTAAGGATCGAGCCCTTAACGTTGTCGGATCAAGTTGAATTTTTTCCTATAGACATATTTCGACATAATGATTATATCAAACAATCGGATTTTTTTTCTCAAGTTTGATAATTGGAATCACAGCATGCCTACTAATGTTGTACAACTTGTTTACTTAGTTTTAAATAAATGTTCTGTTTCAAAAACAAACTCTACGTAGAAACTGTCAAAGCAAAAAAATCGTGAAATAAAATATGAGTGGAATGATAAAATACGTCTACGGTTGAAAATCACGTAATTCCGGTAAAGTCTCGGTGTCGATAGTGTATCTTCAATGTGACTTCGCCTACAAGTCCAATTGTTAGAATTGAACAATTTGAACTTCAAACTCAGTTTTCATAAAATGAAATTTTATCAAGTGCCTGATACATTTGGAAGGCTGATAGCCTGTAGGAAGGGGAGTGCGGGGAACACAAACACACAGAATTCAAAAAGTATCCCTTAGTATAAGCAAACTAAGATTCAACAAAAGAAAAGAGGAACATCATCCGTCCGAATCATGTAAAGATACACAAACTGCAAATCAAACCAGTGAACCAATTGACAAACAATGCATTTCCAGAAGTGCAAGATGAACCACAGGGATTCTTATACGTACCAGGAACATAGAGAAACAAATTGGGTCCGCAACTGCAAGAACAATGAATCAAATGCTCCTGAGTAGAGTTTAACATTGTTCAAGAGGTCGAGTTCCTTTTCTTAAAAAGCCAAGCCACTTTCGTTTCGATCAGCTGCCATGAAACTCATATAGCATCAGCTGTAAGGTTTTTAGGGCAGTGAAGTCTTCAACATCTATAATCCATGTCTTCCCAAAGAAAGCTCAAAAGATGATCTCTGCAGCATTTGCATATGAAGTCAAAATTTAAGATAAGACTATTAACTGGATGTCTTCTTCTTTCTTGGACTTTTCTATCTCACAGCCCTGTCTTGCTTCAGATTAATCCTTTTTGCTTGCTTGAGTTGTCTAACTCTCCGTTTTCCTTTAACAGTACCTCTAATTGGCTTCTTCACGAGCTTCTTAAGCTTAGGATCTTCTGAAAATCCATTTGACATCATCTCAGCCAAAAGTTCCTTGGCCTTCCTTAACAACCCACAAGTTGCCAGCCCCTTTACCATAGCAGTGTAGTGTGTGGAATCAGGCACTACTCCATAGTTCTTCATTTCATTCCAAATCTCTAATGCTTTCCCAGGTTGTTCTAATATAAAGAACTTTTCAAGAATGATGAGAAACGTATTGCCAGTAGGACCTAAATTAGCTTTCTTCATTCGATCAAGTACTTCAAGGGTACTCATTGAATCTGTACTCTGGAGAAACGCATGGTAAGTCTCTACAGTTGGGCTGAGATTATCATTGATCATAGCACTAAGCATCTTTCGCACCTCCTCTAGCTTCTTTGATTCACATAAAGGACCTATCATTGAGTTATAGGTGGTAGCATCTGGCTGCAAACCCATTTCTTTCACTTTGTCCAGTACTTTGAGAGCTTCATTATAGCAATTCTCACGGTTTAGTACATATATTAAGGAATTGTAAACCTTGAGACCCGGAACCATATCCCTTTTCTTCATTTCATCGTATAGTCTAAGGGAGTCAAAAAGATTCCCAACCTTTGAGAAGCAGGAAATCATGTGTGTATAAGAAGTCGCATCGGGTGTAATACAGTATTTTGACATTTCTCTCCAAACTCTCTTGGCTTGATACACATCAACAGATATGTTACACCACCCATCAAGAACAATGTTAAAGCCCTCGACCTCCAGTGGGAAGAACTTTTTACTTACAAGCATGAATTCTTCAGCTTCCTCCATGTATCCATTTTTGCATAGTGCACTCAACAGGATGTGGAATGCTTCTTGATCAGGGCTCAATCTGAACTTCTCCATTATCTGAAATGTCTTAATGGCCTTACTCGGGTGATTTGCAGATGCATATCTGATTAATACCAAAAAGTGGAATAAAATTGTTTAACTCAAACTTCTTAAACCCATATGAGTTTTTGACATGATAAACCACGTATTCCAGAAAACCAGCAAAGGAGGACCGAAAAGGACATTGTCCTATAATATATACACCTAGTAAACATGGATACAACATGATATGCATATACCACGAAGGCAAGAAGCGATCTTTCAAATAGTTCCTCAGCCTGATTTCTCTTCTTGATAGAAAAAGAAGCAAGACTAGGCTAAGTAGGATATCAAATTTCAAGCTCTAAAGAGTGAAGCTGCATATGCAATACGATCAAATATCATATAAATATTTCTCTACTTGTAAACCCAAAATGATGTAGCCTAACTAAGCTTTCTCCCAGTAACATATCAATTCAACATAATGTAGAAATGAAAATGCCAAAGTTTGCAAAAGCCTTACCTATCAATCATAATAAGCATAGCACGTCGTGTATCCATCAAAGCCTGATTCAAGTCGCGTATCAAACACCAAGCAGTACTAAATTTTCTGTGGCTTCCCAAAACCCAAACCATCACGCTACACGCCTCTTCATCGCAACACCCCCTTTTCTCACCCCATTTGAACCCCAAAAAGGCCAGCTTCCAATCTCCCCTCATCGCCCAAATTGCCAAAACAACCATATCCCGCTTCGGCTCGACGCCAGACTCGTCGAGAAAAGCCATGGCGTCGGCCTCAGAGGCCAAACCAGAAGTACTTCTGAGTGATTTAAGAAAGTGGGTGAGACCCAGGTTGAGGGTGTTTTCTGGGTTGAAACGCTGGGCATTGAAGCCAAGTGGGTGGTTGGGGACTTGGCCGGAGAAGGGTCGGAGAGTTGAGAAGAATGGGCGGTGGAGAGAAGAGGGAGAGGTGGAGATGGGTTTTCGGTGGTGGAGAAGGGAGAGGGATAGGTAGAGGGGATGTTTGGTTCGGAGGCTTCTTGCACCACCAAGTGCCATCACTTCCAACTTTCTGTTCAACAAGGAACGCCCCTCACGCTCATTTTCAAAACATCTCAGAAACAAGAGTCCTTCACCCCGCCGTGGAATCTCAAATATTTATACCCATCTTTTCTATAACTATTGTTTTAAATAGTTATTCTAGTTCCATTAGACCAAACTCAGTGAGTATTAATCATCTAAACTTTACCGGTGATTTATTACTATTTTTCACATTAGTTCTTTCTCAATGTCATTATCAAACTGACGTCAACTTTCAGAAGAAATATCTACAGCTTACGAAGTAGGAGAAAGAAGTTATAGAGCGCAGGAAGAGATTGAAGTTCCACAACTCATAGACAGTGAAGCATCCAGAATCCGGAATTTGTCTAGGCTAGATAGAAGCACAATTTTTTTATCAGGTTTGTAACCCTCTAAAAATTCATCAATTGAAGAACTTTTTTAAGAAACACTATCAAAAGTGTCAAAAATATTTTGAATTTCTTATTTTAAGAGAGAAAAGTGGGCAAAATAGAGTAAGAATGAAGAAGAATGTGCAAAATAGAGTAGGAATGAAGGAGAATTGTGGTGGTTGTGAGTGGGAAAAAAATAATGAAAATATCAAGATTTGCAACAAGTAGGAGTGGATTTGGTCAGGTTACCAACTGAACCAATGCTTCTTATTGTTCCAACATGTGCTAATTTATTACATATACTATGTATGTCTAGGCTTAAGCCTAGACATCCCACTACGTAGATCCGTCACTACTCATGAACCAAGAGAATAAAGCTCTAAAAATCATGAATCAAGAGAATAAAACTATATAGCTCTTAGAAATGCAAGTGATAAAAACAGTGTCATTCCCTTCACGGTTGTTCAAACTCTCCAAATGTGCCAGCTGAAATGCTTCCTCCTCTCTGTTACGTTGTATGACAAGCATATCTGTGGTATCCAAGCAACTGTCACTGTCATTGTCATTGTCATTGATTCCAAATAAATACTAGTAGAAGGGGTACTAGATTCAATTTGTTTCTTTTTCTGGTACAACTAACATAGTCACAGCCCTGATTCAAATGAATTAGCAAGCATTCTTCTTTTTATGATTCATTATCAATTCCAGCTCATTTTTTTTTCTCGATATCTTAATCAAACCGATGTAAAATGATTTTATCAAACCAACATCAACAATTACAAGAAAACTATATAGCTCTTATACCAAAAAAAAGTAAGTTCTAGAGCTCAAGGATCAAGAGAAAGAAACTTTATAGCCTGGGCCGACCCTGAGGGGTGCCAATTAAGGCAACCGTCTCAGACCACCAGTCTCTAACAAACCTCCAATATTTTTTTTTGAATTATATATGAGGACGATCTTATATATAAAATGTTTTGTCAATTACTTCTCAGTAGCATAAGATAGTCTAGCGGTAATCTATGTTTAAGGTCCAGCTTAGATCCTTGGTTTAAAACAAGGAGACTTCAGAATGTTTTACCTTTTTATTTGAATCAAATAAGACTTCATAATATTTTATCCTTTTATTCTAAGTGGGTCTTAACAAAATAGACATTATTTGTCCTTGAATTGTTGTTAGTCTAAATACAAATTTTTGTCATTTTAACTCTACATTATAAAATCCAAACAATGAATTGTCAATTAATAGAATTTAAATTTATAAAATTGTAATTCTCATAACTTTAAAATTTTTATGAAAATTAGAATTGCTTGATCCAAATATAACGTAGATGATTTTCATTTGGAAAGACCACCTTTTTACTTTCGAGGAATACCACTACCACTAGTAAGTTTTTCATTTGACATTCATACTGAACACTGATTGGAAGAATTTTCTTCTCACAATTAATCAAGGGAGTGCATTTCTTTGGCAATACAACCTTTACTACAAATATGATGTGTAGAGATTAGGGTTGGGTATTTCGTACCGTAATCCCGATTTTGTCCCGGTCTCGTATAGAAAATTGGTGAGACGAGATAAAATTTTAAAATGACAGTACCATACCGTCCAGTTTTGATAGTTTGGAAACAAGATGGGACTGTCCCAAAATTATAAATGTACTTGTATTCGATCATAACAGTCTGATTTTTAGGGTGTATAATCTTACAATCAACTCAAACACGCTCAATGAGACGCCCAAAATCTAAACATAAATTCACAGTATTAATTTCACATAGCAAGTTAGATAATTCATTACCATTTGGTGATGATGATCATATAAAAGATATCGGCCGTCACAATGAAGCTATGTAGCGATAACCGGAGCTTCTATGATTTTTCAAGCTTGAGAATTTTTTTGAGATCTTAATTAATTAGTTAGATGTAAATTACAAGCATTTAATTAATTGGTTATTGATTTTCCTTTCATTTTTAAAATTTTTGTTTGTCTTCTACTTATATAGAGTTAGAGGTTTAGAACTAGGACAATTATACCATGAAAATAGTAACACCAAAAAATATTATATACAATAAAACCTTCATCAATATTGGATGAGTTCACATTGACTTTATAAAAAATAGATATAAAATTTCTTCAAAAATTTAGGATAAATTGCTTTCTTCTATGTTTTTTATTTGTATTTTTTCTATCGTTGCAAGATCTCGATCCCGTCCAGGTACTGAACGGAATCGTCCCATACGGGATACATTTCTAAAAACACAAACCCGTCCTGTATCGTTCAGATAATATATTTTCAAGACATGATGAGATTCAGTGAATCCTGTCCCATGCCCATCCTTAGTAGAGATCATGTTTTTCTTTGGTTAATAGGAAAGTCGAAGCTTTAACCTCTGTGTCAGAGGTCTAACTCTCCTTAAAGACTTCTCATGGAGGTTTGTATCCAAAGGATGGTCCGTGTAACGTCATGTACCTAAAAGTTACATTTTTACAGTGATTGATGAGTTACCGAGAGCTTTTAACTGCGACAAGTGAATTATAAAGTTATTGCTCGAGTTTATTTTCAAGTTTTTCTAAACTCTTCAAATTCCTCATTTAATGACTCGAGGTTGTAGTTCGTGTCGACCCGAGTCTCTCGGTATTTTCAAAATATTTTTCGGAGCTTCTGTCTATTTTCTACCAATTCTGAAGCTTCTGGTAATTTTTAATTACCATCCCGGTAAATAAGTTTTACCATTTAACCATTTACTTATTACTCATTCATTAAATCTAGACCGTCAGATCTTTTAAAGATCTGATCTCAGCCATCCATTTCTTTATAAATAGAGAAGAGAGGTTTGACTCGGTCAAACCTCCCCAACTCGGTCAACTCTCTCGTCTCTCAGCTCTTCCGAGCTCTCTCTGCTCTCTGCCATCCCCGACGGTGTCTTATCGCCTCAGACCACCACTCGTCGGTGCACCACAACCACCAATCTCTTCCTCTCTTTCTCATCTTCAAAACCCCTATCACTATTCACTTAGAGAACCAAGAATGAGGGAGATCGCTTGAATTGGGCGTGGCTGTCCTCGATGGTAAATCTGGCAAACCAGACGACGATTTGAAGAATTGAGGTTATATTCTTGCTCCTCTTCTCTTCTTCTTCATTTACATGTCCCTCAAGCTCCGGTTCGGGGTCTAATTCAATTTTCCCTTTTTCTGGTTTTTCTGGATTTCACACGGCGAGGCTCCGATGATTCGTTCTTGCCCTTCCTGTGAGTTTGACGAACTCTGACGGGTCTAGCAACCTGTGTTTGGGGCTTAGACGAAGGATTGGGAGCTTTGGGTGGCAGCTACCGGTGTCCTGCAACGAGGCAGAGATCTGTCGACATCTTGGTTGTGTCCGTGCGTGGGGGTGAAAATGGAGCTGCTGGAAGAGATCAAGAGGTGGCAGGCAGTAGGTTGGTTGTTGTTTGAGGCCGAATCAGTTGTGTTGTTATTGCTGTTTAAATTTCTAAGTGTATGTGTTTTTGATGCATGTGGTCGATAACTTGATGAATGGAAAAAATGGGGAAGTTATGACCAATTTCCGGCAGGATATTCCGGCGACTCGGCGGAATCCGGTGAAGCAGCAAAATTTCAGGCATAAGCCGAAAAGGTAGAAATCGATTCTCTCGATAACATTAGTCGTAAAGTTGCCGGTAATTATTACATTGGGTTAACTACGGAAAAGTCGTAAAATAGGAAGTTTCCATTTTTGGAATCTTTTCCTTTTTGGAAGGTTTCAATTTTTGGAAAGTTGACAGGTAAAAAGGGAAAGTCAATATTAGTTAACCGGTTAAATTGAGATAATCAGATATTTAAAGGAGATTGGTTAATGACAACTCCTGGTTTACTCGAGAATCTTGGTCATACTAAGAAAAAGATCTACTCGAGAAGTATTAATTATACTATTGGGAAAGTAATATTTGAGTTGGTAATTTAGATGTAAAGTTAAAGAAAAGGTAAAAAATTCATAGTTAAAGAAACTAGAGATAAATAGTGAGTCCTGAAATTTTAAGGATGTTGACCACTTTAATAGTTGTGATAGACGATGACTTCTAATAACGGAATGTCAAGTTGATTGTGAAAAATAATTGAATAAATTTCATTATCGGATTATCAACTCACAATTAGTAAATCGGTTTAGTTTATGGTTTGGGTGTCCTTAGTAATTTCACAAATTAGTATATGATATTTAACCTCAAATGAAATAGTAAAGAAAGTCGATATGTTAAGATTGTGTAGTCGGAAACTAAATATTTAGTCGATAATTGGAAATAATTCTAAAGGTTGAGAAGTTGTTGAAAATGAATGAGTTGGTCAACTCCTTGTTAAATTAGTATTCCCTAGTCAAATTAAAGACTGACATGTTGGATTAATTTTACAGCCTATAGTCGAATTTGAGACTGACTCGACCATGTGGATATTTCAAGATGGCACTCAAGGGGTATTCCGAGCATTGAGGAGATCACATTAAGTACTTTGAGTGGACTTTTGATTTTATTGATAAGCATGCACTAAAGATTTTATTTTATATATAAGCAACATGAATTTATTATTTATATTGAGCCGATGGGGCCGGACAGGCGGGTTGCTCCCATATCGTAAGCTCCTTGTTTAAATCGGCTAAAATTGAGATATGTTTACTTTATTGAGAAATCTTTCATTTATGTCCATTATTATGAAGGCGGTGGAAGAACGGTGCGTGATGCATATTTTAATTAACGGGGGAAGAGTCTTTTATGACTTTTCAAATTTGTTGTGTTATTTTTCTCACCATTAAGAGTCGTTAATACATATTTGACCCCTCACCTTATTGGGTGGTGTGGGGTGGATCCCCCACTTAAGAAAGTGGCGCGGGGTGTTTTGAGAGTGTTAACCCTCACCTATGTAGGGTGGGGCAGGGTACGGGTGGACCCCCACTTGAGAAAGTTGTGAGGTGTGGAGAGGCTGATGACCCCCACCTTATAGAGTGATGCGGGATGGACCCCCTCACTTAAAGAAGTGGCGCGGGGTGGACCATCCTCTTAAGGAAGTGGCGCGGTGTTCGTTAGATTGATGACCCCCCATCTTATTAACTAAATAAGGTGGAGCTGGGTGTGCCCCTCACTTAAGGTAGTGACACGGGGCATACTTAGAAGCTTTAGGAGGCTCCAACCTTAGTCTGAGCGACTCTCCGTTTTGGTGAAACCTCTTTCCCCATTATATAATGTTGGGTTTTAAATCTTTACGTTGTTATGACTTATTTTTTTTCAAAGGTTATTTGAGATTTTTCCCATTAATGCATGCATATGTGGTTTTAAATGAACGAAGCTTTGAGAAGACATAAAACAATAAGTTTCTTTTTAAGTAACTGTTGATTTTATCCCCTCACTCTAACGTTTATTTTTAAATGTTTTCCCTTGGGCCCTTCATTTTCAAATGTCCAGTTTACAGGGTAGCTGAGAGGAAGTCATACGTACAAGAGACGAGACATAGTTAAATAATCTGCTGACGCTAGTAGTTGGTAAGTATTATCTGTTAGATTGCTCTGATTACCCTATTTTAGTTAAGTTTGAATTGGATTGGTGAAGTGTAGAGCCAATTTAGGGGAGCTGGATGGCTCCAAGTGTCTTGGTTGAATTATACTGTTTTTAGAAGTGAAGGATTGTTAATTTCAAGGGGGTTTTAGTAAGAAATTCCCTTGAGGCGGACCCTGAATTCACCTTGGGTTAAAGGGGTTAATCCGGGGTGGGTCTTGACAGTCCGAATATTCAACTAATCACTAATATCGAAGCATCGTTTGTCCTGTTTAGAAGCTTATTGGGTTACCTTCCGAACTAGTGATTAAAATAATAATAATAATAATAATAATAATAATAATAAAAAAGTTTAGAATGGATAAAAATTTAATAATTAGCTGAAATAAAATTGATATAACTCAAATAAATAGAGATGAGTGTTTGATATCGAAATCCTGAAACCGATCCCGACCATCCCTTACCGAACTCGATTGGGTCAGGACACAGTGAAAAAAGTGTTGTCCCGAACTACATCGAATCCCGAATTCAGTAATCGATTCGGGATCGGTATGAGCTAAATAGATACCGAATGTCTCGAACCGTCCTGAATCCTCTAAATTTATAATTTTATTTGTTTTTTAAAGAAAAAAGTATGTATTTATAATAAAGAATTAATCATCTTAAAGTGATGAAGTCGTCTAATTATGTTAGTTTGTTGATTTATGTTAAGAAAAAATGTTAAATATTGCATAAATATAGTATAAAAGTGATTGTTTAATTTATAGATATAAAATCTTAACTTAAAACCTTATGTCCGATTGGTCCCGAACTTGTCTTGAATTTTTCGGTATCAAGACGGTTCGGTTCCAAGCTTTAAAATCACATATCCTGTCTTGTATCGATACCGAAAAAAAAAATCAAAATCGATATCGAGATAGGTCAAATCTCGTACCGCAACTATCCCACCCCAAACTAGGACAAAAAAAAGGCGAGGCGAGGCGAGGCGAGGCGAGTGTGGTTGGCGGCCAAGTGGTGGTTATTAAGAGATAACCCGGCAGCAAGAGACAAAGTACCCCCAGAAGAAAGAAAAGGGAGAGGCTTTGATCCCAAAGACGCAGTGGTTTTGAGAAAAAAGAGAAAGATGAGCAGCAGCAGCGAGGCCGGGAAGGGGTTTAGGGGGAAAATGGAGCACTACTTGTACAGCGGCGACAAGAAGCACGTCATGGCTGGCATCGTTCTCATCAGCGCCGTCTTCGCGGTTCCTTGGTACTTCATGACCCGAGGTTGTCCCGATGCTTCTCACTCACTTGTCTCCTCAATCTTCTCTTTCCTTTTTGATTCTTTAGCAATGAATCAAGAGGGATTTCATATATCAATGCGTATTTTGGGTTTAGGGTTTATGTTTTGTTATTTCATCACCTATTCTGTTTCAATTGACTTGATATATGATTCTCTGATAATGATGCCTTCAAATTTCAAGTATGGGGTTTTAGTTGCATTGTAAGTTAGAATGCAGGTCTCGTCTTTACAATTTGTGTGTCAACATTTGGGTTAGAAGACAGAAACAATAATTTCAAATCCATGTCATGTTCTCCTGAAATTGTAATCCGTACAAAAGCTTGTTTTGAAATGTTAGTCTCCTGAAATCTTTCCTTTTGATATATCCAGGCTCATGTTATGCAAGTTGTCACAAAATGTTTTGGGTAACCGGTAGTTTCAGTAGCATTTGTTTTTCTCTGTTGTTGCAAACGGCAAAATGGGGACGAGCCGACAACTTCTGTATTGTTGTTTTCACTGGTTTAGATTATATTGTAGGGAAATAAATGCTGCAAGTGCTGATTGGATGTTATAGTTTATGAATGTTCCTTGTGTGAGTGCATACTCCACCATCAGAATTTTGGTTCAGTTACCTGCTATCTCTTTTACTTGTGCATGTGATTTTGCAGCTGCAATTTTTCTGCTAAAATCCTAACTCTTTTACAAATGTGTTCTGCTATAGGGGCAAAGCATCAATCCCATCAAGATTACTTGGAAAAGGCTGATAAAGCAAGGAGCCAAAGACTGTCTTCACGTAGTGCATCTTCTGCTAAATGATGTGAATGTTTTCTGTTAAGGTGTGTATCTTTCCTCCTGAATTTTTGTATGGCTGGAAGGTGCAAGAGGTCTTTGCTTTTTGGCAGTGTGGTTACATCTTAACTCTCTTCAGAAGAGCGGCAAAGAACTACCTTTTCTTTGTTTTAAGTCCTTGATAGAATTATAATCCCCGAGAAATACGTTTCAATAACCAGCTAAAAGAGCTTTCATCTTTAATTCTCATGCTCAGCTGCAGCTGATGTAACTTTTTGTTGAAAATTTATAATTGTTGAGGTAGTACATCCCTTCAACTATTTGTTTACATTCAAAAACTATCAATATTCATGCTGATCAAGTTTGATATTAGTGCTTGAGACAAGTGTGGCAGTGCATCTTGGGGTGCCTTTAGACTCTTCATTTTGGGTGAACCGGGCTGTATGCATAATTGTTGTGGTTCAATGCAAAGCTTATAATGAGTAAATGAGTGAGATTGAGCTGATCGATATCGAAATTAGTAAAAACTTGGAACGATAAGCTGGACTGTTCCATGTCGTCTAAACTCCGTTCAGATAAAATAGTGATGAAATTGACCAAGACAGGAGTAATGGGAACTAGTGATGAAATGACTCATGTTGCTGTCTCCATTGGCTTTAGTTGTCGCAAATTCAATGTGGTGGATTCCCCTCCCAGTTCAATTGTTCCATCTGCCATCAAATGGGTTAACAGTATCTCCTGTGATGCCATCTTTGGTTCCCCTGGCGCATAGGCTTCATTCTTCTCGTGTGCATGTTGTTGAATGCACTGCTCTTTGAGATGGTCTCTTTGTTGCAAGATTCAAAATTTAGGAGCTTGCCGTAGGAGATTCAACTCGAATTATTGGATGCATCAGCAATTCGCAGTGTTCCCTGGAATTCTTCTCTAATTACTGCGCCATATCAAGACTTGCTCTCTTACAGTGCAATCTCTCTTCAAACTTCCTTGCTGATGCTCAAGGCTGACTTGTCTCAATCAAAACAAAACAACTAAAAACAAACTGGCAAAAAAAACTGGAAATAATGAAGCACTGCACAGGTTGTCCAAGAACCCAAGACTGGGGAAAGAATCATATATCTTATAGGAGCTATACTAGAGGGAATTTTCAGGGATTTGATGGAATCTCAAGGTTGATTTTTGAATCAAAGTGAAATAATTGATCCAACCAGCCTATTTTGTGCTTTATCTAGAAGGTAGGGAAAGAGAAAAGTAATCACTTCCTTTTCTTCTAATCTTAATGCCTCCATTAGAAGTTTCCTTTTACATCTCTATAATGGCATGAGTCTTCTATACTTGAAGAACCAAACAAATGCAGAAAATATGCATATGCCAGTTACTCCTGTGATTACAAGTACCCACTTAAAAGCGGCAGGGTCATCAAACAATGGGATTTCAAAGTTCATGCCAAAGATTCCTGCTACAACTCCAAATATCGCAACCACAAAAGTTGCAGTTGTTAGTAGCAACTCAAATTGAATCAGCTGATTACGTACATTATCCTGAAAGCAAAAACTCTACACTGTTAGTTCATCTCTCCCTGATATAGCCAGATCAAATAAGTTGAAATTTACATCAACATCTGAAGCATCACAGTTAGTTGACAGAACAGTTTTTACATTTACTAAATAATTTTGAGTATTTAACCCGCAATTATCCTGATATGATTTCCTCAAGGATGGAATTAATTTAGCTATGCTCCTATGACTTATCCTGACATGTAATCTCTTTTTGTCTTCTAAGTTCAGTTGCTACCACAGTGCATAAAGTAGTTAAAAGAACTACAGTTATAAAGAAGAAATAGAAAATAACAAAGCACATACCAGCTGAATGTTAATGAAATCTTCTGTGTCATCAATGTATTCTTTCAACTGAAACACGGGTGAGAGATGAAATAAGATTCTACCGCCCTCAAGCCAGTGCACATATAGTGATGTGTAAGTTCAACAGAAAAGGTGCTAAACATACCGAAGTCAACTTATTCAGGGTGCTATCAATGACAACAAAATATGCTTCCAGCAGCATCTCAAGCTCTTCTATTCTGTCTGTAGCACTTTCTGAACTTCTCATGCTTTCATGTCGACTCCTTGCAATACTCAAGCTTTTCTCAAGTTTTCGACCATCGGGAGGTGAAGATACAGGGGAAACAGGAGCAGAAAGTGATACACCATCATTAGATCTATACCCCATCACAGATTGATCGCCATAAAATGATGCCTCCATACGACTTTTCTTCTCTGTGAGATACATCTCAGCCATATCTCCATCATCATCCATGAGCTGCTCTATTTCATCCCGAACCTGAACAGATGTATAGAGGTTAAAGTAAACTTTGGTCCCATTTGGATGCTCAACCTTACCTTCTGAACAGAAGAATGCAGGTAATTATGTGAGGTAAGTATGCCACAGCCTTACCTTCTGAACTCTTCGAGTCAAGGCAAGAAGTAGAGGTTAAAGTAAACTTTGGTCCCATTTGGATGCTCAACCTTACCTTCTGAACAGAAGAATGCAGGTAATTATGTGAGATAAGTATGCCACAGCCTTACCTTCTGAACTCTTCGAGTCAAGGCAAGAAGTCTGCTTTTCAATCGTCGAGCACGTTCCAAGTTCAGAGTACTGATTTTCGACGTAAGCTCATCAAGTAATGGATACGCTTCAATTTCCAATTCAGCTGCCTTTAAAGTACCAGATTAACCAATGAGTTGCTAACTTACACAGTTGTTAACCAACATGAAAACAATCTATGATAAAACTATGAATCATGCACAAAGTTTCATAATATTGGCCTTGTTGGAAATGTATAACAAGGAATGCACATCACTTATGAAAGACACCAGATTTTACAAATTGTTATAAAAAATTATAAAATCATAGGATAAGGAATCCATTGAATATCAAAATTAGCAGATAATGAACAAAGATGAGGATGATATTATTATTTATCCCTCCTATACTACAACAGAAGATTTGAAACCCACAGGAAGGCCAGAAACTGTGAATCTTAGGCAGAAAGCCTCACCCTCGGCCTCTGTCCCCTCCCCCTATGTCAACACTCCTTATTTCTCTCTATCCACAGTACCAAAACACGACTGTCAATATCACCACTGATTTCAAAGCCTTCTCCATATAAATTATGTGCATGTTTAGGCATCATATGCGGAAGTTGTAAAATACCACTGGTTGTAAACCTCGTCTTCTTATTCCTTACCTAAGCCTAAAAGGTTCTGGGCATCAATTCAATGATTTACACAACCTTATGTACCAGTTTATCTGAAACCAATCATCAAAACCGGACACCTAACACCAAAACAGTTATTACAAAAACACAAGTAACAAGCACATATCATGAGTGCTATTGGATGATGTTTCGTTATATACTTGACACTATAGTACAGGATTCAAGCAATTTCTAAAGTTCAAAGGCAGAGATATTTACGGAAAAAAATATAAAACAGTCATCACCCACACATCTAACATTGATGAGAGATAGAAAATCCAAGTTATTGTACTCTTCTACACACCTGAGAATCAAGGAATGTACAGGCAGCCTCCAGAGCAACTTCTAAAGCCCTAAATTCAAAGGGCAAGTAGTCAGGAGATGTGCTCCCAAACACATTATCAAAACTTCTACCTCCCCTCCTCCTACTCATGTCAGAACCATCAGACTGCCAAACATCACCTACACCACCGGTCGTCAATCTTTTCTGTAGCTCCACCACATACTGCAACACATAGTTATCAAGAGAATTCAAAAGCAGAACCTCATCAGCCGTGATAATACAACGGATCTGCTCCAGATTTACTACAATAGCCTTCTCTCTCCCAAGGATGGTTGAGGGGTACACAAAAAGAGGATCAAGTAGGCGCAAATCACGGGCAGGTAGATCACAACGTCGCATCATGGTGAACTTGTCAACCTCAATAATCTGAGAATTCCCGGACGTATCAACACGAATCCAGGACCGAAGGCCCTGGCCACGCTTCTTCAGCCCCAGAACATCCACGCCTTGGAAAGGTTGCCTCCCAAAGGCCGACGATCGATAAGTTGTAGATTCCCGAAGATTTATAGCAGATGCAGGTTTCGGTACTTTCGGCTGAAGCAGTCGCTCTTTGATGTCATCCATGTCCACGAGCTCCAAAATGCTGCAACAAATACCAAAATAAAATCCCAAAATTTCACTTCTGTTTTTATGCCATTAGCAAACACTTTGCCCAAGCAATGTAGGACTAGTGGTCCTGGACTACTGCTTACACTGTCAACTAAAATTCACAATCGTAGTCCGAAATGGCGAAACGCAATCATAATATGCAATTCTAAACAAAATTCAGATGATTCGAAACAAAATCGAAGCGAGCAACTCAATAATCACATGTATAGTGGCGCAGACCACAAGATACAGACAAATACAAATCCAGAGTAGGCGTGCGTATAACCATTTGAATATGAAAATTGATCAACTGAAGAATGAGAAAGAAGACCTGGTGCGAATGAAGAGTGATCCTCTGCTCCCTCTCAGATTGGAACTCAACGATTCTCAATTTTGTAGGGATAAGAATTACAAGCCCTAGAATTCAGAATCGGAGAGATTTGGACTTTGGGCCAAGTGATGAGGAAGGAGTTGATTGAAACTTCGAGGAGGTTTGTTACAGGGACCAAAGAATCGTATGGAAAAGGCATATAATAAAGAATTAAGAATACTCATCAATTTCAGTTTCGTTATCCAAACTTGTGGCAGGGTTAAAATGATACTTATATTTTAAAAACAATCAATGTGGTAGCTGAATTTTAATTTTACTACTAATAAAGAATCCTAAACCAATTTCTGTTACGACTACGTCTGTTTACAGACGTAGTCGTAATAAGACCCAACTAAAAAAGATAAAATAACAAAATAACCTCATTCTTTATCTGTCTATGTTGATCTGAAGGTCCGCATAGAGATCGGAAAGCCCGAGGCAGTCTACAGTAGGATAAGTATTTTTTACATAATTCCAAGAAATCTTCAGAAAGTGACACAGTTGGTTCACTTATTCCATCAAGCATGGAAGAATGATCTCCATCCTGGCTAGAAATACTGTGTTTCTGATCAGGATGAACGACAACCGAAGTATGGGAACTCAATGGTTTCGAAAAACATCCTAAAACAGATGTCCTTTCAGGAGATTTCTCCTTGTGTTGTTGTCTTCTAAAAAATCTTTTTATTTTACACATCCTAAATTCATACAAAATTAATCTAATATGCACACGTAAAGAAAGTGGTAGGTACGTTTATAATTTATAGTAAACTATAAATTAGTTACTAACTAAATTTTAATTGATAAAAAAGTCTATTAAATATATTATTAAATAAATAAGGACAAACTTTTATAAATAAGGACAAACTATTTATATTGTTGTCAACTTGTCATGTGGCATGCATATTTATAATTTTGTCTCTAATTATAACATTTTTCTTGCTACTGCCTCTGACTGGAAATCTACTGCTACTGTAACCGATCAAAAATCTACTACTACTACTACTACTACTACTACTACTACTACTACGTCGACAATAATTTTACTATTACTGTCTGAAATTTACTACTACTATCAAAAACTTTACTGTTACTGTCAAAACTTTACTACTACTGTCAGAAATTTTACTGTTACTGCCAAAAATTTACTGCTATTGTGCCGACAATAAATTTTCTACTGCTACGTCGACCGGATTACACAGTAGTAATACACAACAGGATGACACAATAGCAGCACGTAACAAGATGGCACAGTAATAGTACACAGCATGATAGCGCAGTAGCAGCACCCAACATCACCACGTAGTAGTAACAAGCATCAGGATGACACAGTACGTAGCAACACACAACATCACCGAGCAGTAGCAGCATGCAACAACATCACACAGTAGCAGGATGCTCCCGCGCAAGTAGCAGCATGTCACTATGTTACTAACCTGCTAACGCGCTGCTACTAACCTATTGCTGAAACTGCTACTGTTGATTTCGAGGCAAATTACACTAAACCAACCACTGTCCTAAACTTAAAACCCACCATCACCACCACCAACGATGCTCCCACCACTCCCCCAACCCCAAACCCAGCTCTGTTCTTATAGATCACACCAATTCGAAAGATAAGTAGCAAATCAAAACCAAAATTTCCAAATCTGACCACATGCAACTAAATCTGCCCTTGATCTCATAGATCCACTCCAAATCTTACCACCTTATGCTACTGCTGACCACACCAATGAATAACTATTGTTACTACCAAATGTATAGTAGCATCTCGTCTAAACCTAAGGTTTTGAATTTCCTATTTATCCAAAATCTGCGACAATTGAATTGAAATTGTGTGAACAAGGATTGACTCACCTTCCTCACCGTTGAATCCACCGAGAGAATCTATTCCATATCAAATTGGAAATGAAAACGAAGCAGTAGCAGTATGGATTGACTCCCTTTTGATGCAAATCTCCACCTTCCCCTCTGAACCACTACTTGCAACATCGAGCCTGAAACCTCTTCACCTCCCACAAGCAGTTCGCCCCTACCACCGTGGTGGCACAGGTTTTTTGCCTTCTTCGAATGCGTGGTTGACGACCCCAATGACTTCATCTCCTTCACTGTGGACCTCTAAGTGCGACTACAATTCAAAGGATCTCTACTAAAACTTCACCAGGATCACCACCTTCAAGGTCAATCATGAAGATGCTTGGCCTCTACAATGTCGGCATTTCTATCTCTCTCGAGAAAGACCTGTCTTTTAGTAGCAAGAGAAAGAATGGAGTAATGAATTTTCAGATTTGAATTGTGGGAGGAGGAAGAAGCTTAATTAGTGGGAATCTTGTAATTTTTGATGTAAATATGGACATTTTGGTCATTTGATACTGAATATTCGCGTATGGGTTTGGACTCATGTCCTAATTTGTATAAGAAATATAAGAAGTGAGTTTTTTGTGTTTTAGAATTTGGTCTTTTACATATATGTAATTCTCTCATTTATCATTTCATGGTTTTGTACTTTTGTTTTGGTATTTTAATTAAATTTTTGGTTTTTTGTTAAGAAGATCAATTATCTTAACTATTTTAATTGGTAAGACAAAAGGATCGATCAATTTAATAATTTTTTTTAACAAAGGAAGATAGCGTATTTTATTGATCACAACTTGGAAGTAACAATAACAGCATAAACACGATCTGTCGTGGTCCGGCTACGTAACATAAAAAAAATGAATCCTGCAAAACTTCCTAGTAAATCTACATAGTAGACACCAAACAATCTTTATGCTGATGAGTATGAGACGAAACATTATGATCAATCTTCCGTAATAGCAGACATGATAAGTAACACTACCAGAAAAAAACACTTTAGCCGATAAAATGACCAAAAACAAGTCGTCAAATTTTTTTTCGTTAGCTACACTATATTTTAGCAGACGAAAAAATGTCGCCAGCTATTATTTTACTCGTCAGCTAAATTTTTTACTCGTAGGCTAAAGTATTTTAGCTGACGAAAAAAAATGGTGTCGGCTATTGTCGAAAAAAGTGGTCGGCTATTCTCAACTTTAGCCAACAAAAATTTGTCTTTAACCAACGAAAATATAGACTTCAGCGGACGATATTAGACTTTTGGCAACAAAAATTGTATACTTTAGCCGACGAGAATATTCTTTTGTCGGCTAAAGTTCTTTACATTTACAGATCATTCATCACTCTCTTTAGAGCTCATCACACTCTCTCTCTCTCTCTTTCTCTCTCTCTCTCTAAATTGCAACCCAATCTCTCTCTCAGCCATGAAGCGTCGCGCACGCAACGCCCACCGCTCCTCCCCCAACTGCTCCTCACCCTTCCACAAGTTCCTCAAACCCGGAGCCCTAGCCCAAATCCGAGACTCTCGAATCAGCAGCTCCAGATCCCACATGATCAACTGGATCTCCTAGATCCGCTCGACTCCGTCGATGTCTCCCTCCTCCATCGACTCGATTCGGTCTGCCTGAAATCACTTTCGCCGCTGACAGATTCCCTTACTTCTCTGGTAGGATCTACGACCTGAGATGTCCCTAGAGGATTCCCTTGCTTCTCCAGCAGTATCTACGACAGGATTTACTTTGACAGTTTAGGATTACAATCTAATTGTGTGAGAATTTTGTGGAATTGTGTTTGTGTTTAAGATGTAGGAAAGTGTTTAAGAGATGACTATGTTAGTGTTGAATTTCAGATTTGAATGGTTTGATAATGAAATCATTTGGTAGAAATCTTATACAACTGAGTCGATTAATTAGAGTTTAAGATCAAGTTGATAACTGATGAGTTTAAGATTAAGAGACGACATGTATATTTTACCCGACGATGTGTATACTTTAGCTGACGACATGTATACTTTAGCCGACAATATATAAAGACTTTTGTTGGCTAAATTCCAGTTTAACCAGCGGGTGATGTTTTTTCAGACAAAATTTCATCGACCAAAGTCTAAAATTTCGTCAGTAAAAGTCTAAACTTTAAGCCGACGAGGGGTTTTGTCGTCGGCTAAAGTCTTAACTTTAGCCGACGATTGTCAATATTTTTGTCAGTTAAAAGTATGGCCGACGACCTTTACCCGACAACACTTTAGCCTGCGAAGTTTCGTCGACTATTACTTTAGCCGTCGAAAAAGTCTAACAGGCTGACGAATATAGTTATCGGCTAAAGTATTTTTTCTAGCAGTGTAACCAGCCACCGAGAACATGAGAAAGAGACAAGTCATCGACATATCATTATTAATTACTTCCGGAGAAACTAAAGCATAAAAACAACCTAATTAAAGACCGAAATCTATAACTAAGAAAATACTCTAAATTCACAAGCAATTTTAGTCTAAGTTTAAGAACAATAAATAAACTGAAGACAATGGCCACACCCACAATGGCCCAACCTACTAGCCCAGAACGGCCTGGCAGCAGCAGGACGAGGGCAAGAGAAGATAAAGGAGGGTTTCATCTTTTCCTTTGATTATAATAAATATATTTCTTAACATAACTGATTTGATTTGTATGGGGGTTAGTGATAAAATTAAGCCTAGTTTTCATGATAATCTATATTAATAAAGCTAGATTTGGGGACGTGAGAAAATGGTTAAATTTTTAAATTTTTGATTATGTTTTTGATTTATTAAAGTTTAAATTTAATAATTTAAGTAAATATAGATAAAATAGACAATTCATATTTTTAGGAATGAGATTATCTTTCCTATAAAAGATAAAAAAGTGAAAATAGAATATGAATAAATTTTTAATTTTTTTCCATTACAATCAAAATAAATAAAACAAAAGATAAAAAGAAATTAAAAAAAATCATATAGCAGATCTTCACATGCGCAAACGCGCGGGTGAGAGTGCTAGTATGTTTATTAAGAGAGGAAACTTCAAATTTTCCAAAAAGTTGGGGTGTCACTTTAGGTCTGCCCCTGTTTTAAATCCCAATTTACATAGTCAGATAAACAACAACTAATAATGTGCCGAACTCACGACATTTACATTTGAAAAAGAGTATATTATTAACAAATTATCAGTATTAGTTAAGTTAATTTTTAATTAGGGAAAATAGCTAAAGCACCCTCTGAATTTGGATATAATTGTCAACTTACACCCTCAACTTCCAATTGTGTCAATTTACCTCCTCCACTTGGTAAAAATTGCTAATTTGCACCATCTCCGTTAAATTAGATGGTTTTCATCCAATTTTTAGTCATGTGTAATGCATGTGAGGGGTATAATTGCCATTTTTTATAACTTGTTTTAATATTAAAAATATAATGAAATAAAATCTCTAAAAAGATAATTGTTCTAAAAAATAATTTTTATTTGATTTTTTTTAATTTCCTTACACGTTATTTATTTATATTTTTTGTATAATTTTGTCATTCACTTCATATTTTTTATGGCCATATATACATGAATATCCTTTAGAAGATGTTGCTTACATTGTTAATTTTTTTAGAAAGACTAGATTGATAATCTTAATTGAAAACAATAAAATTAAAATCGAATTGATGATAATGAACAAGACATAATCTGTCTACTAAAATGGCAAATATATGAAAATCATCCAATTTGATGAATGTGGTGCGATTCGGCTGTTTTATCAAGTTAAGGAGGTAAATTGACACAATTGGAAATTAAAGGTGTAAATTGATAATTAGAGTGAAGTTGTGTTTTAACTATTTTAACTTTTAATTAATAAGAAGAACAATCATGATATCAGTCTAACCCCTATAACCAGAGAACATTAGTAATACATTTGTTTATACTTACATCCGCAAAACACCACTTCAAAAACTGCAACATATAAAAATTCAACCCATGTTACTCCCCTACCCAATGAGTTTGACACGGTTTGAAGGTTCCACCGTGAAGCCTGCAGGAACATACAAATTAAAAGCCGCGCAAGGAGAATCAAAGAACTTGAGCCAACGTAATTTTCCTTTTCCTAAATGACTCGTATTTGTTTGTTACTTTTGTTTATGTGTAAATAAGGCACAACCAAGCCGAGCAAGGAGAATCAAAGAACTAAAGCCATGTCCAGGAAGGTAAAGATTCTCTTTCAGAACACAATGAATGGACAGATTTACCAGAACACAAAACACTTTTAAGGAATGATACAGCACAGACAACGTCCGTTTCTAGAGAAGTAAAAGTTAAATAAGAGATCAATGTCATTACTCCAGTGTAAGAAGCAAATTTTTGAGTACTTTTCATTTGTAAAATGCCAGGGTAACACCTCTAGCTTGAGATATGTACAAAAGGATACTTATATCCTTGCTTGGTTTATATACAGGAACAACCAATCAGGTTGTAATGGATTTGGAAGAAGATTGAACCACCTATTGATTAATTACAATTGGTTCTTTTAAATGTAAGGATTGATATGAGATGTGTAGTCCCTAATACCAGCTCCTTCCCATCCCATCCATTCCTCCCACATATCATAATCTGGATCGTTCATTCCTCTCATCGAATCATCCTCTCCATCATATGTCTCATACATCTGTATTGGAGTAGTTTCTTCTTTCAAGTTGCTCATAACAATCTGCGTAAACAAATCAATAAGATAATTGTTAAACATCATAAGCAGGGAGCACACTGGTCCTTTCAGACCCTACCACTTGTTAATACATTATAATCACATACTTATCCAGGAACCCAATCACCTAATACCACAAAAGAATTGCTTGCCACATCTAAAGAGATGCTGCTAGTTGATTGTGAATGATTGGCGCAGTCCCATCACACTTCATCCGCATAACTGTTGATTAATTTTACTAAAATCACCATATTCCATTGGTTTACAAAATTTTCTTCAAAACAGTCCATGAAATCCGACAAGTTTATCCCCACTCTATTTTCATAAAGATCATGAGTCCCATAGTAGTACTGAGACTCCACCGATTCTAAGCGACAGTGGGATTACCAATATAATTTCAGAGACTACGAATCATTCTTTCGATTTTGTTCGAAACTATGGATGGAGTAGATGCATCCTACTTTATGCAAGAAAGTTGGTAAAGAGGTTGTCTTCACAAACACAATCCATTTATCTCGAAAGAGAAATGAACTTTTGAACACCACTAGATCAATTAAGGTAAAACAAAGATGTTGATTTCAATGCAACTCGTTAGTAATTGTTTAGAGAATTCCAAATTAGCAACCAATGTTTGCCCCAATCGGTTTTCGTTAGCCATTAGTAGGGAAACAAACAAATCAACACAACCTACTAAGCTAGTTCTCCAATCACCCAAACACTAATGGTTCTGTAATAAAATTGTATCCAAGGAATACATGCATGCGTACAAAACAACAGAACACAAAAAAGGAATATGCCAAGAAGAAAGTCACGAGTACTTACATCATAAGCCTGGTTGATTTCGTGAAACTGAACACCGCAGTTGTTTTCTCTACATACATCTGGATGATACTGCTATCCATAAAACAAACACAATCATCAAACAAAGCCCCAAAACAAGCATCCAAATTACCAAATTAAATCTCGTTGTAAATTAATTAAAAAAATAGAAAAAAAAAAGAAATAAGATCAAACCTGCAAGGCAAGCTGTCTGAAAGCCTTCCGGACCTCAGATTCAGAGGCACCGGGTCGGATCCTCAAAGTCTGATACGGATCCATCACATTAGAAGAAACACAAGAAACCATAACCCGGTTCACAGTCTTCTTCTTCCTCGAAGACTTATCCTTAAACGAGTTGACCCAAGAAGACCCATTTCCTCCAATAACACCAGCAGCAGCAGCCATTTCAAATCTCACAATTTCAATCAAAACCCGTATTCAACTTTGAATTTTTTTAATTCATTCTAATACGTACGATATGCTAATACTTTGTTTTAATGATTCTTCATTTTGTTTTGAAGAGAATGACATGAATATTAAAATAAATATTTCGTGAACGGTTTTGTTTTTTATGAATTTTGTATTTAATTTATTTTTACCTACTGAATTATTTTTCAATTCTATTTATTATTTGTGTATTCTTAAGAACTCAATTTTGTATCTTTGAGTGAGACACGGTGTGGATTTGCACGTGAAATGTAACTTATCTAAATCCATAAATATGAGATTTTTCTTCATGATAATTTTAAATTTCTTTCCACATTCATTGGTAAAAATTAATGGTTAAAAAGCAAAAAAGGGGATCAGGGCAACAAAATTAAGGAGAATAATTGATTGATGAACAAGTAATCTAGTTAGATTCCATATCTATTGAGAGAGAATGACAAACAACTACCTCAGAAAGATTCATAACACATAACTTATCTTCGAAAATATTTAAACAAATAAGGACATAAGTCAAAACCCCAAAACCAACAGCCTTAGACCAGCCTTCTTACAGTAAAACCTCTATAAATGAATAAAGTTGGGACTGGACAAAATTATTACTTAAGCGGGGTTATTATATTATCGATAAATGAATAAATTTTTCCTTTATCCTAGTGAAAATGAGACGGTGATAGAATCATCTACTGATGAAGAAATCATTGATGGAGTCATGAACCCGACTACTGAAGATGAACAGGATCCAGATGATAGTTGTGCACTACTACAAGTTTCTTCCCAAGAGACATTTTAGGCAGCGGTAACTTTGAATAATTACTTGCTACAAAATGAGAAAGACGTAGCTAATCTATTGTATTCCTTACAAAAAATTAAGGATGAGGTTCAATTTGGTTTAGATACAAGAAAAAAGAGAAGAAGCATAGATGGATACTTTAGGAGTAACTAAATTGAGAAAGTGAAGGATGTTATAAGTTTCCGTATTTTGTATGAAGAACATTATTTACAATTATTTTTATGTATTTATCTATTATTATTATTATTATATTTCATAGTATTTTTTAATTATTTATTTAATTAATTATTACTTTATATATTCGTTGGAACGTAAAGAGAATAAAAAAAATTATTATCTTATTCATTTAGTGAAAAACTTAGTGATAAGAGCATAAAATGCTACGTTTTTAATGTGTTTCTATCCTTATTTATACTTTGTTTAACTCTTAATTTTGCAGATTTGAATCATTAGACTAAACCATGAATGTTTGGTGGAGAACAATCGAAAACGTGCTTAAATAGAAGAAAATGTGGAGTTTTAGCAGAATCCTAATTGAACTAGGAATCCTAATCACACTAGGAATCCTAATCACAAGGAAACTAAGTTGAACTAGGAAACCTTATTGAATTAGGATTGCTAAGCTCTATATATACCATTGTTGTGGACTAACAATTATTTCTCTCTCATTTACAGAAATTTGCCAACATTTCAAAGAGAGAGATTTTGTTCGAATTAAAGAAGGAAGTGGAAGCCGAATTAACTTCAAGAGGAGGAGGTTGCAGCTGAGTTGAATTCCAAGAATAGAGAGTTTGCAGCCGAATTGAAGTTAAAAGGAGTTGGAATTCGAAATTAGAGGCCTAAACTAACAAGGAATGAAGCAATCCTTAACCCAAAAGGAAAAGGAATGCAGCCAAAAGCCCAGCCCACAAGGGAGTAAACCTTAATTCTTCCTTATAAATAGAGGAGCAGCTGCAAGGTAAAAAAAGGTCAACCCCCTACACTTAAACACAGCAGCAGCCCCTCTCTCTCTCTCTCCCTCTCCACAAAATCTCGTCCTCCCCTCTTCCCAAGCAGCCGCCGCCTTCCATCCTTCATCTCCACAAGCAGCCGCTCCTCTCCTCCTATACAGCAGCCGTTCCTCCTCCTTCCACAGCCCCTCACAAGCATCTCGTCCTCCTCTCCATCACCTCCACAAGCCAACGCAGCCGCACATCACAGCCGCTTCTCCACCACCAATTCAGCCGCTGCTCAACCAAGCATCGATCTCACTCCTAAGTCAGTCCAAGATTCATGGTTGTCTTTAAATTTGTTTCAAATTCAGTTGTTATATTCCATGTTATTTCTGAATTTTGTAACAAACTATCAATGTTCTTATGTGATTTGATGAATTCTTTGGATTTCCTTATGTGTTTGATTGTTGTTTGGTTGAATTCTCTATATATGCATGTGTTAATTTGAATTTAAGACTTAAGGGCAGTAGTTATTAATTGAATTTATGCTTTAGTTTGGTTTATTTGTAGAGTTTGTGCACACAACAAATCATATGCACAAGGGCAGCCTTGGCCATGGCTGTCCCTTGTGTATAGATTTCATATGCTAATCGAATATAAGTTGAATCATGCGCGAAGTTGGTTCAATTTGTGTTCCTTATAAGAGCTAGAATAATTCTGTAAATTTACATGTCGATGTGAGATGAGGTGACGCCATACTTGCTAACATGTTTCCAATTCGACTTATTGTGCTTATGTGCTTTTTGTGTTTAATTTCTACGCGAAGTGTCTTTAAACCGATTAGTACCATGTTTAGGATTATACGCGAAGTTAATTCTGAATAATTGTGAAGTCTTGAATGATTAGAATAACCGCGAAGGCTCTAATTAAATTGGAACTAAATTGGATCTTGAATTCGGTTTTTAAACTTGCTGCCCTATTCCTTTATTTGAGTTTGTTACATGTTTAAAGAGTTATGTATTATATGTAGAGTGGTTGATCAGCTGTAAATAATTAGTTTTAGTTTCTTTAGATGTTAAACACTTACATCCCCCATATGTTTATTTGATTGTGTTAACATTTTCTGTTTTCGATTACCCTTCAATATCCCCGGACTGAACGATCCCTACTTATTCATACTAACGATGACATTTTGCAGGGTTATAAAGTTGTGAGGTTTGATTTCATCACGTGTTTACATGTGTGACGTGAAAAACTCTCACCAATTTCTGGCGCCGTTGCTGGGGATGTTGAGAAATATCGTTTATTGAAGTGTTAACTTTGTAGATTTGTGAATTGTAAAGTTTCTGTTTTGTATAAGTTGTAAAGTTTCGATTCAGGTTTCTTTGTGTTTATAATGCATGTTGTAACTTAGTTTAAATTGTTAGGAAGTTAAAGATTTATTTATGCTGCGCTTATTTGTGTTTTCTAAAGCAAACGGAATAGGTAAAGTCTCTTTTGTTAATATCAGCCTAAACCCTTCATGTAATCGCATGAAGTTGAGGGCGGCTCTTATTAACACTTGAAGAACTGTCTAACACATATGCTTGTTCTCAACTGAGTAAGGGGCACATTGGTGCGTGTATAACCAATACTTGTCTAAGGTTTGTGCAACTAGATCTCAGAGGTTCACAGACTGATAACCCTTCTCGGTGAAGGGATCGATAGGGAGTTCGCTCTCCGTGGTAACCCACAAATGAGTCTTGCCTTAGATTAATTTGGAATACACAAACTAAGCCTTCTGAAAACACGGAATAAGTTTATGTCTAGACGACCATACTTAGGCCGCACGTCCGCCATGCTTTAGAATATACAATATAAACTCTGCATAAATAGATTTACATAACTTCAAAAGAAAACGTTATTTTTAACTTTTGAGGTATATCGGATAAAGCAAGACCGAACCGTGGGCTGTACAAGTCCATTGCACAGTTTGCTCCACTGCTCCACGTACCTTGAATGTTAAAAATTGTGTGATTAAAAACAATTAGAACCTTAGGAGAAATAAGATTTCGTGATTACATGTTTGAATTTCGTGTTTTTGTGTAAATCTTTGTGTTTATTCTTATGTAATTTCGTCACATGTTGCTAACATAAATTTCATGTGTGTTTGATAAGTGTTAGTTAGGAGATTTCGGTGTTTTCTGAATTAATTTTGTGTAAAGTTATGAAAATGTCAACTAATTTAATTGCTAACGTAACTTGTTTTTAACATTTTAACTTAACAATATTTTCTGCATTTTTCATCATTATTTGTTTACTCACACTTTGATCTTTGTGTTTCAGGTCAATGAATGTCCGACTTTAACATTTGGCACCAAAATATTAAAGAACGCTTGAAACGGATTGTAGAAGCTGAAAATCTTGACGTGCACATCTCAAATCCGCAAATTGACGAAGAACTTGACGTTGAATTTGCAAGTCCACCGTACTCAGCAAGAATTGTTACACCAAGATCATCACCATACACTCCATCATCATCAACTGCACAAGAGTTTGAAGAAACACCTTACGAGATACATCAGCCGTTAGACGAGCCTGAATTTGAGTTAGAAGCAAGTCCATTTCTGCACGGTTGTGTGAATTTCAACTTACCAAAGATGCCAACAATCAGAGAAGAAAACAGACATGTTACCGGATATGAAGGTGGAGCCGCACCGTCCAACATTACTTTTCCTCCTGCAGCTGAAGGGAAAACAAGTGAATTTGAGCTCAAAAGTGGATTTCTACATCAATTGCCGAAATTCCATGGACTATCGGGTGAAGATCCGAATCATCATCTCCAGCAATTCCAATTTACTTGTGATTCAATGTGTCCAAGAGGAGCTGATTTGCAACATGTGAAGATGAAGGCATTTCCGTTTTCTCTTGAAGATCAAGCAAGAAGATGGTTATTTGAGCTGCCAACCAACCGCATCACCTCATGAGAAACTATGGTGCACGAATTTTTGTTGAAATATTTTCCATCATCAAAGGTGACAAACTTGAGGAAGCAAATCACCGGGATTAAACAAGGAGCGGATGAAACTTTATGTGCTTATTATGAAAGGTTTAAATCTCTTGTTGCTTCTTGTCCAGCTCATGGAATCCGTGAGGGATTGTTGTTACGATATTTCTATGAAGGTTTGCGGATTGCAGAAAGAGAATTACTTGATTCGGCCGCCGGTGGTGCATTTTTGGATAGAGAGAGTGCGGATGCCAAACTACTTCTGAATACTAGAGCTCTCAATAATCAGCAATTTGGAACATCTCAAGGTTCCACAAGACATGTGAATGAGGCTAGTTCGACCTTGGCTCTTGAAGAGAAAATGGAGAAGATGTCGAACATGATGACACAGCTAATGAGATTGCAAGGAGCACAAGTATGTGGTTTATGCGCCGAGGGACATTTCACTGATCAATGTCCACAAATTGCTGCAAATGGAAGTCTTGAACAAGCAAATGCCATTGGATATCAAGGAGGGCAGAGATACAATCAATTCTCCAATACTTATAACTCTGGCTTTCGTAATCATCCTAACTTTCGATGGTCAAACAATGACAATGTGATCAGACCTCCTATGCCGAATGCCACACAATCTCAGCCGAATTCCATGACATTTCCACCTCAGCCACAAGGACAATTTATGCCAAGGCCACAAGCTACCTACACTCCCCCAATGCCGAGCAACCAAACCGTGCCAAATTCTCCTAATTATGATGAGTTGCTGAAGTCGCTTGCTATGGGACAAAGTCAATTGAACACCGCTACTCAAGTTTCCAATTCGACTTATTGTGCTTATGTGCTTTTTGTGTTTAATTTCTACGCGAAGTGTCTTTAAACCGATTAGTACCATGTATAGGATTATACGCGAAGTTAATTCTGAATAATTGTGAAGTCTTCAATGATTAGAATAACCGCGAAGGCTCTAATTAAATTGGAACTAAATTGGATCTTGAATTCGGTTTTTAAACTTGCTGCCCTATTCCTTTATTTGAGTTTGTTACATGTTTAAAGAGTTATGTATTATGTGTAGAGTGGTTGATCAACTGTAAATAATTAGTTTTAGGTTAAGTTTTAGTTTCTTTAGATGTTAAACACTTACATCCCCCATATGTTTATTTGATTGTGTTAACATTTTCTGTTTTCGATTACCCTTCAATATCCCCGGACTGAACGATCCCTACTTATTCATACTAACGATGACATTTTGCAAGGTTATAAAGTTGTGAGGTTTGATTTGATCACGTGTTTACATGTGTGACGTGAAAAACTCTCACCACTTAGTAATATGAACTGGTCCTGAGTCGGGACCGGAGAAAATTATTACTTAACTGAAGTTATTAATTTATCGAACATTCATTTATCGAGGTTATACTGTATTTTCACATAAATTGACCAAAATACCATAACTTCTAATTAAAATTACGAATACTACCACAATTACTATTTGCCTCTCTCCCTCCAGTCTCCACTGAGATCGCCAAAACTTGATCACCACGTTCGTATACTCAACGCCGACGATCAAATTTGGCCGGTCCTGATGCTCGACAACGACGACCCAACCCACCGCCTCCATCCTCCGCAAAATATCCCAAATTGATACACAGATCTGATATGGAAAAGTTGAATCCAAGCTAAGTTGTCTCAGATATATAGAAAAAGCTCCTTCAATTTTCTATTCTAAAGTTTATCAGATCTACCTCAAAATCTTGCGATTGTGCTTCTCCATTTTTTTTTCCATAAACAAAAGAAGATGAACGCATCTATCATTCACATTCTCTCTCTATCAAAAAAATATGTTGACGTAAACAAAACGGGTGGATGAAGTATTTTTTGTTAGCAGTAGCAGAGCTATATACACAATAGCAATAGCAGACTAGTAATTTAATTTCATGGAAATTATTTGTTTTGGAATCTATGTATTTTTTGACAGTAGTAGTGCGCTAGCATGAGAGTGGACAGTAACATCGCACACTACAAAAAAAGGATTTTGGCCACGGTGTAGACCGTCGTGCAAATCCGTTTTACCGTGGCAAAAGAGTATTCACGACAGTGCTGCGACGGCAAAGCATCAGTCGCAAATAGTGGCGTCGCCAATACTATTTGCGATGGCAAATACGCCGTCGCAACACCATTAGCAACGGCAAACCTATGCCGTCACAAACCAATGCTACGGTGTAATTGCGGTCGCAATAACATTGCCGATGCCAGTATTTGCGACCGATGCTTTGCGACGGTAACAATGCCATGGTGAAAGGGTTATTGGAATAAAAAAAATTTCTGCCATACAATTATACACTATAAATTTTTCTTTATTGTTAGCATAAAAACATACAAGGAATAAGCCTAATGCTTGGAATGGTACATTTTAATGTTAAACCTAACATGCTCACAAGATCATGAAGCTATATATATATAGAGGATCCTTCTAATGAGAGATCCCTTTTTTGTTCATTTCTCGGGATAGGCACACATCATTAGATCTACTTTTTAATATATATATATATATATATATATATATATATATATATATATTTGAGATTAAAACAAAAGGCTTAACACTTATGTCAAACCGACACCGTTCAAGATCATTAAAAATAAATCGAAACTTTGGATGCCTTAACGATCACCAAATCACATGAAATTCTATAGAGGTGATCTAATCATGTAGCCCAACAAACTGAGCGGTGGAGATGCTGAAATTTGATCGGAAAGTTGGTGTAATAACTTATCCCTAGAAACAGTCAAAAAAAAGATCCCTCATTAGAACAACTTTGTGTGTATATATATATATCATGGATTGATTATTAGATAGAAAATTTGGCACATGCTAACTATTCATACCTTAATCAATTGGTTCTCAGCAAATTACACAAATTCTAAGTTAGCAGATTTTAATCAATTTCAAAGTGTAGATAATTTTCCTTTCCCTTAAGGGTACTTTGAGAGGTCGGCGTACTGAGGCATAGTCTTGAAGATTCAAATATTTATGGAACCACTCTGTCCACAAATCAACCAAGAAATACTAACTCATATCCTTAATAAACACTAAGCGTCCAAAGCATAAAATGTCGATAGATCATCCGTGGTCGGAACATCACTCTATAGACACTAAGTGCTGCCAAGTATATGAGGTAGTAACAGGAAGCGATAACCTAATGCTTTGATACAAACTGTCAAGACCCACCCTGGGTTAAACCTCTTTAACTCGAAGTAAATCCTACGGGGAACACATCAAGGGAACTTCTTACCGAAACCCCCTTGAAATGGACAATCCTTCCTACATACCAACTCAACACTTCCATGAATAATTCAAATCAACCCCAACTCCTGGAGCCATCCAACTCCCCAAATTACATCTACGCTTCATTAACCTATTCAACTATTTAAGTTGCGGTAATCAGAGCAGTCTACATGGAAGTTATACTTAAATCAAACTTGTTGCGACAGCGGATTAATTGACCCTGACTTCGGTACGCGCGACCTCCTCTCAGGAACCTTGCAACACTGGAAATTTGAAAACGAAGGGCCCAGGGGAGAAACATTGAAAAATATTAGCGTGAGTGGACGAAAATCAAATATGAAAAGTAAATATCTTTTCATGCTCTCTCTTGAATTTTCCAAAAATTCCTTATGCACGCAACCAAATGACAACGATTAAATAAAATGTAAAACAATTCTTTTGGCTCAAATCCATAATTAAAGATGTGGGGTACTAACACCATAACCACAAGAAAACAACCGACCAGCTCTAAACCACGAGAGAATTTATTGACCAGCTCAATCGGAGAGGGTCCCTTGACCTGCTCTATTCGGGAGGGTCCATCTAACCAGCTACCATCGAAGAGGGTCCTGACCGGCTCTATCCGGGAGGGTACCATCTCCATCTGGAGAGGGTCCATGCTAGCAAGCAATACATATAAACATATCCTTGAAAATCCTTAAAAACCTTGTGGTAAAATAAATCAAAATCCTAGTCAAAACACCCATGACTTTTCCCTAAATACATTGGATTTAAAACATTTTCAGGCATCCAAAACCGGTTCCCTGACTATACTTTAAAATCATTAAATCCAAGAGCCAAGTTTCCCCTTAAAAATAACCCTATCCAAAACCCAAAATGGTGATAACAATTGAAAAACCATAATCCGAGAAAAATCATTTAAAACTCACGGGATAGGTATGAACCTCTTTCCCGGCTCACTTATCTTTGAAAAATAATAAATTCCCAATTTTTCCTAAAATCACCATAAAACACAACTGGAGAAAATTTCATAAATAAAGGAGAAACTTAATAAAATCTATTGCATGCATTAAATTTAAAATAAAAGTCCACTCACAGACTTAGGCCTTAGCCTGACGAAAACCCGAATTCCGCTCAAGTGAAGTCTCCACAACCTGAGTCTCTTCGCGTCATGTTCCACAATTAATATTAATTTTTCAGACGCTATAATAATGATTAAATAATTTAGGCGTTCACATTTGTGAGCGTACAACTCGCTCATCGTCTCCACATTTCTCAAATTATCAATAAAAATCTCTGACCCTCGTCAACAACTTAGAACTCCTTAAAATATTTCTTAAACCTTAACCGATAATAATCGATGGTTGGAATAATATTTAATTATCCGCCAATAATACTAAACTTGAAAAATTCCAAAACCAAAACTCCTCTAAAAATTACCAAATTTAAACCATAGACTCCTCTCCTTTTATACTATTTAATGTGCATGAAAAACTGCCCAAAAAGTGGCGGCGGCGGCCGCCGACAGAAATTCCGGCCAAAATTCCGCGTGACCTCCGATCATCACCAAATTTTAACAGTAGCTTCATATCGTCATTTGGAACAACTTTCTAGTTCAACTCGAATGCCAATTCGGCCTCTAACTAGGTCAATTACGTGATGAACAGTAGACTCGAAAATTTAAACATAAAAACTTCAAATCCTCAATTCTCCCTCCACATTCCAAATCAATCCACCAAACTTTAAGGGTGAGTAGTACTCCTAAAACTCATTCTAATCATATAAAGAACTCACAAACTGGTGGCCTGAGGAGGGAGAAATCTGATCTAGACTCAACACTATACACTAGGCAAACAAATCGACATTTTTCCTAAACCAAGGCGAGATAGGTCGAAAAGCTCACCTAGAATTGAAGTAGACTCAGAGGCAGTCATTTTGAGACCGGTAAGCAGCCTGAGGTGGTTGGACGGCGACGCGGTGGCGGCTGGAAGTTCTGGCAGGGAGTTCGGGTCAAAATGGAACCTTTTTATACTACTTACTATGAACAGTAACTTCTCGTTTTTAGCCCATAAATCCTTCATAAGATCTCTGATTTGAATGTGCTATGTGTCCACGAACTCGTATCGACGTCCTTTACGACTTTCATGAAGGAAGTTTTCCCAAATTCTTGACTTAACGAAAAGTCAACTTCACGATCATTGTACGGTTAAACGGTTACTTTAAATGGTAAAAACCAAAGTAACCAACTGCAAAATAATTCTAGGATCGGGATGTGACAATTCTCCCCACATTATAAAAATTGCGTCCTCGAAATTTCTATACTCGAAGTCCAACACAGTGGGGGATGGTACCACTTAAAATAATATTATTGTTCTCAAATATCAACTCCTTTATGAGAACTCTTCTGAATCGCCTCACGAATAGAATTGTCATAACCTTGCACGCCTGGTCTTTACGATCAACATCCTTGCCGATCCTCCTTATAGGCCAATTCCCAGTACTAGCCGGAAGACTGTTGACATAGGATGTAAGGAAGTAAACTTATTCAAGTAACATGGACATACGTGACACTAGGCATCCATTATAACCCCAAAGATACCCAACATATTCCACAAACTCATGTAACCTTGTCACATGTCACATTTAACCAATGTAGCACTCCTTTCTACGTGGATGATAACCTCCAATACTCCCTCATTTTCTGACACCCGACCACTCTTCTCGGGTCAAAACTAAAGCATCTGAAGTCTTACCGCTGATCGCAATGATTTTCTCTTGCATCATTGATCAAACTGAAACACTGAATTCTTACTGTACTCCACCTCATTTATGAGGTGGAATACGACACTGCCTATCATTGATCCACCAACTGTAAACCTCGCGAAAAGCACTACTGTTTTCCATGAAAAGATTACAAACTTCATCAAGTACTGCAAACATCCTTTGGCAACAACTCCTTGTTGCCTAAGCCGGATCATAATCACACATAAGCTTGTCCACGTCTTTCCAATCACTAGAAGCAGCTAACCCGAACGAGGGCAAAGTTCGTTACCATCACCTGGTTCGAACCTTATGACGTCAAGCAACAACTTGTCATCTAGCTACTCAATAACTCGGCGTCAAAGCCGATTGTTAACACGCTATATCTTCAGCATTCACATATACTTATTGTGATCAGCTAACCCTCCAATAGAACCAATTGAGAATTCGTGCCCTGTAAAACTACAAGAAGCCTAAAACTCTAATGGCAAAATACTTCGCATGCAGAATCAAGGCTCACACTAATCCATGAAGGCAAACATAGCCAAATCGAAACACGTGAACTCTTTCTCCTTTCAAATAGATCAAAAGATCTTATTCACGTATTTTCGTTGTGCAAGTATGATAAGGAAATAATCTTCTTTCTGCACAAGACCACTATAATGGTCTCACTTGTAAACACCAAACAGTATCCAAAAGATACGAAACATGACATCAGCGTTGCAACTGCTGTATGCTGAATATTCAATTCTGCAGACATAAGGACCCAACAGATTTACTTCTCCATGAAATTTTAACGCAGAACTATGTTAAACCTTTTTTAACATCCTCTCTAACAAGTTCGGATCCCTCACTTCTCAAATAAAAACCACAACTCGTAAGACTTAGCTGTCGTCTTAAATTTAAGGACAATCAACTTATAAAGTCTCGAGAAGTTAATAATACTCCTTGTCACTACGCTACTCTTGTCCATCACATAAAAGAGTTATATTAAACTTAAATAGGACAATAGCGAAACGTCAATCCATTTGATGAGACGCCACGAGTCTCATCGTTCTCTACGTTGAGCCTAGGGTGAAGCACAACTGCGAAACCCAACTCAATCTGAAATCTCGAACCAGAGAAAACGTCAACAAGACCACAGTTCCAACGTGATTATCAACTTTACCAGTATCACTAAGCCTGGACAACCACCAGCTTTATTTTACTTCAAGTGACACTTTCAACAATCTCTGACATCATAACACTGACCTAAAGTCACACTTCTCATTCTATCTCCGTTACTATTAATAAGTTAGACCACTGACTAAGATTCGATGACAGATACTCGAATCATATACACCTCTCAGGTGCCTCTACTTCCCGCAATAAAATTCTTGCTCGGAATTCTACCGCACTGCACGTGCGACGAACACCAAATCACTTTTCATTAGACAAATAGTTTCCACTTGGGAACTATCATCACCAACTAGGTTTTGCCAACTTGCAAAACTGATACCTCGGCAAAAGTCAAACTCTACGTCCACTCTCGGCTCCAGCTTGAGAGGAAATCAAATTTCAACTTCCACTCAAAAGTCTTGTACCTTGCCAACATTTATTAATAGTCTAATTGAGGCAGTAACCAGAACCATACGTCAGCATCATGATTCGTCCAATTGTCATAACCCAGAATGATGTCCTCACGGGTCAATCCTAGATCAGTATGAGATTCCACCACAATACGATCCCTAGAAAGATCTATGCTCTACTTAACAATAAATTTGTCATCTTCAGTAATGAATCTCTTTATAACCCTTGACTCATGCTACTTCTTGAGTCAATAAAGACATTATTTCCCCTGCTCCCACAGTTCACTCACTGTAAAGCAGACAATTCATAAGCCAAACATTGCACTCCTTGCTGCATTAAAACACTTGTGGTTCCCAGATCTGTTACTCCATCAAACCTCAATTCACTTAGGGTTACCAATTAATTAACCATAACCTCTTACTTGCACTCTGCAATTAAGTCTGCACTCTACCCGGACACCAACAAACCATTCAGAAACTCAAACCAACCTGTGGCCAATACCATACGTCCATAGAATAGTTTCAGCCAATTACCTTAATACTGACTGATGGACACATACTCAAGAGTGATGACCGCTATGGTCATCCTGAGATTAGTATGTGGTCTCACCACACAATGATATTTATTTGGGAATGTCGTCCCTTTTTGGCAATCTTCTCACCTGATGAGCGTTTTTCACGTCACACATGTAAACACGTGATCAAATCAAACCTCACAACTTTATAACCCTGCAAAATGTCATCGTTAGTACGAATAAGTAGGGATTGTTCAGTCCGGGGATATTGAAGGGTAATCGAAAACAGAAAATGTTAACACAATCAAATAAACATATGGGGGATGTAAGTGTTTAACATCTAAAGAAACTAAAACTTAACCTAAAACTAATTATTTACAGTTGATCAACCACTCTACACATAACACATAACTCTTTAAACATGTAACAAGCTCAAATAAAGGAATAGGGCAGCAAGTTTAAAAACCGAATTCAAGATCCAATTTAGTTCCAATTTAATTAGAGCCTTTGCGGTTATTCTAATCATTCAAGACTTCACAATTATTCAGAATTAACTTCGCGTATAATCCTAAACATGGTACTAATCGGTTTAAAGACACTTCGCGTAGAAATTAGACAAAAAAGAACATAAGCACAATAAGTCGAATTGGAAACATGTTAGCAAGTATGGCGTCACCTCATCTCACATCGACATGTAAATTTACAGAATTATTCTAGCTCTTATAAAGAACACAAATTGAACCAACTTTGCGCATGATTCAACTTATATTCGATTAGCATATGAAATCTATACACAAGGGACAGCCACGGCCAAGGCTGCCCTTGTGCATATGATTTGTTGTGTGCACAAACTCAGCAAATAAACCAAACTAAATCATAAATTCAATTAATTACTACTGCCCTTAAGTCTTAAATTCGAATTAACACATGCATATATAGAGAATTCAACCAAACAACAATCAAACACATAAGGAAATCCAAAGAATTCATCAAATCACATAAGAACATTGATAGTTTGTTACAAAATTCAGAAATAACATGGAATATAACAACTGAATTTGAAACAAATTTAAAGACAACCATGAATCTTGGACTGACTTAGGAGTGGAGATCGATGCTTGGTTGAGCAGCGGCTGAATTGGTGGTGGAGAGGGCGGCGACTGCCTTGTGGATGATGGAGGAGGAGAGGCGGAGCAGCTGCTGTGTTATGGAGGAGAGGAGGACGAGATGAAGTGGCTGTATGTTGTGGAGGATGAATGGAGGGTGGCTGTATTGGCTTGTGGAAGAGGGAGGAGCGGCGGAGCTGCTGTATAGGAGGAGAGATGGAGGGCGGCGGCTGCTTGTGATGGAGAGGGAGAGGAGGACGAATTTTTGTGGAGAGAAAGAGGTGAGGTTGCTGTGTTTAAGTGTAGGGGGTCGACATTTTTTACCTTGCAGCTGCTCCTCTATTTATAAGGAGGAATTAGGGTTTACTCCCTTGTGGGCTGGGCTTTTGGCTGCATTCCTTTTCCTTTTGGGTTAAGGATTGCTTCATTCCTTGTTAGTTTAGGCCTCTAATTTCGAATTCCAACTCCTTTTAACTTCAATTCGGCTGCAAACTCTCTATTCTTGGAATTCAACTCAGCTGCAACCTCCTCCTCTTGAAGTTAATTCGGCTTCCACTTCCTTCTTTAATTCGAACAAAATCTCTCTCTTTGAAATGTTGGCAAATTTCTGTAAATGAGAGAGAAATAATTGTTAGTCCACAACAATGGTATATATAGAGCTTAGCAATCCTAATTCAATAAGGTTTCCTAGTTCAACTTAATTTCCTTGTTAAATAAGGATTCCTAATTCAATCAGGATTCCTAACTCAACTTGGTTTCCTAGTTAAATAAGGATTCCCATTTCAATGAACTTCTGAAAATTTCGAATTTGACTTTACATTCCTAATGTGATTAGGATTCCTAGTTTGATTAGGATTCCTAGTTTGATTAGGATTCTGCTAAAACTCCACATTTTCTTCTATTTAAGCACGTTTTCACTTGTTCTCCACCAAACATTCATGGTTTAGTCTAATGATTCAAATCTGCAAAATTAAGAGTTAAACAAAGTATAAATAAGGATAGAAACATATTAAAAACGTAGCATTTTATGCTCTTATCAACTACCCCACACTTATCCTTTGCTAGTCCCTTAGCAAATCTAATTAAAAGACTCTACTATTGCCCCTAAATAATTGTCTCAGAATCTTTAAACACATAGAGTTCAAGTTTAAGCATTCAAATGTAAGCGCACAAATTCCAAGTGTCATAAACATGTTTCACGGTATGAATAAGTAAGAAGTGAGAAAATGAGAATGCAAGCATGTTAAGTTAATTTAATCCTCCTTACTTGGCATACTCTCTTCTGTTTACACATGATATGGCAATATTCACTCAAGTAAATGCAAGAGAAAAGATTGTAAGGCAACAAATAGCTTGCATATTTCACAGATAAAAGCACTTTGTGAAAAAAATTTCTTGGATAATCTCATTTAATGACTAAGTGCAAGAATGGACCAAAACCATATGCTTAACTCTTGAGAAAATCTCCACAGATCATAATTCACCCATTTTAAGAATCATGAAAAGATCTTTTGAAAGGATAATAATGGGGCTTGGCACAAGGCATTCGAATTTAGGATAGTGGTGGCTAAAACGTCACCAAGACTTAATAAAGCTCAATTCTCCTTATGACTTCACTCCATAGGCCGAATTTCATCATGTTAGACCAATTCTTCATTCTTTCCTTCCCCTTACTTTGTGAAAACGAACAAAGGTCAAATATAACAATGATAGACCTTCAAATCACATACAAACTCCAAATTCACAGCAAGAACTAAATCCAATCATCACAATTTTTTTTTCATTTCGTGCTTTATTCTTCTTTGGTTCGAAACACATGTTTATTCGATTTTTATTTTTTTTACTTAGCACACACGTTTTTACATTCACAATTGGATAAGTTCACCCCACACTTGTTTCACATCATCACTTCATAACACAATTCTGCATCCAAATCAAGCTTTATCAAGTCTCAACGACAAGGGTCAAGATATTTCTGTTCTAAGCAAAGGGAATGTGTATGATGGTGATGAAAGAAAGGCTAAATGTAGGCTCAAAGGGGGTTAACACTAAGGAGTCCCACGACGGGCACAAATTGGGCGAATGCTTTATTTGGCTTTGGTGGTATTCCTAATAAGATCTTGTTCAATCATTTTCAAAATCAAGGCTTAGTCATGAATAAAAGTTTCGACAATCATCAAGAGCAAGTTCTAGCATTCTAGAGTCCATTAAAAGCTATAGCACATAGTCATTGAATATGCAAAGAATAATGAGATTAAGGAACAAGTTTTTCTGATTTTTCGAAACAAAACAAAGCAAAGCAAATTGAAAACACACAAAACAAACCAAAAACATGTGAATCATGTAATCCCTACCCCACACTTAGAAAGTTACATTGTCCTCAATGTAAACTCGAAAATGGTGTTGTAATTCCTAAGCATATGATAAATTTTACAGTTTCACACATATACAGTTCAACCATAAGAGTGTAAGGATTTAGAAAATACAAACTCTCGGTGATGGCTCCTCCACAGCTACGGTTGAAATGGGTTGCCTCCCATGCAGCGCTTAACTGTTTATAGTCCTTTAGCCTAGACTCTTCTCCATGTCACTCGGATCTTGGTGCGTCCTCCACTTGGGTTTCCTCAACCGTATGCTCCTCAAAAGGCTCATAATAAGGCTTTAAGCGATGTCCATTCACCTTAAATGTTGTACCTGTTGTTTCACTTTGAATTTCAATGGCACCATGAGCAAACACGTTAGTTACAATAAATGGACCAACCTAACGAGAACGTAATTTTCCAGGAAAAAGCTTAAGTCTTGAATGAAATAGAAGAACTTTCTGCCCTTTTTGAAACGATTTTCCTCGGATCATTTTGTCATGATACGCTCGAGTTTTCTCCTTGTAGATCCATGCAGCATCATAAGCATCGTTCCTTATTTCTTCAAGTTCATTGATTTGCAATTTCTGATGAAGACCGGCAGCATCTATGTCCATGTTGAATTTCTTCACTGCCCACCATGCTCTATGTTTTAGTTCGACCGGAAGGTGACAAGCTTTCCCATAAGTGAGCCGAAAGGGAGACATCCCAATAGGCGTCTTGTATGCAGTTCGGTAAGCCCATAATGCATCATCAAGGCGGTCGCTCTAATCCTTCCTTGTTGGGCCGACGGTTTTCTCCAGAATGCGCTTGATCTCTCGATTCGACACTTCAGCCATCCCACTTGTTTGAGGGTGATATGGGGTGGAAACCTTGTGTGTGACTCCATACTTTTTGAGAAAAGCCTCTATGGTACGGTTGCAAAAATGAGAACCAAGAAAGCTGCAACAACTTTATCAAAACACGTGGAACTCCAAACCTAGAAAAGATGTTAGTTCTCAAGAAAGCTGCAACAACTTTAGAGTCATTAGTCCTGGTGGCTTTCGCCTCCACCCATTTAGACACATAATCAACAGCTAACAAGATATAAAGAAAGCCTCTAGAAGAAGGAAATGGCCCCATAAAATCAATACCCCAAACATCAAAAATTTCTACCACAATAATAGGAGAAAGGGGCATTTGATCTTTTGGACCGATGTTACCTGTTCTTTGGCATCTATCACATGAAACGCAAAACATGTTTGCATCTTTGAAGATCGTAGGCCAATAGAATCCGCAATCTAATACCTTGAGGGCTGTCCGTTTCGGTCCGAAATGTCCTCCACACGCCTCACTATGACAAAATGCTAGGATGGACTTGTGCTCATTTTCTGGAACGCATCGTCGAATAACTTGATCACTACATTGCTTCCATAAGTACGGCTCATCCCATATGTAGTGTCGTGCCATCTTTTTCATCCTTGCCTTGTTTGCATATGATAAGGTACTAGAAAAAGTCCTAGAAACCAAGTAGTTTACAATGTCGGCATACCAAGGCTCTGCTGCGTCCAAACGAAAGAGCTGCTCATCGGGAAATGTTTCTTGAAGTGGTACGGTCTCTTCTTTTTGTACAATTCTGCTCAAATGATCGGCTACCACGTTCTCGCTACCCTTCTTATCCTTGATCTCGACGTCAAACTCTTGAAGTAAGAGAATCCATCGAATCAATCTCGGTTTAGCATCCTTCTTTGTCATCAAATACCTCAAAGCTGCATGATCAGAATAAATTATTACTTTAGATTGCAAAACATATGAACGAAATTTTTCTAAAGCAAAAATCACAGCTAAGAGTTCTTTTTCAGTTGTGGAATAATTCAGCTGAGCGTCATTCAGAGTCCGATAGGCATAGTAAATGGCACAAGGCTTCTTATCCTTTCTTTGTCCAAGCACGGCTCCAACGGCATAATCGCTTGCATCACACATCAATTCGAAGGGTAAATTCCAGTCCGGAGGCGTCATAAGGGGAGCTGTTGTTAACAATTCCATGAGTTTTACGAACGCTGCTTCACACGCATTGTCCCAAACGAACGGAACATCCTTCTGCAATAGGGAACTTAGTGGTTTTGCCACCAAAGAAAAGTCTTTGATGAATCGCCTGTAAAATCCTGCATGGCTAAGAAACGAACGGACCTCTCTCACAGTTGTGGGAGAGGGTAAGCGTTGCACAATATCAATCTTAGCCTTATCAACTTCTATTCCCTTTTTCGAAATTATGTGTCCCAAAACTATACCTTGATTAACCATGAAATGACATTTTTCCCAATTTAACACAAGGTTAGTTTCTACACATTTTTCCAAGATTAACTCTAAATTCTCTAAACATGTATCAAAGTCTTTTCCATAAACGCTAAAATCATCCATAAAGACTTCAATAATATTTTCAATAAAATCTGAGAATATAGAATACATACAACGTTGGAATGTACCTGGTGCGTTGCATAACCCAAAAGGCATGCGTCGATAGGCAAACGTACCAAAGGGACATGTGAACGTCGTCTTCTCTTGGTCATCCGGGTGAATGCTAATCTGATTGTAACCGCTGTACCCATCTAAGAAGCAGTAAAACTCGTGTCCGGCTAATCTTTCAAGCATTTGATCCATGAACGGTAGAGGCATGTGGTCTTTGCGTGTAGTAGCATTGAGCTTCCTATAATCGATGCACATCCTGTAATCCGTCACCAAACGTTGCGGCACAAGTTCATTCTTGTTATTCTTGACAACTGTGACTCCACTCTTTTTCGGCACAACTTGGACAGGTGAAATCCATTGACTATCAGAAATTGGGTAAATCACCCCACAATCAAGTAATTTAATCACCTCGTCCTTCACAACTTTCATCATCGGTGGGTGCAAACGTCGCTGCCCTTCTCTTGTCGGTTTCGCACCTTCTTCAAGTAAGATCCTGTGAACACATTTTGTAGGGCTGATTCCCTTGATGTCCGCCAAAGTCCAACCGATGACGGTCTTGTTTCTTTTCAGCACGGCGATCAACTCTTCTTCTTGCTGCTTACTCAGCTTTGATGATACAATAACTGGTAAAGTTTCATCGTTTCCAAGATATGCATACTTCAAATGATCCGGTAGAGGTTTTAACTCTAAATTTGGGGCCTGTTCCACAGATGGTAACAACTTGTTAGTGGCAATGGGAATTGACAAGTGAGAATTAAACCTATGGTAAGGGGCTGCCTCGAGTTTGGCAATGACTTCCAATATTTCTGGTTCGAGTTTAGCCTCCTCTTCTGCTGAAATTCTGTCTCCTTTCTTGTCAAATCCGGCCCCTTGCTCAATAGCTAATTGCTATTGATCCCTAGTTTCCGATAAAACCTGTGCACAAGAATTAATTTCATCAATATCATAGCAAGGTTTTAAATCAGAAACCGGATACCTCATTGCTTCAAACACATTGAAGCTGATAACTTCACCATCAAACTCCATGGTGAGGTTGCCTTCAGCAACGTCAATCTTTGTTCTTGCTGTTCTCATAAATGGTCGCCCCAAAAGTAACTGAGTTGAATTTATTGGCGACTCCTCCATTTGTAGCACATAGAAATCTGCAGGAAATATTAGATGATTCACCTGCACAAGAACATCTTCAACGTATCCCTCAGGATACTTAGTAGAATGATCCGCCAATTGAATAATCACATTGTCTTTCTTAAGTGGTCCTAGACTTAGTGACTTATACACATTGTAAGGCATAACATTAATTGAAGCGCCTAAGTCTAACATGACATTTTTGAAAAGTGAGTCTCCAATGACACATGAAACAGTAAAACTTCCTGGATCCTTCAACTTTGGCGGTAGTGTCCTTTTGACAACGGCTGATACCGTTTTGCTCATCTTCACTACTTGTGCTTCCCTTGTAAGCCTTCGTGTTGTGCACATTTCCTTCAAAAACTTGGCATATTTTGGAATTTGCTTGATGCATTCCAACAAGGGGATATTCACTTAAACTTTTCTGAAAACTTCCAGCACTTCCTCATCTGATTTGTCCTTCTTGGACTTTGCAAATCTAGTAGGAAAAGGTAAACACGGAGATTGGTTAGTATTAACAAAACCATTAGCGTTAGAATTTGATACCTTTGGTGCCTCTGGAATTTGCACATTTTCCTTCTTGGAAGTTGCTGGATCGTTCTCCAACTCTTCATTTTTCATTGTTTCCATCTCATCATTTTTAACATCTTCATGCTCGGTTTCTTTTTCTCCTTCATCTTTGCTAAGATTCCTCTTTGAAACATTTGGTGGCTCTTGTAGGACCTTTCCACTCCTTGTGGTGACAGCTTGAGCTTGCTCTTTCCTTGGGTTCTTGATCACACCACCCGGCAATTTTCCTTGCTCACTAAATTGTCCCATGAAGTCCACAACTTAACCCATTTGTGTCTTGAGCTCGGCTATGTCTTTGGAGTTTGTTTGCTGCCCAACTAACAACGCTTGAGTAGCGGTGTTCAATTGACTTTGTCCCATAGCAAGCGACTTCAGCAACTCATCATAATTAGGAGAATTTGGCACGGTTTGGTTGCTCGGCATTGGGGGAGTGTAGGGAGCTTGTGGCCTTGGCATAAATTGTCCTTGTGGCTGAGGTGGAAATGTCATGGAATTCGGCTGAGATTGTGTGGCATTCGGCATAGGAGGTTTGATCACAATGTCATTGTTTGACCATCGAAAGTTAGGATGATTACGAAAGCCAGAGTTATAAGTATTGGAGAATTGATTGTATCTCTGTCCTCCTTGATATCCAATGGCATTTGCTTGTTCAAGACTTCCATTTGCAGCAATTTGTGGACATTGATCAGTGAAATGTCCCTCGGCGCATAAACCACATACTTGTGCTCCTTGCAATCTCATTAGCTGTGTCATCATGTTCGACATCTTCTCCATTTTCTCTTCAAGAGCCAAGGTCGAACTAGCCTCATTCACATGTCTTGTGGAACCTTGAGATGTTCCAAATTGCTGATTATTGAGAGCTCTAGTATTCAGAAGTAGTTTGGCGTCTGCACGCTCTCTATCCAAAAATGCACCACCGGCGGCCGAATCAAGTAATTCTCTTTCTGCAATCCGCAAACCTTCATAGAAATATTGCAACAACAATCCCTCACGGATTCCATGAGCTGGACAAGAAGCAACAAGAGATTTAAACCTTTCATAATAAGCACATAAAGTTTCATCCGCTCCTTGTTTAATCCCGGTGATTTGCTTCCTCAAGTTTGTCACCTTTGATGATGGGAAATATTTCAACAGAAACTCATGCACCATAGTTTCCCATGAAGTTATGCGGTTGGTTGGCAGCTCAAATAACCATCTTCTTGCTTGATCTTCAAGAGAAAACGGAAATGCCTTCATCTTCACATGTTGCAAATCAGCTCCTCTTGGACACATTGAATCACAAGTAAATTGGAATTGCTGGAGATGATGATTCGGATCTTCACCCGATAGTCCATGGAATTTCGGCAATTGATGTAGAAATCCACTTTTGAGCTCAAATTCACTTGTTTTCCCTTCAGCTGCGGGAGTAAAAGTAATGTTGGACGGTGCGGCTCCACCTTCATATCCGGTAACATGTCCGTTTTCTTCTCTGATTGTTGGCATCTTTGGTAAGTTGAAATTCACACAACCGTGCAGAAATGGACTTGCTTCTAACTCAAATTCAGGCTCGTCTAACGGCTGATGTATCTCGTAAGGTGTTTCTTCAAACTCTTGTGCAGTTGATGATGATGGAGTGTATGGTGATGATCTTGGCGTAACAATTCTTGCTGAGTACGATGGACTTGCAAATTCAACGTCAAGTTCTTCGTCAATTTGCGGATTTGAGATGTGCACGTCAAGATTTTCAGCTTCTACAATCCGTTTCAGGCGTTCTTTAATATTTTGGTGCCAAATGTTAAAGTCGGACATTCATTGACCTGAAAATGCAAAAATCAAAATGTTAGTAAACAAACAATGATGAAAAATACAGAAAATATTGTTAAGTTAAAATATTAAAAACAAGTTACGTTAGCAATTAAATTAGTTGATATTTTCATAACTTTACACAAAATTAATTCATAAAACACAGAAATTTCCTAACTAACACTTATGAAACACACATGAAATTTATGTTAGCAATAAGTGACGAATTTACATAAGAATAAAAAGATGTACAAATACACGAAATACAAACATGTTCTCACGAAATCTGATTTCTCCTAAAGTTCTAATTGTTTTTATTCACACATTTTTAACATTCAAGGTACGTGGACCAGTGGAGCAAACTGTGCAATGGACTTGTACAGCCCACAGTTCGGTCTTGCTTTATCCGATATACCTCAAAAGTTAAAAATAACGTTTTCTTTTGAAGTTATGTAAATCTATTTATGCAGAGTTTATCTTGTATATTCTAAAGCATGGCGGACGTGCGGCCTAAGTATGGTCGTCTAGACATAAACTTATTCCGTGTTTTCAGAAGGCTTAGTTTGTGCATTCCAAATTAATCTAAGGCAAGACTCATTTGTGGGTTACCAAGGAGAGCGAACTCCCTATCGATCCCTTCACCGAGAAGGGTTATCAGTCTGTGGACCTCTGAGATCTAATTGCACAAACCTTAGACAAGAATTGGTTATACACGCACCAATGTGCCCCTTACTCAGTTGAGAACAAGCATATGTGTTAGACAGTTCTTCAAGTGTTAATAAGAGCCACCCTCAACTTCATGCGATTACATGAAGGGTTTAGGCTGATATTAACAAAAGAGACTTTACCTATTCCGTTTGCTTAAGAAAACACAAATAAACGCAACATAAATAAATCTTTAACTTCCTAACAATTTAAACTAAGTTACAACATGCATTATAAACACAAAGAAACCTGAATCGAAACTTTACAACTTATACAAAACAGAAACTTTACAATTCACAAATCTACAAAGTTAACACTTCAATAAATGATATTTCTCAACATCCCCGGCAACGGTGACGAGGCCAAAAGTTGACCTGTGCAATTTAAAAAACCCTATCATTGTAGTAACTGTAAGTAGGGATCGTTCAAGCCGGGGACACTAGGGAAGGATTTATATTCTGCAAAACAAATCGTTAGAAATATTCACAAATAAAACATACAAGTACAATTCTGTCACAACTATACAAGTATAAACATATATATACAAAATATTATGGGGGATTTATATGATGTCGTTCGAAACATACAAAGAAAATAAAGACACTTATTTACAAAACATGGTCAATCAATACTCAAGCATAAAACAACGAAGCACCGTGAAGAAAGACATGTCACAAATTTCGCAAGTTTAAGAAGTTGTATTTACGTTTTCACAACTTGTAATTAATTCCAACTATTTAGACTTCTCATGTAAACTTAGTGCCTACAATCGCCTGACACTAAATTTGTATATGTGTCATCCTGTTCAATGCCTACAATCGCCTGACATTGAGACAAAATACACTGATCGAACGAGAGTCATTGGAAACATGGTCCTAGGTATGGCGTCACTCATCCTATTCATCATGCAAATCTCTCACCCTAGCAACCCTTGGTAGTGACTAAGAATCAAGACCTACAATCGCCTGATCTCAACCCTTAGACACTACGGCATATGAAACTCCCCCCTAATAGCTAACTTGTCATGATTCAAGCTAACCTAGAGTTCGATTACGTGTACAGGTGAGGATTAATCAATTCAAGTTATTACTTACATGAACACAAACAACTTAATCTAAATCGTCATCCTAACATGCAATTCTACACGTTACAATCATAAACACAATCACATGAAAATCACCAAGAAGAACAAGCAAACATGTTTATAACGTAAAACCAAAAACCGAAACAAACGTATATATACAGAACCAACTGTTTTTACACAGAAAATACATGCACAAACCATGGATTTATTCATCCTTAACCTACCTATATAAATCGGCAAAGGGTGAAAGGATGATCGGCGGAAGATGGGCAGTTGGCAGCAAGGGTTGGCGGCGGCGGCTTGGTGTTTTTCTGTGTAAGGAGGGTTTTTGGTAGGGTTTGGCTATACTATGTTTTGAGCAATTGAGAGACACTTTTTCTACTGTATTACATGTGTATTTATAGAGACAAAACCCTAAGAAAACCTAATGAAAATCGGCAGCCCCTTGTGTTCCAAACCGGGTAGGTTTCTCTTCTTTCCTTGTTGGATTTGTCTTCCTTCTCTTTAATTTGCTGACTTGGAAAATACTTTAAAAACTTCTTTTTCTGATTTCATGGACTCTTCTTCATGTGTGTGGGTCGGCATTGGGCTCTCTTTTATGCTCATGGACTCCTAGGACAGCCGAAAAGGTTCCATAATCTCGGTAGACCGAGTTATCCTGTTTTGACCGGGATAACTTTCGTAGTTGTTATTTTCGGCTTCTCCTTGGTGATTTCTTCGATTCTTCTTCTTCTAAACAACTTCCCATATCATCATTAAGCTCTTCATTAATCATTTGGCATGCTTGGGAAGGATTTTGGTGAAGAAACACACTCACGAACTCGGTAGACAACTTCAGCAAATTCTGTCCTGTTTCCAGCAGACTGACCTCCGGCCATTGTTTCCGGCATAACTCCTTCCTCAGACCTTGGATTGCTGCGATTCCAAAAGATTTAGAAACTAGACATCCACAGCTTTCCATCCATATATGGCACGTTCCCTAGTTCCTCCTGGATCGTCCTAGGGAAATCTTTGAAGTTGAGTTATGGTTTCTGGAAATCCTCTGTTTCTGTTCCGAATTCATGCTTTTGGCCTCTTGTCTTTCCATGCTTCTTTTGCTACCTTCCATAAGTCCGATCCTCATGATTCTTGTTTTGTTATGTCCATATACATGTCACCTACATATTCAAAAGATATAATCAAGTAGTGACAATGTATTGGTTTACAGAAACTTAAGAAAAACATCACGATCACTTCCAAGTTCAGCTTTTAACGATATTGCACATACTTTATCTATTTTACACATGTTTTAGCCAATGTTCTACAAATAACCCCTTATGCTAAATAACTACTAATACTAATCAAATAATGGATAAACAAAGCATAAATGAGGGTAAAAACATATTAAGAACATAGCATAAAATGCTCCTATCAAACGGCGCCAGAAATTGATGAGCGTTTTTCACGTCACACATGTAAACACGTGATCAAATCAAACCTCACAACTTTATAACCCTGCAAAATGTCATCGTTAGTACGAATAAGTAGGGATCGTTCAGTCCGGGGATATTGAAGGGTAATCGAAAACAGAAAATGTTAACACAATCAAATAAACATATGGGGGATGTATGTCACATCCCGGTTCTAGAATCCATTTACGGTCGGTTACTACCCAAGTTACTTTGATCTTTAACCATTTTGTAGTAACCGTTCTACCGTGAAAGGTCAAAAAGTTGACTTTTCGTTAGGTCTGGAATTTGGGGAAACTTCCTTCTTGGAAGTTGTAGAGGGCGTCGTTACGAGTCCGTGGACACGTAGCACGCTTAAATCGGAGATCATATGAGGAAGTTACGAACAAAAGTATAAAGTTACTGTGCGGTTAAAAGGCTATATATAGGAGTTACCGGGGTGAAAAATCAGATTTTCACCCCAGCCTCTTTTTCTCTCTCCCCGTGCTCCCGATCAGAAATTACTGCCGGACCTTGCGCGCGCCACAGCGCCGCCGTCCGGCCACCAACCGCCGGCGCACCGGTCCCAAAATCTCGGCCTCCGAGTCTACTTCAATCCTAGGTAAGCTTTCCGGCCTAACTCGCCGTAAATCGGGAGAAATTCCGATTTGTTCTTGGTGTGTACAGTAGATTTTCGGGATCAAATTTCTCCCTCCCTAGATCACCAATTGTTGAGTTCTTTATATGTTTAGGATGGGTTTTAGGTGTACTACAATCCCCTAGAATTTGGTAGCTTGATTCGAAGTGTGTAGGAAGAATTGAGGATTTGAAGTTTTGTAGTGCAATTTTTCGGGGTCTACTGTTCATCGGGTTTTTGACCTAGTTAGTGGCCGAATTTGTCTTCGAGTTGAACTAGAAAGTTGTCCCAAATGATGAGACGAAGCTGCTGGTAAAATTTGGTGGCGATCCGAGGTCGCCGGAATTTTGGCCGGATTTTCTGCCAGCGGTGGCGGAGCCGCCACTTTTTGGGCAGTTTTCTTGCCCATTTAAATTGTAAAAATTAAGGGAAGACCATTAGGGGCAGTTGCTAATTTTTTTAGGGATTTATTTGAGGTGTTAAGTATATTTGGTTGGTTTGGGATTATTAATTGTGTAATTAAAGGTTAATCGGTCGTTTAGGGAGAACCGGCTAGGCGTGAGAGCGTGATTAAGAGTTTGTACGCTATTTGGAGTGTTAGAGGCCGACACCCACCCTTTTGATAGATGGCTAAGGTTGAACGCTACGGGTAGAGCGTGTTATTATTGCCCTCACTATGATTATGGGTTTAAGACCTGTTTATGTGTTTTGAACAGGACGTGGGGGAGCTCGAGCAGAGCAGCCATCTAGTAGCCGGCAGACCTAGCGGCATCTGTGAGTGGACATTTGTTTTAAATTAAATTGCATGCTTTATACTTTTATTGATTTCTCCTGCATGTATGATTTCCTCCATTTATATGTTTTACGGTGATTTGGGAAAAAGGGGATTTAAGGATTTAAAGGCAAACAAACCGGGAAAGAGGTTCATACCCTTCTCATGATTTTAAAGGATTTTCCCGGGGTATGTTATTCTTGATTATCACCGTTTTGGGATTATGGAGGGGGATGATTTTAAAAGGAGAAATTTGGCTCACGGATTTAAAGGGGTTTTCGATTTATTATTATTCCCACGAGGTTTTACAGGTTTACAGGTTTTACAGGTTTTAAAGGGACTTTGGAAAGGGAAAAGGATAAAGGGAAAAGGATTGTATGCTAGCATGGACCCTCTCCGGTTGAGCTGGTCAGTAGACCTTCCCGGATAGAGCGGGTCGGGGACCCTCTTCGGTTGAGCTGGTCATTAGACCTTCCCGAATAGAGCAGGTCGGGGACCCTCTCTGGTGGAGCCGGTCACTAGACCTTCCCAGATAGAGCAGGTCGGGGACCCTCTCCGGTGGAGCCGGTCATTTGACCTTCCCGGATAGAGTAGGTCGGGATTTCTCGTGGATGAGGTTAACACCCCACATAAATGTTTATAAATGAGCCAAGGCATTATTTATGTTTTATTTGCATGCGGATTTTCTTAGAAATACTAAGAGGGAGGACATTAAAGTAATTTAGAGCTTTTAAATGTTATTATTTTCGTCCACTCACTCTAACGTTTTTCAATGTTTCTCCCCTGGGCCTTTCGTTTTTAAATGCCCAGATTGCAGTGCTCGACCTATCTAGACCACTTGGAGGCCAAGCATAGTTACCGCCGTTTTCCACACTAACAGTAGGTTCCGGGTTAACCTACTTGTAATATATCTATGTTTATGCTTTTATCCTAGACGCTCTGATACACATCGGGTAGTTTATTTGTTGGAGAACTCTTAGGGACTTGGAATGTTATGTATCATTTACATTTGGGATGTTGAATTAATTGTTGGATTTTATTAGATGTGTATCATGTGGAGTTGTTGGTTATTGGGGAGCAGGATGGCTCCAGGAGTTTCGGTTGGATATTGGTATTAGAAGTGTACTGTGGGTTATTGCAGGTTAAGGGTTGTCCACTTTTCAAGGGAGACTATGTCGATTTTTCGGCAGAGTCTTCTTTGGGAGGTGGTCCCCGCAGGATTTACTTCGAGTTAAAGGGGTTTAACTCGGGGTGGGTCCTGACAATTGGTATCAGAGCATTAGGTTATCCGATTCCTTCATACTACTATTAGTACTTAAGAGTATTTAGTATCTATAGAGTGATGGTTTGACCATGGCAGACCATTAGCATTTATGCATGAGATACTGGGTATTCCTTGAGTATTTCTAGTAGTTAATCCAGTGCTGATGTTATACATGGTACTAAATGTTTTCTTCCTCAGGTAACTATGCGCCGTGGTCGTAGTCGAGCCCGTAGGGGAAATCCTCCTAGTCCTCCCAATCCTCCAGAAGGAGGGGATGCGGGAGCGCCAGCTGATGGTCAATTGGAACAATTCTTCAGGCGACTCACTACCTTTGCCTCAGATATTAATTATGAGAAGGCTCGTAGGAATGGAGCCCGGGTTTTCTCCCATGCCGATGAGCCGTTAGATGCTCTCAGCTGGTTGGAGTGTATGGAAAAGATGTTTGTGCAGGCAGAGTGTCCTGAGAGCAAGATGGTGACCATAGCTGTTCAGTTTCTGGAAAGGGAAGCTTGGCATTGGTGGGTGGATTTGAGCAGAGGTTTGGGCGATGGAGCTCAGAGTATGACTTGGGGTCAGTTTACCGTTCATTTTAAGGAGCGTTATATCAATCCAGCCCACATCAACCGAATGAGGTTGGAATTTCTGAATCTGAGGAAAAGTAACAATGTGACAGTGACAGCTTTTGAGCAGCGCTTCAGGGAGTTGGCATTCTATGTACCTGACTTGGTTAAGACAGATGAGGAGAAGATTTACTACTTTGTCCAGGGACTTGGCGGTATATATGCCAGTCAGATGACAGCCGTACCTTACCAGACTTTCCAGCAGGCCTTGATGTTTGCTATGCATATTGAGGCGCAGGAGTTAGCAGTTGGTCCCCTACAGAGTTTTGGTGATTCTAGCCGAGTTCCTCCTAGGCGGGGGACATCTACTTCGGCTTCTGGATCATCTGCTGGCAGTGGATATAGTAGTCATTCGAGTTCTGGTTCCGGAGTTCGAGGAAAGTTCAAGAGGTTTGGCAGGAGACATCCTAGGAACCGGTCGGGTGGACGCTTTTCTGGACAGTTTAGTGGTGGATCTAGTAGCCAGAATGCGGCCTCAGGTGGCCAGTCATTTCAGGTGGGGCAGAGTCAGCAGCAGACTGTGGGTTGTTATCATTGTGGTCAGCTAGATCACTATAAGAGAGAGTGCCCTATCCTGATTCAGAGATCCATGTTTGATCCTACTCAGTCATCGGGTCAGTTTTCAGCGAGTGCTTCTGGCAGCGGTGCTCGCATGTGGGGTCCAGATAGAGGCAGTGCTCAGCAGAACAGAGGCAGCAGAGGACGTCCCACCACTACTCATGCTAGAGTGCATGCCATGACTCAGCATGAGGGTCGTACTTCTCCAGAGGTCATTATTGGTACGTTATTAATCTTTGGTCAGCCTGCTTTTACTTTGATTGATCCGGGTGCTACGCATTCCTTTATGTCGAGTAGATTTTCACTCCATGCCAATGTGCCAACCTCCCCACTCCCAGGTGAGTGGCGTGTATCTCTGCCTTCTGGAGATACAATGGAGATTAACTGGGTGTGTAGTGGGTGTGAGGTGTTAGTAAATGGACTTGTATTTGAAGCTGACCTAATTCCTCTGGATATGATAGAGTTTGATGTAATCCTGGGTATGGATTTTCTGGAAGCCCATAGGGCCATGGTAGATTGTTTCCAGAAAGAAGTGGTATTTCGTAGTCCAGGATTGCCGGAGGTTACATTTCAAGGAGAAAGAGAGATTCTTCCAAAGTGTTTAATTTCAGCTGTGGCCGCTAGGAAATTGCTGAGTAAAGGTTGTCAAGCCTACCTAGCGCATGTGGTGGATACTAGTATGGGGGAAGTAGGTTTGAATGACATACCTATAGTAAAGGAGTTCCCAGAAGTTTTTCCAGATGAATTGCCTGGATTGCCACCCGAAAGAGAGATCGATTTTACGATCGAATTACTTCCTGGAACCGCACCCATTTCTCAAGCACCATATAGAATGGCCCCTGCTGAATTGAAGGAGTTGAGAACTCAATTGCAGGAGTTGTTGGATAAGGGATTTATTCGACCAAGTTCCTCTCCTTGGGGTGCCCCAGTGTTGTTTGTTAAGAAGAAGGATGGTACGTTGAGACTTTGTGTGGATTACAGGAAGCTGAATCAAGTTACTGTAAAGAACAAGTATCCCTTGCCCCGTATTGATGACCTGTTTGACCAATTGAAGGGGGCAACAGTCTTTTCGAAGATTGATTTGAGGTCGGGGTATCATCAATTGCGGATTCGGGAGAATGATATAGCCAAGACTGCTTTTCGGTCACGTTATGGCCATTATGAGTTTGTGGTGATGGCTTTTGGGCTTACCAATGCACCTGCAGCCTTTATGGACCTCATGAATAGGGTGTTTAGCCCATACCTTGACCGGTTTGTTATCGTGTTCATAGATGACATTTTGGTTTATTCCAAGAACGCAAAGGAACATGCAAGGCACCTAAGGTTGGTCTTACGGACTTTGAAAGAGGCTCAGCTGTACGCAAAGCTCAGCAAGTGTGAGTTTTGGCTTGATAAAGTGGGGTTCTTGGGCCACATTGTGACGGCCGAAGGTGTTAGTGTGGACCCCCAGAAAATAGAGGCAGTTGTGAGTTGGAGGAGACCCACTAATGTAAAGGAGATACGGAGTTTCTTGGGTCTAGCTGGGTATTACCGCCGTTTTGTGGAAGGCTTTTCCAAGATTGCGGCTCCTCTTACTAGATTGACTAGGAAAGGGGTAAAGTTTGAATGGTGTGAAAACTGCGAGCAAAGTTTTCAAGAATTAAAGAATCGTTTGGTGAGTGCTCCAGTTTTGGCATTACCTGATGATAGTGGTGAGTTCGTGGTGTATAGTGATGCATCTGGACAAGGTTTGGGTGGTGTGTTAATGCAACATGGGAGAGTCATTGCCTATGCTTCTAGACAATTGAAGTTACATGAAGGAAATTATCCCACCCATGATCTAGAGCTTGCAGCGATAGTTTTCGCGTTAAAGTTATGGAGACACTATCTTTACGGAGCTAAGTGTCAGATTTTCACTGATCACAAGAGCCTCCGTTATGTGTTTACTCAGAGGGATTTAAATTTGAGGCAGAGGAGATGGATGGAACTACTGGCAGATTATGATATTTCCATTGAGTATCATCCAGGAAGGGCCAATTTAGTGGCCGATGCACTTAGCCGCAACCCTTCCGTCTCTTTGGCTCATTTGAGAGCGGTTCGGGTTCCACTTCTCTATGAGTTGCGGGCTACTGGTGTTGAACTTTGGGAGGATGAAGTAGAAGCCTTGGTGGCTAATTTCCAAGTGAGGCCAGTTTTAATTGATAAAGTGCGATGACGAGGCCGTTTTTCAACAACCTGCAATTTAAAACCCTATCGTGTAGTATTAGTAAGTAGGGATCGTTCTAGCCGGGGACACTAGGGAAGGATTATGTCTGCAAAACAAAAACGTTAGTAATATTCACACATTTTATACAAAATACACATATACATAGCATATACAATTATCTGTCACATAATATACAAGTATACACAAATGCAAAGGTATTAACATATTTACGATTTTAAATGGGGGATTTATAAGGTGGTTCGAAACATAAAGAAAAGAAAACAGAAATATTTACATACAATGGTCAATCAATACTCAAGCACACAACATAACAAACACCGCAATAAGCATATAACAATTTCATGCAAGATTAAATAGTGATGCTCGCACTATCATATGTTTTCATTGATTTCAACCTCTTATGACTTCTCATGTGTTTTTAGGAACTTCAAATATGCCTGAACCTAAAACATATGTGTCACCTTGTTTAAACTATCAAATATGCCTAATCTAAACAAGATACACTTACGAACTGGAGTCGGTTGAAGACATGGTCCTAGGTATGGCGTCACTCATCCTATTCAACATGCAAATCACTCACCCTAAAAACCCTTTGCAGCAACTAGAATCAAACTATCAAATATGCCTAACTTGATCCTAGATTACTACGGCTTATTAAACTCCCCCCCTTAGAAACGTCTTGGCCTAGACTATCTTCAGGTTTGATTACATGATCAGGTGATGATTGATTAACACATATTACACACAAGAACATACAGCAACTTTATCTAAATCATGAAACTAAAATATACTTAGAACGTTATACAAAACACATGGTTTCAAGAAAATCACAAAGAAGAACTCAAGAACACATGCAACGTATAAAACCGAAAACCATAGAATAATCTATAATAAAACTTGATAAACCACAGTAGATTTTTACACACAACCTTGATGAACTTCATACCTAGGCTACCTATATAGATCGGCTAGGGAAGAAGGTGAAATCGGCGGCGGATGGAAGCAATTGGTTGGTGCGGCGGCGGCGGCAGCAGCTTGTGTGTTTAGGGTTTTTGGTAGAGCTTGGCTATACTAAGGCTTGAGCAATTGAAAGACACTTTTCTAAGAGCTATACATGTCTATTTATACAGAAAATTTCGAACAAAACCCTAGGGAATTCGGGAGCTTCAAGGAGACACAACCTTTGTTGGACTTGGAATTCTTCTTGGACTTGGTTTCCTCCTTTCATCTTTGGACAAATATTTCGACTTGGACCTTGGATTTCTGATTTCTTGGACTCCTCTACATGTTATTGGATCCATGTAGGCCTTTTACACAAGTTCTTGGGCTCATAGGCAGCCGAAATCATGGACAAACTCGGCAAGGACAGACTGGCAGAAACTGCCCAGTTTTGCAGCTTGACCTCCGTCCATTGTTTTGATCATAACTCCTTTATCTGAACTCCAAATGCTGCGATTCAAGAAGATCTGAAAACTAGACTTCCGTAGCTTTCCAATGATATATGGCTCGTCCTCAGATTCCTCCTGGATCTTTAGATATGATTTTCCGAAGTTGATGTAAGGTTTCTGGAAATTTCTGCTCGGATCAAAATCTTATGTTTCGGAGTGTCTTCTTTTCCATGGCCTCTCTTGTTGTCCTACATGAGTCCAATCTTCATGATTCTTGATATAATATGTCCATATACATGTCATCTACACATTAAACCAAATTCCTCAAAAATGACAATGTAAAGGTACGGTGAATCATAAGAGAAATAACCAAGTCTTATCCAAAATCGGTTTTTACAACACTTAAGCACAAATTTCTGTATAAATACATGTATTAACCATTACTCTACAGAAAAACCCTTTTGACTCGATATAAGTAAAAACAACATTACTAAGGAATAAACAAGGTATAAATGAGGGTAAAAACATATTAAAAACATAGCGTAAAACGCACTTATCATGCGAGAGGCACAGTATAATGATCAGTCAATAGTGCGGTTGATTGAGCGGACACTTGATGGGACAACAGTTGACTTCTCGGTTAGAAAGGATGGAACTTTGATGTTCAAGAACCGACTTTGTGTTCCAAAAAGGAATGAGGAGCTCAAGTTGGAAATTTTGGAGGAAGCTCATAGTTCAGCGTATGCAGCTCACCCTGGAAGTACAAAAATGTACAAGACCTTGAAGAATCATTATTGGTGGCCGAATATGAAGAGAGAGATTGCGGGATTTGTGAGCAGGTGCTTGATTTGTCAACAAGTAAAGATTGAGAGGCAGAAACCTGCTGGTTTGCTTCAGCCTTTGCCTATCCCCGTGTGGAAGTGGGATGACATTGCTATGGATTTTGTCTTTAGTCTACCACGTACTCGTGATGGGCATGATGGTATTTGGGTGGTCGTTGACCGATTGACCAAATCACCACACTTTCTGCCGGTGAACAAGAAGTATACTGTGGAAAGATTGGCGGAATTGTATGTCAATGAAATTGTGAGACTTCATGGGGTGCCAGAGACTATAGTGTCAGATCGGAAATCCTAGGTTTGCCTCCAGATTTTGGAGAGCTTTACAGGCAGCTTTGGGCACCCGATTGCAATTCAGCACAGCATTTCATCCTCAGACCGACGGGCAGTCCGAAAGAACTATCCAGACTTTAGAGGACATGTTGAGGTCGTGTGCCATGCAGTTCTCAAGAAGCTGGGACAAGAATGTAGCTTTAATGGAGTTTGCTTACAACAACAGCTACCATTCCACCATTGGTATGTCTCCGTTTGAGGCACTCTATGGACGACAATGTCATACACCTTTGTGTTGGAATGAAATTGGTGAAAGAGAGTTGTGTAGTCCTGACTTGATTCATGAAACGAACGAGAAGATCAAGATTGTTAGAGACAAGTTAAAGACAGCTCAGAGTAGACATAAGAGCTATGCAGACAACAGAAGAAGAGATCTTGAGTTCCAAGTGGGTGATTGGGTATTTCTGAAACTATCCCCTTGGAAGGGAGTAGTACGTTTCGGCAAGCGGGGGAAGCTTAGCCCCAGGTACATAGGCCCTTATGAGGTCATTGAGAGGGTTGGTCCACTTGCTTATCGATTGGGTTTACCTCCTGAGTTGGCGAAGATACATAATGTCTTCCATGTGTCTATGCTCCGTAAGTATGTTGCCGATCCATCCCATGTGTTGCAAGAGCAACCGGTTAATTTGAAAAGAGATTTGACTTATGAGGAGTTGCCGGTGAAGATCCTTGATAGGAAGGAGCAGATACTCAGGAGCAAAACCATTCCTCTAGTGAAGGTACTTTGGAGGAGCCATGAGTTAGAAGAAGCAACATGGGAACCAGAGGCTCGGATGAGGCAGCAGTACCCCCATCTCTTCGAATAACAGGTATGTAATTTCGAGGACGAAATTTTTATATGGGGGGGAGAATTGTCACATCCCGGTTCTAGAATCCATTTACGGTCGGTTACTACCCAAGTTACTTTGATCTTTAACCATTTCGTAGTAACCGTTCTACCGTGAAAGGTCAAAAAGTTGACTTTTTGTTAGGTCAGGAATTTGGGGAAACTTCCTTCTTGGAAGTTGTAGAGGGCGTCGTTACGAGTCCGTGGACACGTAGCACGCTTAAATCGGAGATCGTATGAGGAAGTTACGAACAAAAGTATAAAGTTACTGTGCGGTTAAAAGGCTATATATAGGAGTTACCGGGGTGAAAAATCAGATTTTCACCCCAGCCTCTTTTTCTCTCTCCCCGTGCTCCCGATCGGAAATTACTGCCGGACCTTGCGCGCGCCACAGCGCCGCCGTCCGGCCACCAACCGCCGGCGCACCGGTCCCAAAATCTCGGCCTCCGAGTCTACTTCAATCCTAGGTAAGCTTTCCGGCCTAACTCGCCGTAAATCGGGAGAAATTCCGATTTGTTCTTGGTGTGTACAGTAGATTTTCGGGATCAAATTTCTCCCTCCCTAGATCACCAATTGTTGAGTTCTTTATATGTTTAGGATGGGTTTTAGGTGTACTACAATCCCCTAGAATTTGGTAGCTTGATTCGAAGTGTGTAGGAAGAATTGAGGATTTGAAGTTTTGTAGTGCAATTTTTTGGGGTCTACTGTTCATCGGGTTTTTGACCTAGTTAGAGGCCGAATTTGTCTTCGAGTTGAACTAGAAAGTTGTCCCAAATGATGAGACGAAGCTACTGGTAAAATTTGGTGGCGATCCGAGGTCGCCGGAATTTTGGCCGGATTTTCTGCCGGCGGTGGCGGAGCCGCCACTTTTTGGGCAGTTTTCTTGCCCATTTAAATTGTAAAAATTAAGGGAAGACCATTAGGGGCAGTTGCTAATTTTTTTAGGGATTTATTTGAGGTGTTAAGTATATTTGGTTGGTTTGGGATTATTAATTGTGTAATTAAAGGTTAATCGGTCGTTTAGGGAGAACCGGCTAGGCGTGAGAGCGTGATTAAGAGTTTGTACGCTATTTGGAGTGTTAGAGGCCGACACCCACCCTTTTGATAGATGGCTAAGGTTGAACGCTACGGGTAGAGCGTGTTATTATTGCCCTCACTATGATTATGGGTTTAAGACCTGTTTATGTGTTTTGAACAGGACGTGGGGGAGCTCGAGCAGAGCAGCCATCTAGTAGCCGGCAGACCTAGCGGCATCTGTGAGTGGACATTTGTTTTAAATTAAATTGCATGCTTTATACTTTTATTGATTTCTCCTGCATGTATGATTTCCTCCATTTATATGTTTTACGGTGATTTGGGAAAAAGGGGATTTAAGGATTTAAAGGCAAACAAACCGGGAAAGAGGTTCATACCCTTCCCATGATTTTAAAGGATTTTCCCGGGGTATGTTATTCTTGATTATCACCGTTTTGGGATTATGGAGGGGGATGATTTTAAAAGGAGAAATTTGGCTCACGGATTTAAAGGGGTTTTCGATTTATTATTATTCCCACGAGGTTTTACAGGTTTACAGGTTTTACAGGTTTTAAAGGGACTTTGGAAAGGGAAAAGGATAAAGGGAAAAGGATTGTATGCTAGCATGGACCCTCTCCGGTTGAGCTGGTCAGTAGACCTTCCCGGATAGAGCTGGTCGGGGACCCTCTTCGGTTGAGCTGGTCATTAGACCTTCCCGAATAGAGCAGGTCGGGGACCCTCTCTGGTGGAGCCGGTCACTAGACCTTCCCAGATAGAGCAGGTCGGGGACCCTCTCCGGTGGAGCCGGTCATTTGACCTTCCCGGATAGAGCAGGTCGGGATTTCTCGTGGATGAGGTTAACACCCCACATAAATGTTTATAAATGAGCCAAGGCATTATTTATGTTTTATTTGCATACGGATTTTCTTAGAAATACTAAGAGGGAGGACATTAAAGTAATTTAGAGCTTTTAAATGTTATTATTTTCGTCCACTCACTCTAACGTTTTTCAATGTTTCTCCCCTGGGCCTTTCGTTTTTAAATGCCCAGATTGCAGTGCTCGACCTATCTAGATCACTTGGAGGCCAAGCATAGTTACCGCCGTTTTCCACACTAACAGTAGGTTCCGGGTTAACCTACTTGTAATATATCTATGTTTATGCTTTTATCCTAGACGCTCTGATACACATCGGCCATATCTATGTTTATGGCTTTTGGGCTTACCAATGCACCTGCAGCCTTTATGGACCTCATGAATAGGGTGTTTAGCCCATACCTTGACCGGTTTGTTATCGTGTTCATAGATGACATTTTGGTTTATTCCAAGAACGCAAAGGAACATGCAAGGCACCTAAGGTTGGTCTTACGGACTTTGAAAGAGGCTCAGCTGTACGCAAAGCTCAGCAAGTGTGAGTTTTGGCTTGATAAAGTGGGGTTCTTGGGCCACATTGTGACGGCCGAAGGTGTTAGTGTGGACCCCCAGAAAATAGAGGCAGTTGTGAGTTGGAGGAGACCCACTAATGTAAAGGAGATACGGAGTTTCTTGGGTCTAGCTGGGTATTACCGCCGTTTTGTGGAAGGCTTTTCCAAGATTGCGGCTCCTCTTACTAGATTGACTAGGAAAGGGGTAAAGTTTGAATGGTGTGAAAACTGCGAGCAAAGTTTTCAAGAATTAAAGAATCGTTTGGTGAGTGCTCCAGTTTTGGCATTACCTGATGATAGTGGTGAGTTCGTGGTGTATAGTGATGCATCTGGACAAGGTTTGGGTGGTGTGTTAATGCAACATGGGAGAGTCATTGCCTATGCTTCTAGACAATTGAAGTTACATGAAGGAAATTATCCCACCCATGATCTAGAGCTTGCAGCGATAGTTTTCGCGTTAAAGTTATGGAGACACTATCTTTACGGAGCTAAGTGTCAGATTTTCACTGATCACAAGAGCCTCCGTTATGTGTTTACTCAGAGGGATTTAAATTTGAGGCAGAGGAGATGGATGGAACTACTGGCAGATTATGATATTTCCATTGAGTATCATCCAGGAAGGGCCAATTTAGTGGCCGATGCACTTAGCCGCAACCCTTCCGTCTCTTTGGCTCATTTGAGAGCGGTTCGGGTTCCACTTCTCTATGAGTTGCGGGCTACTGGTGTTGAACTTTGGGAGGATGAAGTAGAAGCCTTGGTGGCTAATTTCCAAGTGAGGCCAGTTTTAATTGATAAAGTGCGATGACGAGGCCGTTTTTCAACAACCTGCAATTTAAAACCCTATCGTGTAGTATTAGTAAGTAGGGATCGTTCTAGCCGGGGACACTAGGGAAGGATTATGTCTGCAAAACAAAAACGTTAGTAATATTCACACATTTTATACAAAATACACATATACATAGCATATACAATTATCTGTCACATAATATACAAGTATACACAAATGCAAAGGTATTAACATATTTACGATTTTAAATGGGGGATTTATAAGGTGGTTCGAAACATAAAGAAAAGAAAACAGAAATATTTACATACAATGGTCAATCAATACTCAAGCACACAACATAACAAACACCGCAATAAGCATATAACAATTTCATGCAAGATTAAATAGTGATGCTCGCACTATCATATGTTTTCATTGATTTCAACCTCTTATGACTTCTCATGTGTTTTTAGGAACTTCAAATATGCCTGAACCTAAAACATATGTGTCACCTTGTTTAAACTATCAAATATGCCTAATCTAAACAAGATACACTTACGAACTGGAGTCGGTTGAAGACATGGTCCTAGGTATGGCGTCACTCATCCTATTCAACATGCAAATCACTCACCCTAAAAACCCTTTGCAGCAACTAGAATCAAACTATCAAATATGCCTAACTTGATCCTAGATTACTACGGCTTATTAAACTCCCCCCCTTAGAAACGTCTTGGCCTAGACTATCTTCAGGTTTGATTACATGATCAGGTGATGATTGATTAACACATATTACACACAAGAACATACAGCAACTTTATCTAAATCATGAAACTAAAATATACTTAGAACGTTATACAAAACACATGGTTTCAAGAAAATCACAAAGAAGAACTCAAGAACACATGCAACGTATAAAACCGAAAACCATAGAATAATCTATAATAAAACTTGATAAACCACAGTAGATTTTTACACACAACCTTGATGAACTTCATACCTAGGCTACCTATATAGATCGGCTAGGGAAGAAGGTGAAATCGGCGGCGGATGGAAGCAATTGGTTGGTGCGGCGGCGGCGGCAGCAGCTTGTGTGTTTAGGGTTTTTGGTAGAGCTTGGCTATACTAAGGCTTGAGCAATTGAAAGACACTTTTCTAAGAGCTATACATGTCTATTTATACAGAAAATTTCGAACAAAACCCTAGGGAATTCGGGAGCTTCAAGGAGACACAACCTTTGTTGGACTTGGAATTCTTCTTGGACTTGGTTTCCTCCTTTCATCTTTGGACAAATATTTCGACTTGGACCTTGGATTTCTGATTTCTTGGACTCCTCTACATGTTATTGGATCCATGTAGGCCTTTTACACAAGTTCTTGGGCTCATAGGCAGCCGAAATCATGGACAAACTCGGCAAGGACAGACTGGCAGAAACTGCCCAGTTTTGCAGCTTGACCGCCGTCCATTGTTTTGATCATAACTCCTTTATCTAAACTCCAAATGCTGCGATTCAAGAAGATCTGAAAACTAGACTTCCGTAGCTTTCCAATGATATATGGCTCGTCCTCAGATTCCTCCTGGATCTTTAGATATGATTTTCCGAAGTTGATGTAAGGTTTCTGGAAATTTCTGCTCGGATCAAAACCTTATGTTTCGGAGTGTCTTCTTTTCCATGGCCTCTCTTGTTGTCCTCCATGAGTCCAATCTTCATGATTCTTGATATAATATGTCCATATACATGTCATCTACACATTAAACCAAATTCCTCAAAAATGACATTGTAAAGGTACGGTGAATCATAAGAGAAATAACCAAGTCTTATCCAAAATCGGTTTTTACAACACTTAAGCACAAATTTCTGTATAAATACATGTATTAACCATTACTCTACAGAAAAACCCTTTTGACTCGATATAAGTAAAAACAACATTACTAAGGAATAAACAAGGTATAAATGAGGGTAAAAACATATTAAAAACATAGCGTAAAACGCACTTATCAAACTACCCCACACTTACCCTTTGCTAGTCCCTAGCAAACTAAATATAAGACTCTACTAACACTAATGACACAAAAAAAAAACAACTTATACCCTTAAATGATTCGTCTCAGATTCTTTAGCATGCATAACTTTCAAGTTTAAATATTCGAATGAAAAACGTAATTGCAAAGCTTCATAAGCATGTATCATAGCATAAACAAGTAAGATATGAGATCATATAGCACAAACATGTATGATAACCGTTCCACCTCACAATGGCATACTCTCTTCTTTTCACTAATCCATGGTATTCACTCAATAGTATATGCAAGAGAAAAGATGATAAGATAACAAATAACTTGCATATTTCAACAAATAAAAGCTCTTTGTGAATAAAATTTCCTGGAAAAACCTCATATAACAACTATGTGCAATAATGGACCAAAACCATATGCTTAACTTATGAGAAAATCTCCACAAATCAAATTTAGCTATCTTAAGAATCATGAATTAATCTCAATAATATGGTTGTAATGGGGCTTGGTTTCATAAGGTAGGAATTTTTAGATAAGTGGTGCTATAAGAAATCACCAAGACTTTAGCAAATCTCGCTCCTCCTCATGTCTTCACTTTAAGGGTCGAATTTCTTCATGTTGGACCCATACGTCAATCTTGACTTCTCCCCATATTGTGAACAGGACAAAGGTCATATAAACACTTTTAGACCTTCAAATAATTAATAACTCCAAATTCACAAAACATTACAAAAAACACCAAAACTTTGTGCCTTTTACTTTTGATCCGAAACTCTTTTATTTTCCGATTTCTTCTTCTTCTTTTTTTTTCGGAAATTTTTTTTTCATGCTTATTTTTTCGGATATACACATTTCGGCACATATACAATACAAAACATTGGTGTTTAACCCCACACTTGCTCTTCAGCATCACGCATTACAGCTCCATCGAAAATATTTGGCCAAGTCTTGATAACAAGGTCAAGGATTAACTATTCTAAGCTGAGGAATTCTGTTTAAGGGTGATGAAAGAAAAGGCTTAATGTAAGCTCAAAGGGGTTAAGACTAAGGAGTCCCACGACGGGCACAAAATAGGCATAATTTGTATTTGGCAATGGTGGTGATCCTAATGAGATTTAATTCAATCATATTCAAAATCAAGACATGTTATGATTATAAAGCTTCGAAAATCACATAAGAAAGTTCTAGTAAATTCTAGAGTCCATTAAAAAGCTATAACACATAGTTATTGAATATGTAAAGAATAATGAGGTTTCAAAAGATAGTGAAAAAGTAGTGAAAATTTCGAAAATATTTAGACAAAATCGGCACATCACTCATGAAAGAAAGTTTTTAGGCTCAAAAGCTCACATAGGTTATGTTGGAACAATCTAATCAAACATGCATACTTCATTATCAATCAAGTCTCAAATATTCATACTAATTCACAATATCCATGAAACTTGCAATTTCTTAAGATAAATGTTAAACCGTCAATCATGCATTTAAAGATATAGTTCATCATAGACTTTTAAGGGTATATCCTAAGACTCAAAAACAATTAAAAACTAAAAATTATGGAAAATTTTAAAAATTGGAAGAAAATTTCGACATAAATTGAAAAACACACAAATAAAAATATGTTACTATGTAACCTCTACCCCACACTTAGAAAATTACATTGTCCTCAATGTAAACCCAAAATCATGTCATAACTTCCTAAGCATGTGTCTAAGTCACATAATAAACACATAAATAAATCAAAATATCAACCATAAAAGTGAAGGGATTAGAAAAATGCAAACTCTCGTTGATGGCTCCTCCACTGCGACGGTTGAAATGAGTTGCCTCTCATGCAGCGCTTAATGTTTATAGTCTATCAGCCTAGACTTCTTCTTCCTTTCTGATGGCGCCATCCTTTGTTACCATGGCTCTCCCACATTGTGCTTTTCAACATTTGTGCTCTTGTTGCTCATTCAACGATGAAGACACAATATCTGGTAAAGTGTCCTCTTCTCCTAGATATGCATACTTCAAGTGCGCGGGAAGATCTTTAAATTCTAACTTAGGGCCCTGTTCCAAAGATGATAACATTTTGTTAGTAATAATTGGAATTGACAAAGGAGAATCATACCTTTGAGTGTAGGATCGTGCTTCAAGCTTATCAACCACTGCTAGTATGGACAGCTCCAGACTCTGCTGCGCCTCCTCATCCCATCTCGATTCTTGTCAAATCCGGCCCTTGCTCAATCTTTCTTAGTGCTTCCAAGTCTTCCTTGCTTGGCTGAGCTCAATTTTTTTTTCCTTAAAACGTGCTCTACTTCACTTTGTTTAGCATTGTGCACGATATCATGACCAGGTTTGGCTTCCTTGCGTCCAACGTTACCAAACAATTTCTCGTCAGAACTGGTCATTTATGGGAACCTGCAAAACCAATCTGGCACAATTGAACAAAGATCAAGTGAGCATTGTCAAAAACTTAGATAGAATTCGAAACTTAGCATTAAAATTTCGGCAACATCATGTCATGGCATAAGTTTCGAATTCAATGACATGTAAGCACAAAAGTGTCGGCAACCTAGTAAAGTTGCTAGCTGATTTTATTAACTCTTACTTTCACGGTACGTGGAGCAGTGAAGACCACTGTGCAATGAGCTTGTTCAGCTCAAGGTAGTGTTTTGCTTTGTCCGATATACCATAAAAATTAGAGCCAAATTAATTTGAAGTTCATGGCGTCATACATGTCTAAGTAAATTCTAGCGTTTAAAGTGTGGTGATGCTTCGGCCCAAGCATTTGGCTAGTTCGAGCGGGTTCCGTGGTTTCAGAAGGCAAGTGTCAATGTCACGGGGGGCGAACCCCCTACAAGAACCAGGCAGGACTCGTTTGTGATCAAGGAGGCGGACCCCTATCGACCCCTTCATCGAGAAGAGTGGTCAGTCATGATCTTGAGATCCAATTGAACAAACCTGAATTCCATATCTATGACAGAACGGCCCCTTACTCAGCTAGGAACAAACTCGGGTCACTAGACCACTCGACAAGTGTTAATCAAAGCCGCCCTCAACCTCATGAAATCCGCAAATAACATGAAGGGTTTAGGCTAAGATTAACAAATGCGGCTTCTCCCTACATGTTACACTTTAAAAACCACAATAAACTTCAATCACATATGAAACAATAAACCTCCTAAATATTTACTAAGTTACAATGATTACAACACATATGGCATGAAAATATACAAATATAATACATACAAATTCGGCACAAACACAAATATACAATGTACAAATTGGCAATACACAATAAACATTCGAAACATATGTGTTTTGGCACACACACATGCTTCGGCACCTACAAAAGAAAACAAAGTTAATTCACAAACATATACATATACAAAACAAAAATCCTTTTTAGCATCCCCGGCAACGGCGCCAAAAACTGACGAGGCCGTTTTTCAACAACCTGCAATTTAAAACCCTATCGTGTAGTATTAGTAAGTAGGGATCGTTCTAGCCGGGGACACTAGGGAAGGATTATGTCTGCAAAACAAAAACGTTAGTAATATTCACACATTTTATACAAAATACACATATACATAGCATATACAATTATCTGTCACATAATATACAAGTATACACAAATGCAAAGGTATTAACATATTTACGATTTTAAATGGGGGATTTATAAGGTGGTTCGAAACATAAAGAAAAGAAAACAGAAATATTTACATACAATGGTCAATCAATACTCAAGCACACAACATAACAAACACCGCAATAAGCATATAACAATTTCATGCAAGATTAAATAGTGATGCTCGCACTATCATATGTTTTCATTGATTTCAACCTCTTATGACTTCTCATGTGTTTTTAGGAACTTCAAATATGCCTGAACCTAAAACATATGTGTCACCTTGTTTAAACTATCAAATATGCCTAATCTAAACAAGATACACTTACGAACTGGAGTCGGTTGAAGACATGGTCCTAGGTATGGCGTCACTCATCCTATTCAACATGCAAATCACTCACCCTAAAAACCCTTTGCAGCAACTAGAATCAAACTATCAAATATGCCTAACTTGATCCTAGATTACTACGGCTTATTAAACTCCCCCCCTTAGAAACGTCTTGGCCTAGACTATCTTCAGGTTTGATTACATGATCAGGTGATGATTAATCAATTAACACATATTACACACAAGAACATACAGCAACTTTATCTAAATCATGAAACTAAAATATACTTAGAACGTTATACAAAACACATGGTTTCAAGAAAATCACAAGATGCTGGAGGAGAGGCGGAGCAGCTGCTGTGTTATGGAGGAGAGGAGGACGAGATGAAGTGGCTGTATGTTGTGGAGGATGAATGGAGGGTGGCTGTATTGGCTTGTGGAAGAGGGAGGAGCGGCGGAGCTGCTGTATAGGAGGAGAGATGGAGGGCGGCGGCTGCTTGTGATGGAGAGGGAGAGGAGGACGAATTTTTATGGAGAGAAAGAGGTGAGGCTGCTGTGTTTAAGTGTAGGGGGTCGACATTTTTTACCTTGCAGCTGCTCCTCTATTTATAAGGAGGAATTAGGGTTTACTCCCTTGTGGGCTGGGCTTTTGGCTGCATTCCTTTTCCTTTTGGGTTAAGGATTGCTTCATTCCTTGTTAGTTTAGGCCTCTAATTTCGAATTCCAACTCCTTTTAACTTCAATTCGGCTGCAAACTCTCTATTCTTGGAATTCAACTCAGCTGCAACCTCCTCCTCTTGAAGTTAATTCGGCTTCCACTTCCTTCTTTAATTCGAACAAAATCTCTCTCTTTGAAATGTTGGCAAATTTCTGTAAATGAGAGAAAAATAATTGTTAGTCCACAACAATGGTATATATAGAGCTTAGCAATCCTAATTCAATAAGGTTTCCTAGTTCAACTTAGTTTCCTTGTTAAATAAGGATTCCTAATTCAATAAGGATTCCTAACTCAACTTGGTTTCCTAGTTAAATAAGGATTCCTAACTCAACTTGGTTTCCTAGTTAAATAAGGATTCCCATTTCAATGAACTTCTGAAAATTTCGAATTTGACTTTACATTCCTAATGTGATTAGGATTCCTAGTATGATTAGGATTCCTAGTTTGATTAGGATTCCTAGTTCAATTAGGATTCTGCTAAAACTCCACATTTTCTTCTATTTAAGCACGTTTTCACTTGTTCTCCACCAAACATTCATGGTTTAGTCTAATGATTCAAATCTGTAAAATTAAGAGTTAAACAAAGTATAAATAAGGATAGAAACATATTAAAAACGTAGCATTTTATGCTCTTATCATCACCAAACACAAACTCTCACGAGAAATACTCTCTGAATCAACCGGGAAACTCCTTTTCCGTAATCATCGCAAGACATTACCACCATACTGCAACCGATAGGTAAACCACTTCTCGCGACTCTCTTGTCATCCGTCAAGACATGAGGCTCTAAGATATGTCGCCAAATCGAAACTCAGATCAAGTAGGGTCACTACTAAATCGACCCCTGACTACAACACTAATATCGATTCTTCATTCCTCTTAGGTTTTCGATAAAATTATATCAGAACCTTATCCTCTAGACACTAATGTCCATACTCCACAGACTCGAAATTTGAGGATACTACCCATTAATGCAGGGAGATAATTTATGTATCCTTAAACACGCCACATCGCAATACTGCAATCAAAAAATATGATCGATTTTTTATTTCACAAACCAACGTGAAGTTTTCACTTCCAAATTATAGAGTATACACTCTATAACTTCAATAACTGCGAAGGCTTTCCAAAACTGAAGCAACAACAAATTTCTCATTCTCTAAAACATGTCGCCACAAGGACTTAGTCCAACTTGCCTAACATTAATAAAGTAGGTGATTAAATCATAAACTTAACACTTCACAGCTAGTCACCCATTTCGAAAGAAATGATATTCTTAATCCACTTCCACCACAAATTCAAGGCTTATAGAAATAATCCCTTAGTAATACCGCCTGAAATAATTATGGCATACTGCTAGTCCATGATACAGTGGGCTTTGCTCCCCCGCTGCCTCTTCCTCGAATTCCATGCATCTGACTCAGCACGCACTAGATCAGTCGCTATCGACTTTCTTACATTCTCTTAGCTTAATCACAGGTCGGAATAACCATTACCGTCAAACTTCCGACCTACCACATAAATAAGGTTTTACTAAAAACATCCAACACCATAGAAGTCTGACCTCCGAATCTAACTATCATGGAATGACACGCCCCAACCCAAGATTACATCTCTAACCCTGGGTTAAGACGTGCGGGACCCAACACAAGAGAGATTTACTCGAAATCCCCCTTGAGCCAGGATAACCCTTTTCTTCATAACCCAATTCAAACCGTCCAAACGGTGCCGGAATAAACCTCAAACCGGAGATTATCCTATTTCCCACATTTGAATCTCAAATGTGCCATTTAAAGAACCTAGGGGTTCTAATAATATTTGTGACTGCACCTGAATCCCGGTCAGGCTGCCTACGTACCCTGTCCTCAGGGATCAAGCCACACGTAGCTCTTGTATAAGATTCACCCTAGCCGGGCAGAATCCCGCTTTTCTAATTATCGGTCGATTTATTAGTATGGATAACAAACATCTAATGCGTATCCGGAGTTTAACCTCTCCGCTAAGGTATCCACCGACCAACAAATCCTCGGGATTAAACCGAACATTCTATCATTCATAACAATAACATCCATACACGACAAGACAGATAATAACGGCAATCACACGATTATAAACAACCATCACGCATAACTATAAATATAAAACATAGTGGCATCTACGTAAATGAACCAAACCATGGGCATTTAAGATATTTCCTACTACTTGGCATCCCTGAAAAATAACTATAATTACCAGGGGTATTTATGAGATTTCACATCTAGGGGCAGCCCTATAAATAACTAAAACTGCTGAGGGCAGTTTCGTCTTTTTTAACTTCAGTGGCAGTCTTGTTAATATACAAGTCTGTCAAGGGCATTTCTGGAATTTTAGCTCTAGTGGCAACCCTGTAATTAACTTGAACTGCCAAGGGCAGTCCTGACATTTCCTTCCCGCAGTAAATGGTAAAAAACCAGATCTACCACGGTAGAAACCTTGAAATTTACCTTTACTTACCCTAACATCGCTGATCGGCCCTCGGACCGATTGCAAGGCCTTCTCCGGCCATTCCTCCTCCTCTCCAATTAACAAACCGAAAAACCCAACTCTAGAAACAACATCAAGCAGCGAAACATCAAATAAAGAGGAAATCGGGTTCGAGACTCACCGACGAGGGCACGTCTGTGCCTCAACTATCTCTGTCTCGACCTAGCTCCCATTGCTCCCCTAAACCCGTACCAACACTGTCGATCTACCCCGACATCAAGAAGAGGATCAGATCTCATCGTTATTCCCCCTGCCTTGCACTCGGGTCTCGAACACACGAGACTGCGCCTCGACATTGGCAGCAGTTCGGCCTGTGCGAGGAGTGGAGGACGTGGTGGAAGAGAAAGAGAGAACTGGGGGGAGAGAGAGAGTCCGAGAGGAAACCGAGAGGGATCCGAGCGGGATCCGAGAGGGATCCGAGAGGGAAAGAAGAGAGAGAGTGAGAATGAGTGAGAGAGATCTCCCCCCCCTCCCCCCGTACCGGTCAACACACACAAATACATATATATATATATACCAACCAACGACCCAGATTTGATTTCATAAATCCAACGGTCCAGATCTGCCAACAAATAGTTACCGTGAATAGTAAAAAGATATTTTTCTATTTACTTTTACCGTACGGTAACAACACATTATCCCACATAACATTTACCTACGAACTCCGATTAATTCGTAGGACATACCCACGAGTTCGTACTAACGTCCTCTACATCTTTCCCGAAAGAAAGTTCCTCAGATTCCCGACTTATCGCAAAGTCCCCTTTTTCTACGGTAACGTAACATAACATTTGTTACATCCGTAAATTGGATAATTCATAACTAACAACTCGAAGCTCCGAAAAATCTTCCGGACATACCAGGGAACTCGTATTAACATAATCTACCCATCGGGACATTTATTCTATTTTCCTCCAGAACCGAGAATATCTCGATATTAATTCAGGAAAAATTAACAGTGCGGTTACAATACTCTGTAACTCGCCTAATCCCGGTAAAAAATGTTAATTTCGGGACGGGGTGTTACAATCTACCCTCCTTATAGGAATTTCGTCCCCGAAATTTCCACTGCGAAAGGTAAAACCAACTGTCAGGGAATGTCATCAAGTTCCACCGAACAGAGCTTCAGGAAAACCAGAGTCACCCGCTCTATGTATCATTTCCTTTAGCATTCAGAGTCTCCCCGCATTTGCAATACGGAAAACATAGCTACACTCGCTTAAAACACTAGAGTACGATACCCTAGTCTCATCCCTTTCGTCGTAATCGACTCCATAAGACTTGCCCCTTTACTCTTCACAAGCTAATTTCCAAAATGGCAATTTCGACAATCTGGTAGCTTTTCCATACATAAACCAAACTAACTTGAAGTCGACTCGAATGCTCTACTTATACGACTGCCACACTTGACATTTAACACCAATGTCTTCCACATGGAAGGGTAAAATGCTACGGTCCATCACCGTGGAGGAAACTCTTACATCTCTTGCACCTTTCGAGACTACAGAGATATGAACTTTCTACACTAGGCCTTGAGGCCACAGACGTATCATCTCCTGCGTCCATAATCAAAACTCCTTAACCCACGTTCCTAATACCCCAACTTTTAACCACAGGGCTCGAACAAACTCGCATACCACAATGCGACCTCAAACTGCTCACTTGAGCTGATGAATCCGCTATGCGACTTCGCGCCTACATGGATGTCATCTACCCATACTTAGAGATAGTGAATTTTCCTCATCCTACCTCTCTCTTATAAAAGAGTCTTCAGTAGGGCATTTTCCAATAACCAGAGCTAACAAGCTCGCACACTAATTCATGCGTGCTAAAGTCTTGCCTAAAGGACGGAAATTTTTTTGCCCAACGTCCTGTATGCTTCTCATAGTGCTTCTATAATCAGTTTCTACTGTCACACCAATTAGCTCAACATCTACCATACCTCATGGAAAAATATTCCGAAACCAAGTCAAATCCCCCATGACTTTACCCCAAACCTTAATCCTTATTAGAAAAGTTCACGCACACCAAAGAAATAATAAGTCTGACTTCTCAGACTAGGGTCGGAGCTAAGAGCTCTAGTAGCGCCATCACGCTATGCTAGCTAGATAAAATAATAACGGACAACCCTTATAATATCCACCTGACCTCTCAGGCGTGTCTGACCTCTCAGACCAGGGTCGGAGCTAAGAGCTCTGGGTAAAGTGGTAATGGACAACCCTCATAGTATCCACCTGACATCTCAGGCGTGTCTGTCCTCTCAGACCAGGGTCGGAGCTAAGAGCTCTGTGTAAAGTGGTAATGGACAACCCTCATAGTATCCACCTGACATCTCAGGCGTGTCTGTCCTCTCAGACTAGGGTCGGAGCTAAGAGCTCTGGGTAAAGTGGTAATGGACAACCCTCATAGTATCCACCTGACATCTCAGGCGTGTCTCTCCTCTCAGACCAGGGTCGGAGCTAAGAGCTCTGTGTAAAGTGGTAATGGACAACCCTCATAGTATCCACCTGACATCTCAGGCGTGTCTGTCCTCTCAGACCAGGGTCGGAGCTAAGAGCTCTGGTAGCGCCCTCACGCTACTCTAGCTAGCATATTCATCGACAACCCTTATAACAAAAATTCATAACAAAACTTCACCCAATTACTCTTCCCAAAACAATAAGTAAAACCATTCCTCGTCTTATATGCATAATTCCACATAAAACATTCATGAACCCGAGGAAAATATAATTCTCGAAACCATCATATAAACCCTGCAAATAACTCAATAATTAGGGCATGCATTCATTTAAAAAAAATAGTCTGTCCACTCACAGTACTATTGCGACCTTCTTCCCGCTCGGAAAGCTTCTCGAGCGAAACTCTCGAACTAACCGCGTAGTCGAGCCCGTCTCACGTTCAACCAGAGACTGTACAAACAACCCAATACATTAGTCATTTCATCGTTGACTTGGTCTTTTCCTAGTTTGACCAGGAACTCCTATTTGACCACATGTTGACCAAGTTCCTTTTTAACTTTCTTTCCCGGTTACCGACTCTTAATCTCAATTTACCGGAAGTCCGACTCAGTTTCCGAACTTCCTTTATCACTTTTCAAACTTTACACTTATTTCTGATTATCGACTCGAAGTTTGGTTTCTGTTTACGCCACCTTAGCGTAAGTATTTTCTCTTACTAAATGTGAGTCGATGCGTCGATAACAAAATTATCTGATTGCTTTTCCACGATCCACTTGACAATACCGTTAATAGGAGTCAACATCTCCCCCAACCACTAGAGTGGTCATCATAATATAGTTCCCATATTACACTAATTATCTTCAGAAACTTTAACTTGAATCTACATTTTCTTTAACCTTTTCAACCCGATTTAACACCTTCTCCAAAAATGGAAACCTTCCAAAAAGGGAAAGTTTCCCAAAATGGAAAGTTTCCTAAATTGGTAAGTCTTCCTTAAAATGGGAAGTTTCCTAAAATGGAAACTTCCTACTTACGTCCAATTTTCCGTAAATATCCTGATTATGATTCAACTGACACTTTTTGACTCAAATGGGATTCGGTTTCTACCTCTTCGGCATTCTGCCAGTTCAACTGCATCACCGGAATCTTCGTCGGATTCCGATGTCTTGCCGGAATTTCGCCATAACCTCCCCGTTCCTCCGATCTACCACGTTCCGACAACAAGCAAACAACAACACCAACAATACTGTAATTACACAGTGATCAAGAACACACACAGGAGCTCTAGGTAACAGTAGTTACCTTAAAAGTTGATCCGAGGCAGAAATACCCAAACCTCTGCCTCTGTCCAAACCCCCAACTGTCACGCCCCGAACCTTATAATTTCACTGCGAGTTACCTTCCTTCCGTTATCCGTGAATTTACGGTGTCGACATTAAAGTTTGAACAATAAAATTAACTGTCGGAATTGTTGACGGTAATTTAAAATTATCGGGGATTTTTATTGGGGTAAATTCCGGTTTTGAACGAAGGAAAAATTTTAGGGGTTCCGTGTTTCTAGAAAGTTTCCTTGTTTGGAAACTTACCCCTTTTATTCTGTTTCTTTTTTTTCTCTTCGCGTCACTTTCCTTCTTTTTCTTTCTTTTCTTTCTTCTTCTCCTTCGCGTCGTCCTCTTCTCTGGGTCAGTGCGCACCCTCACTGTGCTCCGCCACCACCGGCCGCCGTGGGGCGCGTGACTGGCCTCCCTAGACTCGGTGGAGGTCCGGCAACCCAGCAGGCCTTCGGATCGGGGCAGCGCCGCCGCGTGGAGGGAGAGGAAACTCTCCGAAAAGTTGCTGTGATTTGGGTTCCGGTCGGGTCAGGCCTCTGTGCCGTCGCCTGCCGGTCATAACCGGTCCACAGGCCACCTCCGAGCCTTCCAAAGTTGGAGCGCCGGTCGATTACAGCCTAGGTGAGGGATTCAATCAAGAATTCCAAATTTTGGGTTTTCTCTACTGTTCATTGTGATTTGTTGGTGTTAGGGTTGGTTTTGGTTGTTGTGATGTAAAGGGAAGTTGTAGGGGAGGTGGAGAGGAGCAGGAAGATGGCCGGAGATCGCCGGTCGGAGGCCAATTGGCCGGCGACCGGATTTTACTGTTCACAGGGGCATTTCTGTCCTTTCCTTGAGAAATAACTTTTAACAGTTTGGTAAAAATAATCCTAAGTTAATTTTGGAGAATTGGAAGTAAAAAGGATTAAGGGAAGTTTTGTTTATAAAACTTTGTGGAGGTGGATTAACGGCCGAGTCGATTAAGTTTCGATTATTAATCAAATTGTCGTTTTGGTTCGGAAAAAGAATTACATGTTATCGTTGGTCGGGATTGATCGAAGATTACTAAGAGTATACAAGAATTAAGCTAGTTTAATACGAAGTTTATACTAATGTCTCCGGAGACCCGACTTTACGATTCGGGATAATTAACATATTTATTTTATTAAACAGGACGTGAGGATTTACGTTCGGGAGGCACAGGATCGTTCTCAGGGCTAGTCCCTTTACTGTGAGTGGACAGTTTATTTTTAAATGAATGCATGCCCTAATTATGGATTTATTTGCAAGATTTATACGATTGTTTCGAGCATTATAATTTCCTCAGGTTCTTGATTGTGTATTTGGCTGGATGCATATATGTTGAGGATTAGTTTCACTTATTTTGTTTTGGGAAGAGAATTGAGTAAAGTACTATTATGAAATTATATTATAAGGGTTGACCAATGAATATGCTAGCTAGAGTAGCGTGAGGGCGCTACTAGAGCTCTTAGCTCCGACCCTAGCCTGAGAGGTCAGGCAAATTACGTAGTGCACTATGAGGGTTGACCATTTCCACTATATTTAGAGCTCTTAGCTCCGACCCTGGTCTGAGAGGACAGACAAACCTGAGAGGTCAGGTTGATATTATAAGGGTTGACCGTTATCACTTTATCTAGAGCTCTTAGCTCCGACCCTGGTCTGAGAGGACAGACAAGCCTGAGAGGTCAGGTTGATATTTCAAGGGTTGACCGTATTATTTTATATAGCTAGCATAGAGTAGCGTGAGGGCGCTACTAGAGCTCTTAGCTCCGACCCTAGTCTGAGAGGTCAGACTAATTATGTTTGTGCATAATTCTCTTCCCATAATCCTCACTTGGTTATTCTATCTTGCATATGTGGAATTGTTATTAATTGTGGGCATGCATAAATGTTATTTAAATTAATAAATCTTTGGGAGAGCATGAAACATTGGTTTTAAATTATTGTGGTGAATTTTTAGTGTTTCATGGATTATTTTCGTCCACTCACTCTAACATTTTACATGTTTCTCCCCTGGGCCTTTGTTTTTCTTAAAATGCCCAGACTGCAGAGTTCGGCCAGCAAATTAGGAGGCGCATAGTGGATACCTCTCCACGCAGTTTTCACTAGTAGGTTTCTGAAAACCTACAAGTGCTCTTTTCCTCCTTTGTATTAGAGCTCTGATAACCTGGGTATATTATTACTATGTTTCGGGGTAGAGTACGGAACTTATTTATTATTATTCCAGGAATTTCGGATATCTATTAAGTTGAAAAATGTTTGTGATTGTGTTATGTTATTGTGGTTGTATTTGTGGAGGTGGTTGTGTGTGGTTGTGAACAGATTGGATTTTTATAAGGAGGGGGATGGAATTAGAAGTGTATACTGCATGTGTTTACTTAGATTTTAGGTGAAGGGTTACTCACTATTAGGGGATATTATGCCGAAATTTCGGTAATTACTCTTTTAGGTGGGTCCCGCAGGAGTCATTCTGGGATTTACTGGGAAATCTCGGGATGGGTCCTGTCATTGGTATCAGAGCACTAGGTTATTCGATTCCTTGTCTAAATGTCACTGCTTATGCCTTGTGTGAAACTAGTATCTATAGAGTGATGGACCGACCGCGGCGGATCCATCAGCATTTATGCTTAAGATACGAAGTGATCATCGGGTATTTGCAGTAGCTATTATAGTATTATGTGTGATACATGGTACTAAACATCTTGGTTTCAGGTCAATTATGCGCCGAGCACGTGGCCGAGCTCGTAGGGAGAATCTTTCCCCTCCACCGGAAGGAGAAAACCCTCTTCCTCCTCCTGGAAGAGGAAGTGAAGAGTCAGCTACTATGGGAGCGGGTTTGTTAGAGCGGTTAGTGCAGGGTATCCGTTCTGGTATGAGTTCTGAGCTTAACTATGAGAAGGCCCGCAAGCATGGTGCTAGAGTGTTTACCCATGCTAGTGAACCCATGGAAGCACTCAGTTGGTTGGAGGAGACTGAAAAGATGTTCCGAATAGTAGATTGTCCAGAGGAAAGGAAGGTGGCGATAGCTACGCAGTTTCTGGAGAGAGAGGCTTGGCATTGGTGGCTTGATGTAAGCCGCAGGGTGGGTGATGCCGCTCAGCAGATGTCCTGGGAGCAGTTTTCCGCCCAATTTAAGGAGCGTTATGTCAGCCGAGCACACATGAACCGCATGAGGGAAGAATTTCTAAATTTGAGGAAAAGTGATGACATGTCGGTTTCGGCGTTTGAGCAGCGTTTTAGGGAGCTGGCCTACTACGTTCCTGAGTTGGTAAAGACAGAGCAGGATAAGGTCTATCAGTTTGTTAGAGGCCTTGGGGGTAACTACTCTGCACAGATGATGGCTGTACCATATGCATCATTCATGGAGGCAGTGATGGCTGCTCTTAATCTTGAGGCCCAGCAGTTTTCTTATGGTCGGCTTTCAGATGTTAGAGTTGCGGGTTCTGGCTCAGCTAGAAGATTATTGAAGAGGTCTAGTTCAGTATCCTCTGTTGGGAGTGGCTTGGGTAGCAGCACAGGATCCGGGTCAGGATTCCGAGGGAGGCTTAAGAGCTTCTTCAAGAAGACCTCTAGGGGGTTTAGAAGAGGATCTAGCAGCCAGAGTGGGCCTTCTGGAGGTCAGAGTGCGCAGCAGAGTCAGAGACCGTCTCAGAGTTTTCAGCAGAGTCAGTGGGTACATGGTCAGTGCTATCAGTGTGGGCAGACAGGTCATTTCAGGAGAGATTGTCCTCTCTTGAGTCAGGGAACAGCATTGGCACCTGCCCAGACTATGGGGCAGACGCATTCCGGTACTGTTAGTAGTGGTACCCCCTCTGTGACACAGACTAGAGGCGGCACACAGCAGAGCAGAGGTAGTAGAGGCCGTCCTGCCACACATGCGAGACTGCATGCCATGACTCAGCAAGAGGGTCGCTATTCTCCAGATGTTATTATTGGTACGTTATTCATTTTTGGCCGACCCGCTTTTACATTAATAGACCCTGGAGCGTCGCATTCCTTTATGTCCAGTAGATTTTCCTTACATGCCAATGTGCCGTCATCACCACTTCCTGGGGAATGGCACGTGTCCTTGCCTTCCGGGGATGTGATGAAGATAGATTGGGTATTTAAGAGTTGTGAAGTGCTGATAGAGAGTTGCGGTTTTGAGGTTGATCTAATACCTCTTGATATTGTTGAGTTCGATGTGATCTTGGGGATGGACTTCTTGGAATCCCATAGGGCGATGGTGGATTGTTTCCGAAAGGAGGTAGTGTTAAGGAGTCCAGGGAAGCCTGAGGTCACCATTCAAGGGGAAAGAAATGTTCTCCCAAATTGTGTGATTTCCGCTGTTACAGCTAGGAAATTGTTGAACAAGGGTTGCCAAGCCTACCTGGCACATGTAGTAGATACCAGGAAGGGTGAAGTGAACCTGGAAGACATTCCTGTGGTAAAGGAGTTTCCAGATGTATTTCCAGACGAATTGCCTGGATTACCGCCAACAAGAGAGATCGATTTCACCATCGAGATGCTTCCTGGAACCGTTCCTATCTCTCAAGCTCCCTATAGAATGGCACCTGCGGAATTAAAGGAGTTAAAAACCCAATTGCAGGAGTTGGTGAACAAGGGCTTTATTCAACCTAGCACGTCCCCTTGGGGTGCTCCTGTACTTTTTGTTAAGAAGAAAGATGGCACTATGAGACTTTGTGTGGATTACCGGAAGCTGAATCAAGTGACGGTAAAGAATAAATACCCTTTGCCACGAATTGATGATTTATTCGACCAGTTGAGGGGTGCCTCTGTTTTCTCGAAGATTGATTTGAGATCGGGTTATCATCAGTTGCGGATTCGGGAAAGTGATATTCCCAAGACTGCATTCCGGTCACGGTATGGACACTATGAGTTCGTAGTGATGCCCTTTGGACTTACTAATGCACCCGCCGCCTTCATGGATTTGATGAATAGGGTGTTTAGTCCATTTCTTGATCGTTTTGTGATCGTGTTTATTGATGATATTTTGGTTTACTCCAAAAGCTTGAAGGAGCATGCCAGGCATTTAAGGACGGTTCTGCGAGTCCTCAGAGAAGCTCAGTTGTATGCAAAACTTAGCAAATGTGAGTTTTGGTTGGATAGAGTGGGATTCTTGGGTCACATTGTGTCGGAAGAAGGTGTTAGTGTGGACCCTCAAAAAGTAGCTGCAGTGGCTAATTGGGGTAGACCCACCAATGTGTCAGAGATTCGGAGTTTCTTGGGATTAGCAGGTTATTATCGTCGCTTCGTTCAAGATTTCTCCAAGATTGCTGCTCCACTTACAAGATTGACCAGGAAGGGAATTAAGTTTGAATGGTCTGACAAGTGCGAGCAAAGTTTTCAGGAACTCAAAGAGCGTCTGACTAGTGCACCAGTTTTGGCACTACCAGATGATAGTGGGGAATATGAAGTCTATTGTGATGCCTCTAAACACGGATTGGGTGGTGTGTTGATGCAGCATGGGAGAGTGATCGCCTATGCTTCTAGACAATTGAAAACGCATGAGGTGAATTATCCCACCCATGATTTGGAGCTTGCTGCAGTAGTGTTTGCTCTTAAAATTTGGAGACATTACCTTTATGGAGCCAAGTGCCAAATTTTCACTGATCACAAGAGCTTACAATATGTGTTCACTCAAAGGGATTTAAATATGCGTCAAAGGAGATGGATGGAATTAATTAAAGATTATGATTGCTCGATTGAGTACCATCCAGGAAGAGCTAATGTGGTGGCTGATGCTCTTAGTCGCAATCCCTCTTTATCCTTGGCATATTTGAGAATGATTCGGGTTCCACTTCTTTATGAGCTTAGAGCTACCGGTGTTGATTTAACAGTGGATGAAATGGGTGTTTTGGTGGCCAGTTTTCGTGTGAGGCCAGTACTAATTGATAGAGTTCGGGAGGCGCAATATAATGACCCTTCCATTGTACAGTTGGTTGAGAGGGCTCAGGAGGGCTCAGCAGAGGACTTTGCGGTTAGGAAAGATGGAACCCTTTTATTTAAGGGTAGGTTGTGTGTACCGAAAAGGAATGAAGAGCTTAAACGGGAGATCATGGAGGAAGCTCATAGTTCCATTTATGCCGCCCATCCAGGTAGTACAAAGATGTATAGAACTTTGAAGAATTATTACTGGTGGCCGAATATGAAGAGGGAAATAGCAGCTTTTGTTAGCAGGTGTTTGGTTTGTCAACAATTGAAAGCTGAGAGACAAAAACCCTCGGGTTTGATGGAGCCATTGCCTATTCCGGTGTGGAAGTGGGACCATATTACTATGGATTTTGTCTTCGGCCTGCCTCGTACCCGTAATGGGTATGATGGAGTTTGGGTGATTGTGGATCGTTTGACGAAATCTGCTCACTTTCTCCCGGTTAATAAAAAGTTTTCTCTTGATCGGTTGTCGGGGATTTATGTGAACGAGATAGTGAGACTACATGGGGTTCCAGAATCCATTGTGTCAGATAGAGATCCACGGTTTGTTTCCCAATTTTGGGGAGCTTTGCAGGCAGCATTGGGCACGCAACTTCATTTTAGTACTGCTTTTCATCCTCAGACCGATGGGCAGTCAGAGAGGACCATTCAGACCTTGGAAGACATGTTGAGGTCATGTGTTCTACAGTTTCGGGGGAGTTGGGATAAAAATTTGATGTTAATGGAGTTTGCTTATAATAATAGCTACCACTCTAGCATTGGCATGTCACCATTTGAGGCATTATATGGGAGGCAATGCCGTACTCCCCTATGTTGGAATGAAGTTGGGGAAAAAGAGTTTTGTGGCCCGGATATCATCTTTGAGACTAATGAGAAAATCAAGGTGGTAAGAGATCGACTCAAGGTGGCTCAGGATAGGCAAAAGACTTATGCGGATAACCGCAGGAAGGACTTGGAATTCCAAGTTGGTGATTGGGTGTTCTTGAAATTATCTCCTTGGAAGGGAGTGGTACGTTTTGGAAAGAAGGGCAAGCTTAGTCCTAGATATATTGGTCCTTATGAGATCCTCGAAAGAATTGGGCCACTTGCCTATCGATTGGATCTACCTCTTGAGTGGTCAAAGATCCATAATGTTTTTCACGTATCCATGCTTCGGAAGTACATTGCTGATCCTTCCCATGTGTTGCATGCGCCACCTGTTAGTCTGAATAAAGACTGGACCTACGTAGAGGAACCGGTGCAAGTTATTGATCAAAAAGAGCAAGTGCTTCGGAACAAAATCATTCCTCTTGTTAAAGTGTTGTGGAGGAGTCATGAGGTGGAGGAAGCTACGTGGGAGCCCGAAGCTCAGATGCGACATCAGTATCCTCACCTATTTGAGTAACAGGTATGTAAATTTCAAGGACGAAATTTTTATAAGGGGGGAGAATTGTCACGCCCCGAACCTTATAATTTCACTGCGAGTTACCTTCCTTCCGTTATCCGTGAATTTACGGTGTCGACATTAAAGTTTGAACAATAAAATTAACTGTCGGAATTGTTGACGGTAATTTAAAATTATCGGGGATTTTTATTGGGGTAAATTCCGGTTTTGAACGAAGGAAAAATTTTAGGGGTTCCGTGTTTCTAGAAAGTTTCCTTGTTTGGAAACTTACCCCTTTTATTCTGTTTCTTTTTTTTCTCTTCGCGTCACTTTCCTTCTTTTTCTTTCTTTTCTTTCTTCTTCTCCTTCGCGTCGTCCTCTTCTCTGGGTCAGTGCGCACCCTCACTGTGCTCCGCCACCACCGGCCGCCGTGGGGCGCGTGACTGGCCTCCCTAGACTCGGTGGAGGTCCGGCAACCCAGCAGGCCTTCGGATCGGGGCAGCGCCGCCGCGTGGAGGGAGAGGAAACTCTCCGAAAAGTTGCTGTGATTCGGGTTCCGGTCGGGTCAGGCCTCTGTGCCATCGCCTGCCGGTCATAACCGGTCCACAGGCCACCTCCGAGCCTTCCAAAGTTGGAGCGCCGGTCGATTACAGCCTAGGTGAGGGATTCAATCAAGAATTCCAAATTTTGGGTTTTCTCTACTGTTCATTGTGATTTGTTGGTGTTAGGGTTGGTTTTGGTTGTTGTGATGTAAAGGGAAGTTGTAGGGGAGGTGGAGAGGAGCAGGAAGATGGCCGGAGATCGCCGGTCGGAGGCCAATTGGCCGGCGACCGGATTTTACTGTTCACAGGGGCATTTCTGTCCTTTCCTTGAGAAATAACTTTTAACAGTTTGGTAAAAATAATCCTAAGTTAATTTTGGAGAATTGGAAGTAAAAAGGATTAAGGGAAGTTTTGTTTATAAAACTTTGTGGAGGTGGATTAACGGCCGAGTCGATTAAGTTTCGATTATTAATCAAATTGTCGTTTTGGTTCGGAAAAAGAATTACATGTTATCGTTGGTCGGGATTGATCGAAGATTACTAAGAGTATACAAGAATTAAGCTAGTTTAATACGAAGTTTATACTAATGTCTCCGGAGACCCGACTTTACGATTCGGGATAATTAACATATTTATTTTATTAAACAGGACGTGAGGATTTACGTTCCGGGGAGGCACAGGATCGTTCTCAGGGCTAGTCCCTTTACTGTGAGTGGACAGTTTATTTTTAAATGAATGCATGCCCTAATTATGGATTTATTTGCAAGATTTATACGATTGTTTCGAGCATTATAATTTCCTCGGGTTCTTGATTGTGTATTTGGCTGGATGCATATATGTTGAGGATTAGTTTCACTTATTTTGTTTTGGGAAGAGAATTGAGTAAAGTACTATTATGAAATTATATTATAAGGGTTGACCAATGAATATGCTAGCTAGAGTAGCGTGAGGGCGCTACTAGAGCTCTTAGCTCCGACCCTAGCCTGAGAGGTCAGGCAAATTACGTAGTGCACTATGAGGGTTGACCATTTCCACTATATTTAGAGCTCTTAGCTCCGACCCTGGTCTGAGAGGACAGACAAACCTGAGAGGTCAGGTTGATATTATAAGGGTTGACCGTTATCACTTTATCTAGAGCTCTTAGCTCCGACCCTGGTCTGAGAGGACAGACAAGCCTGAGAGGTCAGGTTGATATTTCAAGGGTTGACCGTATTATTTTATATAGCTAGCATAGAGTAGCGTGAGGGCGCTACTAGAGCTCTTAGCTCCGACCCTAGTCTAAGAGGTCAGACTAATTATGTTTGTGCATAATTCTCTTCCCATAATCCTCACTTGGTTATTCTATCTTGCATATGTGGAATTGTTATTAATTGTGGGCATGCATAAATGTTATTTAAATTAATAAATCTTTGGGAGAGCATGAAACATTGGTTTTAAATTATTGTGGTGAATTTTTAGTGTTTCATGGATTATTTTCGTCCACTCACTCTAACATTTTACATGTTTCTCCCTTGGGCCTTTGTTTTTCTTAAAATGCCCAGACTGCAGAGTTCGGCCAGCAAATTAGGAGGCGCATAGTGGATACCTCTCCACGCAGTTTTCACTAGTAGGTTTCTGAAAACCTACAAGTGCTCTTTTCCTCCTTTGTATTAGAGCTCTGATAACCTGGGTATATTATTACTATGTTTCGGGGTAGAGTACGGAACTTATTTATTATTATTCCAGGAATTTCGGATATCTATTAAGTTGAAAAATGTTTGTGATTGTGTTATGTTATTGTGGTTGTATTTGTGGAGGTGGTTGTGTGTGGTTGTGAACAGATTGGATTTTTATAAGGAGGGGGATGGAATTAGAAGTGTATACTGCATGTGTTTACTTGGATTTTAGGTGAAGGGTTACTCACTATTAGGGGATATTATGCCGAAATTTCGGTAATTACTCTTTTAGGTGGGTCCCGCAGGAGTCATTCTGGGATTTACTGGGAAATCTCGGGATGGGTCCTGTCACCAACAACATAACTCAAAGAAAGAATTTATTTAATTCTCGAAATCTTTTGGTCCGAGATTTGAACCTATGCTCTGATACCATTGACACGCCCCAACCCAAGATTACATCTCTAACCCTGGATTAAGACGTGCGGGACCCAACACAAGAGAGATTTACTCGAAATCCCCCTTGAGCCAGGATAACCCTTTTCTTCATAACCCAATTCAAACCGTCCAAACGGTGCCGGAATAAACCTCAAACCGGAGATTATCCTATTTCCCACATTTGAATCTCAAATGTGCCATTTAAAGAACCTAGGGGTTCTAATAATATTTGTGACTGCACCTGAATCCCGGTCAGGCTGCCTACGTACCCTGTCCTCAGGGATCAAGCCACACGTAGCTCTTGTATAAGATTCACCCTAGCCGGGCAGAATCCCGCTTTTCTAATTATCGGTCGATTTATTAGTATGGATAACAAACATCTAATGCGTATCCGGAGTTTAACCTCTCCGCTAAGGTATCCACCGACCAACAAATCCTCGGGATTAAACCGAACATTCTATCATTCATAACAATAACATCCATACACGACAAGACAGATAATAACGGCAATCACACGATTATAAACAACCATCACGCATAACTATAAATATAAAACATAGTGGCATCTACGTAAATGAACCAAACCATGGGCATTTAAGATATTTCCTACTACTTGGCATCCCTGAAAATAACTATAATTACCAGGGGTATTTATGAGATTTCACATCTAGGGGCAGCCCTATAAATAACTAAAACTGCTGAGGGCAGTTTCATCTTTTTTAACTTCAGTGGCAGTCTTGTTAATATACAAGTCTGTCAAGGGCATTTCTGGAATTTCAGCTCTAGTGGCAACCCTGTAATTAACTTGAACTGCCAAGGGCAGTCCTGACATTTCCTTCCCACAGTAAATGGTAAAAAACCAGATCTACCACGGTAGAAACCTTGAAATTTACCTTTACTTACCCTAACATCGCTGATCGGCCCTCGGACCGATTGCAAGGCCTTCTCCGGCCATTCCTCCTCCTCTCCAATTAACAAACCGAAAAACCCAACTCTAGAAACAACATCAAGCAGCGAAACATCAAATAAAGAGGAAATCGGGTTCGAGACTCACCGACGAGGGCACGTCTGTGCCTCAACTATCTCTGTCTCGACCTAGCTCCCATTGCTCCCCTAAACCCGTACCAACACTGTCGATCTACCCCGACATCAAGAAGAGGATCAGATCTCATCGTTATTCCCCCTGCCTTGCACTCGGGTCTCGAACACACGAGACTGCGCCTCGACATTGGCAGCAGTTCGGCCTGTGCGAGGAGTGGAGGACGTGGTGGAAGAGAAAGAGAGAACTGGGGGGAGAGAGAGTCCGAGAGGAAACCGAGAGGGATCCGAGCGGGATCCGAGAGGGATCCGAGAGGGAAAGAAGAGAGAGAGTGAGAATGAGTGAGAGAGATCTCCCCCCCTCCCCCCGTACCGGTCAACACACACAAATACATATATATATATATACCAACCAACGGCCCAGATTTGATTTCATAAATCCAACGGTCCAGATCTGCCAACAAATAGTTACCGTGAATAGTAAAAAGATATTTTTCTATTTACTTTTACCGTACGGTAACAACACATTATATCGCATAACATTTACCTACGAACTCCGATTAATTCGTAGGACATACCCACGAGTTCGTACTAACGTCCTCTACATCTTTCCCGAAAGAAAGTTCCTCAGATTCCCGACTTATCGTAAAGTCCCCTTTTTCTACGGTAACGTAACATAACATTTGTTACATCCGTAAATTGGATAATTCATAACTAACAACTCGAAGCTCCGAAAAATCTTCCGGACATACCAGGGAACTCGTATTAACATAATCTACCCATCGGGACATTTATTCTATTTTCCTCCAGAACCGAGAATATCTCGATATTAATTCAGGAAAAATTAACAGTGCGGTTACAATACTCTGTAACTCGCCTAATCCCGGTAAAAAATGTTAATTTCGGGACGGGGTGTTACATGGAAATCTTACCATGGCCTCATAATTAAAATGCTTACCCGACCAATGTCGCTCTCGTCAATCAACGATTGACCGAAAGTCAACACATGAGTGACACATTGTAATTTCTGAAATTCCTCGATAGTGACTATCAATCAGCTCGTCACAATACTCATTTTCCAGAATACCTTCACTATGCAAATTTTCACTCTCTTATTGCATCAATGACCACAACTACAACAAAAACATTCTGCTCTTCACCCCCAAAGAGCAACATAGATTGATACTGAGACGTAATATCATATTTCCAAAATTTGATTAATCTATCCGACACCTCCAGGGCACGATCTAATATTTCAATTACTAAAATACACATCAAATGCCAAACTTTGCACTTAAATTGAGAACCAATCAAACAATGGATTCATGAGTCCTCAACTCATATCCTTCATCCAGACTCAAATTTCTGGTCAGAGTTCAACAACTCATAAAGAAAAGTGTAGATAATTTACCTTTCCCTTAAGGGTACTTTAAGAGGTCGGCGTACTGAGGCATAGTCTTGAAGATTCAAATATTTATGGAACCACCCTGTCCACAAATCAACCAAGAAATACTAACTCATATCCTTAATAAACACTAAGCGTCCAAAGCATAAAATGCCGATAGATCATCCACTGTCAGACCATCACTCTATAGACACTAAGTGCTACCAAGTATATGAGGTAGTAACAGGAAGCGATAACCTAATGCTCTGATACCAACTGTCAAGACCCACCCCGGGTTAAACCCCTTTAACCCGAAGTAAATCCTGCGGGGACCACCTTAAGGGAACTTCTTACCGAAACCCCCTTAAAATGGACAACCCTTCCTACATACCAACTCAACACTTCCATGAATAATTCAAATCAACCCCAACTCCTGGAGCCATCCGACTCCCCAAATTACATCTACGCTTCATTAACCTATTCAACTATTTAAGTTGCGGTAATCAGAGCAGTCTACATGGAAGTTATACTTAAATCAAACTTGTTGCGACAACGGATTAATTGACCCTAATTTCGGTACGCGCGACCTCCTCTCAGGAACCCTGCAACACTGGATATTTGAAAACGAAGGGCCCAGGAGAGAAACATTGAAAAATATTAGCGTGAGTGGACAAAAATCAAATGTATTCGATAAAACACTCAAAGCCTAGCTCCTCAACTCCTCCAGCACCAAGGGACTATGAAGCCAAAAAGAACCTGACACTCTCAAATGTTGTTCCCATAAACAAATGTATTCGATATATAGACGAAGAATGAAGTAAAACATTCATTGTTTCTCCATTCAAAGCCTAGCTCCTCAACCCTTCATAGTCACTTTCTGACGTCTTCATTCTTTGTCTATATATCAACTGTATTCGATAAAAACATTAAAGACATCAGAAAGTGATGTTTGGCGAATGGATGAAAGTAAGAAGAATGTACCGGATTATGGTCTTTTTCTTCTGAGTCAGATTCAGTAAGGATGTCACATCCCAATCTTAGAATTATTTTACGGTTGGTTACTTTGGTCTTTTACCATTTAAAGTGACCGTTTAACCGTACAATGATCGTAAAGTTGACTTTTCGTTAAGTCAAGAATTTGGGAAAACTTCCTTCTTGAAAGTTGTAGAGGGCATCGTTACGAGTTCGTGGACACGTAGCACGCCCAAATCGGAGTTCGTATGAAGAACTTATGGTCAAAAAATGGGAAGTTACTATTCTGGTGTTGAGGTATAAATAGGACTTACCATTTCGGGAAAAACTTCAGAACCATACTGAGCTCCCTCGATTCCCTCAGACGCGACCTGTAAACCCGGCGACCCGAACCCGACCCGAATCGGTTTTTCACAGATATCTTCGCCGTCCGGCGACGGTTTGTTGCGAGACCGACGGCATCAGATTCCTCTCTTCCTCCTCGACATCTCCATACCCACCATGTGACTCGTTTCGGCCCAAGGTAAGAGCGGTGCTTGGCCAGGCGAATCGGAGCTCCGGTTTGAACTCCGTCGTGCGGCCACTGTTCGCCGAGATTTTTCTTGGGTTTTGCAGCTCTCAACTCGCATAACCATCCCTCTAAACAGCTTGAACCAATTCGATTGGAGGTGAGTGTTTCGAATTAAAAGGTGAAATCTGTTTTCTTGAGTTCTTGGACAGTTCGACTGTTTTTGTTAAATTCTTGAGTTTTGGGTTCGATTTGGACTTCGTTTATTACATCAAAGTGTTCTACTTGATGAGAGGAAGATTTTGATACAAATTTCATACTTCTTGGTAAGGATTTAGTTCAAGAGGGTGGATGGCAGCCACTGATGGTGGTTGGGCGGCTGTGTTGGGAGGAGTTGGCGAGTGTGGTAGCTGTTACAAGGTTTTGGGGTGCTGCAGGTCAGCTGTCCGGCAAGGAGGAGGCCGGGAAGCTGCCGGTTTGATGTTTGGACAGGATTGAAGGTAAGATTCGTGCTTTGGGTTACTGATTTGTGGATTCTGGTGTTGTTGTTGTTGCTTGAGATTGTTGTTGATGTTGTTGTTGTTTGCTTGTGGTCGATAACTTGGTAAATCGAAGGAAACGGGGAGGTTATGGCGAAATTCCGGCAAGTTACCGGAATTCGGCGAAGATTCCGGTGATGCAGTAAACCGGCAGAATGCCGAAGAGGTAGGAATCGAATCCTTGTTTTACTTGAGTCAAAAAGTACGGTTAATTCGTAATTGAGACGTTTACGGAGAAATTGGACGTAATTAGGAAGTTTCCATTTTGGGAAACTTCCCAATCTAAAGAACAATCGCCATGTTAGGAAACTTTCCATTTTGGGAAACTTTCCCTTTTTGGAAGGTTTCCATTGATGAGAAGATGTTAAATCGGTAAATCGACTCAAGGTTAATTATATTGATTAATGTGACACGTTGGGTGTCTATAGTAATTCAACGAATTAATACGTGACACCCTAACGTCAAGTTAAAGTGATAAAGGAAAGTTCGGAAGCTGAGTCGGACTTCCGGTAAATTGAGTTAAGAGTCGATAACCGGGAAAGAAAGTCAAAAAGGTTAAAGGGCCATAAAAAGGAACTTGGTCAACACGTGGTCAAACAGGATTTCCTGGTCAAACTAGGAAAAGACCAAGTCAACTATGGAATGACTAATTTATTGGTTTATTTGTACAGTCTCTGGTCGGACGTGAGACGAGCTCGACTACGTGGGTAGTTCGAGGGTTTCGCTGGAGGAGCTTTCCGAGCAGGAAGAAGGTCGCAATGAGTACTGTGAGTGGACCTTTGCTTTTAAATTAAATTGCATGCCCATAGACTTTTATTAGTTTCTCCTGCATATGTGATTTCCTCCATTATATGTTTTACGGTGATTTTGGGAAAATGAGATTTAATGTTTTTAAAGAGAAATGAGCCGGGAAAGAGGTTCATACCTTTCCTGTGATTTTAATAGATTTTCTCGGGATATGATTTAAATGATTATCACCGTTTTGGGATTTTGGAGAGGGGTGTTTTAAAAGGAGAAACTTTGCTTTTGGATTTAAAAGGGTTTTAAAGTAAAGGCAGAGAACCAGTTTTGGGTTCCTGGAAAGGTTTTTTTTAAATCCAATGTTTTAGGGTAAAGTCAGGGGGATTTGACTTGGTTTTCTGATTATATTTCTCACGAGGTGTTAAAGGATTTGATTATAAGTATTGCATGCTAGCATGGACCCTGTCCAGATGGAGCAGATACCATCTCTGGATAGTAGCAGGTCGAGACCCTCTCCGGTGATAGCTGGTCATTAGACCCTCCCGGATAAAGCAGGTCAGGACCCCTTTCGGTGGTAGCTGGTCAATAGACCCTCCCTGAATAGAGCAGGTCATGAGACCCTCTCCGATGAGCTGGTTAATAGATCCTCTCGTGGTAGATCAGGTCAGATTTCTCGTGGATGAGGTTAATACCCCACACATATTTGTATGTTTGAGTCAATGGAGTTTTATTGATTTATTTATTCATTGTCTATGAGGTGCGTGCATAAGGTTTTCGTAGAAAACTCTAAGGGAGAGCATTAAAGGAAAGTAGAGTTTTTACATTTATTTTTCGTTCACTCACTCTAACAGTTTTTCATTGTTCTCCCCTGGGCCCTTCGTTTTCAAATGCCCAGTTGTGCAGGGTTCTTGAGCGGAGGTCGCGCGCGTACAGAAGTCGAGGCATAGTTGACCAATCTGTTGCTGCTCGCAAATCCTTTAGGGTAACTTCTGTGTAGACTGCTCTGACTAACCCAGTTTAGCTAGTTAATAAGGTTAGGGAGCAGGAGGCCTCCATGAGTTAGGGTTTGTTTTGTAAATACTCATGGATGAGCGGAGTTGGTATATAGGAAGGGTTGTCCATTTCAAGGGGGTTTCGATTAGAAATTTCCTTGAGGTGGTCCCCGCAGGATTTACTTCGGGTTAAAGAGATTTAACTCGGGTGGGTCCTGACAAATGATAGTCGTTCTGCCTCTCTTCCTTGATGTTGAGGTAGAGGTCGGGGTAGAAAAGTGGAGGTCTTCCTCAACCTGGAAAACAAAAGTAAACCAGTAAGTAGTTTTGGCATATGATAAAATATGAGAGTTTTTATAACAGATAATGTTACCACTTTTTTTGAGTCATGAGTAGATGAGGCTTAGGGATGAAGAGGTTTTGGAGGAATAGTTATGCCAGTCAAGATGGAGTTATCCTCTGTTGGCAGAATAGAGTTAGCTCTGCAATAGATGGTCTTGAAAATAACCTTAGTTTCATTGGTCCATTGTTCGCCATATAATGAGTTCCACCATTCCTGGTAGTTAGCAGTTGCTGAGTTTCTTGAGAAAATGAGTACAGTGAAAATTGAAAATTTAGACTTTCTGAGTGGAGAATGAAACTGTGGATCTCCATGCATTTGTCTTGGTTCTTTCTTTATTCACTATGAAGAACAGCAGTTCAGACTCTCTGTGATGGGAAATGTACCCTTTGGTGAAGGCCTAATTGACGGTAGAAGTAGTTAGATGCATATAGTTTGAAGCCAGTGGGCATTAGAAGAGGCAGGTCTATCAAAGAAAGAGTTTGATTGAATAATGTTTTGCCTTCAACAGAGTACTCAGAAGACCACATGAAGCCATTCAATAGTGCTCCAGGGTATATGTGACTTAAAAAAAGAGCACTTAAATCCAGGGCTGTGGCATCAAGATTAAACAAATACTCAAAGGTCATGGCGTATCCTATGGAAGGGGGAGTATCCGCATTAACAAAAGCCATTCCTAACATTTGGTGCTCTGGAAAATTAGTAACTTTCTCATCTCTGAATTGAACAAAGTAGACCTGTAACCAGAGGTCTTGAATTCATAATGGACCTAATACATCAGCATAATTGGGATAGAAAAGAGATAGACAGTACATAGCACGATATAGTAGTCCCAGTACCATTTACGCTAAGCCCAGTCTGTGTCCATTGAAAATGAGTGTTGTAGTGCGAACCCAAGATCAAGTTGGATTCTGGGCTATAATACAGATGATAAATTTGTGGAGCCATAGGTCCAAGAAGGTTATACCACTTTGTTCATCCCCACGAGTGCAAAAACGGTCAATCCATACCTTGTAGGAAATTGTAGACGGATAATTGATAGCTCAACCGCGAATGTCACTTCTTTATATGCAAGGAGGTGTTCTTGATATGGTTCTTCAGTAATTGGGAGGCCAGTGATGGTGTAGATATCAAGAAGAGTAATTCCCATTTACCCAAATCAGAAATCGAATGTGTTGCTGAAAGTATCCTATAAGCATGCAGTGATCATCATCGAGGGTCTGTTGGTCCCATGTTTTTCCAGTTTGAATCTCAAATCAATAGCCTCGAAGATTCTAGTTTGTTTCCATCAATCCAGATCAATGACCCTGCGATTTTCGTACCATTTTTTATGGGTTTGTTGGGATAAGGCTATGCACCGATTCTAGCAGTTTGATGACCCTGTTTTTATGATGAAATGTCTGCGTTGATGTTTTTAAAAGCAAAAATGGGTATCCATGATTCATGATAGTAGTGCTCAACTTCATGAAATTTGGGCATCCACGTCCCAGGCTGGCTTTAGCTCTGATATCTAGTTATAAGTGTATTTGATTAGGTGTTTGATGACTTTCAGACCATGTACAATATGTTTACCATCAAGAGTCATGGAAGAGGTTGGGATTTCAACCATCTTTGTTGAAGTTTGGCTTCTGGAATTGAAATAAGGATTGTGGTTTGTAGAAATTGAATGGGTTTCTGGAAGTGAAGTCTCGTTTAATGAAAGGAGATGACGACGAATGGGGAAACGATATAGTGTTTCATTATTTTAAGGATCTGGATTGGGTTGTAGCCTTCTAGAATTTCACTAATGGGCAAGCATTCAATTTCGAGGCTTGGGGGCAATGTTTGGACCAAAATATTAATTCTTGGCGAATGTCCATGATTCGAGCCCATTGAACCGATTCATGCGGTCATATATCTGTACAGTATTTTTTCTTTTCTTTAGGGTCATGTGTGACTCGATTAGCAGTTTGCGTCGATCTATTCATAATGTTTTTGAGAGATTTATTTCTTAATTGATTTAGAGAATCTGATTTTCCTTAATCCGCAAGGAATGATAAGCCCTAGTCTTCCATATAAAGGGATCGATGGTTGATCAAAGAAGACATATCAACTTACAAACAACCTTGTAACAGTGCAAAACAAGCCTTCCTTGGACACCTCTATCAAATAGACTCCCAAGGTCTTTTGTTCCATCACGTTTCTACCTCACCAAGCTTGCCTAGTCGGCAACAGTCCACCCCTAGTTTAAAATAACTCATCACGAGCGCAAATCCGCAAAAAAAATCATTGTTATAGCTAAAACCTCTAGCAAATAACCCTGGTCAGAGAGTAATCTTTGGCGAATACCCTATCCTGATATTGTTTGACTTTGCTCAGCCACACCGGTCTGAGTAAGAAGCGTACACTACACGTGGAGTGGAGGAAAATCCTAACAGCCGTTTGTTAGGTCTGAGAAGAACTTGAGTACCGGTTTGATCAGTGCCAGTACGTTAGTCATTTGAAAATGAAGTTAGTAGGCGAACAAGCATGAAAAACAAGGTTGCACCGAACCCAAAGGTGATGGCACGCTAAGAGCTGATTGTTCGAAGAAAAATCCGTTTTCACCCCGAACAAAAGTCTAGGTACCACTTTGACCGTGTCACAAGAATTGGGATACCGGTACTGCATTTAACTCTAATTTTATTGTTAGAGGTCGGCATCTAGGATTTTACCTCAAAATGTAAACAACTGGCCGAATTCTCGTTCTTGTTTTCCCTCAAAGCATTTGAAAAGTTTTTTAGATATGAAATTGTGGGCCAAGTGAGCTACTACTCCGTGCTCGAAGCAATTTAGATATAGCCATTCATCAATGGTTGTTTTTCACTATCCATGTCCGAACGATTTATCGAGAGATTCTCTGCAACATTCATCTTACCCGTTAGACCGAACACATGATTGGGAGCTTAGATGTACTGGTAGGTCACAAACGAATCAGGAAAACATGTAATTAGATGATGTCGTTTGCATGTAGAAGGATGTAATGAATGTATTGTACCTCATGTGCATCGAGAAGCATACCATGTTCTATCCAAGTGTAGTTTGAACATGGATCCTGGGCACTATGGTTCAACCTCCTCCGTATGCTATCTATATCTTCCTTGATGAGTAGTGAAATTTTGAGACTAAAGAAAATTATGAATGCTTGAAGTTAGTCTCATGTTTGTAATGCATTAAGTTTCTCTTCTTGTTTTAGGTCTTTTAGACCTCCTTACCCAATTTGGTTTTGGCTATATTCGTATTTGTAATCGTTGGTATCGTTGGCTCGCTCATGCTACATACTAGATAAGAGGAACGATGTTCATACGGAAAGCAGCTGTTGCGGCTTGTCAGGATAATAGTTCATACTAGAGCGGTTCCTTTCGGTATGAACGGTGTCCACAACTTGGGGGGAAACTACAACAACAGCAATCGGAGAATAGCCCCTCAAACTCAGCTCGAGGGAGGGGCACTAGGCTTATTCTGTGTTCTAGGTTCCCATGGAATTTTGGGACACGGGAGGTTTGGCTCGTTGTTCACAACTTCGGTACTTCGGAACTACGTTACCTACAGAAATTATTGCATTGTTCCCGAGTCCAAACAACAGAACAATCTTGAAATGAAGGGGAAGACATCAACTGCTTTTGACCTTTTTGTATATAAAAACTCCTCAATCTTAATCTTGTTCGTAAGGGACCATATGACAGTAGTGTTTAGTGTTCCAACCACAAAATTTGCAGACAAGCTGCAAGCTCCATCTGATCTGGAGAAAACTTGAGACAACTCTCAGAAACATGTACAGAACTCGAGCTAAACTACTACACAAAAATACCATGAACAGGTACAGTTATGAGGATTCAATCGAAATTCAGAAAGAATTTAAGGTTCCTGAATCACGAGAGCCATAACTTTCAGATAATGCCTAGTCTTTCAATAGCCATCAGATGACTATGCCAGCCTCTACCTAGCTTTTCCCGAGCTTTTGTCCTCATGTGATGGATTAGATGAAAGAGGCTTGTTCCCAGCATACGTCTTCTAAAGTGATGGATCAGACGAGAGAGGCTTGTTCCCAGTAGAAGCCTTATCAGGCGTTGTATCAGACGAGAGAGGCTTGTTCCCTGCAGAAGCCTTCTCAGGTGATGGATCAGACGAGAGAGGCTTGTTCCCTGCAGAAGCCTTCTCAGGTGATGGATCAGACAAGAGAGGCTTGTTCCCAGTACATACTTTCTCTGGTGACGGATCAGCCAAGAGAGGCTGGTTCCCAGGTGATGGATCAGTTGACAAAGGCTTGTTTCCAGTAGAAACAGTTGAATTAACAGCATTCTTAAACTGAACCAAGATCATTGTCATGTTGTCACATCCTTCTCTGCCTGTCGAGGGCGCCAAGCACCTTTCAAACACTCGCTCACAAACCACCGACAGTTTATTTTCCTGCATCATTGGACATGTATTTATGTTGCCCAAACAACTTGAAAATTGTAACAAAAAAAACACGTAATGTTAACTTACATGCTTCAATTGTTCCCGAACATAATCCACAAGTTGTTGGCTTGACATGCAGTCCCTATAGAGAACGCACCAGCGTTTCAACAAAGATGAAGTTGACAAGAAGAAATAAAAGGAACACAAGACATAGCTTAGTGCAATGTTAAAAATTGCATGCTACCCCAACAATATACTTCCAAAAACAACAGCAAGGAGGCACCGATAATTGAACAAGCAGTAAGAAAGGGACACAATATACGGAGACTGCATTCAACAATGCATAAAATGCATTTTCAGAATGCATGCAATTTCAGGCTTTTCAAGAGACGGTGATTATTTTATCTATTCCGCAGAAGATAAAACTGGGTTTCAGTGAATTCATCTACCTACCAAACTTCCCACCAAAAGAACCTTTCAAAATTTGAAAAGATTTGAAAAATGGAACTTCAGAATTTAAAACAATGTGAGAAACAAGAAACCAGAGAGGACACCAGCGGCATCCCAACAGTATTGAAGCTCCTTGGACTTGCCGACGACAAGTTTTTCGGCCAGCATTGAAGCTCTCCACGAAAACACAATGATTGATCAATGTTGGCCGGAAAAATTGTCGTCAGCGAGCACAAGGAGCTTCAATACTGCTGGGATGCCGCTTGTGTCCTCTCGGATGGAGGTGAGCCGTCGCCGGCGCCAGACGGAGAACAGACGACGTCTGCACGTTAAGGGAGTGTGGACGTGAGCTTCACATCCTCTCTCTCTCTCTCTCTCTATATATATATCAGTCAGGATCGAAGGCGGACAATACTGCTAAAATGCGGATGGGACAGGTGTCATGCACACAATCAACTTCACATTTCAGTGGGTCCCACCCACATCTTCCTTCTCCCTATCTTTCATCTGAAACATCCTCTTCTCTCTCATTAATCAACAAATTTTAAACCAAGAAACATGAACCAACTTCAATGATTCTTTCACTTCTCATTTCTCTTTTTTTCAAACCCGTGACTTGATCAAAGGGATGAACCAACTACATAGCTTTATATGTCTACCTCTTATCTCGTATTAATAATACCTCTGATCTAGTATTAATCTTTATTTCTTCATAATCTGATCTGGGTTTTAATTAAGAACTCATCCCTTGAATGATTTGAAGCTTCTCAATAATAAGAGATTTCCTATGTGAACGGAGTCCATATGGAGGTCACCGTGAATAAACTTGGTATTCGAACAGACTCGCTTCGGCGGCGGTGATGACGGCTCTCTCTTGGACTCATCCCACACAACAGCTTCGGTAAGGAGTAGTTGGAGCTCGGAAATGAGTCCAATCTCATGATCGACAAAGGATAGGAGAGCTAGTCCATAATTCCTTTATTTTCTGAAACATTCACTTTCCCCCAAATCAAAATCATGTATATGATAAATCGGGGTAAGTCAAATGATGTCGATAGGGGAGAATCAAAGTGAAGCAGGGTTTAAAGATACATCGAGTTCTTGGTTCTTTTGTTCGATTGACATGAACTCCTCCTGGGTTTAACATACAAGAGATAAGAGAGAGGAGAGGATGTTTCAAACGAAAGATAGGGAGAAGGAGAAGGAGAAGATGAGGGTGGGACCCACTGAAATGTGAAGTTGATTGTGTGCATGACACCTATTCAATCTGCATCTTCGCAGTATGGCGGACGTCCGCCTTGGATCCCGACATATATATATATATATATATATATATATATATATATATATATAACCGGTCAGTACCTTTACATATATGTCATCTCCCCAAAATTTCGTCTAATTTGATGATCATTTGGGTACCGAATAATAAGTCAATAGAACAAAATTTGTTCAAGTAGAACTGCTCATGTAAATCACAATTATGGAAGACCAAACGATCACCAAATTGAACGAAACTTTACAGAGATGATCATGACATATATATCTAGATACTGACTGGAAATTTTGACCGAAAAGTGAGTGAAAGATGGACCTTCACACTTTAATTTCAAAGTGAAGGTTCGCTCTGGATGGAACTATATATATATATATATCAACTTCTTGTAAACAGAAAAGTGGAAAAGAAAGTAAGGCGGATTTCCTCCAAATAAACATTGAAAGTTATGCAAAACATTTCAGTCCTGGCATTACGGGCTCACATTCAACAAAAGAAAAAGGATGTAAAGTCAGACCTCCTCCTAAATGACCCTTAAAAGTAATCCCAAACATTTTAGATCTGGCCTTTAAAGGCTCCAATTCAACGAGGAAAAGCAAAGCAATCTAAAAAAACAATAACAAAAATCTACTGACATGTCTAGTATCTCAAATGACGACACGTAACATCTTGCAGCTGAACTATGTTTCACTTGATTTGCACCATATTTCCAGGTTCAACACTTTGAATTAGGACCAACGCTTATTTTACTTCTAAAAAGAAACTTAAACAAAAAGAGAAACTAACATACCATATCCCATCACAAGCTATGACAAGGAACTCATCATCATCACAGATCTCAACCTACATCAAGTGGGAATCTGAAAATTAGTTAAATGAAAAGAAACGTGAAGACAAGCATTCATGAAAATAACCCAATTGCTAACTCATTTTAGCAAAGTTCATTATTGAGTACTAATCAAAGTCAAAACAAGAAATAAAAAAAATAAAGATCAATTTGTCCCGTGAACTAGCTACTGAATAATTATATCTCAAACATAAAAAAAGAACTTCAAATATTAGTATTGAAAGCCAAAATGACATATCACATACATTAGTTACATCTGGATTGGCAGTTACAATCTGCTTTTCAACAGGCAATTGTTTGTTTTGCTTGAATTCCACATCACCTGTAAGCAACAAAATATCAAACAACAAAAAAATGTAAGGAGCTTATTTTCACTTTTATATTCACCAGGTAGGAAGATGTACCAATAGCTCTTGACAAGTTTAAACTTCCATTGACCCGTCCAACTTGGATAAATCCACCAGCCTTCAGAATTCTTTCCTTCTCATTCTCAAGGTCAGGCTTATGATCTTTAGACAAAGGATATGCCTGCATTATTGAAGGTACACATCATCCTCAATGAGATTATCACTCATCAATAAAACATCACAATGGCAAGAAGCTAAATTGATCCATCTCTAGAAACTAGCATAGAAGTTGGGAACAAGAGACCGGGAAAGCTTATTCTTTGGAGATAAAGGACCATAACCATTCGAGTGTTCATTTGTTCATTTTATTTGTTTGAATTCGGTATCTTCCTCTCTTTGTTCAACACCACTGACAAATATGTACAAAACAAGAAACAATCAACAAAAAATCACGGACAGGTGACAAAACCTGGCTTCAAGTGCTCATGTCCCCAGCAAAGTGCGGTGTGATTTATTTATTTATTTTTTACAACAGACGGACATTAACTTTCTAGTAAAATTAATAAATCTAACAAAAATTCAAGGTTAGACACCAACATTCTTTTGGAGAATCAATAATGAGGCTCTTTATGAAGATTCCTTTAGTTCCACATGATTAAGAATATATTTATTTTCAAAGGGAATATGCGAAATTCCAGAACCGTTCCTGCAGATTATCACACCTGATCAGATGTTACCCAAGAGAACTTGATAGGCTCATTAGCAGACAATAGCAGCTAATTCTCCATTTTCGTATCACTTTCTTCTATGTACAACTATGCCCCCTATATCTTGTTAAAATATATATGTAATACCAAATGCTGATGCATTTTGAATATTTGAGTGAATCAGATCTTACGTGGTAAAAAAATCACAGAAGTTTGGAAATATATTATATCCTAAATCATTATCACTGTGCGTGACATTAATCCAACAGCAAAAGCAAACATACCAAGTTCATACAGCTGGTCACACCGATACTTAAAAGTGAACAAGATCAGAACAAAACCCTTGCACTAAGTCCGAGAAATAACTTGGGAGCTACATAAAGGGAGAAATACCTGACCCCTCCTGGATATTACACAACGCGAATCACCAGCATTGGCAACTACAAGTTGATTGTTTCGGATGATAGCAACACAGGCTGTGCTTCCAGAGTTTGGTCCATCAAAATCAGAGTGAGGCCCCTGGTTTCAAGAGAAAACATTTCTTTAAAAAAAATGGAATTGCATAAAAAGATCTATCATACATAAAGTACAGCCACAATATTCTCAGAATACAGAATAGAGAATTAGGGTACTCAAATTAATTCACAGAAAAGTATTTTATTAAAACACTAATGCCATCTATGCTAAACCGAATGCAGAAGATGAACATTTCCAAAACAGATGCTCAAAGCTATCCAGAACCTTTCCATGATGATTACTAGGATCTATAAGACATTTCAATTGGCTCCTTCAACATTTTAAATAGATAGAGCACTAGACTGAACTCAAATTCTGATGCTTTGTCATTAACAGTATCATCCTTCCTTCACATGAAGGAAGTCAAGGAACCAAGAAAATAAAACGAGTAAAAATTCACATAGAAGCCTCTACCACCACACAGAAAATAGCTTGGATGTGTGCAACCTAGTAACAAACTTTTAACCTCTTAGACTAAATCAGAATAGCCTTGATGGAATGCAAATTATCTTGCAACTATAGGCGTAAACAGTGCACTGTCAAATGTACACTACATATTCCTTTTATATACCACCCATATGACTATTAATTGCTTGCAATTGCATGCATGGTAAGGTGCTAATTGACCACTTGCTAAATCTGCCTTCATGTATACCTAATAGGAACTTATTAGGTCTATTATTTGGTTATCCACTAATTTGAAATGGTTGCATTTAAGAATGTTGATTCTTTGAGAAGTACTTTAAGTCTTTTTCCAAATACCACAACACTCTACCATTATAAGATTATCACCATATCATATCCTCATTCAAATCAAGCAACCACACAACATGCCATTATAAGTTTATCACCCTATCATATCTTCATTCAAAACAAGGAACCACACCGGTGCTTCCCAAAGCTCAAAAGCTAAATAGGTAATAAGATTTTTAATTTTATTTTTATTTACACCTCTACAGAAACAAAGTAATGGATAACCCTACAAAACACATTATTGCTTGCACTTCCCACTTATTGGGTTTAATCGTTCTATGGTTAAAGTTGAATTCTATTATGAAATCATTTTGTATATACCTCCTCAGAAGACCACTGATCCTTTTGATCATTGAATGCACTTCTCTTAGCTTCAGAACTCTTGGGAGTAAAGATGAACCCTTCAATAAGGCCCGACACTTTGTCTATCTTATCACCCAATACAGCTAGTTCTCTCCATCCTCTCTGTCCACGCATCATCTCATCCATCCTGCATCAATTAGAAGCAACATAAGATGGTGAGCAACTCTTTCATGGATAATCACACCTCTAAATTCCCCCTTCTACTTTCTGCAGCTTATTTTGTTTCACAATAGATACAAAAAATTTCAAAGCTACACAAGATATATCCCAATATTGTCAAGTTTTATAAACATCTTTGTACCCTCAAACCTCAGTGATCGCTTCTTTTGTATTGTAATAACCAGAAATATCTTATAAATTCTGAATGGTAATAAACAAAAGCTGGAGCACAAACATGGTTCACCATAATCGACGACATGAAAAAAACTTATTCAACAAACAAGATTTGATGCAAGAGAAACACTGTAGGTGAATGAATACAATACAGCATGGTAATGGTAATGGTTGCAACAGTAGTAGAATCATGGCCAGAATTCAAGGTTTGAAGTTTTTTTTCCTTCAAATATATTACTCACAGGAGAATGATACCTATCTGCACCCCTGTTGCACAATGACATGATAGATACATGCACTGAATAATTCCTAAATTGAAGTTAATACGAAGGATGAAGTAACCTGAGAAAAGCTTTCTGTAAGGAAGTGCCTAAATCGCCAGCTAGATATGCTTCCTCATTGAGCACTTGTAAGTGGAGATATTTGGAGCAGAAATTTGCCACCGCTTTACCTACATGCAACAGCAGCCTTGAATTTGTTATTCAAATGCGTTTCTTTTGATGCACCTGAAAATTTATAGTTTTACAAACCCAACTGCACAAAGGAAAAGCAAGATAGCAAAACATAAGATGAGCAAACCTACAAACTGGTAACATAGCTCAAAAACTTGGTTTGAATGCAAAAAGGTCTCAATTATGAAAATGACCAGATTTTAAAGAATGATCTCAAGCAAAATTAATCCTGGTTGAAGAATTCAGGCATCCAACATGACTGTTGAAACCGACTACAAATGGATTATGTTCTCACAATAATGATATTATCAAAGTTGATAATAACAATCATATAGTATGATATAATCACTTCACTACAAAAGTTAAAAAACTAACCTCCATGACCATCATAAACACCAAAGAAAGATGTTGAATTGTCGAGATCTGGCAAAGCAGCATGCTGCAACAAAATATAACCTTTTGTATGTCATAGGCAATACTGCAATATCATTTTAAATCCTATTAGAACTACTTCCATGACCCAGTCCAATAGACTGAGGAATCAAAATGGGAACAAGAGATCACAACTTAAAAAGTCAAGATAACCTTTTATGAAATAAGAATATAGCATGTCGTCAAACAAGTATGCCAAATGAACTTTCTTCAATCACCCTAGATTAATAGCCCTAACGCGCTTAGGAAACCCGTATCCACCATTAATATGAATTCTAACAATCAATAGTCTATGTCTTTCCGTATCCATTTAACAATCAAAATATCACAAAAACCAAGAAGATAAAAGAAGAACGATTCAGGGTTATCCTCCCTCCACGGAGAAGCAGCTACAAATTATGAACAACTAGAAAATACGAGAACCTAATTCTGCAATGTATCAGTATTGAATGATACTACGTGAATCTTAAGGAAACACTCATTTCTTATCCTGCAATGGATCAAACAGAAGTAGTCGCTACACTCTTAAAGAGATATGAGTAGAAGATGAAAGAGACTTACAGCATCTTCCATGGAGGAACGCCACCCCTGCATAGACGAAGCCCCAAATCGAAGTTTATCATTCTCACCATCTTCTGATACCTTCTCGGTTTTCGGAGCGCTCAAATATATTCCCATATCAAGCTGAGGACACAAATCCCTCATTTCAGAAAAGTAACATTACAATGTTCAAATCAAGAAAGAAATTGAGGCACAGAACCAAAACCAATAAATGCAAACAAGGCAAAACTAATCAATCAAAATCGAAACCAAAGCCCTCAGCAAACCCCAATAACCTACCAATCTAATAATCCAATGAATCGTAGCGCTTTTCAGAATCGGAAGCAAACGATTTCAATTTCAAGAAAACAAGAAACTTAATCGCAGAGTGATTCAAGCAAGAAAGAAGAGCTAGGGTTTGTGGTGCACTTACTGAGATCAGATTGGAAATTTGGAACGGAATGATTTTGATGAGCGAGCGAGGAAGTGGAACTGGATATTTATAGGTATTGGAGTATTGGACCGTCCAACTGAAACCAGCGGGCTCACACGCGCCAGGTATTTGACTAGGGGTGGGATCGGTACGGGACGGGTCGGGATTTGACCTATCCCGATCCCGATCCCGAAGTTAATATAGTGATCCCGATACCGATCCCGATCCCGAAATTCGGTACCGATCCTGATCCCGATCCCGATACCGATTCCGATCCCTATCCCGATCCCGATCCCGATCCGGAAAATATGCAATTTTTAGTTATAAATAGCTACATTTCTATTAAAATTCGGGACAGGTTCGGGACGGGTTCGGGATCGGGACGGATATAGCCGATCCCGATCCCGATCCCGATTAAGAAATTCGGGATCGGGTTCGGTATCGGGACGTCGTATTTGAAATTTTGTCCCGTCCCGTTCGGTATCGGTACGGGATGGATGGGTTCGGGATCGGGATTTCGGGTCCAAATTCCCACCCCTATATTTGACACTGCTCCTTTGTCGCAAGAAAATTCCAAACAAACTTTCTCCACACAATACACGTATCACAGGGTCGGTTGTGGTGAAAAAAAAAATCATCAATCAAAGATTATTAAACAGTGACAAATTTAGGATCTATAAATGGGGTGGTCTTCAAATTATGTGTGTTTTGGCCGTAGGCCAACAAAATTTCATTGCTACGATATAAAATGTATGAAGTAACTAGGTTTCAATAAAACTCAGAGGTACAATTTTAATATAAAGAAACTAGAAGAGTTGTACTTGAAGTTTTTTTGAGAAAAAAATGATGAAAAATGAGGGGAAGACTGAAGAAGACGAGAAGAAAAAGGCTGGAGAGAGGAAAAAGACTGTTATTAAGAGGAAAAAAAACTCTAGTTTTAGTTGAGAGAGGGAGTTTTCTCTCGCTCTCTCTTTCTCAAACCTTCATGCCATTGAGAGTCGGTGGCACTGCTCACCCTTCATAGGTGTCTTCCTGAGGTATGTCTCAGATTTGAGGCCTCTGCCTCTTGCTTTCCCTATCTTTTCTCCTTTCTGTTATATCTCTCTTTCCTTCCTTCCTGCCCCAATTTCCAACCAAAACCTTAGCTCCAAAATGTCTCTGACCATTCCCTCACTACCCATTTCCCTACCATCTCTCATCTCTAAATCTGGATACCCATGCATTTTCTATCCCCTCTTAGTTCGGTACCATGACTTGATCTTTGCAGTGACGTCTTGCAAACGCGATTTGTCGCGTCCTAATCTGAAGACAGGTAGAGCTTTAGCTCGGGTGCATGCACAACCTCCTTCTAAGTTCTGTGTCCAGGATCCTTTGGCTCCATATGTGATAGGTTTTCATTGCCCAACTTTGTTCTCTAAGATGGGGCTGCAAATCAAGTGCGACGGTGGGGATGATGAATCGGTATCTAGATCCTCCGTTTTCTCTTGTTTTTTCTATTCCAGGGTTATTTTGCTCGAGCTTTGATGTAGGGGTCTCTTCTCAAGCAGCGATCTAAGCTCCCTTTGTGAATTCAGCTACGATGGCCATGGTGGGCGACGGTGGTCTGGACTTGCATCGGAGGGACTTGTGGCTGCTAAAGACGATGAGAAGTTTAGCATTAGAGTTTTCATTTTGCTGTCTAGGTTAATTTGTGCCTCGGACTGTTTGTGTGGGCTCAACTTAAATTGGGTTTTATTGTAACTTTTGCTCTTTAATGAAATTGGTTTCAATCGTCCTAAAAAAAGGAGGAAAAAAGGAAAACAAGCAGAAAGAAGGAAGTGTGTTGCGAAGAAGAAAAAAGGAAGTAAGCAGAAAAAGGAAAAAAAAACACTAGAACTAGGAATCGAACCTAGATGGAGGGAATGTTAATACATGAACTAAACCAAGCCTACAAAGCTTCTCTTATGCATCAAATGTACACGTTAAATTATTTGTTCTCAAAATCTCGGTTGGGCTCAAGCCCAACCAAGCTATAGCTTGGCTCAGCGCCTGTTATTGAGAATAGGAGAACTGAAATGGAGAAAAATAATAATTAGTTTTGGAGTTATTCATAAACCCAAGTTCCTTGTTCGATATTAGTTAACAATTCGATGAGACCTAAATTAATTCTCATTCATTTGCAGAGACGGAGCTAGGATTTGATGGAAGGAACAAATTGTGATGCTATTGGATTACAGGTTATCAAGACGTTCTGCCATGAAGCTTGATTGTTTAGGGAGGAATGGTGACCTGGGTTTAAAGGTGCGCTGGAGTGGTGGTGTGGAGACACGACGGATGGCGATATTGGGATGCTAAACCTGTTTTCCCGATCAAGCGGTGCTGTCTCGTTACGGGTTGATGGGGGCAGACCTTGGAAGGACGTCATTAGCTTCAGCGTCAAGTACCAAGGCCGGTGGACCTCTTCTGATGCCTTCTGATTTTGGTGGCAGCGGCGCAACAAGGTGGTTCATTCAGCAAGCTTCCTTTGATTTCCAATGGGCTTGGAAGTGTGCCTGGGCTCTCGTTGGGCCTAGGTAAGGTTATGTTTTTTTGTTAGGTGTCCATCATTTCCGAGAGAGAGTTTAGATTTGTTAGGTGTCCCTCCTCTAGGAGAGAGGGTGTTAGTTTTTTAGTTGGTTAGTTAGAGTCGGTTGGTTAGGTCATGGGGTGAGCCATGGTTATGGTGTCGTTTCCAGAGATTATATTAATTTCGGTTTGTTTTTGTTGTCAATGTAATAGAGAAGTTACTTATGCATATATGCTAGTAAGTGTGACATGTAGTGTTTGGAAGGGTTGTTTTTTCTTAAGGTTGCACATATGCTGGTTAGGTTACAGTTGAACTCATATCGGTTCTTGTCCACTATAATCTTTGTTGTTTTCGGGTTGGAAGGGAGGAGAGTGGGGAAATTATTTTCACCACGGATATCCCTCATGGTTGTAATATTGTATTCTCATTTAATAAAATTCTTGTTATTTCCCTTAAAAAAAGATTCTTTTGTATGTTAATAAATGTAGGATTATTTATACCCAATATTTGAAAATTCACTAAGTACTACTAAGGTGTGTGGTGGTGGTGGTGATGGTGTGTGGTGGTGGGTTCGGGATGGCCGGCGGTGGATTGTCGGAGATCAATCTTCATTTTTTTAATTTTTTTAGGTTTAGCGACGGAATATTTTGATTTCCGTCAACTAAGAGGATTTTTAATTTATTTTAATTTTAAAATAATTATGTCAGCTAGGATCTTAGTAGACTAAAACCTTCTGTTTGTAAGGATCTTTGCCGACAGACCTTAGTCGACAAATTGTCTGTCGACTAAGTTGTCTCTTAATTGACGGAAAAATTTATTATGTCGGATATTGTCTTAACTGACGGATCTTAGTTGATGAAATTTCCATCGGTTAAGATCTTAGAAGACGACAAATGATTCTTAGCCGACAAAATTATTCTGTCGGTTAAGAACCATAATCAACTAGTGCGAGCTCACAACTAACTCCATGAGTCACCTAAATAACACAATCATTTTCCTTAGTGCTATTCGAACAAAAGGATATCATACACCCTTAAACTAACTCTCAAGCCGAAGGTTGCCCAAAAAAGACAATCCTTCCTTCGAGACTTTCCTTAGTCGTCAGACACTTAACAACTCAACAACAATGCCCTATGTTCGGATTCCCTCTAATTCCAAAACAAACATAAACACTAACATGCTCAATCGATAACTAAAATCGGCATATTATATATCAAAGCACTTGTATTGACGAGTACATGATGCTGGGACAATCCACTGCCCCAAAAGAAGTCAGATGCACAGCCACACACCGCCTCAAGTGGCTACACATGGGCCCCATGTGTCACCCTATAACCTGCAATTATCCACCACTAAACACTTCCAAGCACTCGCATCGACCACAAGTAGCCTACAGAAGCAACCAGACCTCCTAGAACCACCGGACGCTCAGCCTCATACTTAAACGAAACTATAATACATTGGCGTCACGTGCCTCTCCTAAAACTTTGAATTTCAACGAACTCCCATCATGAAACTTAAAGATCAAGGCAAGAGAAACAACTTTAATACCTGAGGTTTTGATCAATTCGGCCAAGAAACACCCCAAAACTACCATAAACTGAAGAATGTGAACTTATCACTTCCACACTCCAAATTGATCTTCAAGATTTACATCATCATGCTCAAGAGAAAGAGACAATCAAAATATGGATGGTCTAAACCCCTAAAACCACCTGACACGGGTTCGCAGCCGTACTGTTTGGGCTTAGATGTGTCGTTCCAGACCAAATAGGTCCAAGCCACCACCACAGAACCTTAGCTGCCACCGAGATGAAGCAAACAGGACCGGTCTCGGCGCCTGAGTCGATTAGACTTGGCAGTAAAAGTCAAGTCAGGTCGGCTGAGTTCTGGTCTAGTCAACTGCAAAACTTAGATACCGAAGGTAAGGCTGGCAGCAGAAAAAGAAGAAGAAATGGAATGGTTTCAAAAAATGGAAACCCCACCCTTGTATTTATATACTTCTTAAAACAGAAACCAAACTTCGGTTAACTATAAATTCTTGAACCTCTGTTGTGTGTCCACAAACATGTATCGTTGAGCACTACAACTTTTGTGAAGGAAGTTTTACAAGAAACCCAACAGTCAACCCTTTGACCCTTAAATTAAAACGTTTCTGAACGCTTCCGCTCTTTTCTTGAACAACGAAAATGCACTGATTCCGCATAATAATATCCAAAATGATATTAGAAAATAACATCAAAAATTCAGAATATTACAACTCTTACCATCACCGAACCTGAGTTCCTTAATTCTTCCATTGTCTCCTTCATGATTGTATGTTTCTTGTCATGCTTTCAATACTTATGGATTGTTAAACTTCTAAGGTAGGTTGAGAAGAAGCCCCCTAGCTAGTATGATTATTCTAGTTCCTTTAGTTTATTTGAATTTGAATTTAGGGAAAATTATAGCAATTGTCACGCTCCTGGCCCGAGTTTATCTCTTTAAACCAGGGATAGGACGTGCGGGACCCATCCTAAAAGAGATTTACTCGTATTCTCCCTTGAGAAGAGATAACCATTTTTCTCAATCCAATTTCAACAATCCAAACGATTCCGGAATAGACCTCACAACCGAAGGTTATCCTGATTTCCGTATTTGGATTTCAAGCTAACTGCTTTAGAGGACCTAGGGTCTAAATATTATTTGTGACTGCACCCGAATCCCAATCAGGTTGCCTACGTACCCTGTACTCAAGGATCAAACCACACGTAGCTCTTATTTACTTTAATTGTCAACCCAGATTATTCTCATTCTTCTATTTAGCAGTCCCATTAATCAACTCGCTCGAAGTGTTCCAATCATAACCCGAAGTCCAACCCCTTCGTTGGGGTAGCATTAAACATCTATTTATCCAGATGAATTCACGAATAATTCCAAACCGAAAAACAAACTCCAAGCACATAAAAATCACATAAATAAATATAAAGGCAATCACGTAACTATAAAAATCCGACAAGGGCATATAGGTAAAAACTACCAAAGGGGCACCCTTGTAGTTAACTTGAACTGTCAGGGGCATTTTAGAAATTTCAGCTTTAATGGCAGCCTTGTAAATATACAAAATCGTCAGGGGTATTTCTGAGATATCAGCCTTAGTGGAATTTACTCACATCGAAATCCCGCTGCGTCATTTACCGCCAAACGGTAAGTCCTCAACACTTGGTCGATGAATATACACCTACAATTATATAATCGACCTTAGTTGCCACACGAAAGTAATAATGACTCAATTCGACTGAACGTCACACTAAACGATAACCGAAACCGGTATATTATATATCCACACACTCGTATCGACGAGTACATGAACCTAGGACAACCCACTGCCCCTAAGGATGTCAGACGCGCCGCCACAGGCGGCTATGAGTGGCCCCAAGCGCCACCACCCTCAAACCTGTCAACTTCACCCATAAACCACCTACATGCAACCACAACAACCCTAGAAAGCCTATAGGAGCAACCAGAACTCTCAGAACCGCCGGACGCGCCTACACGCGCAGCCACAGCCGGCGGGCGTCACGCGCCTCCACCAAAACGAAGAATTTCAACAAACTCAAAACATGAAAGTTGAAGAACAAAGCAAGGGGAACAACTTTAATACCTGAGGTTTTGATCAATTCAGATCATAAGTGGCCCAAAACTGCCCCGAAATGTTGCCTCCAAGCTTAGCCGCTCCTGCCGTCGTGTCGTTCCTTAACGCCACCAGCGATCAGCCTATGTCACATCCCGGACCATCTCCGCCGTAACACGATATTGTCCGCTTTGGGCCCGCTGGCCCTCACGGTTTTGTTTCCAGGAGCTCTCAGAGCAACTTCCCAGGGGGTCACCCATCATGGGATTGCTCTAAGCTTAGCAAGCTTAACTTCAGAGTTCTCATCCCCTCCAAAGCCACTGAGCTCCCAAAAGGCCTCGTGCTAGATGAGTGTCACTGATGTACATATATGGTACATCACCCTCTCCGTTGGTCGATGTGGGATGTTACAGCCCAGAACACCAAGGCCTTCAATTTTGGGCCGGTCTCAACCCTCGTCGTCGCCCCACGTCGGAGAACAAGTCGGGACGGATACCGAGTTTCGTCGTTGTACTGTTCAGATCTAGATGCGTCGTTTCAGGCCGAATTAGACCACGCCACCATCACAGGGAGGCTCACACGGAGGAAAGGAAGAGATCTTAACCGGCCTCGACGTCTCCGGTGGCCGGAGCTCGCCGCAAAAGTGGGGGCAGGTCGGCCGAGACCGGGTTGGATCAGTTCAACTTCGATTAACCATAACTTTTCCGCACGGTATCTGATTCACACCTACCATGTGTCCACAGACTCGTATCGTTGAGCACTATAACTTTCGTGAAGGAAATTTTCTGAGAAACTCGACGTAGCAAAAAGTCAACCTATGACCCTTTAAATAAGTCGTTTTCGAGCATCCCTTAACCCCGAACACTTGGCACTCTTCTCGAAGGTAAAAATACGCTCCAATACCACTAATAAATTTTCAAATTATTAGACTCATTATTAATTTGGGGAAACTAACAGCGCAGATACAACCTTCTGTAACCCGCTTGGTCCCGGTAAAAGGGTAAATTTTTGAGACGGGGTGTTACAAACCACCCTCTTACAAAAATTTCGTCCTCGAAATTTCCACTGCGGGACATAAAACTAACTGTTATTCCCAATGACACCATTCAATTAAAGATGATTCACATTCCAAAACTTTGTTTGTCCAACCGTCAAGGAATTTCGTCAAGTTCCACTGAACAGAACTTCAATCAAACAAGATTCAGAAGCTCTATGCACCAATTCCTTTAGAAACTGAAGTCTTCTCGTAGTTGCAATACGAGATACATAACTACGCTTGCTTTGAAACACTTTTTCAAGCACGATACCCGCGTCTCATCACTTTCGTTGTAAATCGACTCCACAAGGCTTGCCTCTTAGCTCTTCTCTAGTTAATTCTCGAAATGGCAATTAATACAATCTAGTAGTTTTTCAAGACATAAACATAGACTAACTCGTAGTCAACACTTATGTTCTACTTTTACAACTGCCACACTTGACACTTAACGTCAATGTCTTCCTCATGGAAGGATGAAAATACTACAATCTATCACCGTAGGGGAAACTCATACATCTCTCGCACCTTTCGAGACAACAGAAACGTGCACTTTCTACATTAGGCCTTAAGACCTAAACGTACACTTATTATCTCCTGCGTCCTTCAATCAAAAATTCTCATTTCTCGTTCCTTGTACCTTAACTTTCGATCACAGGCTCGAACGAACTGGCATACCACAATGCGATCTCAAAACTGCTCACTCGGCTGATGAAACCGCTAAGCGCCTTCGCGCCAATATGAATGACATCTTCACATAATCAGCCACAAACGAATTTCCTTATCCTACTCCACTCTATAGGGAAAAAGTCTATAATAGGACATTTCACAACGATATAAGCTAACAAGCTCTCACACTAACTCATGTGTGCTCATGTCCTGCCTAAAGGACAAGAGTTCAACTCAAAATCTCCTTCCTCATGAGTGAGTTTTCCTCTAAGAGATATCTTGATCTCTTTTACCAAAATTCAACCACCACTCATGCCCGCGATCACAAGCAAACCAAACCGTCTCCAACAATACCCTTAGAAACCCGGAGTACCTCACTCCTAAATCTTATATACTATCCATAAATAGCGTGGACATGTCAGCCTCCTAGGCTAGAGCTAGAACTTCTCAGACGCGGAAAGCTTTAGAGTGAGTGGACCAAAAATCAATGTCAATAGTAATAGTTCAAAATCAGAAATTCAAATTTCATTTTCATTTTGCCGAAAACAATCCAGGCCTTACGTCAAAAACAAATAAATTCCCTGCCCACGGCCAAATATAAATTTAATCCTGGCATATAGCCAATATAAAACAAATCGTGCCTACAGCCAAATATAAATCAATTCGTGGCCTGCAACCAAATATAAATCAACAAGTGGCCTGCAACCGTACAAAAATCACATCATGGTCTGCAGCCGTATAAAAATCAAATCATGGCCTGCAACCGCATAAAATAAAATCATGGCCTGCAGCAGCATAAAATCAAGTCGGGAAAAACATTTCACAAATGATCGATCACATATACCAAGGTCGGAGCTAAGAGCTCTAGCGTACCTCTCAGTGAGAACGCAATCCCGCACTAATACTACCATCTCCGGCAATGGAAGAGGAGTGCAACGAATGGCGCACTTCCACTATGCTGAACGAGGAGCGTCACCTGCTAGCTAATAACAAACAATACATCTGACGACCCTTCATGACAGTGAGCCTCACAGGCTAGGGTCGGAGCTAAGAGCTCTGGCGTCTCATCCACTGTCTAGTGAGAACACAAATCTTGTATATCATCCACTCTCCGTAAGAACACATATCCCGCGCTTCCACTCTGCCGAACGAGGAGCGCTAGGTAGGCGCGCTTCTACTCCGCTGAACGAGGAGCACCGCCCGCTAGCTATAATCATCCGACGACCCTTTATGGTAAAATTAAAACAAATTCCCGATTTATATAGAAATCCAGGCCCGAAGGGTATTTATAAAATCCAGGCACGAAGACTATTTATAAAATCCCGACAAATGCCAAACATAGAAATCCCAGTAAAACATCGGGTCTGATTCCCATCTGTACGATGGGACTCTCCCGTCAAAAACCATTCAAAACCCAAGGAAAAATAAGCGATCTAAAATCCATAAATCAAATGAAATTAACAAATAAAAACCCTCCACTAGGGTGCTCGCAAAACCAAAGGAATCGAAAATGTACAGAAACCCGAAAAATCATTCGTTCTGGGAACATTTTAAACTCATTTAATTAATAAACGATTGCATGTATTTCTTTAAATCAAATCAAAGGTCCACTTATCATACTGGCCACGCATCTCCTACTCCAGGTACAGTACTCTAACCGTCCTCATATTCAGTGACATCTATCTTGCCGGAAAGCGGTTCCCTGACCATCGTAAAATATTCCTCCTCAAGCATTATGGACCCACCACGCGTCCGCTGCGCCACTTTGATACTTTATGTAATCCTTTTCTCTTGGCTTCAACTAGCATCTAAACCACCGGATCATCCATGATCCTCCTCGAATATAATTACGCAACACTAATGTGTTGCCAAAAATGACCATACCTACTCTTTTAACCCATCAATCAAATGTAGGACGTGAAACGACTATCGAATAATCTAACAGCTTAATTTTTCTTAGTTTGACCAGGAAAAGTCAATGATTGGCTTTAGGGTTGACCAAGTCTTTCCAGGGTTCACCAGGAAATTGACCAAAACTTTTCGACTAATCGACAAAGATCAAACCTAAAAAAGCTCGAAAATTGTCGATTTATAAATTCAAAAAATATTAGGCGCACTCTTAAGCCTATTCGCGCCCAAAACTGAAATTCGAATTTACTTTTCCCAAATCTGGCTCGTTACTAAACTTACAAACCTCTCGACCTTTCGATCCAACGAAAAGACTATATCGACATCTAAATGCAATTGATGTCGCAAACTTTATAATTACAATAACTTTACTAAATTCGACCCCAAGTGGCAAGGGTTTAACTACCAAGTATAACGACTTGTTCCACTTGGAATGTCAATAACACATTTAAACATTTTCAAGGACTTTCACTACCCAAACCTTTGGTCCGAGATTTGAACCTAGGCTCAGATACCATTTGTCACGTCCCGGCTTGAGTTTACCTCTCTAAACCCAAGATAGGACGTGCGAGACCCATCCCAAGAGCGATTTACTCTTAATCCCCCTTGAGAAAAGATAACCTTTTTTCTCAATCCAATTTCAACAATCCAAATGATACCGGAATAGATCTCACAACCGGAGGTTATCCCAATTTCCGTATTTGGATTTCAAAATAATTACTTTAGAGGACCTAGGGTCTAAATATTATTTGTGACTACACTCGAATCCCGGTCAGGCTGCCTACGTACACTGTACTCAGGGATCAAGCCACACGTAGCTCTTATTTACTTTAATTGTCAAACCAGATTATTCCCATTTTTCTATTTAACGGTCCCTTTAATAAACTCGGTCGAAGTGTTCCTATTGTAACCCGAAGTCCAACCCCTCCGTTGGGGTAGCATTAAACATCTATTTATCCGGATGAATTCACGACTAATTCCAAACCGAAAAACAAACTCCAAGCACATAAAAATCACATAAATAAATATAAAGGCAATCATGTAACTATAAAAATCTACCATGGGCATATAGGTAAAAGCCACCCAAGGGGCACCCTTGTAGTTAACTTGAACTGTCAAAAGTATTTTAGGAATTTCAGCTTTAGTGGCAGCCTTGTAAATATACAAAACCGCCAGGGGTATTTCTTAGATTTTAGCCTCCGTGAAATTTACTCAAATCGAAATCCCGCTGTGTCATTTACCGCCACACGGTAAGTCCTCAACACTTGATCGATAAATATACACCTACAATTATATAATCGACCTTAGTTGCCACACGAAAGTAATAATGACTCAATTTGACTGAACGTCACACTAAACGATAACCAAAACCGGCAAATTATATATCCACACGCTCGTGTCGACGAGTACGTGAACCTGGGACAACCCACTGCCCTTGAGGATGTCAGACGCGCCGCCACAGGCGGCTGCACGTGGGTCCCACGCGCCACCACCCTCAAACCTGTCAACTTCACCCATAAACCACCTACATGCAACCACAACAACCCTAGAAAGCCTATAGGTGCAACCAGAACTCTCAGAACCACCGGACGCGCCTACACGCGCAGCCACAGCCGGCGGGCTTCACGCGCCTCCACCAAAATGCTGAATTTCAACAAATTCAAAACATGAAAGTTGAAGATTAAAGCAAGGGGAACAACTTTAATACCTAGGGTTTTGATCAATTCAGACCGTAAGTGGGCCAAAACTGCCCCGAAAGGTTGCCTCCAAGCTCAGCCGCTCCTGCAGTCGTGTCGTTGCTCAACGCCACCAGAGATCAGCCCAGAAGACCAAGGCCTTCAATTCTGGGCCGGTCTCAACCCTCGTCGTTACCCCACGTCGGAGAACAAGTCGGGACGGGTACCGGGTTTCGTCGTCGTACTGTTCAGGCCTAGATACGCCGTTTCAGGCCGAACTAGACCACGCCACCACCACAGGGAGGCTCACACGAAGGAGAGGAAGAGATCCCAATCGGCCTTAACGTCTCCGGTGGCTGGAGCTCACCGCAAAAGTGGGGTCAGGTCGGCCGAGATCGGGTCGAGTCAGTTCAAAATTTTGGATAGTGAGGGGAACGCGCGCGGGTGGAGGCAGAAAAGAAAATGGGTTATTCCCATTTTGAAAAACTCATCCCTTCTATATATATACTTCATAAAAATAGAAATTCAACTTCAATTGACCATAACTTCTCCACACGGTATCTGATTCACACTTGTCGCTTGTCCACAGACTCGTATCGTCGAGCATTACAACTTTCGTGAAGGAAATTTTCCAAGAAACTCGACGTAGCAAAAAGTCAACCTTTGACCCTTTAAATAACTCATATCCGAGCATCCCTTAACCTCGAACACTTCGGCACTTTTCTCGAATGTACAAATACGCATCAATACCACTAATAAATTTCCAAATTATTACACTCGTTATTAATTCGGGGAAACTAACAGCGCAGTTACAACCCTCTATAACCCGCCTGGTCCCGGTAAAAGAGTAAATTTTTTGGATTGGGTCTTACAGCAACAATACTCAAACTTAGCTCCACTCATAATTAAGGTGTCTGAACTTTGTTAAATAACACATTAGTACATAAACTAACAAGTTAGGCATAATTTTTGTACATGTCGTTATAACACCGTTAAAAGTTACTGTTTTGTTTAGATCTTTTTTTTTTCTGAGACATTTTTTTCTTTCTTCTAAAGAGGATTAAGGATTTCACTTATACATCCTTGGTGATTTGAACTCATGACTTCGTTAATAGGTAGTGGATGTGCTTGAGATCTCTCTCTCTTATCATTTTTCTAATTAACCTCTCTTACTCTCTTACCAACAAGCAGCTATCCAGAATTTTTTCTCCCTTATATACCAGCAAGTAGCAATCCACAAAATGGATGATAAATTGTAACCAAAATAATTTTTCTTCTAGGTGTCAAATCGATTAACCTATTTGATCGGTTAACAAATGTTTCAGGTAGCTGCATAATCTCATACATTATTAATCGATTTGACACCTAGAAGAAAAATTATTTTGGTTACAATTTATCATCCGTTTTGTGGATATCTACTTACTGATATATGATGGAGAGAGAATTCTAGGTAGTTGCTTGCTCGTAAGAGAGCAAGAGAGGTTAATTAGAGAATTGTTAAGAGAGAGAGAGATCTCAAACGCATCCACTACATATTTACGAAATCATGGGTTTGAGTCACCATGGGGGTAGGAGTGAAATCTTTTGTACCTTTTTAAAAGAAAGAAAAAAATGTCTCAGAAGAATGTGTTATTTGTTAAACTTCAGTCACCATAATTATCAGTGGAGCAAAGTTGATATACTATTACTTTTATATTCTCTTGAATTTATGGATTGCTTATTAAACTCTTAATCACTGTTTCAATATAACTTTTATATTCAACATCTATGCTCGACATCAATAAGACCTAGGTTTTGTTTATGATTTATTTGGTAGGAAAACTTGAAGCTTGATCAATGAGTAGATGTTTTCTAGTGTTCCAAAAGATTTATTCAATCTTGTGATTATAGAGTTGTGAATTAAGAATACAAGTGCCTAATCATAATTGATATTCGAATTCTTGTTTGGATGATATCTTAGTTCTTTTGTGATTAATGGAGTTTAACATGTTTTCTTCAACTTGATCACAACGTGAAGTAAATTGAAGTTTGACACTTTGGTTACTTGAGTTCTATACGGGATCAACAAGTTGAAATTCATTTTTTAGAAGAACTTTGACATATGTATGAGATTAATATAACTTATGTACGAAAATCTTTAGTTTGCAATCTAGGAAGTTCATTTGCTATCAACTAGAGAGGAGGATAGGAGTATTAGGTGGAGAATTCAATGCTTTAGTATCTTCATTATTTGTTCTTAAACTCTTACAAAACTCATTTCTTACTTTGTTTCTACTTTTAGATTTTCTTTCTTTAATTTTATGTTTCCAAATCAACATCATAATTTAATCAAAACAAAAATCAACATCATAAAAAATCAGATTTTTATCTCATTAAGTTTGACATAATTTTCTAAAAAAAGGTGAGGGAACAACCTTGTGCTTACACTTCTATTCTACAATTAATTAGTTTATTTGCGAGTACTATATTAAAATTTACAACACATGTAGCCTTTTCTAGATAACTCCCTAGCAGTTAGAAATGGCTGGGAGTTGATGAGCTCGATGAATATTTATTTTTTAGAAGAATTACGTATAAGGAACCAACCAAATTTGTAAACACAAAAAACCCATTTTCATAATTTGTTATACATATTACTCTATGAGCTCAAACTCAAAACTTATTGCATCAGACTTGATTCAAATTTCACCTATTAATTACCTATAATGCCCTTTCTTCCCTAATTCTCCCCTCTCCCAACGCCTTTTTCAGATCTATTCTCTCTCTCTCTCCTCTCTCCTCTCTCCCATCGTCTTTTTCAGATCTATTCTTCTTCTTCTTTCTTCATTATCTCTCTCTCCACCATTCTATTATACGGTGATGAGGTTTGATGATCAAGTGGTCTGTTTTTGAGTGTTTGACGATGACGTTGCTACTGCCTCGACGACGTTACTATTTCCTCGATGACATCGTCGCTTCAATGCGTCAACTACACTGTTACTGTCTAGATGAAGACGCCCACCATTGTTGCAACGATTCTTTGATGATGTTGACGCTTCGATGACGACCGATCGCATGGCCTTTGTTCTCCGACATCCAAATTCGATCGATTTAGTCCTCCGATGCTAGTCAAAGAGGCTTGATGACAACATCGACGTCCGGATTGTACCACATTCATCCTCCGATTTCTTAGATCAGGTTATGGCAAGGTGTTGTGATATGGTTTTCATATTCATATTCAAGGTTTGGTGCTACTATTTGTTGTAGATTGTCATGTCTTGCTACAACTGTAGGTCTTGCTGCTAATGCGCTGCCACAAAGGTCGACTCTTACTGCTACTGTTGCTATCGATCATCAGGTTTTGCTGCTACTGCTGCAAATCAGGTTTTGCTGCTACTGTTACAAATCAGGTTTTGCTATTGCTACAAAAATCATGTTTTGGATGTGTAAAAATCATGTTATTGAACATTTGGTAACAGCAGTAAAATTTCAATCGGAGACAGTATCAACTTCATGTATGTACAATAACAATAACTTTTCGATCGGATAATAGCAACTTCATGTATAAATATGTGGGACAGTAGCCGTCTTATGTATGATTTGGGACAGTAGCAGCATGATATATTTATGGGAAATAGTAGCATCTTCATGTATAATATGAGGGACAGTAGCAGCCTGATGTAAGATTTGGTCGACAGTAACAGCTATTTTTGTACATCTTGAAAAAATTGCAAACACACATGCAGTAACACATTTTTTGTCTACAAAAATATGTATTATGAGTATTTTAATAAATTTCTCAATAATACAAAAATATGTAGTGATGAGTATTTTAATAAATTTCTCAATAATAGATGACACTGTTATATTAGCAAGTCATTTTAGTTAGAAACTATAGTTGCGCGCAGACGATCAACATAAATGCTTCCAAACGACCAAAAAAAACACAAATGATACCACTGTTACCAGTTTCATAGTTCTAGTTCCAAAACTGGTAGATCCACCAGCAGCTAGCAGGCCAGGACACCCTAGAGATCCAGTCACGCTGACGTCATATATAACCAACGGACACTTACCTACCACCGTTATAACCCGTATCTCCGTTTCAACCTTACGTCAGCATCCGGAAGAAAGAGCATGCACCAACCCCGGAAAGTTGGGTTGGAGGTAGGCCGGACAGACGCCGTCAAGAGTTGGTGGACTACTAGTATTGGCTATTATGACGATTACTGTAGAAATGGAAGAGATAGAGTTGGCTGCTTTTTTATGGGTCACCGTCTCACCAACTTTCCATATTGTATGGCTCTCAACTATCACCAACTTACGCCAACAAAACAGACCACATCCCTGTCTTACCAACTCTCTTACTTCCTAAATCATAGATATTTATTTCTAATCAACCACATCACTTTCTTTCAATTTTTTTGATGGAACAATTTCTTTTAATTCAACAAGAGTTATCAAATTGATATATGTGAGGCTTTATTTGGACAAAAAATTAATTTAGATAGGACTTTCCTGTCAGCTGATAATAGGGCATTCTAATAAAAATTCCACCTGTAATATTTCATGCAGGTTATTTTATTGGGCCTGCAATACAATTATATCGTGCGTATGCCCTACCTTATGACTGTACTCTCGATATTAAATACTCTAAGTGTACATATTTATTTAATTATCTCAAAAAAAGTTCATTCAAAACAATTAACAGTGGATAGTGTATATATAATTAGGAAAGTCTAGTTTTTTTTTTGAAATTTTTGTATGTATCGAGATATGTAAGTGAATCAATTATATATTAAAAAATTTTAACTGTTGATATATTTAATTTTTATTTAAAAAAATAAATAATATTATAAATATAATCACTGCTACTTAAATTGATTTATACACCTAAAACTTCTGACTTTTAAATTATTGAGGTGAATAAAATCGATAAGGAAGAACATATTTCCGATCGAGGTGTGAAGTGGCATAGGGTAACTGAGAGAAAGTTGGCAGGCGCGGTTGGTGAGTGACCGATATGCTGTGGGCTTGATCATTCTTCACGTACTACTTTTAGATCGATAGTGGCTTCTGCTTCATAAACAACTCTAAGAAACCTCCCTTGCCTCTTTTCTTCTTCAGATCTTCTCCATCATATTCTCTTCTTTTCCTATATTCCCGCCTCTTCTGCGTCCAACGTACCCTTCCATTATCTCTCAGGTACCATACATACAAAATCCATCGTTTCCCATATTTCTTAATGCCACTTGAACTCGATCTTCGTTTGCGAAATATATGCATGGTATTAGTATTAATCTGATCACTTTGATATTATTTGGTCGCAGAAGCCAGCAACATGGCGGTGGTGAACGTGACCGTTAAGGAGTCGACGATAGTGAAGCCGGCCGAGGAGACCACCGAGCCGCGGTCTTTATGGAACGCCAACGTCGACCTTGTGATCCCCAGTATCCACACCCCCAGCGTCTACTTCTACCGCCCCAACGGCGCCTCCAACTTCTTTGATCCGCGCGTGCTCCAACTCGCGCTGTCGAAGGTGCTGGTGCCGTTCTACCCCATGGCCGGGCGTCTGAAGCGCGACGACGATGGTCGTATCGAGATCAACTGCAATGGCGAGGGCGTGCTGTTTGTTGTCGCCGAGAGTATCTCCGTGATCGATGATTTTGGCGACTTTGCGCCGACTCTCGAGCTCCGGAAGCTCATCCCCACCGTTGATTACTCCGCCGGAATTTCGTCGTATCCGCTCCTCGTCTTGCAGGTAATCATACGTATTTTTGTATTTCGACCTATATATATATTGATAGTATATTTGTAGTTTTAATTTGTAGAATGTAGACCGAAGTTGCTCAACAATTTCGAATGATTCCACCTACTGACTCATAATCATGCTTTTATTTTGATGTCATACAAAGTTGGCCAGCATATGTGTTTAGCACTACAGTACTTTTTTGTTAAATTACATATTCTAGCTAGTTTTCTATATTTTCTCTTGTCAATATTAGTAATACATGAGTTTGTTTTGAAATGTTCTGTAAAATGATGACTGATACTTTTCATTTTTCTAGTCTGAAGTTTCATAGAAAATTTTAGATAGTTAATAGTTTGATTGAGATAGACAATATTTGAGTAAAATTTTACCAAGTTTCCCTTGGCTATTAGCCATAAATCCGGAACTAAAATACAAATAGCGAATCAACCCTTTATAAGATCATACAGATCGATTGCAGGAGATACTGTTGGTTTGCAACATGGTTGGATTTTGGATCAGGGAATCTCTTCACTATCTTGTGCATGGTTGGTGCACCTTCAGTAGGTGAAATTAATTAGAAAGTAATGGACAATGTTATATAGAATTAAGCACCATGCACACTGATGTGAAATTAATAATTTTTTATTTCCTTTTGTTGCGAAGGACCTAATCAGTGTGTTGACCTTTGGTTAATCTTTGTTTTATCGTAAAGAAGGTGCCATTGTTGATCTTAGCTACATTTGCAGCTAAACTTAAACTAGTCATTACAATGGCAACTGCAACAAGAAACTTATCCAAATGGTTTTTCACCATTTCAGAACCTCTGTTTAGGGACGCCTTAAAAAACATGGATTTTAAGACTTTCTTGCCATTTCATTTTCAGGAAATTGCTCAAAACTTGGACCAGACTTTTTTTATAAGCTTACGAAGTTCAAATTTTAGTGCGAGATATATTATTGATTTTCAACTAGTCATTGAACATTTCATGTTGACCTAGTAAATCTTGTCCTCAAGGAAAAGTAGTGGCCTTGTATTGACGTAGGTTAATAAGGTGTTAGATAAGAAGAACGTTCCAAGTTTGAACATGTCATCACCCACATTAAGAACCGGTGGTTTAAGAGAGTAATATGATACTTCTGCGTTACATATGAATACATGAGTTTCCTTCATATATAAAGAATTATGTTAGTGTCATAAAAGGATGGCTTGACGTCTTGCTTACATCCAAAATAAGTATGCTGAGATGGTTTTTTTTGTTTGTACTGGGATGGAAAGTCATAGAAAGGCTAATAGGGCTGGTGCATGGGTACGACTCATGAGCTGTTTACACATTAGTTTATAACTTGGTTGCGAAAACTGATCATTATCATCCTTTTTTTATTTGTATAGAACTACATGGATATATTGCCTTTTAGTCAGGGCATTGGTTTGAATTTGGAGAATTGGTATGATAGGCATAGCAGGATTCTTCCTTTTAGTTTGGCATTTTGCCATTGGGATAAGATCATTCTTTTTCTGAACCATGACCATTTAAAAAAAATATGTTGATGAAGCAGTTTTGATATTTTGGGTCTGGAATTACAGAATAATTTGCGCTCAATGTAAAAGTTCAAGTATTCACGCATTTTCAGGGTCAAATTTGAAAGAATAGGCTCTAGTTTAACTCAAAGAAGGGGGATTATTAAACAGATAAGCTTATTAGGCCCTGGATGTTTCTGTGCAGGTCACATACTTCAAATGTGGTGGAGTGTCGCTTGGTGTTGGCATGCAACATCACGTTGCAGATGGATTTGCTGGTCTCCACTTTGTGAATACATGGTCTGATATGGCTAGAGGTCTTGACCTTACAATTCCACCATTCATCGACAGGACATTGCTTCGTGCCCGAGACCCACCTCAGCCTCAATTCCATCACATTGAATACCAACCTGCTCCCCCCATGAAAAATCCCCAGCTGAGCACAAGACCTGGTGCGGAGGAGACAACTATCTCCATATTTAGATTGACTCGTGAACAACTCAACACTTTAAAAGCCAAGTCTAAGGAAGATGGTAACACTGTCAACTATAGCTCATATGAGATGTTGGCAGGTCATGTTTGGAGATGTGTATGCAAGGCGCGAGACCTTCCTGATGATCAAGACACCAAATTATATATTGCTACTGATGGCAGGTCCAGGTTGCAACCCCCACTCCCACCTGGTTACTTTGGCAATGTGATTTTCACAGCCACACCTATTGCTGTAGCAGGGGAACTCCAATCTAAACCAACATGGTATGCAGCAAGTAAGATTCACAATGCTTTGGTGCGTATGGACAATGATTATCTTAGATCCGCTCTTGACTACCTTGAGCTTCAGCCTGATCTGTCCGCCCTTGTGCGCGGGGCTCATACTTTTAGGTGTCCCAATCTCGGGATCACTAGTTGGGTTAGGCTGCCAATTCATGATGCTGATTTTGGTTGGGGTCGACCTATTTTCATGGGACCTGGTGGAATTGGATATGAGGGGTTAGCATTCGTAATACCAAGTGCAACTAATGATGGGAGTTTATCAGTTGCCATTTCCCTGCAGTCTGAACATATGAAATCATTTTCGAAGCTGTTGTACGACATATAAGGAAACAAAGTGGCTGAGGATTCTAGTTAGGTTTGAACCGCTGCCGCTCATCTTCAGGTTTGCCAAATATTTTCTGAACTGGTTATGTTTCTCTCCTAGTGTGCTACAATCCTCATGCTGGGTGCAAATCAGTATGATACTTATTTGAGTTAACATTTTGTTGAAACCGAAGTGGGACAAATGCTGTACACATATTAATGACTGCAACAATTACGTTACTAATTGATATTGGGTTTACAATAAGTATAATTTTGCTAAAGCTAGCTACAACAGCAGTTGCAGTATTAGTTATATGATTCGTCGGAGTCCGTTTTGTCTGAATCCAATATCAGTGATAACGTCAGTCAGATTATTGCGAGCTTTAGTAGAATATCTGCAGATCAGATCGAATAATGCAGAAAGCTATGTTTCATTCATCTTTCTGTTGCAGGTATTACATGATATATACAATTGCTATAGCTGATCTCTAGGAGATTGACAAATCATAAAGAATTGAAATTGTTTAATTTCCGTGGTTTGAAGTTGACATCTGTTAAGTCTATGTAGTTTAATTTTAGTGTGAATGGTCTTTAAAGTCACGATTTTTCTTCTAAATAGTCATTTTCTTAATTTCCTCCGTTAGAATGTTGACGTAGACGTTCATACTAAAATGACTATTTAGAAAGAAAATCGTAACTTTAAGGACTATTCGGAAGAAAAGTAGTGTTCAGATAATATGAAATTAACGAAATGACTATTTAGAAGAAAAATCATAACTTTAAGGACCATTCAAATTAAAATGTAACCACAAAGATTAAATAGATATTGACTTCAAACCACAGAAACTATACAATACCCTAATCATAAATTACACAAATCAAGCTATCTATCAATGCAGAAGATAATAGTTTCCAGAAATCACTCTAACAATTGAATAGGAATAATTTGAGAGGATTCTGAAGAGTTATGTTTGATTAGGGGAGGAGTGATTTGTGCACTAATACCCCCTTAAACTTTGGGGTCCTTGACGGAAAAGTTTGTTGGTGAGGAGAAGGTGACGAGCTTGATAGAGGGACATGGTAAGGAGGTTTGCTGGTTGGTCAATGGAGGGAATGAAGCATACACATTGATTTCCAAGAGCAACCTTCTCCCTTACAAAGTAATAGTCTAGCTCAATATTTGTTGGTGCGGGCATGAAACACAAGGTTTGAAGCAATGTATGTTGGTGCTAAGATTGTCACGGTACAAGAGAATTGAAAAATGAATGAGGTGGTATTCAAAAAGAAGCCTAATTAGGTGGTTTCGGCACTAGTATGTGCAAGGGAGTAGTATTCAAATTTCGCGTTGGAACGAGCTATAGTAGGCTGTTTCTTGGAGCACCAAGAGATTAAATTTGAGTCAAGATATATGAGAGTTTGAAGTGGATTGATGGGAGTCTAGCCAACCAACCCAATTAGCATCAGAGTAGGTTGAAAGTTGAACCTGTTGGACCTGAGGAGAAAAGAACAGTACATGGTCCAATGTACTCTTGATATATCGAAAAATGCGTTTGACAACAATCAGATAAGGAAAATGAGGTTGACTCATTTATTCAAATACTAAATTAATCGCTAATGCAATGTCCGGGAGAGTAATTGTGAGGTATTGTAAGGAGCAAACGAACTCCCGAAAAACAATTGATTGTGGAAGCAAGGCACCATCATGAGCATTGAGCAAAGACATGGTAGACATAAGATTGTTGGCCGGTTTGCAAAGAAAAAGGTCATGTTTGGACAGAAGATCATATGCATACTTGAGCTGATTAATATGAAGGACATTGGAATGAGGAACCACTTGTAACCGAAGAAATAACTGCAGAGGCCCAAGATCTATAATATCAAAGGTACGGCCTAAGGTGGTAATGAAAGTCTAGAAGAGAGTAGTGTCACTGCTTGTTACTACAATGTCGTCAACATAGAGCAAGTAAAGATAGTATTGCAGCCATGCTGATAGATAAATTTGGAAGAGTCAGCCAAGCTTTCTATGAAACCAACTGAGATATGAAAGGAACACATCCAGTAAAACCAAGCACGAGGTGCATGTTTGAGGTCGTACAAAGATTTATGAAGCTTTCACACAAAAGATGGGCGAGAGGAATCGAAAAAACCAGGGGGTTGTGTGATGTACACATCCTCCTTGAGAAATCCATGGAAAAATGAATTCTTGACGTCCAATTCACGAAGAGGCCATTGATGCGACACAACAATATTAATCACAGTTCTAATAGTGACATGTTTAATAACAGGACTAAAGGTTTCATCATAATCAATACCTGGTTGTTGATGGAAGCCCTTGGTCACAAGTCTCTAGCCTTGTATCGTTCAATTGTGCCATTAGATTTTCTCTTTATCAGGAACACCCATTTGCAACCGACTGTCTTCTGAGATGAAGAGGGCGGCACTAGCGAGCTAGTCTGATTTTTAAACAAGGCATTGATCTCATCAGACATCGCCTCACACAAGTGTGCATGCTTGGAGGCTTGAGAATAATATGTGGGTTCACAATTATCAACAATGGTGATGAGAGTTTTTTTGGAATGGGATACCGAACAGTTCTATCGATTCAGATCTTCTATTTGATGATTCCAAACGGAGGTGTTGTCGGATGCCCACAGACGCATAATAGTAAGAGAATGCTCGGTTGATATATTCTGTTCCGCTGTCCCTTTAATTTGAAGATATTTGACTGAGTTATTAAAGATATTTCGGATCATAGTGACTAAGGTTTGAAAATGCATGAGGACTTCATTTTTCCAACGCGTTGGATAGAACCAAGTATACCGATATTACTCATTTGTCAAATGTACGTAATATTTGAAGTCACTGAAAAATAAGGTTGAGGACTGCCACACAAAGCAGTTGAAGTCCTGCTCCTAATTTCTTTCACATTACTTGATTCAAACTAGTTTTCTTTCTCGATTGGAGAGAGTACATAATATTACAGTACAACGAATCGCTTTGAGCAGTGAAAATACATGAATATATATAGCAAAATCCAGGAACCAGTTGATCCACAACAATTTTCAAAAACTTGCACACTATAAAAGTTAGTAGCAAAACTGATAAGAGCATAAAATGCTACGTTTTTAATGTGTTTCTACCCTTATTTATACTTTGTTTAACTCTTAATTTTGCAGATTTGAATCATTAGACTAAACCATGAATGTTTGGTGGAGAACAAGTGAAAACGTGCTTAAATAGAAGAAAATGTGGAGTTTTAGCAGAATCCTAATTGAACTAGGAATCCTAATCAAACTAGGAATCCTAATCACACTAGGAATCCTAATCACATTAGGAATGTAAAGTCAAATTCGAAATTTTCAGAAGTTCATTGAAATGGGTTTCCTTATTTAACTAGGAAACCAAGTTGAGTTAGGAATCCTTATTGAATTAGGAATCCTTATTTAACAAGGAAACCATGTAGAACTAGGAAACCTTATTGAACTAGGATTGCTAAGCTCTATATATACCATTGTTGTGGACTAACAATTATTTCTCTCTCATTTACAGAAATTTGCCAACATTTCAAAGAGGGAGATTTTGTTCGAATTAAAGAAGGAAGTGGAAGCCGAATTAACTTCAAGAGGAGGAGGTTGCAGCCGAGTTGAATTCCAAGAATAGAGAGTTTGCAGCCGAATTGAAGTTAAAAGGAGTTGGAATTCGAAATTAGAGGCCCAAATTAACAAGGAATGAAGCAATCCTTAACCCAAAAGGAAAAGGAATGCAGCCAAAAGCCCAGCCCACAAGGGAGTAAACCCTAATTGCTCCTTATAAATACAAGGGGCAGCTGCAAGGAGAAGATGTCGACCCCCCTATACTTAAAACACAGCAGCCACTCTCTCCCTCTCCATCACCAAGCAGCCGCCTCCATCTCTCTTCCCAAGCAGCCGCCGCCGCTCCTTCCTCTTCCACAAGCCAATACAGCCGCCCTCCATTCATCCTCCACAACATACAGCCACTTCATCTCGTCCTCCTCTCCACCATAACACAGCAGCTGCTCCGCCTCTCCTCCTCCATCATCCACAAGGCACACCGCCGCCCTCTCCACCACCAATTCAGCCGCTGCTCAACCAAGCATCGATCTCCACTCCTAAGTCAGTCCAAGATTCATGGTTGTCTTTAAATTTGTTTCAAATTCAGTTGTTAAATTCCATGTTATTTCTGAATTTTGTAACAAATTAACAATGTTCTTACATGATTTGATGAATTCTTTGGATTTCTTTATGTGTTTGATTGTTGTTTGGTTGAATTCTCTATATATGCATGTGTTAATTCGAATTTAAGACTTAAGGGCAGTAGTAATTAATTGAATTTATGCTTTAGTTTGGTTTATTTGCAGAGTTTGTGCACACAACAAATCATATGCACAAGGGCAGCCTCGGCCATGGCTGTCCCTTGTGTATAGATTTCATATGCTTATCGAATATAAGTTGAATCATGCGCGAAGTTGGTTCAATTTGTGTTCTTTATAAGAGCTAGAATAATTCTGTAAATTTACATGTCGATGTGAGATGAGGTGACGCCATACTTGCTAACATGTCTCCAATTCGACTTATTGTGCTTATGTGCTCTTTGTGTTTAATTTCTACGCGAAGTGTCTTTAAACCGATTAGTACTATGTTTAGGATTATACGCGAAGTTAATCCTGAATAATTGTGAAGTCTTGAATGATTAGAATAACCGCGAAGGCTCTAATTAAATTGGAACTAAATTGGATCTTGAATTCGGTTTTTATACTTGCTGCCCAATTCTTTTGTTTGAGTTGTTACATGTTTAGAGAATTATGTGTTAAGTGTAGAGTGGTTGATCAATTGTAAATAATTAGTTTTAGGTTAAGTTTTAGTTTCTTTAGATGTTAAACATTTATATCCCCCATATGTTTATTTGATTATGTTAACAATTTCTGTTTTCGATTACCCTTCAATATCCCCGGACTGAACGATCCCTACTTATTTGTACTAACGATGACATTTTGCAGGGTTATAAAGTTGTGAGGTTTGATTTGATCACGTGTTTACATGTGTGAGGTGAAAAACGCTCATCAATTTCTGGCGCCGCTGCCGGGGATGTTGAGAAACATCGTTTATTGAAGTGTTAACTTTGTAGATTTGTGAATTGTAAAGTTGCTGTTTTGTATAAGTTGTAAAGTTTGTTATTTGTTTTGTTACTGTTCCTAATGCATGTTGTAACTTAGTTTAAATTGTTAGGAAGTTAAAGATTTATTTGTGCTGCGTTTATTTGTGTTTTCTAAAGCAAACGGAATAGGTAAAGTCTCTTTTGTTAATATCAGCCTAAACCCTTCATGTAATCGCATGAAGTTGAGGGCGGCTCTTATTAACACTTGAAGAACTGTCTAACACATATGCTTGTTCTCAACTGAGTAAGGGGCACATTGGCGCGTGTATAACCAACACTTGTCTAAGGTTTGTGCAATTAGATCTCAGAGGTCCACAGACTGATAACCCTTCTCGGTGAAGGGGTCGATAGGGAGTTCGCTCTCCGTGGTAACCAACAAATGAGTCTTGCCTTAGGTTAATTTGGAATGCACAAACTAAGCCTTCTGAAAACACGGAATAAGTTTATGTCTAGACGACCATACTTAGGCCGCACGTCCGCCATGCTTTAGAACATACAAGATAAACTCGGCATAAATAGATTTACATAACTTCAAAAGAAAATTTCATTTTAACTTTTGAGGTATATCGGATAAAGCAAGACCGAACCGTGGGCTGTACAAGTCCATTGCACAGTTTGCTCCTCTGCTCCACGTACCTTAAATGTTAAAAATTGTGTGAATAAAAACAATTAGAACCTTAGGAAAAATCAGATTTCGTGTTTACATGTTTGTATTTCGAGTTTTAGTATACATTTGTGTTTACTCTTATGTAAATTCGTCACTTACTACTAACATAACATTTTAACTTAACAATATTTTCTGCATTTTTCATCATTATTTGTTTACTAACATTTTGATTTTTGCATTTTCAGGTCAATGAATGTCCGACCATAACATTTGGCACCGAAATATTAAAGAACGCTTGAAACGGATTGTAGAAGCTGGAAATCTTGACGTGCACATCTCAAATCCGCAAATTGACGAAGAACTTGACGTTGAATTTGCAAGTACACCATACTCAGCAAGAATTGTTACACCAAGATCATCACCATACATTCCATCATCATCAACTGCACAAGAGTTTGAAGAAACACCTTACGAGATACATCAGCCGTTAGACGAGCCTGAATTTGAGTTAGAAGCAAGTCCACTTCTGCACGGTTGTTTGAATTTCGACATACCAAAGATGCCAACAATTAGAGAAGAAAACGGACATGTGACCGGATATGAAGGTGGAGCCGCACCATCCAACATTACTTTTCCTCCCGTAGCTGAAGGAAAAACAAGTGAATTTGAGCTCAAAAGTGGATTTCTACATCAATTGCCGAAATTCCATGGACTATCGGGTGAAGATCCGAATCATCATCTCCAGCAATTCCAATTTACTTGTGATTCAATGTGTCCAAGAGGAGCTGATTTGCAACATGTGAAGATGAAGGCATTTCCGTTCTCTCTTGAAGATCAAGCAAGAAGATGGTTATTTGAGCTGCCAACCAACCGCATAACCTCATGGGAAACTATGGTTCATGAGTTTCTGTTGAAATATTTCCCATCATCAAAGGTGACAAACTTGAGGAAGCAAATCACCGGGATTAAACAAGGAGCGGATGAAACTTTCTGTGCTTATTATGAAAGGTTTAAATCTCTTGTTGCTTCTTGTCCAGCTCATGGAATCCGTGAGGGATTGTTGTTGCAATATTTCTATGAAGGTTTGCGGATTGCAGAAAGAGAATTACTTGATTCGGCCGCCGGTGGTGCATTTTTGGATAGAGAGCGTGCGGACGCCAAACTACTTCTTAATACTAGAGCTCTCAATAATCAGCAATTTGGAACATCTCAAGGTTCCACAAGACATGTGAATGAGGCTAGTTCGACCTTGGCTCTTGAAGAGAAAATGGAGAAGATGTCGAACATGATGACACAGCTAATGAGATTGCAAGGAGCACAAGTATGTGGTTTATGCGCCGAGGGACATTTCACTGATCAATGTCCACAAATTGCTGCAAATGGAAATCTTGAACAAGCCAACGCCATTGGATATCAAGGAGGGCAGAGATACAATCAATTCTCCAACACTTATAATTCTGGCTTCCGTAATCATCCTAACTTTCGATGGTCAAACAATGACAATGTGATTAAACCTCCTATGCCGAATGCCACACAAGCTCAGCCGAATTCCATGACATTTCCACCTCAGCCACAAGGACAATTTATGCCAAGGCCACAAGCTCCCTACACTCCACCAATGCCAAGCAACCAAACCGTGCCTAATTCTCCTAATTATGATGAGTTGCTAAAGTCGCTTGCTATGGGACAAAGTCAATTGAACACCGCTACTCAAGCGTTGTTAGTTGGGCAGCAAACAAACTCTAAGGACATAGCCGAGCTCAAGACACAAATGGGGCAAGTTGTGGACTTCATGGGACAATTTAGTGAGCAAGGAAAATTGCCGGGTGGTGTGATCAAGAACCCAAGGAAAGAGCAAGCTCAAGCTGTCACCACAAGGAGTGGAAAGATCCTACAAGAGCAACCAAAAGTTTCAAAGAAAAATCTCGGCAAAGATGAAGGAGAAAAAGAAACCGAGCTTGAAGATGTTAGAAATGATGATATGGAAACAATGAAAAATGATGAGTTGGAGAACGATCCAGCAACTTCAAGGAAGGAAAATGTGCCAATTCCAGAGGCACCAAAGGTATCAAATTCTAACCCTAATGGTTTTGTTAATACTAACCAATCTCCGTGTTTACCTTTTCCTACTAGATTTGCAAAGTCCAAGAAGGACAAATCAGATGAGGAAGTGCTGGAAGTTTTCAGAAAAGTTCAAGTGAATATCCCCTTGTTGGAATGCATCAAGCAAATTCCAAAATATGCCAAGTTTTTGAAAGAAATGTGCACAACACGAAGGCTTACAAGGGAAGCACAAGTAGTGAAGATGAGCGAAACGGTATCAGCCGTTATCAAAAGGACACTACCACCAAAGTTGAAGGATCCAGGAAGTTTTACTGTTTCATGTGTCATTGGAGACTCACTTTTCAAAAATGTCATGCTAGACTTAGGCGCATCAATTAATGTTATGCCTTACAATGTGTATAAGTCACTAAGTCTAGGACCACTTAAGAAAGACAATGTGATTATTCAATTAGCGGATCATTCTACTAAGTATCCTGAGGGGTACGTTGAAGATGTTCTTGTGCAGGTGAATCATCTAATATTTCCTGCAGATTTCTATGTGCTACAAATGGAGGAGTCGCCAATCAATTCAACTCAGTTACTTTTGGGGCGACCATTTATGAGAACAGCAAGAACCAAGATTGATGTTGCTGAAGGCAACCTCACCATGGAGTTTGATGGTGAAGTTATAAGCTTCAATGTGTTTGAAGCAATGAGGTATCCAGTTTCTGATTTAAAACCTTGCTATGATATTGATATGATTAATTCTTGTGCACAGGTTTTATCGGAGACTAGGGATCAATAGCAATTAGCTATTGAGCAAGGGGCCGGATTTGACAAGAAAGGAGACAGAATTTCGGCAGAGGAGGAGGCTAAACTCGAACCACACATATTGGAAGTCATTGCCACACTCGAGGCAGCCCCTTACCATAGGTATAATTCTAACTTGTCAATTCCCATTGCCACTAACAAGTTGTTACCATCTGTGGAACAGGCCCCAAATGTAGAGTTAAAACCTCTACCGGATCACTTGAAGTATGCATATCTTGGAGACGATGATACTCTACCAGTTATTGTATCATCTAAGCTGAGTAAGCAGCAAGAAGAAGGATTGATCACCGTGCTGAAAAGAAACAAGACCGCCATCGGTTGGACTTTGGCGGACATCAAGGGAATCAGCCCTACAAAATGTGTTCACAGGATCTTACTTGAAGAAGGTGCAAAACCGACAAGAGAAGGGCAGCGACGTTTGCACCCACCGATGATGAAAGTTGTGAAGGATGAGGTAATTAAATTACTTGATTGTGGGGTGATTTACCCAATTTCAGATAGTCAATGGATTTCACCCGTCCAAGTTGTGCCGAAAAAGAGTGGAGTTACAGTTGTCAAGAATGACAAGAATGAACTTGTGCCGCAACGTTTGGTGACCGATTATAGGATGTGCATCGATTATAGGAAGCTCAATGCTACTACGCGCAAAGATCACATGCCTCTACCGTTCATGGATCAAATGCTTGAAAGATTAGCCGGACACGAGTTTTACTGCTTCTTAGATGGGTACAGCGGTTACAATCAGATTAGCATTCACCCGGATGACCAAGAGAAGACGACGTTCACATGTCCCTTTGGTACGTTTGCCTATCGACGCATGCCTTTTGGGTTATGCAACGCACCAGGTACATTCCAACGTTGTATGTATTCTATATTCTCAGATTTTATTGAAAATATTATTGAAGTCTTTATGGATGATTTTAGCGTTTATGGAAAAGACTTTGATACATGTTTAGAGAATTTAGAGTTAATCTTGGAAAAATGTGTAGAAACTAACCTTGTGTTAAATTGGGAAAAATGTCATTTCATGGTTAATCAAGGTATAGTTTTAGGACACATAATTTCGAAAAAGGGAATAGAAGTTGATAAGGCTAAGATTGATATTGTGCAACGCTTACCCTCTCCCACAACTGTGAGAGAGGTCCGTTCGTTTCTTGGCCATGCAGGATTTTACAGGCGATTCATCAAAGACTTTTCTTTGGTGGCAAAACCACTAAGTTCCCTATTGCAGAAGGATGTTCCGTTCGTTTGGGACAATGCGTGTGAGGCAGCGTTCGTAAAGCTCAAGGAATTGTTAACAACAGCTCCCATTATGACGCCTCCGGATTGGAATTTACCCTTCGAATTGATGTGTGATGCAAGCGATTATGCCGTTGGAGCCGTGCTTGGACAAAGAAAGGATAAGAAGCCTTGTGCCATTTACTATGCCTCTCGGACTTTGAATGACGCTCAGCTGAATTATTCCACAACCGAAAAAGAACTCTTAGCTGTGATTTTTGCTTTAGAAAAATTTCGTTCATATGTTTTGCAATCTAAAGTAATAATTTATTCTGATCATGCAGCTTTGAGGTATTTGATGACAAAGAAGGATGCTAAGCCGAGATTGATTCGATGGATTCTCTTACTTCAAGAGTTTGATGTCGAGATCAAAGACAAGAAGGGGAGCGAGAACGTGGTAGCCGATCATTTGAGCAGAATTGTACAAAAAGAAGAGACCGTACCACTTCAAGAAACATTTCCCGATGAGCAGCTCTTTCGTTTGGACGCAGCAGAGCCTTGGTATGCCGACATTGTAAACTACTTGGTTTCTAGGACTTTTCCTAGTACTTTATCATATGCAAACAAGGCAAGGATGAAAAAGATGGCACGACACTACATATGGGATGAGCCGTACTTATGGAAGCAATGTAGTGATCAAGTTATTCGACGATGCGTTCCAGAAAATGAGCACAAGTCCATCCTAGCATTTTGTCATAGTGAGGCGTGTGGAGGACATTTCGGACCGAAACGGACAGCCCTCAAGGTATTAGATTGCGGATTCTATTGGCCTACGATCTTCAAAGATGCAAACATGTTTTGCGTTTCATGTGATAGATGCCAAAGAACAGGTAACATCGGTCCAAAAGATCAAATGCCCCTTTCTCCTATTATCGTGGTAGAAATTTTTGATGTTTGGGGTATTGATTTTATGGGACCATTTCCTTCTTCTAGAGGCTTTCTTTATATCTTGTTAGCTGTTGATTATGTGTCTAAATGGGTGGAGGCGAAAGCCACCAGGACTAATGACTCTAAAGTTGTTGCAGCTTTCTTGAGAACTAACATCTTTTCTAGGTTTGGAGTTCCACGTGTTTTGATAAGCGATGGAGGTTCTCATTTTTGCAACCGTACCATAGAGGCTTTACTCAAGAAGTATGGAGTCACACACAAGGTTTCCACACCATATCACCCTCAAACAAGTGGAATGGCTGAAGTGTCGAATCGAGAGATCAAGCGCATTTTGGAGAAAACCGTCGGCCCAACAAGGAAGGATTGGAGTGACCGCCTTGATGATGCATTGTGGGCTTACCGGACCGCATACAAGACGCCTATTGGGATGTCTCCCTTTCGGCTCACTTATGGGAAAGCTTGTCACCTTCCGGTCGAACTAGAGCACAGAGCATGGTGGGCGGTGAAAAAATTCAACATGGACATAGATGCTGCCGGTCTTCATCGGAAATTGCAAATCAATGAACTTGAAGAAATAAGGAATGATGCTTATGATGCTGCATGGATCTACAAGGAGAAAACTCGAGCGTATCATGACAAAATGATCCGAGGCAAATCGTTTCAAAAAGGGCAAAAAGTTCTTTTATTTCATTCAAGACTTAAGCTTTTTCCTGGAAAATTACGTTCTCGTTGGGTTGGTCCATTTATTGTAACTAACGTGTTTGCTCATGGTGCCATTGAAATTCAAAGTGAAACAACAGGTACAACGTTTAAGGTGAATGGACATCGTTTAAAGCCTTATTACGAGCCTTTTAAGGAGCACACGGTTGAGGAAACCCAAGTGGAGGACGCACCAAGATCCGAGTGAACATGGAGAAGAGTCTAGGCTAAAGGACTATAAACAGTTAAGCGCTGCATGGGAGGCAACCCATTTCAACCGTAGCTGTGGAGGAGCCATCACCGAGAGTTTGCATTTTCTAAATCCTTACACTCTTATGGTTGAACTGTATATGTGTGAAACTGTAAAATTTATCATATGCTTAGGAATTACAACACCATTTTCGAGTTTACATTGAGGACAATGTAACTTTCTAAGTGTGGGGTAGGGATTACATGATTCACATGTTTTTAGTTTGTTTTGTGTGTTTTTAATTTTCTTTTCTTTGTTTTGTTTCGAATTTAAAAAAAAAAAATCAGAAAAAAATTGTTCCAAATAAAAATGTTTTGTTTTGTTTTGAGTCTATGCCCCTAAAGTTGATGATGAGTATGTCTTTGAATGCATAGATGATAGTTTTGCATGATCATAAGAATTAAATTGTGAGTTTCATGGATAATGTGATTGGTATGAATATGTGAGACTTTGATTGATATATGTAAAAGCATGCATGTTTGAGTTGGTTTTAATCCATAACAACCTATGTGAGCATTTGAGCCTATATACTTTCTTAATGAGAGACAAAATTTTCGGCAAAAACTTGTTCCTTAATCTCATTATTCTTTGCATATTCAATGACTATGTGCTATAGCTTTTTAATGGACTCTAGAATGCTAGAACTTGCTCTTGATGAATTTCGAAACTTTTATTCATGACTATGCCTTGATTTTGAAAATGATTGAACAGATCTTATTAGGAAGACCACCAAAGCCAAATAAAGCATTTGCCCAATTTGTGCCCGTCATGGGACTCCTTAGTGTTAACCCCCTTTGAGCCTACATTTAGCCTTTCTTTCATCACCATCATACACATTCCCTTTGCTTAGAACAGAAATATCTTGACCCTTGTCATTGAGACTTGATAAAGCTTGATTTGGATACAGAATTGTGTTATGAAGTGATGATGTGAAACAAGTGTGGGGTGACCTTATCCAATTATGAATGTAAAAACATGTGTGCTAAATGAAAAAGAAAGAAAAATCGAACAAACATGTGTTTCGAGCCAAAGAGAAATAAAGCACGAAATGAAGAAGAATTGTGATGATTGGATTTAGTTCTTGCTGTGAATTTGGAGTTTGTACGTGATTTGAAGGTCTATCATTGTTACATTTGACCTTTGTTCGTTTTCACAAAGTAAGGGGAAGGAAAGAATGAAGAATTGGTCCAACATGATGAAATTCGACCTATGGAGTGAAGTCATATGGAGAATTGAGCTTTATTAAGTCTTGGTGACGTTTTAGCCACCACTATCCTAAATTCGAATGCCTTGTGCCAAGCCCCATTATTATCCTTTATAAAGATCTTTTCATGATTCTTAAAATGGGTGAACTTTGATATGTGGAGATTTTCTCAAGAGTTAAGCATATGGTTTTGGTCCATTCTTGCACTTAGTTGTTAAATGAGATTATCCAAGAAAAATGTTCACAAAGTGCTTTTATCTGTTAAAAATGCAAGCTATCTGTTGCTTTACAATCGTTTCTCTTGCATTTACTTGAGTGAATATTGCCATATCATGTGTGAACAGAAGAGAGTATGCCTAGTAAGGAGGATTAAATTAACTTAACATGTTTGCATGCTCATTTTCTCACTTCTTACTTATTCATACCATGAAACATGTTTATGACACTTGGAATTTGTGCGCTTACATCTGAATGCTTAAACTTGAACTCTATGTGTTTAAAGATTCTGAGACAATTATTTAGGGGCAATAGTAGAGTCTTTTAATTAGATTTGCTAAGAGACTAGCAAAGGATAAGTGTGGGGTAGTTGATAAGAGCATAAAATGCTACGTTTTTAATGTGTTTCTACCCTTATTTATACTTTGTTTAACTCTTAATTTTGCAGATTTGAATCATTAGACTAAACCATGAATGTTTGGTGGAGAACAAGTGAAAACGTGCTTAAATAGAAGAAAATGTGGAGTTTTAGCAGAATCCTAATTGAACTAGGAATCCTAATCAAACTAGGAATCCTAATCACACTAGGAATCCTAATCACATTAGGAATGTAAAGTCAAATTCGAAATTTTCAGAAGTTCATTGAAATGGGTTTCCTTATTTAACTAGGAAACCAAGTTGAGTTAGGAATCCTTATTGAATTAGGAATCCTTATTTAACAAGGAAACCATGTAGAACTAGGAAACCTTATTGAACTAGGATTGCTAAGCTCTATATATACCATTGTTGTGGACTAACAATTATTTCTCTCTCATTTACAGAAATTTGCCAACATTTCAAAGAGGGAGATTTTGTTCGAATTAAAGAAGGAAGTGGAAGCCGAATTAACTTCAAGAGGAGGAGGTTGCAGCCGAGTTGAATTCCAAGAATAGAGAGTTTGCAGCCGAATTGAAGTTAAAAGGAGTTGGAATTCGAAATTAGAGGCCCAAATTAACAAGGAATGAAGCAATCCTTAACCCAAAAGGAAAAGGAATGCAGCCAAAAGCCCAGCCCACAAGGGAGTAAACCCTAATTGCTCCTTATAAATACAAGGGGCAGCTGCAAGGAGAAGATGTCGACCCCCCTATACTTAAAACACAGCAGCCACTCTCTCCCTCTCCATCACCAAGCAGCCGCCTCCATCTCTCTTCCCAAGCAGCCGCCGCCGCTCCTTCCTCTTCCACAAGCCAATACAGCCGCCCTCCATTCATCCTCCACAACATACAGCCACTTCATCTCGTCCTCCTCTCCACCATAACACAGCAGCTGCTCCGCCTCTCCTCCTCCATCATCCACAAGGCACACCGCCGCCCTCTCCACCACCAATTCAGCCGCTGCTCAACCAAGCATCGATCTCCACTCCTAAGTCAGTCCAAGATTCATGGTTGTCTTTAAATTTGTTTCAAATTCAGTTGTTAAATTCCATGTTATTTCTGAATTTTGTAACAAATTAACAATGTTCTTACATGATTTGATGAATTCTTTGGATTTCTTTATGTGTTTGATTGTTGTTTGGTTGAATTCTCTATATATGCATGTGTTAATTCGAATTTAAGACTTAAGGGCAGTAGTAATTAATTGAATTTATGCTTTAGTTTGGTTTATTTGCAGAGTTTGTGCACACAACAAATCATATGCACAAGGGCAGCCTCGGCCATGGCTGTCCCTTGTGTATAGATTTCATATGCTTATCGAATATAAGTTGAATCATGCGCGAAGTTGGTTCAATTTGTGTTCTTTATAAGAGCTAGAATAATTCTGTAAATTTACATGTCGATGTGAGATGAGGTGACGCCATACTTGCTAACATGTCTCCAATTCGACTTATTGTGCTTATGTGCTCTTTGTGTTTAATTTCTACGCGAAGTGTCTTTAAACCGATTAGTACTATGTTTAGGATTATACGCGAAGTTAATCCTGAATAATTGTGAAGTCTTGAATGATTAGAATAACCGCGAAGGCTCTAATTAAATTGGAACTAAATTGGATCTTGAATTCGGTTTTTATACTTGCTGCCCAATTCTTTTGTTTGAGTTGTTACATGTTTAGAGAATTATGTGTTAAGTGTAGAGTGGTTGATCAATTGTAAATAATTAGTTTTAGGTTAAGTTTTAGTTTCTTTAGATGTTAAACATTTATATCCCCCATATGTTTATTTGATTATGTTAACAATTTCTGTTTTCGATTACCCTTCAATATCCCCGGACTGAACGATCCCTACTTATTTGTACTAACGATGACATTTTGCAGGGTTATAAAGTTGTGAGGTTTGATTTGATCACGTGTTTACATGTGTGAGGTGAAAAACGCTCATCAAAAACGCCAGTCTTGCGTCCTCGCTGCTCGATGAAGTGAGATATAAACAACCTTCAAACATCACCTAACAAACATGAAAAGGCCTTACCATGACCGAGTTGATCCAATTAAGGACACTCAAACGGAAACTCGACTGTCTGTCATCATCAATAGACCACTCCAATGAAACTGGGAGAACATTTCCCAACAAGCAGCTCACACTCGGTAAATATACACTTGTTTCGAATCTATCGGAACATGTTAGAGTAATTTGAGGCAAAGAATCATTAGAACCAAACTCATCAGGCTTACGTGCAACATGGTTTCTGCAATGAGATAAGGGCGGGGGGTTGCACTACTTCTCTCTTGACGAGGGCGATGAGCAACATTTCCACTACTTCTCTCTGGAACAACCAAATCTCCTTGTTCTTTGTTGCTTCCTCTTCCATACTCTTCTTCCGATCCATTCATTCTCACACCTTCAATTTTATTGGCAACTTCTGTTAGATTTATGAATGGAATTATCATATATACGTATCTGCAGCTCCAAAAACCACAAACGTTCAGAAATTATGGATTGATTCGTACCATGGATAGTTTCTTGTCATTGTAGCCTTGACAGGTAATTACATGACCTTGATGAGGTTCCAATTGGGAAGAACTATTTGTGATGGCCACGCCTGATAGGATCATCAACAGCAACCATGCAAGTAATTTTTTCTGCATTTCTCAAGTTTGGGATAGGGCTGGGGCAGGGGGTAGGAGTAGCTAAGTTTTAGTTTGATAGGATAGGGACAGAACTAAAATGCTAGGGCCTCTAGCATAACTTTCTAGCTTGATGAGACAATCATAAAAGTGAAGTAGCAGCTGGCATATCAATCACAGTTTAGGTATAATACCTTTCCCAGACGAGTGTAGAAGGAACTCGAGAATGATAGCATCCAAGAGCAGCAGTTTTGGAAATGGCAGCGTTATTACAAAACCATATCACTTTTCTTATGGAAGAAAGAATTTTTTTCTCACATATCATTTATGGTGTTGTCAAGCTTAATTACCAGTAGCATGACCATGAAAGACACCACATCAATGTGGACGGGGTCTTTCGGATTAAAATTAGACAAGGAGGTTTCTGCTTCAAATGTGTGTGTATAATGAGTAGACAACAAGCTATATAAAGTGGGAAAATTCTAGTATGTGTTGATGCACCTGAATAATGTAATGTATCAGTTTTGTAATTTGAGTCTTCAAACTAGTAAAGTTGTAATAGGAGTCTATAAAGTTGTAAATTTTTCTAGTTACAACAATAATCATAATTTATCCTTAAAGTGGTAAAATGAAAAGGTAATTCTATCATTACAACTTTGAGGATTCAATTACCACTTTAAATACACATGATAAGTAATGGTGTAACTAATTTTTTTACAACTTTAAGAGCCCATTTACATCTTTAAGGACTAATATTACTACTGTAAGGACTTATTTACTATTTGAGAGCAAAATTGATGCATCACACGCATTGCTGATAACTACATGAAGCAATACAAAAACATCAAAATAAAAGCAAAACAAGATGCGCTCAGGTGCGGGATAGCCGTGCGGGACGAAACCTGTCGCCGATCTTTAATGAATTGTTTAAGTCCGTTTTATCCTGTCTGTTTGATCAATTCATTAAACATCAGACGGTTATCGTCATTTCATCCCGCACGGCTATCACGCACCAGAAGAAACCCGCACAAACATATATAAGTTTAAAATGTAACGCAGAACATGAGTAAATTAATGTATTGATCGGAACACAAAACAAATTCATTGAGTAGTTTTTCGATTGATTTGATAAATGATATTCAATGAATCTTGATAAGTGATTCAATACAGGTTGGGAAATTCTTAGATCAAATTAATTACACCATTATGAACAATTGAAGGATCAGCCCTTCATTCAGTTCATTGGAAGTACGACGAATTTCTCTAGTCTCTACAGTCTTGAAGTAAAACTTTTAATCGGTTCTTGCCATGATGAGAATGCGTCATGCTAGTAGTCCTGCAGAATGCAGATCGATAGAGTTCTTCCACTGTGGAAGCGATCTCTTAGTAAAACATAAAGCGTGTTGAACTCCTGCTCCTTTATATAGCTAGTGTTCTTTCTCTATGAGAGATATATATAGATAGTACATAATATTACAATACTCCTGCTCCTTTATATAGCTAGTGTTCTTTCTCTATGAGAGAGATATATAGATAGTACATAATATTACAATACTCCAATCGTTGTGGTTAATGAAAAACCAGGAACCAGTTCTCCTGCTTCCTCAAAATAATAAAAGTGAGACCTAAACACTCAAAAAAATCTCTCATAATAAACATGAAAAAGCCACAAGATCGACCGAGTTGTAAGATGACTAAGATCGATCCAACCAAGGACACGCGAAATGGAAACTCAACAATCTGTCACCATTAAAAGACCACTCCAAAAGAAACGGGTAGAACGAGCTCACACTGAATAATTATGTAGACGTGTTTTGAACCGGATCGGATCCTGTTAGAGTGATTTGAACGAATGAATCAGAACCATACTGAAGCTTACGTGCAAAATGGTTTTTGGAATGAGGTAAGGGCAGGTTGGTGTTGCACTACTAATCGGGTGATGACCAGAATTCCCACCACCAGGCCTGGACCTGAGGTGAGGCCCAAGCTGCAGCCGCAACAGGGCCCAACAAATTTGGGGCACAATTTTTTTTCTTTGGTATATATAAACTGTATCGTCAGACATCACAATTTCCTTTTCCCTTTCTTTCACTACTCCTTCAAAAAAAATCTCGCACGAGTCAGATCTGTACTCAATTATTAGAGATAACAATTCACAAAACATTAGGAACCTTTGAATTTCCATCAGTAAACTCAATAGTCAAAGCAATATGTCTTGGAAATCTAAAGATTTGGTTCCTCAAAGCAATTTATCCTAACTAGATTCGCTGAATATCCTACTGAATGATTTCAACCTCTCTGACTCTCTGTCCCCCTCACTCTCTCAAGACCACTCCAAAAGAAAGTGGTAGAACAAGCTCACACTGAATAATTATGTAGACGTGTTTTGAACAGGATCTGATCCTGCTAGAGTGATTTGAACGAATGAATTATAACCATACTGAAGCTTACGTGCAAAATGGTTTTTGGAATGAGATAAGGGCGGGTTGGTGTTGCACTACTAATCGGGCGATGACCTGAATTCCCACCACCAGGCGTGGACCTAAGGTGAGGCCCAAGCGGCCACATTAGGGCCCAACAAATTTGGGGCCCAATTTTTTTTCTTTGGTATATAAAACTGAATTGTCAGACATCGCAATTTTCTTTTCCTTTTCTTTCACGTCTCCTTTGAAAAAAATCTCGCGCGAGTCGGATTTGTACTCAATTATTAGAGATCACAATTCACAAAACATTAGGAACCTCTGAATTTCCATATGTAAACTCAATAGTCAAAGTAATATGTCTTGGAACTCTAAAGATTTGGTTCCTCAAAGTGATTTATCCTAACTAGATTCGCTGAATAGCCTACTGAATGATTTCAACCTCTCTGGCTCTCTGTCCCCCTCACGCTCTCAAGACTCCATCCAATCGAGTCTCCAGACTCTAATCGATCTGCAACTCTCCAAGGTATGCCGTTTTGCCAAATTGTTGTATGTATTTATAAGTTGTGATTTGTGATTTGCAATTTGTTGTGAATTGTGATTGCATATTTTTCTTACAATATTGCATAACCTGGAGATGAATAAGATTACATGAATGATATATACAGTATTTTTTTTGCCATGAATCTATCCTTTATTTATTTTTCAATTTTGAAGGTAGGTATATAGGAATTTAGAATTTAAGAATTGGGTTTCAAAGGTAGGCATTTTTTTTCAAGTTTGTATTTTTTCTTGAGCAATCCTTTATCGATTCTTCAAGCAATCCAAGTGTTGAGTTTTGATAATTCTGTGCTAAATTTGCTAAGCTTAAGGATCGTGACTTGACAAGTGTAAATATGACTCTAAAGCATAGAATATACAATAGACAAAGAAGAAATTAAAAACTATAGCTAGACTCAATGAAAAATTACGAAATTAAATTTGGACAAACTAGACACATTGAAAAAGACATTCACAAAATTTGGGGAAAAACTGTGCAGTTATGCTAACAAAATATTATGCCTCCTCTTCAGTGCAAAGGTTTGATGACACTTGTCTCCTAGGATACAACGACTGCTTGTCCCTCGAAACTGCACTGCCATTAAGGACACTTAACGAAATTGAAGTAATTTCGTCTATCACCAGAACGCAACTTTAGAGAGGGAGATAGAGAACTCAAGTAAGGAGAGATTCTTTGAGTTGGTATATTTAGAATGAGGGATGAAGTCACCTATTTATATTGATGAGATTGGAGGAAAACTTGAATGCATGAATAAGGTTACAACTTTTCATTAGCCCACTACCATGTGAATGATTCATGTTGTTACAAAAACTAAAAGACATGGAAGTTGAAAGATCAACCATTATATGCATTACTTTGGTGAATATTTTCATTCACCTTTAACTATCAAAATGATTACAAAAATCTTATTTTTCTATCATTTTTCCAACAATTCCCCACATGAATGAAATAGGCGACCAAAGACTCGATAGACTTGGTGATAGATATCTACGGTTGAAACCTGCTTAGGATAGGTAGGTTTTACCCTTTGAACCTTCCCTTGTGAAAGTATGCTGTTTTTACTAACTAGACAGTAGACGCGATGTCTTTAAACTGTTCGTCATTTGTGTAAATGATAACATACTTCACACATGAATCTTCTTAATACATACTTACAGTTATCACTTTTGTGTCCATTTTGGCCCTAGACATGTGTCTGGTTCTGTAAGAGTTTGATAGGAATTGAGCCACACTTCTCTCTTACATAGGTGATTTCTTAAGAGTAACCCTCATTACTCCGCTCGGATCTCCGACGCATAAGAATCATTAAAAACTTTTGCTTAACCTCATTCCTTACAGGCATCACTGTTTTCATCATAAGAATGGACATGAGGAAAATCCCCACAGTGATCCAACATGGTCTCTACAGTTTGGTTGTCCCTTTTAAACCTAGATCTTGGGATCTCCAGTCAACTAGGTTGGGTATCCATTGCAAAGATTTTTAATTCATGGGCTTTAGTCTCATTCCTCTCGATGATTTATCAACTAGCTCTCTATTTGACCCTTTGGTTAGCGGATCTACAATATTATGCTTTGACCTCACATAGTCAATAGAGATAACTCCAGTAGAAAGTAGTTGTTTAATGGTATTAAGTCTTCGACGAATATGTCTTAACTTACCATTGTACATTGTGCTCTGTGCCCTGCCAATTGCAGATTGACTATCACAATATATGCATATTGCAGGCATAGGTTTTGTCCATTTTAGAATATCTTCTATGAATTGGCGTAGCCATTTTGCCTCTTCCCCACATTTGTCTAATGTGACAAATTTAGACTTCATCGTGGATTGTCACATCCCGGTTCTAGAATCCATTTACGGTCGGTTACTACCCAAGTTACTTTGATCTTTAACCATTTCGTAGTAACCGTTCTACCGGGAAAGGTCAAAAAGTTGACTTTTCGTTAGGTCAGGAATTTGGGGAAACTTCCTTCTTGAAAGTTGTAGAGAACGTCGTTACGAGTCCGTGGACACGTAGCACGCTTAAATCGGAGATCGTATGAGGAAGTTACGAACAAAAGTATAAAGTTACTGTGCGGTTAAAAGGCTATATATAGGAGTTACCGGGGTGAAAAATCAGATTTTCACCCAGCCTCTTTTTCTCTCTCCCCGTGCTCCCGATCGGAAATTGCTGCCGGACCTTGCGCACGCCACAGCGCCGCCGTCCGGCCACCAACCGCCGGCGCACCGGTCCCAAAATCTCGGCCTTCGAGTCTACTTCAATCCTAGGTAAGCTTTCCGGCCTAACTCGCCGTAAATCGGGAGAAATTCCGATTTGTTCTTGGTGTGTACAGTAGATTTTCGGGATCAAATTTCTCCCTCCCTAGATCACCAATTGTTGAGTTCTTTATATGTTTAGGATGGGTTTTAGGTGTACTACAATCCCCTAGAATTTGGTAGCTTGATTCGAAGTGTGTAGGAAGATTTGAGGATTTGAAGTTTGGTAGTGCAATTTTTCGGGGTCTACTGTTCATCAGGTTTTTGACCTAGTTAGAGGCCGAATTGGCCTTCGAGTTGAACTAGAAAGTTGTCCCAAATGATGAGACGAAGCTGCTGGTAAAATTTGGTGGCGATCCGAGGTCGCCGGAATTTTGGCCGGATTTTCTGCCGGCGGCCGCCGGCGGTGGCGGAGCCGCCACTTTTTGGGCAGTTTTCTTGCCCATTTAAATTGTAAAAAATTAAGGGAAGACCATTAGGGGCAGTTGCTAATTTTTAGGGATTTATTTGAGGTGTTAAGTATATTTGGTTGGTTTGGGATTATTAATTGTGTAATTAAAGGTTAATCGGTCGTTTAGGGTGAACCGGCTAGGCGTGAGAGCGTGTTTAAGAGTTTGTACGCTATTTGGAGTGTTAGAGGCCGACACCCACACTTTTGATAGATGGCTAAGGTTGAACGCTATGGGTAGAGCGTGTTATTATTGCCCTCACTATGATTATGGGTTTAAGACCTGTTTATATGTTTTGTACAGGACGTGGGGGAGCTCTAGCTGAGCAGCCATCTAGTAGCCGGCAGACCTAGCGGCATCTGTGAGTGGACATTTGTTTTAAATTAAATTGCATGCTATATTCTTTAATTGGTTTCTCCTGCATATATGATTTCCTCCATTTATATGTATACGGTGATTTGGGAAAATGAGATTTACGGATTTCAAAGGCAAACAAGCCGGGAAAGAGGTTCAAACCCTTCCCGTGATTTTTAAAGGATTTTCCCGGGTTATGGTTTATTGATTATCACCGTTTTGGGATTTGGAGGGGGATGATTTTAAAAGGAGAAACTTGGCTCACGGATTTTAAGGGGTTTTCGATTATTATTATTTTCCCACGAGGTTTTACAGGTTTTACTGGTTTTAAAGGAATGTTAAAAAGGGAAAAGAAAAAGTATTGTATGCTAGCATGACCCTCTCCGGTGGAGCTGGTCAATAGACCCTCCCGGATAGTAGCAGGTCGGGACCCTCTTCGGTAGTAGCTGGTCAATGGACCCTCCCGAATAGTAGCAGGTCGGGACCCTCTCCGGTAGAAGCTGGTCATTGGACCCTCCCGGATAGTAGCAGGTCGGGACCCTCTTCGGTAGTAGCTGGTCAATAGACCCTCCCGATTAGTAGCAGGTCGGAACCCTCTTCGGTAGTAGCTGGTCAATGGACCCTCCCGGATAAAGCAGGTCGGATTTCTCGTGGATGAGGTTAACACCCCACATTTAAATTATTTATGTTTGAGCCAGGGCATCATTGATGGTTTATTTGCATGCGGTTTTTCTTAAAGAAACTAGAGGGAGAGCATTAAAGAAAATAGAGTTTTATATGTTATTTTTCGTCCACTCACTCTAACGGTTTTCAATGTTTCTCCCCTGGGCCTTTCGTTTTTAAATGCCCAGATTGCAGAGCTCGACCTATCTAGACCACTTGGAAGCCAAGCATAGTTACCGCCGCTTTCCACACTAACAGTAGGTTCCGGGTTGACCTACTTGTAATATATCTATGTTTCTGCTTTTATCCTAGACGCTCTGATACACATCGGGTAGTTTATTTGTTGGAGAACTCTTAGGGACTTGGAATGTTATGTATCATTTACATTTGGGATGTTGAATTAATTGTTGGATTTTATTAGATGTGTATCATGTGGAGTTGTTGGTTATTGAGGAGCAGGATGGCTCCAGGAGTTCCGGTTGGACATTGGTATTAGAAGTGTACTGTGGGTTATTGCAGGTTAAGGGTTGTCCACTTTTCAAGGGAGACTATGTCGATTTTTCGGCAGAATCTTCTTTGGGAGGTGGTCCCCGCAGGATTTACTTCGAGTTAAAGGGGTTTAACTCGGGGTGGGTCCTGACAGTGGATCTGGTTATAATTGTCTGTTTAGAGGATTTCCAGGACACAGCTGCACCTCCCAATGTGACACATACCCACTAGTGGATTTTGAGTCTTTCATGTCAGAAATCTAATTTACATCACTGTATCCTTCTAGGACAGCTGGATAATTGGTATAATGCAGCCCATAGTCTCTCGTATACCTTATGTACTTTAGTACCCTCACAATTGTCTGCCAATGCATAGCTCCAAGATTACTCGTGTACCTGCTCAGCTTGTTCACAACATAAGCTATGTTAGGTCTTGTACAACTTGTTAGGTACATCAGACTTCCAATGACTCTATAGTACTTTAACTGAGAGACACTCTATTCTTTATTCTTTGAGATATGTAGAGTCATATCCACCGGAGTTCTGACAACTCCAGAATTATCCTTATCGAATTTTCTATGGATATTGTCCACATAATGAGATTGACTCAATACAAACCCATTTGATGTTCGTTTGATTTTAATCCCCAATATGACATCAGCATGACCCATATCTTTCATATCAAATCTGGAATTTAACATAACCTTAGTGGACTTGATCATCTTTTCATTGTTTTCAACGATAAGCATGTCATTAACATATAGACACAGAATGACATATCCATTTTCTGTATTTTTGACTTAAACACATTTATCACATTCATTGATCTTGAAACCATTGGTGATCATAGTGTTGTCAAATTTCTCAAGCCACTGCTTTTGGGCTTGTTTTAAGTCATACAATGACTTCACGAATTTGCATACTTTTCTTTTTTGACCAGGAGCAGAGAAACCCTCAGGTTGCTCTATTTAAATTTTCTCTTTGACATCTCCATTAAGGAAAACAGTCTTTACATCCATTTGATGAATTTCAAGATTTCGCAATGCGGCAATTGCAATTATCATTCTGATAAATGTTATTCTCGTCATAGGAGAATAAGTGTCGAAATAATCAAGACCTTCCTTTTACTTATAGCCTTTAATTACGAGTCTTACCTTATACTTGTCTATTGACCCATCTACTTTCAATTTCCTTTTGAAAATCCATTTGGAACTTAAAAGTTTACAACCTGGTGGAAGATCCACCAGTTTTCAAGTGAGATTTTGCAAAATAGAGTCAATTTCACTCTTGATAGCTTTTTTCCACAAAGGACTATCAATGGAGTTCACCGCCTCTTTAAAGGTACGAGGTTCACCTTCAAGCATATATGTTAAAAAATCTAACCCAAATGATTTTTCTGTCCTTGCTCTCTTACTTCGTTTGTGTTCAACCTCAAACTCAGAGTCTTGATGTTGACTGCTCTCATTAGCAGCTTGGCTAGTTCTAGTACCAGCCTTACGTGTCCGTTTCGAAGAACTTGATTTCCCTCTACATGGAAACACATTTTCAAAGAATGATGCATTTCTCGATTCCATTACCGTGCCCTCATGTATATTAGAAATTTCTAATATGTGCACAAGGAAGCGATAAGTCGTAATGTTATGTGCATATCCAATGAAAATGCAATCAACTGTTCTAGGTCCATTTTTCACTTTTTTAGGTTTAGGGACTACCACCTTAACCAAACATCCCCACACTCACAAATAATCATAGGATGACTTTCTTCATTTCCATAGTTCATATGGAGTTTTCTCTTGTTTCTTTTTGGGAACCTTATTTAAAAGGTAGTTAGCCGACAAAATGACTTCTCCCCACATGTTGGGTGGTAAACCAGAACTTTGTATCATTGCATTCATCATTTTAATCAATGTACGGTTCTTTCGTTCAGTAACACCGTTTGATTGTGGAGAGTAAGGTGCGGTTCTTTCATGAATAATCTCATGCTTGCACAAAATTCAGCAAATGGCGATTCATATTCACCTCCTCGATCACTTCTCAATACTTTTATTTTCTTATCGAATTGATTTTCCACCTCACTCTTATAGTGAACAAACTTCTCTATTGCCTCATCTTTGATCTTCAACAAATACACATAGCAGTATTTCGTGCTGTCATCGATAAAGGTAATGAAATATTGGTTACCATCTCTTGACTGTGTTGGTTTTAAAGCACATATATCACTATGGATTAAATCAAGAGGTTCATTGTTTCTTTCAACGCTTTTGAAAGATGATCTCGTTAGTTTTGCCTCTACACAAGTCTCACACTTATGTTTCGCATCAATTTGGAATTTTGGTAAGTGGTCCATGTTAATTAGTCTTTGTAAAGTACCATAATTAACATGTCCTAGTCTACCATGCCACAAATTGGAAGACTCAAGCATATAAGTGGAAGTACTAGCTTCATTCATATTTTTGACAATAGTCATTACATTCAATTTGAACATTCCACCACTCATATAACCCTTACCCACATATATTCTACCCTTAGACAAAACAGCTTTGTCAGACTCGATCATAAGCTTCTTGGAAATGCCCCCTCTTGGTCCGAGCTTGGACCCTTGATTTTTGAACTTCTTGGTCTTGGAGCTTTGACCATGTTTCATAATATTTACCTTAGCAGAGTAGCCACTAACCCATGTCTTCTTTTCAGATCCTCGGTTGTCTTCTTCAATGCGAAGCCTGCATTCAGATCTTCCAAACTCATGTCTTTTCTCTTGTGCTTCAAATCTAGGCCTTACTGTTTCGGGGGGGGGGTGGGACATCTGGGGTACAGATGCCGCCGCCTCTTCTTTACTTTCCGTGGTTGATACCGGCATTACCTGCAGTCGATGACTCAGGGGCGCCGATTTATCTACTGCCCCCGCAGGTGACCCCATCAACGGCGTACCAGTTAGTGCCTTTTGTACAGATCTTATTTCTGCCAGGGTATCATCAGCGGCGACCAAGTCAGAATTCGTCGCGTCCGCCCCAACATACTCAGGTAATGAAATATAAATAATTTGTTTTCTTATAATTTCATAATAATAAAAATTTATTAATAATCAATTTGTGATAGACTCCGTCGGAGCCAAGCCGACAAGGAAGAAGAGAGGGCATACTCAGGTAATGAAATATAAATAATTTGTTTTCTTATAATTTCATAATAATAAAAATTTATTAATAATCAATTTGTGATAGACTCCGTCGGAGCCAAGCCGACAAGGAAGAAGAGAGGGCCTGTCACAAGGAAGGCTCTCGAGAAGACCGTGAGTACCTCAGGAAGGATCGTCATCGATACTAACGAGGATGAAAACGTAGTATCGGGCGGGAAGACGAGGATGTACTCCGGTCGCGTGGGAGTGCTCAGACTGGGGCGAGGTCCCACAGGAGGTTAAGGACATGGTCCACAACACAATGTCGGTAAGTTTAAAAAATTCATAATTAATATTATGTATTATATTGTTGATTTATGAAAAACTAAACAAATAAACATTTTAATGCAGGTGTGGTTTGACGTTCCCCAGCATCTGAGGAACACTTGGGCGGACGCTGTGCATGGGGGAATGTAAGTTGGAAAGTTAATGTAAAACAAAATTATATGTGTAATTAATAATATTTATAATTTTTTTGTGGTATCTGTAAGTACAAGGAGTGTAAGAACAAGTTGCGGACCCACTGGACTACGCATGAGAACGCACGTTCTGGTACCCCTGTTGAGTTCCAGTTCAGGGAGTACGAGTGGCGTTGGCTTCTGATATCAGAACTCAACAACCCTCATAAACAGGTAATTAAAAAATAATTTCTTATATTGTTATTAATTAGTACGTTTTAAAATATTTTATTAATATTTTATTTTTTTCCTTTGTATGCTGTTTCCCAGGCGAACGCTCAGAACTGGCAACGCAACATAAGGAACCATCATGCCGGTTCTAGACCGTTCGCATTGTTGATGGACGAGGTGGCGAGAGAATATCCAGAAGTCAACCGGTACGTCTATATGTACGAGAAGACATATCCTGACGCCTAGGAGGATATTGTAAGTCGTGTTACGTTTTCAAATTTTTAAAATTATATATATATATATATATATATTTTAAAATGTTAATTTATTATTTTTTCCTATCTAATTAGGCGAAGGTAAGGCAGGCTAGTGACGAGGTGATGGCTGCTATAATCAGAGAGACATGGCCAGACAAGCAGGAGGAAGACATGGCTTCGGACATGTCTCGGATCAACATTTCGGATCTCAGGGTTGGGGCGAGGATCATGGGCCATCATTCCCACCATTAGAAAATAACTTCTACTGTAGAGGTATAGGAAAGAAGGGTGAGGGGGTACTGAAGACCACTCCCGGATTTAAAAAAAATGCAGCCTCGACCAGCAGCAGGACGACTCAGCTAGAGATGGAAGTGTAGATGCTACAGGAACAGCCAGCCGCCCAGAGAGCCTATACTACCGTGATACATGAGTATAATGCGGCAGTATATGCCACCCAACAAGCACAGCAGTAGCAGATGTTATAGTACTTGCAAGAGTTTTCAGCTGCCCAGCTTCAGGGACTTCCGGCTCCGCCCATGCCTACGTCTGTTCCCCTACCTTAGCCGCTGCAACATCCTCAACAGCAACCTCCTCCTGACGCAGATATAGATTTAGATGATATAGATTTTATATAGTTTTATGACTTTATGAACAATTTATAAATAATTTAATGAAAAATGTTTAGACCACTTTTGATGGGGTTGTTGGTTATATGAAATTGTTTGTGTAATTTGCAGCTTGCTTGGAAGGTAATTTACATATTTTATGGTTTTTTAGTATAAAAAGTACTATAGCCGACGAAATTTACCAAAATTCGACTGCTATAGTATTTTTTTTTATTCTTTTTCAAGGTTTAGCCGATGAAATATGGCTTATTTAGTCAGGTATAATAGTATTTAGCCGACGAATTACTATAATTCGTCAGCTATATTTTTTTATTTAATTTTTTCAATATTTAGCCGACGAATTATAGTAAATTTTGTCGGCTATAGTTATTTTTTATTTATTTTTATTAAATACTTTAGCCGACGAAATATTTACATTTCGTCAGCCAAAGTCTTAGGTTAAGGCTGACGAAAATTTATATCGTCTGCTTTAGTCTTACTTTAATTGACGAAAAATAGAAAAATAAGTCGTCGGCTAAGTTTTAAACTATAGCCGACGACCACTTTTAAGTCATAGCCGACGAGTCATTGCCGACGACATCTTAGCCGACTAATTTGGCTAACAGGCTGACGAAAATTTTTCGTCGGCTAAAGTGCTGATCCTTGTAGTGAGCACAATAAGCCAAATTGGAGACATGTTACATGGAATAGCGTCACCTATCATATTAACATGCATGTTTTATGAATCCTTAGCCCTAATAGATAGTCTAGAATGAAACAACTTAGTGTATGAATCAATCCAAATTTACCTTAGCACGTAAAATCGTAACCTAGAAAACTACCATGGCAAAGGCAGCCTCTAAGCATTGATTTTGATGCATAAATTCATGAAAACAAACCAAAACAAATACATAAGAATATCGAAACCTACTGCCCTTATCAAATACTAAAATTGAAATATGAGACAAGTTAAAACAAAACACAAAACCAACTCATGAAATCAGAAACATGTCTTGCATCTAAAACCGAAATTTCAACAAAGTATTCATATATATAATCATAAATTATAAATCCAAGAATAAGATACAAAGCCAAAGTTGAGTCACACATTAGAAACCTTGAAGAAAAGCCTCTAAGAGTGACAAGAATGGAATGAATGAAAGGTAGTGTTTGGATAGGGTTTCGGCTGTGTATTTCTTGAAGAACTTTGGTATGTACTTTGGCAAGGCTGTATGAATGGTGACATGATGATTTACTGCCCTTGAAGTTGTGCTTTATATAGAGGAAAAAACCCTATAGAGGCCAGCCACAAAGTTGAAACCAAGTTGGTTTAGGTTTCCCTAGTTTTCTCAATTCGGCATAATGACATCCGTCTGATTATTAAATTATAACTTCCTCTAGAAAATATCTATTTAGGTGATTTCAATTGATTTGGAAACTAGACTCTCTTAGATCTCTATCCATATATGGCATTTTTTTTGATTCGTTGTGAGCTATCTTAGAGAGTCCGTTGAAGTTGAGAGACGTGCACAGGAATTTTTTTCCAAAAATAATCAGGGTTTTCAAGACTTGGATATTCTGCCGAATTTTGATCTTATTCTCCTTATTGGACTCGGTTTGTACTTCTCCTTTATGTATATGGTGACTTGGATTAGTCAAATTGATTCCCTAGATCCATTAGGAATCCTTTTCTCGGCAGCAGTAAGTACTCCGTTTTGGCAGTTTGACCTTCCGGTACTAATTCAGGCATAACTCCCTCCCGAAAATAGATATGGATGCGATTCAAAATGTTCTGGAAACTAAACTCACAAACATTTCCATGCATGTATGGTACATCTTCTAATTCCTTATGAGTCGTCGTGGAAAAATTCTAGAAGTTGGATGATGTGCACAGGAAATTCTACATGCTTTCGACCTCTTGATGTTGCTGCCTGTTCTATTGCCTTTCATAACTCCAATTCTCTTGATTTTTTCTCCCATGAACTCTTCTACATGTCACCTATGTATCAGAGAAGTTAAATCAATTTATGACAATGCAAAAGCTTTACAGAATCATCAAAACATGTCTAGACCCCAAACTGAACCGGTTTCTTGTTATTTCATGTAGCACTAAGTAAAATTCTGTATAAATCCTCTATGTTTAGTATGTTTTTATTCTTATACAACCAAAGACTCTTGACTCAACAATATGACTCGATTCTATATAAATAAGGGTTAAACAAAGTAAAAATGGAGAGATAAACATGTTAAGAACGTAGCACTTTGTGCTCCTATCACCCTTCCCTCCCCTCATTATTGTCGAGAGAAAGAGAGAGGGAGTTCGAGAGACACTGAGAAAGCAACGTCGCTGCTCTCCCTTCATCCGCGCCACTGCTGCCGCCCTGCCACCCCTGGCCGATCAGCGACCACCACCAGAACTCAACCCGGATATTTACACTGATGGTCAAATTTCGGTGCAAGGCATCAATGAGATTCTATTTCCGGTTGAAGAGCTGGAGAAGAAAACAACTTCGGTTGTTATGGCTGCTGTTAAGCCCAGAAGAGGTATTTTCTAATTTCTTCATCATCTAATCATTTTCATCTTAGTTTTCCATTAATTGATTGAACTGCTGTGCCGGTTGAATGTGTCGTTTACATTATGAAACTATGATCAAAGATTGCTTAGTCGTGGTTACAAAGCATTTGTTTTTTAAGGTATAGGTTAAAGCCAAAATTCTATCACTCTTTGATGCTAATGTGGGCTTAATATTATAAAGGGTGGGATTAATTTTGTTCGTTATAAAACAAGGCCAATTATGTCATGGCTAGATGTCACTAAAATGATTAGAATGATGAGATTAGTTATTGATGGATGGAGGTTTATATAATTCATCACTGAATTCTGGGTTGCCATTGCACATACTAGAGAAAGACAACTAAACATCCCTAGAGTTTGTAAGTTAAAGCTTTCTTAGCGTGTAAACCATCGATTATTATGGAGCACTTATGCCCATCAACGACTTTCAATCACTTGTATATATGAACACATTAGTTGTGGGTTTAAGGTCGAAAATTTTGGATCTAGGGTTTTAGACAAAAACATAGAATAGCAGTATAGAGAACTAAGCAGGGGAATTGGAATGAGGCAGATTAGAATACTGGGTTAGAATTTGGAATGTTATGTGTTGTAGACACAGACTCGTACCTGAATAGAGTCTCAAGAGTCGATGGACTCAGGGCCCTGAACCTTTAAGGGCATAAAATTTTATTTTCTCATTGTGCGATCACATTAGTTTAGTAAAAAACAAACATTATATTACAATCATTAGTTACTATTTTAGAAAAAATGAGTAGTGTAATTAAGTATAAAAATATTTCTAATGTTTTATGTCGTTAAATTTTGAGTTTATAGCTTTATAGTTCATGAATTTTTTGAAAAGAGAAAATAAATTTAAATGAATACTATAATTTAAGGGCTCATTTTTAAAAGTTCGACTCAGATCTGAAAATCTCAGATCTGGGCCATTAGGCATAACATAATAATCTTGGTTGGGGGGAGATGAAGCTTGAGAAATGGAGCAATCCGAGTCCCACTGTCGGTGGTGCAAAGTTAAATTTGAGCTGCTTATCTTGTTGTCTGGGGTTATACCAAATCCTACTCTTCAAACTTCAGTGTTGTCTGTATGGTAAGTTTTCTAGTTGTGTTCCAGTTCGGAAACAGAGAAGATCTTCAAGAACAAACTAAAATTTTATTTCATTTGTTCAGATAAACCAACAGAATATATATTGTTGTATACCAGTGTTAATACAGCAAGTAATAACCTTTTTTCTTGAGCATTCTGCAGTACTAGAGTTTCAAATGAACTACATGCGCTCATATAGCTACATGCGCTGCCATGTTTCTTACTGTTGTAGAGATGAGTACAGTAGCCATAACCCTCTTTCACTGCCATCATGCATTTGGTTACCTCATTACCAATGAGGATGAAGGCATCGACTATGTCATGATCATGGCGACTCTACTTTGCCTGTCTGTTATATTAGACAGCTTTCATGGGGTCTAATGAGGATGAAGTCATCGACTATGTCATGATCATGGCGCCTCTACTTTGCCTGTCTGTTATATTAGACAGCTTTCATGGGGTCTTTGAGGTTCATTACTCTTCAAGCTCAAGATATATACAAAAATAAATTTCATTTTCTTATGTATCATTCCTAATGTTTATATTTTCTCAACGGATTTTATTCAGGTATATCTAGAGGATGTGGGTGACAGCATATTGGGACTTACATAAACCTTGGGGCATATTATCTGTTTGGGATTCCAGTTGCTGTACATTGGCTTTCTTGGTACTACTGAGAGGAAGGGGGTTTTGGATAGGGATATAAGTTGGTCCTTTTGTTATAACGAATGTAAGAAAGAACACAGATTTACGTGGTTCACTAATAAGGTGTTAGCAACATCCACAAGCAGAGGAGAACAATTTTATTAATCCTTGAGAAAAAAATTTTCTTAACTAAAATTTTTTTCTTAGCAACATCCACAATATCTATTTGTGTTAAACCTAACTTAACTAAAAGATTTTTCTCTTCTTCATTGAAAAAAAATTAAAAGATTTTTTGAATACTTAACTTACAAAGTTTATGATTTTGTTAATGTGTAATTGACTGTCTATTGATAATTACTTATTAATTATGATTGTTCATTTATGGTGGTTGTCAACTCAATTAGTGAAAAAGGTTGAGAGACTAGAATTTAGGGTTAAAACAATTAGAATATTTAGAACCGTTAGATTTATTACTAATCCAGAAGTATAAAATATTCAATAAATTAAAGATATGAGATATATCAATATACCATATAAAATTCCTTTACTATGAGGAGTCTTTTGTTATATTGAACGATCATAAGGATTTGGATAGACTTTTGTTGTTGATTGGTACTTGGTTATCTAAAATGGTATTTAATACTCATCATCATTTACATTAAAAAACATTTTTAATACACACATATATATATATATAGACATTGAAAATCTAAACATCTATATCATTATTTTGAATGAATGAATCGATATAGAGATGGATAGAAACGTTATGTATTTATCAATTATTGATTCACCTTAGCCGACAGAATATTTCGTCGTCTAAGGAAATAATCCGTCGACTAAGGAAATATTTGTTCCGCGCTTTATCAAAGAATAATTGAACTTTATCTTCTTTGCTGACGAAATATTTTGTTGGTTAAGAATATATTTTCGTCGACTAAGATTATTCTAGTCGACGGAAAAGGTTGACAAAAAGTTTCCGTTGGTTAAAATAATCTTAATTTAGAGACTAATTCATGCTGAGATATCATGTCATAACGTTTCCTCCTTTTGCTAATGTTATACTTGGTCTATGCTTAGATATTGAATTTTTGATTCCTCATCATGTGCCGTTCTCTACTCCTTGTCATGATTGCGAATTTTGATATGCCTAAAACTGAAGATCAAATTGTTTCTTTCATGGCTGCTGACAATGCTCAGCTTCCTAATTAATTAATTAATGGAATCCCATGTAAACAAGAACATATATATATATATATATATATATGAAATGCTACCGTGAATTGATGCATAGTATGTATTAACTATTTTAAAATAATATATAAAAATATTCGTTGTATAGGTAAACAAGTCATCCATTAATATTGTGACACGTGTAAAAAATACAACTTTAACCAACTTTTAACTAGGTTATACATGAATTGTTCAAAAACTTGTAATAAGGATAGTAAATTTTGTAATTACATGGTTTACCACTGTACTCATCACTAAATACATTAAATATAGTATTAGTAGTAAAGATATCATGAATGATATAATTTACTTGGAAAAAGACCATAATTACGATAAAAAGAACTATTTTACAAGATTAACGACTTCAAATATTTTAGATCTGATTATTAATATTACAATATTTGTTGTCACTAGAGGTAAAATTATTGTTCTTTTCGTAAAAAAGATTGTATTCCAAGTAATATAAAGAATACGACCATATTTATCAGTTATACCTCGGTTGTTGTAGTTTATAGTAAAAGACACTGTATTATAGGTAATTGTCTCAATTACAACAAAATTTACACAAAGTACGATATAATTACAAGATAAAAGGATTTTATTACACAAATAGCTTATTTACCATATGTACATTTGTTTCACCACTATTACGACAATATGTTGTCAAATTGGTAAAATAGTTCTCGAACATATAATTGAAAAAATTACTGCATATACAAGCTTGATTACTACTTTTTCAACAATTCATTGACATACAAAGAATTACCACAAAATTGACCTTGATTACTACTTTTCACTTCAATTGTCGATAAACCTTGTAGAACGTAGTCACATAACCAAAAACTTTGTAAAGGACGTCAATAATTACAATATATAGATTCTCATTACATCTTAAAGGACTCAACGACAATCTAGTCATATCATTAACATCGATCTACTCATATCATTAACATTTTGCTAGTATAATAACACATTCATTGTTTTATTGGTATATATATTCTATAAACATCTAATGATTAAACACTTGTATTCTATGAATTTTTTATTTTATTTTATGATTGAACACAGTTTGTTCTTTTTTTTTATGAAAAGAAAAGAAAAATAAATTAAAAAATAGAAAAAAATAAAGATCAAATTGGTCAAGTGCTCTCTCGCTGTCTCATGTGAATCATTTCTTCGGCTAGATCACTAATGTCATTTTAGAGCTGGACCAACGAGATCGGCAACCACAACCTCCAAATCTCCATCGTGCATCACCACTCGATCTAACTGCCGCATCTCTGAGATCTCCTGCTCAGTCAGCAACTATGTCATGATTTGAACCCCAAAATCGAACTAAATAAATAACCTTAAGCCCAATTTAATTAACCATTCAACAAGTTAAGGAAGCTTCATGATCATAACCCAGAAAACTCTTCATAATCCTCTTGTTTCCTCCTCTTCCTTCTTCCTCTTGTCTTCTCCTCTTTCACGTTAGGGTTTCTTGAGCAAACATAACAAATTGGTTTCAGACTCTTTCCTCAAATTCAGCTTTCTTTTCTCCTAGGACATTCTCTCTATCATCACTTTTCTTGTTCGATCGTGTTTTTTAGATTTAGGATTTGTTTTCTTTGTTTTTTATTCCGTTGAAATATTGTTCATTCATATATATATATATATATATATAAAGAATACTGATAATTTAGCTAAGTGAAAAGAAAGAAAAAACTTGTTAATAGCTACACCGGTTACCGTTTTGAAATAATTTAAAGCTTTAGATGTATTCATATTTTTATTATATCCAACGGTCTAAAATATTTAACAGAGTTGATGTATAGCATAGATTAAGTCATATTAGAATTTCCCATATATATATAGACATTGACTAAAAGTTGCACTTCTCGATCATCTACTTCTAGCTGATGCTAACTAAATCCAATGAAGGTCGTTTCATAGAATTGTCGGGGTTGTTCTCGTTCTAATTTGAGCCAGGTCAAATTAATATTCGATCGAGCAGGCTAGGGTTTATTGCATGTTCCTACTATGTATGATACGGTAGAGTACGTACGTAGCGTAGGAGCTCTTATGTAACTAATATCTAGCTCCATATATATATATATATATATATATATATATATCATTCCACAAATACCGTAGTACTAATTAATCAGGGTTGATCGATCCCTTCCTTAATGTATTTGGATACAAACGTATTCTTTATAACCTAGCCTTTCGAGAATTGATCAAAAACTGTGTGCTATATATCTCATTTTCTTTTGTTTCAAAGTCAACATATATGCTCGTAGAACGGTCAACGAATGGTGGTTGCTGGCTAGAGCTTCAAGCTTGACCAGATATAAGCTGCAAATTTAACAAGCAAACCATGGAAAAGAAAAAATGGTTTGGAATTCAGTCTTGGTTTTAGATTCTCCCCGGGACACTAAGACAACGAATTAGCTGCAGTAGTCGGAAGTGCATGCATTGGCAACCTATTATCGAACTTCTTGGCATGCGCACATATAAATAATTACACTCTTTAATGCTAAGTTATTAGTGTGAAACAAAAATGGCAGCTTGACTCGATCAGTTGACTGCTTAACGATCGATGGCTACCCTTGCCTAAAGCACTACGAGAAACAATCGATCATCATGCATCTATATATGCCTCTAAATAACACCTCTGTATCATCCATGCTTATTAGCAACTCGAATCTTAGCTAAGCTGAAGCTAAAAATCATGAAATTTATTTACTGCGTCTTCGTTTTCATAATTCCTCTTCTTGTTGTACCATCTTATGCAAGAGTTTTATTATCAGGTAATGAACTTCTCTGGTAAATACCCTACAGCTAGCTAGGCCATATATAACTACGTACATACGTGCTCTGTCGTCACTATATATGTGTATATATGTTCAGAATGATGTTCCATTAGTCGTTCTTCTTCATCTCTTCTTTACAGAATTAACATACTTTCTAGCTATCTTACATTTCTAGCTAACTTCTTATATACCAACAAGTTTCATTCTTGAAATTTATTTATCGGTCAGCTCAATTTATCGAGTACTGGCCTATAACTCTTGGAAAAGAAGTTCAAGTAGCTTGGTTTAGTTAGTTTAATTTGATCGATAAGTACGTTTGTTTGGACTTTATAAATTAGTGAATACATACCACTGAAATTTTGCGGAATTTTGAACCTTTCATATATGCATTCGGTATGTCGTACTGAAAGAAACTCCGAGCTAGCTAGTACGTTTATCTGATCCTCAACACATTGTCTATCTTATTCCTCAGTTAGACCAAGAGACGAGTTGGCTGCGTTTATCACCATTTACGATAATTATGGAAGGAAAACTCTAAGCCCGCCACCCTCCCCTTCCGGTTCTCCTTCACCCCACCATGCTGTGCATGGCGCCACCACCAATTCTAACTTGAAAATGAGTCGAAACACTGACTTAACAGCGCCACTAACAACCCATGGCCAGAGCGATCAACGCATCTCAAGAAATACTACTGCATATCCTCCACCATCAGCAAAGCCATCACCGACACCAATACCCAGGACTCGAGCTCCACCACCACCTCCAAAGACATCACCAACACAAAAGAATCGAGCCCCACCACCACCGCCAAAAGGGTCAATAACACCAACGCAAGGGACTCGAGCTCCACCGCCACCGCCACCGCAGAAGCCATCACCGTCAGACGAACACCTAGGAATTAGTAGTAGCACTGCTAGCTACTAGCTCGAGTTCAACACTGTCATCTCTACAATCAGCGAACTAAATGATTGAAAAGTTTTCTGGAACCACACGAGCTTCGTCACTGACGTTCAATTCAGCACCGGCACATGTAGAGGAATTTTATATCCAGATTTGTTGGCAGGAACCGAATTCTGAATGCTGATCTTGCATGACTTGGATAGTTTCAAATATCTAGATTCTTCGGTACTATTTTTTTTGAAAGAATGCACTATATATATGCCCAAAATACAAATATATATACATAGAATGTTTAACCAAACTTTATGATAATTTGCAATTATATTGGACACGGAAAATGGAATTGAAAGGAGATAGAATGCCAGATGAGTCTCCAACTCATCTAAAGAAATATGATTCATTAAAGAAAAAAAATCAAAACAAAACAAAATGACACAGCAGAATGAGATTGGACCACATAAGAAAGTTCAGACTAGTGCATCCTGCCTGAATCGGATGCAAGTTTTTTTCTTTGTATTATCCGTTCTACAATAATCACTTGGATAATATAAAAAAGCAAGATTTAAAAAAAAATGAAAGTATGTTTGTTCATTTCCATTGGTCGACACGAAGTTTCTTTTTGACACAAATTATGATTAGGTCTGGTGAACTTGCACACGACACGATAACACGACACGAAAACGAACGAATTTATAAGGATTTGGTTTGAGGTTTATAGGTTTGGTTTCATATAGGGTTGACACGATAACAATACTATTTATTATGGTTTGATTTATGGTTAAACAGGTAACACGAAATAACCTAATAACATAGAGGTATTTTTGTAATTTTCATTTCCTTGCCTACCATATATAAGAAACTCTAGGGCAATGATGGTGAACTGATTCGATCGAAATTATAAGGAGAAGTCCTCCAAGTTTTTGCGTAGATGCATGAAACTTTGCCAATTCTTATTTTTCTAAATTAAGCTTTTGCGATTTTGCTATCTAGCATCTATCTTATTATTACATCCTTGGAGATGTAGCTTGACTTTTGAACTGAGTTATTGTTCAAGATTTATGACTTTCTTCAGCTTACAAATTATAATTTTGAGTCTGTTTTTTTTATATTTATTCATAAAGATCTAATGTATTTTAGTATTTTTGTTGTTTACAGAAAAATTAAAAAAAATATTTATTATATGTTTTAATTTAACGGTTAACACGATAATTTATGGTTTGGTTTTGCTTTTAGCATTTTGCATATGATAACTTAATGGTTTATTATCGTGTGACACGATAAATAGACGAAACCAAATGAATCCGACACGAACACGACACGACACGACACGGTGTTTTGTCATGCCTAATTGTGATCAATCGGCAGTAGGCACAAACATAATCTAGTAGTTAACATCTTCTTTCCCTTGGTTTTGCTTTCCAATTATATCATTTCTTTCCAAAAAACCAAGTCATGTAGGAAAGCTCCGTAAAAACAGGAAGGAAAACTTAGGGTTTTTTAGGCTTGTCTCGCAGCGATCAACATCAACATTGACTTCTGGCCTTGTTAGTGTGGGTGGGTTCGCTTCCGGACGGGCGTAGTAGGTTGTCGGGTGACTCTCTCACCTAGTGGGCGGTGGCCGGTGGATTATGAATGTGGATTCCATGGAGTCGGATCGGGATGTTGGTTGGTTAGCTTGGGTGGGAGTGTGTTTCTATCTTGACGAAGGAGCTCTATTGATGCTTATGAGCAGCGGATCATGGCTTGACTGTGGCTAGGTCAGTTGATGCAGATGGGCAATGAGATAGGGTGAACAATTCAGGAATGGTTACCTAGTTTTTTATTTGGGATTGGCCATCACGTCTTGTTCTGGTGATGATATAGAAGAATGGGTTGTCTGCTACTTCTCTATGGTGGTCGCGGTTAACGTTTCGCTTTAAGCAGCGGCCAACATCGACGGCATGATGGTGGTTCTGCAATTAGGTCACAACAAGTCTTACTGGGAGTCTGGCTCTTATGTCCCACTTAGTTTGGATGGGGCCTATGCTTCTTATGGGCCTAGGTGTTTGGTATAGGTTTTTTAGGTTAGTTTGTTGTGTCGCCTTCTCTTTGAGTGAAGGTTTCGTCTCCTCTTTGAGCGAGGATTTAGGGTGTCGGTAGGTTGGAGTCGTTTGGTTCTTTCGTGAAGTGAGTTATGGTTATGATGTTGTTTCTAGGGATTATGTGAAACGTTGGTTTGTTCATGTTGTCAATGTAATAGGAAGTTTATCTGTGCATATGTGCTCGTAGTTTTGGTATAAAGTTTTTGAACAGGTTGTTTCTTCTTGAAGATGATTGTAAGGATGTATCGTCACATTTGGAATATGTTAGGTTACTGTTGAACCCCCTATCGGTTCTTATCTATTGTAGTTACTGGTGTTTCTCGGATAGGTGGGGAGGTGAGTGGAGAACTATTCCACCACTAATATATCCCTCATAATTGTAATATTATATTCTCGTTTAATGATGTTGAATTTTTTTTTCTAAAAAAAAATCTTGCATGCTTAATTGCTCATGCACATACGACTCATATGGGCATATATGCATTGCTAGCTCTTGAGGGTATAATAAGAGATGTCTGTGAACCGTATATAGGCATTGCTAGCTCTTGGTGTTTCAGCAGTGTGTATTGCTTTGGGAGAGTCTGTTGGCAATCCAGGTACGTGGGCTATCATGCTCAAGATCTATTGTTAGACAATCTTGTTTTATCTGGATGTCACCTAGCCCAGGTATGGTGAAATTGAATTGTGATGCTGCTCTGTTTAATGATTAGATGTTGGAGTGGGTGTGGTTGTTAGGAATAATTATGGGAATTTAATCATGACAAGAGGGGAGAGACTTACAGGGAGGTTTAAACAATGTATTGTTGAACTTTGGGCAGTGTTGTTAGGTTTAGAATAGTAAAGGTTGGTTGGCAAGTAGAAGTTGTTGAGACAAATTGTGTAGAAGCTGTTCTTATGGTGAATGGTGTTGGAGGGTGTTTTGCTTAGGAAGGGGTATTACTTGAAACGATTCGAGAGTTGCTTACTGTAGTAACCCAAAAATTTAAATGTTAATTTCTAACATTGTTTAGAAATTAATTAGTAGATTTGGTGTGTATTTGTATATTCGAGAAGAGTGCCGAAGTGTTCGGAGTCATGAGACGCTCGAAAACGTCTTATTTAAAGGGTCAAATGTTGACTTTTTCTACGTCAAGTTTCTTAGAAAACTTTCTTCACGTGTGTTGTAGTGCTCTACGATACGAGTCCGTGGATATGCGGCAGGTGTGAATCAGACATCGTGTGAAGAAGTTACTATCGTTTGAAATTGGGTTTCTGATTTTGGAAAGTTTATAAAAGGAAACTTGGGTTTCCAAAATGGGAAAAATTCCCTTTTTTCTTCTTTCTTTTCTAAGCAAATTCTCTCTTCAGTATCTGACTTTTCCAGCCTACCCGACCCGACCCCGGTTGACCCGACCCGAGTTTGACGGCGAACTTCGGCCACCTGAGACGTCGAGGCCGGTCGGAATCTCTTCCTCTCCTCCGTGCGAGCCTCCATGTGGTGGCGGTGTGGCCCAGGTCAGCCTAGAATGGCACAACTGAGCCTAAACAGTGGCGGCGGCGACCTGGTTTCGACCCAGTTGTTGCCCCGCCATTTGCAATGGTTCTAAGAGCCGAAACCACCCTCGTTGTGACCGTCTCCTCCTTCTGAAAACGCTGGTGTATCCCTTGAAGGTCAATTTGGAGCGCGGAGGTGTAGATCATGAATTCTTCCTTTCGGGGTAGTTTTTGGCTGCTTCCGGTCCAAATTGATTGAAACTCCAGGTATTAAAGTTGTTCCCTTTGTTTTGATCTTCATATTTCATGTTGGAAGTTTGTTGAAATTCAGTGTTTTTCGTGGAGGCGTGTGACGACCACGCTCCGCCGTCTGTGGCTGCCCGTGCAGGCGCGTCCGGCGGTTCTAGGTGTTATGTTTTCTCCTATAGGCTTTCTAGGGTTGTTGTGGTTCTTTGAAGGTGGTTTTGGGTGGAAGATGGTGAGGTTTAGGGTGGTGGCGCTTGAGGCCCAAGCGCAACCGCTTGTGGCGGCGCGTGGCGGTGCGTCTGAAGTCTTTTGGGGTAGTGTGTTGTCCTAGTACCATTTGCTCGTCAATATGAATGCGTGCATATATAATTTGCTGATTTTGGTTATCAGATGAGCGCTTAGGGTTTTGTCGAAGTTTATTTACCTTCGGTTTCTACCGAGGGTAAATCCGTTGGGTGTTTCGTGGTAGTTGAGGGGTGATGGAGTTCGTTTAAATTGTGGTTGATAGTTTTGGAGGATTGCAATGCGAGATTCAGATGGTTTAAGTCTTTATTACTTTCGTGTGACAACTAAGGTCGATTATATAAATGTAGGTGTATATTGTTTAACCAAGAGCGTTGGAGATTTACAGTGCGACGGTAGAAGACGCAACGAGATTTGAGGTAAGTAAATCTCACTAAGGGTCCGTTTGATGTTATATAATTATTGGGCGTAATTATATTGTTTGTTGCGGATATAATATTATGTGAGAATATTCGTGGAAAATGCATATATATATGCCTATGAATATAATATATTACGGAGCGGCATGGTTATATGTTATTCATGCAGTGAGCATTATCTCACCTGGTTCACAGAGGAACCTTTATTACATTTATGGTTCATTGTAGTAAAATTATAATAAAAAAATTTCTTTGAAACCAAATTATTGATTTTAAAATGAATTGACTTGATCGACTACAGTCCATTGGTAAGTTAAAATGATTTTCATTATAAAACGATTTTAAGTGGTTTTGCGACGATGAACTATAAAAAGGTGTGATAACGATTTGAGATTACGTCATTATCGAGAATGAAGTATTGTTAAACAATATCTATATGAGAAGGATATGTGAGTCGGTCGTTGTATGTTGACGTTAATGCCTCAATGATTGTGAGATATCAGATGGAGCTAAGTATGGACTGGTAGAGTTGTCGATGTTGTCCCACGGTATACGTGTCAGGTGAGATGTTTATGACTCGAAATGCGTATCGAAATTTCTACTGTACTTAGAGTGGAGTAAGTGGTTGTGCCCCGTGATTTAGTCCAAGGACAAGCGCCTTAGTGGTGAGAGTTGTGTTAGTGTCTTGTGTGTGTGATGTGTTGTTACGGTCACATTTGATGACGGTAGTTGGTACCTTATGGGAAATGACTAAGTGTTGCCGAACTCATAAGTACGAGTTTGTTTGTTAGGGTCACAGTTGGTAACGCTAGTGGATACTTTATGGGAAATGACTAAGTGTTGCCGAACCCATAAGTACGAGTTGTTGTTAGAGTCACAGATGGTGACAGTAGTGTGGATACTTTATGGGGAATGATTAAGTGTTGACGAACTCATAAGTACGAGTTTGTTGAGTTACTTATAAGGATTGACTAAGTGTTGCCGAACTCATAAGTAAGTTGAGGAATTAGGTTTGCTTATTTGTGCTTGTTTTATGTGTTTTTGGGTAATTCTGAAACTATCCCTAATTGCTGGAATTTTCCTGTTTTGATTTATGATTTTCTGTTCATTTTTCTAAACTAATCTTTATGTAGGAAATGTATAATTTTATTGTTATAATTATTTCTATCAATGAATGATTGTTTTTATAATCTTTATTTTTTATTATTAAACCTTCTTGTTTCGGAAGCACTCGTATTTTTGGGGTACGAGGCCGTGATTGTCTTTAGATTTACTCATACGAGCTGAAAAGCTTACTGGGTTTATTTGTTTACAACCCGGTGCACCAATCTATAGTGTAGGGTTTGATCTTGCAGTTTGAGAGTATCAGTGATTTGCGGAGCGAAGGCTTAGGAGCTTACTTCTCGGCATTGGAATCGTGCTTGTAGCGGTCGTTAGTGGGTAGTAAGTTTCTTGGAGCGCGACTTTATTAGGTTATAGAATGTTGATAAAGTTATCATGTCTTGAGTTTCGAGATTTTTGGTTATCCTAAAATTCAGATCGTAACACTTACTGTGTCTGGTGTTATGAAGCTTGCTCAAGTTTCTAGGAGCTGTAATGGCATAGCACATGAGGTAGCTCGGTTTGTAGCCCGCTTTGAGGGGTGATATTGTTGGTTAAGGGTTGGGCTCGATTGGCTTATGGATGTCATCAATGGTGACATACCCGTAACCCAATCTTGTAATAGGAAAGGGTGTGGGGATCACTACCAGCATAAACAACATAGCCGACGAACAAAAAAACAGGCCGACTAAATTTTTTTTCGTCAGCTAAGTTAAATTTTTGTAGGCTAAACTATTTTTTTCGTCGGCTATAGTGTATAAACTATAGCCTATGAAATTATAAAAGTTTAGCCGACGAAATATATAATTTCTTCGGCTAAAATTCCTTATATTTACAAATCTAGACAACAACTTATTTGAAAAAAACGGGAGAAAAAGTTTAGGTGTTTTCGAAATCTGTCCAAAATTAGTTTTTGGAGCTATATATAAGTACGTATATGTGTATATACCTTGATTTTGAGTTGATTTAAGAGTTTTATTTTAGTTATATAATATTTATTTGGAGTTTTATTTGAGTTGAATTAATGCATTTCGAGTGTGATTGAGTTGATCGATTCTGATTTAATAATATATATGAAGTTGTTGTTAATGAGTAGTAGATATATTTATATATATATATATATGTTAATAATTTAATTATAATATTTTGTTGATGCATGGTATGAATTAATTAAGTTGTTGATGATATGTTGATTATGATTTTGTGATAATCGATGTTGATATATAATATTGTTATGTAATTAGTCATTAGTATATGTATATATATATATATGTGTGTGTTAATTATTAATTTGTTATTAATTAATTATTATAGAATACTAAATGATTTGAAATTTTATATATAGAATTAATTAATTAATTAGAGTTATATATATATATTGTTATTTTTCAAGATATGGATAAGAGTTGGATTTCGCTTTCAAAATATGACAAAAGATATTGTAAATGAGTTATTAGTTTTATTGAAATATGCTCTCGCTAATGCTAACGGGAATACAATTTTCTATTGTCCGTGCACAAGATTTCAGTGTCGCAGCGATATGCATCGATTTGCGATTGAAAAAATATGCCAGCACCTGAAGAGTAATAAGTTTTGGGAAATGTACACATGTTGGATATATCATGGTGAAACATCATCAGGAGGTCCGCGTGATCATGGGCAATTTTCTGAGATGAGCAGTACATCTAATGATCCAACAATGACTTTCATTAACAATATGTTTCCTTATAAGAGCAGTGTATGCTCTCAAGGACAGTATATGCCTGAGCCGGTGCAGCCCTTCCCTAGAGTTGTCAACACTGTTGGTATTAACAAGTACAACAAACTGTTTGTTTTCTAACAGACGCATGTGTACGCCGGTTGGAATTTTTTCTAACACTGTTGGAATTTTTCCAGTAGTATATAAAAACCACTTGAGGTCTATTATATATGAGAAATGAGATCCCTTAGCACCCTTTTTGTATCATCATTACAGATACCCATACAATTCCCAGCTCAATTGATCGAGATTCATTGAGTTTCAATAAATTTTTTCGTCATATAAACCCTAGTGGCGCTAGAGATAATAGAGCCATAGTTTTACATATAGACGATTTGTTTTGAATCTCACAAACACTTGTCTCTCGCATTTCTTTTCTTGATATTATTTTATATAGCAACATATAAATCGTCTATATGTAAGCAGGGACGTAGCAAGCTAGGGAGCAAGGGGGTCAATTGTCTCTTCTTAATTTTTAAAATGAGTAATTAGTCTTAATTTATATCAGATATTAATAAAAAATTGATCATTCTTAAGTTTTTTTTAAGACAGTATTAATTAGTAATAATGTAATGCAATAAAAATTTATACTATTTAAATACTTAATCCAATTAATACAAATCATGTCAAGAGTTTCTTACCATATTAATATCCCTACTAATATGTAATTTAATGTTTTAAATTATATTTACAGGTTTTATTTTATATTATAAATAAGCTTAATGTAAACAACACATTGATGTTTACCATACAATAACGTACATTATGTCTAAAAATAACATATTTTAATACTTATCGTGCATGAAATTCTGAAAATCCAAAGTTTATTCGAGATGAATCAATTATCTTTTTAAGAGTACATGTTCATTTACGAATTTGTATAAAGAACATTGTTGAAATTGTGTTGTTGTTAAAGAGTGACCGAAGATAATTTAATTTTTTCGTTAATCAAATCTGACCCTTCTAAGTGAGATATCTGGCTACGCCACTGTATGTAAGCACTTGTTTTTAGGCTCACAAACCCATTACCCTTCAGATGCTGCCATACTTTGTCAATCGCAAATCCATGTATATCGCTGCGACACAGACATTTCGTGCAAGGGCAATAGAAAATTGTATTTCCGTTAGCATTAGCTAGTGCATATTCAAGAAAACTAATAACTCATTTTACCATATTTTGTGTCTCATTTTGGAAGCGAAATCCAACTCTTATCTATATCTTAAAAATATAACAAAACATATATATGTACAACTCTAATTAATTAATTCCATATATAAAATCTCTAATCATTTAGTACTCTACTATAATTAATTAATAACAAATAACACATATATATATATATATACTTAATAATTACATAACAATATTATATATCAACATCGTTCATCACAAAATCATAATCAGCATATCATCAACAACTTAATTCATACCATCAACCCAATATTAGAATTAAATTAATTAACATATATATATATATATATATATATCTACTACTTATTAACAACAACTTCATATATATTATTAAATCAAAATCGATCAACTTAATCACACTCAAAATCTATCAACTCAAATAAAACTAAAAATAAGTATTATAACTCAAATAAAACTTTTAAATCAACTCAAATAAAACTCAAAATCAACATATATATACATATATGTACCTATATATAGCTCCACAAACTAATTTTGGACAAATTTCGACAACACCAACAATTTCGACTACACCCAAACTTTTTCTTTCCCAAATGAGATGTGGTCGAGATCTACAATTATAAGGCACTTTAGCAAACGAAATTATATATTTTCTCGGCTAAACTTTTCAAAATTTCGTCGGCTAAAACTTACAGACTATAGTCGACAAAAAAATTAATTTAGCTGACAAAAATTTAACTTAGCCGAAGAAAGATTTTTTTTGTCAGCTAAAGTGGACTTTAGCTGACAAAAAATTAATTCGTCAGCCTGTTTTTTTCGTCGGCTAAACACATTCTTCTGTTAGTGAGTAGAGGGGAGAGAGACGGTCAAATTCATCTTCACAAGCTTTGATGTGACCCATAAGATCAACACAAGCATAGACATGACCAGAGGGACCAAGTGAAACCATGACTAAATATAAGAAAGACCCTCTAAAGGAACAAGATTAAGAATTTGGGGAGAAACATAAGGGAGAAGTGGATACAAGAGAGATAGAGGTGGGGTGGAACATGATTGAGGAGATGAAGGATGAATGAGAGTGAAGAGGAGGTGAGATCTGGGTTGTTGAAATTTTAGGATGTTGTTGGGGGAAGAACAAAAAGGAAAAGCAAAAAAAATTGATGGGACTGCCATCATCAGGACAGAGAAGCTACCACCATGGTAGAGAAGGATATCCCCCCTACTCACCAGCCAAAAACTAGATCAAAAACTAATCTAGATCCGGACAAAGAGAGGATGAGGAGAAGCAAATTGGATCTAACGACTTTTTAGAGAGAAGAGAGAGCTCATCTCACTAAAAAAAGGGGAAAACGCATCTTAGAAGTGGTAAACGAAACTACCAACAAAGCATTTTGTTGGATGACAAATATTCTCATCTAGCTAGTAACGTAATCAATGGGTATGTTACCCTAACAAATATGAATTTGGAGAAAAATCGGATACAGAATAGAGATCCCTTATATTTTAATGCCAAAATACAGTACTGGTGGTGGTGGAGCTATATATCCTTCAGGAGCATATTTATTAGTCACATAAGCTTTGTAGTATCTAAGTTGCAACTTCGTTGTTCTGGTAGTAGAATCTAGAACAAAACGTACAAAGAAGAGGTAGGGGACTAGAGTAATACCTACCGACCTCAAAAATGAAAACATGACGTACCTAATGCTCAATTAAAATGATGATTCCAGAAAACCTAAGGCTCGTAATCGGAATCATCTGATAAGTCCTCGTTGGTGTCAGAATTAATCTCTTGTATCTATGCCTTAGTTCATCGTCAGAGTCTTCGTCTCTTTCTTCATTTGGATCAACATCAATAAGGGTTGACTCTTAACGAGTTCGCACCGAGTGACCCGCTGGAAAATTATTTTGGCGAACAGTAGAGATGTCAGGAATACCTATTGCGTTGGGCTCCTGATACGCATCATCTTCGTCCTCGTCTCCATTCACTCCAAGTGTAGTCGCCTGGTAAATGTTTCGAGGATGCACAAGGTTGACTACTTTCCACGCGCCATCCCTATGGAGGTCATCAAGATAAAACACTTGTTTAACCGATGTGGCAAAAACAAATGGGTCATCTTCGTAAGCGCTTGTAGCAGTTTTCACCGATAATATTTTGTACTGATCGGTATTCATGCTCTGCGGGCTATTATCAAACCACCTACACTTGAACAGGTGCACTGTCATGCGTTCCCCATACATAAGTTCCACCACCGTAATAGTCGGTACCATTCCCATCACCAAGCGCCATCACCCTTGAATTCTGTATTCTCCGTTTGGTGTCTCTCTCTTCATGTACAAATTGGACGCCATTCACCGTGCACATGGGATAAACTGTAGCCCGTATTGGCTTCATCGTAAGAAGTCACAGTTTGGGCGACCAATTTGAGTGACCATCAGATTTGATCATGTCCATCTGCAACCAACCATTCAACTGTAAATATGGATAATATGCACTAAACGAAAAATTATTGCATACATATTAAATTACGTACCCAAACAAGAAAATAGTCTGCGAACGCCCTGTTGTAGTACTCCAGATCACCATCAACTTTTGGACAATATAGATGCTCGTTTTTCCAGAATTGAACTTCTAGACAATTAATCAATACCCACCAGTGGGCGATGGCCATCTCGTGTGGTCACATGTTGTATTCGCTTGATAATATTGCTCCACCAAATTCAACATCACTAGAGAGTATGGAAAGATTGAATTGTGGTGCACCTTCCTCCATGGTTTGCGGAGTCTTCTTCAACGCTCCTAAATACAACTTCATGTAGGTGACGTATTCGTGCGCAATATAGGCTTCAGCTATACATCCTTCAGGCGCAGATTTATTAGCCACATAATATTTATTGTCTCCAAGTTGTCTATAAATATAAGAATGCAAAGTGTTATGATTATTGAACATGTATATATATTGAGGAATTTAGGTGATTAAAACGTACCTTTCCATGGGATACGTCCAAGTGAAGTATACTGGACCGGTAAGCAACAATTGCTCAGGAAGATGGATAATCAGGTGAGGCATGATATCAAAAAAATTTAGAGAAAATATCCTCTCAAATTTACACATGATATAAATGACGTCCGCTTTCATTTCCCGGAGGTCAAATTTTTTCGCTTCCCGTGTGCATAACTTTTGTAGGAATCTTGCCAACGCTACTAACGGCTCCACCACCTGACGAGAGCCACAAACCACAAATTACCATCAAATCCAACATAAATTTTTTAAGTAACCAATTGACCGTTAAATTTTAACAAATTTAGCTTTAAAAATTAAAAAATTACCTGACTATTGAGGAACGGTCGAATGAAAACAGATAAGAGACGTTGTAGCAAGATATGACAGTCATAACTCTTCAAGCCATACATCTTATTGTCCCGGAATTTCACACAATTAGCTATATTTCCTGCATAGCCTGAAGGATACCTTACACAAGTCAACCACCTGAAGATTTGGATCTTCTGATCAGGCTTCACGGTGTAAAGAGCCTGAGGCATCTTTTTATGCCCCTGTTTCAACCACAGATGTTTTCTTATCTTCATATTCTCAAGATCAATGCGTGCCTTAGGACCGTCTTTCGTCTTCCCTTCCAAGTTGAGCATTGTACCCACCACACTGTCGCAGACATTCTTCTCTATGTGCATCACATTTAAGTAGTGTCTGATCACTAACTTACTCTAGTACGGGAGTTCCCCAAATATGCTCTTATGTGTTTATAATTTGTACCTGTCGGGTCTTTCAGGTATTGAGGCCACAATGTCGGGATGATTGCTGAGCCGCTCAAAATCATACTCATTAAGCACTGCTAAAATCTCTTCCCCCGTCCATCTATGCGGCTCCACACCCATTTCTACGGTCCCATCAAATGCCCTAGTATCTTCCCACCATGGGTGATTATGTGGAAGGCGAGTACGGTGACCTATCCGGACTATCTTATTGCAATGACTGTTGCTCCCCTCCTCGCTAAGGCACTCTGGACAAGCCTTGTATCCCTTAACAACGCTGCCCGACAACATCCCACGTGCAGGAAAATCACTGATGGTACCAACAACCATGCATGCATCTGGAACATCTCTTGCTTGTAAGAGTCATAAGTGGGATGACCGACCTCTTAAAGGAACTTATACTCTTCAATCACTGGTCTCATATACATATCGAGACACTTCCCTAGATAACCGGGCCCCGGAATCAACAAGGTCAACATGTTGTATTCCTTCTTCATGCACATCCATGGAGGAAGGTTGTAAGGATCCAAAATCACCGGCCATATACTGTATTGAAGACTCATGTTGTCAAAAGGGTTGAACCCGTCGGATGACAGCCCGAGCCTCACATTTCGGACCCTCTGACGCAAAATGAGGAAACTCCCTGTCTATATGCTTCCAAGCCTCACCGTCAGCAGGGTGTACCATGGTGTCTTCGTCATGCAACTCCCTCTCAACGTGCCATCTCATAGCTTTGGCTGTGTGTGAAGATATGTACAACCGCTCTAGCTTATCACTCAACGGGAAACACCGAAGTACCTTCACAGGTTTCCTGTTGCCTGCAGGAGTCCGTTTATACCTGTCGGTCCCACATACCGGACAACGATGAAGGCCTTCAAGGTCATTCTCGTCTGCATATTTACCCTAGAAGAGAACGCAATCATATCTGCATGCATGGATCTTGATGTAGGAAAGCCCGAGATCTTTCAGGATACGACGGACCTTATGATGAGTGGTGGGATGACGATGACCGTTGGGTAGCAACGAAGCAGCGTACTGTAGATACCTATCAACAATCTTCACTGTCAATTTTTCCTCAACTTTAATCTGCATCACCTCCATCACACACTCAAGAACGGTCTTCTTAGAACCGGGATACATAGGGGTCTGTTGGAAAGCAAGCAGTTTGTTGTACTTGTCAATACCAGTAGTGTTGACAGCTCTAGGGACGGCCTGCACCGACGCCTCAGGAATATACTGTCCTTGAGCGCATACACCGCTCTCATGAGAAAACATGTCGTTGATGAAGGTCGTTGTTGGATCGTTTGATGAACCGCCCCTCTCATAAAACTGTCCATTAGCATATCTTCTGTCCCATCTTAGAAGCGAAATCAAACTCTTATCCATATCCTAAAAATTCCACAAAAAAAAAATATATATATATATATATAACAATTAATTAATTAAATTTCATATATACATAAAATCTCAATCAAATTCATTTATATATATATATATAAACTATCATCTTATATATATAATATATATTACATGCAACAAATTATTAGTAACAAATTAATTAATTAACACATGCATATATATACTTAATTATTAATTAATTACATAACGTTACATATATAAACTAATTAATTAACATATATATATACATACTAAATAATTACATAATAACAATATTATATATTAACAACATATATATATACATCCATCATATCACAAAATTATCATCAACAACTTCATAACATCAACACAATATTATAAATTAATTAATAACAACATCATCATATATATATATATATTCAATATAACATTAATCAAAATGTAAAAATATATCAATCAATTAATGCAACTACATCAACACAAATTCATAATCAATCAACATACTCAAAATATTAATCGATCAACTAAATCACACGCTCAAAATCTATCAATTCAACTCAAATAAAACTTAAAAACAACATATATACACGTACATATACGTACCTATATATAGCTCCACAAACTGAGTATGGACAGATTTCGACAACACCCAATAATTTCGACAACACCCAAAATTTTCTTCTTTTTTTCCCGAGTGAGTTGCTGTCCAGATCTAAGAATATAAAAACTTTTAGGCGACGAAACCGAAAAATTCGTCACCTAAAGTTTAAAAAAAATCGTCGCCTAAGAGGGTCACTCTTAGACGACGAAAGGACGTCGTCGCCCAAAGTTTTCGGACCTTAGACGACGACATATTTTTGGTCGCCTAAGAATGACCCTCTAAGGCGACGACGGTTAGGCTTTAGGCGACGAAATTTCTTGTCGTCGCCCAAGACTAGACCTTAAGCGACGAAGGAATGGCTTAGGCGACGATTTCAGTTTCTGTCGCTTTAAATTTTACCTTCGGCGATGAAATTTGCCAAGCATGCCATGTCTAGTTAAACTGATTGATGATGGGGTGTCTACCTATGGTTAAGCCAATGAGTTGGGCACCCGCAGACTGACAGACATTTTATGAAGATGCACGCTACGTACACGTAAACATGACTAACTTATCACCTCTCCAAAGAAATAGAAGCGAAAATAAAAACCAGATGATGGATGAAATCATTAAAATGCGCACAACAGCTTTTACTTCTGGTCATAACCGGATCGAGGCTTATCTGAAAAGCATATGCTGTTAAAAGTGACAAAAGGAAAAAACAGAAAGATGAACAAGACTCCTTTACAGGGTAAACTGGAATGGATAACCTTTTATGATATGTAAAGAAGCTAGCCGCTGGTCCTGGGCATGTTTAGTCAGTTCTGAAAAAGGAAAGAAGCATCATGAGTAGCAGCATTTATATAAGCTAGCTGCCAGCATGGGCCTCGAGTCTGTTTTGAAAAAGGAAAGAAGCAGCAACAGCATCTTTCAGTTTGATTCAGTTTGTTAAACTTATACCCAAGAGGAATAACGTTTTAACTCTGATATAATCAAACTTGATAGACTTTTTCGTTGTAACTGATCTGGATTATCCCTAAAAGAGTAAATGATGATGATGATGATGCATGGAGCGAAGAACACGTGAGAGCTCAGCTCAGGCCTGTTGCTTCTGCAACCCCATTAACTGGTCACATAAGCCCGCCTTGAGTGAACTTTGATCTCATGTCACAGAGTGGCAAGCACTTCAGCAGCAAAGACATGCAAAGATAAAGCCATGCTTTTCTTCTTGTATAATATATAAAGAAATAAATCTGGGCTCATGTTTTGCCAAAAGCACCCGCCTATACTGACCTTAATTTAGTCGTGCTTTTGCTTTTAAGGACTTAATTATCTCCAGCTTCTGGAAAAGTAGAGCAAAAACAAATACTTTGTTTCTGCGTGCTAGTAGAAGTATACTCCTTTTGAAGATACCAGCTCCTGGCTTTACATCATGAAAATACATGATATTTGACTCTTGAGTGTTTGGCATGATAAAGATGGTGTTTGGCATGATAAAGAATAAATCAGAATGATCGGAAGTTTTAAAGCCAGTAACAAAAGGTGGAATTACTCAAATAATGACCATCGAGTATGCAAGGAATTACTCCATATTGTGTAAATTAAAGAAAAAATAAGCTACTTGTAACAAAAAAAAATAGAGGACTCATGATCTCATCCTTAAGTTACTCTCCCTCTAAAATTATCCGGTAATTCTAAAGAGCTATGATAACTACAGTGACATTTTTGGCCCATAAAACTGTTCTCTATAAACCTAGCTCGAAGAAATTCTAGCATCTCATTACGCAAGTTTTATAGAATTTTCGGTAACAATGAATCACAAAGTTAATGTAATTATTTACTTGCTTAGAAATAGTAAATATTGCGCATAACTATATGAAGAAAAAAAGACCTTTCTATGAAGAAATGGTCAAACCGCAACCACAACTCAATGCACCATTCCATAGCTATATGCTTGCCCTCAACTTAAATTGGTGTCTAGTTAAACTATACCTAAATATATATTTTATACTTGCTCATTGTCTTCATCCTCCTCCCACATGTAAAATCTTATCAGGACCAAAAATGCAACTCCTTTGTACAGTTGTGTCTGTCTATCTATGTTAATCTTATAGATCATCCTCTAATACATTTTTTAACTAGTAATGAATCTGATGCTTGTGTTGTTTGCATGAATATGACGGGTTTTTCGTTTCTCGGGAGCAAACCAGAAAAGGAATATGAATGGTTGATGCATTTTCGGGAATAACAAATCATCACTAATAAACTAAATAGCAACCAGAGAAAGAGTTGGAAAAAAACTAACCTATCATACAGCCGCCGAAGAACAAGGCCTGCGCCAACCCGAACTTATACTTGTCCTCACAAACCAGACCCCATTCCGCCACCGTCGAGCTCCCCGTACCGCCGAGCCACTCCCACGAGCCCTGAGCGAACCCACAGACGCTTTTCGCCGTCGAATCACAGCCCGAATGGCCGTCAAGACACCTCCAGCTAGGCTCACGGTCAGCAAAGATCATGACCATGGTGTGAAACTCCTCGAGAGCCCAAGCCAAGCTTGTCAGCACGAAGTGCCGACGCTGCCACGGCCCGAACTCGCCGCAATACTTTTGGAGCACGTCGTCTGTGCATAGCTTCTCCCTTTTGTTCTTCGCGGCGGAGATGAGGGGTGCCCGGATATCGGAGCTCCTGTCACCCAGTTCATCACACGAAGTCATTGTCGGAGGAGTGTGCTGCTACTGCAGTCTTTGCACCGAAGCATTACGTTATGGCCGTTTTTATAGGTGTTCTAGGAGTGTGCTGCTACTGAAGTGGACACGTGGAGGGTATCTTATCCGTTGATTCGATGGATTATGGAATTTGACTCAGATTGGGTTGTAGAGATACGAAAGTAGGGGTGGGCATAACCCTTCAAAACCGAAAAATCAACTGATAACTGAAACGATTACGACGGATCAAAAAAGAATGTAAATCGGTCTGAATCGGTCTGGTTCCGGTTTAACTTAAAAACCTATATCTACAATACGTTTTAATTTTTATAGAGAATAAATAAAAACTGATAAATTTTTTAAAATGTGTCACCTTAATGTTTTAAATTTGGGTCAAATCCGAAACCGATCCAACCTGATCTGGTTTCCGGTTGATCTGATTTTAAAATTTGGTTCCTGATAGAGATTTTGCAAATCCGAATAATTTGAAAAACTGATCTGCCTACCCCTATACGAAAGAGAGTAGACCTCTTTTGAGAATAATGGGGTGTGTTCTCCTTACCATATCTCCAACAGTTCTTCTATTGATTCTCTATTATAAAGGAAGAAATCATAAAATCTGTATAAAAATTTGAGCTCAACTCCAACCGTTCTTCTATTTTATTATGTAAATTAGATGTGTTTATGTATAATTTAATGAATCTTCATTAAAATTATATATTTATTATAAGGGTCAATTACATAGAAGTATCATTTTAGTCATTTTCTCTCATATATGTTCACCTAAACAGTTTTACCCACACAAGTCCACCCAAGCCTAACTATAGGTTTGTTTTAGATATTGAAGTTTAATAAAATTACAAACTGTCATCCAACAAAAAAATTAGATTTTCTCTTATATTTACAAAATACCACCATGTTAAAAAGTCAACATTCATTCTTCTCTCTGAAAAAATCTCCAACCAACCTCCGGTGAGTCGTCAGACGACCTCCGACAACGTTTCTGGCCAACCTCTAACAAGGCTCCGGTCAACTTCCGACGATGTCTCTGACCGACCTCTGACAATGTTTCTGGCAAACATTCAGAAAACTACTACCACATGCAATGCAACAAAAACTACTACCGCAGGCAACAAAAATTACTACCGCTGGAAACAAAAGTTACTATAGACATGAACTAAAATTACAACCGTCTAAAACTAAATCTACTACCACAGGCAACAAAAACTACTATCGCTGGTAACAAAAGCTACTATAAATATGAACTCAAACTACTACCGTCTAAAACTAAATCTACTATCACCGGCAGCAAAATCTACTACTGTCGGTAAAAAAACCAACTATAGACACAAACTTAAACTACTCCGGCAAGGTCTCTGACAAACTCTGACCAAATTCCCGAGAGATTTTTGGTGATTTCAAAAGCTACTATTGATAACAACAAAAGTTATTACTACCAGCTACAAAAGCTACTTCTCCCATCTATAAAAGCTACTACCACCTGCTACAAAAGCTACTACCGACAACAGCAAAAGCTATGAAAAGATATTCCTGCCAATAAAAGATACTACTCTCGGTAAAAAAGCTACTACTTCCAACAAATAAAGCTGCTACTTCCGGCAACAAAATATATTACGCCTGCAACAAAAACTATTACCGCCAGATACTACCATCGGCTACAAAAGCTACTCCCGTCACCAATGAAAGATACAACTGTAAAAGTATTGTAACCAACAAAACCCATAATCGCTAAAAATAAAAACTACTACCACCAACAATAATAACTACTATCACTATTTTGAAAAGATACTATCATACAATAATAAAGCTACTGACATCATATTAAAAATATACTAATATAGTGAGAAAGATACTATCACTGTGTTACAAAGATACTAATACAGATATATAAAGATACTACCATAATGTTAAAAAGATACTATTAGAAAGATAATGTTTGTCATTACAATATAGCTCAAAGAGCATTGTCATTTTTCTTGGACAATGGTGACGGCTTCATTCGCAAACCACCTTGTTGCATTACACTAGGCAAGCCAAAGCCTCATCCAGTTCTAGTTTTTGCTCTAAGGCCTCATTTTCCTCGGACAATGGTGAGGGCTTCATTCACAAACCACCTAACTTGTTGCATTACACTTGGCAAGCCAAAGCCTCATCCAGTTCTAGTTTTTGCTCCAAGGCCTCAATTTCACCATACTAAACTGTTCTCATAGTCGACAATAAATCAGCATCCCTACATTTTCGTAGTACTAGAAAACTTCTTTCATAGTTACATAAAACTACTACAGAAGTTTTAAAAATCTACTACAATAGTTGTGTAAAGCTACTATCAATTTTTAATGGTGATGCTCAAAACTTATTCGAATAATTTTACCACATTGACCACTATTTTCCTAGTCGACCGAATCAACACTTCTGGCTGATGTGTTGTTACAATTGTTATTTTAACCCTTGCATTTCATCTTAAACATTAAGAGCATCTTTAACAACTCATGTAAAATTATAATTATCTCCATTTTATAGGAAAAACGTTATATTTTGGCTCCAGCAGGTCATGTAAAGCATCCTCTATTTTACAAAAGTGAGAAGAGAGAAACATATCTCTATATCTATATAATTCTCAGAATTTGTATATTAATTTATATATAAATCTCTAAAATTTATTTTTTTCCTTATAGAATTCATTTTGTCTCTTCAAAAAATAGAAAAACGTCATAAAATTAACAAATTTAACATTAAATTTAGGGTTTAATTTGAATAAATATAGATACATGATTTATAAGAAAATTCTAGTTACACCGCTAAATTTACTGAATATACCTCAGTAACTGATTGCACCTCTCGTTCACTTTTTAACCTACTCAAAAACCTAACTACACCTCCTTACACTTACAAAAACACCCTTAATATTTTCTAATAGGCTAGAGATCAACCGTGTTAGAACCAATCTATAATCTTCTTCACAAACAATAAATATATAACAGTAATTGAATTAAAATCAAAGAACAACAACGAAATTGAAATTAAATTCACTAACTTGATCAGATAGAGGCCTGCTATGCAGTGACCTAAGACAGAAATTCGTCCCCACTCGTGCTGCGGTTTCGGACGTCTATCTAGAGGATACAACTATCTTGTTCAAGTTCTTGCACAAGAACTTGACCCTGACGAATTTACTTTGTGCTTCTCAGAAATTTGTTTTGGGGTGGAAGAAGAAGTGCAGATGGTTTGATGGGATACAACGACCAAAAGGTCGTTCTTAAATAAAAGTCAAATTGGACAAGCATAACTGTTCGAACAGTTGTAACTGTTCCGAACAGTTATAACCTTTTATTCGAATTTAAAATTTAAATAATAATATTATTATTTCAAAATTTTAAAAACAAATTTTATTTCACTAGAGCCCAGCAAGGCCCATCTTTGACTTTTAAATAATATATTTATATATATATATATATATATTTTCTATTGAAAAACCCAATAGAAAAGCCCACCAAGCCCACACAAGACATTTAATCCATTTAATACCTCACATGGGTATTTCTTTATAAATGTCTATTGCATTTAATATTTCTTCAATGTGGGACAAGTTCCAATAAACCGGAGGTTCTAGGGGGAGGGAATATTTGATAAGCTTGACAAAGATAGGTATAAAGATGCATCGGGAGTCTGGGGTTTATGTGTATTATCTATATATGAATCTTGTCGGCATGTACCAAGTAGTGAAATAACTGAGTTCTAGACGATGGTGCATATGGTTTGATAACCATTGATTGTCCCCCAAAGATCCATAAAACGTTTTGAGAAGAAATTTATTACAACGATTCCAATCTCCCTCAACACCAGTTTTAAATCAACTACTAACCAAGCCAAGATCGAGTTCCAAATCTCCACCAATTATGAAACCCTCATCTTGTGTTTTGGGATTATTATTTATATTGTAATTTTGTAACCTATGGAATCAATAAGCAGAGAATATGAATTAATATATGCTTAAAAAATAAAATTCTATCTATGCCTCTCAACATCATTACAAGATATAATTATTGAAGGATTGTGAGATGAAACTATCATCTTATTGAAATTCAATATAGATTGTGAAGAGAGACACAGAAGAAAAGTGGAGGTTGTAGTGGAGGTATATATATATATACATAAAATAAATTCTCTAATTTAACTAAATTTATTTATTTGTCTTTATCTGTCTTTTCATAACAAGTTGACGAAGTCAACTAAATCTGTAAAAAATAATGGTGGTATACACAACAAACTTGGAGGTGTAACTAGAACCCCCTAAATTATATAGAAAAAAAATTAATTTGTACAATAGAATAGAATATCTATTGGAGTTGAGCTCATTTTCTTTAAGAGATTTTATAATTTCCTCCTCTATAATAGATAAATTATAAAATAACTTTTTAAAAAAAAATATTGAGAATGATATATAAGCTCAAGCCAGAAAAGACCGTTGCACTCTCCCTCCACCGACTAAGGATGGATAAGAAGTTTGTGACACAAAGATCACAGCGATACATAGGAGATAGGCCTAATCATTAACACGTTAAGTCGCTCTATTTATTGAGAGCCTATAAATTAAACATGACGAGCAAAGTTATAGACAAAGTTTAAATAACAAAACTTAAATGTTCTCCTTGCCTTTCACGCTAGAGTACGGAGGTGGAGCAACAAAGAACAAAGCATCAACTGGTGTGACCGTTCCAGCAGCTTCCTTCACATCCTTCGAAGATGTAATTCCTTCAGCAGCCTTCTTAGCAGCCATTGTAGCCTCTCTCTTAGCAACACTTGCAGTCGGATTCTTGTTCTTGGACTCAAGCTTGCGTCCTCTTTTCTTCTCATTTTCAGCACAAGAGATTTTCATAAACAACGATGGTAGCTGCACCTTAGTTGGGGAGGCTTGGAACATTCCACCTTAGAGCTTGAGGGTCACCTTTGGATCTTCAGTAAGTTGAAACGGTAAGTTTCTAAAATCATGATCGATCAGCCATAAGTCTACTGTCTTTCATCTCCACCTGTCTGATTCTCCCTTCATCCACCATAACAGAAATCCACCATGGTGGCTCAATCCATACCAAATTCCCTCTTCTCTCTTTGAGTTCAAATGACCATGAAGTTTTGAGTCGTGCACGTCGTGTTCGGGCTCTACTAGATAAGCTCTTAACAGTAATCTGGATGCCTTGAATAGCCATTTGATGTGAGGGAAAATCTGAGATTTTATCATACATATTGGGGGTTGTGGGTGAAGGACATGTGTAGGAGGTCTTGAGGCCGAGAGGGATCGACATAGTGGCGGTGTGCGCTGCTGGAGACTCAAGCTGAGGCGGCTAGAGTTTTTGAAGAAATGGGAGAGGATGCTGAGAGCCATCCTATATTTAGGGTTTGTTAAAGGCATTCTTCATAAGGTAGTGCCTTACACGAGATATCATTATAAAAGAACTGTTAGAGATACTCTAACAACATAGATGTTTCTAACATAATAGTGCCTTCAACATTTACTGTACAAATGTGCTGCAATTCTCTAAATTCGATAAGCACTAGAGTGGTAACTTGTTTCTAACAGCTGGCGGGAGTATAGACATGGTAACAATACTCCCAACAAACAGGAAGAGCACACCGAGCCTGATGAGGATATGCTTCAGGACTCAACTGCAGCTCCTGAGCTGTCAGAGCGTCGAAAGGCTCTGTTTGAACCCTTAGAACCTATGATGAATAGCAATGGGAAACGACCATCATCTGAGTCATTACTTCCTCCTCCTGACCTTGATTCCACAAGCTATCCTAAAGGGTGGCTGAATGGAAAAAAAACGAAAGCTGGTTAATGTTGATGTGGTCAAGAAAATGAGGCGGATTGCCATTCAGGAAGTAATTTCCAAACATCTCCCTCGCCTCATCTCCGATCAAGTAGATGGAATGTGCAATATACATAACCATTATTCATTTTATTTTCCAGGACAGGGAAATTGATGGGCTAAACGAGCAATTGGAGGAAGATGCAAGGTGCCTAGAACACTTGCAACTGCAGCTCCTGCAAGAACGAAGCAAACGTCGAGCGAGAGAATGCAATGCTTATGGGCATGTTGCTGGAGGATGGCAATGTGGGTGATGACGAGGGCCCTTCTGACCGTTCTGATCAATAAAAGTTTAGATAAGAGAGGGCTTCTCTACTGACAAACCCAGTGATCTAGATCCGGAGACTTTCGAATTTGTTGACTGAGGGAGTTTCATCCACATTTACTGAGAGGTAACACCCTCCTCAAAGGCTCGGATCCATTAGAGCCCTTCTGAACCTTGATCGTCTATTTTGTTGTATTTGTTTCTTTATTCTTACTTTGTACATTTTCTCCGGGACAGTAGGAGCATAATACATGGCATATATATAGTTATATACTGGTGTGGTCTGCTTAGTGATACTGTGATAGTCAATTGTCTTGAATTTACATACGAAATCTTGTACCTGCAAGGATACAGTCTGTCATATGTTCACGAATACATCTCGGTTTGTTAGAAACCAGAAATCCAAACACCGGCACTTCTTTGGCAGCTAGATATTTGATCTCAATCATTTGAAGTCGTATGTTGAGCCAAAACAGGGAATTTATTTTTCCAAGAAACATTTACATACAGTAATTCAAAACTCCCAGTTTATTGTGTCATAAACAAAGGTAGAACAAAACGCACCCACTAATATCAAGCCTTGGTGGACTGGGTAAAGATGAAGCAACTTTCAGGACCCTTCATCAACATACATTTCTGAACCCCTAAGCTGCAGGCATTTTGGTATCTACCTCCCGACTACTATTCATAGACAGTAAACTATATCGGATCTCTATGCTTTTTTACAGTAGTGTTGGCTGATAGGCGATCACTACATAGGTTTGGTATTACTGATACCTCACGATAAATTAAAAAGGAACTGGGGAAGAGAGGCTATCTTGGGCATGTTAAGAATAAATTCCCCAAATGAATCCCGTCTCAGGATTCCTAGTTGCGTATTGCCTGAAGCATCAATGCTCTCAACCTTGGGTGTGGCAAGCCCTTCTCCAATCTTACTCTGGTAACCTGATAATGAAGTGGAGTTGGTAGCAGCCATCCTCCCATCATCAATCCTAGCATGCAAGTTTTGTGCAGTAGTAGGATCGTTCTGCAGAAGGCAACAAAGGGAGTTGACCCTTGACATGAGGGACTGCTCATCAGATGGTAAGGTGAGTTGCGTGTCATTAAACAAGTACCGAGTAATCTCCTCTAGAATGTCGCTGCTAGGTTGTTCCTTGCCAGCAAACATGGGAGTGCCAGACATTTTTTCCGTGATGCAATGTCCAATGTGGCTTACAAAGTCGCTCACTGACATAGAGGATCGAAGTCCAGGAACTTTGATTTGATCACAGTTGCTTGGCATCTTTGAGATTCCCGTTTCAAGGTTCCCCTTCTGTGCCATTATACTGGTGTCCATTACTGAATATAAAGAGAAAAGTTACACCCGTTACAGACGCAATGAAATCCACAACAAAAAATTATACCAAAAACCAGAAATATCTGAAATACTTCAACAGAGATATCAAACAGAAAAGCATGATTTCCTAGTTATATAATGTTAAATTAGCAGAACTAAAATTTTATATAACATAATGAAACAGAAACATATATACAAAACAAAAACATGCCAAAACAGGAACAATACTTGCATCATACCCCTGCCACAACTCCATTGGGACAAGCTTCTGTCTGACATGAAGATAACAGTTTTGCTAACTTTTTGCTTGTTTGGTTTTTTTAATTTTCTTTCTGTTAAATTGCAATCAAACTACAAGAAACAAACAACCTTTTCCGAAAGACTCAAACCAATAACAATGGACCCATCACTGTACATCACAATAATATTTAATAGCTATATGATAGCAAACATATAATCTTCAGCTAAAGTATGTAGCATGATAACCATGTAAGATTAATAAGATAAAGGCTATTTGACATGATATCAGAAATCGATTATGAGGGAAGATGGATAGCAGTTAGTAACTTGTGCGCTATTAAATAGCAAATGAGGACCTATATAATTACCTGAGATAGAGGAAGAAATTTCACGGGAATAATTTTCTTTACCAGCAAAATCTTCATTTCTGGATGAAGACGAATGAGTTCCAGAAGGGGATGAAGAACCCTGCAACCCAAATATGGGTCCGTCTTCATGCTTGGAAGTAAACTGATGTCTATATTCATCAGTGTCAGCTGTTCCTGGTACTCTGGCTTCAAAGAAAGGAGATTCTAACACAATCACAGGCTGTTGGCTCAGAAAGTTGAGACGAGGATCACATTGAATAAGCTTTTCAAAATGCTTGCCGAAAAGCAAGTTATGCGGGCAATGGAGTAAGTGTCGCCTAGAACAGAATAAAGGACCAAATTAGTATAAAATTTTAAGGAAAAAATAACTTAGCAACATCATGTATAATGCGTTCCAACCCCTAGACCATGTCTGCATAACTTGACTAGTCAAGACAGACCATATATAAGGTGAACTTATACAAAAGCATTAAACTTAGCAATCAAGACCATGTCACCAGCCACAATCCACAACCATGTGATGGTATATATGCACTTGCACTTGTCTACCCATGTGTGCCATGAAGTTTGTTTTTACTTTGTCTTTTCTTTTCTAAAACAAACAGTATTTTGCATTATGTAGTTTTCATACACGTATTTTTATGAACTGCCACCTCTTTGACGTAATACGAATGTTCTTTTCACCAAATGCCGAGTAAATAGTTTGTTATGTAGACTAGGCAGTAAGCAGACCTTAAGAGGGTTGTTCCAACATGTGCTCTACATTGGTTGGGAGGACACAATACCAGTTATAATTTCTTACGAAAGCCAAAAATTTAAAAGCTGCATTTGGCAAGAGAAGAAGCCAGGAGATTATTTTACCATCTCATTTTATAAAATAAATAACATTTTGACCTCATCCTTCAGAAAGAAAATAAAACTTCACTTTATTACAAGTTTCTCATATATTTAAACTGTTGCCACACCTAGGTGATTCCCCACACCACTGGTGTTCAATACAAAGAATCAAGGATGCGTTTAAGCACTTCCCCAACAGCATCACAAAAAAACCACTGAGATATCATTTGAAAATAAACAAGACTACAACGTTAGATAAATAACCTGTTTATGCTGGCTTGCCCGTCGGTAAAATCTGCAGTTGCCTGCCACAAGGTATGCTTTCTAGGTTGTGGATTTGTCTCCCTAAAGAAGAGAGGCGGTCTAGCAAGCTGCACCGAGAAAGATTACAATCTATGAGTGCCAACTCAATCATATAATGCATAGAGAGCCGGATTTCAATTCAGCAACTCAAATCATATATGCATAGAGAAAGCCTGTTTTGAATTCAAGTACAAACAACAGTAACACGGACTAGCAGATTACCACAACATACAAAGTGGCCAGTCCATCATCCCGATGATTAGCCTTGATATCCACAACATCTGACCACTGAATTTCCATCTTGTTCTTGAGACTGCCATCAAGAACCTCCCACACAAGCTTATGCTTTGCGAAATAACATTTCGCCACCAAATCCCCTTCGTGTTTCGACTTATACTGCAACCAAGAACACTCCAACTCATCAACACCAAATTTCACACTTGCATCATAGAAATTTAAAATACAGAAGAAACTGAGCGCCATACCTCCCAGGTCCCAATCCTTAGCAGCGAAGCCGGAAAATTCATGGCCTTGAGCTTATCAGTAGCACCAGAAGCAGCAGCTCCCTTACGATTTTTAACAGTCTTCTGCTGTGTTAGCCTCATCTGTATCAAATCCAAAAGCGACGGACTCTTCCTCAGCTGCAAGCCCAGCGGGCTCGGCTCCTCCAGCGGCGCAGCCGCACACGTGGCACCTCCTGAACCCCACTGCTGCTGCTGCACAAACCACAATCAAAACGATTAAACGACTGCGCTTCGTTGCTGGCAAATCAGTCTGGATATGGAACCGAAAATTAAAATGGAATTAGTTTGAAATGAAAATCAATTTTACCAGCGGAGACGACGAGTCGACTCTCGGTCGTTTGTGAAGCGGAGCGTCTTGGAACGACTCGTCGTCGAGGTCGAACTTCACCGTCACCTTCCTCGGAGTCATGAGCTGAACCATCTCGGTCACCACAACAACAGCGAGTCACAAAACAGCTTTTCTCAAACTCAGCCACCGAGTTGACTCAGTGTTCCTCAAAAATCCAAATCGTACGAAATTCCGCTCTTAAATAAGAGGAAAGAGAGAGAAACCAACCTCTTGTCACGTGCGGTCCACGGGCGCGTAAGATTTACGTAACTACCCTGTACCGTCTTCGGCGAAATACGTGTCGGCTGAGTTGTCGTGTTGCAGCCACGTGGGCGCCGGTCCAGTGGGCGAAGGTTCATGACTGACTATTTAACGCGTAACATTTGGGGCCTGTTGATGAGGAGTTGTGGATAAGGTTGTGACCTATTTTGAGTATTTTTTTTTTAGGGAAATGGATAATTTAGAAAATCTAATGAATTGTGGATATTTGTTTTTGTGAAACGACAAGGGGGATATTTTAATGAATTTTGACCAAGTATGGTAAGCTTATGTTAAGTTTCGACGGCTAAGGTAAGAGTGACTAGTAACGAGAGCAACTTGACAACTGGTACACTTTCTAGCTGCTAATGTGGGCGGTCTTTCGTTCACATTCGCTATCCCAAACTCCCTTTTGTTTTTTAGTAAAATTTTATATAATAATAATAATAATAATAATCTACCATCAGGTTTTAACATTAAGTCCATATATTCTCGTTCGGAGAATATTAAGTGTATCATGATATAGTTAAGTCAATTTAAATAGACGGTTAGATTATATTTATGATTATATTTAATTTTTTAAATAAAATCTAAATATTATTATTAACGATTTAGATTTTTTAATATTTGTCTAGTGCACTTGCATTTTGGTGCATATAAGAATTTTCAATTCTTCCTACTCACATACAAGCAATTACAATGACATGAACATAAAAAAAAAGTTTAAATGTAACTTACTCCTAACCCTATCCACAAGTCTCAATGTCTGCTTGTTGACAACCTCAAAAAGAAATAACCTCACCAAAGACTACATACCAAAACCACCAATGCAAAGAATCTCCTCATTACGTTAAACAAGAAAACACAGATGTTAACACCGATAGTCCGTAGACATGGCACCAACCATGGCCCAACCAAAACTAAAACCCTAACACTTTCGCCCGAAGGGAGGGACGCTCTCAACCAAAAGAGAGGGATACCCTCGCTTAAAGAAGGGACAACTAATTAACCAAACAAACCACCTGACAAAATGTACGAAAACAAAAATGATTAATTTCAGTTTACTCCTTAAAAGTTTGAAAAATTGCCAGTTTTGACAAATTGAGAAATTGAAAACAAAAATTATTTGATAAATTGAGAAATTGATGAAAAATTGTTATTTATAAGAAATTGCGATATTCATGAGAAATTTATGTAACAACACCGCTTCAAGTCTTCAATGGAAACTGCAATCTATGTTGGCTTGACAGTCATCCAGTTTCTAGACAAGAATTGAGAAATTGCCAATTATGAGAAATATATGAGAATTTGAGAAATAGAGATAGTTAAGTGACACCACCGCTTCAAGTCTTAAATGGAAACTGCAATCTATGATTGCTTGGAAGCCATTCATTTTCTAGACAAGAATTGAGAAATATAAATAGTTCAGTGACACCAATGCTTCAAGCCATCAATGGAAATTAGTATCTATGCTGGTTTGACAATCATGTATTTTCTATACCAGAATTGAGAAATTGATAAATACAAACGTGTTTATAGGAATATAAAAGAGCCTAGCCGAGCTAAATACTAGCGTGTTAATGTTCAGCTCATTTTTCTTCTAAATACAAGCTCAGCTCGACTTATGAATTTTTCGTCGAGTTCGAGCTAGGCTCGACTCGTTCTATTGGATGAGCTCGAGCTTACTTTGACTCATTCAACTTTAGAATACAAAAAAATATAAAAACACAGGAAAATTAAAATAATATTCCAAAATTTAATATCCAAAAATCAAAACAAATCCTTCAGAATAACTAATCAAACTCAAAATCATAATTTAAACTAATTAAATAAGATTGCAGCCTTTAACATATTGATCGAAATAAGATTTGTATCATCTGTCAGTCTTCCAAGCAAATATCACTGAATCTTCACCATCTATATTATCAACGAAACAAATCTTAAAGAATCTACACCATCTATACTATCAAAAATTTGTACTAACAGAGTTTCATTTGGTGTGTGATATATTTTATTTTGATTTTATTAGATTCTTTTCCAATTATATATGAAGGTAATAAAAAGATTATAATGAAATTATATTTTATTTATATATTTCTTTCATAAATATTTAAGTAGTCGAGCTTTTAACGAGTTCGAGCTGCTCTATAAAAATACGAGCTACCCACGAGCTAAACCAGCTGAATACCTCCTTGTTCATGTTTGGCTCGTTTTCTTGCCGAGATTAAAATTAAGCTAAAGCTCAGCTAATTTATCATACGAGCAGCCGAACGAGCTAAAAATCGAGCCGAACACGAGCGACTCGAGCCGACCTGTTAAATCAAGCTTCGAGCATGGATCGACCAATTTACTCAAATCTAAGGCCCAGCCAGGCCCATGGCCCAAACCCATAACATGTTCGGTCGTGCTTGGGTCGGGTCAGACCCATTAGCGGGCTGGACCGGGCCTGTTTCTATTTAAAATTTAAAGTTAGTCGAGAGTTGATATTATACTATACCAAAACAATAACAAATTGAAGTTCCATCGATCATTTTTAATCTTCTTCAACAAACTAATAAAATGTATGATATGTGAATCATATAATTATTATTTGCAGTTAATAAAGTTTTAGCAAAATCTTCTTATTGGTCTAAGAGAATCAAAATGAATAATTATTAGTATTTATATGTTATTGTTCATACTTAAAATGAATTTTATATTTATTTATAAATATATAATATTTATAGTTTAAAGGAAAAATTTATTTATTTTAAGGCGGGTCAGGTCGTTGGTCTCAATTTGTCGTGCTTTGGTCAGGCGAAGCTTATAACGGGCTCGGGCCAGGTCAGACCCATGGGCCAATTTTTCTAGGCCCGAACTGACCTATTAGGATAACGTGTTTAGACTATGTCGTGTCGTTAGCGTACCCGTGTCATACCGGGCCACTTTTAAACGTGCACTACCAGAACAACCACTTTAGCCGACGAAATTTTTTCGTCGGCTAAACCTTAAATTTCGTCGGCTAAAGTCTTAGCCGACGACACGTCGTCGGCTAAGAAGTCGTCAGGCAAAATCCGTCGGCCAACACTATAGCCGACGAAATTACCCTAATTTCGTCGGCTATAGTTATTTATTTATTTTATTTATTAATTTAACCTTAGCCGACAAAATACCCTAATTTCGTCGGCTATAGTTATTTATTTTATTTATTTATTAATTTAACCTTAGCCGACGAAATACCCTAATTTCGTCGGCTAAAACCCTAAACCCTATACGTAGAAGCTTCAAACGAAAAAAAGTCGTGAAATAAGATATGACCGGAATGGTGAAATACGTCTATAGTTGAAAAATCACGTAATTCAGGTAAAGTCTCGGTACCGATAATTGCGGTTAACTCAATTTTCTATTCTTTCTCCCTAGAGGTAGCCCTATCTCCGGTAGTTATTTTTCATAAAATTTTTATACCACTGGTTGCGTCTCATCGATTTGAAACTATTTTCAGTTGAAGGTCTGGGAAAAATACGTAATTTAGACAGTCAAATGACCGTTTCCGTGCATTAAGGGATTTGACTTACGTGATTGACCGTAAGGATCGAGCCCTTAACATTGTCAGATTAAGTTAAATTTTTTCCTATATACATATTTCAACATAATGATCATATCTGACGGTCGGAATTTTGTTTCTCAACTTTGATCATCGGAATCATAACATGCGTACTAATGTTGTATAACTTGTTTACTAAGCTTTAAGTAAATGTTTCGTTTCTAAAACAAACTGTACGTAGAAACTTCAAACGCAAAAAAGTCATGAAATAAGATATGACCGGAATGGTGAAATACGCCTACGGTTGAAAAATCACGTAATTCTGGTAAAGTCTCGGTGCCGATAGTTACAGTCAATACAATATAGAGGTTTGACTTACGAGATTGACCGTCTAGATGAAGTCCTTAAATTTATCAGATAAAGTTGAATTTTTTACCAGAGATATATTTCAACATATTGATGATATCTGACGGTCGTATTTTTGTTTGTGAATTTTGATGACCGGAATCACAACATGCCTACTATTTACCATTACTAATCTATACGGGGATGCCTATCATGGAGGGGTAAATGTCTCAAAATTTTTAGATGGAAAGTTGCGTCTCATTATGGTGAGTGTTTGTTGTGTTGAAGGTTCGGCTAAAATACCTCATATAGGTGTAGATATGGACATTTTCGTGTATTAAGCGTTTAGAAAAACTTCATTTTGAAGCCTTAAACGAACTCGGATGGCCAAAAAAGCCTGTATATCATGGCATAGCAATGAGTTTTACTCCTACGCCCGTTCTGCTTCCAGATTGGTATCACAATAGTCAATCGGACACCGAAATATCTGTAGTACAATTTTATAACTAAAAGTTACTTTAGCCGACGAAATACCCTAATTTCGTCGGCTAAACTTTTCAAATTTCGTCGGCTAAAGTTCACATACTATAGCCGACGAAAAAAGCACTTTAGCCGACGAAATTTTTTTTTGTCGGCTAAAATTTAACTATAGCCGACGATTTTTTTTTTCGTCGGCTAAAATGCCACTTTAGCTGACGAAATTTTAACTTAGCCGACGAAAAAAAATTTCGTCGGCCTGTTTTTAGATATTTCGTCGGCTATAGTCTTTTTTCTGGTAGTGGTGTCTTGTGTCGTACGATAGATTGCATCAAAAGAATTTGGTTGTTGAACCGTATAAGATTGGAAACTCTCAAATACAGCTCTAATGGAAGGAATCCCCATATTCTGACCTAGGAAAACATATCAAGTCCCACCCTGAATTTCTTCTTGAAATTCGGGATAAACCCTGCCGGGTCCACCTCCAAAGGAAATCCTATCGAAATTTTGGCATAACATCCTTCAAAAATGGACAATCCTACCTGCAAACAACCCAAACACTTTAATAACAAATAATTCAACTACAATAACTGGAGCCATCCTTCCCCCCATTTCACATCCCCCAACTCGATGTAACTCATCCTAACCAATTAAAATAATATCCCAAGGTAATCAGGGTAGTCTAAATAGAACAATTATTTAAATAAGGATTCAAGCGATATCGTATTAATTGTATATATTCTGTCTTCTTGTACGCACGACCTCCTCTCAGCTAACCTGCAATATAGGCATTTGAAACCAAAGGGTTCAGGGGAGAAACATTTTAAAACAAAATATTAGCGTGAGTGGACAACTAAATATCCAAAGATAAATACTTATCTTAAGATTGAAACCATCAATAATATTCTCCCAAACATTTTCTGAAATATATTGATGCATGCCTTAAACAATATCCAAATGCCTTAGAGACAATAATAAATTAAAGGAACCAAAATTTATCCATAATTCCTGCACTATAACTCCCGAGCCCAGGTCACCCCGTGGTGAGAGCTGCTATATCCATAACTCTATTTCCATTACTGCCGCGTGCAGCTCACACCGTGGTGAGGGCCGCTATATCCATAACTTCAAATTTTATACCTTTCTGTTTTTAGACTATAAATTCTTCATACGAACTTTGATTTGAGCGTGTCACATGTCCACGAACTCGTATTAATGTTATTTATGACTTTCATAAACATGTCAATTGATCGAAATGCAAAAAATTCTAATTTCAAACCCTAAAAACTTAAAATATTTGATTCTCATCACACATACCTAATCGAGCTACCAAATTTTAAAGAAATGTAGTACTAATCAAGCTCAACAAAACTATATAATGAACTTACCAACTAGTGGCCTGAGGAGCTCGAGGGAAAAAATCCGGTGAGACAATGTCTAACACAGTTGCACCTTCTCGCCTTGATTTCTCCTAAACGGCGGCGAGAGGGATGCTACCACCACCTAGATCGATAGGTATCCTCCTTAGCTTCCTGCTGATACCCGGATCGCCGCCCAATTCGGCCTGACGGCGGTGCACGTCGGCGAGGAAGATCCGATAGCGAAACCTAGTCGAGAGAGACCGCAGGTAAGTTTTATGAATTTTTGACTTTTCACTTTGGGTAAGTTTTCCTTTTTATACCCTTTACTGAAAACAGTAACTCTCCGTTTTTAGACCATAACTTCTTCATAGAAACTTTGATTTAACGTCCTCTATGACTTTCATAGAGAACTTTTTCTCAAATTTTGATTTTAGAAAAAGTCAACTCTACGGTCCTTATGCATGAAAACGTTACTTAATATGGTAAAAGATAAAAGTAACCATAAGTAAAATAATTTAGGAACCGAGATGTGACAGAAACTTAATGTTCAACACGGAGAATCAAAATTGTTTTCACGAAGTACGTGATTTCAAGCCGGCTAATTGTAAGATATATGAGCTTTTCAGCTAGCCTCTGATATCGAGTAGGATCTTTGATATCTTCACTTCCTGAATTTGTTATCACCAAATCAGGTTCCATGAAAACAGTTGCCAGTTTTGATCCGAGTAACCCAGCTTACGGCCGTTTGCCACCTCTAAGCGCTAAGGGAAACTTATCAATTGAAGGCAACCTATCAATTAATTGATGGAAGCGTGTAAATCAAGTTCAGTTTATGACTAGAAAAATTGTGAACAAAACCGAAGGCAACGTATTATCAAATGGTAAAACCATTGATGTGATGATCGTGTCACTTGTTAAGGCAAAACCATCCACAGCGAATACAAATCCATCAAAACCTAGAATATTTCAAATGAAACGGTAATGAATTGCCTAACCAAATCACTCTTCTCTAAACACCATCCCCTTCACTCGACATTTTCTATTCTCCAAAACCAAAAAACACCCGCTAAAACCTTCAAGACTTTCTCCCAAATCTTCCAGCAATGCGCCCACGGCAGAGCTCTCCACCCGGGAAAACAGGCCCACGCCTGCATGCTCATTTCCGGGTTCGACCCCACCGTCTTCGTTTCCAACTGCCTCATCCAACTCTACGTCAAATGCCGTGTCTTGGGTTATGCAGCCAAGGTGTTCGACGAAATGCCTCAACGGGACACGGTGTCGTGGAACACCATGATTTTCGGGTACGCGGAGAGCGGCGACATGGGGTCAGCGCAGGCCTGTTTTGACGCCATGCCTGCGAGAGATGTGGTCTCTTGGAACTCGTTGCTTTCGGGGTACCTGCGCAACGGGGAGTGTTTTGAGTCCATTCATTTGTATGTCAAGATGGTTAATGCTGGGGTGGGTTTCGACCGCACTACATCTGCTGTTGTTCTGAAAGCATGTGCGGCGATGGATGAGATTGAATTGGGGATTCAGATTCACTGTGTTGCGGTCAAGATGGCTTACGACATTGATGTCTTCACGGGGAGTGCTTTAGCTGACATGTATGCCAAGTGTATGAGGCTGGATTGTTCGCTGATGGTTTTTCGTGAACTTCCTGAGAAGAATTCGGTGTCATGGAGTGCTGTGATTGCAGGTTCGGTGGAGAATGATAGGTTTGTGATGGCTGTGGAACTGTTTAATGAGATGCAGAGAGCCGGCGTTGGGGTGAGCCAAGCTACGTATGCTAGTGTTTTCAGGTCGTGTGCAGGGTTATCTGCGTACATCTTAGGCACTCAGTTACATGGTCATGCTGTCAAAACACAGTTTCATTCTGATGTCGTGGTTGGTACTGCCATATTGGACATGTATGCAAAATGTGACAATTTAGCTGATGCCAGAAACATGTTTGACTCGATGCCGAACCGAAGTTTGCAGTCATATAATGCAATGATTGTTGGCTATGCTCGAAACGGGCAAGGTTTTGAAGCTCTGCAGCTCTTTAGGCTTCTGTGCAGGTCTGGCACTGGGTTTGATGAAATAACGTTGTCTGGTGCCTTTAGTGGGTGTGCAATGATCAAAGGATACCTAGAGGGCCGTCAACTACAAGGATTAGTTATTAAGACTAGTTTCAGATCCTATGTGTGTGTAACAAATGCAATTCTCGACATGTATGGTAAATGTGGAGATGTGTTGGGGGCTTCTCATTTGTTTGATGAGATGGTAAGAAGAGATGCTGTGTCTTGGAATGCAATTATTGCAGCTCATGAACAGAACAAAAATAAATTGGGGACACTTTCATGTTTTGTTTCCATGCTACGCTCAAGGATGGAACCTGACGAGTTTACCTATGGTAGTGTTTTAAAGGCTTGTGCAGGTCAGCGTTCTTTAAACCATGGTATGGAAATCCATAGCAGAATAATTAAATCTGGAAATGGGACAAACTTGTTTATCGGTAGTTCCCTTATTGACATGTACTCGAAGTGTGGAATGATGGAAGAGGCCGAAAAAGTACATCATAGAACAGGACAGACGATGGTCTCATGGAACACGATCATATCTGGTTTTTCACTGCTTAAGCAAAATGAGGATGCACAGACCTTTTTTTCTCAGATGTTGGAGATGGGAGTAAAGCCTGATAATTTCACATATGCATCAGTGCTCGACACCTGTGCAAATTTGGCTACTGTGGGACTGGGGAAACAGATCCATGCTCAAATTATCAAGCATGAATTGCAATCAGATGTATATGTGACCAGCACTCTTGTTGATATGTATGCCAAGTGTGGTAACATGCAAGACTCTCATCGTATGTTCATGAAAGCACCTAACCGGGATGCTATTACATGGAATGCCATGATTTCTGGCTACGCAAACTATGGTCTTGGAGAGGATGCCCTTAGAATTTTCAAAAATATGCAGCTTGAGAATGTGGAGCCAAACCATGCAACTTTTGTTTCCGTCCTCCAAGCCTGTGGACACGTTGGAAATGCTGAAGAAGGATTATACTACTTCCGGACAATGCTTTCTGAATATGGGTTGAAGCCTCAATTGGAGCATTACTCATGTTTGGTAGATATTATAGGGAAGTCTGGACAAGAAGACGAAGCACTGAGGCTTATTCAAGATATGCCTTGTGAACCTGATGATGTCATATGGAGAAATCTGCTTAGCATTTGCAAACTTCATGGAAATGTACAAGTGGCTGAAATAGCAGCCAACTCTATTTGGCAATTGTATCCACAAGACTCTTCTACCTATATTCTATTGTCAAATATATATGCTGAAGCTGGAATGTGGGGGGAGGTGTCAAAGATGAGGAGAATAATGAGGTATGATGGGATGAAGAAGGAGCCAGGTTGCAGCTGGATTGAGGTAAAAGATGAAGTACATGCATTTTTTGTTGGGGACAAGGCTCATCCAAGAAGTATGGAGGTATATGAGAGACTTGATCTGTTAATTGTTGAGATGACGGGGATTGGTTATAGGCCAGAAATTGAATTTGTGCTTTATGAGGAGATGGAAAAGCTGGAGCACCTAGAGTAGGTATGTATTGGAACTTTACAAATGGGTTTCTGCAAGGTAATAATTTCAATCTCAGCTCCATTAGTTTAAGCAATTAGTTGGGGTGCTTCCTTGACATTCACATTGACTTCCTTTCATATAAATATATTTTTTAATTTTTTATCTTGGCTTTTCACCTGCTTCCTTCTATTTCCATAGGGTCTCACTTTATTTGATGAGCATATCTGATCATTCTACAAGACAATGTGGTCAATAACACTTTCTGGACCTACACATTTTACTGGTTTCGATGATAATTATACTGGTGTTTGTTCTATGAATGTAGGAAACCCCTCATGATTTGTATAATTTGGATCGTGATATGCATCATTTATAGGGAATTAGCATGAGGTAAGCTGTAAACATCTCAACCTCATGTATCTGAGTTTTGATTTTCAGTTGTAATGCTTATTAGGTTTTCATCTTCGCAAGTGTTACTTTCCAATTGTACATTTTGTAGTCAGTTTCTGTTATATGCTGTTGCACTGTTTATGCTGGGATCTTTAGCTAATCACTTAAAAAATGAAATTGCTGTGATTGCTCATAGTTCAAACTATTTGAACTGTTTACACATGTTAAGTGTTGTTGTAAATGAGTAAATTAACGACAAAAAGAGAGGAAATGAAGAAGGGTATTGGAAGTTTGTAGCTACATAACGTTGTTATGATTGACTTGTTTACTGTGCAGGTATTTCCAAGGCGAAGGATGCTGCAACCAGAGACCAAGTTTCAGTGCTATGAACCTGCAACCACGAAATACTTGGGATATTACCCTGCATTGACACCTTATGATTTGTGGCCCAAATGCAAAGACTTGGTTGCCAATAGTGGACTTGGTTACACCTGTATGATGAAGTAATAATGACAACTTAAAACATATGTTTTTTTATTGGTCAATCAAAAAGAAAAACTCACAGCTGGATTCATCAGGAAAACGAGTTGGCATGAGCAGCTAGGGGCTTCATTTGTACTACCTGCTTGGGACTTCCAGGTGGGTCTGCTAGACGTTGACATTTCAAAGCATCCCATATATGCCTGAGAAAGAATTACACGAGATTGCCCAGAGCAACCTTGGGGTCATGTTGATTGGGTTTGTGTGTTACACCCGGGTGAATCTGTTTTACGCTGATTAAGCAATTCGTAGAGGATCTTTACTAGGGCAAACTTGGTCTCAAATGTCAAGTATTTGATGCTTTTCCTTGAACCTCAGGTGACCACATTTAATTTGCTCCCAACATTACTGGGTGGTGCATGCTCCAGAACAAGTTTCCCCAGGTGATGTTAGGAAAGAAGTAAATTTTCAAGACCTTGTTATGGAAATGAGAACATTAGCGGCTTGAGGCAGCCTTTGATGGTTTTCAAATTGTTTGAGTATGACAGACAGATGAGCTAGCCAACAACAATACCTATGCACCTGCACTGAAGATCATAGATAAAAATGATGGAAAATCAGGATATTGGTAGACAGATGATGAATTTTACTACCAACAGGCAGTTCAACCTGATCAATGCAATGCCGAATTTTCCCTTCAGAAGATTGGTAACAGTTTCATTCAGTATATTTCGAGTTCAAAATATTGCTTTGTTTGTGTAAAAATTTGCTTTCACGACAAGTAAAGCATTCTGATTTTAGTTCTGAAAGACCTGGAAAGAAAGAATTTCATTTAGATTTTTGTCCTCTTTTGAGCAGCTTTCTGCTGACCTGCTTCCCTTATATGACATGTTGAAAGGGATATATTCACTTCACGTACAAATGCTGCCTGCGTTGCTTAAATTGAGTTATGTCTGTCTGTTAATGTCTTGTGCAGTTTCACCCTCTACCATCTTGTTTCATTAGTTTAGTAAGAATGTTTCTTTTCCGTCTTAAGTAAGGTCTATAGTAAATTTGCTGTAAAAGTCAACATTCAGGTAAATTGGGATCAGCTAGAAGACACTCGCAAGTTCTTGGATATTTTGGAAACTAGTAGCTCTCGGTTGCCTCTAAAAACATAAAAGAGCTGAGCATTAGTACTTTGCCTCAAGTCTTAAAATTGATAAGGAAGATGATGCATGGGTACCTACCACCACCAAGTTTTGTGTAATTTGTTGAAAACGCACTGCATCTGGTACCACATATTAGGTTGGATCTGCACAAGTGGGAAACGTCTTCATTGATAAGGGGCATAACGCTTCGTCCTTCAGACACTGAAAGCATCTCACAATAATTTTGTCAGCCGTAATTACTTTGATGTATCTTGATTTTGTAAGTTCAATCGACAACTACAGTTTAAAATTTTGAGAGCTATTCTAACACAATATCAGAGTATCGATTTGAAGTAGAGTCAAGATCTTTCAATCCCTCTGAATGTTTTGTTGGTTTGCAAGGTTGGCTAAGGTTATAGGAAGGTGAGCGCTTCTTGAAGACTTTAATTATTGGTTTGTAGGACATATTTTCTGATCACATTTTGTTATTTCAACCACTTAGTCCTTAGAATATGAGTAAATCACTAGCAAATTTTCAACCAAGTTGCTCGGTCAATGTATGCAACTATGATGTGAGACTCATGAGAACAAATTATCTATAGGCTCATGAGAACATAGCGATGCAAACTCCGGCAAAACTGGTCGAACGAAAGCATCAATTCAGAACTTCAGATACTAAATTGGCAAGGCCACTTATCAGATTTTTTTTGTCTGAAATGCTTCCATTAAAGGGCACAGAGGTCAGGAAAAGAGAACAACTACTGTTAAGGATACTTGAGCATCAAGAGATCAGAGACCGAGTCCAAACTGTTTTCGTCTTTCTGTTAGAATAAAGTCCTAGTCTCTAGGATCTGAGTTTGTTTTCTTTTTGAATTCATCAGCTTGCACATTGGTTGGCTGCAACCAAAATGTGATCATATTTCTAGTGTTTCTGTTTTGTATCAAAGGCTATATATAGCCAAGACTTTCATTGAATAAAGGCAGTATTTGAGTGCATCAACATTTCGGTTTCAATAAATTGGTATCAGAGCCTCTGTTAAAGGGGCCTGAGTGTGAGTGCAGAAGAGTGAAACACGAGAGAGAGTCAATGGCTGAGAGTAGTGCAGCGCAACTGAAATTGCTAGCTGAAGGCAGTTCAGCTCCTGTGTCCATACCTATCTTCGACGGATACTATGACCATTGGTCTATGTTAATGGAAAATTTCCTACGTCAAAGGAAGCTATGGAGGATTGTAGATGAAGGCATTCCTACCACAGCACAGGTAAACCAACAAATTGCGACTTTCTCTACAGTTGTAACTGAGGGAAGACAACAGACTGAGGCACAGAGGAAGAGAGAGGAAGAGCTGCGTCAAAGAGTAGAGCAGTTAAAGGAGGATGATCTCAAAGTCAAGAACTACCTCTTTCAAGCCATCCATAGGACTATCATGGAAACCATCCTTGATAAGTCGAGTTCCAAGAGCATTTGGGACTCCATGAAACAGAAATATCAAGGCACAAATCGAGTGAAGCGTGCACATAGACAAGCCTTGAAGAGGGACTTTGAAGTTCTCCAAATGAGAGAAGGAGAAAAGGTGGACGAGTACATTTCTCGTACACTTACCTTGGTGAACAAGTTAAAGATGAATGGTGGAGAAAACATGTCACAAGTTGATATTGTTGAAAAGATTCTGAGATCATTGGCTCCTAGATTTGACTATGTGACATGCTCCATAGAAGAATCAAATGATCTAGATTTAATGACTTTGGATGAGCTGCAGAGTAGTCTTTTGGTGCATGAACAAAGATTGAATCGAAGCAATGGAGTTTTAAGGGAAGAACAAGCTCTAAAGATCATCAATGAAGAGGGGAGCAGTAGAGGAAGATGGAATAGAGGCAGAGGTAGAGGAGGTCAAATGGGGAGAGGAAGAGGCAGACAAGGTTTGAATCGAGCAACTATTGAATGCTTTAAGTGCCATAAACTTGGACATTTTCAATATGAATGTCCTAAATGGAATTGTGGAGCCAACTATGTCGAGTTAGATGAAGAAGAAGAGATGCTCTTAATGGCTTATGTGGGAGATTCAAAAAGGAGTGATGCTTGGTTTTTGGATTCCGGATGCTCAAATCACATGTGCAGTGACAGAGGTTTGTTCTCGAGTTTAAATACAAATTTTCAACATTTTGTTAAACTTGGGAATAACTCAAAGATGTGTGTCACTGGCAAAGGCAACATTAAGCTCACCATCAATGCATGGCTTAAGGTATGTAATTGAGGATGTATACTATGCTCCTGATTTGCGTAATAACTTATTGAGCATAGGTCAATTGCAAGAAAAGGGATTGGCAGTGCTGTTTCAAGGAGGAACATGCAACATCTATCATCCACAAAGAGGTCTTATTGCTCAATCTACAATGAGTTTGAATAGAATGTTCATTCTTGTGTCAGATGGTTCAATTTCCTCCAACCAACAGCCTGAACAATGTTTACAAACTGCCTCATCTGATCTAACCTATCTCTGGCACCAGAGATATGGACATTTGAGCTATAAGGGATTGAGAACTCTCCAGTACAGGAAAATGGTGAAAGGGTTGCCACAACTTGAAACTTCAAAGGAAGTGTGTGGAGATTGTTTAATTGGGAAGCAAGCAAAAGGAGCTGTACCAAAGAAGAGTCTATGGAGAGCCAAGAAAGTTCTTGAATTGATTCATGCTGACATCTGTGGTCCAATTTCTCCAACTTCTATGGAGAGCCAAGAAAGGTATGTACTGTGTTTTATTGATGACTTCAGTCGTAAAGCATGGGCATATCTTCTGTGTGAAAAGTCTGAGGCTTTAAGTTACTTCAAAGATTTCAAGAAAATTGTAGAAAAAGGAGCAGGAGAGTTCATCAAGTGTTTAAGAACTGACAGAGGTGGAGAATTTACTTCCTATGCTTTCAACAATTTTTGTAGGGATCAAGGTATCAGAAGACAACTCACCAATGCTTACACACCACATCAAAATGGTGTGACCGAGAGGAAGAACAGAACGGTAATGAATTTAGTTCGATCAATGTTGTATGCAAAGAATATGCCAAGGAGTTTTTGGCCAGAAGCAGTCATGTGGACATTCTATGTACTTAATCGCTCTCCTACACTAGCTGTGAAAGACATCACACCTCAGGAAGCTTGGAGTGGTGTGAAGCCCTCAGTGGATCATTTTCGAGTATGGGGCTGCCTAGCACATGTGCACATCCCAGAAGAGAAGAGAGGTAAGCTTGATAATAGAAGCTTCATATGCATACTTTTAGGTGTGAGTGAAGAGTCGAAAGGGTATAGACTTTATGATCCTAAAGCAGAAAAAATTGTTTACAGCAAGGATGTTATGTTTGAAGAAAATAAAGAATGGGATTGGGGAAAAGATTATGAGAGTCAAATAAAAGTTGAATTGGCATGGGGAAATAATACAGACGAAGTTGAGTTTGAGGGAGAGAATAGAGAAGATAGTAAGGGCAAGGACAGTGAAGGTGATGAAGATGAGGGAGGAAGCAATGAAAGTGGAGAAGCTACAAACTCAAATTCATCGGTACCTAACATTGAAGAAACTTCTGCTGATCGAAACCCTATCTGTGAAAACCTAAACACTCTTTCTCATAGAGGAGTTGTTTCAAACACAGGAAGAGAAAGGAGACTGCCATCTTGGAGAGAGGATTATGTGAGTGGTGATGAATTAAGTGAAGAAGAGGCTTTGATGATGGAGGATATGAACTGTCAAGATGAAGATCCCATGTATTTTGATGATGCTGTGAAGGAGGAGAAGTGGAGGAAAGCTATGGATGCTGAAATTGAAGCCATCGAACGAAACAAAACCTAGTCTTTAGTCGAGCTTCCTTCAGGTGCAAGGAAAGTTGGTGTCAAGTGGATTTTCAAGACAAAGCATGATGAGAAGGGTGATTTGATCAAGCATAAGGCTCGACTTGTTGCAAAAGGGTATACACAAAGACATGACATTGATTATTCTGAGGTCTTTGCACCAGTTGCACGCCTTGACACAGTGAGAACAATAATCTCCCTTGCAGCTCAACGGAAGTGGAAGTTATTTCAGTTAGATGTAAAGTCTGCCTTTCTTCATGGAAATCTGACAGAGAAAATTTTTGTCGAGCAACCTCAAGGTTATGTGAAGAAGAACAAGGAGCATTTGGTGTATGAGCTACACAAGGCCTTGTATGGACTAAAACAAGCACCTCGTGCTTGGTTTAATCGAATTGAGAGTTATTTTGTTGACAAGGGTTTTCAGCACTGTGTGAGTGAGCAAACATTGTTCACAAAGAGGAGCAAAAGAGGACAAATCATCATTGTAAGTCTCTATGTGGATGATTTAATTTTTATTGGTGATGATGACAGTTTGTTACTTGATTTTAAGTGTACTATGATGAAAGAATTTGACATGACTGACATGGGGAGTCTGAGATACTTTCTTGGACTTGAAGTTTCACAAGGGCCACAAGGTATATTCATTTGTCAGAAGAAGTATGCAGTTGAAGTGTTAAAAGGGTTTGGCATGTTTGAGAGTAAGCCAGTAGCAACTCCAATTGTACCAGGAACGAAAGTTTCAAAGGATGAAGAAGGCATAACAATTGATGAGACTTTCTACAAACAGATGATTGGTAGCATGATGTATCTGACCTCAACTCGTCCAGACCTGATGTTTGTAACAAGCTTACTCAACCGGTACATGTGTAAACCCACTGAGTTACATCTACAAGTCGCAAAGAGAGCTTTGAGGTATTTAAAAGGGACTATTAACTATGGCATCTATTACAAGAATAATGGAGAAGATGAAGAAGTTCTAGGTTACACAGATAGTGATTATGCTGGGGACAGTGATGATAGGAAAAGCACCAGTGGATATGTATTCATGTTAAGCTCCGGTGCTGTGTCTTGGAGTTCGAAGAAACAACCTATAGTAACATTGTCTACCACTGAAGCTGAATTTGTAGCTGCTGCAACTTGTGCATGTCAAGCTATATGGTTGAAGAAGATTCTGAAAGAACTTGGACATGAAGACAAGCCTTGCACAAGTATCATGTGTGATAACAGCTCAACAATCAAATTGTCAAAGAATTCTGTTCTTCATGGAAGAAGCAAACATATAGATGTGAGGTACCATTTTCTTCGAGATGTTACAAAGCAAGGAGAACTCTCACTAACTTACTGCAGAACTGACGAACAGCTAGCAGACATCATGACCAAGCCATTGAAAACTGAAGCCTTCACTTATCTTCGAAGTAGGCTTGGAATGTGCAAGATCGAGGAAGTAAACTAAGTCATCTCACTGATTTAGTTTAAGGGAGAGTATGTTAAGGATACTTGAGCATCAAGAGATCAGAGACCGAGTCCAAACTGTTTTTGTCTTTCTGTTAGAATAAAGTCCTAGTCTCTAGGATCTGAGTTTGTTTTCTTTTTGAATTCATCAGCTTGCACATTGGTTGGCTGCAACCGAAATGTGAGCATATTTCTAGTGTTTCTGTTTTGTATCAAAGGCTATATATAGCCTAGACTTTCATTGAATAAAGGCAGTATTTGAGTGCATCAACATTTCGGTTTCAATAACTACAACATAAACTGATAAAGAGAATACCATTTCCAGGGAAGTATAGTAATAGTATTAAAACCCAAAAACATGAAGGATATATACATACACACCCAAAGCCTTTGCCCTAGTTTGGTGTGCAAGTTTGTGACAGATGATTAGCAATCCGTGAAGAGCTAGCAGAGTCCTTTTCATGGGAAGTTGAGTGTGAACCAACGAAGTCATTGGTAACGTGACAAAGTTCTTAACTATGCTCCATGTATCTCTTTAATCAAATAAACGCACATGCAAGTCTTAAATATCGATATTTTCTCTCAAATTTCGTCAAATATTTTTTTTTCACATGTCTATATATCTTTCTCCTTCTAATTGATTCTCGTCAGATATTTTTCGAAATTTCAAGATATTTTTTAAAATCACACAATATTTTCGATATTTGAAGGAATGTTTTGAAAATATTCTTGCCACACTATTTACATGCCACATGCTCCTTTTCATTCAGAATTTAATTCAAAAAACTTGAGAAACCACACAATTTGAACCCTGGTTACCATCAGAACGTCATGATGCCTAAACCAACCTGCTAGGTTGGTTGCTTGTATGCTACAACATGCACAATTTTATATATATATATATATATATATATATATATATTACCTTTGAATATATTTTACTTTCTAAATATAATTTCTTTTGAAATTGTATGCAAGGTTCTAAAAATCGGCGCCCACGACTGCCTAGGTGCTGGGCGGCAGGTTACCATTCTGATTTTTCTCGAATCGGCCAAGCTGAGCTCCGGTGCAATATATATATATATATATATATATATATATATATATATATATATATATATATATATGTGAAACAGAAATATAAAAGCCTATCAAAAAGTAGTAAAATTAAACATGAAAAACACAATATTCAACTTAAAATCTAAACGAATGACACACAATTTTTTATTATTAATTATTTTAAGAACATTGTTGTTTTATTTTTTCTATTTTTGAAGTATTTTTGCTATTTTAGAACATAAATGATTTTTTTTATAAATTTTATTTATATAATTATATTTATTAAATAAATAGTAATATGTAAAATACAAAACCGATTAGGCATCCTGGGCGCTAGACGTTGGCTGTCCGCCTTGCCTTGTTAGCGACTAACGTTTTTTAAAACCTTAATTGTATGTATATCGATATATCTCTGATACATCCGTAAAACTATATATATTTTATGATGATTGTCGAAAATTTTAGTTATTCCACGGCTAGAGCACCACTAGGACTTGTTTTTCTTTCTAACCAGAAATTATGTGCACGTGAAACCCCAATAATTCTCATGCACCACTGGGGTCGTAAAAGCCAGCCCTTCTTTTGTTCTCTTGCCAAACTCCAACCCCTAAGAATCTCTCCCACTCTCTCCCACACAAACACAGCCATATATTGTTTTGCTTCCATTTTTGATGTGCACCACCACATTCCTTGTATTCATCATCCAGAAGTACAATGGCTGATGCAAAATCTCTTCTGCAGTTTCTTCTGTTTGTGTTTCTTGTTTGCCTCGCTACTTATGGAAATGGGGTTCAGGGGTTTAGAGAGAAGAACAAGGTGCTCGACCTGCAACAATTTCGTTCGAAGGTGCAGCATGGTGGAACTGGAACCAGAACGAGTGCTTTCCTCTCCCAGAAATCCAGTAAGTGTTTCTTGTACCAAACATTACTAAAAGAAGTAGCTCATAACAAGTACTAGCATGTCAATTCTAATGAAGACCATATAGAGCTTTTGTTAGCTTTGTTTTGAATATCCTCTCCGGTCTCCACTTTGGGATTGTTATACATATGTGCAAGATCCTTCTTTATTTGCTTAATTATGATCAAGTGCTTTACTTCTTTGCATCCATTAAAAAGACTACTTTCTCACTGTGTGTGGATTGCTAGCTGGTAAGAACATTCAACTGTTTTTGATATGATAGTCTATCTTGGCTTTACTTTTTGTATATATCTACATTGGAATAAGTTTGAATTGTTGGCCTTCTATATGTGCTTTTAAGGCCTCATTACTCTAATAAACAATATCTAGCTACCTGCAAAATCTTGGAAGAGATCTCTGGGAACATATATGACACTGTGTTGTGGGTCAATGAATATAAACTTGAAGATAATGAACTTATTCCCCATAATCGATCTGATGGCCTACCTCATCTTCAGCTTCACAATTTTTTCGAGTTAGTTTTAAATTGGATACTTTCATTTATATTGTTTATAGGAAAGGAAAAAGGTGCAACTATATTGGAAATAAAACACAGAGATTATTGCTCAGCTGGAAAGAATATTAACTTGAACAAAAAGCAACAGAAACGTTTAATATTGGATGATCTTCATGTTCGGTTTCTACAATCCCAATTCCGAAACAAGATTTCTGGCATTGCTACAAAAGATGTATCAGGAGCTCAAATTCCGCTAACTTCTGGTGTAAGGTTAGAAACACTAAACTACATTGTGACTGTGGAATTGGGTGGTAGAAATATGACAGTGATAGTAGACACAGGCAGTGACTTGACTTGGGTTCAATGCCGACCTTGTAAATTGTGTTACAATCAACAAGAACCTCTCTTCAACCCTTCTGACTCTAAATCATACCAATCAGTTTTATGCAACTCAACAAATTGTCAGGCTCTCCAGTTTGCTACTGGGAACTCAGGCGTGTGTGGGAGCAATCCTCAGACCTGCAACTATGTTGTGAACTATGGTGATGGCTCCTATACTCGGGGTGAACTTGCTCGAGACCATCTCATTCTTGGAACTACACCTGTGGACAATTTTGTGTTTGGTTGTGGAAAAAACAACAAGGGTCTGTTTGGGGGAGCTTCCGGTTTGATGGGTTTGGGAAGGAGTGATGGTCTCTCAGTGGTTTCTCAATCTTCTGGCTTATTTGGTGGGGTTTTCTCTTACTGTTTACCTTCAACAGAAGCTGCAGGTTCTGGTTCATTAGTTATGGGTGGAGATTCTTCAATCTACCAGAATTCAACTCCTATTTCTTACACTAGAATGGTTGCAAATCCACAGCTATCCACCTTCTATTTTCTCAATCTCACCGGTATAAGTATTGGGGGAGTGGTTTTGCAAGTTCCTAGTTTTGCAAGTGGTGGGATTCTGATCGATTCTGGGACAGTTATTTCAAGGCTGCCTCCTTCAGTTTACAAGCCAATCAAGGCAGAGTTCCTGAAGCAGTTTTCGGGGTACCCTCCAGCACCAGGTTTTTCAATTTTGGACACTTGTTTCAACCTTAGTTCATATCAAGAAGTTAACATTCCTACACTGAAGATGCACTTTGAGGGAGAGGCAGAGCTGACTGTGGATGTAACCGGAATTTTTTACATGGTGAAGACCGACGCATCACAGATATGTTTGGCTCTTGCAAGTCTTTCATACGAAGATGAGGTGGCAATTATTGGGAATTATCAGCAGAGAAACCAAAGGGTTGAATACAATACAAAAGAATCTAAGCTGGGATTTGCAGAAGAATCATGCAGCTTCATATAGAGCTGGGAGTTTACAATGATATAGCTCATATAGGTATATGTACTTGAACTGGGACAAGTGTGGCCTGTGGATCACCATTGTACCGATATTGTCCCAACTTAACACCTTTAAGGTGTTAGGTTTTAATCACAAAAGGCCTCGGTACAATTGGATACAATTCATCCACTTATAAGTTATATTTTATTTGTCCCTTTTCTGATGTGGGATCTTTCCTCTCCAACACTCCCCCTCACGTGCAACCTAACTTTTTTAGGTTGACACGTGAAATTCATTCAGTCTAATTCCCACATCGGAAATCGGTACATTCATGCGGTCCAATTCCCATTTTGGAAATTGGGGTATGCGATCCAAGACCCACTGTAGGCACTTGGTATGGTATGGGCCAATCAGAATTTTTTCCGACGGCAATTTGATTCGATGAACCTAAATTTGAGCTCATTATGATGGGAGACTTCCCCCGTTACGTTGGGAGAAGTAATTGAAGAGAGACCCGCTCTGATACCAACTTGAACTGGGACAAGTGTGGCCTGTGGATCACCATTGTACCGATATTGTCCCAACTTAACCACCTTTAAGGTGTTGGGTTTTAATCACAAAAGACCTCGGTACAATTGGATACAATTCATCCACTTATAAGTTATATTTTATTTGTCCCTTTTCTGATGTGGGATCTTTCCTCTCCAACATATGTTTATGCAGATGCCTTAAAACAAAGGTATGTTTATGCAGATATATATATTCTTCAGAAGTAAAGCCAAGCAACCTGTTGTCAACAACACTTCAGGCTATAGTTCTTGGTTCGTCTAATGTAAAAATAGACATTTTTTACAATGGGGATATGGTATAGAGTATATGAACGCTCTTTGTGATGTATGAGTGCCCTAGTATGCAATAACTAATAAAGATACTACCTGGAGCTGAGGCAGGAAGCGCTATATTTTATTTTTCTGTATAATTTGTTTCAACTAACTAGACAATTAAGAGTGATGAAAGAGAGTACTTATGAGTCCACATAAGGACAAGGTTCACATACTTATGCTCTACCTGTTCATATAATGGAAATTGAGTTCTTAAGGATTTAAGAACAGCCTGTGCTGGAATTTTGATCTGAATTTCTGCCGGCGGTAGTGCCACAACTTTTGGACAGTTTTTCATGCCCATTAAATAGTATAAATTGTGAGGAGTCTATGGTTTAAATTTGGTAATTTTTGGAGGAGTTTTGGTTAGGTTTTGGAATTTTTCAAGTTTAGTAATTTTGGTGGATAATAAAATATTATTCCGACCATCAATTATTAACAGTTAAGGTTGAAGAATTATTTTAAGGACTTCTAAGTTATTGGTGAAGGTCGGAGATTTTTAGTTGACAATTTGAGGAATGTGGAGACGATGAGCGAGTTGTACGCTCACAAATGTGAACGTCTATGTTATTTGATTATTATTCTAGCGTCCTGAAAATTAATATTAATTGTGGAACAGGATGCGAAAAGACTCGTGTTGTGGAGACTTCGCTTGGACGGAATTCTGGTTTTCGTCAGGCAAAGGTCTAAGTTTTTGAGTGGAATTTTATTTTAAATATAATGCATGCAACATATTTTTATTAAGTTTCTCCATTATTTATGAGAATTTCCTCCATGTTGAGATTTTTGGTGATTTTGGAAAAATTGGGGATTTATTATTTTTCAAAGATAAGTGAGTCGAGAAAGAGGTTCCTACCTTTCCCGTGAGTTTTGAATGATTTTAAGTTGTTATCACTATTTTGGGTTATGGAGGGTGATTATTTTAAATGGAGAAACTTGGCTCTTGGATTTAATGATTTAAAGTAAAGTTAGGGAACCAGTTTCGGATGCTTGGAAATGTTTTAAATCCAATGTATTTAGAAAAAAGTCATGGGTGTTTTGACTTGGATTTTGATTTATGCACCACGAGGTTTTCAAAGATTTTTCAAGTATATGTATATATGTATTGCTAGCTAGCATGGACCATCTCCGGATGGAGATAGTACCCTCTCCGGATTGTAGCTGGTCAGACCCTCTTCGGTAGTAACTGGTCGGAAGAACCCTCCCGGATAGAGCCGGTCAGGACCCTCTTCGGTGGTAGCTGGTCGGTTGGACCCTCATAAATATAGCAGGTCAAGGGACCCTCTCCGATTGAGTTGGTCAATAGACCCTCTCATGGATTAGAGCTGGTCAGTTGTTTTTCTCGTGGTTATGGTGAATCTAATACCCCACTTTTTAAATTATGGATTTGAGCCAAGGAAATTGTTAAATTTTATTTAATCATTTTCTTTGGGTTACGTGCATGTGGATTTAAGAAAATCAAAGGGAGAGCATGAAAAGATATTTACCTTTTCATATTTGATTTTTGTTCACGCACGCTAATGTTTTTTTCCTGAGCCTTTCGTTTTCAAATGCCTAGTGTTGCAGGGTTCATGAGAGGAGGTCGCGCGTACCGAAGTCCTGGCATAGTCAATTAATCCGCTGTTGCTCACATATTGATTTAGGTATAACTTCCATGTAGACTGCTCTGATTACCCCAACTTAGATAGTTGAATAGGTTAGTGAAGCGTAGATGTGACTTGGGGAGCTGGATGACTCCAGGAGTTAGGGTTGATTTAAATTATTCATGGAAGTGCTTAGTTGGTTTGTAAGAAAGGTTGTCCATTTCAAAGGGGTTATGGTAAGAAGTTTCCTTGAGGTGGTTCCCGCATGATTTACTTCGAGTTAAAGGGGTTTAACCCGGGGTGGGTCCTGACATAGAAGTTCTCCACCGACGAGCACCGAGGTCACTGGTGTTTGACTGGTGGTGATCGGCTCTTCCAGCAACATGGCGGCTAGGTCTGATATGGAAGTGAAAAGAAGTAGGTTGGACTTTGAGTCTTTAGGCCTAAGCTCTCTTTGGGCTAGGCCTTTTAGGCTTTCATCCTCTTTAATTTTCTCTTCCTTACGGGCTTAGTTTGTGTTGTGTTATTGTGGAAGTGACATATCTACCTTATACTGTTTTTAGAGCGAATCTATTCTCTATTTTCTGGGTGGAAACGTACACCGTTGTGTCTTACGCTTCAAACTCGTCATAATAGATGCTTTGTTCTATTTTATGTATTAGAGTAGAGATTTCTTTATGCATTTGGTAGTGTTAGTTGTCCACTTTTTTGGACGTAGTTTTTGTTTCACTTCAGTAGTTTAGTTGTAATCGAATAATGAGCTTGCTCTTAGCTTGTAGTAGAGTTTGCTCCTGCCTGACCTAGCAATAGTTGATCGTATGACATTTTTGGTCAATGACATATATCCATTATTTTCAAAGAAAAAAATCTTAGTACCCTATCACCCAATTTCAAGTTTTTCCTTAGGGCCGATGATGTAATGTTAGCTGTGAATATACAGAATGATAAATTTGTCACTAATTTTTACATTATGATAAAAGCTTATTAGGGGATGGTAATGGGGCGGGATGGAGATGAGAATCTAAATGCGGTTTCCATCCCCCGTAGTTATTCTTTGCCCTCATCCTCACCTCAATCCCTAATAAAAACATACATTGTTGATCGATTCTCATCCCCTTCCACATTGGAAACTAAACCTCCACGCCGATGGAGATGAAAATCTTAAAACCGTTCCCATCCCCATAGGTATACTTTACCCTCATCCTCATCCTCATCCTCATCCTCATCCTCATCCCAATCCCTAATAAAAACATACACTATGGATTCTCGTCTCTGTCCCCATTATAAACTAGACCTCCACACCTCTCTAATCCTTATTAAATGTTGTTTTTATAAGAAAATAACTTTTATTGAAGAAACTTGAAATACATCAAAAGCTTTTCTCAACAAAGAATAACTAGCACTAACTATCAGGACTGCTCAAGCACAGGAGCGTCGTGCGAGACAAAAAGGCGACAGCTGTTTGATCTTAAATTGATCAAACGGACATGATTAAATAAACTTAAACATACATGATCAATTCATTAAAGATCGGATTGCTGTCGCCGTTTCGTCCCGCATGGCGCTCCCTCGCCTGAGCAATCCTGCATTAACTACTCCTATAAGCATCCATACAATCATGGAGCCAAAGAGGCGCATATATTCAAGAGTATGAGAGATCATATTTTGTCGTTTTGGCACATGCTTTCAGTACACCTATTCAAACTGCTCTTTCAACTTTCGAACTGCATCCAGTACTCTTCTAATATCGCTCAAATCAAGTTCATTCCTGCGAATGGCATTGATAACATTAACTGTATCCCATGTTATGGCTAACTTTATCACTCCAACTTGTTCACCCAACTTCATAGTATTCTTAAGAACCAAAGCTTCAGTGGTGTGTGGTTTGAGAGCAGCCTTCATAGGCACACAATTGACCCCAGTAACTAACCATTTGCTCCCAACACAACAACACCTAAACCTACTATCCATGTGCCAACACATAATCTTCATCAAAGAATAATTTAGCAACATGTTCCTGCATATATATTACAAAGCTCCAAGCCTTCATGTCTTGTTGTATAACAACTCTATTGGTACCTCAAACCATTAAGTTTTTCCTTCGTAAAGCCACCCCAGCAAACTCTATCTGCCACTGTACACACTTTTCAAACCTCGGCTCCAATCCTCTGTTCTCATGAACTACCTCATTTTGATCTTTTCATAGCCACCAGCAAATTAATGCAAAAAGTTTATTTTTTTTAAATATCTCCATCCATAGCTACCAAACCAATCAAATAAGCAAAACAATGAATCTGCCATCTTTTATGCAGCCCTTTCCAATAAGAAAGCTTCCAAACCTGCTTAACCATTTTACAAAACCACAAGCTATGCAACACCATTTCCACTCCTTCACAACATCTACCACAAATACTATGAGAAGAGAACTTGCGCTTAAACAAGCACTCAACACAAGGTATTTGGTTGTCCACACGAAAAACTTGACATTATTTGGAATCGATAAATTCAAAAAGAGACACCAAATATTTGTGGAGTTTGAGACAACTTGCCCACTACCGCTACTCAAACCTTCCTCCATCCATCTTAACTCCACCAAACCAATAACCCGATTTGACAAAGTACCTCCCATTATCATTGAAGTGCCACACAACCACATCCTTCACATTACCATCACATAGCGGAACAACCAACATTTTCTCTACATCCACTCGTAAAAATCGTTGTCTAATAAAGTCCATTTAAGTTCCACGTACCAGGCTGGCTCATAAGTTGTTTGACTTTTGCATTGGAATCAATGAAGCAAGGAGTTACAGTCTTGAAAGACCAAGGTGATGGTAACCATTTATGTCCCTAAATCATGACTAAGTCCCCTAAGCCAATCCTCCATCGAATACCAGCGAACAACTCTTTCCCCCACACCAAACCTTTCCAAATATAGACACTAGTAGAAAAAAACACTTAGCTAACGGAATTATAAAAATTCTGCCGGTTAATATTTACTTAGCCGACGGAACAACTTATGTAGCCTAAGTTAGCACATAGGAGACGAAAAACTAATCCATTGACTAAGTAAATTTTAGCCAACGAAAATTTTTACTTAGTCGACGGAATTTTTCTATATAAATAAAAATAATTATTTATAACAACTTAGGCAACGGAAAGTAATTCCGTCTCCTAGGTTCACTAGTGGAAAATAACACTTAGCCGACAAAATATTTATATTTCCGTCGTCTAAGAGTTACTTAACCGACAGAACAACTTCCGTCTCCTAATAAAGTTAGCACCTAGGAGACGGAAAAATACTTAGCCGACGAAAATATTTAACTTAGCCGACCAAATATTTATACATAAATATAAATAATTTTGTTAACATCCTAGGAGACGGAATTATTTTCCGTCGGCTAAGAGTGACTTAGTCGACGGAAAAATTTTAATATAAAAAATAGGATGAAAACATAGTCGACGAAATTATTTTCCGTCGGCTAAGAGTGACTTAGTTGACGGAAAAATTTTAATATAAAAAATATTAAAAATAGGATGAAAACGTAGTCGACGGAATTATTTTTCGTCGGCTAAGAGTGACTTAGTCAACGGAAAAATTTTAATAGAAAAATATAAAAAACAGGATGAAAATGTAGTCGACGGAATAAATGATTCCGTCGGCTAAATTCTAATAAATTTGAAATAAATAATCACGCCAAAAAATTTAGAATTTTTTTTTAAAAAGGTTCGATCCAGATCGGATCAAACCAAAATTCTCCCTCTTTCCTCTCTTCTCTTCTCTTCTCTTCTCTTCTCTTTGGTGGTGTTATGTGGTGATGGTATGTGGTGGTGTGTAGTGGGGTGGTGTGTGGTGGGGGTGGTGTGTGGTTTGTGGTGGTAGTGGTGGTGATGGTGTCTGGTGTGTGGTGTGTGGTGGTGATGGGTTCCGGATGGCCGGCGGTGAATTCCCAGAGATCGATGGCCGCCACTTTTTTTAGTTTTACCGACGGAATTTTAGTTTTATCGACGGAATATTCAGTCAGCTAAGGGGCTTAGAAGCCTTTTGAATTTTACCTAGCAAGCTAACAGAAAATTTCAAAAAATTTTAAATTTTTTCCCTGCCAAAATATTTGAAAAATTTCGTTGAAAATTTTTCCTACCAAAAAATTTGAAAAATTTCATTGAAAATTCTGAAAAAATTTTCCGCAAAAATTTTTGAAAAATTTATTCTTATCATCTCAGCCCCATCTCTCTCTCCCCAAAACTCATCCATCATCTCCTGTCACATCCCGATTCTAGAATTAATTTACGGTTAGTTACTTTTATCTTTTACCATTTAAAGTAACCGTTTAACCGTACAATGATCGTAAAGTTAATTTTTCATTAAGTCTAGAATTTGGGAAAACTTTCTTCATGTAAGTTGTAGAAGGCGTCGTTACGAGTTCGTGGACACGTAACATGCTCAAATCGGAGTTTGTATAAGAAAGTTATAAATAAAAATGTGCTGTAAAATGACTATATATAGGAGTTACCGGGGTGAAAAATCAGATTTTTCACCCTTTCTTTCTCTCTCCCAGACATTTTCTCTCTCCTTGACAGAAAACGCTACCGGAACTTCCAGCCGCCACCGTGCCGCAGTCGCTCCACCTCAGGCCACCGCACCGGTCCCTAAAGGACGACCTCTGAGTTTACTTACATCCTAGGTAAACCATTTGATCTATCTCGCTTTAGTTTGAGAGAATTTCTTTGTTGAACGCCGAGTGTACAGTAGAGGTTCTAAATCGAAATTCTCCCTCCTCAAATCACCAATTGAGGTGTTCTTTATATGGTTATGTTGGGCTTGAGGAGTACTATAATCCCTTAGAATTTGGTAGCTTGATTCGAAGTGTGTAGGGAGAATTAAGGATTTGAAGTGAAAAATTTCGGGTTTTTGGAACTTTTATTGGATTGACCAAGTTAGAAGCCGAATTAGCATTCGAGTCGAACTAGAAAGTTGTTCCAAATGTTGAGACAAAGCTACTGTTAAAATTTGATGGTGAAATTTTGGTCGGAATTTCTACCGGCAGCCGCCGCCACTTTTTGGGCAGTTTTTCATACCCATTAAATAGTATAAAATGTGAGAAGTCTATGGTTTAAATTTTGTAATTTTTGGAGAAGTTTTGGTTAGGTTTATAATTTTCAAGTTTAGTCTTATTGGCGGATAATTAAATATTATTCTGACCATCGATTATTACCGGATAAAGTTTAAGAATTATTTTAAGGACTCCTAAGTTATTGGTGAAGGTCAGGGATTTTTAGTTGACAATTTGAAAAGTGTGGAGCCGATGAGCGAGCTGTATGCTTAGAAATGTGTACGCATATATTATTTAATTATTATTATTATAGAGTCCGGAAAATAAATATTAATTGTGGAACAAGACGCGAAGATGCTCGTGTTGTGGAGACCTCGCTTGAGCGAAATTCAAGTTTTCGTCAATCTAAGGCCTTAGTCTGTGAGTGGACTTTTATTTTAAATATAATGCATGCAACATATTTTTATTAAGTTTCTCCTTTATTTATGAGAATTTCCTCTATGTTGAGGTTTATGGTGATTTTGGGGAAAATTAGGAATTTAATACTTTTTAAAGATAAGTGAGCTGGAAAAGAGGTTCCTACCTTTCCCGTGATTTTAAAGGATTTTCCCAGAATATGGTTTTCAATTATTATCACCATTTTGGACTATGGAGGGGGATTATTTTTAAAAGAAAAAACTCGGCTCTTGGATTTAATGATTTTAAGTAAAGTTAGGGAACCGGTTTCGGATGCCTGAAAAAGTTTTAAATCCAATGTATTTGGGGAAAATCATAGGTGTTTTGACTTGGATTTTGATTTTGATTTAATCATCACGAGGTTTTCAAGGATTTTCATATATATATATATATATATATATATATATATATATATATATTGCTAGCTAGCATGGACCCTCTCTGGATTATAGCTGGTCAGATCCTCTTCGGTGGTAGCTGGTCAGAAGGACCCTCCCGAATAGAGCAGGTCAAGGGACCCTCTCCGATTGAGCTGGTTAATAGACCCTCTCGTGGATAGAGCTGGTCAGTTGTTTTCTCGTGGTCGTGGTGAAACTTATTCCCCACTTTTAAATTATGGATTTGAGCCAAGGGGATTGGTGAAAATGTTGTTTTAACCATCTTTCCAATTGTTGCGTGCGTATGAATTTCAAAAGAAATAAGAGGGAAAACAGAAATTAATTATTTTTCTCGCGCTAGGATATTACTTTTGTCCACTCACTCTAAAGTCATGTTTTAAATGTTTTTCCCTATGCCCTTAGTTTTAAATGCCCAGTGTTGCAGGGTTCCTGAGAGGAGGTCGCGCATACAGAAGTCGAGGCATAGCCAATTAATCCGTTGTCGCAGTAAGATTATTTAGGTATCACTTCCACGTAGATTGCTCTGATTACCCCAACGTAGATATTTGAATATGATGTTGAAGCGTAGTTGTGATTTGGGGAGCAGGATGCTCTAGGAGTTGGGGGATGTTTTAAATTTTTTATGACGGTGGTTATGGTGGAGCATTGGCGGTGGGCATGGTGGGTTTCAGACCAAAAAAAAGAGGAAAAATAAATAAAAATTAAATGAATATGAATTATTGAAAAAATTATTAATTATTTTGAAAATAAAAATATCTTATTCTGTCGACTAAGTTAATAGTCTCTTAGTCGACAGAAAGTCTGTGGACTAAGATTCGTCGTCTAAAGTATGTCTTAGTCGACAGAAGTTCTTGCTTTCGTCGGTCATTGTCTTAGCAAACTCCCCTTAACAGACGAATCTTAGTTAACGGACTTTCCATCGACTTAGATTTTAGCCGACGAAAAATTTTTCTTAGCAAACGATTTAATTCCGTCGGCTAAGAGTAAAATTTCAGTAATGTGCGAAAAAGTTGAACTCGATATATGTGTCTTCGTAGTTCACGATAAAATGCTCATTCCTATTTATTTGAACAGTAACTAAAGAAAAAGGTCCAAACACACTAGCTGATCACATGCATACATGATTTTTCATGTTTTATAATAGATAAATTATGTTAAAGGAAATACGTATTCTGTGCTTTCGCCGAAGTAACTGACAAAGAGTTGATTATGTAATTAGCGATTAACCGATGTAATTACTCAATCAAATATCAATTAGTCATTATTGTCATTATGATTATTGTACTTAGCTTTGTAATATCACCTCTATATAAAGAGGATATGTAATGAGATGAGCAGACCAATTCTCCATTCATATTTTTCTATAACACGTTATTAGCAACTTTCTTCCTCTCAGCGTTATAGCCAAAGAAAATAAAACCTAGAAACTTTTCAAACCTCTGAACGTTCTTACCGATGTGACAGTGATTCTTCATCAAAAGATTAGTTTCTTCATCTTATTACAAATTGCCTTTACACTCCGTTTTTTTCACGAATTTTGATTATTCTACGAACGGTTTCTAATGATTTGATTTGTTTCCAGCCCGGACAACCGACCTCACAGCTTGACACCTCCTCAGCTCTAACCAAGCGACGCCGCCCCAGTAACCATCAATGTTGCAACAACAACGACGTCTGGATTCAAGGTAGAGTCGCTCATTCCAATTCCATTCCGATCAGCCTCGATCCCGGCAGCAGCCTAAATCCAGCCCTGCGTCGGACCATCGATTTGGCTCCCTTTGCTCCGATACTCCCAAAGCGCAGCACCGCCGCTAGAACACCGTCGATGTTCTACCCCGAGCGCGCAGCGACGACAAAAACCTCATGCACGATCAGCGCTACCTAGTCTAGTCGAATCGCACGCCGGCGCCGGCGCTGCTCAGCCCAGCCTTGTATGGCCAAGCCCCATCTCGGATCTGTTTTACAGCACATTCGAATTCAACCCGGATCTCGCCGACCCAGATCTCCTGGTTTCGAATCCGCGCGACCCGACCACAGAACCCGATCTGGATACAAAAACATTCACCTCAATGGTACTGAGGTAATTTCCTAATTTACGGTTGGTAATTAATAGTTACGGTTTACTGTTAACTATTACTATTTATAGTTTATGTTTTATTGTTTTAGGAAAATTAAAATAATAAAATAGGAAAATAATTACTGTTTAAGTTATTTACTATTTTACAATAACAAACCTATTATTTATGAAAAATTAAAATTAATTATATATGATTAAAAGTGACTAATCATATAATTTTATTATTTTCGTTGCATATGATTAACCAATTATGCATGGCACAACGATCAAATCGTTGATTACGAGAGCAATTGCTACAAGAGGCTCAAAACGTTAAATTGCGGAAGCAAATGCATCAACATGCACTACCAGGATAAGCATCTTAGCCGACGAAAATTTTTCGTGGGTCTGTTCACCATATTCGTCGGCTAAGGTTATAGCCGAAGAAGTCGTCGGCTATAATTCGTCGGTTAAACTTATAGCCGACGAAATAAAATCCGTCGTCGGCTATAATCCAACACTTAGCCGACGAAATAATATAACAAATTCGTCGTCTATAATCCAACACTTAGACGACGAAATATCAATATTTCGTCGGTTTATACGTATAACTTTGGCCGACGAAATATTAATATTTCGTCGGCTAAAGTTTTTTTAAAAATTGAAAATGAAATAGAGAAAAGCCGACGAAATATAGTTCATTCATCGGCTAAAGTATTTTAAAAATTAAAAATTAAATAGAGAAAAGCCGACGAAATTTACAATATTTCGTCGGCTATGATACTTATAGCCGACGAAATATGGCAAAGTTCGTCGGCTAAAGGTTGTTGGAAAAAAAAACTAGCATAGCCGACGAAATATGGTAAATTTCGTCGGCTATAATACTTTTTATACTAGAAACCCAAACAAAATTTATACATTACCATCCAAGCAAGCTGCAAATTACAGAAACAATTTCATAACCAACAACAACACACCATCAAAAGTAACATAAACATTTTGCATTAAATTTTCAATTCATAAATTGTTATAAACCTAAAAAGTAAATAAATATTTGTTCATAAACCTAAAAAACTAAATAAATAATTGTTCATAAACTTAAAAAACTAAATGAAGTCGATATCGTCTAAATCAATATCTGCGCCAGAATGAGGTTGTTGGGGAGGTTGGGGAGGTTGCGGCGGCTGAGGTAAGAGAATAGGCGTGGGCATGGGCGGAAGCGGAAGTCCCTGAAGCTGTGCAGCTGAAAAATCTTGCATGTACTGGAACATCTGTTGCTGCTGTGCCTGCTGGGCGGCATAGACTGCTGCATTGTACTCTTGTAGAGCGGCAGTATATGCTGTCTGGGCGGTCTCTCTCGCGGCAGTATATGCTGCTTGGGCGGCCTCTCTCTCGGCAGTATATGCTACTTGGGCGGCTTGCTGTTCCCGTAACATCTGAACTTCCGCCTCAAGCTGAGTCGTTCTGCTGCTGGTCGAGGCTCCTTTTTTCTGAAACCCAGGAGTGGTCTTCAGTACCCCCTCGCCCTTCTTTCCCAGACCCCGACAGTAGAATTTATTTCCTCGCGGTGGGAAGGCTGTGCCCATGATCCTGACCCCAACGCTGAGATCCGAACTGTCGATCCGGGACATGGCTTCGGACATGTCTTCCTCTTGCGTGTCAGGCCATGTCTCCCTGACTATAGCAGCCATCACCTCGTCACTAGCCTGCCTCACCCTCGCCTAATTTGATAGGAAAAAAAATTAATTAACATTTTAAAATATATATATACATATAATTTACTAAATTTTAAAACGTAAAACGACTTACAATATCCTCCTGGGCGTCAGGATATGCCTTCTCGTACGTATAGACGTACCGGTTGACCTCTGGATGTTCCCTGGCCGCCTCCTCCATCAACGATGCGAACGGTTCCTCATGTTGCGTTGCCGGTTTTGAGCGTTCATCCGGGAAACGGCCTACAAAGGAATCAAATTAGTAAATTATTTTAAAACGTATTAAATATAATTCAATATAATAAATAATTATTTTTAATTACCTGTTTATGTGGGTTGTTGAATTCCTATATCAGAAGCCAACGCCACTCGTACTCCCTGAACTGGAACTCAAGGGGGGTGCCAGAACGTTCGTTTCCATGCATAGTCCAGTGGGTCCGTAACACGTTCTTCCACTCCTTGTACCTGTAATACGCCAAAAAAAATATAAATATTATTAATTATACATAATTTTCTTTTGTCCTTAACTTTGCAACGTACCTTTCCCCTTGCACAACGTCCGCCCAGGTGTTCCTCAGGTACTCGGGAACGTCAAACCACACCTGCATTTAAACATTTATTAGTATAGACGTTCATAAATCTACAATGTAATAAATAATGTTAAATATGAATTTTGTTATACTTACCGACATGGCGTTGTGGACCATGTCCTTAACCTCCTGTGGGACCTCGCCCCAGTCTGACCACAACATAGGGACTCTATCCCTAATAAGCGCTCCCACGCGGCCAGAGTACATCCTCGTCTTGCCGCCCGATACTACGTTCCCATCCCCGTCAGTATCAATGACGATCCTTCCTGAGGTACTCACTGTCTTCTCGAGAGCTTTCCCCGTGACCGGACCTCTCTTCTTCCTTGTCGGCTTGGCTCCGACGGTGCCTATCATAAATTGATGATTAGTAAATTAATTTTATTATAACATTATAACATAACAAATTACTTATATAATCATTACCTGAGGGCGTTGGGGCGGATGCGACGGACTCCGACTCTGTCGCCGACGATGATACCCTCGCAGAAATTAATTCTGTAGCAAACGGCACGAACAGATACACCGCTGATGGGGTTACCTGCGGGGGTAGTGGATAAATCGGCGCCCCTGAGTCGTCGACTGCAGGTATTGCCGGTATGAAGCGCGGAAGGAAGAGAAGAGGCGGCGGCATCTGTACCCCGGAAGACCCACCCTCCGATGCAGTAGGGCCCGGTGCCGGTGCCCTATGTATCTCAGTCATACGTGGTGCAGACACCTCCGCTTGAGTCGGAGGCCACAGCTGCCTCGAGGAGTGAGGGACGCTGGGCTGCCTGGAGGAGCGAGGTACGCTAGGTTGCCTGGAGGAGCGAGGGGCGTCCGGCTGGCCGGAGGAGTGAGGGGCGCTAGGCTGCCTGGAGGAGCGAGGGGCGTCCGGCTGGCCGGAGGAGCGAGGGGCGCTAGGCTGCCTGGAGGCAGGAGGGGCCTCTGGCTGCCTGGAGGAATGTGTTGGCTCCAGAAGAGACGCCCGTCGGGCCGTCATTGGGTCCTGAAACGAACCCCGAGGGTTGCTAGACGTTCCCTCAGACGATTCACCCATTTGGCCCTTCGAACTCTTTGATTTACTGAATAATCCTTTCATCCTAAATAATATAATTAATATTTTGTTAAATGTATAAAATTATAAAAAATGAACAACATTAACAAAAATTAAAAATATATACCCAATTATAAAAACATATACCCAATTTACAAATATATTAAAAATCACCAAATACACCTAAATTCACCCAAATACACCCAAATAAACCCAAATACACCTAAATTCACCCAAATACACCCAAATATACACCCAAATACACCCAAATACACCCAAATATACACCCAAATACACCCAATATAATTCAACATTATCACAACATAATACAATGCAACATTATCATAATACAATTCAACATTATCACAATATAATTCAACACAATTCAATATAATGCAATATATTGAAAAAACAAATGAAATTTGTTCTATAATACAATATAAACATGAAATTGCATACCTAATTTGTTTGGGAGATGAGGGAGGCGGAGTGGAGGCCGGAAACCGTCGAAAATGGTGAAAGAAAATCGAGAGGAGAGGGAGAAAGCGTCCGGCCGAGTGGAGAAAGTGGGGTTCTGTCTCGCTGGTTTCGAATTTATAGGAAGAACTATAGCCGACGAAATAAAAAATTTGTCGGCTATAGTCCCACTTTAGCCGACGAAATAAAAAATTCGTCGGCTATTGTCCCACTTTAGCCGACGACAAAACCCTAATTTCGTCGGCCAAAGTGGGACTATAGCCGACGAAATTTTTTAGTAATTTCGTCGGCTATAGTCCCAATTTTACCCGACGAAATTACTACGAATGTTTAGTAATTTCGTCGGCTAAAGTACATTTTATAATTATTTAGTAAGTTCATGCACAATTTATATGTTTTATCTTGTGAAACGAAAAACCGACCGTCAGATATCATTATTATGTTGAAACATGTGTGAGGGTAAAATATGAATGTATTGTAAATATGAATAATTATGCAATCAATGAGCCATGAACAGAGTTAAAGAATTACATACCCAATCGCCAAAATAGTTCGCGAACTCCTTGTTGTGGTAGTCGAGATCACCTTGAATGTCTGGACAGTGTAGATGGATGTCTTTCCAGTATTCAACTTCTTGACAGTTAATCAATACCCACCAATGAACTCAACCACCTGAAAATTACGTTCTTCTGTTCAGGCTTCACGGTGTACGGAGTTTGAGGCATTTTTTTCTTCCCTTCTTTCAACCACAAATGTCTTCGTATCTCCATTTTTTTAAGATCAATGCGTGCCTTCGGACCGTCTTTCGTCTTTCCCTCCAAGTTCAGCACGGTTCCCACCACACTGTCACACACATTCTTTTCTATGTGCATCACATCTAGGTAGTGTCTGATCAACAACTTACTCCAGTATGAGAGTTCCTAGAATATGCTCTTATGTGTCCAAAATTTATACCTGTCGGGTCTGTCAGGTATTGCCGCCGCTATATTGGGATGATTGCAGAGCTGCCCAAAATCATACTCATTAAGCACTGCTAAAATTTCTTTCCCTGTCCATCTTCTAGGAGGCACACCAAGTTCTACAGTCCCATCAAATGCCTTGTCATCGAACCGCCATTCGTGATCATACGGAAGGAGAGTACGGTGACCCAATCTACATATCTTGTTGCAATGACTACTGCTCCCCTCATCGCTTAGGCACTCTGGACAAGCCTTGTATCCCCTAACAACGTTGCCCGACAACATCCCACGAGCAGGAAAATCACTAATGGTACCAACAACCATAGCATGCATCTGGAACATCTCGTGCATGAACTTATCATAAGTGGGATGACCAACGTCCCAAAAAAACTTAAGCTCTTCGATCAAGGGTCTCAAATACACATCGAGACACTTCCCTGGATAACCGGGTCCCGGAATCAACAAACTCAACATATTGTATTCCTTCTTCATGCACATCCATGGAGGAAGATTGTATGGTACCAAAATCACCGGCCATACACTGTATTGAAGACTCATGTTGCCAAAAGGATTGAACCCGTAGGATGAGAGCCCGAGCCTCACATTTCGGAACTCAGACGCAAAATGAGGAAACTCCCTGTCTATATGCTTCCAAGCCTCCCCGTCAGCAGGGTGTATAAGGGTATCTTCACCTTGCAATTCCCTATCAGCGTGCCATCTCATAGATTTGGCCGTGTGTGATGACATGTACAACCGTTCCAGCCTATCCCTCAACGGGAAATACCGAAGTACCTTCATAGGTTTCCTATTGCCTGCAGGAGTCAACTTATACCTGTCACTCTGACATACTGGACATGTGTCAAGGTCACCAAGGTCATTCCTTTCTGGATCTTTACCCCAGAAGAGAACACAATCATATCTGCATGCATGGATCTTGATGTAGGAAAGCCCAAGATCTTTCAGTATACATCGGACCTTATGATGAGTGGTAGGAAGACGATGACCGTGGGGCAGCATCGAAGCAGTGTATTGTAGATACTCATCAACAGCCTTCACAGTCGATTTTGTCTTAACTTTAATCTTCATAACGTCCATCACACTTTCAAGAACCGTTTTCTGACAACCGGGGTACACAGGGGTCTGTTGGAAAGCAAGTAGTTTGTTGTACCTGTCAATACCAGCAGTGTTGACAACTCTAGGGAAGGGCTGCACCGGCTCAGACATATATGGTCCTTCAGAGCATACACCCCTCTCATAAGGAAACATATCGTTGATGAAGGCCGTTGTTGGATCGTTGGATGTACTGCCCGTCTCAGAAAATTGCCCATGATCATGCGGACCCCTTGATGATGTTTCACCGTGATATATCCAACATGTGTACTTCTCCCAAAACCCATTACTTTTAAGGTGCTGCCAAACCTTGTCAATTGGAAATCGATACATATCGCTGCGACACTGACATTTAGTGCACGGACAATAGAAAATTGTATTCCCTTTAGCATTATTCATCACATATTCAATAAAACTAACAATTCCTTTAGCATATCTTTTGTCCCATTTTGGAAGCGAAATCCAACTCTTATCCATATCTTGAGAAGATAACATAATATGTATGTATAAACGCTAATTAATTAAATTTACGAATAATTCAATTTATATTATATTATATCTGCAGTTAACGTACAATTAATATATATATATATATATATATATAAACATGCATATATATAATAATTACTAATTAATATAATCAAATTAATATATATATATATATATATAACAACAACTTCATATATATTATCAAACCCAAATCGATCAACTCAATCACACTCAAAACACAATATAATCAACTCTAATTAAAAGTCAAAATCAATGCATAACGAAAATAAAACACTTAAATCAACTCAAAAACAAGATATATACATATACGTACCTATATATAGCGTCACAAACTAATTTCGGACACATTTCGACAACACCCAACAATTTCGCCAACCCCAAAACTTTTTCTCCCGTTTCTTCTTTCAAATCAGCTACTGTCTAGATCTGGAAATATAAAGAATTTTAGCCGACGAAATTATATATATCGTCGGCTAAAGTTTTAAAATTTCGTCGGCTATAGTTCACAGACTATAGCCGACGAAAAAAACTATTTTAGCCGACGACACAACATTTCGTCGGCTAAAAGTCCACTTTAGCCGACGAAAATTTTGCTTAGGCGACGAAAGTTTTTTTCGTCAGCTAAAATAGATTTTAGCCGACGAAAAAAAATTTCGTCGGCCTGTTAATTTTTTTTTCGTCGGCTATGATACTTATTCTGGTAGTGATGCAGTCTATTTTGAAAACTAACAAGTATGATCTAAATTAAAGTTGTTGCTTTCGTTGAATTTCTTTCATATTGATACGTGATATTAAGCGTTTTTAAGCATGTCATATGAAGAAATTATTTTACAAATTATTGCATGTTATAATGTTATATGCATACCTATATAATTTTGTTAAATGTTTCATAGCATATTAAATTGTATTTCTATGTTGATGCAAGTTCATAGCATATTACTGACAAATCTTCATTGGTGATAAAATTTTTTCAAAAAGCATCAAAAAATAATGTGACTAATATGAATCTTGGTTCTCATATCTAATTCATAATTCTTGGAATATTTACGTGCTTGTATGACTACATAAAGATAAATGATAAAGAAATTTTATGAGCTTATTGACGAAGTTGTTAAACAACCTGCAATTTAAAACCCTATCATTGTAGTAACTGTAAGTAGGGATCGTTCTAGCCGGAAACACTAGGAAAGAATTATATCTGCATTTAAAAACATTAGTAATATTCATAAATATGAAATAAACATACAAATATAATTCTGTCACAACTATACAAGTATACAACACATATTCACATAGCACAAATCGACAAAAATAACTATGCAATACCGAAACAAAAATCAAGCATATGCACAAGTTGAAATCGACATACACAAATATTCACAAGTATATATCTACAATAATCACATATTTACCGAATTATGATGGGGGATTATTGATTGGTTTTCTAAATCTTAAACTAATATATACAATATTGATCAATCAATCACCAAAGACACATAACATAGAAGACACCGAAATAAACACATAATGATTTCATGCAAGTCTAAATTGTGATGTTCTTACTATCCTATGCCTTAGTTAATTTCAACCTCTTATGACTTCTTAAGTATTTTAGGAACTTCGAATACGCCTGAACCTAAAACATATATGTGTCACCTTGTTTAAACTATCAAATATGCGTAATCTAAACAAGATACACTTATGAACCTGAGTCGGTTGAAGACATGATTCTAGGTATGGCGTCACTCATCCTATTAGCATGAAAGTCACCCACCCTAACAACACTTTGCAGCACCTAGAATCAAACTATCAAATATGCCTAAAATGATCCTAGATTACTACGGCTTATTAAACTCCCCTCTTAGAAACGTCGTGGCTAGGGTAAATTATGAAACTAAAACATGCATCAATCGTTACACATAACATACGGTATTAAGGAGATCACAGAGAAAAACTTAACAACACATGCCATGCATAAAACCGAAAATCCAGAAAATATATACAAATATTAAAGTACTGTTCATACAGAAAATTATACAACAAAACCAATAGAAAACTCATACCTAAACCTAAATCGATTGGCTAGGGTAGAGGTGGTGATCGGCGGCAGGCGGCGGCGGTTCGGTAAAGATGGAGATGATGCGGCTAGTTTGTTGTTTACTGTACGGGTTTTTGGGTAGAGCTTGGCTATACTATGGCTTAGATAAATTGACACACTAAAACTGAACTATTACGTGTGTATTTATAGAGAAATACTAAGGCAAAGTCGGCATCCCCTCAATCCTAACCCAAATAGGTTTAGGTTTTCCTTCTTGAACTTGGTTTGCTTGGCCAACAAGACTTAGAGATTCTAGAGGCTTCTTTTCTGAATTAGGGACTCCCCTACATGTCAAGGGATCAATGAAGGTCTCCCTTACACGTTTTGGTACCCCTAGGATAGCCGAATCCCATCCATAGGCTCGGTAGAACAAGTTATCCTGGTTTGACCGGGTGAACTTTTCTAGCTTCTTCTTCTTCTTCTTCTTCTTCTTCTTCTAAACAACTTCCCATATCATCATTAAGCTTCTCATCAATTATTTGGCATGTTTGGGAAGGATTTTAGTGAAGAAACACACTCACGAACTCGGTAGACAACTTCAGCAAAATCTGTCCTGTTTCCAGCAGACTGACCTCCGGCCATTGTTTCTGTCATAACTCCTTCCTCAGACATTGGATTGCTGCGATTCCAAACGATTCAAAAACTAAACATCCACAGATTTCCATCCATATATGTCACGTTTCCTAGTTCCTCCTGGATAATCCTGGGATTTTTTTTGAAGTTGAGTTATGGTTTCTGGAAATCCCTGTTATGTTCTGTTCTGATTTCATGCACTCGGCCTCTTATCTTTCCATGCTTCTTTTGTTGTCTTCCATAAGTTCGATTCGCATGATTCTTGTTCTGTTAAGTCCATATACATGTCATCTAAACATTAAAGAAAATTAATCAAGTAATGACAATGTACAAATTTACAGAATCGTAAGAAAACATCACGATCACTTCATAAGTCAGCTTTTAACAATTTGGTTCATAATTTCTCTACTTTACACACATTTTAGCTTTTTCTTTACAGAAAAACCCTTATGATAAATAAATACAAATACTTCACTAATAACGGATAAACAAAGCATAAATTAGGGTAAACACACATTAAGAACGTAGCATAAAATGCTCCTATCACTTATATTTCAAAGATATATTCAAACCGAAAATTTATTATGATAATGAAAATTCACAATAAAAAAGACGACTTTGCATCTTGGTATATTACAAATATCATAGAAGTCTATTTTAGACTGTGAATTTAATATATCTCCTCCTTGCTCTATTTTTACAAATGGCTAAAGCATCAATCTGATTATGACATAATGGACTCTGATGAATTTGAGTAACAGTCTCCCCATTTATTAAGTCAACCAAAGACTCAAAACAGTAATGTTTATAATGCGCCACATTTATCCTAGTTTGTACTGGAAATATTTATAATTGATCACTTGAGCAACGGACTGCTCTTTTGTGACATATTGGGGAAATACATTACAATTTTTCCCTCAAAACATACAATTAAGTGGAAAGAAATCTACTTGGTTGACTATGAATCAGTTGATAACCTTCAACTAAAAAAATGACACGCCTATTTGACATGTATGATTTTGTGAAAAGCATATCACAAATAATTACATGATATGAAAGACCCTATTAATCTTACTTACTTCAGCATTTATGCTTCAAATTAGTAAATTAGCAATATGCAAATAGCTGAGTAGCATAATTTAAAGTTTATACTATGATAATGTGCGGACAAATAATTGCTCCAAAAAAAGAACGACAAAGTTTATACAACTTATGCAAACAACCCAAACAAAGGATACCTTCCATGTGTAAGAGTGAGGGTCTAGGGACATGATATAAGCAGCAATGTACACTGCTATTTTTATCATTAAACTAATATATTTTCAGCCAGCAAATGAATTAGATGCGACGTGCGAGAAGTGTAAAGAATTGCATAAGCTTGAGAAATTGAAAAAGTTTCTTCAACAACATGATTGAAAGAGGATTATCAATCCTCATAAGCTTACCAAATATGAGAAACAGAAATGATGTGAGAAAGTTTCATACTTCAGTTAAATATGCTCTGAGCTTTTTCAAGGTATTCTTGTTTAATTAGACTATTGTTTTGGTCTTAAAGTTCTTATGGATAATGCTTACTGAATTAGATGAATCTTTAATTTAATTATAATTAACTTGTTAAATTTCGAATTATATTATGAAACATTAATTTTATTCGATTTTATCTATGGTTCGAAGTAACACAATAAAAATGCAAATCAATGCATCTACCCAATAAAAGAAATGTCATAAAATGAGATGCATATCATTACCTAAATGAAAATACTCTAAAGGATATGAGTTATACCTCTCAAATTATAAACACTCTCATGTACTTTATGGAATGTATGAAGGAGAACCAAAGTGCTAAGTGAGACTATTCATACAGCTTTAAGACAAATGATGGCAGTTAATTATGTCTTATAATATATCTGTCACTATGATGCATTGATTAGCACAAATAATAAAAAGGCGAGGCACTGTCTGATTTCTATTGCCTAATAGCATAATGTTTAAAGTCTCGGAAACTCTGTATGTACTATGAGCCAATCAAACCATGTTAGCTACAAAGAAATTCATGACAACGACTATTATATATAAAATGTGGAAGGAAATCCACTGTGAGAATGAAATTAAATTACAAAATTAAATGTGAGAGTAAACACATTTTATAGAACTAAACGAGTCACTTATAATGAAATGTGGGATAGTGACCCACACAGGCTTTGACATAATCATCAAAGGCACCGGGGTCATGACATGGTGATCCGTATTTAAAAGAACTTAAATAGACATCTTGTCTTTTGAGTGAATGATAAAATGGGACAAAAGTCCGTCACACTGCAAGGTGGCGGCAGTGACTTTGACCATTGACTGGTTCTAGCTAGTGCTGCTCTAACGTAGCAATTGAATTTTAAAGAACATGATGCCTAACTTCCCTCCCATAATGCCACATTGATTAGTTAAAGGCACATCACTCATTTTGCAAAGACGAGTCTTTAGCAAAACAGGATCGAGACCGTCCTATGTTAAAGATAACCAAAATATTTCATTCCGCAAAGAATACAATGTGATTATCGTGGACTTATTCATCAAGAAATACATACCATTAAAGTACTTTATGGTTCTGAAGATTGACTCGACACATTGGTCACATGTCGAATACTAGTCCACAATAAATGCTGCATTTGCAAAACTCTTAGCGATATCATATATTATATGGGTTCACCACCTTGATTACAAAGTTTATAGAAATTGACAATGCTAGAAGTTAACATCAAAAAGATTTGATGATTGTTGCATATCTATCAAGATCAATGAAGAGCATCTTGTACCCCATATGTTTAGTTAAAATGGTCTTGCGGAAGCCACCATAGCAAAGCTATAGACGGTGGTTAAGGCACTGATTATGAGCACCAACATGCTTATATCTGCTTGGGGTTATGCAATATTGCATGCAACCATACTTATTTGTTTTAGGCCTACCGTTAAGCTAACCATTCCATGCGTATCAATTAGTAATTGAACATGAGTATGAGATTTACGCATAATAGGTTATGCAGCATATGTACCTATTGCGCCCCTACAGCGCATTTCAATAGGTCCTCATAAACGAATACGTATTTTTGTTGGATATGCACCTCCAATAATTATCCTTTATTTGGAAGCCTTACAGGCAATCTCACCGCATGATTTGCGAATTGTCACTTTAATGAGACAGTCTTCCCATCGTTAGGGGGAGATAAGAAAAAGGATTTTATAAATGAATGACAAAAATTGTCGTAGTTTGTCACCACTATGTCTCATCCTGATCCCTACATAATCGATATCTAGAATGTAACAGTTTCTGCAAATGCCTGCAGATAGAGGCGACACAACCATACCTAGTGGAGGTGTAGTTGAGGCCGTGGCTCCCTAAGGGAAAAGGAGGAGGCCACTTAGTTCGATGAATACTTTTCTAAAGGAATTTGGCAAGATAGGCATAACCTCATCAATGTAAAGAATCTCTCTTATGAGATTACATCAAATAACAATTATGTCCATGAATCAATACAAGAGGATACTTCGATGTTTACAAGAGGATTACGAGAAGACATACACATTGATGAATCATACTATTGCTGAAGGACTCATAAAGCACAAAGGGATCGAACCACGCTCTGTTTAAACATGTCAACAAAGAGTATATTGGCCTACATAAATGCAATCCATAAAGAGCTAGGTTATTTGGCAAAGAGATAGGTATTTGGTTTGATAGTGCTAACTTTACAAGGTGTAAAACCTGCAGGACATAAACAACTCTTTATTAACAAAGCGTAATGAGAAGAATGAAGCCCTAAAGGACATAACTCGCATTGTGGCATCAAGGTTTCTCTCAACGTCCTGGATTGACTACAAGGGGATATATTCCTAGTAATAGAAATGCAGCTAATAGATGTGGTTACATATCTCTATGAGGACTCCCCTACATGTCAAGGGATCAATGAAGGTCTCCCTTACACGTTTTGGTACCCCTAGGATACATTTGGAGACATATCTAAAAGTGCCTGATGATGGCCTTAAATGATCCAACTCAAGTAACTCTAAACTACAGAGTGCGTTTGCAACTGGAATTAAAATGCTCACTTTATAGAAGTGATTACTTGGTTACAAATGGATACAAAATGATGAACTATGCTCCTGCGTACTCATAAAGAAAACAAGTTTCGGAATTACAATTATAGCTATCTATATTGATGATACGAACATAATATGTACTGTTGATGAAATAAGAGAAACCATGAGCTAGATTAAATCTGAATTGAGATGATTGACCTTGGAAGCTCGGTTAACAACGAGTTTGTGAAATAATAATCCACCTGTGTGCATGTTTCCAAAAGATTTTCAGGCGATTAACATGGACGAAGTGCATACTGTTAGCGCTCCTAATGATCAATCGATGTTTGGATGTAAAGGAAGATCCATTTTGTCCTAAGGAAGATGCCGAGGAAGTATTACGACCTGAAATTCTCTATCTAAGTGCAACAAGCGCATTATTGTACTTAGCACAATGTACTCGACCAAATATTGCATTCTGAGTGAACTTGTTAGCTAGATTTAGCTCAGCGCCAATGCAGCATCATTGGAATGACATCAAGAACATTTTTCGATACCTAAAAGGAACCATTGACATGAGACTATTCTATCCCAATAAAAACATAGATGGAACAACAGATAGAATTGCATATCTTGAAGGACAAATTGAAACCCCAAACAATGTTTTAGTTGGTTTTGTAGATGCTAGGTACCTCTTTGACCTACATAGAGAATGTTCCCAAACTGGTTATGTATTCACCATTAGGAACTCGACGATATCTTGGAGATCAACCAAGCAAACCCTAGTGGCTACCTCATCAAACCACTCTGAGATCATTGCCATCCATAAGGCTGTCCATGAGTGTATATGGTTAAGATCCATCATTACAGATATTCGAGAAACCAATGGTTTATATTCTACCACTGAAGAGCCCACATACATTTATGAAGATAATATGGCCTACATCAAACAGATGAAGCTAGGCTATATCAAGGGTGATAACACAAAACACATATCGCCATAGTTTTTCTACAATCAGCAACAACAAACCCTGCTCAAGAATCAAATAAATTTCGAGGAGAATGTGACAGATTTGTTTACCAAATCATTACCTAAAGCTACATTTGAAAAGCACATGAAAAGTATCGGAATGAGAAAACTTTTCGAGCTCCCTTGATTTAATGTAAGGATCAAGAGGAGGGTCTAGACCTCAGGGGGTGTCTAGTATCATCACATCACCCTCAAAATGCAATAGGTGTGTTGTGCTATTTTTCCCTTTGACCAACATTTATTTTGTCCCACTGAGTTTTGTTATTTGACAAGGTTTTTAATGAGGCAACACCTCATACATCGATTTAACTTTGACTTGACATAAGGGAGAATGTTACAGGAAATATGTATTATGTGCCTTTGTCAAAGTAACTGACGAAGAGTTGATTATGTAATTAGCGATTAACTGATGTAATTACTCAATTATTTATCAATTAGTCATTATGATTATTGTAATTACCTTTATAATATTACATCTATCTAAAAAGGATATATAATGAGATGAGCAGACCAATTCTTCATTCACATTTTTCTATAACAAATTCAAGCTTAATTCATGTTTGTGATTCAAGTGATAGATGCATGAAAAATTGGAAGAGGAAAGGGACCGAATCTCTCATTATCTAATAGTGATACTCCCATTGAAAGAACTTTCTGAAAAGAGCTATAAACCAACCCAGTTGAGCTGAAAAAGGGCAACGCTCTATAGTTAGCATAAAAATGTATAAATGAAATACATAAAAACAGAAAAACAAATGCATAACCATCAAGAATAATTAAATATCTCTGGTCGATCAGTGTAGATACTGGAACTGAAATATTTATTGTTGTATCGATCGATCAGCTAGTCAAATAGATCGAAAACTTTGCCCCTTGATCATGTCAGAGATATGAAAAACCTAACATTACAGATATTTTTAATGATTGTTAGACCATCTCCAACATCTTCCTCATAATTTCTCTATTATGACACTTCCAGGATCAGTAGTTTGGCCGATGAAAAATTTTCGTCGGCCTATTAACCAAATTCACCGGTTAAGCTCTTAGCTGACTAGTTTCACACTTAGCCGACGATTTGTTTTTATATTTTTCATCGGCTAAAGTAAGACTAAAACCGACAAAATCATTTTGCATCAACCATAATCAGGGCCTTTGGCCAATGAAACATTTAATATATTCGTCGGCTAAATTATTTAATAAAAAAATTAAAAATAACTATACCCAACGAAAAATATTATAATTCGTCGGCTAAACATTAAAAAAATAAAAATAATATAGCCAACGAATTATAGTAAATTTCATCAGCTAACTACTACTATAGCTGACGAAATTTGCCATATTTCGTCGGCTAAACCTTGAAAAAAAATAAAAAAATTTCTATAGCCGATGAATTATGGCAAATTTCGTCGGCTATAAGTCCATTTCAGCAAAAAAATCCTCGAAATTTCTAAATTACCAATCCAAGCAACCTGTAAATTACACCAATACAATTTCATATAACCAGTAACACCATCAAAGGTGACAAAACGTTTTCCATTAAAATATTTATAAATTGTTTATAAACACATAAAACTATATAATTATTTAACTATATAAAATCTATATCGTCTAAATTTATATCCGCGTCAGGAGGAGGTTAATGTTGAGGAGGTTGCGGCGGCTGAGGTAGGGGTATAGGCGTAGGCATGGGCGGAGCCGGAAGTCCCTGAAGCTGGGCAGCGGCAAACTCTTGCAAGTACTGGAACATCTGTTGCTGATGTGCCTGTTGGGTGGCATATACTGCGGCATTATATACCCTTGTAAAGCGGCAGTATAGGCTGTCTGGGCGGCTTGCTGTTCCCATAGCATCAAAACTTCCACCTCTAGCTGAGTCGTCCTGCTGTTGGTCGAGGCTATTTTTCTTGAAATACTGGAGTGGTCTTGAGGACCCCCTCGCCCTTCTTTCCTAGACCCCCACAGTAGAAGTTGTTTCCTCGCGGTGGGAATGCTGTGCCCATGATCCTCACCCCAACCCTCATATCCAAAGTGTCGATCCGGGACATGGCTTCGGACATCTCTTCCTCCTGTGTGTCTGGCCATGTCTCTCTCACTATAACAGTCATCACCTCGTCACTAGCCTGCCTCACCGCGACCTAATTGGATAGGAAAAAATAATAAATTAATATTTTTACATTTCAGATGAGAGCCTGAAACTCACATTTCGGACCTCTGACGCAAAATGAGGAAACTCCCTATCTATATGCTTCCAAGCCTCCCCATCAGCAGGGTGTATAAGGGTATCTTCGTGATGCAATTCCCTATCAGCATGTCATCTCATAGCTTTGGCCGAGTGTGATGACATGTACAATCGCTCCAGCCTATTCCTCAATGGGAAATACCGAAGTACCTTCACAGGTTTCCTATTGCCTGCAGGTGTCAGCTTATACCTGTCAGTATGACATATCGGACATGTGTCAAGACCAACAATGTCATTCCCTTCTGGATCTTTACCCAAGAAGAGAACGCAGTCATATCGACATACATGGATCTTGATGTAAGAAAGCCCAATTATCATGACCCGAATCTAATAGTTACATTTTTACAGGGTGGTAAATGTTACCGAGGACTTTTGACAGCGTCATCGGTATTATAAGTTATTTCTCGAGTTTATTTTTGAGTTTTCCAGAAATGGTAAATAGTGGATTTAATATTCTGAATGCGTAGTACACAACAATATGAGCTCGTCGGTATGCTCGGATTATTTTTCAAGGCAATGAGCTATTTTCTGTGGATTTATGAAGAGTACGGTAGTTTTCGGTTATTATTTGTTTAACCGTATAGGCCCTAAAAGTTGACTTTTTGTTAAGTAGATAATCTGGGAAAACTCCCTTCATGACAGATGTAGAGGACGTTAATACGAGTTCGTGGACATGTGGCACGCTCTAATCGGAGTTCGTATGTGAAATTTATGGTCAAAATGTAAAGTTACTATGCGGTAAAATGACTATAAATAGGAGTTACCGGAGTGAAAATCAGATTTTCACCCGGTCTCTCTCTCTCTCTTTCCTCTCCCTGAGCTCTCCCTCTCTCCTCGCTGCCGGCGCTTTGCCGCACCCTAGCTCCTCCGTCAAGCCACCATAGGTGGAAAACTAGGTATCGACACGAAGCTGAGCTCAAGACCTTCATTTCTAGATAGGTGGCAGCCTCCCTAGCGCCGCTGTTGGTGAGAAATCACTACGAGAAGGCTGACAGTACTGTGTCAAGTTCTTCATCGGAGTTCTTCATCGGAGTTCTCCTTCCTCAGGCCACCATCTTGAGCAATCTAGATATGGTTTTGTTCATCTTATTATGTATATCAATCCTCTAAAATCTTATAGTTCAATTCTTGGTGTGTGATTAGAATTTGGTATTTGAAATTTTAGGGTTTTTAGCCCCAAATCAGGTTCCACTATTCATTACGTAATTGGGCGGCTTCGAGGCTGAATTGGTTTTAGTGTTGAACATGAAAATTGTTGAGATGTACATTTCTGGAAATTTTGGTAGCGATCGGAGCTGGATAGAATCCAGTGGCCGGCCGGCCGCCGCAGCAAGCAGTAGAGCCGACGGCGGCGCTGCCACTTTTGGGCAGTTTTTCATGCTTTTTAAATTTTTATTAATGAGAGAAGCCTATTGATGCAAGGTTTGTAATTTTTGGAGCAACATTGAATAGGTTTCTGAATTTCCGAGGTTTAGCGAGATTAACGGTTAATTAATTTATAATCCGGGAATCAGAATATTTCTGTACGATAATCATTAAAGTGTGATTAAGTGATGATTGAAATTTTGGAGCTTCATGTTGGCTCCGGGAATGGTTCTTGTTGGAACTTTCGGTGTCCATAGTAAATGTATTGTGGCTCCGGGAATGTATTGTGGTTACTAAATTAATGTTGTGATGTTGTTATTATTTTGTTAATCTCGAGACATATGTTTATAGAATGTTAACCTTAACGGAGGGGTTTAAAATATGGATCTCTTGCTAAATTTAAAGTGGAGTGACGACATACGATATGAAAATTACTAAACATGGAGTGTGTGTGTGTGTGTGTATATATATTTGTGTTGGTTGATGAATTGATACACATTTATAATGAAGTGATGAGTTAAGTTGGGATTGAAATATGTTTTGACAATGCTTTGGTCACTTGGTGTGACTATGTTATGATTTACGTGGAGTTTAGCACGTATGATGAATGGTTACATTTAGCAACTAGGTGTCCATAGCAAATGGATGTCCTGATTATAATACTATGATGACATTTGGATGCGTTTGTTGAAATTGATCAAATTGGTATATCATTAGAGAAACTAATTATAGAAATAGTCAAGAATGACTACTGGTGTGGTTAGTTTGACGGTTGGTCAATTCTAGATAATTTTAAAGGATACTATGTCGATAGGAGGTTGGCGATTTGTTGTTGAACTATGAGTGACTTGATCCCTCTCAGAGTGCACGTAGGTAGCCCGATCGTATACGCGGGTGCAGTCACAAATATTATAAATAACCTACAGTCGTCAGGGTGCGCTAGCTAAAAGTAGTTAAGGGTTATCCATTTCAATGGAGGTTGCAGTAGAATCTCCTTTTAGGTGGATCCCGTAGGATTTACCTCGGGTTAAAGGGGGTTAATCCAGAGTGGATTTTGACACCAACATCTTTCAGGATACATTCGACTTTATGATGAGTGGTAGGAAGACGATGACTGTGGACAGCACCTAAGTAGTGTACTGTAGATAATCATCAACAGCCTTCACGGTCGATTTTGTCTCAACTTTAATATTTATTACGTTCATCGCACTTTCAAGAACCATCTTCTGACAACCGGGGTATACAGGGGTCTATTGGAAAGCAAGCAGTTTGTTGTACTTGTCAATACCAGCAGTGTTGACAACTTTAAGGAAGGGCTGCACCGGTTCAGCCATATATTGTCCTTGAGAGCATACACCGCTCTCATAAGGAAACATATCGTTGATAAAAGTCGTTGTTAGATCGTTAGATGTACTACCCGTCTCAGAAAATTGCCTATGATTATGCGGCACTACCAGGATCAGTACTTTGGCAGACGAAAAATTTTCGTCGGCCTGTTAACTGTATTCATCGGCTAAGATCTTAGCTGACGAGTCTTCGTCTGCTGAGATGTCTTCAGCTAAGATGTCATCGGCAAAGACTCATCGGCTATACCTTTAGCCGACGAAAGGAGAAGTAGTCATCGGCTATAGTCTCATACTTTAGCCGACAGATTTTTTTTATATTTTTCGTCGGCTAAAGTTTAATACTAAAGCCGATGAAACCATATTTCCGTCGTCAATAGTGTGACACTTCGGCCGACGAAACTTTTAATATATTCTTCGGCTAAAGTATTTAATTAAAAAATTTAAAAATAACTATAGCCGACGACTTATAGCAAATTTCGTCGGCTATAGTTGTATTTAGCTGACAAAATTTGTCATTTTTCGTCGGCTAAACAATGGGGGGAAAAACTATAGCCGACGAATTATGGAAAATTTATTCGGCTCTAAGTCTATTCCAGCAAAAAAAAACACTGAAATTTCTAAATTACCATTCCAAGCAACCTGCAAATTACACCAAAACAACTCAAATTATAACCAATAACACCATCAATGGTGATAACACGATTTTCATTAAAATATTTATCTAAATTTTTCATGAACACATAAAACTATAAAAATTAATTAACTACACAAAATCTATATCATCTAAATTTATATCCGTGCTAGGAGGAGATTGCTGCTGAGGAGGTTGCGGCAGTTGAGGGAGCGGTAAAGGCGCAGACATGGGCGGAGCTGGAAGTCCCTGAAGATGGACAGCTGAAAAGTCTTACAAGCATTGGAACATCTGATGTTGGGCCTCCTGTTAGATGGCATATACCACGGCATTATACTCTTGTAAGGCGGTAGTATATGCTGCCTGGGTGGCGACATAAGTGGCATGAGCGCCTCCCGTAGTCTCTGGACTTCTGACTCTAGCTGAGTCGTCCTACTGCTGGTCGTAGCTACTTTTCTTTGAAATCCCAGAGTGGTCTTCAGGACTCCCCTCGCCCGTCTTTCCTAAACCCCGACACTAGAAGTTGTTTTCTTGCGGTAGAAAGACTGTGCCCATAATCCTCGCCCGAACCGTCGGATTTGAAGTGTCGAACCGGGACATGGCTTCGGACATGTCTTCCTCTTGTGTGTCCGGCCATGTCTCCCTCACTATAGTAGTCATCACCTCGTCACTAGCCTGCCTCACCTTCGCATATTTAGATAGGAAAAAAAATAATTAATTAACATTTTGAAATATATATATAATTTAAAAATTTTAAAGACGTAAAATGACTTACAATATCATCCTGGGCATCAGGATATGTCTTCTCATATGTATAGACGTACCGGTTGACTTTTGGATGTTTCCTGGACGCCTCGTCCATCAACGATGCGAACGGTCTAGAACCGGCATGATGGTTCTTTGTGTTGTGTTGCCGATTCTGAGCGTTCGTCTGGGAAATGTCCTACAAAGGAAAAAATTAAAATATTAGTAAAATATTTAAAAACATGCTAATTAATAACAATATAACGAATTAATTTTTTTAATTACCGGTTTATGAGGGTTGTTGAATTCTGATATCTGAAAGCCAACGCCACTCATACTTCCTGAACTGGAACTCAACAAGGGTACCAGAACGTGTGTTTCCATGCATAGTCCAGTGGGTCCGCAACTCGTTCTTTCACTCTTTGTACCTACAAATACCACAAAAATAATAGAAATATTATTAAGAGGAAATTTCAGATCCTGATACAGGTGTATCCTTTAGCTTTTAGGAATTAGGATTCCTTCTCCTTTATGGGAGAGGAATAGTTGTCTAACTAGGACAATGTATAGTTTTCTAGTTAGATAAGGATTTATAGGGTTTGTGACTCTATAAATAGAGATGCCTAGCATTAGTTCTAGCATCGAATCATAGTGTTATTGTAGCAAAGGAGTAGACATCAGAGATTGTAGCCTTTAAGCACAATAATAAGAGAAGAACAATTTCTTCGACCAATACCCGTGTTCGTGTTGTTTTCGTTTCCGCAGTTAACAACTTAGCCGTGATTCGTATCAAGTTGGCATCAGAGCCTAGCCGTATCTGTGGGAGTCTGTGGTGCATGGTCCTGACTCGCTCACTGTACAAAAAGCTAGGGAAAGCTCTTGTGTCTTTAGAAAATACTACAAGGCCGAGGGTAAAGATGGTGGACGGTAAAACTGATCCCGAAGAGAGATTTGCAGCATTGGAGAAGCAGGTGTCTGCATCGAATTCAGCCATAGCGGATCTCACCAACCTCGTCAAGGAGTTGCTTTCAAGAGGGCCGACGAAGAAGCAAGAATGCAGTTCGGATTCGGACGAAGAGAAAGAAAAATCCGATGAGGATGATGATGATACTGAGAGGAAGGATTCGCAGCATTCTCGCAAGTCGGCGCAAGAAGAAGGGAGTTCTTTTCGTAGCTTGAAGATTGACTTCAAGATTGAAGTTCCGATGTACGTTGGTAGCGTCAATGTGGACAAGCTCGACGACTGGCTTGAGCGGCTTGACACATATTTCACGTTTCATCGGTTTACATCGAAGGAAAAAGATCACCTGTGCGACTTTGAAACTACCCTCTCACGCATTGACTTGGTGGAAGTCCTACCGAAGGAATCATGGTGAGGAGGTAGTGTCGTGGAAGCAGTTCAAGGAATTGCTTAGAAAACAGTTCTATCCAATCGGATTTCTGGAAGAACGATGGCTCAAGTGGTACAACCTGCGCCAGAAGACCAACCAGTCCGTGCAAGAATACACGACCGAATTCCAGAATCAAGCTCTGGTTCTGGATATCTCCTTAGTGGAGTATGCGACGTTTATGAAGTATGTAGCCAGACTACATGAATACCTTCAGAAAGAGTTAAAACTGTTTACAGTACAAACAGTTACTGAAGCTAGTGTGAAGGCCATCGCCATTGAATGGAAGCTCAAGAAGGGCGACACCAAAGGAGATGGAAAGCAGCTTGGGGGAAAGTCAGTCTATGCCAAGAAAGAGGAACAGAAGAGAGGTGAAGCGGGGAGTCAAACCTGTGTGCATTGCAAGGGAGGTCATTCGTCAGATAAATGCTAGGTAAAATTTCCACACTTGAAACCGAGAGTTTTACGGCGCAAGGAGGAAAAGAAGAAAACAGCTTTGCTTGCTAACGAAACCACCGAAGTACCAGGAATGACGGAGCCGAATGCGAAGCTCAACCTCATGGCAGGAACTCAGATGAGGAAGGACGACGAGAACCTAAGAGAGCAGCTTTTTGTTGTAAAGCTGCAATTGAAGGCCAGCCTAGTTGATGCCATAGTAGATCCGGGAAGTCAAAAGAATCTTATCTCGGAGGCCTTGGTTCAGAAGTTAGGTCTTCAAACAGTCAAACATCCAAAGCCATATCCATTAGGATGTATTCAGAAAGATGCAGGACTAAGCATTACTACTCAATGCACGTTCAAGTTTGCTCTTCATGAAACATACATTGATGAAGTAACATGTGATGTGGTACCATTGGATGTTTGTCAGGTAATTCTGGGGAATCCTTACTTATGGGATAGAGATGCTATCTATGAAAGGAAGGCTCAGAAGTACACCTTCATTAAGGACGGACGACGTTTTGTCATCCGGGCGGCGACCTCCCCACCTGAAGCAAGCTTGGTGACGGCAACACAAGTGAAACGACTGGTTAATGCATGCGGGAAGTTTGTTCTGATAATGATTCGGCCCAAGGAGGAATATTCGAGTCAAGTATGCTTAACTTCTTTGTCCGGGAAGCAAAACCAAGACGTGGAGAAGCTGAAGCTTAAGTTTGCTGATCTGTTTAAGGAGAATCCAGGTCTGTCGCCGAGAAGAAGTGTGGAGCACGAGATCATGCTGATAGGGGAGAGTCCTTTACCAAATTCAGGGTTATACCGCACAACTGTGCAGGAATCTGAGGAAATCAAGGCCTAGGTGCAGGAGTTACTCGCGAAGGGGATTATTAAGCCCAGTAGTTCACCTTGCGGATCAGCAGTCTTGTTAGTTCTTAAGAAGGATGGGGGTTGGCGCATGTGTGTCGACTATCGTGCGTTGAACACTATAACCATCAAGAATCGGTATCCGTTACCGAGAATAGACGACTTGTTGGATCAGTTGGAGAGTCCTAGGTATTTTACCAAGCTAGACCTAAAGTCTGGGTACCATCAGGTTCGAGTCCGAGAAGAAGATACATGGAAAACGGCTTTTAAGACGAAGCAAGGCTTGTTCGAATGGTTAGTGATGCCATTTGGGCTATGCAATGCCCCGGCCACGTTCATGCGGTTGATGAACAATTTACTCAGACCTTTTATGGAGGACTTTGTGATCGTTTACTTGGATGACATACTGATTTATAGCATGACATGGGAGGAGCACTTAGGGCATATTGAGAGGGTCTTTGAGGTCTTAAGAGATAGTCAGCTGCAGCTTAACGCAAAGAAGTGTGAGTTTGCTCAGGAGGAATTGGTGTATCTCGGGTTTGTAGTTGGTGGTGGACACCGGAAAATTGATCCAGCAAAGGTAGTGGTCATCACCGAGTGGCCTACACCTCGGACAGTAACTGAAGTGAGGAGTTTCGTTGGTGCATGTCAGTATTTGCGCAAGTTTATCAGGCACTTTTCTACAATTGCAGCGCCGCTACATGGGTTGACGAAAGCCGGTGTCAAATTTGAATGGAGTAAAAACCATGAGGATGCTTTTCAGTTATTGAAGAGGAAAATTTCAGAAGCACCCGTACTAGCTTTACCAAATCTACAGCGTCCTTTTGAGGTCGAAACCGATGCCTCTACTTATGCTATGGGAGCAGTGCTTTTACAGGATGGGAAACCGGTGGAGTACTACTCAGAGTTGTTTGCCGGCTCCATCAAGAACTATCCCACTTATGATAAAGAGTTCTACGCACTTTATCAAGCTATCAAGCATTGGAGGGTGTATCTGTTGGGTAAAGAGGTAGTGGTGCATTCTGACCACAAACCATTGGAGTATCTACACGCCTAGACTAAGCTGCAATAAGCTAGACACATGAAGTGGATGTCATATCTGATGGCATTGAACATGGTCATCCGGTACAAGAAGGGGATCACCAATAAGTTGGCCGACATGTTGTCACGACCGCCGACAGTAGCTTCGGCCCTGGTGGTGGCCATGCAGATCCAACCGTTGGTGCTCACTGAGTATGCTACTTGGTATAAAACCGATGACAGTTTGAAGGATGTGTACGAGAAGGCGCAGAAGGGTCTCAAGGGGGAGTTTGAGATACGTGATGGTTTGCTTTATAAGGGCTCATTATTATGCATTCCAGCAGATGGCGATCGATTACAATGGCTTCACGAAGCGCATACATCCAAGGTGGCAGGTCACTTTGGAGCTGGGAAGATTTTGTTGAATTTGCGTCGTTACGTCTTCTGGCCAAAGATGCAGGATGATGTGTCTAGATTCATTCGCGGCTGCAAGTTGTGTTGCACTTCCAAGCCCGCGAATAGGAAGAGAGGGTTGTACCTACCGTTGCCGGTACCTTCACGGCCTTGGGAGAGTATTTCCATGGACTTTTTGGGAGGGTTGCGGCGCGCCAAGTCAGGTTTTGATTACTTGTATATTGTGGTCGATCGGTTTAGCAAGATAGTGATATTGATTCCTTGCAAGAAGACGGTGACGGGAGCAGGGGCTGCTAAATTGTTTTTCAAAAATGTATGGAAGCATTTCGGGTTGCCGAGTTCGATCATCTCGGATCGAGATAGCAGATTCCTGGGTCATTTTTGGGATTCTTTGTGGCGAATGATGGATACCAGATTGAAGAAGAGCACCGCTTTTCATCCTCAGACCGATGGACAAACATAAGTAGTTAACAGGACTATGGTGCATATGCTAAGGGGTTACAATGCTAGACATCCGAAGACTTGGGATGAGAGTCTTCCATATCTGCAGTTTGCGTTCAACAGGGCAGTACATAGCTCTTCAGGAACGTCACCTTTTGAAGCATGCTACGGGTATCTGCCTCCAAGTCCTTTTGACATGGTGTTCATGGTTGGAGACGGTCACCAGGGAAAGGGAGAGAGTGATAAGCTACGAGCACAGCGTTTCCTGGAGAAGAATAGTCAGATTCATACAACTGTTGAAGCACAACTACACAAGTCACAAGCAAAGTACAAGGCTAATCATGACAAGCATCGAGTGCCTTGTAATTTCAGAGTTGGTGACTTAGTGTGGTTAAAGCTGAGTAAGGAGCGTCTTAAGGGAGAAGGTAAGAAGATCAAGCCACTGCGGTACGGACCTTTTCGTGTACTGGAGCAGATTGGAGACAACGCCTTCAAGCTCGACTTGCCACCTTACCTGGGCATATACTCGGTTATCAACGCCAAATATCTGAAGCTATTTGAGCCGCCACTGCTTGATGATGACGGTGACAACAGTGACGACAAGACGGTTCTACCATCAGTTGAAGACTTATGGTTTGACCAAGAGGATCCATTAGCCGAAGATTGCATTTTGGAGCGGAAGGTGACTACAACAAGTAAAGGACAGCGGACGACGTTTCTGATTGGACGTGCGGGTCAAGTTCCAAGCAAGGAGAAATGGTTCAACAAGGAAAAGGGAACTCTCGAGTTTCCTAATCTCCAGTTTTAACTTAAACGGGAGTTTAAGTTCCTAGAAGAGGGGGAGCCATGATACGGGTGTATCCTTTAGCTTTTAGGAATTAGGATTCCTTCTCCTTTATGGGAGAGGAATAGTTGTCTAACTAGGACAATGTATAGTTTTTTAGTTAGATAAGGATTTATAGGGTTTGTGACTCTATAAATAGAGATGCCTAGCATTAGTTCTAGCATCGAATCATAGTGTTATTGTAGCAAAGGAGTAGACATCAGAGATTGTAGCCTTTAAGCACAATAATAAGAGAAGAACAATTTCTTCGACCAATACCCGTGTTCGTGTTGTTTTCGTTTCCGCAGTTAACAACTTAGCCGTGATTCGTATCAGATCTGGTACCCGAACTTATGTGTATCGGTCATAGTGGTACCCATACTTTAAAAACAATCAATGTGGTATCTGAACTCCATTTTCGCTTTCAACGAAGGGTCCAAGACCAATTTTCATCACCACGCCGTCTATTTGCTGAAGTGGCCAATATGGACCTCACCCTTAAAAGGGCAAAAATGACATTTTACTAAAATGGAATTAGAATCGTGTCAAAAGTCAAATCCCTCTCTCGAACCCTAATCTAAATCATCCCTAAATTTCTGATTTCACACCTTTTCCTCATTGTTGTCTCTGAAATATTCAATTAAATGGGGGAAAACCAGAGATTCACTACTTTTGACGATAATCGACTGGCTGAGGAGAATGATGGAGAGTAGAAGGATGTTTGAGATTTTTCAGGAATCAGGTCCTCCAATAAAAGACAGCAAGTCTCTTATCTCTTTTCGAATCTCTGTTTTTGTATTCTTCTGAAAAGCTTCTTCTGATTCTTGTCTCACTCTTTGTTGTGTATTATTCCTCTTGGCAAAGTGAAAAGGTTCGAATTTGGGGTTAAAATCAGTTTGTGTGTTTCTGGGTTTTTAAACAATGAATCTGATGATAATTGATTTGTGTTTCTGGGTTTTTAATGGTGTTGTTGGATTGTTAATCGATGTTTGACTTCGAATTAGGGATTCATATAGATTAAGGATTTCCAGTTTAGTGGTTAATAAAGAATAAATTGTAGGTAATCGATATTTGCATTCTGGGTTTTTAATGGTTTTGTTCTTGGATTTTTATTGAGCATGTCAGACTTTGAATTATGTTTTTTTTTCTGAAAAAAAAAACTAATTGAAAACGTCGATGCTTACTACTTGGTCTTTTTTGAATTTCAGTTCCTATACACTTGTATACCATGGAGATTTGGCATGGTCGTTATTTTGACAAGCAATTAGATGGCACGAAGAAGTATAAGGTGCTAAGGTTCAACAAGACAAGAGGGAAGATTTATTTGGATGGGTTGGATCCAGAGAAGATTTCATGGGTGGAGATGAACAACATTGCCTATGCATTAGGGTACAGGGAGCAGCCTATTAGTTATCACTTCAAAGTTCCAAAAACCCCTGCAAATATGGGGTTTATTAAGATAAAAAGCGACGGTGATACTGTCGAGATGGTGAATGCGATACCACAGAAGAAGAGGCAGATTACTGTGTATATCACAGGTGGAGGGAGAAGGAGGTATCATAAGGCTCTTGCTGATTTTAACAAGCCTGCGGACCCGAATTAGGTGAATCCTTTGAATAGCCAAACTGCTCGAGAGAGGGAGAGATTTGAGTTTAGAACAAATTTGATGGCAAATCCGTTATATAGCAGTGAGGAGGCAATGGCTTCAGGATTTCAAAGTCAGCAAGTGGTTGAGGATGTTGTGTCACTGAAGGTAGTTGTAGGGCCAGCAATTAGAGGGGAGAATGTTCTTGATGTTGCAGACTTAGATGGGGATGGTGGGGATGTAAATGAGGTTGGGGCTGGTGAGCAATCAAATGGGTCTGTGAAGGAAGTAAATAGGGTTGGTGAGGATGTAAATGGGCCTGAACCAAGTCAAGGAACCTTTGTAGGTTTGTCTTATACTGAACCAAGTCAAGGAACCAAGTCATGGGTGAAGAAACAAGTGGAAAGCAAGACAGTGGGAAAGTAGCCGAGAAAAGAGGAAGAAGAGTGAAACATTATGTCAGGAGAGCTTGGCCTTCTGGTTATAAAGATGACCTACAAAATGAACTTAAAGAGATAAGGCAGAAAGAGAAAGATGAAGTTGATAGGAGAGAAAAAGAAGATCTAGAGAACTTAATTAGAGTAGAGAGTGATTTGAGAGAAAGCCAAGCTTCAGTTGGACATAGCTTAGAGCAAATTGAGACAGGGGCAAGAGAAGTAGAAGAGAAGAAGAATAAAGAAGAGAGAGAAAGTTGTTAGAGAAGAGGCTGAAAGAGAGAGAGAGAGAGAGAGAGAGAAGCTACTGAAAAAAGAGCAACTGAGGCTTTCAGAGTAAGGCAGCAATTGGCTGATGAGTTGGAGGAGAGGTTGAAGGAGAAAAAGAGGGGGCAGCAGCCTGTTGAAAGAAAAAAAATCAAAGAAGTGTGGCATTGGGAAGAAACCTGATGATGCAATGTACAACATAAGGAATAAGGAGAGAAAACAGTTTCAGCCTGTAAAGAAAGAAGATGATGATGATGATTCAGATCTAAGTGAGCTATGTGGATTCAGACTATGATTTGGAGCATGATGAGTTTGATGATGGTGAGTTTGGAGAAAATGTTGCAGATCCAGATGTTGTTCCAGAATTTGAAGACATGAGATTTTCTGGTTATTGTTCAGATGAGGTCTGTAATTCAGATGAGTTGGAAAGCTTAGGGGGCAGTGAGACTGAAGAAGATGAGGAAGGAAACTCAATCACGATGCCTACAAGGTTGGGTAAGTTGAAACTCTACCCTTATATCAGATATGTTGAAATCAGAAATCCAAGGTTTAGACTAGGGCTTTTATTTCCTAATATTGAGCAACTAAGAGAGTTTGTGAGGGAGTGTGGAATTAGGAATCAAATAGGCTTGTGGTTTGAAAAAATACCAAAAAATAGATGCAGGTGAGATGTCAATGGGGCTGCCCCTTTTACATGTATGCAAGCAATGTTAAAAAACTTGGTCCAGATAACATGGTTGTGAAGACATTGATACCCCAACACATTTGCTCTCCTATGGAATGCAATCATTTCTTAACTTAAAGAAGGGTAGCTCAAGAGATAAAGGACAGATTATTGGTGGATGGCCGGGGACTGGTCTAAGAAGGGGATACACAAGCATGTAGAAGACACCTATAACATGGATGTTCCCATGCAGACCATCACAAGGGGTAAGAGGGCAGCAAGAAAGATTATTAAAGGTCATTACATAGAGCAGTACAACAAGCTAGCTGCATACAGAAAAGAGCTTTTGCGTAGCAATCCTGGATCCACTGTGGAGATTATGACAGAAATGGATGGGCCAGTGAGAAGATTCAAAAGACTGTACATCTGCTTCCAAGCCGGCAAAGAGGGGTGGATAAAGGGATGCAGACCTCTTATAGGGCTGGATGGATGCCACATCAAAGGCCACCATCCTGGACAGCTTGTGACAGCAATTGGCATAGATGCAAACAACAGAATCTTTCCCATTACATATGCGGTGGTTGAGAGAGTGAGGAAACCTGGATATGGTTTCTTGAATATTTGTGACAAGATGTAAAGATTGAGACAGATAGCAGCTATGTGTTTATGACTGACAAACAAAAAGGACTAGATAATGCACTCAAAGATAACTCTTTTGTTTTTTGATTTTTAACTGGTTTGTTCTTTATAAAGAATTTATCATTGTCTAACATGATTAAATGTTGTCGTTGCACAGCTTTGTTTCCCAATGCAGAGCATAGACACTGTGTGAGACATCTTCATTGTAATTTCAAGCAAAAGCACTCGGGAGAGGTTTTAAAGCAGTTGATGTGGAATGCAGCAAGGAGCACTAATGTCCCAAGGTTTATTAACAAGCACATGGAGGAAATGAAGATGGTAAAAGACAAAGCAGTTGACTAGTTTGATGACAAGAATCCAAGCCATTGGAGTAGAGCATTCTTCAAGGAGGAAACCAAGTGTGACATAATTCTCAACAATTTGTGTGAGTCTTTCAACTCATCCATTGTACCTGCTAGGGATAAGCCTATTTTGGCTATGTTAAAGAGGATTAGGATGGATACAATGATTAGGAATGTCAATAGAACGGTAGCTTGTGAGAAGTGAAAGGATGTGGTTGGTCCAAGGATAAAGATGTTGGATAAGGCTGGACAAAGAGCAACACAGTACAGAGCACATAGAGGTAGTGAGTTTGTATTCCAAGTCACTGGGTTCGGTGAGAATGGCAGCCAACATGCAGTGGAATTTGGGTCTCCATACATGCACATGCAAGAGGTGGCAGCTCAGTGGCATACCTTGTGTACATGCCATTTGCTGCATAAGATTCAAGAAACAAGAGACTGCTTTGTACTGTCATGATTACCCTATGTGCACCACCTATTTGCAAGCTTATAGCCCAATTATTAATCCCATTGCTAGAGAGGATGATTGGAAACCAGTTGACTTCCCAATTGCACCTCCTTCATTTAACAAGCTGCTTGGAAGGCCAAGGAAGAAAAGGTTCCCATTACAAGGAGAAAATGGTAACCCAGCACCATCAGCTCCAACTGAGGGGAAGTTTTCCAAAACTGGTGTTACAATGACTTGCAAACTCTATGGCTAAGAAGGATATAACAGAGTTGGATGTCCCATAACAAAGGCCAAGAAAGCAGCTGAAGCAGTAAGTATTAAATTCTCAACAGATCTCTTTGAATTTAATATGAATTCTATTCTTCTTCTATTTTTATGAACTTGTATAATTTTGAACTTGTTTTTTTATTCAAATAGGAAGAAGGAACATCTGGTGGTGGTGTAAGCACTAAGAAAGAGTGAGAGCAAATGTTAGTATCTGGTTGTGATTGTTAATGGTTGTTCTTGTTCAGCCAAATATTGTATAACATAATTGCTTTGTTAATTGTTGGAAATAATGTTGTTGAATTGTGTTGGAAGCCAAATATGGTTGTTGAATTCTGTTGGAATTGTTTTGTTTGTGTTTCACAGGTCCAAAGGGCACCAGCCCCACCCAAGGAATCAAGACCTATTAAGCATCAGGTCATAAAGTCCAAGAAGGGATGGAAGAAAATGAAGTTGGCAATAGAGGGTACTTCTGCTAGACATGGTGGTGCATCAGCCTCAATACAACATTCTACTCAAAGCAGCCAAACTCCTGTAGCAAATGGTGCTGAAAACATTTGATGTACTTCAACTGGTCTAGCAATCAATTTTTCGCAAACAATCTTGTTCTTAGTGTTTTTGCACACCAATTAACCTTGAATTCTCATGCATAGTGTGTTTCTCATATTGAACTCATGTTGGTTTTAATTCAGTGATATTGGTAACCCTTTTGGATCTATATATTTTCTGTTTGAATTTTTATGTTACATTTCCAGCCATTGCATAATATCAGTAGTTAAACACAGCAGCAATACCTAAACTCTGCTGAACTGATCAATGTGATACCCAAGGTAAAAACCTAGATTTTTCATGTTTAGTCAAAGAGGAAAATGGGGTTCCTAAGATTGAATTAAGAAATTTTGGAGGGAAAATTGTTCTGAAGAGAATTGGAAGGTTATTTTTGTAATTGTACGTTTTTTTGGTGGGGCCCATACTGGTAACGTCAGCAAATAGAACGGAGTTCAGGTACCACATTGATTGTTTTTAACCTCTGCCTAGGTCGGAGGCCACAACTGCCTCGAGGACTGAGGAGCGCCCGACTGTCTCGATAAATGGGCGGCACCAGGCTACCTTGAGGAATGGGTGGCGCCAGGCTATCTCGAGGAATGGGTTGAGTCTGGCTGTTTCTGTGTCGGCTCTAGAAGGGAAGCACGTCTAGCTGTCATGGGACCCTGAAACGATTTTTGAGGGTTGTTAGACGTTCCCTCAGACGATTCGGACCTTTGGCCATTTGAACCCTTAGTCGATCTAAACAAACCTTTTATCCTATTTAAAATACTAATTTATTAAATTATTTGAATATTTAATTTTAATTAAAACTTGTTATCAATATATTAACAATCTTTATCAATATATTAAAAAATTATTATATGAATATAGTAACAATTAATAATAATTCCTACAATTAATAACAATTAATATTTTAATATACAACAAAATTCCTAGAATTTTTTAATAACAATTAAACTAAAACTGTTAAAATCCCGATTCAATTTTGAATTTCAATTTGAACAACATTATAAATTTCAATTTCTATTTTTATCAAATTCAAATTCAATTTCAATTTCAATAACCAATTTCTATACATCAATTTCTAACCAAATCCAATCTGGAACAACATTATCAATTTCAATAACCAATTTCTATAAATCAATTTCTAACCAAATCCAAATCTACAATAACATTATCAATTTCAATATCAACTTCTATAAATCAATTTCTATCAATATCAATTTCAATATAAAAAATAATCAATTTCAATATTATCCAAATCTGTAAAAAATTCAAAACAAAATTATAAACAAAAATATCACACATGTAGAGGTAGAGAAGGAGGGTTGGAGGCTGTGCAGGTAATGTTTTAGGGTTTGGGAGGTGTGAGGAGGAGGGTTTGAGAGGCGAATGAGGCGAGGAGAGGCGAAGGAGGAGCATAGAGAATGAAGAAAATTTCGACAGTTAGGGTTCGACCGAGACTAGATTTTTTTATATAAGCATTACTATAGTCGATAAAATAAAATATTTGTCGGCTATAGCATGAAACTCGTCGGTTATATTGTATTTTTATTTATTTTATTTATTTAACTATGGTCGAAAAATTATTGATAATATCGTCAGCTATAGTCATTTTTATATATTTATTTAATATATTTCCAAATTATTTGTGTAATTATGTTTTTATTTTTTTTATTTAAATATAGCCAACGAATGTTTGATAAATTAATCGGCTATAATCTTTTTATATTTATTTATTCAATATATTTCCCATTTATTTGTTTAATTATTATTATTTTTTATATAACTATAGCCGACGAATTTTCACTAAATTCGTCGGCTATAATCATTTTTATGTTTTGTAAGCATGTTGTGATTGTGATGATCAAACTTAAGAAACAAAAATTTGACCGTCAGATTATGTTGAAATATGTGTATGAGAAACTTTTCATCTAGATCCGACAAAATTAAGGACACGATCTGGACAGTCAAACCCTAAACGCACTAAAACAGTCATTTGACGGTCTAAATTACGTATTTTGCATGGACCTTGACATGTCATAATGTTGACCTGTGCAATTTAAAAAACCCTATCATTGTAGCTTTAGTAAGTAGGGATCGTTCTAACCGGGGACACTAGGGAAGGATTTATATTCTGCAAAACAAATCGTTAGTACTTTCAAAAGAATAAACATATACACAAAATATTATGGGGGATTTAAAGATGGTTCGAAACATATAAAGAAAATAAAGACACTTATTTACAAAACATGGTCAATCAATACTCAAGCATAAAACAACTTAGCACCGTGAAGAAAGACATGTCACAAATTTCGCAAGTTTAAGAAGTCGTATTTACGTTTTCATAACTTGTAATTAATTCCAACTATTTAGACTTCTCATGTAAACTTAGTGCCTACAATCGCCTGACACTAAGTTTGTATATGTGTCATCCTATTCAATGCCTACAATCGCCTGACATTGAGACAAAATACACTGATCGAACGAGAGTCATTGGAATCATGGTCCTAGGTATGGCGTCACTCATCCTATTCATCATGCAAATCTCTCACCCTAGCAACCCTTGGTAGTGACTAAGAATCAAGACCTACAATCGCCTGATCTCAACCCTTAGAACACTACGGCATATGAAACTCCCCCCTAATAGCTAACTTGTCCAGATTCAAGCTAACCTAGAGTTCGATTACGTGTACAGGTGAGGATTAATCAATTCAAGTTATTACTTATGTGAACACAAACAACTTAATCTAAATCGTCATCCTAAAATGCAATTCTACACGTTACAATCATAAACACAATCACATGAAAATCACCAAGAAGAACAAGCAAACATGTTTATAACGTAAAACCGAAAACCAAAACAAACATATATATAAATAACCATCATCCATACAGTAGATACACACATAAACCTTGAATGAATTCATACCTAAACCTACCCTAAGAGTCGGCAAGGATTGAAGAATGGATTGGTGGCGGCAAGGCTATGCAGTCGGCATCAAAAGATGCAATCGGCAGCAGGGTTTTGGCGGCGGCAAGGCTATGGTGTTCTTGTGTAGGGAGGGTTTTTAAGTAGAGCTAGGCTATTCTAAGGCTTAGAGCAATTGAGAGACACGAAATTTGATGTACATAGGTCCTATTTATACAGAAAATTTAAGGGAAAACCCTAGAGAAACTCGGCAGCTTCAAGGAGACACCATCTTTGTTGGGCTTGGTTTCCTCCTTTTATCTTTGGACAAAGATTTCGACTTGGACCTTAGATTTCTGATTTCTTGGACTCCTGTACATGTTATTGGATCCATGTAGGCCTTATACACAAGTTCTTGGGTTCATAGGCAGCGAAAATCCATGCAAGAACTCGGCAAGGACAGACTGGCAGAAACTGCCCAGTTTTGCAGCTTGACCTCCGTCCATTGTTTTGATCATAACTCCTTCATCTGAACTCCAAATGCTGCGATTCAAGAAGATATGAAAACTGCACACATACAGCTTTCCAATGATATATGGCTCGCCCTCAGATTCCTCCTGGATCTTTATATATGATTTTCCGAAGTTGATGTAGGGTTTCTGAAAATTTCTGCTCGCGGGAGAGATTTCACTCGCGAGTGAGACCCACCTCCGGCCATTGTTTCTGGCATAACTCCTCCCTCAGAACTTGGATTGATGCGATTCCAAAAGATTTAGAAACTAGACATCCACAGATTTCCATCCATATATGGCACGTTCCCTGGTTCCTCCTGGATCGTCCTAAGGAAATCTTTGAAGTTGAGTTATGGTTTCTGGAAATTTCTGCTCGGATCAAAATCTTATGTTTCGGATTTTTTTCTTTTCCATGGCCTCTCTTGTTGTCTTCCATGAATCCAATCTTCATGATTCTTGTTCTCATATGCTCATTTACATGTCATCTACACATTAAACCAAATTCATCAAAAATAACAATGTAAAGGTACGGTGAATCATAAGAGAAATAACCAAGTCTTATCCAAAATAGGTTTTACAACACTTAAGCACAAATTTCTGTATAAAGACACATATTAACCATTACTCTACAGAAAAACTCTTTTGACTCAATATAAGTAAAAACAACATTACTAAGGAATAAACAAGGTACAAATGAGGGTAAAAACATATTAAAAACATAGCGTAAAACACACTTATCAGACCTTCAACTTAAAATAGTTTCAAATCAATGAGACGCAACCAGTGGTATAATTATCATATGAAAAATAACCATCGGAGATAGGGCTACCTCTAAGAAGAAAGGACAGAAAATTTTATTGACCGCAACTATCGACACCAAGTCTTTACCGAAATTATGTGATTTTTCAACTGTAGACATATTTCACCATTTCGGTCATATCTTATTTCACGATTTTTTTTCGTTTGAAGCTTCTACGTATAGTTTATTTTTGAAACGGAACATTTACTTAACACTTGGTAAACAAGTTATACAACATTAGTAGGCATTTTGTGATTGTGATGATCAAACTTGAGAAACAAAAATCCGACCATCAAATATCATCATTATTTTGAAATATATGTATGGACTCGATCCGGTCAGTCAATCTAGTAAGTCAAACCCCTAAACGCACGGAAACGGTCATTTGACCGTCTAAATTACATATTTTGTCCAGACCTTCAACTGAAAATAATTTCAAATGGATGAGATGCAACCATTGGTATAAAAATTATTATTTTATTTATTTAACTATAGCCGACGAAATATAGGGTATTCTTCGGCTATAATATAGGCCTATATTTCGTCGGCTATAGTATATGGTTTAGCCGACGAAATATTAGGGTATTTGTCAGCGATGATTGTCAGAACCCACCTCTGGTTAACCTCTTTAACCGGAGGTAAACCCTGTGGGGACCATCTCAAGAGAAATTTTTACCGGAAACCCCCCTTGAAATAGACAACCCTACATGCAATCCAATGAAAACACTTCCACAACTGAATACAACTAAATAGTAAACTGCGGTATTCAGAGCATTCTACGTGGAAGCAATACCTAAATAGACGAAATAGCGACAACAGAATAATTTGACTATGCCTCGTCTTCAGTACGCATGACCTCCTTTCAGCAGCCCTGCAACACTGGGCATTTGAAAACGAAGGTCCCATAGAAAAAATTTAAAAACACAACGTTAGAGTGAGTGGACAAAAAGAATATCCTAGCATGTGAAAATAATCAATTTATGTTCTCCCTTAAATTTCCAGAAAGTCCATATGCATGCCTCGTCGGGAAAGAATCCTAAATTATCGTTCCAGAAAAACCAAACATCACTTGCCAATCTCATTGGTTGTAAATCAACATTAAAAATGGGGGAAGATGTTTCACCATGACGGAGAGTCTCCCAGACTAGGGCCGGAGCCTTCTAGAGGCTACTAAGTAATGAACGACCCTTCATGACAGAGAGGTTTCACCATGACAATGAGTCTCTCAAGCTAGGGTCGGAGCCTAATAAGGCTACTATTGCCCCGCTTCACTTCTAAAGTGGGGAGCCCGTATAGCTAGCTAGCAATGATAGTATATATATAACGATCCTTCATGACGAAGAAAACAAATACAAAAAGTCATTAATATATGAATCTTCCCCCGTATATTAAAACTTGCATCTCATGCATAAGGCACGGTTCCCCGACCGTCCTCAAAACTGTGGCAATAAAACAATCATTCCATATTTAGTCAATATAAAACAGATTTCAGCCGACATAACATAGGGGCTTACGGAAGGGGAGCAACCCACCTTGGCCCCACCGGCTCATTAAAACAATAAAAATCATGTTGTTTAATATAAAAACACGACATTTATTAATGCGACCTCCTTACTGCTCGGAATGCCTCTCGAGCGCCACCTCGAAAGATCCACATGGTCGAGTCCGTCTCACGTTTAACCATAGACTGTACAATTAATCCAACATATCAGTTTTTAATGCCGTTGACTTAATCTTTTCCTAGGTTGACTAGGAAATCTTAATTTGACCAAGAGTTGACCAAACTCATTTCCTTTAACGACTTTGCAACTAATAGAACTAATCAACTCGACATTTAGATTCCAACATAGTAACCTTAACGTATCGATTATTCATAATATTTCATTTGAGATTGGGTATCGTATAATAATTTGTGAAATTACTATAGACATCCAATCCCAACTTAAATTGATTACTTAGTTGTGAGTCGATAACTCAATAACGAAATTTATCCAAATAAATTACAACAATCAACTCAATTTTGACCAATATTCCTGAGTTGACCAGAATCTCATTTAAAGATCCGATTGTCTTATTTAACCGGTTAACTAAGATTGACTTTTCTTTTTACCGTCAACATTCCAAAAATAGAAGCTTTCTTAAAAGTGAAAATTTCCCAAGATAGAAACCTCCTATTTAAGGTAAGTTTTCCGTAAATAACCCGATTTACGATAAAACTAAAACTTTACGAATTTAAGGTTATCGGGGAAATCAAATTCTACCTCTTCGGCTTATAGCTAGAAAAACTGCTGCTTCGTCGGATTCCGGTAAGTTGCCGGAATATTCTGCTGGATTCTGGCAATCTTGCCGGAAATCGGCCATAACTTCTTTGTTTCTTCGATTCCTAAGTTCTCGACATGCATGAATCAAATAACATGATATCAATGCCACAACGACAATACAGTAACCTCCGAAACTCCAACTCAACTCTAATTTACTCCAAACGTTGATCCAGTTGCTCCTCAGCCTTCTCCTTGCCGGACTCCATCCTCTGATCATCATTGATCCGAGCCTAGAAGTTTCTCCACGGCTGCAAGTCTAAATGCAGCTCACTGTCTCAACCCACCAACATACCAACTTCACCCGCCATCCTGAAAATCAATTTTGCTGCTCCAGTAGGCCCAAACACGCGCTGCCATCATCCCTGGGCACGAATAGCTCACAAAAGGACCAAAACCTCTTCGGCGGTGACTCACCGTCGAACACAAAAAGGAGAAGAAGAGGGAATGTCCAGTTAGGATGAGAAATTAAGGAAATAGAAACACCTGACTATGGAGAAGGGGAGAAGAAGAAACGGCTCACCGTCGATGGGTGGATCGCCAGAAATCCGAGAAAACAGTCGGAGCTCTCGGATTTCGATCTCCTTCGATTATGGGTGCAGGTGTGATTTGATCACTGGGCTTTGTAGAGGGAAGGAAGAGGATCATTTTGGAGGTGGTCCGCCGGTGTGGGGTGGCCAGATGCAGCGGTGCGCCGTTGTTCTCGTCGGAGACGACGAGAAGGATGAACGAAGTCGAGAGAGAGATCAGGGAAGGGTTTGTCCCGAGTCAGCCCTTCCTTTTCCCTTTTAAATTAAAACAAGCGGCCAGGGTTGAAGGAATGAGAGATCTAACGGCCCAGAGTGAATGGGTGGAAATTAGTTACCGGAAGGGTAAAAAGTTAAATTTGAAATGGTAATTAAAATTACCAGAAATTTTCAGAAATTCACAGAAAATAAACGGAAGCTCTGAAAAATATTCTGAAAATACCGAAAGACTCGGGTCGACAAGTACTACAACAACGAGTCATTAAATGAGGAATTTGAAGAGTTTAGAGATGGTCCCTGTAGGGTTTACCTCGGGTTAAAGGGGTTAACCCGGGATGGGTCCTGACAATAATAGTTTTAGCCGACGAAATACGACCTATTTCGTCGTCTAAAACTTAAAAAATACATAAAAAACAGGCTGTTTAAAATAAACCATATCAATTTCCTATTCATATACGACAAAAATTCAACAAAAATTGAATTCAACAGCTTGAAGCATATAAAGCACATCAATTTGTATCACAAATTCAAACTAAGAAGGCTCGTAATTGGAACCATCCGATAAGTCTTATTCGGTGTCAAAATTAATTTCTGTCAATCTATGCATTTTCTCATCACCAGAAACTTCGTCTATTTCTTGATTTGGATCAACATCAATAAGCCTTGCGTCTAAATCATGAATTCAAACCGAGCGACCCGCTTTAAAATTATTAAGGCAAATTGTAGAGGAGTCAGAAATACCTATTGCGTTGGGCTCTTGATATGCAACATCTTCTTCCTCGTCTTCGGCCTCTCCAAGTGTTGCCGCCGGGTAAATGTTTCGAATGTGCACAAGGTTGACTACTTTCCACGTGTCACCCTTAACAAGGTCATCAAGATAAAACACTTGTTTTACCGATGTGGCAAAAACGAACAGGTCATCTTCGTAACAGCTTGTAGCAGTGTTCACTGATAAAATCTCGTACAGATCGATCTTCATGCTCTGTGGGCTGCTAGTACCAATCCATCTACACTTGAAGAGGTGCACTGTCATGTCTTGCCCATAAACGAGTTGCACCACTGAATCAAGAACACCGTAATAGTCAACTCCATTCCGCCCACCATGCGCCATCACCCTAGAATTTTGTACTCTCTGTTCACATATAAATTGCACATCATTCACCTTGCACATTGGATTAACTCTTGACATTATCGGCTTCATAGCTAGAAGTCTTAGTTTGTGCGACCAATTTCGGTGACAATCGAATTGAATATGGTTCATTTGCAACCAAACATTCAATGTACTATAAATATGGATAATTATGCAATGAAAATGTTCTAAACAAAAATAAAGAATTACGTATCCAGCTGCCAAAATAGTTTACAATCTCCTTGTTGTGGTAGTCGAGATCACCTTGAATGTCTGGATAGTATTAATGGATGTCTTTCCAGTATTCAACTTCTGGACAGTTAATCAATACCTACCAATGGGCTATGACTAGCTCATGTGGCTGCAACTTGTAGTTGTCTGGCAAAATTCCATAAACTTCAACATCATTAGAGACTATGGAAAGGTTGAACTTTGGTACATCTACCGGTATGGTTTGTGGAGTTTCCTTCAACGCTCCTAAATACAACTTAAGCTCGGATATAAGGTGGCGCACTCGTGCGTAATATATGCTTCAGTTATACATCAATCAGGCGCGGATTTATTAGCCACATAAGCTTTGTAGTCTCCAAGTTGCCTATAAATAAATTGTTGTAAAATGTTATGATTATATATTGAACATGTATAATAAAAAATTCAGAAATAACAGACATACCTTTCCATGGAATACATCCAAGTATAGATCATCAGGTGAGGCATGATGTCAAAAAAATTTGGAGGAAATATCATCTCAAAATTACACATGATATAAATAATGTCCTCTTGCATTTCCCAGAGGTCAGATTTTGTCACTTCCCGTGTGCATAACTTCTGGAAGAATTTTGACAACGCTAATAAAGGCTCCACCACTTGACGGGGAAGGAAAGGTAGAATGAAAACAGGAAAGAGACGTTGTAGCAGGATATGACAGTCATGACTCTTTAACCCGTACATCTTATTGTTCCGAAAGTTTACAAACCAGGCTTTATTTCATGCATGGCCTGAAGGATACTTCACACAACTCATCCACCTGAAAATTACGTTCTTCTGGTCAGGCTTCACGGTGTAAAGAGCTTGAGGCATTTTTTTCTTCCCTTCTTTCAATCATAGATGTCTTCGTATATCCATTTTTTTAAGATCAATGCATGCCTTAAGACCGTCTTTCGTCTTCCCCTCCAAGTTCAGCATTGTTTCCACTACACTGTCGCACACATTATTTTCGATCTATGTGCATCACATATAGGTAGTGTCTGACCAACAACTTACTCCAATATGAGAGATCTCAGAATATGCTCTTATGTGTCCAGAATTTATACTTGTCGGGTCTTTCAGGTATTACCGCCAAAATATTGGGATAATGGCTAAGCTGCCCAAAATCGTACTCATTAAGCACTGCTAAAATTTCTTGCCCAGTCCATCTTCTGGGAGGCACTCCTTTTTCTACAGTCTCATCAAATGCCTTGTCATCGAACCACCATTCGTGATCATACGGAAGGAGAGTACGATGACCCAATTTTTATATCTTGTTACAATGACTGCTGCTCTCCTCATCACTAAGATACTCTGGATAAGCCTTGTATCCTCTAACAACGTTGCCTGACAACACCCTACGGGCAGGAAAATCACTGATGGTACCAACAATTATGGCATGCATCTGGAACATCTCGTGCATGTACTTTTATAAGTGGGATGACCAACGTCTCAAAAAAACTTAAGCTCATCAATTAAGGGTCTCAAATACACATCAAGACACTTTCCTGGATAACCGGGCCCTAGAATCAACAAACTCAACATATTGTATTACTTCTTCATGCATATCCATGAAGGAAGGTTGTACGGTACCAAAATCACCGGACATACACTATATTGAAGACTCATGTTGCCAAAAGGATTGTACCTGTCGGATGAGAGCCCGAGCCTCACATTTCAGACTTCTGACGCAAAATGATGAAACTCCCTATCTATATGCTTCCAAGCCTCCTCGTCAGCAGTGTGTATAAGGGTATCTTCGTCATGCAATTCTCTATCAACATGCCATCTCATAGCTTTGGCCGTGTGTGATGACATGTACAACCGCTCTAACATATTCCTCAACTAGAAATATCGAAATACCTTCACAGGTTTTCTATTGTCTGCAGGAGTCAGCCAATACCTGTTACTATGACATACCAGAAATGCGTCAAGGCCACCAAGGTCATTCCCTTCTGGATCTTCACCCTAAAAGATAACACAGTCATATCTGCATGCATAGATCCTGATGTACGAAAGCCCAAGATCTTTCAGGATACATCAGACCTTATGATGAGTGGTAGGAAGACGATGACCGTGGGACAGCATCGAAGCAGTGTACTGTAGATAATCATTAACAGCTTTTACGGTCGATTTTGTCTTAACTTTAATCTTCATTACATCCATCACACTTTCAAGAACCGTCTTCTGACAATCGGGGTACACAGGGGACTATTGGAAAGCAAGCAGTTTGTTGTACTTGTCAATACCTGCAGTGTTGACAACTCTAAGGGAGGGCTGCATCAGCTTAGACATATATGTTATTCAGAGCATACACCGCTCTTATAAGGAAACATATCGTTGATGAAGGTCGTTGTTGGATCGTTAGATGTACTACCCGTTTCAGAAAATTGCCCATGATCATGTGGATCCCCTGATGATGTTTCACCGTGATATATCCAACATGTGTACTTCTCCCAAAACCCGTTACTCTTCAGGTGCTGTCATACTTTCTCAATCGTAAATCGATGTATATCGCTACGACACTGATATTTCGTGTACGTGCAATAGAAAATTGTATTCTCGTTAGCATTAGCCAGCGCATATTCAAAAAACTAATAACTCCTTTACCATATCTTTTGTCTCATTTTGGAAGCGAAATCCAACTCTTATTCATATCTTGAAAAGATAACAAAATATATATGTATAACTCTAATTAATTAATTTCATATATAAAATTTCAAATCATTTATTATTCTACAACAATTAATTAATAATTAACACACACACATATAAATATATATATATATATATATATATATACACACACACACATACTGTCAGGACCCACCCCGAGTTAAATCTCTTTAACCCGAAGTAAATCCTGCGGGGACCACCTCAAGGGAACTTCTTACCGAAACCCCCTTGAAACGGCCAACCCTTCCTACCATCCAACTCAGCACTTCCATGAGTATCTAACAACGATCCCTAACTCATGAAGGCATCCTGCTCTCTAACCTACTCAATCAGCTAAACTGGGTTAGTCAGAGCAGTCTACAAAGATGATTACCCTAAAGAATTTCAAACGGCAACGGATTGATCGACTATGCCTCGACTTCTGTACGCGCGCGACCTCCGCTCAAGAATCCTGCACCACTGGGCATTTGAAAACGAAGGGCCCAGGGGAGAAACATTGAAAAACTGTTAGAGTGAGTGGACGAAAATAAAATGTAAAAACTCTACTTTCCTTTAATGCTCTCCCTTAGAGTTTTCCTAGGAAAATCAGCATGCAAGTAAAACATAAACAATGCCTTGGCTCAAATATAAACAATTATGTGGGGTGTTAACCTTATCCACGAGAAATCCGATCTGCTCTTCACGAGAGGGTCTATTGACCAGCTCATCGGAGAGGGTCTCATGACCTGCTCTATTCGGGAGGGTCTATTGACCAGCTACTACAGAAGAGGGTCCCGACCTGCTACTATCCAGAGATGGTACCCACTCTATCTGGAGAGGGTCCATGCTAGAATGCAATATATATATCCTTATCCTTTAAACCCTTTTAAAACCTGTAAAACCTGTAAAACCTTGTAAAAACCTCGTGGGAATAATAAATCGAAAACCAAGTCAAATCTCCCTGACTTCACCCCAAATACATTGGATTTAAAAACCTTTCCAGGAACCAAAAACCGGTTCTCTGCCTTTACTTTAAAACCCTTTAAATCCAAGAGCCAAATTCTCCTTTTTAAAACGTCTCCCTCCATAATCCCCAAAACGGTGAAAGCCATTAAATCATATCCCGGGAAAATCCATTAAAATCACGGGAAGGGTATGAACCTCTTACCCGGCTCATTTCTCTTTAAAATCGTTAAATTCCATTTTCCCAAAATCACCGTAAAACATTAAATGGAGGAAATCACATATGCAGGAGAAACCAAATAAAGTCCATGGGCATGCAATTCAATTTAAAAGCAAAGGTCCACTCACTGTACTCATCGCGACCTTCTTCCTGCTCGGAAAGCTCCTCGAGCGAAACCCTTGAACTAACCGCGTAGTCGGGTCCGTCTCACGTTCAACCAGAGACTGTACAAATAAACCAATATATTAGTCTCTCTATAGTTGACTTGGTCTTTTCCTAGTTTGACCAGGAACTCCTATTTGACCACATGTTGACCAAGTTCCTTTTTATGGCACTTTAACCTTTTTGACTTTCTTTCCCGGTTATCGACTCTTAACTCAATTTACCGGAAGTCCGACTTAGCTTCCGAACTTTCCTTTACCACTTAACTTGACGTTAGGGTGTCACGCATTAATTCGTTGAATTACTATGGACACCCAACTTGTCACAATAATCAATGTATTTAACCTTGAGTCGATTTACCGATTTAACATCTTCTCATAAATGGAAAACTTCCAAAAAGGGAAAGTCTCCCAAAATGGAAAGTTTCCTAACATGGCGAGTGTTCTTTAGAATGGAAGTTTCCCAAAATGGAAACTTCCTACTTACGTCCAATTTTTTTCCCGTAAATACTCAAATTAGGAGATAACTGAACCTTTCGATTAAAAGCTTAACAGGAATTCGATTTCTACCTCTTCGGCTTTCTGCCGGGTTCATTGCATTCCCGGAGCAGTCACCGGATTCCGGCAACTTTGCCGGAATTTGGCCATAATCTCCCCGTTTTCTTCGTCACCAAGTTCTCGACAACAAGACAACAAAACCACATCAGAATAATCTCTAACAACAAACAATTGTCACAGAACACCAATTTAAACAACAACACTGTGGTCACAGGGCAACATCACTCACCATCTGCCTACCTAGCTCAGACTTGAACCCGATACCACTGCCTCCGCTCCAAACCACTGCAGCTGCTCCTCACCTCAGCTAGTTGCTGAACCGTATACAGCAGCTCCTCCAAACAATCAAACCGCCACCCCTGCTCTGCCTCTGCCCAGAATCAGGGAACAACAATCCTTCAACCTCCTCTCTGCCGAACTCCATCTCTACACTGTTGAGTCCTAACTCACAGCGGAGGAGCAGAACCCAGAAAGAAGAGGAGAATATGAAATTGGGCACAAAACTGAAAAGCAAGGATTAATCGAGCTCGAAATTGAAGGAAAAGGGATGGACTCATCTTGGAAAGACTCGAGCTCGCCGGAGAAGGATGAATCGGAGGAAGAACCGATTTGGGGCTAAAGGTTGACTTTTGAAAACAGAGAAGAGAGTGAGTGAATGTCAGATTGGTGGGTATGGGTAGAGAGAGGAGAGTGAGGCGAGTTCAATGGTGGTGGCGCGACGGCCAGGCGCGGCCTGACGGGGCGGCGACGGTGGCTGGACGGCGCGACTGCCTCAGTCGTCCCTCTCGGTCTCTCTGCCTCTCTCTCTCTCTTCTTTCGATAGAATGAGAGAAAAGAGGGGCAGTTTTGGGGTTAAAAACATGGATCAAAGGGCTCACAATAAAGGATGAAGATCAAGGGCCAAGATTAAAAGTTGGGTTTTAAAATCAGAAAATTGTAATTTAGAAATTACCATGGACTTTGAAAATTCGTGGGAAATAGATGGAAGCTCCGAAAAATATTTCGAAAATACCAGGAGACTCGTGTCGACACGTACTACAACATCGAGTCATTAAATCAGGTATCTAGAGAGTTTAGAAAAACTCAAAAATTAACTCGAGCGATAACTTATCGAATTACCGATCGCAATTAAAAGTCCTCGGTAACTCGTAAACCTCTGTGAAAAGGTAACTTTTAGGTACGGGATGTTACACATACATATATAGATTAATTACTAATTACATAACAATATTATATCGATCATCAAAAATCATAATCAACATATCATCAACAACTTAATTAATTCATATCATACATCAACACAATATTATAATTAAATTAATATATATATATATATATATACTTATTAACAACAACTTCATATATATTATCAAATCAAAATCGATAAACTCAATCACACTTAAAATCCAATAATTCAACTCAAATAAAACTCTTAAATCAACGTAAAATCAAGATATATACACATATACACACACCTATATATAGCTCCATAAACTAACTTTGGACAGATTTCGACAGCACCGAACAATTTCAACAACACCCAAACTTTTTCTCCCGTTTTTTTTCAAATGAGCTGTTGTCTAGACCTGCAAATATAAGGACTTTTAGCCGACGAAATTATTTATTTCTTCGGCTAAACTTTTATAATTTCATCGGCTATAATTTACAGACTAAAGCCGACGAAAAAATAGTTTAGCCGACGAAATATTTTTTATAGGCTAAAATTCCACTTTAGCCGACAAAAATTTAACTTAGCCGATGAATTTTTTTTTCGTCGGCCTGTTTTTTTTTTGAATTTGTCAGCTATGCTGTTTATACTGGTAGTGTGAGGAAGCAAAAGTCGATTGTCTTATAAACTAAATAAAAATGATGATGATATCTATTTCCTCTATATAATATGGTAAAGGAAAAAACAAGACAATCACGCAAACAAAAAGAGAGAAAGAGAGGTAGTTTATTTTTAGATTAGTAAATTAATGTGGGGGTCAATAAGCTCAAGAACATGCTCGAGTTCTTTTTTTTGGTTTGATTCTTTTTTATTTAGCCTGAAATCCTCTAGCCATATAATAGAACAAAATGAAGAGATAGAAATCAAGTTGGCAATGAAATCTAGCTATCTCCAAGCAAACAAGTGAGGACAAGAGACTACAAGCCGCATGGAGACGGCCATAAAAACCCTCAGGCCGGCTTAACATTTCCTATTTTCTCATCCTCTTAATTAATCCAACTCTTCTTCTGCAATTTATTAAAAATACCTACTTTTCTTTCTTTTTTGAGCAAAGAACCAAACCCATAACTCCAGCACTCTCGCTCCATAAATTATTCATTCCCCTTCAAAACCCTTCTCTTTATATTATGATGACTTAGCAACCCATCTACCTTACTTCATCTCTCTCTCTTTCATCCCCCTTATGCTTTCTTTTCCCTACTACTCTGTACGTTTAACATTATTTTGGGTGAGAGATTTAATGGCGAAAACCTCAAAGAAGATCCAAAAGAATACAACTCCAAGTTCCCGCAATAACAGCAACAATAGTAATACTGCTACTAGTAGTAGTCCTCCGGCCACCAAGGTCAAGCGGACGCGTAAAAGCGTACGCCGCGACTCTCCGCCTCAGCGCAGCTCCATCTATAGAGGAGTAACAAGGTTTTACATATATCCATAATTCCATATCACATTCCTCTTATATTACTTGGTTTCTGTTATCTTTTAGTTTTCTCTTTTCTTTTCGATCTTTTAGGGATGATGAATGTTTAGTTGTGTTGGTTCAGGCACCGATGGACGGGTCGGTATGAAGCTCATTTGTGGGATAAGAACTGCTGGAATGAGTCACAGAACAAGAAAGGAAGACAAGGTTCTTATTCACAAAACATTCATCTCTCTATTCATTTTCAATGAATCTACTGTGACTAACAATTTTTCTTTTTGTGTTCGTTGATGATGATGATGATTGACTTGGTCCAACTCTAATGCAGTCTATTTAGGTATGTCCCATATTGTTAATAAACAGAGTTACAAACATGTATATGGAATGCCATTATTGAAATATCTTCCTATTAGTGAATCAATTTAAGCTTGCTGCATTTGTTAGGAGCATATGATGATGAAGAAGCTGCTGCACGTGCCTATGACTTGGCAGCATTGAAGTACTGGGGACAAGATACAATCCTCAATTTGCCAGTAAATTTTCTCTCTTCTCTAATTCATCTCAGTTTGCAATTTCTTAGATTTAAAGGCATGGTGTGGTTCTTGTTTTCCTATTAATTTGGTGTATTGTTCATACATACTTGTAGGTTTCCATCTATGAGGAAGAGCTCAAACAAATGGAGGGTCAATCTAAAGAAGAGTACATTGGATCATTGAGGAGGTAATAAACTAGCACATTACTGTCAAGTTTGAAATAAACATTGAAGTATATATTTGGAGATGTGAAAGTGGTATTTACAGGAAGAGTAGTGGATTTTCTCGTGGAGTTTCGAAATATAGAGGCGTAGCAAGGTACATATATAGCTAAAATTTTTCATTAGATTCAGAAACTGTAACAGCATTTGACCTCTCAAAGTTTTATCTGAATGTAAAATTTCATGATCTTCAGTTCATCTGGAGTGAAATTGAATTGAATAGAGAGCATAATGCACAGGATGATTAAGTTGCTAGAAAAGTTTGATGGATGTCACAATCTATGCATGTATATATGGTTGTGTTGTACCACTTGCTTTTGCATATGTAGAAGACACAGTAGGGTCTGATAAATTCTGTGATTCGATTTAAATGTGCAGACACCACCATAATGGAAGATGGGAGGCTCGAATTGGAAGAGTTTTTGGTAACAAATATCTCTACCTTGGAACCTATGGTACGTAAAATTTTCTAGAGTTCTTTTTTTTGTTTTTTCTTCTTTGTTCTTACTCTCGAAAATGAAAGTTAATAAAAATGTAAATTAGAACAATATGGATGAACTTTAGTGCGTGGCCTAACCTAAACGCAGTTAGTAATTCTCTTTGCCAGATGACACACACCCAATTCCTTACAGTCTTTGATTATGAAAAACAATGAAATTATGGTTCGCAGTCAAATCTAATTAGTTAGGATGTAGATCACCTACCCTCAACTGCCTTCATTTCAAACTTTCTCAACCAAATTTGGGGAGCAAATTAAATTCCTGAATTTAATATCTTTGATCCCACACAATTTACGTAAGCTTTAGATGTATTTTATTGTCATCTTCTCTGTTTGGCAGCGACACAGGAAGAAGCAGCTACAGCTTACGACATAGCAGCAATAGAGTATCGTGGACTTAATGCCGTAACGAATTTCGATCTTAGTCGTTACATCAAATCACTCTGTCCCAATAATGAAGTACACGTTCCCAACAACACTCAACCAAACCTTAATGCTGAGCTCAGTTCCATCGAAAACCCTGATTCCAAAGTAGGGTTAGGGTTGATGGCCAAAAACACGAGTCAGAGTAATAGTCATGAGTCAATGGTAGTGCATCCGCGGCCGGGGAGTGGTTCGTCGGCATCATCTGCACTAGGGCTTCTACTGCAATCCCCTAAGTTCAAGGAAATGCTGGAGAGGACGCCAGTGGCAGCTGACTGCAGCTCGTCGACCACTTCGGAGCCAAACATGCCGCACCGGAGTTTCCCTGATGACATTCAAACATACTTTGATTGCCAAGATTTGAATGGCTATGCCGAAGGAGACGACATAATTTTCGGGGAGTTAAACTCATTTGCTTCATCTATTTTTCATTGCGAACTCGATGCTTGAAATAAGTAAACAATATATACCTGAAATAATTGGAATTAATTCTGATGATCCTAGTGAATATGGATGGAGGGCGATTAGGGATATTGATTGACAGCGAAGTCGACATTGGTGAAGATTGGTGCCTGAATATTCGAGTGAAAGAAGCTTCTGTTCTTTTTGGTCGTCAAAGGATGATATGGAAGGAAGAAGATAGTTTGCTAATTGTTGTTGTTATTGGTTCATTTTCATGTAGATAGATATGAAAATAGACATTCTTTTATATACAGTTGTTTTAATTGCTAAAACTCATGTATTATTGAATTGAAAGAAAAAAACTGAAAGGAAAAATGCAGAAAGGATTTTCGATTACATTGTGAACTCCCTGATAGATTGAACAGTATACAAAGTAAGGTATTTATAGGTAGGGATGTTAAAGAGAAAGACCTAAACACCCTTATACTCTTAATATCCCCATCAATCATGATTGCAAAACATAATGGTTGAAAAAAACCAAGAAATACACATCTAGAGTCCATTACAACCTACAATTTCAAATCAAAATTACGATAAAGTAGTCTGAGGTTCAACTCTAAAACCAATTGGTAATGAAGAAAGTAGCCCAAACCCACAGGCAAGGTTCCATATTCCTAATGTGAGATACATCTCAACACGCCCCGCACGTGTAGCGAATCTTCAAGACTAACACGTGGACAACAACTTGGGTGGTCGTGGAGTTCGTGTGGCCTTTGGGCTTCACACGTATACGTGGGTAACTCGCTTTGATACCATGATAAAGTAATCTGAGGTTCAACTCTAAAACCAATTGGCAATGAAGAGAGTAACACAAACTGTTATATATATATATATATATATATATATATATATATATATATATCTCAACATTAATAAAATGGGTTATTTAGGTCGGTTAAGCTGACTTGATGCGGCCAATTTACTTCTGCAAGTACGTATTTGTATTTTCGGCGCCAAGCAACTTTCTTTTGACAATAATGGTGGTTTATAGGAGGATATATGTTTCCTCAAAAAAAGAGGGGAGGAGATATATATATATATATATATATATATATATATATATATATATATATATATATGTGTGTGTGTGTGTGTGTGTGCTTTTTTTTTATATAAATGGTGACTGGGTGAGTTATCATTCTATAAGGAGCAATTTAGGTATATAGCCCATAATCAAGGATGTTTTTCACAAGCTGAGGTTCAAATTAAGAACCTTCTATCACTATCAGAAGAAACATCATAGTCGACGAAAATAAAACAGGTAGACGAAACAAAAAATCGTTGGCTAAGTTAATTTTTCGTCGGCTAAAGTGGATTTTTAGCCGACGAAATGTTTTTTCGTCGGCTAAAATAATTTTTTCGTCTGCTATAGTCTGTAAACTATAGCCGATGAAATTTTTAAAGTTTAGCCAACGAAATATATAATTTCGTCGGACTTTTGGCCAAAAGTCCTTATATTTCTAGATCTAGACAGCAGCTCATGTGAAAAAAAACGGGAGAAAAAGTTTGGGTGTTGGCGAAATTGTTGGGTGTCGTCAAAATCTGTCCAAAATTAGTTTGTGGCGCCATATATAGGTACGTATATGTGTATATATCTTGTTTTTAGGTTGATTTAAGAGTTTTATTTGAGTTATATATATATATATATATATATATTGATTTTGAGTTTTAATTTGAGTTGAATTATTAGATTTTGAGTGTGATTGAGTTGATCGATTTTAATTTGATAATATATATGAAGTTGTTGTTATATATATATATATATATATATATATATATATATTAATTTGATTATAATATTGTATTCATGCATATATATAGTATGAATTAAGTAATATTTTGATTATGATTGATGTTAATTGATATATATAATATTGTTATATAGTTAGTAATTAGTATGTATATATATATATATATGCATGCATGTGTGTGTGTTAATTATTAATTTGTTATTAATTAATTGTACGTTAACTGTAGATAGAATACTAAATAATTTGTAAATTTAATTAATTAATTAGAGTTTATACATATATATTATATTATATTCTCAGGATATGGATAAGAGTTGGATTTCGCTTCCAAAATGGGACAAAAGATATGGTAAAGAAGTTATTAGTTTTATTGAATATGTGATGGATAATGCTAAAGGGAATACAATTTTCTATTACCCGTGCACTAAATGTCAGTGTTGCAGCGATATGCATCGATTTGCAATTGACAAGGTTTGGCAGCACCTTAAGAGTAATGGGTTTTGGGAGAAGTACACATGTTGGATATATCACGGTGAAACATCATTAAAGGGTCTGCATGATCATGGGCAATTTTCTGAGACGGGCAGTACATCCAACGATCCAACAACGGTCTACATCAACGATATGTTTCCTTATGAGAGCGGGGTATGCTCTGAAGGACCGTATATGCCTGAGCCGGTGCAGCCCTTCCCTAGAGTTGTCAACACTTACTGCTGGTATTGACAGGTACAACAAACTACTTGCTTTCCAACAGACCCCTGTGTATCCCGGTTGTCAGAAGACGGTTCTTGAAAGTGTGATAGACGTTATGAAGATTAAATTTGAGACAAAATCGACTGTGAAGGCTGTTGATGACTATCTACAGTACACTGCTTCGATATTGCCCCACGGTCATCGTCTTCCTACCACTTATCATAAGGTCCGATGTATCCTGAAAGATCTTGGGCTTTCCTACATCAAGATCCATGCATGCAGATATGATTGTGTTCTCTTCTGGGGTAAAAATCTAAAAGGGAATGACCTTGATGCATGTCCTGTATGTCAGAGTGATATGTATAAGCTGACTTCTGCAGGCAATAGGAAACCTATGAAGGTACTTTGGTATTTCCCGTTGAGGGATAGGCTGGAACGGTTGTACATGTCATCACACACGGTCAAAGCTATGAGATGGCACGCTGATAGGGAATTGCATGGCGAAGATACATTTATACACCCTGCTGACGGGGAGCCTTGGAAGCATATAGACCGTGAGTTTCCTTATTTTGCGTCAGAGGTCCGAAATGTGAGGCTCGGACTCTCATCCGACAGGTTTAATCCTTTTGGCAACATGAGTCTTCAATATAGTGTATGGCTGGTGATTTTGGTACCATACAACCTTCCTCCATGGATGTGCATGAAGAATGAATACAATATGTTGAGTTTGCTAATTCTGGGACCCAGTTATCCAGGAAAGTGTCTCGATGTGTATTTGAGACCCTTGATTGAAGAGCTTAAGTTTTTTTGGGACGTTGGTCATCCCACTTATGACAAGTACATGCATGCCATAGTTGTTGGTACCATTAGTGATTTTCCTGCTCGTGGGATGTTGTCGGGCAACGTTGTCAAGGGATACAAGGCTTGTCCAAAGTGCCTTAGTGATGAGGGGAGCAGTAGTCATTGCAACAAGATATACAGATTGGGTCACCGTACTCTCCTTCTATATGATCACGAATGGCGGTTCGATGACAAGGCATTTGATGAGACTGTAGAAAAAGGTGTGCCTCCTAGAAGATGGACGGGGGAAGAAATTTTAGCATTGCTTAATGAGTATGATTTTGAGCAACTCAGCAATCATCCAAATATTGTGACGGCCGTACCTGACAGACCCGACAGGTATAAATTTTTGACACATAAGAGCATATTCTGGGAACTCCTATACTAGAGTAAGTTGTTGATCAGACACTATCTAGATGTGATGCACATAAAAAAGAATGTGTGTGATAGTGTGGTGGGAACAGTGCTAAACTTGGAGGGAAAGACGAAACACGGTCCGAAGGCGCACATTGATTTTAAAAAATGGAGATATGAAGACATTTGTGGTTGAAAGAAGGGAAGAAAATCTTTCAGGTTACACAGCAAATATAGCCCGGTGTGTAAACATTCAGGACAATAAAATATACGGTTAAAGAGTCATGACTGTCATATTCTGCTACAACGTCTCTTCTCTATTTTCATTCGACCGTTCCTTCCCCGTCAGGTGGTGGAGCCTTTAGTAGCGTTGTCAAAATTCTTCCAGAATTTATGCATAAGGGAAGTGAAAAAATCTGACCTCCGAGAAATGCAATAGGACATTATTTATATCATGTGTAAATTTGAGAGGATATTTCATCCAAATTTTTTTGACATCATGCCGCACCTGATGATCCATCTTCCCGAGCAATTGTTGCTTACCGGTCGAATACACTATACTTGGATGTATCCCATGAAAATGTATGTTTTTTATACCTAAATTTTTAGTGTACATGTTCAATATATAATCATAACATATTACAACAATTTTTTTATATATAGACAACTTGAAGACTATAAAGCTTATGTGGCTAACAAATCCGCGCCTGAAGGATGTATAGCTAAAGCATATATTGCCCACGAGTGCGTCACCTACATGAAGTTGTATATAGGAGCGTTGAAGGAAACTCTACAAACCATACCGGTAGATGTACTGAAGTTCAACCTTTCCATAGTCTCTAATGATGTTGAAGTTTATGGAATTTTACCAGACTCCTACAAGTTACAACCACATGAGCTAGTCATAGCCCATTGGTGGGTATTGATTAACTATCTTGAAGTTGAATACTGGAAAGACATCTATTTATACTGTCCAGACATTCATGGTGATCTCGACTACCACAACAATGAGTTCGCAAACTATTTTGGCGGCTGGGTATGTAATTCTTTATTTTTGTTCATGACGCATTAATTCATTGCATAATTATTCATATTTACAATACATTGAATATTTGGTTGCAGATGAACCATATTCAATTCGATGGTCACCCAAATTGGTCGCACGAACTAAGACTTCTAGCGATGAAGCCGATAATGTCAAGAGTTTATCCGATGTGCAAGGTGAATGGTGTGCAATGTATATGTGAACAGAGAGACAACAGACGGAGAACACAAAATTCTGGGGTGACGGCTCATGGTGGGTGGAATGGAGTTGATTATTACGGTGTTCTCGATTCAGTGATGAAACTCGTTTATGGGCAAGGCATGACAGTGCACCTCTTCAAGTGTAGATGGTTTGATACTAGAAGCCCGTAGAGCATGTAGATAGTTTTATCGGTGAACACTGCTACAACCTGTTACGAAGATGACCCGTTCGTTTTTGCGACATCGATAAAACAAGTGTTTTATTTTGATGACCTTGTTAAGGGTGATGCGTGGAAAGTCGTCAATCTTTTGCACCCTCGAAACATTTTCCGGACAGCTACACTTGGAGAGGCCGAAGACGAGGAAGAGGTCGTTCGGTTTGAATTCATGATGTAGACGCAAGACTTATTGATGTGGATCCAAATCAAGAAACAAACGACGACGACTCTTGTGATGAAGAAATGCATAGATTGCCAGAAATTAATTCTGACACCGAAGAAGACTCATCGGATGATTTCGATTACGAGCCTTCTTAGTTTGAATTTGTAATACAAATTGATGTGTGCTTTATATGCTACAAGCTGTTGAATTCATAATTTAGTTTAATTTTGGTGATATATGAACAGGAAATTAGTTACATTATACAACCTGTTTTTTATGTATTTTTCATTTTTAGCCGACGAAATATGATGTATTTCGTCGGCTAAAACTATCTTGGTCGACGAATACTTTAATTTTTCATCGACTAAACCATAAACCCTAAACCCTATACTATAGTTGATGAATACCCTAATGTTTCGTCTGCTAAAGTTAAATAAATAAAATAATAATTTATACCACTGGTTGCGTCTTATCGATTTGAAACTATTTGTAGTTAAAGGTCCGGACAGAATACGTAATTTAGACGGTCAAATTACCGTTTCTTTACGTTTAGGGGTTTGACTCACCGGATTGACCGTCCGGATCGAGTCCTTAACCTTGTCGGATCAAGCTGAAAATTTACCCACACACATGTTTCAACATATTGATGATATCAGACGGTCGGATTTTCGTTTCACAAAATTGATCGTCACAATCACAACATGCCTACTAATGTTGTATAACTAATTTACCTTGTGTTAAGTAAATGTTCCGTTTCAAAAACAAACTATACGTAGAAGTTTCAAACGAAAAAAAAAATCGTGAAATAAGATATGACCGGAACGATGAAATATGTCTACGGTTGAAAAATCACGTAATTCCGATAAAATTCGGTGCCAATAGTTGTCGTCAATGCATTTTTTCATTCTTTCTCCCTAAAGGTAGCCTTATCTCCGATGATTATTTTTCTTGTAATTTTTATACCACTAGTTGCGTCTCATCGATTTGAAACTATTTGTAGTTGAAGGTCCGGGTAGAATACGTAATTTAGATTGTCAAATTACCGTTTCTTTGCGTTTAGGGGTCTGACTCACGGGATTGACCGTCCGGATCGAGTCCTTAACCTTGTCGGATCAAGCTGACAATTTACCCACACACATGTTTCAACATGATGATGATATCTGACGGTCGGATTTTCGTTTCACAAGATTAAACATATAAATTGGACATAAATTTAATAAATTTGTATAAAAAGTACTATAGCCGACAAAATATTAGTAAATTCGTCGGCTATAGTATTGTAAATAGCCGATGAATTTTTTAAATTCGTCGGCTAAAGTTGAACTATAGCCGAAGAAACACATAGTTTTAGCCGACGAATTTTTTATCTCGTCGACTATACTTCTTCCTATATATCAAAACCCAGCGACAGAACCCTAACATTTTCTCATTCTTTCCCTCTCTCCTCTTGGCCTCCACTCCATCTGCTCCCTCTCCTCTCGGCCTCCACTCCGTTCCTCCACCTCCCACTGCCATAGAAATTAAGGTATGCGATTCGATGTATATATTGAATTATATAATTATTTTGAATTATTGATGTATATATTGAATTATATGAATTTATTGATGTAGGCTACGCAAGAAATTTTTGTTAATTGGGTATATTTGTTATTGAAATTGTGAATATTTAATAAATTTAGTATATTAAAATATTAATTAGTATATTTTTAATTAATATTGAGTCAGTAGAGCAGGGTCAACCAGATCTGGTCATGTCATCTACACGTCGGCGCTATGAAATGTCGATACTGGAGTTAGTAGACTTGGATTTGATAAAATATTAGGGTTAGTAGATTAGATTTTGGAGTATATTGGGGTTAGTAAACTTGATTTTGATGTATACATGAGGTTAGTAGCTAGACTTGGTTTGGAAGTATACTAGAGTTAGTAGATTTGGTTTTATAATATACTAGGGTTAGTAGAGTTAGATTTGGAGTATACTGGGGGTTAGTTGACTTGGATTTGATGTAAATATAGCCCCAATAAACTTTATGTAAAAGTTTATTGCTCTTAGTAGAAAAAAAAATCCGGTGAAATTCCAGCTACTAGTAATTTTCTGGCTCCAGTGACCGAAGAGGCTCCTGCAAAATATTATCTCTCTCATTTTCTTTCTCCAAGTGTGTATAAGGAACAAGGAAAAAAATTTCTCAAAAATATTATTTTATTATGAATTTAATAACGATTTGTGTATTTGGACATTAATAAGTACACTTTATATTGGAATAAACGTTTGACTTTTCAATTAATTGGTTTAGGGTCTGGCTTTTATTTTTTGTGCAAATGATCATTTTCCTTCTAGATTAAGGCCCGCTTGAAGTTATTAAGATTTAAATAGATGAAAAAAATATTGACATAGAAGATTTTCTGCTGTGCCGCACGGTACCGCGTGCGCAGCATTTGCAGCCACACAAAAACTCCAGCCCCACCTGCTGGTCACGTGACACCTCCCCTGCAAATGTTTTTCTCTTGTCTATATCTCATGTCGCGCTTTATGATAGACACACCTTGACATAAATTGTAAATTGAGGAGGAATAAAAAAACATAGTATAGATCATGAGTGTCTCTCTCAATTGACAACTTTACATGACAAAAAATGAAAGAAATTTTTGCCCCCATTCATATATTTTTCTGGCTCCGCCAATTGTGGCTGTTTTTTGGCTTGCTTTTCGCTTATTACCTAGCTAACTCGACTTCAATCCCAATCGTTACCATATGTAAAATCGGAGTTAACCCATAAATTGTTTGAACACAAAGTAGCTAGGCCACTGCATCTGATTTAGAGGTTTGGTTTATAGCTGGTCTAACTTAGCTGGTCTACCGTACCGGACTTCATGTGGAGGCCTAGGTACCATCTTGAATTATAGTCAAATCCAATATTAGGATTGAAAATGCGTGGTATCTTGAGCTCAAAGGCAAAGATTCTCATTGCCCTATTACCTTCTACCAATAAGGCATATACGAGTTGGCCTCGTTACGCCCTAGTTCGCGAGGCCAGATAGGCTACAAGTGGGATAGAGACTGCATGATATAATTATTTTTATCAACAACAAATTATGTATATATATATAATGGAGTTAACATTATTTCACCTCTATCCCCGCTTTCCGTATTTTTAATTTTAAAATTTTACCCTTTAAAGTTTTTAATTTCCTTCAATCATGCTCACTTGCTGAAATTTTGTGTAATTTAGACGTTAATTATAACATTATAACTTACTTTAAGGGCAAATATAGTCATCTTACAGCAAAAATCGTATTTTAGAACATTTTTAATAAGACTACGTATTAACATTTAATGTCCAAATTGGTCGAAATTTTAGAAATTGAGAATCATTGATGATGATTGAAAACTTTAGGGGGCTAAACTTTCAAAATTAAAAGTACGTGGGGTGAAATGATGTTAGCCTCAAATCTTATGTAGTTAAACTGAAATTAATCCAACAAATTATAATATAAACCAAAACCACACCTTGTTTTGACAATGAATTCTGTCTTTTCTACAAACTTTATAATCATAGCATCCGAGCAATGAAATGATATATTCAGCTAAATTTGTCACTAGTTAAATTTGGCATAGCTAAATAGGTGGGTGATTTTAAACCCTAATATCTAAGCCGCGGCTCTCTTGATATAATAAGCACAATATGTTACATTCTTAACATGTTTTTTTACCCTATTTAGCTATGTTATTTCCTTAATAATATCAATTTTGACATATTTTGGTGTTGTAGAGTAATAAAAGATAGGTTTACACAAAAGGAAGCTAAAACGACGAAATAGTGGAAGAATCCTGATCAAAGTAAGATTCCTAGTCCAACAAGAAAACAAGAGTCATACTCAAAGAAAGAATTCTACACGCATCAAAAGTCTCACCAAGACTTAGAGACACACCGAGAGAAGAATCATATTAGAACTAGGATTCGTTGATTAAATCTCCCCTCATTATTTTTCTTGTCGATTGAAGCATGCCATAGCTTTTAATGGACTATAGATGTAAACTAGAACTCATTCTTTACCCCTCTGAGCCTACATTGAGTCTTTCTGTCATCACCCAAAAACTACTTACCGAGCTTAATATAATATATCTCTAACCTTGTCCATTGGACCTAGAAGAGCACATTAAAATGGTGGTTCATGGAAGCAAGCGATGACAAGAATCAATTGTGGGGGAAGGAGACTTGCTTGAAAAGCAAAAATTAAGATGAGGAAAGCATGATACAAGAAAATATTCAGCAAATATTGATGAAGAAAAATAAAATTTTGGATTATGTCCCTTGTTGTGAAATGATAATTTTGTTAAGTGTTGAAGGCCTAAAAACGTTATTATCTAGTTTTTATTCTGTTTCATGTTGTTTTATGGTTGTTACAATGATGATGTGTCCAAGACAGTGCTATCAGGCCCTTGTTTGGTGACACAAGAAATATTTGAATAATCTGCTAGGTCTTTAGGATCTTTGTGATCTTTTATCTTTCAATTCATACCCGTAGCTTAGCCACATTACAACCTTATTGAGTTCCTTCTTGATCCTTCAAATATGCATCTTATGATCTATAGAGTTTTTCACAAGAATGAGCTTATTGTTATTTTCTATTTGTGCGTGTTATCAAAATTTTTCAATAGGTTTATTTCTACTACACTTGTGCTGACTTATTCATATATATGCAAGCCTTGTAATCTCTTGCATACTTAGTGAAGCCAGAAATTTGAGTGAAATGAGTGCGTACCTTGTGAGGAATGAATCATACTTGTCTGAAACATTTTGAGCTTAATTATATCACCATTGTTCTACCATGTCCTACGCATACTATGTGATCGATGCATGGTAAATAGCTTCTGAAACTTCATGAAATGATTCTTACATTGAGTGTTAATTTTGATGTCATGAGATCAAAGATCCTAAAACAATAGTTGAGGGCATAAGAGTCAGTCTTATTGTTTTTGACTCTTTTTGTTGTTTTAGTTTTGTTAAGGGACTAGCAAAAGCTAAGTGCGGGGGAATTTGATAAACGCATAATATGCTACATTCTTAACATATTTCTTACCCTATTTAGCTATGTTATTTCCTTAATAATATAACTTTTGACATGTTTTGTTGTTGTAGAGTAAGAAAAGACATATTTACACAAAAGGAAGCTAAAACGGTGAAATACTAAAGAATCTTGATCAAAGTATGATTCCCAATCCAATTAAAAAACAAGAGTCATATTCAAAGAATGAATCATGGTCACATCAGAAGTCTCACCGGGACTTAGAGACGTCACCGAGAGAAGAATCATACTAGAACTAGGAGTCCTACTCAAATTAGGAGTCGTACTGGAACTCAGAAATGAGCTAAATCGAAGGATAAGTAGTTCAGAAAACTTTTCTGTTTTGAAATAAGAAACTTTCCTCTTTCATTTTAAGAAACTTTCTTATTTTAGATTTTGGAAACTAACTATATTTGAATCTTTCATATTCTGACTTTACTTATCTATTTATGGAAACTTACTATTCTTGTGAGGCAGGAAATTGGGTCGAACCAGAAGTACAAAACCAACAAGGACTCTAAGTCCTCATTGCCATGAGAAAAGGATCAGAGGATCGGCAATCTCTTAGGAGATTTTTCGTGCATATAGAGAGTCCAAAAAGGACTCTTGGCTGCCTAGTCCATCCTTTTCTTTAAGGAAGTGAAACTTGATTCTGATTCAGAAAATCGGGGAGTTTAATCCACTTAATTCTTCTATTTATATTTGTCTAAATTCCTATTAGATGGATTACATCCTAATAAGTTGATTTTCTATTGAAAATAGGAAGATTGGCTAGATAAGTCACAAGAAGATCAATTCTTATCAAACTCAGAATCTGCCTAGAAATTTAAGTCAACTTGGATGGCTGATTTAGGAAAGATCACAATGAACTAGAAAACGTGCAAGATATGTATAGAAAACTATACGTGTCTAGTTTTCATATCAGTTTACAGCTCATATGAAAACTATAGGTCAAGTTTTTCGAAAATCAGCAATTTACAAGGAGAATGAAACCTTTGTCGTGCAAACACTTGGAAACTAAGCAATGTGTCTGGTCATGATTCAAGCTATATTAGAGATACAATTGCACAAGAAATTCTAGAGATTTCCATGGGGATATGCATCAAACTTTTGTGCAATCAATTGAGACCGTTGGATCAAGATTTAATCAACGGATGAGAGGACTTAAAGGATGTGCATTCACCTTTTTTAAGGCAGCCAAATAACAACGTTTTTCCTATCTCTTTGTTCACCAAAAAATCAGAAAGCGTTCTCTTCCCTAGCCTAGTCGTGTGTTCCTTGAGCGAGTACAAGACGTTCCTGTGTTGTCACGGACGTTTTAGGAAGCATTGGAGATCCTAGTACAGCCTTGCACGTTCTCAAGTCCTCGATCGGCCATCAAGATCATTGAAAACTGTGACTCTATGCTAAGGACTCATCCGGTTACTTCTGTTATTGTTCTAGTTTTCAATTTAAGAACGATGTGTTTTATATTTCTAATTGGATGGATGTTTTGTTATGGTTTATGAGAATTTTCAGTAGTTAATAAATATATTTTCAAGTAGTTGATGATGTTATATGATCAAGCTCTTTGCCTAAATGATTTGTTGAAAACATGTTCTTGTTTTACTAACTATGTCGATTCTGCAGGATTGATGATTGCTTGATTATGATCCATCGCACCTGATAGCTTTGATCGTAATCAAAGTAGTGAAAGTTGCGCTTTAAGTGGCTGTGGATATGTTTTGCAAGCTATTTGATTTTTGACATTGTATGTGAAATTGAATGTTTGTTTAGGTCTGTTCTTAACCTAATGATTTGTACATTAGTGGGATGTACTCCTAGTATGAATGGAGACTCCATGTAAAATAATCTAATTCTAGAGATTCTGTTTTGGATATCAGTTATGAAAAAAAAATCTGCGTGAGATTGTCTCGTGTGTATGTTAATAAGTGAACAAATATAAGTACCATCAAAATCGTCGATCATCACTAGTTAATTTTCATTTCCATTACGAACATGTGTTTAGGGGAAATGATGTAGTTCTTACCAAAAGGTCAAGCACCCAAGCATAAAACTACATCAAATTACATTGAAAAAAAACCTCAAAACTACATCCACAAAAGTGAATGTGACAAACTAGAAAACATATAACCTTGTAAACTATAACAACTCTACTTTAAATCAAATCACGCCTAAAACTCAACCTTTTATCCAATTGTAAAGAAAGAGAGCTAAAAAGGGATCTTTTCCTGTTTTCCATAGGAAACCTATATCAAATCTAGCGAAGGCTCAGTCTAAAGTCAGACCCAATAAAGGAAAAGAATGTTGTAATAAAGTTATAGTCAAAAACCCAACCCACATGACCTCCCACTCTATTAGATCAGACTGAACTAGCCTAAACTAGAACCGTTGTAGCCGCCACCGCCATCGAATTAATCTGGCGGTCTCTTGTTCCATGATGTCATGGCTCCTCAACCCTGTTGTGTCACTAGAGGCAAGCAACCGTCGCCACCCCTCCTTACTGCTTAGAGATGTGACCTAGTCACGCCGTGAGCCTCTGCCACCGCTGATTACATGGGGGCCACTGTCGGTACTAGTTTAGAACCCACCCGCAAGTCCTAATGGCACAGTAGAGAAGATCTCCCTCTCGTAGTTTCCATCAAACTAAGACAACTTGAACCCTGACTCACACCACCTAATAATCTCGCCTCCATAAAAATTGAAAACTATGCCGCCACATATTTGCGAGGGTAACTAAAGCACCAAGATGGGCATGATTGGATGACGTCAGAGGACATTCAATGTAGGAAGAGAACACCAGGCCGCGACCATTGTGCTGCTACGAAACCCTAGGGTTCATCTGCTCAGCTCCGAGGTGTATGGGGTGAACACCAAAACAATTTAAGAAAAAAAATATTTTTGGTTTCATTTCCATTAAATTATGTATCGTGTTTTCTAATTGGTAATAAGAACTGAAATTTGCACTCTTCAAATTACAATCCACACTTGTTCATTTCTCTTTTAGTAACTTAAATTTTAGAAACTAAAATTTACACTCCCTGAGTTACAATCCATATTCATTATTTCCTCTTTAAGTAACTTAAATGTTGTTCTTTATTAACACATGTTTTGCCTTTTGTGAAAACTTTATTTAGAAAAAATTAAAAAGGTAGTGTGAGTTATAAAATAAGGTGTGTAAATTTTAATCCCTTTAGTTTTATCCTTTAGTCACATGTGTTTTGTTTTTATGAAAATTTTAACTAAAAGAAATAATGAGAAAGTGTGAATTGTAAAATGATAAGTTTAAATTTCAATCTCTTCTATAATTTTATAAGTAATCGGATTTTAATATTTATGTAACAAGGTAAACATTTGTCACTTAAAATTGGATTGACGAGTAGATTTACACCTGAATGAACCTAAATGGCCACCATAAATATGTAATAACTAGAGCTTCAGCTAGAGGTACATGATGTGTTCCTTAATTCTTGGACAATGACCCAACCAATAATTTCATTTAACATGTAGGTATAGTAAGTGCTACAAAAATAGTGTGTAGCTTTGGTGGTCGTTAGAAGTTGGAAGCTGCCTTATGACTTTGAGAATCACATAATGAATTTCTAGGTGGGAAGGTTTTGACTCTGAATATTACATAACAATAATATTGGTACAATTAGGTGGTAGCTAGCCGGGCACCTAATATGATCCAATTCTTAAGATTCAGAGAACACAACACATTGCACGTATATGTAAAGTTTAAGGTCTACATATTCAGGAAAAAATGTGACCTCTTCAATTTTCGACCTAAAGGACAACTTTAAATTTGAAAGAGCAAACTTATGAAAAAAATAAGTGTTGTTATTTTGTATCCCTATTAATCAAATTCTTGTTATTGTTCTAAAAAATTGAAAGAGTAATCGTGTACGGTCGATTTAGTTTTAAGGTCACCGTATTGACAATAATGAGACAACTTCAGAGTACTGAATTTTGGTACATATAGAGATCAGCCAGCACACCAGTTATGAATCCATGATTTACTTGAGCAAGGAACAATCATTATGAGTGTAACCCAGTGTACTCCTCAACTTGGTAAGGTGGTTCATGTGGCCAAGACCTTGTGGTGTAAAGTAGCGTTAGTCCTTCCCTCCAGGTTGGTGGCAAGTGTAAATAGCAACCAAGCCAGCTCTCTTTACCAGTGCGACTGAAATTTCATTAACGCTTCTTTTGGGACGGCAATGTATCGAGGTATCTTTACCCCACTACTACGAAGCGTAAGGCTCAAGCATAGATTCGATCTCAGACTCAGACCTTGCTAATTGACGATCAGTTAGTTGAGTGAGATGGACTCTCCCTCTAGTATCTGCTAACTGACATTTAAAGTAATATCCCAGATGATGGGGCTTGTTCTGCTATTTATACTGCACAACAAAGCTTTGAATCAAACAAAGCACACTTCAGAAAGCTGTGCTCAGTTGGCTCACAAAACACACAATGACATATTGTGCATATCAAGTAAGGGTCTAATTCTACATGTCTGATGTATCAGATACCGCAATATAATACATAGTAGCAAAACTTAACCTGAATAATGGTTTGGATTGGAAATCTAGCATGTTACCGTTGTTACGTTTACATATAGATGACACAGATTGCGTGCCAGACTTATCAAAAGGAAATTTACCACATGAACTTCCTAAAATTGTTGTAATCCTTGTTTCAGAATGGTCTCTCAATGAGTAAAATGCATAACATTATTTTGAGTGGTGAATGGTGATTGGTCATAATACCTCCAATGTCAGCTGAAAATTCTTGTCTGAACTTTGGATTCTAAGCCCACCTCTTCCCCTATCTCTGAAGTCCAACTCGTATTGCAATGAAGATTAAACAGCAATAAATTACTACATATTTACGATAGGATAGTATGATTCATTTCAAAGATCTACTTTATTTATGAGAGAGTATTTCAAGCACCAGTAAAAGACAAAAAAAACAAAAACAAAAAACAAAAGTGAACAGTGCATACATCTGACGGTGAGAAGATGATCGAACGGTGTATATTGGACATGTCACCGCCAGTTACAGTGCACCGATAATTTTCATTTATTGTAAGCTGGAAGCTGAAACCCTTGAGTATAGCTGATGGATTTTGTCCATTTTTTCCTCCTAGACTGTAGGCAATCCCTTAGTGTTGTAGCTATGAGAAATGAACATTAATCGTTGGATGTGGATACTTACGTACTCTTTTGATAGGATCAGTGGCGGAGCTATGGATTAAAGATTACCGGGCCAACATGGTGAAACAATCGATTGGGGTGCCACAGTATGCAATTAGTTCATATAAGAACTCAATAAAACTGAGATATAGTGATAAAGTACATAGAATAGTCAAAAGCTAAGCGGTCCAATGGCCATTAGAGCATCTGCAGCGGTTTTTTTGTTTGCTCCTCCTATTTTAAGGAGGTGCAGGTACTGTTTGAGGAGGTGCAAGTGCAGTTCCTGTTTTTCGTGCAGCGGTGTTTGATCTTATCTCCATCCAGAAGACCTTCGAGGTCGACTCACCAGTGAGACCTGCCAGAATTCACCGAGGCAGTATCGTCCTCCTCCTTCAATCTCCTTCGTCCATGGGTAAGCATTGGGTTTGTGGACTGGGTAGTATCGTCCTCCTCCTTCAATCTCCTTCAATCAAATCCGATCCTTGACACCCAATTCGAATCTAACAAAGCGATCTCTGAGAGAGATCAAGGAAACCAGAGAAATTGAATCGAAGATCAAGGAAACCCAGAGATCCCAAATCGAACAACCCAGAGAGGAAAGCGAAATGATTGGCCATTTTTTTTCCCTGACTTTTGTCTAGCGCGTGGCCCAACGGACAGCTCGTGCTGCTGCTCGAGTAAGGATTGCTCGTGCTCGCGCTGGTGCTCGACGTCAACAAGCGGTCGCCGGCCTCCACCTCCCCCACTGCACGCCGGTTTCTCCCTTGCTCGTGCTATCTCCGGCGTGGCCCGCTGATTTCTGGCCTTGCTCGTGCTGAAATCTCCACCGCTGCAGATGCTCTTACAGGTCTTAACATGGCTCTGCCCTTCGATAGGATTACGTATATAAAAGTTAAATATATGTAGGAAACAACACATTACACTATCTTTTGAAAATGTGAATGTATTCTAAATGTACGAACGTAGGAAGACATTAGTATTTATAAACTGTTGAGATCCTTTTAAAAAAATAAAACAAAAAACTGTTGAGCTCACCTGAGCAGTATTTTTTAATTGCATCGATTGGTGCTTGGGTACATATGTCCTCATACGTCTGTAACTTCTTCTCAAAGTTGAAATTGTGGGTGTGAATGTCAAGACCACCCGAAGTTAATCCATTTAACCCGAAATAAATATTACGAGGTGCTCCTCAAGGGAATTTTGTACCGAAACCCCTCTTAAAATGGACAACTCTTTATGCAAATCAACTAAACACTTCCGCACTTCATATAATTCAACCCCAACACCTAGAGTCATCATGCTCCTCAAATCTCATCTACTCACCACCAATTTCTACTAAACTAAACTGGTGTAATCAGAGCAACCTACGTGGAAGCAATGCCTTAATAAACATACTAGCGTTAACGGATTAATTAAGTATGCCTCGTCTTTGGTAAGCATGACATCCTCTCAGCTATCCTGTAAATCTGGGCATTTGAAAACGAATGACCCAAGAGAAAACATTTAAAAATAAACGTTAGAGTGAGTGGACACAAATAATATCCAAACGTGAGAAAATAACCAATTTTAATGTACTTCCTCTTATTGTTCCAAAAACCGATCATGCATGTCACGTTGGGAAGAAATCCTCCAAATAAACATTTAGAAAACAAAATGAGTCGTGTCAATCTCATTGGCTTAACAAAATCAATATTAAAAATAGGGGAAGATGTTTCACCATGACACAGCGTCTTCCAGACTAGGGTTGAAACCTTTAAGGCTACTATGTAATATGATAACCCTTCTTGGTGAAGAGACTCCACCATGACGATGAGTTTCTCATGCTAGGGTCAGAAACTTTAAGGCTACTATTGCACCGCTCCACTTCCTTAAGTGGGGGGCTATATGACTAGCTAGCATTTTTAATATATATATATATATATATATATATATATATATATATATATATATATGGTGAAGAAAACAAAACAAATACGAAAAGTCATTAATGATTTTTCCCCAGTAATAAAGTATGCATCTCATTCATAAGGTACGACTCCCTGAACGTACTCAAAACAATGGCTATAAACAAATCATTTCTAAATATAATCAACATAACACAAATTTCAGCCGACATGACAAAAGAGTTTCTAGGAGGGGAGCAACTCACCTTTCCGGCCCCACAGGCTCAAACTGGCAAATGAAGGGTTAGACGGTTAGCGGGTTCAGCTGGTTCAACCCGTTATAACCCGCTAAGCTAATGGGTTATAGCGGGTTGAACCTGTTGGGTTCGTGCGTTACCCGTTAGGACCCGCTGTTTATAGGTGGAACCTAATATTTTACCTTTACCGGGTTACAATTCAAGAAATAACCTCTAAATGTCTAATTAATTATTAAATATGCATTATTAATTATGCTTGAATTATTGTTTATAGGGTGAAAGCCCAATTAAATGTGAGAAGCCACTCTGGGCCCTTTGTCTGGGCCCAATTCGCCATAAAGCTAAATAAAAGCAAGGGAAACTGTTCCCACATTGGAAAAGGACAAGGAATGCTGTCTTTAGTGCTACTATAAATACCAGCGCATGCCTCCCCATAAAGGTACGTAACTTCTTGACTATTCTTGAGTTTTCTGCTTAGCTGACAGTGTCTGACTTAAGCATCGAAGTGGCTTCCCTCGGTAAACCCGGGGATGCCTCTTTGACGTGTTTGTTCTTTACACAGGAAAACTCGGAGTACAAGGAAGTTTGCTATTTCTGGAGCCGTGTGACCCGCTAAAAGGACCACGAGTTTTACCCGGAAACAATTGGTGCTCTCGTTGAGAGTCGAACTCAAGGCCCTCTCGTTTAATATTTTAAAGAACAATGGTGGAAATAACAGGAGAATAAGATCCAACTAGGAGGCTTAACTTCTCAGGGGATAATAACCCGGGGGCCTCCGAGACCCAGTTTGGCCAAATAGATTTGGCAGCAGCATTTGAACTCTTAAAAAAGGACTTTCTCGCTCAGAAGGAGCAATCTTCTCGAGAACATGCCCAGTTAATGACGTTAAGGGAGCAGTTAGCAACTATCCAGGTCGAGCATGGTCTTCTTCAGGCAACCCTAGCTCAGAGGGCGAATGCCAATGAGACGTCAGCCAGACTTGCTGATGTAATAACCCCAGTAGGGAATCCTCCGGGTTATAGAAACCCGCGAACTTTTGACAGTGCATACATCCCACCCGCTACCCTCCCACCCGCTATTCTCCCACCCATTGCCCACCCTACCCCAAATTATCCATCTCTCCAATCCTCTGTTTAATCACAATCTTTCAGGACCCCTTCCACCTCCAGAGCCGGTATTAAATCAACCACTTCCCCCAGCTGATGCCCAGACCCGGCTTCTCTTACAGCTGACGCAAACTGTGACTCATCTTGAGCAGCGTCTTAACTCGGGGACAGGGCAACAGCAGTATCAACCCCTTATCACCCGTGCAAGCCCTTTCTCTACCCGGATTCAAGCAGATAAAAAGCCCCCGGAAGCTAAGCCATTTAAGATCAAGAAGTATGCCGGAACGGGCTGCCCATATGCACACTTAGAGTTGTTCCAGTCTCAGTTGGATTCAACCCGGTACACGGATGCCCAAGCATGCCATGCCTTCCAGGAGACACTCAATGAGGAGGCATTGAGTTGGTTCCTTAAGTTGCCAGCTTTGTCAGTAGAGAGCTATGATCAGCTGACACAGAAGTTTCTCTCCCGGTTTATCTTGCTGTCTAGTGCCAACCGAAGCACCATTTCACTGTTTAAAGTGCAGCAAAGGGATGATAAGAGCTTGAAAGTCTTTGCAACCCGTTGGTTATCAACGACTTCCAAATGTGGGCACTTGGATGAATCAGTGGCATCAGAGGCGTTCTTGCATGCGCTCAAGCCAACCCGCTTTGTGGTTGAGCTCAGGAAGCAGCGGTTCAGGTGTTACGATGATTTGATTAATGAAGTGACTCGGCAAGCTCAAGCCGAGTATGACACCTTCGGGGAACGCCGGACGAATACCGGGTTTACAAGCCAGCGAGCTGATGGATGGAGAAAGGAAGGGCAGAGTAAGAATAGCCAGGGGCACTACGACAAAAGTTCAAGCAGACCAAGAGATAAGCCAAGAGAAGCTCCATACCCAAAATCCCCAGCCCGGGAAGCAAAAACCTCATACATTCCTCGATATGAAGTGTTAACCAATTTAACTGCCTCCTATGAAGAAATTTGGAACCGCCATAAGAATGACATTCCCCCAGCTCCCAAAAGGAAGTTTCCCAAAAAGGCAGGGCCGGACAACGGGCAACATTGTGCCTATCACAACGAGTCCGGCCACACTACCAACCGGTGTTTTGCCCTTCGAAACACCATTGAATATATGATTCAGAACGGCAAGTTACAGCAGTATAAGTCACCCGCTACAGGTGCCAACTTGATTGAAGTATATGGGGAGATAATGACAATTCACGGGGGTGGCACCCAAGGAGCATCAGGTTACCGGGCTAAAAGACTTTGTCCAAGAGGCCCGGAGGTGGAGATAATGCAGCTTCGTCAAGAATGCCGCAAAGAACTGGTTCCTTGGGATACCGTGTCATTTTCTCACTCTGAAGACACGCTGAAAATGCATCATAATAATCCTTTCATAATTACTCTTCAGATTGACCATTGGCGAACTCGGCGAGTTCTGATAGACACGGGAGCCGCTGTCAGTGTCATGTTCAGCAGCTGCTATAAAGGATTTAAAAGAGGAAGAGATAAGCTGTATAGAAACCACGAGCCATTGATCAGTTTTTCAGGCGAAACAACTCAACCATTGGGGTCAGATCAGTTAACGGTTACAGTTGGAACCGGGCACCAGTCCACAAGAATTGTGGTTCCTTTCATAATTGTGGACTGCCCATCATCCTATAATGCCATACTTGGGAGAGATGCCCTTTGGGGACTGCAGAGTTTTATAGCGGGTCATATGCTGCTTATAAAGGTGCCTACACCCGGGGGCTGGGTTACAATTCGCGGAGACCAAGAAGCCGCTGTCAGATGCAACACGATAACAACAGCTCATGCCTGGCATGAAATGTTTTCAGCGGGTTTTTCCCTATCCTCATTTGACAAACCTGATGACCCCAGGGATGACCCGGATTCCTTGCCCATCAGTAATACAACACAGAAGAAGAGCCAGAAGTATCCCGTCAAGTTTCCCCGGCCAACCCCAATTGAAGCAACAGAATGGATTCAAATTTCAGAGGAGTACCCAGAAAGGAAGATTTGCATTGGCACATGCCTTGACCCAGAAGTCAGAACCCGGATAATCGAGCTTCTAACCCGGAAGCAGAAAGTGTTTGCATGGTCATATGCAGACATGCCCGGGATCTCTCCAGAGGTTATGACACATTCTCTCAATATTATCCCGGGTATTAAACCGGTACGACAGAAGCGTCGTGCATTTTGTGCAGAGAAATATAAGGTCATCCAAGCAGAAGTTAAACGTCTTAAGGACATTGGGTTCATTGCAGATGCAACATACCCGGATTGGCTGGCCAATGTTGTGATGGTCAAGAAGGCAAATGGAAAGTGGAGGATATGAATCGACTACACAGATTTAAATAAGGTTTGCCCAAAGGATAGTTTTCCCCTTCCCAAGATTGATCAACTGGTAGATTCAACCGCGGGCCACCCGCAGCTGAGTTTTATAGATGCATACTCGGCGTTTAACCATGTTCCGATGAACCCGCGGATCAAGAGCATACATCTTTTATAACAGACAAGGGGATGTATTACTACAAGGTGATGCCTTTTGGACTCCGGAATGCAGGAGCCACATTCCAGCGCCTGGTAGTGGGCATGTTTGCAAACCAACTCGGGGATACTATGGAGGTTTATATAGATGATATGTTGGTGAAGAGCCGGGAAACAAGTAAACACCCGGATGACTTGGAGACCGTTATTGACATTGCCTTGAGCAAGGGAATGAGATTAAACCCGGAGAAGTGTGTTTTTGGCGTTTCAGGAGGAAAGTTTCTCGGGTTTATGGTTAGCGCTCGGGGGATTGAGGCAAACCCAGATAAAGTTCAAGCAGTTTTGGCTATGGAACCACCAAAGACCAGGAATGAAGTCCAGAAGCTTACAGGTAGGCTGGTGGCCTTATCCCGGTTTATATCCAGGTTGACAGATAAGTGTGCCCCCTTCTTCAAAATTCTTAAGAGTCAACATCGGGTGCAGATTACATGGCAGGAAGAGCACAATCAAGCTTTTGAAAAGTTGAAGGAATACTTGGCATCAGTTCCTTCCTTATCCAGACCTAACCCGGGGGAAATCCTCTATCTATACCTAGCGGTGTCTTAAACAGCTGTGAGTTGTGCCTTGGTGAGAAAGCCAGAGTCTGAAGAACTGCCGGTCTATTATACTGGAAAAGGATTCAATGATCCTAAAACTCGGTATCCAGATATTGAGAAGCTTGCCTTGGCCTTGGTTGTAGCGGCAAGAAAGCTAAGACCCTATTTTCAGGCACATTCAATCCATGTGCTCACCAACCAACCATTACGGCAGGTTCTGCAAAAGCCGGAGACTTCAGGAAGATTGGTCAAGTGGGCCATTGAGTTAGGGGAGCATGACTTGCACTTTAAACCGCGCACGGCAATTAAAGGGCAGGCAGCAGCAAACTTTATTGCCGAGTTTATTCCAGCAGAATCCACAGTTGCTGAAACTCTCGCCACAGAAGGTGACCTGGAGAGGCAGATATTTGTAGATGGATCAGTTAATCAGAAGCAGTGTGGAGCAGGAGTTGCATTGGTGGACCCGGAAGGGAACATGTTTGACTATGCTTTACGTTTTAACTTCAAAACATCAAACAACACGGCTGAGTACGAAGCCTTAATCAAGGGGCTTCAACTCGCTAAAGAAATGGGAGCCCGGCATCTTCACATATTGAGGGATTCTCAACTGGTGGTGCAGCAGGTTAACGGCGGGTTTCAGGCAAAGGAAGCACATCTTTCCTCCTATCAAAAGTTAGCGGCTTTCTTGCTTGAAAAATTTGACACCTTTGAGATTACTCAGATACCGAGGCAGCATAATGTGAGAGCAGATACTCTGGTTAGGATTGCAACAGGGGAGGATCCCAATGCCGAGTTTAAAGGCCTACTGATCGAGACATTGGAGAAACCAAGTATCTCACTCTCCTTTTCTGAGATTTTTGCAGTGGAAGCAAAACCGCCACCATCTTGGATGGATGAGTTCATTAACTTCATCCAACATGGAACCTTACCTGAGGACCCGGTAGCTGCCAAACGACTTTGGATTCGAGCGGCACAGTATAGTATCCGTGATGGGAAGCTGTATCGACGAGGACATACTTTTCCTGATTTGAAGTGTATTACACCCAAGGAGGGAGACCGGGTTTTGCAATCACTTCATAGCGGGGTATGTGGAAATCACTTTGGAGCCCGTAACATGGCTTTTAAAACCCTCAGAATGAGATATTACTGGCCTTCCCTGGAATAGGATGCCAGAGTGGTGGTAGATTCCTGTCTTCAATGTCACCGGTTTGCAGCCTTTCCCCGGGCCCCCTCAGTCCCGCTATCGGTCATCATTTCTCCATATCCATTTTGCATGTGGGGGATTGATTTCATTGGACCTCTACCCACAGCACCGGGACAGTTCAAACACGCCATTGTCTCAGTGGATTATAATACCAAGTGGCTCGGATCACAACCGCAAATGTTAAGAAATTCCTCTGGAACAATGTCTTTTGCCGGTTTGGAATCCCAGAGACGTTTATCACAGATAACGGGACACAGTTTGATAATGACGAGTTCCGGGAGTTCTTACATTCCAATGGGACAAAGGTACTGTATGCCTCCCCTGCACACCCGCAGACTAATGGACAAACCGAGGCTGTTAACAAGCTGATCAAGCAAGTTTTGAAAAAGAAGCTGGAGGATGCAAAGGGTTTATGGGCTGAAAAACTGCCAGAAGTTTTGTGGGCACTTAGAACAACTCCAACAGAGGCCAATGGGGAGAGCCCATTTTTTATGACTTTTGGCTCTGAGGCAGTAATCCCGGTAGAGATGGAAGTCCCTAGTGACCGGGTACAACTGTTCGACCCGGCAACCAATAATGAAGGCATTCACCTTAACCTGGACCTACTGGAGGAACACCGGGAACGTGCACATCTCTGGAATATCAACAAGAAGCAAAAAGTGGCCAAACATTACAATTCCCGGGTTATCAAGCGCCCACTTAAACTCGGGGATTGGGTAATGAAGGAGGTTATCCCTAAGCCAACGGGGTTGAAAGCTCCATGTGATGGTCCATATGAAATTGTTGAAGTCGTGGGCTCAGCCACATTTTACATCAGGGGTACAGATGGAGTTACGCTTCCACGGCCATGGAACGCACAACATCTACATCTCTTCCCCAAATAGGTACCAAGTTATCTACAAATGTCCAAATTTATTCTGTTTTGATGTTATATATAAAGCCTTTCAGGCCCACATAATGAATAAAACCTTACCGGGTTATGTTTATCAATCAATTTGTTGAATGAATGCAGCCTTTAGCGGCACTACTTGTATGCCTCACTCGGCAATCTCCATATGACATGAAATATTGCAAGCCTTAACGGCCTTATTTCACTATCAAGACTCGGCAATCTATATATGACTTGAAATATCGCAAGCCTTTCACGGCCTTATTTCACCCCTTGAAAGTCCTAACGGACCCGTAAAGCCCTCTTGGCCCTTGAAAGTCCTAACGGACCCGTAAAGCCCTAGCGGCCCTTGAAAGTCCTAACGGATTCGTAAAGCCCTAGCGGCCCTTGAAAGTCCTTATGGACCCGTAAAGCCCTAGCGGCCCTTGAAAGTCCTTATGGACCCGTAAAGCCTTAGCGGCCCTATTTTTATTTTATAACGTTAACATGCCAAACCGGCACTATATGTGTAAATTTTGTCAACACTTGCATATTATGCATCAGATTACTGTGTTATTTGACCAGAAGAATTATACAAAGGAAAAGCTTGATTACTTTCATTCAAAAAATTCAAAGTTACAAAGTGGAAAACCGCTACAAATAAAAACTAGTCTACAAAAGCAAAAACAAAAATCCTCTAAGAGAAGCTCCAGCTCATGGCGCTGCAGACCCGCTACCCCTGCCAGTGCTCGACCTGCCACGTCCTCCCCGGGGTCGTATGATGAACTGTCCTCCACGGGGTAGTGGCCGGTTTTGAGGACCCCCGACAATACCGCCACTGGATGCACCTCTCCTGGCTGCTGAAGCAGGAACCGAGGGACTCCGAACCGGGTTTATGGGAGCTCTAGGCTTTGCAGCCATAGCAGGGTTAGGCCGGGAGGCGCCCGCAACCCAGTCAGGTCTGACATGCCCTTGGTGGCCATCATAACCCGCCTTGTCGAGCCAGCCTTGGCGAGTTCCGGCACTAACAATTTCAACACGAGCCTCAGCCCTTGCCGTCCGCAGCTTTTTCTCGAACTCGGGGCTGGCCAGAAACTCGGAGACAGCAGAGTCCTTAGCCCGGGAAACCGCCTGAACCAAATCTTCCTTTTGCTACTCCAAAGAAGTCACTTGTTGCTGCAGCGCCTGGTTCTGCTCGGTCAGCTGAGCTATAGCGGCATCTTAAGAATACCGGTCCTCCCGGTGACCCTCGATGACCTTCTCTAGCTCAGAGTTTTTGGCCACCAACTCTGCCACTTGATTTTCTGCCCTGGCCAACTCCTTCCGAGCCAAAACCGCTGATGTGCTGGCCTCTTCCCGGGCACGAGCCAAGCAGTCCTCGCTCGCCATCACCTAGTCCTGGGCCGCCCGGAGGTCCTCCTTTAGCACTCTCTCTCTCTCGGGGATACCTTCATTGATTAGCTGGTCAGTTGCCAAGTATGACATCCTGACTGCCTACATAAAACAAACTAACACAAGTCAAACAAAGAAACTTTTACCCGCATTAGTTTCTCCTGTGTCCTCCGGGCAGCAATTACCGGGTCTTCATACTCCAGGATGCAGGAGTCAGCGGCACAGTTCTTCATGTCCGCTACCATCCTCTGGATGGGCACATCTGCTATCCCTCCACTCACCAATTCTTCCATGATCTCGTGGATGGCCCGGTGCTGCCTCCTCTCCTTCCTTTCCTTCCTCCTCTTCCTCCTCTCGGACCTCTCAGAGCTGGATGCCTCCCGGGTGCGTTTGCGAGAGGAAACGGGTTCCACTTCGTGAACTTCATCACTCCCGTTACTCCCCTCAAGGTTCTCCTCACTCCCTATCACCCCCTCCAACCTCTTCACCCTCGTCGTCATCTTCATCTTCAGTAAACTCATCTTCACCCGAGAGCACAGATGAGGGAACTGCGCTCATCACCGGTTCTTCAATCTCCACCTCTTCTTCGTCTCTAAAGGGGGATTGAATCACCGGTTCTTCAATCACCGGGTCTTCCGCCACCTCCTCCGCGGGATGCCCCACAATCTCCTCTTCTCCCTCCTATTACACCTCCGTACCACATACCTCAGCTAGGTACCCGGGGATCTCGTTGAAGTACAAGGTATCAACAAAGAATTTCTTGATATCCCCTTGCTCGGCTTCTGGGTGCAGGAAAGCCGCTTTCGTGGTCAAGTCAATGTCATACAGTTGACCATCCGTTGCTTGCGTCCGGATCCCGGCCCATACAGCCTTATCTTCAAACCCGTCATATATCCTCCGGTTCTTCCGCTTGGTAAACTCCATCGGTTGAAGAGCTACATACAGAAAATATAACTCGTTAGACAAGAGCATATGACAACAGAAAGTTTAAAGGACACTGGACAAACCTGGGAGCTCCATCAACCGGCATTTGCCGTACACGTACAGCCTACAGAGCCGGTATGAACTCCGGTCATCTTGACCCCGGAAGGTCCATAGCATCCTCCGGATCCTCTTCTCCATCACCGGCTCCAGAGGAATGTCGGGGACATCTGCAACACAAATAACATAATTATAACCCGGAGAGAAAGAAGGACTTACTCATCAATTGTTGGAAGTCAACTGGTACTTAGAGCGCGTAGTCCGGGTTTTGAAAGTTTCTTATTAGGAAACTTTTCTCCCTCCAAGTCCTGCTCACTGAGGATCGCAGGTCCTCGATGATCTTCTTAAAAGCCGCTTTGGATTTCAACTGGATAGTCCCGCTGAAACCCGCCTTCCGGGAGTACTCGGCCCGGTACATGGCATGAAACTCGTGGTATGTCGCCATCTGCTGCTTCAATACCTTGTACATGACGCACAACCCGAGAAGCTGCCTCCACGTGTTCGGGCCACTCTGCCCGATAGCGAAGTTGCTTGCAGCTAAGAGGTACTGCACCTCTGTTTTTAACGGGAGTGACAGGCCGCACCGCAGCTGGTACTCGTGGCACAGCGTCCACCCATCCCCGGGAGTGAAGAATTGGTCCTCGGGTTCTAAAGGCCGTATCTCCACGGACTCGGGGATCTTCCAGTTGCTCCTCAACTCCACAATCTCCTCCGCTGTCAGTGAATACCCGGGAGGGCCGAGAGCGGTCCCATCAGTGAAGTTTACAAAGTTGGACTCAGGGAGATGAGTGTCCATTGCTTCATTAGCCATCTGCAAAACAACCAGAAAACACGGGGACGTCAAAAAAAAGTTCATAAAAACCCGGGTACCACAACAAAAAAGCTAGACAGAAACCCAGATAACCCGGGGACTGCAAAGCTAAAATCCCACCCAGAATAACGCAGAAACCAGAAACACCACAAATATCATCCCAAAACACACAAAAAGAGGGGAGGAGAAGCCATACCTTTGCTGGGAACGTTTGAAGGGGTTTTGAGGCAGATTCGAGTCTTGGAAACGAAAGAAACAGAGACAAGAAAGAAAGCGAAAGCAGAAAAGCTCGAAAAAGTTATCGGGTTTGGAGGTGAGACAAAACTGTCAGTCTCACCCCTATTTATACAGTTAAAGGCGTGTACTGAAGGGACGTTTCGGAATTTCGAGAAAAGCGTCACATGTCAAGCATGCCGCGTCCCAAACCCTAAAAATTTTTCCCCCCACTACAACCCGGAGACGTCGTTTTAAATTCCAAAGGTGGAAAAGATCTGCGGGTTACGCTTGCGTACGGACTTGGGGGACTGGATACCCCGGGTTTGGCTGCTAACTTTGTAACCCGGTAAAGAAAAGATTTTAAGTCCCCACCCAAGTGTACCCCTTGACTGAGGACTTGGAGGACTTGTTTATAGGTGAAACCTAATATTTCACCTTTACCGGGTTACAATTCAAGAAATAACCTCTAAATGTCTAATTAATTATTAAATATGCATTATTAATTATGCTTGAATTATTGTTTATAGGGTGAAAGCCCAATTAAATGTGAGAAGCCACTCTGGGCCCTTTGTCTGGGCCCAATTCGCCATAAAGCTAAATAAAAGCAAGGGAAACTGTTCCCACATTGGAAAAGGACAAGGAATGCTGTCTTTAGTGCTACTATAAATACCAGCGCATGCCTCCCCATAAAGGTACGTAACTTCTTGACTATTCTTGAGTTTTCTGCTTAGCTGACAGTGTCTGACTTAAGCATCGGAGTGGCTTCCCTCGGTAAACCCGGGGACGCCTCTTTGACGTGTTTGTTCTTTACACAGGAAAACTCGGAGTACAAGGAAGTTCACTATTTCTGGAGCCGTGTGACCCGCTAAAGGGACCACGAGTTTTACCCGGAAACACCCGCTATGAAATTTTTTCATCATTTCTTATATATTTTTTTAATCAAATATCAAAAAAATTCTTTTAGCAGTTGGAAGTTTCAACAATTTACATGAAATAAAGTTAAAAAAAAGAAGAAGATGGATTAGTAAGGTTTTCTCCTTATTATTATTATTTTTTTATTCCTTAGCGGGCCTTAACGGGTTAAATGGGTTCCAATGGACAACCTATTTCAATCCGCTAACTAGCGTGTTGTAATGGGTTGACAACCCATTAACCCGTTATGTAATCGGACGGTTAGCAGGCGGTTAACGGGTAGCGGGTTGAATTGTCAGGTTTACCACCGGGTCATTAAATCTATAAAAATTATGTAGCTTATAAACTTTTATAAATATTAGACCATGCATATCATAAAAATCAAAAGGTCCACTCACAACTTTAGTCCTTAGCTTGACGAACTCCGAATCACCAATCTAGTGTGGTATTCGTTAACCATGGCACAGAAACCATACTTTAAATTCAAAGTATAATAAATACTTCTTATTATAAAAACCGTCCCCTTTTTACTTAACTCAAGCCTCAACTTTTACAACCTCCTAACTGGCCTTCAACGTTAGCTTAGGGGTCCCTAAAAATATTCAAAATGTTTAACGAAAAATAATCGACGGCCAGATTAATATTTTCTTAACCGCCGTAAATACTAAACTTTGAAAATTCCAAAACCTAACCAAAACTCTCCCGAAATTTATAATATTCATACCAATAAACTCCACTTATTTAACACAATTTTTCAGTAGGAAAAGCTACCCAAAAAGTGGCAGCTCTGTCGCCGCTGGCTGTTGACCGGAAGAAATTTCAGACAAAACTCCAGCCTCCACAGTTGCCTCCAAATTTTAACAGTAGCCTCCTCTCATCATTTGGAAAAAATTTCTAGTTCAACTTGAAAGCCAATTCAACCTCTAAACCGTCCAATCGAATCAAAATCCAAAAACCCCAAATTATAAACCCTAGAATTTCAAATATTTAATTCTCTCTACACACTCCAAATTAAGCCACCATATCTCACAAAATTGTTGTACTAATCAAACCCAACAAAACCATATAAAGAACTCATCAAGAGATGGTCTGAGGAGAAGGAAATCCAGTGACGATGAACAGTACACAACCGCTACTTTGGGTTGATATTTCTCCCTATCGACAGCGAGTTAGCTTCAACTACCACCACAGGCTTGTAGATGGATGTCCTAGCTTCAAATCCGTACTAAGTTTGTAGCCTAACTCCAGCCGACGGCAGAGTTCTCCTGCGAAAAGTCACCCCTCCCCCGAAACGGTTTTTCAACTATCTACAGTAACTATTTTTGGTTTTTGACTTTTTACCAATTCACCTCAGTAAGTTTTCATATTTATATAGTTTTTACCATGAATAGTAATTTCAGATATTATAATTTGCTACCGTTTTATCACCTGGTAACTTTCATTTTAGACCATAACTTTTTCATACGAACTCGTATTAACGTCCTTTACGACTTTTCAGAATGAAGTTTTCCTAAATTCTCGACTTTACGAAAAGTCAACTTTTAGTTCACACTCGGTCAATCGAATACTACCAATGGTAAACAATAAAAGTTACAAAAAAGTAACCAACCATAAAATCATTTAAGGATCGGGATGTGACAGTGAACCTGTAAAACCGAAGATGAGTGTGTTGGAATTACAAGTTAAAAAATTGAATTTGTGTGTGCATACAGGTTTGTTTGATAGAAAAGGAGAGGGAGAAAAGAAGATGAAAATTTAAAACTAAATAAGCATCCAGGATCCATTCACAAGCATATAAACACAAAACAATGATCAATTAATACAATACTGAAACATGAAACAAGAGCTCACCATCTTTATCTCTTCTAGGAATGTACTCACCATTCTGATCAGTCCTAACAATAGCACTTGCGCAGAAAAACACAACAACGAGCAAAACACAAATGAGGTTGAACAACTTCTGCAATCTTCATACCTTAGAACTTTTCCGCAACACACCTTAAGTTATCTACTTATCTCATAACTCAACTTTTTTCTATGAGACATAACTGAATGTTATTTTCTCTGAGTAAATAAGGACTCTAAAGCACTTGTATATATAGCTAGAATAACTCATCACATAAACGAGTAATTATAGCTTAATACTCCATCAAATGAGTTGTTTTGGTGTAATCATATCAGAAATAACATAATGGATTTCTGATTAGATGAGTGATATACTCTCATCTAATAACAAGAATTATTCTCAAAATAAATTTCCTATTCAACATATTTATATCCTTCAATTGTTTCTCAATATAGATTATATTAGGTCCATATCTTACAATCTTCCACTTAGACCAATATTGTCTATATAACAATTATATAAAAAAAACTCAAATCTAAATAATAGCTGAAGTGCGCACTGAAATTTATTAGAGCTTAAGATCCATTCAGTTATGTTAAAATTATTGCAGCTAATAGTGAATCTAGAAATAAGCATGCCTATGTAAACATACATGTTCCAGATCACACATATTAACCTCTACACTTTACATGAACCAAGGCACAAATATGATGAAGATCAAGTATTAGTGTATATCATGATGTGGTAGTTACTTGGTCACTGTCCAACTGAAAACTTTGAACATCAAAGTCATAATGCAAACATAATTTACTTAACACAAGTGGATAATATGTTTGCGACCTCACTGAATATATGCATACATAACCATCCACCTAACAATTAGGAAATTCACAACAAATAAAAGAAATTAATGCTGCAAAGATAACACAATATTTCTGAAATACCTCAACTTTATTCATGAATCAAGACAAAGAATACATATTGTTGAATTTGAACTACTTCTCTAAAAGAAAATAGGATAAATACTGGTATATCCTTATAGTTTACATTCAAAAACAGTTTTGTCCTCCAAGTTTTATTTTAATCAGTTTTGTCCTTAAAGTTTTAACAGCAAGACAATTTTGCCCTTTTTAACTATTTTGAAAGAATATTCGGTTAGTAAAATAGTATTATGTTAAAGAAAAAGTTTAAAGTGGGTTTTTGGTATTTTCATTTAAAATTGACGGAGCATGGTGGGCCTAAGTCTATGAATTTGTTTATCTAGCACACTGTAAATACGAACTCATCCTCTTACTCGAAGGTAAACAACTATTTTTCATTATCAATAGCAAACTTAATAGCTACCAACCTTGATTTATCAGCTTATGCTAAAATTTTGCACAAAAAATTGTAAGACGAAAAAAGAAAACTATGAAGGTGAAAAAATATAGAGATAATCTTGCTAGAAAAACAAAAAATTACTGGGATATTATCCTCAGTGTTCAGCAAAGAATCAAACATACTAAAGAACTAATTGAAGTTCTACAAGAAGTTTTCGAATACGACCAGACTCATCTGAACATTTTGAGCCTCGGTTAGATCCGGCAGAGCTGGTATCAGAGCATGCTCAGCTCAAAAGCAGGTTATCAAGGCTTATGCCACAAAGTTGGCTTCTCTTGACCAACAAGAGAAAATATAAACTAAAAAATTACCAGTCCTTCTATATTACAAAAGGTATTGATAAGTGGCAAAAGTGCTTTCATTCAAGGCATATTCAAGAAGATCAATACTCGATAGAGTATATCTGTGGAGTATTAAATACGCTCTACGACGATCTTGTCTGTCTCTAGAAAGAAGTCGGAGTCTAAGAGCTTGATCCTTACAAACCAAGCTTAATTGAGTACCTAGATCATCTGTCTAAGAGCAAGACTTCAAACAAGATAGCAATACAGCTTGAGAGATTTCATCTCAACTTCAGGCAACTTGAAGAGATAAGTTAAATACTTGGCAAGCTTGAAGTCAAGCTTGATTATCTCAAAGAAAACCAATATCTATTAGATATTAAAAAGAAGTTAGTTCGCACTGAGCATCTCGCCGACAACATTCGTCAGCAAGCAATTGAGTTAAAATCTTCTCAAGAATCGCTAAAAAAACTTTTAGAAACTCTAATCACCCGATTAGGATGAATCACAGAGTTGAACTAAAAGTAAAATAGAAAGATGATAAAGCTTTAAGTTTTTTTATTCCCACAGAGACAGTGCATGACAATATCAAGACAATAATTCAACAGCAGAATTACAAAATCGCTTATCTCTAAGAGATGAATATTGATCTCGAAAACCAATTCTAAAAATTAAATAGCAAGATAGCAAGACTGCAAACAAGCATAGAAAAAATGTAGATACAAAAAGAAGACATCAATGAAGAACAACTAGCTCAAAACGTAGCTAGTAAAATAATCATACCTCCTTTACCATAGGGAGAAAGTGAGTTTAAGTTTAGTGAACCTAAATTCCTTACATGGTCATCGTCCAAATCTACATCTTCAACTAGAAGAGATGTGAAGATGCTGAGTAGAATACTCAGTAAAATAAACACTATGTCTGCACAATTAATCAACACTCAAGAATTTGAGTATAATGAAATTGAATCTAGCATGCGAGAAGCATCAGTTCCTAGACTCAAACTTAATGAGATCTATCGTAGATGATCTTTCCTTATGGATTCTCACAGATTCAAGATTCTTGAACTGACAGTTCCTGCCACAGGAGGAGAAACTGATATCAGGTTAATCACTCCAAAAAAAGTAAGTAAAGCATCTAAGAAGAAATATTCCTACATGCATATTGGAACAGTCCAAGTAGGAATAAAATTTTAAGCCATAGATGGTACAGACTGTTCTATTTTATGTGTCTTACAAGACGAAAGAATAACATACTTTAAGAAAAAGTCTGTTAGGAACAGTAGAAGCTTCTTTGTGCAATCAAATTGCATACTTCAACGTTTTCCCAAACTTCACCACACATCTCAGAGATGCAGCACATTGTCTAAAGTTATGAATCAAGACAGATGGAATTTCCATGAAGAAAAGAATGATGGACCTTGCGATAGATTATCGAATCTATTATAAGCTGATGAGCTCGAATGTAACCCCAAACACCAAATTTCTTAATAGTCCAGGGATTACATCATCAATCCAAGAAATCATACTGAACAGAAGCATGTCACAAAATGGCATGAAGTAACATTCCTAAGAGAATGAAATCTGACACTTCTAGCTAGATAGGTAGAAAATACCACTGCTTCCATCTATGAAGACATGGGCGGAAAAATAAGCTTACAATTTCATAGACACTCATTCGCTAGCTATGAGGAAGCTAGTACTTCTGGAACCAAGCCAACTTCTTGTCTTGAAGAATCTTTCGAGGAAGAAGATGTCAAACGACCTATGATGATGCTAAAGTCAGAAGAACTTAAGAGCTTGTATGAACAAGCAGAAATTTGTGAATCTACAGAGGAGCTTGAAAAGATTTCCCAAGTCCAACTAAGAAAGAACAAAAGGAAGATTCTTCCTTGTCAGGCAGCAAAAGAAGAACCAGGCAATCCTCGATGATGAAAACCGAAAATATTCCTCAAGGAAGCACTATAGTTCAGAACATCATGAACTACCCCACTAAGATTATTCTAGAAAATACGATTAAGCTTCCTTTGGGACAGGCTCCTACAGGGAAACTACGAGAACGAAGTTCTCAGAAGTACATCCCTACAGAACCCAAATGGGAGCAGTCAGTATCTGAAAGAGGGGTCTATCTTGATATCGATAAAGTAGGAGATAATAGACAACTGGGTATCTAGCTTAAGGCTAACTGAGGCTTTGGTGTTGTCTAAATATGCCTATGAGGAAGCTCATGTATATTATGAGTCTACCTTAACTGGCATAGTTCATAAATGGTATCAATATTTCAAATGAAGTTCTCAATGGCCTAACTGGGTAACCAAATTAGCGCAACCCAATAATCTTCTACATTTCACATGTCCTATCTATGCACCATTTTAAGGAGATGTCACTGGACATAGTGAGCAGTCTAAAAAAGAGCTAAGGCAAATATTCAAAAATTGAGCATTTGCAACATGTGGTACTTTGAAGAGTACACTAATAAGTTTCATAATTAATATTGTACCATTAGAGATATAGATAATGAAGATCTGGTCAGAACCTATTACAGGAAGTTACTGGAACCATGGAACGATGCAGTAGCACAATCTTTGGAAGAAAATCCTTTGCCGTTCTTTACGACAGGAGGAATTGCCGAGAGAGTCAGGGATCTCCTGAGAAAGCAATGCGTTGAGAACAAAAAATCCAAAACTGCAAAGAAGCAACTTAGAGGAGTTAAAAATATGTGTCTCAAGATATTGGACACCAACGCATTAGAGATGTCAAAGGTTCTAATTGAATAATATAATGCAGCAATAAAATATGCAAACTTGAAGGGTTTTGAGATAGCTTATTCTGATGAAGAGAATGATTCAATATATTCTCTTAAGTACCAATCAGAAAGTGAAATAGATATACTTCAGAAAGTTCTGAAGAAGAAGAAGAAGAAGACGGATCTCGTCGTATGTTTGTCCTAAAGGTGTTAAATTGGAAGGAAGAAACTATTGATATTATCAGTAACTTCCACCTCAATCTAGGAAGGTTTATATATGATTACTGCAACTGCGATGATAGTAATTCAATTCCTATGCACTGTAAAATTACAAGTGGAACCTATCATCGAGAATGCTCCATTGCAGAATTACGAAGAAAAACCAAAAACAATTAAGCTCACACCATAGTAGAACAAGAATATAAAGAGTTCTACGAAGCTAAGGAGCAATAAGGGCATAACTTGAAAGAAGATTTGAAGAGAATGAAGTTAGTAACTTCATTAAGCCAGAACAAGGAATTAAATGAGTCCTTTGATTCCATCAATGATTCTTCAATAAGGTAAGAAGAATACCTTATCACAGAACCTGTTATACAACGGGTTAAGCCTTTGGATCCCATTAATAAGCCTGATGAAAGAAAAATCAATCATTTCATTGAACTGCCTAGCAAAACTGTAGAAAGTAAAGAACAAGTAAAGCAGGTCCAGACAAGAAGATTCATGAATTACATCACTATAAAATTGAAATTTCTCAAATATATGAAGTACCATCTACATGCCTTTATAGATAGTGGATCAGCGTATACTCTTGCCAAAAGATACGCCATACCTAAAGAATATTGGGAAAAAGCTCCAAGATTAGTTACAGGAATAGCTATGGGAGAGAATGCAATAATCATGGATACTATGGCTCGTAACATTAAAGTTTCTTTGGGCGGAGGAACTTTTGTCATAAAAATCATCTGACAATGTGAAAGTCAAGAAGCAGATGTATTAATTGGAAATGACTTCGTTCAACAGACGATAGTTCAGAAACCACAAATGATTGCTTTTGAAAAGAATAACAAATTCTTTTAGAAATCCCGTCTTACCAACGATGTAAGCGTTACAAGTCCGAGATTTACAGACTAACATCAGAGATTGTCAACGAAGAGTGATGATTATAAGCCAGTTTTATTACCAGTTTTGCTGCTATAAGACCATTTGAAGGGTCATAGTGGAATTTTGGTAAATAAATGGTTGAATTCAGAAGATTCTAAGTCAGAAGAAGAGTATGAATTCTCTTTAGATGAGTCTGATTCAAATTCATTAGAGCAAGAAAGCTTAGACGGAGAAGAAGAATTTATCAGATACCATAGCCTAAAGGTGTATGCTAACAAGATTGAGCAGAAGAGAATGCCAACTATTGCAGAAATAGAAAAATATTTGAAACCAGTAATTAGTGAAGATCCTCAATTATGCTGAGAAAAAGATCCAGCATACTGTCAGCTCAAAATGCATGATGCAAATACTATTTGTCATGTTAAAGAAATCTCTCATTACAGGGAAGATGATAGAAAAGAAATGGAAATTCAAATTCAAGAGTTTCTCGAAAAGAAGCTGATCAGACTTTCCAATAGTCTTCATCATGCTCCAGCCTTCTAGGTAATAAATCATGCAGAGCAAGTAAGAGGAAATGCTAGAATGGCAATTGACTACAGAGATGTAATCAAAAAGATAGTCAAAGACGGTTACCAAATAGTCCAGGTAAGAGTGCTTATCAATCGACTCAAATGAGCCAAGATCTTCTCTAAATTTGATGAAAAATCAGGATTCTGCAATTCAAGATGCATCCAGACTACATTGCTTTAACGGCATTTGGAACACCTCAAGGGCACTATGAATGGATGCTCATGTCATTTGGCCTCAAGTAGGCCTCGTCTGTTTTCCAAAGAAAAATTGATAATATTTTCAAACCTTACTTAGATTTATGTATACTTTGTATAGATGACATTCTTGTCTTCTCGCAAACTATGAACGAACATCTGAAGCATCTTGAACAAGTATGCAGGCTAATTGTCCAGAAGGGAATCATCCTTGGACAAAAGAAGATTCACCTCATAAAAGGAGAAATTGATTTCGTAGGCATTCATGTTAAAGATTGAGCAATTTGTCTCCAAGATCATATTGTCAAAAAAATCAGCCAATTCTCTGATCATATTCCTGATGCAAAATCCTTACAGAGGTTTTTAGGAGTTGTTAACTTTACAAGAGATTTTATCCCTCAAGTTAGTGGTCTTACTACTCTACTCTCTCCAAAAAACAAGCTCCAAAAAACAATGGTCATTCACAGAAAATGACAGTAATACTGTCAGAAAGATCAAAGAACTAACCAAGAACCTGCCTCTTTTACAATTACCTGAAGAAACAGATTCGATCATTTTGCAAACTGACGTAAATGATTATTACTAGGCATGATTTGTCTTGGCTATTGCCCCAGATACAAATCATGAAAAGATTTATAAATTTCTCTCGGGAAAGTTTAACGCAACAAAGTTAAACTATTCTACTGGAGACAAAGAAGTCCTTGCTCTTATTAAGAGTATAAAAGGAGCTGAGGCCTTTTTAGGAAACAAATTTGTAGTTAGAACTGATAACAAAAGAGTAAAAAAATTAAAAAAAAACTACAAATTAACTGATGCTGAGATGGCAAATGTTTTTATCTCAGTATGAATATGACGTTGAAATGGTTGCAGGTAACAAGAATTTCCTACCAGATTCCCTTACATGTGAAATGAAAGACAAGGATGAGAGACGTAACCCAAGAAACAGAAAACCAGAATCAAGATAAAAGAATCTTTGGAAACGATACAAGAGCGGTGATAAGATGATAAGTGCGTTTTACGCTATGTTTTTAATATGTTTTTACCCTCATTTGTACCTTGTTTATTCCTTAGTAATGTTGTTTTTACTAATATTGAGTCAAAAGGGTTTTTCTGTAGAGTATTGGTTAATATGTGCATTTATACAGAAAATTGTGTTTAAAATGTTAAAAATCTGATTTTGAATAAGACTTGGTTATTTTCTCTTATGATTCGTTATACCGTTACATTGTCAATTTTGATGAATTTGGTGCAATGTGTAGATGACATGTAAATGAACTTATAGATCAAGAATCAAGGTGATTGGACTCATGGAAGACAACAAAAGAAGCCAAGGAAAAGAAGTACTCTGAAACATAAGATTTTGATCCGAGAAAAATTTTCAGAAACCCTACATCAATTTTGGAAAATCATATCTAACGATCCAGGAGGAATCTGAGGACGAGCCGAATATCAATAGAAAGCTGTATGTGTTTAGTTTTGATATCTTCTGGAATCACATCAATTGGAGTTCAGATGAAGGAGTTATGATAAAAACAATGGACGGAGGTCAAGTTGCAAAACTGGGCAGTTTCTGCCTAAGTTGTCACACGAGTTTGGGAGGATATTTGTTCACCAAAATTTTTCCCAAGCATGTCAAAGGACTTAAGAAGAGCTTAATGAAATCATGGGAAGCTGCATTGAAGAATGAGATTCGAAGAAGTCATCATGGCAGCCGAAACAACTAAGTATGGAGCTTTCCCGGTCAAACCGGAAAAGTCTGTCCTTGCCGAGTTTGCCAATGATTTCGGCTGCCTATGAGCCCAAGAACTTGTGTAATACATGGATCCAATAACATGTAGAGGAGTCCAAGAAATCAGAAATCCAAGGTCCAAATCGAAATCCTTGTCCAAAGATGAAAGGAGGAAACCAAGTCCAAGAAGGATTCCAAGTCCAACAAAGGTTGTGTCTCCTTGAAGCTGCCGAATTCCCTAGGGTTTTGTTTGAAATTTTCTGTATAAATAGACATGTAAAACTCTTAGTTTAGGGTCTTCAACCTTTGTAACTTTTAGAGAGACAAGCTCTACCCAAAAACCCTAAACACTAGAGAAACACAAAAGCTGCCGCAATTCCCATTGTTCACTGCCGAACATATCTTGCCGCCACCGATTTCCCCATCCTTTGCCGATTGATCTAGTTGGTTTTAGGTATGGATCTTTGTAAGTTTTTGTGTTATTTACTGTGTTTATGCGAATTCATTGACTATATATTATGGTTTTGTGGTTTTATGTCTCATACATGTTCATATATTCTTCTTTGTGATTTATGTATGTGATTGTTTGTGATATAACGATTAGAATGCATGTTTAGGTTATGAACAAAAGATAAAACTTGCTGTGTTTATGTGATTAAAATACTTTAATTGATTAATTGTTTACCCGAGCATATAATCGAACCGGAAGGTAATCTAGACGTAGGTGTTCCTAAGGGGGGGGGAGTTTAATGTGCCGTAGTGTCCTAAGGGTTAAGGTCAGGCGATTGTAGGCCTTGATTCTTAGGCATTACTAAGGGATGGTAGGGTAAAACGATTTGCATGCTAATAGGATGAGTGACGCCATACCTAGGATCATGTCTCCAATGGCTCTTGTTCGATAAGTGTATCTTGTCTTAGTGTCAGGCGATTGTAGGCACTGAGCAAGGTGACACATATACAAATTTAGTGTCAGGCGATTGTAGGCACTAATTTTACATGAGAAGCCTATATAGTTGGAATTAATCAAAGTATTTGAAAATATAATTGCTGCATTTTTAATCTGTTTCATGAACTTGCATGCTATCTAATCGGTGCTTTGTGCTGTTTTAAATGTTGAAAGGATTGAATGATCACTTGTATATATGTTTGTTTATATTTTGTTTATTTTTCATCTTATGTCAAAATCATCTCAAAACCCTCATATTTCGTGTATATATGTATATATGTTATATATTTGTACTAATGTTTGAGTTTTGCGGAATAATAATCCTTCCCTAGTGTCCCCGGTTAGAACGATCCCTACTTGCACATACTACACTGATAGGGTTTTGAATTGCAGGTCAACTAATGACACGTCATAAGACTGTAGGTTCTCTTCATGATGGACCAGGTTATCATTTAATCGTGTCTTATGGAGCAGCCGAAACAAGTCAAGTAGCAGGTCACGGCAGGATAAAACCAGCTGATTGGGATAAAAGCTTAGAATTCTTCTTGCAAAATGAAAGACAATCATGAGAATAAGGTGAAGAAGAAGAAGAAGAAGAAGAAGAAGAAAAACTTGCTCAAGAGTATTTGTTGTATCACAGGGATACAACCTAATCTGATCGGTCTGAAGGTAAAAGATCGGCTAGCCTGTCTCAAACGGTAGAGGGTAAAAGCATATCAAGTCCGTTAATGGCTGCTGCTTTGCTAAAAAACAGAATAGCCCCTTTTAGGAGAAAAAGATCGCATATGGATACAAGGAACAAAACTAGTCATGGTCAGTCTTTAAAGATATTTAAAAAACCAGTTTTCCAGACGAAAAGGTTGTTAGAGTTCAAGCAAAATATTATCATAGACAATATTGTTTATGCATTCCATGAAAAAAATCAAAATCATCTTCTTGGAACCATTGAAGCACATACAGAAGAATTGCATGGAATTCATGTTAAAAAGAAGGAAAAATCTAAGGTAGTATACCTAGAAAATTTCAGAAAGTGCTAAGATCCTTATGACAACAATGAAACGGTCTGAATGGTTCAAATTCTATGAGCATCTGAGAAAAGGAAAGATGCTTCCACTAATTTTGTCTGTTGTTCCTACCCCATATTATAGGAGGTATTTGGTGAATGTCCATGTTGAACATCCTCAGAAACAAAAACTGTGGCTAATAGATAATGGTTTTGTTCATAATCTTTAGACAAAAACTAATGAAGATTTGGAGGATTTTCTAGAAATGATAGTTCAAGCTATCAATAACATTAGACCAGACGGATGTATTTTGAGATTAATGTCCATATCAACTTCACCTGAATGGATAATGCTGAAAGAACAAATGAACTATATCTCTCCTTATCATTATGTTAGGATAATTCAATGTCAGATTAAAGGCTCAAGCAGAATGAGCAAAAATGGCAGTCCAAATCAGAGTATTCCATGGATGGAGGCCATGACAATCATGGGCATCAAAAACATGGTTCGAAGAGATTATGATTCAAACCTTCTAGCAAGTAGAGAAAAAATAATGGTCTCTTGCTATAATCATCCTGCACCAGTGAATTGTGATTTTTTCCCAACCATCATGAGAAATGAAGTTGATTGCACTAGCTACTACAGAGTGTCTTTAAAAAGTAGAGAAAGAAAAAGGATATAAGATTCTTTATCCCTTTCTTTATGATTCAGACTTAGACAGTGAAAAAAAGATGGAAAAGCATCAGAAGAAGAACAAGAGGGCCAAGATTCGTTGGCTTATTATGATTGCACTGATAAAGAATATTAGAATACAGTGAACATGATGGAGAAATGAGCGGTGGTCGACGCATCACAATAAAATACTTTTCTTTTGTTAAAGTTAATGTGCTCACATGATGAAGAAATAAATGGTGGCCGACGCTTCACAACAAAAGACTTTTGTTTTGTTTAAGTTAGTGCGTCCTTTTTCTACCGACGCATGAAAACAAATAGCTTTACTTTTGCTAAAAGTAAATTTTGATTCTTCATGTCTCCCACGTTTTCTTAGCTGTGTTTAATTCAAGTTTGGAGTCCGTGTGTTATATAAGGGGCCTCAAGCTTCTAAGAGAAGGCATCGAAAACATAGAACAGAAGTTTGAAACACTCTTCACCTTCCTCTCGAATTCAGAAAGCCAGAGAAATAGTGTGTGTAAACAGTGTCTCTAGTATAGTAAGAAATAAGAGTGTGAATGTGAGTACTGTGTGAAGTTTTTAGTCTGTAATCATTCAGTGTGATGTGCTTTTATTACAAGTAAGTATCTTATGCTTGTAATTATAATTATGAGTAGCTAAACAGCTTATAGCTGTTTACCCAAGAGCGAGGCTCTGGGTTCTGTATTTGTTGTTATGTTATGTTAAATAAATTCTATCTTGTGCCCATAAATCCGTCACAAAAAAATTTTTTGTTTAGAATTATTCTAATTTCAGTTGCTATTTTGAATTTTGTATTTGAGATTTTTGACATATTAAAATCTATAAATCTTCCAACTTAAGACAGCATTGATTCCGCCAGCATAGTAACCATTTAGACAGAAGATCGTTAGGTGAAGTATTGGCATGTTGAAGGCTAGTTCTTGAGTTGATTGGTGATGATGTTTTAGTTTGTAAATTATCCTAAATACAAGTGCTTGTTATATAAAAAAAACCTTATTTAGTTAGTTTTAACGGATTGGATAAAACTGTCGAATTTTAAAAGTTTGATGGTATACCTGTTTAATTTGAAAGAAAAAGGATAAAACTGTTTTTTGGGTTAAAGTTTGAGGCAATACAAGTGTTTAACTCAAAGAAAATTAAAACCAGAAACAGAAACACATTTATTAAACTTTTGCTCCCACTAAATTCAATAACCTAAAATCTGATAGAACTCTCATGTCTTCAGTGTGTTTCTTGAAGGTTGAAACAGACAATGCCTTGGTAAAAGGATCAACAAGTTGTTCTATATCAATAACTATGTCAACCTCACCATCCTTCACTCTCTTTCTCACACTGTAATACTTCAAGTCTATATGTTTGAATTATAAGACCTCTTGTTATTCTTGCTCAAAAAAAAATGCACATATTACAATCTGGATAAAAGGACTACTCATGAACCCATACAGTACTATCATTAAATCAAAATTGATCTCAAAGGACGGTCATAATACTAAAGAAAAATACAAGACAATCAAACTGTAGATTAACCCATTTCAATTAGAGCCCAGAAACTAAATTTGAAGGAAGGAAGAAAGAACATTCATTTTGTGGAAAAAGTTGTACCTTAGGATGAAGGAAGAACAGAGAGCTACAAAAGCTTCCTTATGGGGGCATTTTGTCGGAGAAGAATCAGTAAAGGCAGTGAGATGAGTAGAGGCACCTTGTGCCCGGTCCGGCCCCATCCCCACCCCCCCCCCCAATACTGACATCTCTGACCCCCAGTTCATCGAAATCAACGACAAACAACCCTGTTGTCCTGAAATCCACAATTGTAACCCACAAATCGGATAACCCTAATCAACTCTAACCAGAATAGAGAGCCCTAATTGAGAGTGAGTGTGAAGATGAGAGAATAGGTAAATGAATCCTGGACTAACCCCTTAGTAGAAGCCTAATCGGAGAAAGAGTACAAATCTCGAACCAAATGGAAGAAATCGAGTGAGCCAAATGGACGAACCCCTAAATTGACGAACCCTAAATCGACTAGAACCCTAATTGAGTGACCGAGGCTTAGTCTCGATTAGGGTAAAGGTAGAGATTTGAAATCAAGTGAGAGAGGAGAGTGATTGAGAAGAAATCGAGTGAGAGACAAGCGACAGTATGAGTTGGAGTGTTTTGAGCGTTAATGTGTTTCGAGTCCTTTAAGGCTTTGAGTTAAGTTTGTATGTTTTTTTGGTCTTAGTGCAAAGCCCTAAAAGTTAAATTCGTTTTACAAATCATACAACATAACTAGAAAATTTTATTGTCTGAAAAATGAAAATAAAAGGGCACCCTAGATTCTAAGAGCAGTAGATTTCCCGCTGCTACATCTAACCCTTATTTTTCCCAATCCATTCCACAAATAAGACAACATAAATTGCATATTTTGTTGTCTGAGAAGAAAGAAAATAGAGACATTCACAAAATCGTAAGAGCGGGAAATTTCCCGCTACTTTTCACTATAACAAGTCACTCTTTAAA